>JAQFVV010012394.1:21160899-22624888 GCA_028023455.1 Epiperipatus broadwayi | reverse complement strand
TGAATCATGTACTCTACTATAAAGGCACAAATATTGGAAATACAAGTGGAGTAGGATTCATTATAAATAAAAAGTGGAAGAACAACATTGTGGAGATTGATGGTGGATTGGACAGAGTGGCAAGATTAGTTATACAACTTAATAGCAGATACCAAATGCAGATAATTCAGATTTATGCCCCAACAAGTTCTCAAAGTGATGAAATAGTAGAAGATTTTTATATGGATGCACAAAAGGCTTTTGATCAGAGTAAACAACATTTTAAAATTGTTATGGGAGACTTTAATGCTAGAATTGGTAAATAAATGAAAGATGAAAGTGCTGTAGGTAATTTTGGTTATGGTAATAGAAATGAGAGAGGACATAGACTTGTGGAGTTTGCTGAAAAAGGAAAACTTTATATGATGAATTATTATTTTGAGAAAAATGTTAAAAGGAAATGGACATGGAAGCATCCAAATGAAGGTACAGCAGAATTGGATTATATTTTGACTAACAGAAATTACATATTTCAAGATTGTAATGTTCTTAATAAATTTAACAGAGGAAGTGGTCATCGATTAGTAAGATGTGAAATACATGTTAATGCAAAACTAGAGAGACAAAAATTATTAAGAAAAACAATATTTACAGTTGATATTCCTAATTTTCAGAAACATTCTAATGAATTTAAATTAGAACTTACAAATAGGTTTCAAGAATTAGTAGATTTTGAACATGATTCACATTTGAATGAAATTAATATGAAAACAACTGATACACTTTTAAACACTGCAACAAAAATAGCTGGTTGAAAAAAGCAGCACTTGACCAATAACATTTCTACTGAGACTAGTGAATTTCTGAAGAAAAGAATGAATATGAAGATATACAAAAATGATGTGTTAAAAAGAATTGAATATCTCGAATTTTGTAAAATGATGTGGAAAAGAATTGAAAATGATATAAGAAAGTATAACTGTGAACTAGCAAGGAAAGCAGTAGAAGAGAATGAAAGTCTCAAGAGTGTAAAACAACATTTTTGTATTGGTAGGAAATTTATATCTGCAATAAGAAAAAAGCTAGAATTATTACTAAAAAGAGAGATGACATCATGAAATGGATAGAAGACTTTTATCAAGAATTATATAGTAATAAAGAACAAATACCTCCTATATCTATTACATCTTTTGAATTGCCCATAATTTTAAATGAAGAAGTGAGACATACAATTAAATATATGAAGAAAGAAAAGGCTCCAGGTAATGGTAGAATTATAATTGATATATTAAAAGAAGCAGGTGAAAAAAATATATATATTTTTTTAGCAATGTTATATACCAAATGTCTAAATGATAAAGATGTGCCAGATGATTGGAAAAATGCAGTATTAATATTAATATTTAAAAAAGGTGATAAAGAAGATATTAGAAATTACAGACCTATCAGCCGTTTATCAGTTACATACAAAATTTTTACCAAGATAATTACAACTCGTCTGCAGAGAACATTGGATTTCCACCAACCAAGAGAACAAACTGGATTTAAAAGTGGTTTTAGTACAGGATATCATATCCAGGGATTGAGAAAAGTTATAGAAAGGACAAATGAATATCAGTTGCCATTATGTTTTGGATTTCTAGATTATGAAAAGGCATTTGAATGTAAACTTTTCTTCAGTGATTAAACCATTGGATCATCAAGGTATATTGTCATATTTTAAAGAATATTTATAAAAATGGAACAGCAACAATTAGATTATATAATGATACAGTAAAAGTCAACATTGAGGAGAGTGTAAGACAGGGTGACTCCATATCTCCAAAACGTTTTACAGCAGTGCTGCAAGAAGTATTTTGTGGATTAAAATGGGAAGCTGAAGGAGTGAAAGTAAATGATTATTTAAGTCATTAAAATTTTTCAGATGATGTAGTTGTTTTTGCTAATAATGCAGATGAAATTAATCATAGAATTAAACTTGGTTGGAGTGCTTTTAGTAGAAATAACTTGATACTAAAAGGAAATATGCCTATGTGTTTGTAAAGAAAGATTTTTAATAAATGTGTTTTACCTGTTCTTACTTATGGATCTGAGACTTGGATACTTAATAGAAGAGCAATACAGACTTCAGACCACTCAAAGAAGTATGGAGAGATGTATATTGGGAGTAACAAGAAGAGATCGAAAACGCAATATTGTTTTCTCTCCAGTAATTTAAAAATATTTATTGTGTAAGAGATCTTCGAATTATTGTTCGCGCACGTAACAAAACGCAAATTTATCTTTTTAAAATAACACGTTTGCGAAATAAAAGATCTATAAACAGAAATGTAATTTGTATTACTTTAGAAGTTGCTTGAAATATTATTTTAAAGTATAAAAAAAAAAGTTTTACAAACAATTACTTTTCAAACTAACGATTTTTAGCAGTTTTGAAAGATTGAAGTAAAACGGAAGTGGTAAAATAAAAAAATAAAAAACATTTTTACAGAAAAAAAAAAGATCGATTTTTAAAATAAAATAATTTAAAAATATATAGATTTATCAGAGAGTGAAACTCAATGTAAGAATATTAAATTTTAAAGCAGATTTAAATAGTTATGGTTTTCTATATTATTCACACCTTCACATTACTCGCTATGTTTGTGTTAAGAACGTGGATGTAAACCGGAACTAGCAAGCGAGTGTAAATATCGCTTCTAAACGGTGCCGTTTTTTCCGCGCATAGCGTGGAGAAACAGCGCCACCTAGTGGGCTAGATTGCTGGGTGATTGCTGTTTAGCAGACGATGTAAGCTGGATCGGTTTACCTATGGCTAACAGCGCCACCAAGCGGGCAATAGTGCTGGCAGCTACTTGGCATAAGGTTACTGTGCGTACGCATGGTGAACAGCGCCATCTAGCGGCTGGAACTTTGCGTCATCTGCTTTTGGGCCCCTACTCTGGATATTTCTGTGGTTGACACGGAAATAGCGTTTCTGGCGGCCACATGGGACGTAAGTCACAACTACCAATAGTTATGTGTTAGATAAGTGCTGGCTTTGAGTTGGTTATTTTGGATCTAGGGTCTGAATGTGCTAGTGCCTCACTAAGTTGAGCCAAAAGCTCGAAACCAGTCTGAGAACAGGGATTATTCTAGACAGAGATTTTGAATGCTTTCTCGTATCAATAAGTGCTTGTTAGAGCTATTGGTACACTCCCTATATTACATATCTGTAATACAAGCTTAAAACAAGTCACATGAATTGCTTTATTGATTAATATATATATCAACAGATTTAAACAGCCTTGAACAAATTTATAAATATTGATATACATGAAATAAATATTCAGTCGTATTTATATCAGTCTATTCTTTACATTTGCATATAAACATGACAGATTTGATGCAGTCATGACAGGATCTTCCTCTATGGATTGTTTAGATCTGTATTATTAATTACAAATATTGACGGCTACCATTATTAGCATAACAATAACAATTAAAAACTCAAACATGAGTGGCTATCCACCCCCCAACAGCAGAAAAAAAAAAACAAAATGGCTAAAGTTAGCTCATTAGAAGTGTTCAGTTTGGTTTATTATGAAAATTGGTCAACCTACATGGATTAAGTCTTTATGCAGGCTAATCAAACTAAAAGGTCTTCACTTAAAATTAGCCACATTTGTGACTCAGATCTTAAACATATAAGATGTTACTTGAAGGAAGCAGTTCTTATTCTTCTGGTTGAACTTGATTTTGATAAAGTATTATTTCTACTGTCTATCTTTTTCTATATTATCCTATAAATGTCATAATTTTTAATTTTAAGCATATATATATATTTTAAAATATATCAGCACTTTTACATTTTTGCATATTCTTCCAATTTATCTTTTTCTATCTTTTTTGCATCTGTATCTAAATTTTCTAATTTTTTTTTACCTCTCCTTTAATTACCTGAATTTATGCTTTCTTCCTGGCTAATATATAATATTTAATAATAGATAATATTTAATAAATCGCTTTTTTTAAAATCTTAACATCAATGTTATTCGTAATACTCTTGAAATTTATTAAAAGTTCTTTTTAAACTTTAAAATCCTCATCCTTATTTAAAGTTATTGTCAGATAAATTCATTTCTAAATGTTTCCTGCACAATTATTTTTATAAAAATTTAATTCTAATTGAATATATTTTTCTCCCAAGCATTGCAAATTTCGTCATTTTTTTTAAATATGTATTTTATTAAGCTCTTTTTCACTATTTATGATAGTTGCCTTATTTTCAGAAAATTGCTGCAATAAACCTTCTTATCTATCTCCTATGCTAATTCCATTTTTATCAGCATAGTAGCTTCATTTATATAAATATCAAATAGAGTAGAAAATATCCCTATAGGAAAGAATATTTTTTAATTTAACAAAAATTTTTATTATATATAATTTTTTCCCCAGTTCTTTAAAATATTTCATATAGTAACTCATGTCTCTATCAAATATCTTAGCAAGTAATGAAACAAATACTAACTCTAACTTATATATATATCTTCAATAATAATCATCGTTTAACTTTCATGTATTGTTGTTTTATTATTTATTTCTTAATTTAAATTGTTTTTAGATAAAAGCTGTTTAATCTATTAAAAACACATCTATTTAAAACTTTTAATATCATTTTAGTTTCCTTTAGAATTAAACTGATTATTTCAGAATATTTATATTTTATTGCATTGTTGCCACCCTTTTAAAGGATTCATAAATGTTCGAAGAAAATATATTGATCACAACATCTGGTTTTTACAAATTACAATACAAATATCATTTATTCCTTTAAACTCTTTCTCTATAGATTAAATTTGAATCTAATTAATTCCTTGTATTATGTCAGTTGTTATTATATTTATTTTTTATTAATAGCAACAGTTTGTTATCTCTGTTATAACAAGATTTCATCTGTGTTAGTATTCTTGTAAATGATAAATGTAATAAATTTTTTTTTTTTTTTTGCTCTTGCTTAAATTTATGTTGAATTTTACACCTGAAAATAAAACGTAAAAATGTTTAATATAAATTAACTACAGGTCTCTTTTGGCTTGTGATTAGTGATGCTTAAAGTTTGGCATAACTGACTAAAAGGAATTCCTAAAACCAATACTATGAGTCCTATATTGTTAATGTACAATTCAAAATTTGGCTATTATTTATAAAAAATTAAATTCACTTTATTTCTGCTACATGCTTGTTTTATTAAAATTAATCAACTTTACAGTTTCGATTGACCAGCAATCTTCAGAGTTATAAGATAAATATAAATATTATTTATGTATTTATATATTACTTATAGCTCTGAAGAAGATTGTTGCTGAGTTAATACTAAAGTTCATTAATTTTAACGAAATAAGCATTGTAACAGTAATAATTCAGGTGAATTTGTTTAATTTTTAATAATTTTATCAATACATGAAGAAGGCTAAGTTGATAATACTATGTAAATAGTCATATCTTATTTTCACAATAGAGAGTACTTAAATGCATGCGTTCAAAATAGTATTTAATTGGGTTACGAGTAAAAGGCAGGCAACAATATGGGTGAGAAAGGTAATGCGGTATGCAAAAGATTTGGATAAAGAATTTATATCAATATATTTGTACAAAAGATGAGATGATTGTTTTAGGAGGATTGTTGAGTATTATAGTGGTAAGGAATGGGATAAAAGAATAGATTTATTAATAAAGAATAGGGAGTTAGAGAGATGGAGAACTAGTATGGAGAGTAAAAAGAGTTTAAATATATATAGAAGTAAACAGAATATTAGGTGCGAGTTAATATATGATAATAGTAAGGAAAGTAGTTTATTGTTTAAGGCTCGATTGGGATTTTTAGCACCAAGAGAATATACATGTAAATGGAAAAATATGGGTGATTTAGTCTGTAAATTGTGTAAGGAAGAAATAGAAAGTATTACGCATCTGTTAATTGAATGTAAGTGCTTGAAAACAGAAAGGGTACAAATAATGAAATTATGGAAGAATAAATATGAATAAAGGATATATAGATTATTATACAGAAAGTAGATTATTGGTTTTTATGTTGGTTTTGGGAAAAGATAAGAGGGATTTGGATATAAAGGCCATAGAGTTGACAATGATTATGTTATGGAAATGGGATGGAGCAGGATATGGGAAAACTTAGAATGAGGAATGGTAGGTAAAGTGGCTAACAGATTTCTCTGGGCATAGTTGCTGAGAGATTCCTGACTCCGTTTAAGGAGAAGTCACGGTGCATTACATCACATTACAAAATAGTATTTAATTGGGTTATGAGTAAAGGGCAGGCAGCAAGATGGGTGAGAAGGGTAATGCGGTATGCAAAAGATTTGGGTAAAGAATTTATATCAGTATATTTGTACAAAAGATGGGATGATTGTGTTAGGAGGATTGTTGAGTGTTATAGTGGTAAGGAATGGGATAAAAGAAGATTTACCAATAAAAAATAGGGAGTTAAAGAGATGGAGAACTAGTATGGAGAATAAAAAGTTTTAATATATATAGAAATAAACAGAATATTAGGTGCGAGTTAATATATGATAATAGTAAGGAAAGTAGTTTATTGTTTAAGGCTCGAACGGGATCTTTAGCAACGAGAGAATATACATGTAAATGGAAAAATATGGATGATTTAGTCTGTAAATTATGTAATGAAGAAATAGAGTATATTAGGCATCTGTTAATTGAATGTAAATGCTTGAAAACAGAAAGGGTACATATAATGAAGTTATGGCAGAATAAATATGAAAAAAGTGATTATACAGAAAATGAATTATTGGTGTTTATGCTGGGTTTGGGAAAAGATAAGGGGGATTTAGATATAAAGGTCATAGAGTTGACAAAGATTATGTTGTGGAAATGGGATGGAGCAGAATATGGGAAAACTTAGACTAGGGAATGGAAAATAAAGTGGCTAACAGGTTTCTCTGGGCATAATTGCTGAGAGATTCTTGACTTCGTTTAAGAAGAAGCTACAGTACATCACATCACATTACAATAATAGTTTATATTTATGTCAATGTTGATGAATAACTAATGTATATATTTTTTTATACAGTTTATTTCATCAGATGTCTTGGGTGTATTTTCTACTGTATTTTGTGATTTTGGAGACAAATTTGAAGTATACGATCCAAATGGAGAAGAGTGCAAAGAAATATTTATTGCAAATATTACAAAGGTAATTATAAATTACAACTGAAATTCAATAAAAAAATTATTGTATATATTTTTATGTATGTGCACAGCTTTCCCGAGTATAATAGTCCTAAGAAAATGAGTATGACCTCTTTGAAATGTCAACTAATCACAACTGTGAAGCTTTATGCATTTTAGTGCAGTGATAGAATGATGGACTTGAGCTAAAAATTCTAGAATCAATTTTCACCTGTGTAATGTAAATTTGGAAAAAACGAAAATGTATCAGAGTAATTAAATGGAATCATCAAATGATCAGTTTATCACTAGAGTGCTTGAAAATTACAAGATCTGTTGAGAAATTACTCATACAACTAACCCTGTGAATTCTTTTACATTGCGGAGTAAACTTTTTTAAAAACTTTGTTTTAATAATATCATTTTTTTTTTTACCAATGATAAAAAATTCACTATCTATGACCAGCAGTAGTAATAACCTGAGGCATATTGTCCTACTGAGTGGATCCAATCATTCATGCTAAAAAAAAAAATGATTTAGATAAATACATGTAGATGTGATCTCAATTACAGACACCGGGAAGTTAATTATATAAATCACTGCTCTACTATGTTTTTAACTCTAGACTTATATTTTTTTTAAATGTAATGTCACAAAATAATCATTTTTATCTATATGCCTACAAATGTAGTAATATGAGACTAGGATATATAACTATGTGTAAGCAGTAAATTCTTATATATCTTATTTTTTATTTGCATTGTACCCATTGCCCTGTGGGATTTGATGCAGTGGTGGAGTGGAAGACTCTGGAATTTAAGGTCTATGGATTGCAACCAGATCTGATACTTCCAGTACTCAAGTTCTTTATGACCTCCTGAGCGATAAAGCTATTCAGTTATTTTTATTTTGAAATATGCATGATAACAATAATCAAGTCTGTCCATCTCCCAATGTTTCTTATCTTGAAATGGATTCTTTCCCATCATTTCACGCAAAAAACCCAAAAAACAATTTGAAATTTTTTTATCTATGGAAATATTTGTGTCAACATGATAGAGTACTATAATTAAATGTAAATTTTTTTTAGTATATGCTTAATATTATTCAGTTTAAAATTTATTGGAATTTATAAAACCATTTATTTTTTTATCACCATATTTATTATATATAAGATAATTCAAGTTTTTTCCTCAAGTTTTTATTCTGATGAGTAGAAGATTTTTATTATGAATGTACAAAAGGCTTTTGATCAGATCAAAAAATGTTTTTAAATGATCGTGGCAGACTTTAGTGCTAAAATTGGTAAACGATTGAAAGATGAAAACACTGTGGGTAAATTCGATTGTGGTGATAAAAATGAGAGAGGATATAGCTGGTTGAATTTGTAGAAGAAAAACTGTATATAATGATTTTTTTCTTTGAGAAAAATGCTAAATGAAAATGGACATGGTTACATCTAAATGAAGATACGGTTGAATTGGATTATATTTTGATTAACAGAGAATATGTACTCCAATATTGTAATGTTCTTAAATTCAATTACATGGCAATTGTGTTGATTATGTGAAAATGCAAAACTAGAAACAAAAATTATTAAAACAGTATTCACAGTTGATATTTCTCAATTTCAGAAACATTCCAGTGAATTTAAATTATAATTTGCAAATCATTTAAAAGTATTAACAGATTTTGAAAATGGTTCAGATTTGAACAAAATTAATTGAAAGATGACCGATATATTTTTAAGAACTGCAAACAAAGATAACTAGTACAAAAAAGGCAGCAATTGACCAGTAAAATTTCTACTGAGCCAAGATATTTTATGAAGAACAGAAAAATATAGGATTGAATATCTAGAATTTCGTAAAATGGTATGCAAAAGAATTAGAAACAATATAAGATAATATAATTGTGAATTAGCAAGCACATCTATAGAAGAGAATAAGAGTACCAAAAGTATAAAATATCTTTGTATTAGTAGGAAACTTATTTATACATTAAGTAGAAAAGGTGGAACTGTTACTAAAAAGAGAGATGACAACAAGAAATGTGTGAAAGAATCTTATAAAGAATTATATAAACAAAGGATGTAAATCACTCCCCCAGGCTATGAATTGAAAATACTAGATATTGAGCAAAGATCAAGAATAAAATGAATCCCCATTTATTCTTCAGAGGTTTTTTTTTTTTCTATATGTCAAAGCATGGGCCAGGAAGTGAACCCTATTATTCTTTCGAGTTCTGATGTTTATAAGCATACCTTTGTCATCACTCAGAGCGAAATTAATTTATCAGCCAAATGGAATATGGCATTTAAGAGGTATATTCATAATCAGTTATGCAAGGCTGGAGACAGAATCTTACTTTTAATATCTTGATTGTAATAATTAAATAAGATTTAGTATGTAAAGATGTACCAAATGATTGGAAGAATGCAGTAAAATATTTAAAAAAGGTGATAAAGAAGATATTAGAAATTACAGACCTATCAGCCTTTTATCAGTTTTATACAAAGTTTTCCAAGATAATTACAACTCATCTACAGAGAACATTGAATTTCCATCAACCAAGAGAACAAGCTGGATTTAAAAGTGGTTTTAGAACTGTAGATCACATCCAGGTATTGAGAGAAGTTATAGAAAGGACAAATGAATATGAGTTGCCATTATGTTTTGGAATTGTAGATTATGAAAAGGCATTTGATTCTATAAACATTTCTTCAGTGATTAAAGCTGGATCTTCAAGGTATAGATCCAGGATATAGTCATATTTTAAAGAATATTTATAAAATGCAATAGCAACAATTAACATTGAGAAGGGTGTAAGACAAGGTAACTCTCATATCTCCAAAACTTTTTACAACAGTGCTCCAAAAAGTATTTTGTGGATTAAAATGGGAAACTAAAGGAGTGAAAGTAAATGGAGATTATTTAAGTCATTTAGATTTTGCAGATGATGTAGTTGTATTTACCTATTTATAGATTTTAATGAGTTGATTTTTATCAATGATGCTAAAGAGGCCTGCATGATTTAGTAAAGTGGTAGAGTATCAGATTCTGGAGAATAAGCTTGCATCAGTTCCAGTTCTGGTATACTCTAACTTCTTATAAACACCTAAGCAAATAAAGCCATTAAGTTTTTTTTTTTTGAGTAATGCAAAACATTCATTTTGAGTGAATCAAATATACACATATAATGTATATAATACCCATACATTGAAATAAAATAAAGCAATGAGAACATTAAGTGAGTAGTGATACTTTGTAAATATTATTACTTTTTATATATGATGTAAAAATTCTGTATATGAACTTATTTTTCTATTATATAAATTGGTTTTTTTTTAGGTTGTCTTAATTTTTTATTTATTTATTTACTGTGTGAATTAATGTTTTAATATACTGTATTTAAATTAATATGATTATACTAATTTGTATGTTAAGCAATGATTTTATATTATATATATATATTTTTCTACGATAAAATTATATATATTATTTACGAAATACAACAGAACTTTCTTTTCCATGCATTGTCAATATATCACATGATCACCATCTCTATACTAGCACATAATTGTTGTAAACAAAGGCAAAACTCTCCAAACAGTAGTGGAGGGTTGCATTAGATCCTAAGATCTAGGTGCAGTGCTCTGAGATCCAAGGCTCCTCACTGATGTTGGCCGCAAGCCAGAAACTAGTCTGGGGATATTGGATGAGTAGGCACTAGATAGGGATTTTATGCACAAGCCTTCTGGAATCCATTGATTACTCTGTTTGGCACAGGGTGGCACTACTGTTTGGAGAGTTTTGTCTTTGTTTGTCATTGTCAATATATATATACCAATTTATTTCATCAGAAAAATTAACCCAATTACAACAATTATTTATTTTTATATTCCCATATAATTATAGGGCTATATTTAATTTTATAGTGAATCTATAAACTATATTTACACCCTCTGGAAATTTATAGAAACTTATCTTATATGTATGACAACTTTTGATGAAAAATCAATTAAACTTTTTGCAAGGCATGTATTTCTGTTAATCAAACCCGACTTCATCAGTTGTGTAGAACATCAGTTGAATGTGAATTTTAGTAGTTATTTAATTAAAGATTCTTTTACATTTGCTTAATGTTAATTGACAAGGCGGAGCCTGTAATCCAACTTATTTTTAACCATCCTTGTCTTCAAATGGACATTTTAAGTATGTAAATATTAATTAATTAATTTAATATTGTATAAATGTTGAATCTATTAACATTCTTTATTTATGCTCTCTGGAAATTTATAGAAACTTGTGATCTTATGTATGGCAATGTTTGATCAAAAATCAACTAAGCCTTTTGCAGAACACATTTTTGTCAATAAATATCTGTCTTCATCAGCTGTATGGGAATTCGAGTTCACCTTAAACACAGTCATTTAAATAGATTCATAACACGGAATTTGTTGTTAAAGTTTTAACATGAATTTTAGTGTTAATTTAACTAAAGTCTCTTTTGTATTAACATAAAGTTAATTGACAAGATGGTGCTTATAATCCAACTCATTTAAAAATAATCTTACCTTCAAATATGTAAATATTAAATTGAATACCACTTAAATATGTAATTTATTAATGCTATTTTGTTATTCTATGGGAATTTATAAAAATTTATGAATTTATATATTGGTATTGTTTAATGAAAAGTCAACTGTGCTTCTTGTTGGATACACATCTGTCAATGTATATATGTAAGCATTATAATATGTAAGCGTTGCATAGCAAAAGCTTGTCCTATAACTCCTCATTGAGAAAAAAGGCAGAACTTGTACAGTTTGAATTGAAAATGATAAACATACTCATATGATATTGTTTAGAGTTAATTCATCAAATTTTTATCAACAATGTATATTTTTTATAATTATGATTTTATAAAAAATTATTTTTAGAACAATCCAGGAGTGGTCACATGTTTAGAAAATAAAATGCACGGATTTGAATCTGGAGATGTAATTACATTTAAAGAAGTCACTGGTATGTCAGTCTTGAATGAAACATTGCATCGCATAACAGGTAATTTGAACAATGAATACGTAGATGCATATTCATATATGTAAGCGAGTCACAAATCCATAAAAAAATTAATAATTTTTTATTATAGATTAAGAAAACTTGTTTTTAATAAAGAAAACCGTTTTTTTGTCTAACTAAAAACAAAACTGAAATTTGAACTACTTTTGATTGGATAATCATTAATCTGTCATTGATTTTGATCTTTTCATGTCTAGTTGATAATACTAGGCTTTATTTCCATAGCAGAAAAAATTCTATGAAGAGCTTCAGTAACCAGTTACTAAAATTGCTAAACTTATATGTTTGCATCATCAGAATAAAAGGACTTCTATATGATTTTTACAAAAAAAAAAAAACACTTCTCATTATGCACTTTTCACAGTACTTTATTGACAGCTTTGACTGATTAGCAATCATCTTCATATAAACATTCGATGAATTTATTTAATATATACATATCCATATAATTATTATTATTTATAATATTCCAAACACTTGATATATATATTGTAACGGAAACCCGGCGATCAAAAGGCTTAAACTTCCCTTTTATATAGATATAATGGGGAATTCTTATAATTCAAGATTGCCCACTTTCCACTACCGCAAGCAGAGAGAAAATACGGACATAAACGAGTCTATATCCGCACTTGACCGAACCTGTATGCTATACGGGTATAGCACCAGGTTATATTTCCCGGTCAACCTTCTCCCGACTGCTGTAAGATTTAACAGAGTTACAGCGCTTGGATAATTATAAATTTAATGGGATCAAATACTGCACCACTAGCTTCACGTGTTAATTACGTACTCAAATGCATAATAATTATTTCCAAACCCTCAGATTATATTATTTTTGGAAGTGGCGAAGAAAGAGACGAAACAGATTTTATATAAATAAAGGATATTTAATTCAATAAATTATAATAAAAGAAACATTCAAAATTATTAACACTCAATATAAAAAAAACAGATTATGCTATAATACTACAAAAAAATAAATAAATACAGTAGAAGATTCTATAAATGATTGCAATCTGTGGAAATAATTTATCCCTTTATAGTCATTCCAAATATTGAAGAGGCTAATTAATGTCTATCTCATTATATGTGGGATTGGCAATTGCATTAAATTTAAAGGTATGTGCACATAATTATATAAAATGTCTTATTCATAATTACCTAGGTCATTAAGTCTTTGAATAAACTTGGAGTCTTGCTGACCGTCCCCTGGAATTTTTCCCACTTCTTTAGTAGGGAATGGTCGCTCTTCGGTTAGATTTGATTGTTGGAACTCCTCCATATTGTGGGCATCAAGGCAAGGCAAAAAACGAACTCTTTGGCAAGTGCTACATCGGCAGTTGTTACATCGAGACGCGAACCATTATAGCACGGAAGTCTGGATCGACCGGCGATCGCAACTGGCCCTTAGCCACACATACTTGAAGCTTCCATTATGTTATAGCTTGTTTTCATGTTCTTATAGTTCAATCTGCATTCTATTATATTTCTCTGCTTCTTATCAGAGCAGTGTCTTCACTGAAGCCTCCTAATACTGTTTTCCAATTAATTAATTAATGTTCTTTATTTTTCAAATTCCTTCCTTGTCTTGATCTCTTGCGGGGTTTTTTTATTTCACACCTTTTTACTTTAAAAATGCTTTCAACAACTTATACAAAATTACTTTCAATTTGATACAATTTTATAATATAATATTTTACATTTATTTATCAGTCACTTTCTTGAATAAAATTATTTCATTTTGACATGAAATAAACCTTACTCTCTTTGTTCATACATTTACACATGCATTTCATTTTCGTCAAAATGTGTAATTTTAAGACCAGATCTTTATCTTTTTCGTTGCATTCTAAATTTTACTTATATTTTATTTAAACTTCCCAACTATCACTTTTGTTTTTATATCATTAAGTTTTTATTTTATTCATATTTCATTTCTCATTTTTTTAATCTTACATTAAACACATGATATCGATATTTTTTAACCTTAATATTTTATTCTTTCTAAAATCTGAACTTTGGAGGGTAAAAGATAAGAATCTTTTCGATCTTTGTTTTGTAAATTTTTAACCTCACTTTTTTATAATCCAAGCACAATATTTAACATTCTTTCAATGTTAAATATCTATATGTGTGACCGCAGTGTGTGCGATCATTACATTACACCATTCCCCTCCTTTAAAATTTTTCTTACAAAATTTTAATTAATGCATTTAAAGCTAGATGCTCCTAACTACTGTTAGAACCTTTTCTATATCCATTTACTTCTAATATAACTTTAGTGATGAGATTATTCCTAGAGAGGCGACCAGGCAAATTACATCCCTACTCTGACGACCCAACCAGCATTACTAAACCAATTTAATCTTGCTATTACATTACATGAATTTATTTCTGCCTCCTACCTGTATATACAGATTCGAGTCCACACAGGATATTTCTGTGACTCGATTAAACCTGTTCATACCTCACACTTTACAAATGATAACCCTCTGAGTGACAACTCTGGCCACTATTACCGAGGTGGGTTGGGAGGCTGGCATCTTTTTTGTCCAGCTCATCCATGAGCTCAGAATATTTTACTGATAACTCGTATTTTTTATAAAGTTGTTCTTTCCCCATAGATTGTTTTCTAAACCATTGACTCACGATATTTGTCAAATATCTAACTGGAAATCTTAATCCAATGAGTCATTATGAGAAGGGGATCTCTGTCCCTGTCTTCTCTATATAATAAAATTTGATGACCGCAGAACACTCGTGAATGCATAACAGAGAAGGCTCACCATATACTGCTAAGATCCATCTACAAATATCTAAACCTACACACCTTCAGCCTCAATCTACAATCTCATACTACTATCTATTTGATGCTCTGTCTTAGTTCGGATCCCTTTGTACTGTTTGGCCATTTAGGCTCATTCTTCCCTCATATTTTCATGATCAATATTATAGTCCATTCTCTATTACTCGTGATCCAATTCTTTTCCAATCTGGTATCAGTGAATCCTTCCTTTGTTGGTGATTACACTTAGGTTTTATCTGGTGGTTGTCTTTCTCTATTGACATCACCTCTGCCTCCTCTGGGATGCGGATTTTGATCCCTATGTTCTCGGTCTTCAGTCCTGTCAAATGGACACTTACATTCCGTCTCCAACCTTTGTCGTCCCTTTTCCTGCCTCCTTGGGTTCCACTTTGTAGAATATCTCCGCTTTTCTTGCCATCGTCTTTCACCAGGATCCCATCCATTTTTTATTATAAGAGGTTCTTTTGGAGGCGGTCTAGGTTTATATCCATCCTCCTTCTGGTCATCCCTGCTGGTATCCAATGCACTCAGCAACTCGGCCACAGGGTCCATCGTCCTCCTCTCTGTACTGATTAGAATCTGTTCTATATCTTTTGGGAACCCATGCCTAGTTATCCGGAGTATTTGCATCTCAGATAATGGGTTTGCGGTCATCATCCGCAACTTGGCTACTTGACGACGGAAGAAGATTATAAATGATTCCTCCGGTCTCCATTTCTCCTGTTTTATCTGATGCAGCATATCTTCTTGAAGTTCCTCACTCCAATAACTGGTCTTCAAAGCCTTGTGATATCCTGCAAATGTGGTGGGTTTCTGGAACAGTGAGTTCCACCAAACTTGAGATTCGCCCTGCAAGTGACTGCTAACTTGGCCTCCTCATTCATTCTACCAAACTTGAAATACCGTTCCAGGCTGTTCAAGTGCTCCATAGGGCTTTCTCCAGGGTTTCCAGCAAAAACTTGTATCTTTAGAAATTGGTGGAAGCCAACAGGGTAATCCATGCAATTTCCAGAGCCCTTATCTCTACATTCTCCAGTGATTCTTGGTCCGATGCCCTTTACTTCCGTATCGGCGCTGTTATTGGCTGACCTCCTTATCCTCTCTTCAAATTTTGTGTTCAACCTGTTTACTGCCTTCGCTATCTGAATTATATTTTCCTGCATGCTTGTCAGTATCCTACTATCCTTTACTTTTATTACTTCCACTTCTTCATCTAACTTTCTTATTTCTCTTTCTGGCCACCCTATGTCTTCTCTCAGATCAAACTTAGATGACTCTCTACCTATACTCTCAGCCCTTTCTAATTCATCATATACACATGGCTCCCTACTCCTTTGTTCATCCCCCTTAATTTCTCTGTAAAATCCATTTCTTGTATCCTTAGTCTCTGATTGCTGGATGATATTTCTAATTTCTTCCATGGCTTCAGCAATTCTTTTCTGGTTGTCTATTTCTATCTTTACCAGCCATTCCTCCATCCTTCTCTCTTCTCTATCCACGTATTCCTTCATGAATTGCTGTTGCTCAACCCTCATTTGCCTTAGCATATCCATGATATCACTATGGTTTATTTCACCCTTTACTTTCATCTTCTTATCTTCATTCCCTTCTTTTACTTCCTTTTCTTGAAAGTCCATTTTAACTTGGGACCTTGTATGCATAAATATCACTTTATGTAACCCTTCTTGATATCTGTATTTATTATTACTATTATTTTACTAACTCTTCTGGATATATCTACATAAAAAATTTCTTTCTACTGACTCTATGCTTTCCGCTTTGATTAACTTTTAATATATTTGTTATTTGTCAGTTAGCATTTAGATCGCTAGCCAACCTAAACATCCGCACTCTGGTTCACTCTCTTGTTCGCCTACCTTAGACTCGTTTGACTGCCCGCCCGACCTTGATGATTGCCCTATATTTTTTTCAACTTATCCAACTCTGACTCAACTACTTCAATTAAGAACGCTCTTATATATTTCTTAAATCTAACAACTATTATACTTTATTCCTCTGTTAACGATATATATAAATAAACTCATTTCTATTTGACTGTATTTCCAACAGTACGCACTTATGATATATACTTCTAATATTTCGTTTATAAATTTCGATCACTTTAAGGTTACGGTTGTTTTAAAACAAAATCATACACATATATATTTTTAACGGACTAACCTCCTTCGTTACACACACACTATGTTTGTAATTTATATTGTCTCTTTACTATTTTAAAATCATAGAGATATATTTCCTTCCATTTAACAGGTATACTTCGTTGTACAAGCTATATCAGCAATTTATTGATCAAGTTATCCTCACGATTATTTTTAAAATCATACACATATATTTCCTCAACTTAATTAATATACTTCGTTATACTTACTACGCTTTGTAATTTATCGATTACTTTCTTTTCTCAAATATTTAAAATCATACGTATATATTTTTCTTCAACCTAACAATTACACTCGAACATTTTTATCATTTATCATTAGAAATATTCTATTTTCAGCTTAACTGGGATACGTTATTATAAATTCACACATATATCTCTTCAACTTCGCTTACACATGCGATTATTCTAAAGTCCAACATATATATTTCTTCTTCAACTTGACTAAGATACGCGAATATTTTAGAATCTATCATTTATGATTAAAACCTTACTAAAACTGTTTTATTCCTTTAACTTAACTACTTTATTTTCGTTACAACAAACATCTAGATACTCTATATTTGATCGCTATAATTATAGCTGAATACACCTTATTATTACGACTATGAATTCATACACACATTTATTTATTTTTAACTTAACTGGAATATGCGACTATTTTTACTATTTAGCATTGAAACTTTCATGAAACTGTGTTTTATTCTTTTTTTCTCTTTTCTAAAACGATTTATATTTCATTACCAACAATTATTTGAGATAATCAATTCTTTGTTCATGGCGATTATACTGAAATACTTCTAGTCTTTTATTAAATACATCACAACGCATTTCAAAACTTTCTTAATATTAAAATTTTCCCTTCTTTTTATTCTTCGTACACACTTGATGATGAAACACATATATGAAGTATTATAAAGCAAAAAATTTATCCCCTTCGTCTTCGCTTCTAACCACTCTGATTTACAATGCGAATTTTATAATTTTTTTAAAAAAAACACATAAATTAAAACAAATTTTTTTTTTTTAGAAAATATTTATGTTATTTTATAAAATTATTCAACACATGATCACTAATTGCACAGCAATAGAAATCCCGGACACTGGGCCCCAAAATGTAATGGAAACCCGACGATTGAAAGGCTTAAACTTCCCTTTTATATAGTTATAATGGGAATTCTTATAATTCAAGATCGCCCACTTTCCGCTACCGCAAGCAGAGAGAAAATACGGACATAAACAAGTCTATATCCGCACTTGACCGAATCTGTATGCTATACGGGTATAGCCCCAGGTTATATTTCCCGGCCAACCTTCTCCCGACTGCTGTAAGATTTAAAAGAGTTACAGCGCTTGGATAATTATAAATTTAATGGGATCAAATACTGCACCACTAGCTTCACGTGTTAATTAAGTACTCAAATGCATAATAATTATTCCCAACCCTAAGATTATATTATTTTTTGGAAGTGGCGAAGAAAGAGACGAAACAGATTTTACATAAATAAAAGATATTTAATACACTAAATTATAATAAAAGAAACACTCTAAATTATAAACACTCGATATAAAAAAACAGATTATGCTATAGTACTACAACAAATAAATAAAATACAATAGATTATATTATAAATGATTGCAATCTTTGAAAATAAAGTGTCCCTTTATAGTCATTCCAAATATTGAAAGGAGTCTAATTAACGTCTATCTCATTATATGTGGGATTGGCAATTGCAATTAAATTTAAACGGTATGTGCACATAAGTTATATAAAATGTCTTGTTCATAATTACCTAGGTTGTAAAGTCTTCGAATAAACTTGGCATCTTGCTGACCGTCCCATGGAATTTTTCCCACTTCTTTAGTACGGAACGGTCGCTCTTCGGTTAGATTTGATTGTTGGAACTCCTCCGTATTGTGGGCATCAAGGCAAGGCTAAAACGAACTCTTCAGCAGGCGCTACGTCGGCAGTTGTTACATCGAGACGCGAACCCTTATAGAACGGAGGTCTGGATCGCACATACTGCGGTCACACGTATAGATATTTAACATTGAAAGAATGTTAAATATTGTGCTTGGATTATAAAAAAGTGAGGTTAAAAATTTACAAAACAAAGAAATGTTTAATTAAAAAAAAAGAGAGGGAATTAGAATCGAAAAGATTCTTATCTTTTACCCTCCAAAGTTCAGATTTTAGAAAGAATAGAAATATTAAGGTTAAAAAATATCGATATCATGTGTTTAATGTAAGATTAAAAAAATGAGAAATGAAATATGAATAAAATAAAAACTTAATGATATAAAAACAAAAGCGATAGTTGGGAAGTTTAAATAAAATATAAGTAAAATTTAGAATGCAACGAAAAGATAAAGATCTGGTTTTAAAATTACACATTTTGATGAAAATGAAATGCATGTGTGAATGTATGAATAAAGAGAGTAAGGTTTATTTCATGTCAAAATGAAATAATTTTATTAAAGAAAGTGACTGATGAATAAATGTAAAATATTATATTATAAAATTGTATCAAATTGAAAGTAATTTTGTATAAGTTGTTGAAAGCATTTTTAAAGTAAAAAGGTGTGAAATAAAAAAAACCCGCAAGAGATCAAGACAAGGAAGGAATTTGAAAAATAAAGAACATTAATTAATTAATTGGAAAACAGTATTAGGAGACTTCAGTGAAGACACTGCTCTGATAAGAAGCAGAGAAATATAATAGAACGCAGACTGAACTATAAGAACATGAAAACAAGCATAACATAAGGGAAGCTTCGAGGATGTGTGGCTAAGGGCCAGTCGCGATCGCCGGTCGATCCAGACTTCCGTGCTATAATGGTTCGCATCTTGAAGTAACAACTGCCGACGTAGCGCCTGCCGAAGATTTCGTTTTTGCCTTGCCTTGATGCCCACAATACGGAGGAGTTCCAACAATCAAATCTAACCGAAGAGCGACCGTTCCGTACTAAAGAAGTGGGAAAAATTCCATGGGACGGTCAGCAAGATGCCAAGTTTATTCGAAGACTTTACAACCTAGGTAATTATGAACAAGACATTTTATATAACTTATGTGCACATACCGTTTAAATTTAATTGCAATTGCCAATCCCACATATAATGAGATAGACGTTAATTAGACTCCTTTCAATATTTGGAATGACTATAAAGGGACACTTTATTTTCAAAGATTGCAATCATTTATAATATAATCTTCTATTGTATTTTATTTATTTGTTGTAGTATTATAGCATAATGTGTTTAGTGTTTATAATTTAGAGTGTTTCTTTTATTATAATTTAGTGTATTAAATATCTTTTATTTATGTAAAATCTGTTTCGTCTCTTTCTTCGCCACTTCCAAAAAATAATATAATCTTAGGGTTGGGAATAATTATTATGCATTTGAGTACTTAATTAACACGTGAAGCTAGTGGTGCAGTATTTGATCCCATTAAATTTATAATTATCCAAGCACTGTAACTCTTTTAAATCTTACAGCAGTCGGGAGAAGGTTGACCGGGAAATATAACCTGGGGCTATGCCCTATAGCATACAGATTCGGTCAAGTGTGGATATAGACTTGTTTATGTCCGTATTTTCTCTCTGCTTGCGGTAGCGGAAAGTGGGCGATCTTGAATTATAAGAATTCCCCATTATATCTATATAAAAGGGAAGTTTAAGCCTTTCGATCGTCGGGTTTCCGTTACAATATATATACATTCTAACAAATTCCATGTATTAAAAATATGTAATATCTTCATACCCAAATGTATAAATCTATTTGTAAATAGTAAAATAATTATATATCTATATTTACTAAAATATATTATTAATTTTATTAGATATATTTAAAATTATGTTATTTTAATTTATAGCGAGTTTAATTTTCTATAATATTCTTTTTTAAAGAATTAAAAATTACATTTGAAAAATATTATACCAATTTCTTTCAAAGTACAAATTAAAAATTTATTTAAAAATAATAATTTAAAACTTCCTTTAAATCTATCTCTCCAGTTTCTTTTAGGAAATTTTTATGATTAATTTCATTTAATAATACTTTATTGTAAAGGAATTCACAACAATTTAATAATATTTTTTATTTTAATTATGTATTTTGTTTATCAACATGTATTTAAAGATTCCTATATTTTATCATCTATATATATGTACATGCTTGCATTAAAATTTAAAAATTATTAATTTATTATTATTTTCAGATATCATTCCACTGCAGATAAAAATCTTTCTAATCTTAAACCAGTTTCTCCAATTTTCAGTCTATCTTCTTTACATCACCAAACTTCCTGATTTCATCTATCCATTTCACATATGGACTCTTTATAGGTCTTTTACAATCATCTTGGAGTCCAGTTTAAGACTTCAATTTCCTTCTATTGTTATCTCTTTTAGCATTATATTAAGCTCAGATCCATTACAGTCTTTTAATTTTTACAATACCAATGATACCTGTATATTCTCTCACCCAAGTATTTAGTTTCCATCTCTTCTTCTTATTCCCAATGTACATCTCTCCTTATTTCAATTATCTGAAGTCTCTGTTGATTTTCTATTAAGTATTCTCAGATCCATTAGTAAGATATTGGTGAAACACATCTATTAAAAATATTTTTTTCCAAACAGATTGGTATATTTATTTTTAATAGAAGTTATTTCTACCTAAAACACTCCATACAAATTTAATTCTATGATTAAATTTTAACCATTATGTTTTTATCCATATTAAAAATTTGACAAAACCATATTTGTGGATGTTAACTTATTTTAATTCACAATGATCAATCTTTATTTTTTTTGGAGAAAATCCATTGAACATTGCTTTAGTCTTTTTAGCATTTATTTATTAGTTCTGTTTTTTTATTTTCATCCGATAACTCTTGCAACATTTCCTGAAGCTCTGAAGGATTATTCGGCAAAGCAATAAACATTGTTTACAAAATGTAGATGATTTAAATAATCTCCATTTTCTTTTACTTCTTTAGCTTCCCATTTCAATCCACAAAATACTTCTTGTAAAATTGCTGTAAAAAGTTGTCGCGATGTGGAATCATTCTGTCATACTCTTCTCAATGCAAATCTTCGTATCTCTATGTAATCCAATCATTGCTGTTGCATTTTAATAAATTATATCTTGATGATCCATTGTTTTAATCACCATAGAAATGCTTATAATTCAAAGCGTAAGGAAATGCATATTCATTGGTCAATATGACTCGGTGTGTTAAAAGCACTTTTTGTTCTTTTGGTTAGTTAGAACTCAAAGTTCATATGGACAAGTTGTAATTATCTTGGTTTGTAATTTCTAATATCTTCTTTATCATCTTTTTTAAATATCAATAATTCAATCCTGTAGTATATCTTTATCATTTATTTTAGTATACAGCTTTACCAACAATTTTTCTATTTTTTACTCCAGTTTTCTTTAAAATATCAATAATAATTTTATCATTATCTAGAGCTTTTTCCTTCTTCATAGACTTATTTGCTTGTCTCATTTTTTAAATTTAAAATGCAGGGCAATTCAGAAGATGTACTAATTGTAGGAGATATTCTTTATTTTTATGTTCATTATTATTATATAATTCTTTATAGAACTCTTCCACACATTTCTTAATGTTATCTATATTTTTATTAATAGTTCTGTTGTAGTCCCTGGTGGTATTATTTCCAATATCAGCTGGGTCACTACGATTTACTTGGAATAAAGAAACATTAATGCAAATAAAATTTAAATAGGAATTTATTCACTCATAACAAAATAATAATATATATATATATAGGTAGATGAAAATTATAGATTTATCTTTTATCAGTGTATATAAATTCTTTACGTGCACTATTAGCAAACATTGTCCATTTACGTTATCTTTATATAACATCTTTTACACATGCACCCTTTGCTAGATTATCTGCAGGCTTTATATCTGTTCAGTTTCTGCTTTAATCTGAATATTTTAGCATGCATTAATTTTATTAAGTCCAATGCATGCTTATAATATGTAAATTTTCTACAGTGTATAAATTAATGAGGGTAAATTTATTCATATTTTGTGTGACTGTAGTTACATTAAATAAAATATCTTTATTGACAATCATCTAATTATATACATATCCAGTCACACTACGTTATAATTAATACAGACAGTCCAAATTCCATCTTTTCTTATTGTAGAAATAACTTTTCTTCCAATACCAAAATGTTTTACATTTTTGAAATTTTTATTCTTTTTTATAATTTTCCTTGCCAATTCACAAATATATATATACTGTATTTGCTGGCAAACAAGATGCATTTTCCCCCTCATAATACACATAAAATATGGGGTGCATCATGTGCTGGTAATCAAAATTTTGATTTGAAATTTCAGTCAGTCATCTTGTCCTTTTGTGAAACTGGTTTCAAATAAATTGTTTCCATATTTTATTTTTTTTTGTGCACGATTTATTTTATACTTCATTACTGAAAGAGGGAATATTCCAGTAAAATAGAGTTCAGATCCACTGAACATCTCAAGGTTGATATTCATGCAATGTGTGGTCACACTTCAGCAATGCATTATAATATTTAAACTTGGTAGAATTTCTGTGTTTTGAGGATGAAGATCAAAAGATACCTAACTACAGTGTTTCCTAGTGACATTTTTTGTAGTCATAAATAACTATAAAATTAGTACAATAAATCAATATGGAAATTCATGAAAAAAATGTAGAAAATTATTTTTTTAAAAAAAAAAACATATATAAAGGGATGCATCTTATATGCCGCTGTTTTCTATATGCCAGTGAATATAGTAATTATTAATTTTTTTTCATTCCATTTTACAAAACTTAGATATTCAATTCTTTTTAATGGTTTATTTTTTTTAAAAAAAATTATGTTGCATTTTTTTTTAATTTATTGTTGTATCTTGTTAGAAATTTTATTAGTAAAATGCTGCTTTTTTGTTACCAGCTATCTTTCTTGTAATTCTTAATAGAGTAATATTTGTCTTAGTGATTTGAATTAATTCTGAACCATCTTCAGTCTGTTAATATTTTAAATGATTTGCAAGTTCTAACTTAAATTCATTGGAATGTTTCTAAAGATTAGAAATACCAACTGTTAATTCTGTCTTTCTCCACAATTTTTATTTCTAGTCTCACATTAATACATGTCTTCAATCTCACTAGTTATTGGTCATATCAAGTATTGAATCAATTAAGAAAATTATGCATATTTTTTGTTGTAAAAAATATAATCCAATTCTGCTGTATTTCATTTGGATGCTTCTATGCCCTTTTTCGTTTAGTATTTTTTTCAAGGAAAGAATTGATAATATACAGTTTTTTCTTTTTGTTAATTTCACAAGTCCATGTTCTCTTATTTTTATCATCATAACTAAATAAATTCACAGCATTTTCAGTCATTTATCAATTTTGGTATTAAAGTCCACTAAGTCAATTTTAAATACTGTTTGGTCTGATTAAATGCATTTTGCATATCTATATAAAATTTCTCTTTTTTTTTATCATTATAAGTTGGCGGTGTTGCATATACTGAATTATCTTCATTTGTTATTTGTGAATAACAATCTTGCCTTTCTATCTGACTTATGATCAATCTGCATAATGTTGTTTTTCTACTTTTTATTTATAATGAATCACATTCTTCTTGTTTTTTTTCAATATTTATGTCTTTGTAATGAAATACATGCCCACTTTTTACTATTGTCTTACTATTTTCTTTCATTTTAATATTCCTTTATTGAAAAATTATCTGCGTTTATAAGTATCTAAATAAAAGATCATTGAATAGCATTCTGGATTTAAATCAATACTCTCTGTCTTCATTTACCTATTGCTGCCTTCGCTGGAAATATTGCAGTTTCTGAGAATGAAGCTCATACTTCAGTTTTGTCTATCATGATTGTATATGTCTATAAAAAAAGGGGGGAAAAAGCATCATTCTCATTCATTCTGCCTTCACAAAAACTTAATTTATGTTGCTTATTAATCTTAAACTCAGAAATAAAATGCTAATAAACTCACTATGTTAGCTGATGAATGTTGGTAAAAAGTCCATCTATATTCATGTATTGTATGAATAATTACATAATAATAACAGCGGCAATGACAAAAACATGAATATTAGAAATTTGCCTATTCAATTTCTTTAAAACCTCAAAGAGAAACCAAAAAGTCTACTTTCAGTTAATAGTAAACTTCTTTCTGCAGCTTTATTAATTAACCATGAGCAATTTAATTTGAGACTTATTATTGAATGATAAATGTAAGTAAGGAATATGATAAACATATACATAGGAAAGACAATGAATTTCATTATAACAAGATTCAAGGACTACAAAAATGATAAAAATCTCTTGTCAATATACATACAAACTAATGACATTCATTAAATTAAAATTATATAAAAATATATTTATTAACAATGAATCAAAGTAAAATAAGAATAGTTTCATATATATAAAGAAAAACTATATTCAATACTTTAATTATTAATTTTTATAGTTTTTAACTGTGTATATGTATATGAATATCACAATTCCCAGAAGTACTTTCGGTTAATTATTTAAACGTCTTCAATATAATGGAAGCAAACATCATCATCTCAAATTCCCAGATCCCTGAATTTTAACTTAAGCAGCTTGTCTATTAATTATATTCATTTTATTTCTATTTAAGAAAATTGCTTCCTTAATTTTTTTTCATTGTGATTTCTCTTTTCATGTAGAATCTTAACATTTTCAAGATCAAACTTAAACTTATATTTACATGTCCTTTCATGATCCAAGTAAACTGAAACAGTCATTAATTTATTACTATTTGTACTTTTTACATGCTTGTTTAACAATTGATGCTCCTTTAATTTTTTCTTTATACTGCATCTCCATTCATCTATGTATGATAACATGCATCCACAAAAAATTTGATAAAAACATTATTTTTTTGTTTGACGGGTATGACACTTTTAGAATTATTCACTAACTTATTAATGTTATTTGTAACACAAAATGAAACATTTAACACATCTTTATGTATATACTTAAAAAATTTCACTTGAGCATTTGATATATATGGAGTAGATATTCATTTTTTATTATCAATCTTCAACCCCTTTAAATCATTATACTTCTTTTTAAATTGTTATAAAGTATTATTAATCTGTTCAATCTTGTAACCAACTTCAAGCAATTCCTTTGCAAATATTTCAATATTTTTTAATTTATTACTTTGGTAATGACATAATTTTTCATTATGAAATCTAAAACTTGCCATCTTATGCATAATTGGTATTTTTGATTTACAATTTATATCCCTTTTTTGCAATGGTTTGATTATTAATTTAAAACTTAACATACAACTGTCTCTTGTAATAAATAAATCTAAATACTTAATTCTTATATGTAGACAAAACAAAATTGCAAACTTGTGCAACAACTGGCAGACCCATAGGCCAACCTTTAGATATTTTATAATGTTATTATCAAAAATTTTTAAATAATAAATTTTATAACGTATTTACAAACCCCTTTATTTTTTATTTCATGTTCAATAATTTCTATGGAATTCCCTTTTCAGTAGAACCATACATTTCTGTCACATCTAATGAAGCAATAAAATCACTTTCATCAATCACTATATTTTTAATTTTATCAACAAAATCAAAAGATGAAGCAGCAGTATTCTCCCTAAATCCTAAAATCTCTTGTAACAGCTTACCAATATATTTAGATGTCTGATATATAAATGAACCAGCAAAATCTATCGTAATTCACAAAGGATCATGAAAGGAATATATGTTTAAATTTGATCTTGAAAATGTTAAGATCCTTCATTAAGAGAGAAATTACAATAAAAGAAAAATTAAGACGGTAATTTTCATAAATAGAAATAAAATGAACATAATTAATAGTCAAGCCACTAATGTTAAAAATCGGGAATCCTGAGATTTAAGTTGATGAAATTTGCTTGCGTTATATTTTTTGAATTTAATGGCATTTGAAGAGGGTTAAGTAATTAACTGAAAGTACTTATGCGGATTGAAAGACTGTGTATAATAGTTAATCGCTATTATATTTATTTTTTTTATTGGTATTGCAATATTTTTTAATTAACGGACATTTTATTTGTATGGATATGAATATATGCATATATAAAAAGTATAGGAATTTTAAATGTATGCTGATGTAAACAGTGTGTACCACGTAACTAGTTTTTTTTCCTAACTGCCTGCAGCGCCATCTCTGAATCAATGCTTATATTATGTAGTGGTGTAGTTTAGCTATTCACCACAAGAATTTTATGTCACTGGTTTATCTGGAAAGTGAATTACAACATGAAATGTGACAAGGTTTCATACCTTAATCAATCATGAAATAATATGCTATCATTAAATTTAATTTTAAATTGAAAAAAACTTGCTATGGAAACATTTGAAATGATTCTCTGTACGGCGGTGAAACTGTGAGTCTCACGACACTTTCAAGTGATTTCAAAACACATTATCACATTTCATGTTATAATTCAGTCATTGTAGCAGCTAAAAAATTTTTGTAGTGAATAGCTAAAGTGTCACTGCATAACATATTCATTGATTTTAAGATGACATTGCAGGAAGCTTGAGAGAAAACCAATCACCTTTTCAGTGAGATATATTATATAATATGTATAGTATATAATAAAAAATTAATAATAATGGAAGAATAGATATTTCTTAAATTTTTGCTGTTATATATTATTTATAAACATTCATTTACAACAAATTGCTATTAATTAAATTTGTAATTAATTGAAATTGAACAAAATTTTTCCAAAAAGAAATATAGACAGAGGTTTAGAGGAAATTTTAAATCATTATTTTTTTAAAAGTCATAGTTTATAATTAGGTATAAGATTTTTAAAATACAAGTTTAAATTTAAAAAATATGTTTAGAAAATTAATAATATATTTTAACATATATGAATAAATAATTAATTTGTTGTATATAAATATTTTATTATTAAGTTAGCTTAAAAATATATCTAATTTTTATTGAAGGAATTTAAAAATGTATATAATATATATTTGGGATGTTATACATAATAATTATATATACTAAATGTATTAGGTAAGGTTATTGTATGTTTATATAATAACTAATTATAATATGATTGTTTTTTAGTTCTGAAAAAGACTGCTACTTGATCGAAACAGTATAAACTATCAATAAAGCACTGAGAAATGCATATTTTTATTTTGTAAAGATTTAATAATGGCATGAAAAAGAGTGGAACAATTTTATTGAATTCTATAAAATGTTGACTACTCATGGTTATTATTTGAGTAATTCTGAATGTGATTACCTCCATATTTCTTGTACTTTGAAATGATGTCTTAACTAGGTGATTAAAGCTTAGACTTTATTTCTCGAAAAATTAATATTCAATATTCTTATTGCATTTAATGCACCTATATTTGTCATTTTTATATTTGATTAATTAATTCCTACATCTTTTAAATTGGCATGTTTATTATCTAGAGCAATTGAAATTTTAGTAATTTTTATAGGAACTTTGCAGCTATAAATTGTGCAGCATTTGAAAGAAATTATCATATGGGGTGAATCAACGGCCAATAAATTTTTGATACTTCATACTTAAAAGAATTGTCAAATTTTTACCAGATCATCTATTACATAAAATAGTTTTATTATGGTTTAAGTCAATATTAGTATTCAAGGTAGAACCTAATAGTTCCTAAAAAGAGAATGCGATAGATAAGTCATTGCTATTGCAGTATGGGTTATGATAAAAATATTTTAAATCTCAGAATTTACTGAATTTAGATAATTACAAAACAATTCCTTTTATATAGATAAATTTAATAATTGTATGGAAGAACATGGATGATATCAAAATAATGTAGATGAGAAAGATAATATCCTTAAAAGATTTAATAAATTATGCTTTACTAAAGAGAGTAAATAACACATTAATTTATATAAATGTTAATAAACAGATTGTGACAGAAAATCAAAACTATTTCGTTCTAAAAATGATACATTAACTATTCATTTTCTTTAGTGAAGTGTAATAGTTGATAGTGAAATTTTTTTTTAAAAAGGTATAGTAAAAATAATATAGGTAGAATACCATTATTCTGAAACTTTTAGTTCTTGTGCTTTTTTGGATTAAGAAATTTTATGGATTTCAAAAACATCAATCAAATAATTATATCGGTAAAAAGGAAATGCATAAAAAATGTTCCAGTGCTTCGTATTAATTAAAGAAAAATATAAGTTTATTGCTTTAATTTTTTTTTTACATGAATATTATTTTATCTATAATACTAACTGAACAAATTAAATATATTTTAGATGTGAAGTTTGCTTTTAAAAGAGATTATTATTTAAAAAAACAAAACAAATATATTTGCTTACATATACAGTATTAACTGAACAAGATGTAATATGTTAGTTAATATTTCTTAAAAAAGTTACTGATTAAAAAAAAATTAAACTCATTATTTATATTTATTTAATTATGAAGAAGATTGTCGTTATGATGGAAAGTAAGATAACAAATGTTGGTTTTCTATTGACATTTATTTGAGGATAAACTTTTAATCTAGAATTATAAACATTTTGCTTATGTTATACCCAATTGAGAATCATTATGTACTATTAATATTGTGTATGGGTAAAGTGATTTTTTTTTAACATTCAATTCTTTTAATAAAAGTGTGTGGGTGTAAAATATATTTTTGTCATGAAGTGAATGACACAAAAACAACTATACCACTACTCTTGTAGTTTTTGTGTTAAAATTTATTTTGGAGATAAACTTTTAATGCAGTATAACAAACATTTTATTTTCGTTCATCATATTCAGTTGAAAATCAGTACCTATTACAGATGTGGATAAATGTACTTTACCCTGATTTTTTACCAATTTAGCATTTTAATAAATAAGCGCAAATAATAATAAAATGAAAGGTTGGAAATATTTCATAAAAATGTAAAGGAAATTGCGCTAAGTCAATAGATTATGAAGAAAGTAAAAGGGTATTAAAAAAATTGTCCTACGTTAATAAGAGACAGTAAAAAAGAAGATAAAAAATTTATAAATCTTGAAACAGATAAAAGTTTATATAAGAATTGTTGAGAGATTTTTTTAAAATAATAATTTATTATAAGAAGTTAAATATATGCATACCATGTACATATCACATACATATGTATGTATATTACAAGTTATATAATTCACATGATCACATCTCCAATACTAGCACATAATTGTTTATAAACAAAGCAAAGCAAAACTCCATATAGTAGTGCCACCTGTGCATCCATTGATCACTCTGTTTAGCACAGGTGGCACTACTATATGGAGTTTTGCTTCGCTTTGTTTAAGTTATATAATTGTTATGACTTTCCATAGAAAAAATAAATGTAAGTGGAAAATAATGTAAACATACAGAAAATAGTGGTAAAAATTGTTATAAGAAAATGATCCATGAAATAATAATAAATGTAGAAAATAAATCAAGAATAATGAATTAATAACAATGCATCATCAGATATTGATGAAATCAAATGTTTTAAACTAACACGATCTAATCCAAGCACCTAATAAGTAACAACTGAGATGTATTCCCTGTCTTTGGTTATGAGATTTATGTAAGATCGGCTATTCATTTGTGCCTAGCAATAGAATTGCATAGCTGTATTAGAGATAAAGGAACTAATAAGTCTTAATCAGTGTATGTTATTAGTACAATTGCATATAGATAAAATTAACTTACTGAATACATGCCATCTTTATAAAACAAATGTGTCACCATGTTTAAAATAATAAGTAAAGTATGATCAAGATAGCGGAATTGTAGCTAATCTCTATTTCTTAGTGGATTAGATGGACTTGACAGTAATGATAATATACATGGTCATTTTGATATATCTTTAATGCCAGATCTCTATCTAAAAAAAAAGGTTGACCCTCCCCATATTGTAATTTCATAGGATAAAATATATTGATAGTAAGATTTGTTCATCACTAATAGGAAACCCAATAAGAAAAAAAAAATTATAATAATTAAATCTATATAAACAACCACAAAGGATATTGATATTTCTCTAAAACAAACATGAATCCATTGATACTCCAAAATAAACATATTCCTCAACAAATTCAGTGTTACCACAAGTACAGTTTCTATCATAAGATTATTGATGAATTGAGACGTACGAGAAGTAAAAAATTAGAAAAGATTGGTCATCGTCATTGCCTGCCATGCCCATCCTAATTTCAGACAAAAAAAAAAGAACAATAAAGATATTAAAGTATCTTCAAGGCTTATATTCATATGAGTAATGAGCCTATAAATAAATTTGCTAGATAAAACTCATTTAGATAATTTTGATTGGCATGTAAAAAGAGAAAGTAGCAGCAGATAACTAAAATATTAGGACATGATTTTAACTGTAGAAGAAAATTAAGTTGTGAAATGTATATAAAATCCTATTTGCTAAAAAGAGGTTTATTATTCTATATACATATTCTTTGTTTTTTAAAATTGGTGAGATGAAGAAAAGATATTGGTGCAATTTTTGTAAGTTAAGAAATTAAAAACATTGGAAGTATTATAATTAAAAAAATTTAAAAAAATATATCTATCCCACATAAAGCAGATTGCAACAATCAAAACAAATCATATATACTTGGAATAATTTAGAAGAAACATAGGGCCAAAACTAAACAGACTATTAAATGATAGAAAAGAAAAAATATACAAAGAGTAGTAAATTAATGTTATGTGTTAATTGTCTGCTCTGCTTCAGATAATTGTATATTGGAAAATTGAAATGTACTCTCAAAAAACCTCCATAATGAACACAAAATTTTGTATGAAATAATTATATAAAAACAAATATCTTCATTGTTTGAAGATTATGAATTTAGTTGAAATTTTGAACTAAATTGTAATTTTATTAATATTTTACACACACACAAAATGACAAGAAAATAAAATCATTAACTTTTATTAAAGGGAAAACAATGTTCTAAATCAATAAATTGCTAATATAAAAATATTTAGAGTGCATGCATCTAGAAAATATTAATTACCATAAACATTACAGTTGAAAATGATTATGTTTGGAATAATATAAAACATGTTACTATAAATAGATTTTACAACTTATTTATAAATATTTGAAATACAGGCATTCAACATATATTTGGAGCTTAATTGTAAAGGTAGACTATTTGAAATCAGTCTTTCAAGCACCCTTCAATTATCCATACTATCTCATACCACTGATACACATGACCCCACACATGTAGTAAAGATAAATAATCATCAATATATGTATTTTGTGCTAAACCAGCACTCATTAGTTTGTCCAGATTATCATCTCCCACACATATATATAATCAGTGCTCAGTTTATATTAAGATAGCAAATCTTCATACTTTAATGGACAGGTTTGAATCCACTCCAACTTCTAACTCTTCACCATCCATACCATTGAAAATTTGATGATGGAAAGCCCAAATCCCATGTTGATGCCAATATTATTGCCATGCCCATGTTGACCACAAGTCACTCTGACCCCTCATGTATAAGACCTTATCCATTTAAATCCATAGAAGAGGGATGGGCAGGATGCAGGTTTAATGTTTAAATATTTGAAATACAGGCATTCATTCTTCATATACCTGGAGCTTAATTGTAAATATAGGCGTTTGAACTTAGATTTTCTAGCATCCTTCAACTATCCATACTATCTCACACCATCCGTAAATTGCAATCTATTAAACATTTTCATTTTACTTGTTGTATCTCATAAAAACTTGACCATGCCATTTCTCCTTGAATTGCCTCCTTTGCCGACCACCCATCTGCATCTAATGCATGTCTTCCCTCTTCTCTTTGTACATTTTCTAAGTAATCTAACATCCCTTTACTAAGACATAATGCATCATTACCATAAGTTAAACCTGCTACTGTTACTCCCATACAATTTCAGCTACATCATATTTATTATATGAAAATACTATTAATTTCTTTATCAGTCCCTTTCTTTTCTTCGCTTCATGTAACAATTTTTGTTCCCATTCGTCCAAGCAATTTCTCTGATTACTTAAGATGATTCCCAAATAATTATATCTAATTACATATTTAACTTTATATCCCCCAATAAAATTTTTTCTCTTTCCCCAGCATTTATCATCATTACTTTTGAATTTACTTCACTAAATTTATCCCATCGCTTTACCTACCTTCCGCACATCATCACCATAACTTCCACATCATCCCTACTTTTTGTGCATAAGAACATATCATCAAATAAAAAATCTGATAATATATATCTTCCCATCTATTAATGGTATCTCTACCCCTCTTCCTAGTTTTTTTATTGCTCTCTTTATTTCTCTCAAATATAACAAAAATTAGGTGCCATAGGACATCCTTGCCTTAGTTCCACCAAACAGTTTTAACTTTGATATTATATTTCCTAATTGATACATATAGTAATTATTTTTATACAATCTCTTAATAAGATCCACTAAAGCCCCATTAATTTCCAAATTTATTAAACTTAACCAAAATTTAATTGCATTGACTCTATCATATTTCTTCTCTATATCTATAACGATCATAATTAACTGTCTACCTGTATTCCTACTCATATCTATAAGTTGTGTGAGTACAAATAAAAACTTTCTCCTATACGCCTATCTAATCGAAAATCTCCTTGCATTTCTCTCACTATATTATTTTCTTCCATCCATTTTGCCTCCCTTCCAGCCACCACATATGTAAAAACTTTATAGAACTCTGATGTTATTGCTATCGGTCTATAATTGTTTAACTTTCTATGATCCTTACTCTTTCCTATAAATAGTAGCTTTACTTTTATATTATTTCAGCTATCTGGAAATTCTCGCCCTTTGTCCTATTTCCTAAATTCATCACCATCTCTGCTGCCCACCTATCTAAACCTCTTGCCTTTCCACTTATTAATTTCTTCCCTGCCTCATTCAATTCATTTTCTGTAAACCTAATATTTCCCATTATTATATGCTTTTATGTTTGTTATCACTGTCTTTCACATTTAATCTTTTCTATCTCCATTACATACTTATTTAAGATTGTCTCTAATTCTTCTTTAGAGCTACACTCTTTTTCTTCATCATCTGGTAATACTATTTCTCTCTTCCCTACATTCCTTCTTTTAATATATTTCCAATTTTTTTTACTCCCATCTCTTACCAAACTCTCCACACAGTAGGCCGCCAGGTGCAAGTCTTCATAATCAAATCTTGCACTTGGTAGCATTAGTATATGGAGAGTTTGGATTTCATATATTGTAAGAAGCAAAATAGTAAGTTTACATATATATAATATATTTTTATCACATTAAAACTAAAAATGTAATACAATTTTGTTTCAACCATAGATTAATTTTAGTTTTTTTCACTTTTTACAATGGCATAAATTTTATTTATTCGTTTATAATATTTTCTATTGAAGACTGCTAGTCACTTGAAGCTATGAAAGTTTTAACAAAGAATAAATAAAATTTTCAGCATTATTAAAAATGAGTAAAAAAAAGCATTAAATGATATATTAATTTTGCATTGGATAATGTATTTTGCAGTGTTATCACCATTTGCTTTCTCTATTGGAGATACATCTGGTCCAGAATTTTTGCCATATGAAGGTGGAGGAATTGCAACCCAAATTAAAATTCCTGTTACTGTGAAGTTTGTAAGTTACTATTGTAAATTGCTTTATGTTTAATATATGAAACTTGAATTAAATGCTCACTTGTTTAGAATTTTCTTATTTATAATTAATAATACGCTGATGTGTTGCGATGAAACTTTTTTATGTAATAATTTGTAGGCTTTTTTTTATATATTCTAATTTATAATTGGGAATATTAAAAATCATTCTCCATAGACCAATTAGAATTAAGATTTAAATTGGATATCATCAAACGTGAAATTATAAGCAATGATAATTTAAGAGCCAATAAATCAGTTTCTGAGGCAAGTCTTTCAAAACAATTCATTTCAAGCAGAACAATTCAATTCAATTGTTGACAAAAAAATTTATATACTAATTATATCTAACTTGTCATATTTTTAAATATGAAGATTTTTTTTTAAACGTTTAATAAATAATGCCTATTTTGGCAAGATATATCTGTTATAAGATCATAATAATATTATGCTATTATTAGTGTAATTATAATGTTTTGTATATATGATTGCTTAAGATTATTTACAGGAAATTCCATGTAAAATAACTATTTTAATCTAGAATTACCTTATGCATGTTTTTCTTTGCTTTCTTGTTTTTGATGATCGTAAAACTTTTTAACAAAATACATAGTATTATAGCATTTCCAAACGTCATAGTAAAGAAAAGGATCAAATTAATGTCTTTTTTTATGTGGTAATTCTAATTAAAAATTGTTTTTATCCTATATGAAAATTTCCACTAAGTAACAGTAAGCGATATATAGAGATATATATTTCATGATAATGGCCAAAGCTTAAATAAATAATAGAATGTATAATCTTTTGATATGACAACTTCTATAGGCAAAAGATGGGGTTGCTTTAGCAACAGATTGGGGAATCTATGGTATATTTAAGATTTGATTATTATCTTGTGATTTGCATTTAGAAACCAGCGGCTATTGGCAATTTATGGTTCACTACATATCTCAAAATGTTGACCTACTATCATGTAATAATTGATAATCATAATCCATGATACCATTTTAAGATTCAAATGAATGCATTAGTAAACTTACATAAATTATGAAAACTTAAATGCCTATATATTGTTTTATGAGCTTTTAATTATTTATGATATATCTAAATAATATCATTGTATTACAGAATTAGTACTAATTTCATCATGTAAATAATTTTTTACCACTGCTTAAATGTGTAACCTGTAGGAAAATAAACAGTCTCAGAACATTCTCGTTCAAATATGTTACTGTGAATTATTATTTGTAAAAAGACTCATAACAAATCATTTTTGATAAACTTGCAAATATAATTTAACTTTTTATTTATCGATACCCATTCATTCATTGATAAATGAAAAGTAAAATTGTATTTGCTATTTATTAAAAAGGATTTGCTATGAATCTGTTTACAAAAAATAATTCTAGGTAAAGTATTTAAACAAGAATGTTCTGAAATCGATTATTTTTCTACAGAATTATTATAATGTTATGCTTTATCTAAAAAAATATATACAATTTATAGATGCGTCAATTAAATCTACACTTGAAAATAAACAAGTTAAATTTACTATGTATTTAAGTATTTCCAACAACTTTTAATGGGTTAAATATATTGAAAAATTTCTGGCATTGTTAAAAAATATGAAATCTCGAAATTGGTTTTCACAATTTATAATTTCTAAGGTGTGCTAATACATTATTTTCTCGAGGTATCAATTTTAATGTATTAAGAATAAAATCTATAAATAAATATTAGATAAATTATTTATTTATTTTCTAAATAAATAAATATTGTTTATTAAAATAAATACATTAATCACATACTTTCATTTAAATATAGGTCAAAGTATTTATACAAAAAGAAATGTCATTCTTATCCTATTAAGCCCTAGTTGCACTTTTATGTAGAAGAAAATTTATTATTATTATGTATTTGTTTATGCAAGATATAGTTGCAACTCATTTTTATTATCTATTTTCAAACTATTACAAGAAATTTTTGTATTTCTAAAAAAAAAAATGATTGACTGTTCTTAACAAATAACTTAAAAAAAAAAAAATCTTATAACATTTTTAATAGAAATATTTGACAGAATTAAACATTTTTTTCAAAATTTTTCCAATTGCCACATTATTTTTAATTATGAAGTAATTTTTTAACCAATTACTTGTTTGCTTGTTATTTTTTATTTACTACTTATTTAAAATTTATGTTTTAATTAAGTTCTCACTTATAAAAAATAGTGATATTTTATAAAATATATGTAATAATAACTAAAAAAATTTCATGTAGTTGTAAATATTGAAAGTTTTAAGAAGGTTTTATATAGCTACGCAACAATTAATTAAAAACTAGAATTACAAACTGAAATCATACCATCACTACTATACCATGATTGTAACTATATTTATTTTATATATATGTAAAGATAACATTTATATAAACAACAGCAAATATTGATTTTTCCTTTCATTTATATTTGTAATTAAAATTTGCATACGTTTTTTCATCTGCATAATGTAATTTTTTTCTATTTTATGACCTAAAGCTGAATGCACTTTTGGGGAAGTTCACCAGACCTATGATTATGATGAGCTTCACCGAAAGTGAATATTGTAGCTCTCATGATGACTGCAGGTCAGTCGAAACTGTTAGTTTAATACAAATAAAAGTATTGCTAAAGTGTATAAAAAGGTGTTAATGGTATGATAAGTGCTGTCCACAATAGAATGAAACCACTTCAATTTGCAGACAAACAAATGGATGCAAATTTGAATAATTAGCAAATATATATAATAAATAAATAAATTGAAGAAATAGTTTTCAAATAATAGACAGAAACTTAATTTTTTAAATGTTATTAATACAATACAGTAAAATATACCGTATATAATTTAAGGATTCTCTCGAGAAGCAGTTGTTGAACCCAAAAATTGTCTGGGCTGATGCTGTTAAAGATTATGTAATTTGCCTTTTTTGAAAAATTTTATTTTTATGACTTAGCTTTTATATGTATATTAATATTTATTACTGTTTTTTATATAGACTTCTGTTCATTTGGCATTTTGGGCTGTACAAGAATTTAAAGATCAACACCAGAAATTTCCACAACCTTGGTAAGAAATCATTTTAGTTTAGATATTTCCAGTTTATTTTCTTATATGTCTTTTTTTTAGAAAACATTAATGTAGGAATTACTATTCTTGTTTCATATAGAAAACAAAACATTCTTTTTTTTTGTTCTTTCCTAAACTTGTTTTGCTACTGAATTAAATCATATAAATAAAATCAATGTAAACAAAATATGGTACATTTTATTTCCTGATGCACTAACGCTTTGATTAATTAAAGTAATTATTTTAAGGTGAATATTATTTTAAAAATATTTATCTGAAAAATAAAATCAAAAAATGCAAACACATAAAACCATAATATAAATACATAAATATCTTTACAAAATATGTGTTTATTTTTTTTAATGGAGAGAAACTTTAACATTTATCCAATAAACCTACATTTTTAACTATTATTTTATAAAAATAATAATTTTATTTGAGTTTTTTATGGCTAGTTTTTTTGCAAAGCTTAAATGGCATTTTTTGAAATTTTCTGCAGTGCCTACTTAGTTATCATAACAATAGTTTAAAGAATATATTGCTTTAAGAAGATGTAATTATTTTTTTCAAAAGATATAAATTTTAATTTTCAAAAGAGATCTTTCACTGAGGCTTATTTTAATTAATTGTTTCTGTTATATTTACAATTGCGTATTTATAAATTTATTTAAATGCACATTGATTACGTAAGTAATATTTACTAAGGCCGTAAACCTCAAGAATATGCACATGAAAATTTGAAGGTAGGGACCTTTACAGGTCTTAACCACATGCTTACGCTTTGGTGTATTTGTAGAATTTTATTTGCTAAAAAGTTATGTATCAGAAATAATTTTTCGGCATTATCTGATAAATAATCATGTTCGAACTGGCTCGAGGGTTGTGTGAATGAAGGCGCTAGCCTGCATGATTTTATGCTTTCTGCAAAAATAAAATGTTTTATTATCACACTGGTAAATGTAATTATATATTCTTTTTTATTTTCTGCCAAATTTCTGTAATTTGAAGGCCTGATCATTTTGATGTAATACAATTGCAGAAGGACTGGTCGTGTAGTGATATAGATTTTTCATCTATGTACAATTTGTATGCTTAAATTTTCACAATATTCTGATCATGTTAAAGTAAAATCAGCATAGGTCAAGAATGATTTCCTTCCTTAACAATTTTATCTATTGAATCAGAATTCACTAAAAAAAGAAAGAAATTATGACGATGTTGATTTGCAATAAAACATTCAAAGAAATAAAATATAATTTTTGGATTATATGTATTTTATTTTCTGCCCTCAAATATTCATTCAATAAAATTGTAATAATATATATATATCCACATTTTAAAATTATAAAATAATAATAAATAAATATGCTACATATATATAAATAAGTGAAGTTTTTAATAAAATTTTATAGCTTTATAACTGAACCGCTTTCAGGGCAATCTTTAAAACCCCATAATCATAGCTGTTTAATATATAATGAATGATAAATAACGTTTTTTAAACACGTGTAAATGTTCTATATAAAATATTTATATATTCAAATAATTAAATATTCCATGCTTTGGAATGAGTAAAGCAAGCTTCTCTTTTGTTAATAGCATTGTTATTATTGGCTATTATATATGCCTCTTTTACTTTTAATATCATTTCTTTCTGAACAAATAATGCTAGCTTCAGAAGGTTCAAAAATATGATTGTTTGTAATTTGGTGCTCTCAAAATATTGATTTAGTTTCATCTTTAATTTTAGTTTTATTATATAAATACTTTTGTTGATATACCCTGTTGGCAATATTAACACGTGTTTCACCTATATATATATATTGTGCCCTTTTGTATGGGTCTCCATAAATTGTTGTGTCAATCTATTAAAAAAATTTTAAATTTAAGATATATTTAGCTATATGATGTTAATTTTATTTATAACAATCTTTTAAAAAGTGTAATTAAAGTAATCTATGAATATTTGATATGTGAAAATTGTGCTGATGTTTGAGAGAGACGTTTCAATAGGGATGATAATAGTATATGGTTGGGAAAACTGGCCATAATCAATACTGCATTAATAAATTTAAGAAATAAATGTTTAAAGTTAAAGTTTTAAAAAGACAAGTTAAAATTAAATGCATATATTTATTGTTGATAAAGATTAATATTTAATAAGTGAATATAAATATTTTAATTATTAGTAGTACATAGTAGAAGATTAATATTTGATTTTAATAATATCGAATTATTATTTTAAAAATTGTTATAATATATTATTTATTTTAAAAATATTATTTTTAAAAAATGAAATTGTTAGTTTATTTTTAGATTATTATAAGCGTTTGTAGCTGTGTTGTAAAACAGATGTTAGTTAGACACATACACACATGCTTGTGAGTTTTTTAGTAAAGTTGCAAAACTATTTTAAAATTCTGTTATAAAAATTTATAAGTATTATATTGGCTATCATGAGATAAAAATAAAAATAATTAATGTGAAATATTAAATCTGATTTTTAAAATACTGCTTAAAAACATAACGAATAAAAATAGACTTAATTTGTTTATAAAAATAATCTTATAAAAGTTAAAAGTGAAATTAAGTAAGAAAGAATATTTTAAAAAATGTTTAATGGATTTAAATAAACGATAAAGATTAATTTAAGAATTTAATAATGTGATAAATAATAAATATTAAATAAGTCATTATTTATTTTTAATTCTGTCTTGTTGGTAAAATATGTAAATAAGCTAGCAAGTTGATTGTTTAATCTACCAATCAAGTGGGGAGTTTCTTCCGGTATAAAACCAAGGTTCAATTGTTCGGAGGGGGATTGTGATTGTAATTTTTAAAGTAAAGTGTGCTATTAGAAATAGCTAAGTAATTATAGACGCTCTCATAATCGTTTTAAAAATTATAAGAGAGTAGTTTTAAAATAATTTATAAAAGTTTATAGACAAATATGCAGTGCTAATTTTAATTATAATTTCCTATTGATCGTCTCGATCGAAGCTCAATTTACTATCAAATAGTCATGAAAACATCGTATAAGGATAAAATGTATTGGAGACTTTATACTAAAAATTTAACAAACGCTGGATTAACTAGGAGAGTTACTAGATGCATAAAAGTAATATGTTGGACTTTATATAAATTTAAAAGCTGATTGTAATTAATTTTTATAAAACAGATATTTAAAAGAATGAGAAATACTTCTTTATGAAGAAAGTATTTGTAAATTATAAATCTAAGTATATAACTTAGTAAAGATGGTAAATAATACTGATTACATAAATACTTGCCTTGTTAAGTCTTTATGGTTTAAAAGACTAAATTTTGACAGTTTAAAAGGCAAATAAATTGGAAATTTAATGGGTAAAGAAGTACCTATAAATAAAATTATTATATTAGTAAAGTCTGAACGCTGGTCGTACAGAAGAATATAAAATTAATCTTACCTAAATATTCGTTAAGGAATGCGCAAGTAAAATATACGTGGATATCCAAGTCAATTTTAAAATAATTAAATAAGAACTTTATAAACTATTAACTAATACTAAAAATAATAACTTTTAAATAATTTTCCTTAAAGAAATGAATACGGATCCTATAAACTATTTTAATTTTATTTTGTTTATGGTGGAACTGACTTTATTTTATTTTTAAAAAAAAGAACATTTTCATTTATTCCATAAAAACTTTTAAAAAACACGTGATGAACCGGAAAAGGAAGTAATGTTTGGTGAAAATTTGTGCCTAGGAAAAAGAACAATTATGGTGAAAAGAAGACACCGTTGGATTTTATGTAATATGTTTTTTTATTTATTAACTAACATAAATATTTAATTAATTATTGATTTATTAAAGATAGGAAAGGTACATTTACATTTTTTTTAAAATAATAACTAAATATTAATATAACTTTTCATTGCATAAAGTTTATCTTATAATTATACAACACGTAATATTTTAAAGAATAATTGTTGAGTGTAAATGTGAAATTATCTTGTAAAACTGTAATCCTGGAGGACATCGTGTGACGGACTGTACATTAAAGTATCATTTATGGTAAAAAATTATGTAATAATAATAATTTGATGTATTTGCTATGTTTTCTTTAGATCAACCAAATGTTATTTGATTGTTGAATGAATGGATAAATATTTAAAGAATATACACGCATAATATTAGTAATAGCAGTTTTATTTTAATATGCATACTTTAAATTGATGATGTAAATTTAGTACAACGTAATATGAGAACCTAGAAATAATTATATGATTCTTTCGTGAATAAATTTTAATGTTTCTGTTACAATATTAGGAATTAGATTTATTATATTAGTATAAGTTATTTATTTTTTTTTCCTTTTCAAGTTAGTAAGAGATATAATAAAAATCTATATTTTATTTTTATTTTTATTAGATAAGTAAGTTAATTTTACATAGAAATTTATATTTTGATTGAAGGTTTATCGTATATGGATGATGAGGTATAAGAGAGTTTGGATAATTATTATTTTTTTTAAAATTGGTCATCTGTTTTTCTGAAATTGAATAAGGTTAAAATGACTTTTGTAGATAGAAGTTTTTTTAGGAAGGAATAAGAATAACAAGTAAAGAAAAGTAATGATTTAAATAGAAAAGAATCATAGAATTTTTATTTGATATAATACTTTATAAAAATTTGAAATTGTTGAATAATTTTAAATATTATTTTAAAAGAACATATACGTATTGCATATTTTGATAAGACATGTAGTATGACATTATATCGGAATGAAATAAATAGTTATAATATAATAATTGTTATTATATTACAAAGTTATATCAGTTTATACATTAATTAATATTTGAGTAATACTGATAGTAAATGTAATACATACTAGTACATTATAATATAAATAGCAGTAAAACCTAAGTGAAGTAGCATTTTAATTATTAAAGTCTGTTTATTCACATATATGCTACATGAATGATATTTTACATAAAACCTTTTCTTGTATTAACTGAGGACAAATGATGTTTTATTAAAATTTAAAGTCATAAACTTAATTAAATGTTATTGATAAAACATTTTAAGAAATGTATAAATTATCTATTTATGATTATGGAAATAGTAACAGTGTAAAAATCTTGTATTATTATTTTTATTTTTTATTTTTCTTTGGTTTCCACTTTAAATGTAAATAGTGTAAATAAGTTATTTGTTAAAGTTGATGTAAATAAATTTGTTAAGTTGTTTTAAAAATGTGTCGAATTCATTATTTTACACCACAGCATTTGACAACAGATAATTTGAATAAACATAATATTTGCACAATATGAATTTATTATTTTATTATTTGAGAAAGAAACACAATATTTTCTTAATATAATTTATAGAAATTGATTGACATTAACATATAATATTACAATGGTCACAAAGTAATTATAATGCACAATATAAGAGTATAATATTATTTATTGCCACAAATTGTTAAATTATAAGATTTTGGTCTATTTTAAAATTAAGATACTATATGGAAATGAAAGACATGTATATGATTTACTTATTTTCTTAATGATTAATAGTATAATAAAATAGATAAGATTAAGCTATACACTAAAGATTATTATTGTTAGTATTGTTATTAGAATAAGTTAGGTGTATTTAGGTTTGATATTAAATCCCTTATCATTCCTTTCTGCACGAATTATTATTACTTTAAGATAATTAGAAGAACCTGAGATCGTTTAATTATATTTCCTTAACAAAAGATTGAGATTTATTTATCTATTATTATTAAAGATAGTTTATTTGTAAAAGTCATAAGAGTGCTGTAGAGTTAGTAAGGAGATAATAAAGAAGTAATAGTATTCTTATGCCATTGAGATAGTGTCATGGGAAGACATTGGCTCAATGTAAATTCAATTACCAATTGTAACTTCACTTCACAGTCTCATGATTTTAGTAAATACTTATTTAATTAGTACATGATATTGAACTATATTAATTCTGATAAGTTATAATAAATCTGATGATATAGTATTATAAAAATATATTAAAGATAGTTAGATATATTTTAGCCGAGCATAATGATTTAATTGAGCTAGTCATATTTTAAATTATATCGTATATCGGGAAGTGAGGGTACAATATATAGAGCTTTACAACCTATTTTAGGGCAAGCTATTCTATAAACAACTTGGGGAGTTGATTCATGATTCATCTTTAGAATTATTAGTGGATCTATTAGTATTAGGAGGAATACGTATACTTATTTGGAAATCATTGGAAAAATTCTTCATTATTCACTTACTTATATGTAGGTAGCATATTTATTTATTATTATTCAATAAAATTGTGCAAAACCATATTTATAATTTATAAATAATCATAAATAAGCAATTATTTATACACTATAAGTATTAATTTGTGCAATTTTATTTCAAGTAAACAAAATAAATCACACATAATGCAAAAAATTGTATTTAATTTTTTTAAAGGTTTTTTTTATTTTCCCAGCAAATTCTCATTCAAAATAAATAAAAATTTTAATGAAGAGAATTGTTCTTGATTTGATTTATAATAATTATAAAGCAATATATCTATATTTGCAAATAAGATAATTTTTTTTAAATATCTAAGTATTTTTATCATGAGTAAAAGATACTCAAACACCCACCCCCACATAAAAATATTGTTCAGGGCCCAGTTTTTTCTTAGGCCAATGCTATGTTTATATCATTTTTAGGAAATTGAAATCATCTTTCTCCCCCTCATAGTTATTTTTTTTTAATTTCACAAATTTTTCAATGGATTTTTGTTTAAAAAGCAACTGAGCTAAAAAATAGAAAATTATACTGATTGTAAATTTTTTGAAAGAAATACATCATTTAGAAATTTATCTTCCCAAATTTCAAAAAAATGAAACAAAAATTAAAGAGGATGAGGGATTTAAAAAAAAATAGGACATCATTATTAGCTGTATTTATTCTTTAAGGAGTTTGTTAGCTTCAATAAAGTTTTTATTTATAATATTAAAATAATATCTTAAAATTAATTGATGAAGTGGATAACAGATAATAAAACAAATTTGTTTTAAATTGCAATATTTTTAAATTCTTATTTATTAAATGGATATTGTATTTATCCTACTTTAGTACTACATCATATATGTGCATATTAATAGGTTTATTTTTTTTTTGTAGGTATGATCACGATGCTGAATTAGTTGTAGCGAGTGCTAAAAAATTAAACCAGCAATTAATAAATAAGGTAAGAATTGTTGCAATTTATATATTAATTAATTAAACATTTTATAAATATGTAATCTATTAGCATTATTTACTTACTCTATAGTGAAACAGACAGATCGAAGAACCGATCTTCGTTTCATGTATTTTAAGTACGGTAATTCGAACTACTATCCGCCCGCAGGGAGATTTGTCTATTTTCAGTCATAATAAAAAAAAATTAGTTATATATACTATGTTTTGTAAATAAATATGTAAGGTTCCGTATATAAATGTCACAAACCATGAAATAATATTTGTGTGTGCGTGGTTTGTGAATTTGTATCAATTTAATTTAAAGTTCATTGCGGGCGTATTTGTTTAAATTTTAGCTTTTTGTAAAATTATACAAAGTCGTTTAAAAATACTGATCAAAAGTCACATTCCTTTGATCAGTGTTTTTAATTAAAATCTAAATTGCAAAATGTACAGAGTAATTAAATTGTATTCGAAATTAGTTAAGGAATTTATATGTGTAATTACTGTGTCAATTTAAAAATTGCGTATTAAAGTAAAAGATTGCTGGAAACGGAACAATAAAAAGGATAATTGAGATTGTATGGTCAAGCTGAATGGCTGGAGGCTGGAAAAAGTAGGCGGAGCCTAAAAACAAAAATCAGGCGGAAAGGTCAACTGTGGCGATCTTAGAGAAAAACGAACATTCTAACTTTTGAGGTCTTTGAGAGAGGTAGTCTCGAGACAGCACAGCAGTTGAGAGTAATTCAAACAAATTTGTTAAGAAGTTCACCAGTAAACCGCAAGGTTGATGGGCTAAGTGCCAGGAACTGGTCTCTGCCCTGCCAATTAGGATCTTCGTGCCGCTGACTGATCATGTGTTATGTGCTTCATAATTTCCAGCTTCCAATCTCCAAATTGACAATGCCTTGCAAATAACTTTCAAAATGCGCGCCTATGTTCGTCGGAAATATCAATCGGGAAAAGCCAAGCCGGATGAAGAAAGAAGAGTAACTGTATTACATGAACTTTTAACTTTCTTCCGAGCTTAATGTTATCAATCAAATAAATGACATGTAAGTTTTTATCTTGTTTATAATGCTACTATTTAACCTGTCAGTAAATTTTCTTTTCTTTTAATCCTCCGCTCTAGTCTTTAGAAATAATTCATAAAAATTGTAATTAATAGTAATAATAATTCAAATGAATGCATTTATATTTTTTTGCTTATTCCATAAACAAACGATGCCAATAGTAATATTTCCCAACTCTGTGTAAAACTAGTGTATAATGATGATTAAGTTATTTACAAGAAATTCCGTTTTCTGAATTAAATATTCTTTCATATTCCGAGTTGGTAAATGTTAACTCACTTTATTATTCTATGTTAAGTTGTCATATAATTGTAATCTAAGGTTCAATCTTAAATATATAAAATGATTTCCGAGTATTATATTAATGTCATATATGAAATAAGAAATAACTCACTGTATAATTTGATACTATCGCTACCGCCTGTCAACCTGGAGGGTTAGGGGTTTCAGAGTAAAATTAATTAATTATTGTTTTCGCAGTCAGTTTAATTCTGCTATGTTTATTGGGATAAGGATCTCAGCCTGTGGCGTAGAAATAGACGAATAGATTCCAGGTTTTGTATAATTTCTTTTAAAAATCCACTTCAAGTACTCGTCCTTCATGTTTGTGGCAATGCCTTTCCTTCGCTGAAGTTAGCGTCTCGCCATACTACCATTGGGGAAAGAAAGCAGTTTCTTTCCCAGGTAATCTCTTGGATCACCGGGGTCGACATGATCTCGACTGGTTGTAGTGTCCCGGAATTACTTGGGGGCATTAAGCCTTGTCAAAGTACAAGCCGCCCGGTATTCCGTTGATGCACCGCAAGTGATTACTGTAGGGCTCTTGAATCCAGGCAGCCACCAGTACATCTATCTCCTATGTCGTATTTATATGAAACCACCTCCAACTGTTCGTCTACGTAACGGCTCGAGTCTATTCGAATAAAATAAGTTAATAAATAATCTTTAGATAAATATTTTTTTTTTTCAATGCTCAAATACTCTGATTCTCTTAGCCATCCCTCAATCATTTAACTACACAGCTATTGGCATGAGTTTGGTCACCAGATAAAATGAGTACTAAAGACTAGTAGCCAAAGACAAGAGGATTCATGAAAGTCTTACCGTACTGTTGAATACTATGTTTATATGCTTATATTTCTATTTTCTTATTAAACAATTTATTTAATATAATTTTGTGTCCTCCACCTTATTACTCTCCAAGTCTATTTAACCATTTTCTGTCTGTATTGGCAACTTAAATATATACGTTACATGAATGACCGTTCCAGTATCTAGAGTCTAATAAATCTATATATCATTAACTGTAAGAATTTAGTCTATGTTCTGAGCTGAGCTAGAAAAGGGATAACCCCGTGCTGTTATAGAGTCATCATCGGTTAGTCATACCGGGGTTTGGGTTTGAATTCAGTTGGCGTTTGGAATGTATTCTTAAACGTGGACTGGGTTTGAACACGGGTACTGTGTATGAGTAAGCGTGGTGGATTTATACCGGTACAATAGAAATTTATAGAAACTTACAGTTTATATATGACAGTGTTTAATGAAAAATCAACTAAGCTCTTGCAAAACATGTTTCTATCAATTAAGGATGCTTTAGTTAAACTACCACTAAAATGTTATGTTCAAATTTTAATATCAAATTGAACATTGTGAGTTTTGTAAAGAGAAATGTTGATGCGATTTCAGCTGATGATATCAGGTTTGATTATAGAAACATGTATCCTGTAAGTGATTAGTTGATTTTTCATCAAAGTTGTCATATTTAAGACTATATGTTTCTATAAAGTGTGATACAAGGTGTAAATAAATAATTAATAAATTGTGTATATATATGTTGATATGAAGATTTTCACGGGTTGCACATATAAAAGACATATTTTGCGGGTTCATCCATGTTAAAAAATTTTTTAATATTAATATACCGTCGTTTCGACTTGATCACACAAGTCATCCACTAGGTGATAAATGGTAGAAAGACAGTTGTAGAGATGCTACAGTCACTGATTTGAAAATAACATTAAAGCCCCATCAGTAGCAAAAAATGTTAAATCAAAATATGTTTTTTAAAAAAATCTTTTCAAATAGGAGGAAGTTTGCATGTATAGTCTCGCTTATTGATACAATCTGACCTTTTTAATATCTCAATGGCTTCTCTGATTTTACACTGGTAGAGATTATCACATCTGGGTATGATCCTGGTACTAGAAAATTCAATTTTATGACCTGAATCTATAGTATGGAGTGAGAGTGCTGATGATGATGAGTGTTGTTTAACTGCATTAGCATGTTCATTTCTCTTAACACTGATGTGATGATTGCTCATACCTATGTAAGCTTTACAATTATCACATGATACCTGAAATCTCATGTGATAATTGTGAAGCTTTTTACATAAGTATGAGCAATCGTCTCATCAGTGTTAGGAGAGATAAACATGCTAATGTAGTTAAACAACACTTATCATCATCAGCAGATTTAATTATAGATATTATAAGTTTGAAAAGAATTTCTTAGAGTAATTAATCCAATCCACTACAAATTGAGTATTTATTATTATTAATAATAAAAAGTATACTTTTATTACTTACATCTTACTTTAAACAAATTAAATTGTTTATGCTTTCAAATATTCATATTTTGCCTCTTGGTTGAAAGCAGTAATTGTTTATTTGTTGCTATGCTTGCTTTGGTGCATTGGTAACTCTGGAGGTCATAGTCCATGGATTGCAAATTCAATTCAGTCATTGTTGATCTTTAAACTTTTTGTAAATTTAATAATGAAAAGTTTGATATGTATATATGTTGTTAATTTGTCAAAGGTCGCCAGTTGTAAAAAAATTTAAGAGAAAATTAAAAGCAGAACGAATAAAAAAAAAATCAATGAAATTATAACATGTATTTGTGCCAGGAAGAGTTTGAGGGAATTAATTAATACTTGTAATGGTGATTTAGGACCCTGAAAATGTTCAGCAGATCTTTTTGGCAGTTATGATTTATTTCAAGAAATAGGATTGTTATGAGTATTTTAAAATATTCTATTTACTTTCATTCATGACAATTGGATCTTTTTTGCAGATAGCGAGCTTATGCTTAGCACATGACAACTATTATTGAATGTGCTAAAGTTTATAGAACCATGTTTATATATTGATCTCAGATCGTTGCTCTGGCATGGCAAAGAAACATTTAAATATCTAGAAATGAAAATTGTTATCTGAAGATAACTGTATAAACAAAATTTGGAATGGAAATTGAAGTTACTAAATAAGTTTTTAATGAAAGTAAGAAATTATTCTGTAATTCGTTGAAGTTGGATTTAAAACAGAACTTTTTGGAAATACAGCTTCAAGTAGTAAAAAAACATGATTGATTATTAAAATAAAAGGAGAAAATTTTCAGTATTGTTGTAAGAGAATGAATTAAGATGTAGGTATATATGTATATAAATAAAAACAATATTGAAATATTTTGTTGTGAAAAATAAATGGAAAAATATTTATGCAATGAAGGAGGTAAAGCTATTATTGTGGACATGTTAGAAAGAACTGTAAATTAAGAAAGAAAAAAAGAAGTTTAAAGATGATTTGAAAGAAAAAGTTGTTTACGACTATTTGATGGGAGGAATAAGCTCTGCACTTTAGTACAATGATAAAGAGTTGTCATCCAAGAGCTAAATATGGGATTGAAGCTTAGCTCTGTCACTTTCAATATTAAAACATTTTTTGAGCAACAAACCATGCAAATACTTGTTTAGGGAAGGGCAAGGGTTAAGAATGTTTGGTGAAATCACTCTGAAATGGGGGCATAACCTGTTTATTTATGTCTGTATGATATTTGAATTTGAAAATGTCAATAAAATTTAGTTTTATTAATCCATGCTGCAAATTATATTCATTTATGAACATTCAATATGTTACAGAATTTTAGCATTTGTTAACAGAAGTTAATGTTATGGTTAAGATGTTTTATTTTTTTAGTCAGATACTCTCAGTGAAGAAGTACTGAAGTTAATGTCTTATACAGCAGCTGGTTGCCTTCCCTCTTTATCAGCTGTTGTAGGGGGTATTGCAGCTCAAGAAGGCCTCAAAGCAGTAACTGGGAAATTTTCTCCATTACAGCAATGGGTAAGTAGGTCAATTTATTGTCAATCGAATCTTGGTCTTTACATTTTACTATAGAAATCAATATATTGTATTCACATTGATAGTTTTTTGTTGTTGTGGTTGCTTTTTTCTACTCCATTTATTCATAATTAATAGCTATTTCTAGAGTTAATTTTGTTTTTCATATAATTAATATATACTCATATTTTTTTAAGTTGTATATAGATGCATGTGAAATTATTCAGACAAGCAGTCTTCATGACTCTTTTAAAGCAAAGTAAGTTTATAATTATGTATTAGGAATAAAATTATAAAAACTTTTATTATTTAATTTGTGATTAATAGATTTGTAAATATAACAAATACTTATTAATGTCTTAAAAAAAATAAATTAAGATTATAAATACATCCATGTATTATTGGAAAAATTGTATAATTGCAAAAGTAAAATTTATTCTGTTTGTATTTAAATGAATTCAATTTGATTTGCATTAAATTTTATTTTTTATAAATCAGATTTTTCATTCTGGATGTATTTTATATACTAGAGTTACATTAATAGAATGCTAAGGGATAGAAAACCATTCCTACAAAGTGAAATAATAGCTGTCTTAGTTGAATTCTCGCCAGAAGGAATTAAGATGCCCTATGTCACCTATTTTGTTTGTGTTGTATTTGAGTGAAATGTAAAGAGCAATAGAAAGATTAGAAGAGGGATATAGATACCGTTAATAGGTAGTAAAGGAGTATATATTTTGTCAGGTCTTTTTTTTTGCAGATGATACATTTTTGTATGCAGAAACACGAGAAGGATATGTGCAAGGTTGGGTAAAGAGAGGGGGATTAAATTTAGTGAAGAAAAATCGAATATAATGATGGTTAATGGTGGGGAAGAGAAGATGTAGAATTTTTATTGGGAAATATTAAGTTGAATGTGGGTGAATAGATATAGTTATTTGGAAATTATTTTAAGTAATCGGGAAAATTGTTTGGATGAATGGGAGAAAAAATTGATAAATGAAGCAAAGAAAAGAAGGGGATTGCTAAAGAAATTAACAGTATTTTCATATAAATAAATATGATATAGCTAGAATTATATAGAAGGGAGTTGCAATAGCAGGGTTAACATATGGTAATGATGCATTATGTGTTAGTAAAGGGGTATTAAATTACTTAGAAAAAGTTCAAAGGGAAGTCGGAAGACATGCATTGGATGCAGATGTATGGACAGCAAGGGAGGCAATTTAAGGAGAAATGGGATGGTCAAGTTTTCATATGAGAGATGCAAAAAGTAAAATGAAAATGTTTGGTAGATTGCAGTTTATGGATAATAAAAGAATAGCCAAAATAGTATTTAATTGGGTTATGGGTAAAGTGCAGGCAATAAGATGGGTGAGAAAGGTAATGCGGTATGCAAAAGATTTGGATAAAGAATTTATATCAGGATATTTGTACAAAAGATGGGATGATTGCTTTAGGAGGATTGTTGAGTGTTATAATGGTAAGGAATGGGATAAAAGAATAGATTTATTAATAAAGAATAGGGAGATGGAGAACTAATATAGAGAGTAAAAAGAGTTTAAATATATATAGAAATAAACAGAATATTAGGTGCGAGTTAATATATGATAATATTAAGGAAAGTAGTTTATTATTTAAGGCTCGAACAGGATCTTTAGCAACAAGAGAATATGCATGTAAATGGAAAAATATGGGTGATTTAGTCTGTAAATTATGTAAGGAAGGAATAGAAAATATTAGGCATCTGTTAATTGAATGTAAATGCTTGAAAACAGAAAGGGCACATATAATGAAGTCATGGAAGAATAAATATGAAAAAAGTGATTATACAGAAAGTGGATTATTGTTTTTTATGCTGGGTTTGGGAAAAGATAAGAGGGATTTAGATATAAAGACCATACAGTTGACAAAGATTATGTTGTGGAAATGGGATGGAGCAGAATATGGGAAAACTTAGACTGGGGAATGTAAAATAAAGTAGCTAACGGGTTTCTCTGGGCATAATTGCTGAGAGATTCTTGACTTCATTTAAGAAGAAGCTACAGTACATTACATCAAGTGAACTAAATGAAACAGGGAAGAAATTGAAAAATGGAAAGGCAAGATGTTTGGATGGATGGGCAGCAGAGATCGTAATGAATTTAGGGCATAGGGCAAAATTAAAACTATTATCATGTTTTAATAAGATGGCACAGAAGAGAGATTTTCTGATTAGTTGGAATAATACAAGAGTAAGACTACTATTTAAAAGAATGGGTAAGAATCATAGAAAGTTAAGCAATTATAGACTGATAGTGATAACGTCAGTGTTATATAAAGTTTTCGCATATATGGTGGCTGGAAGGGTTGTAAAAAATGGATGGAAGCAAAAAAAAGGGAAGATATATATTACATATGGTGTAGCAGCAATTGTACGGAAGGGAGTAGCAGTGGCAGGGGTTAACTTATGGTAATAATACGTTATGTGTTACTAAAGAGGTGTTAGATTATTTGGAAAAAGTACAAAGAGAAGTAGGAAGTCATGCATTAGATGCAGATGTGTGGATGACAAAGGATGCAATTTAAAGAGTCATGGGATGATCAAGTTTTTATATGAGAGATGTTAAAACCAAAATTAAAATGTTTAGTAGATTGCAATTTGTGGATAATAAGAGAATAGCCAAAATAGTGTTTAATTGGGTTACGAGTTAAGGGCAAGCAACAAGATAGATGCGAAATGTAGTATGATATGCAGAAGATTTGGATAAAGGCCTTATCTCAATATTCTAGTACAAAAGATGGGATGATGGTGTTAGGAGAATTGTTGAGTGTTATAGTGACAAAGAATGTAATCGAATAATAGATTCATTAATAAAAAATAGGGATTTGGAGAGAGGGCAAACTATTATGAAGAGTAAAAAGAGTTATAAATATATATAATGGTAAACAGAATATTAAGTGTGAGTTAATTTACGATAATAGCAAGGAAAGTAGTTTACTGTTTAACCTCGAATATGATCGTTAGCAACAATGGAATATACATACAAGTGGACAAATATGGGTGATTTAGTCTGCAAGTTATGTAAGGAAGGCATGGAAAATATTAGGCATCTGCTAATTGAATGTAAATGCTTACAGGAAGCAAGGATGCAAATATTGAAATTATGGAAGAATAAATATAAATAAAGTGAGTTCTTATGCTGGGTTTGCTAAAAAGATAAGGGGGGGGGTCTAGATATAAAAGGTATAGAGTGGACAAAAATGATGTGGAAATGGTATGCAGCAGGATAGAGAAGAATATGGGAAAAAATTTAAGATTTAGTGATTAAGAGATACCTGACTTCAATAAAGGAGAAGCCATAGTGCATCACATCAAGAAATATGTAGAGAATTAATTATAGGGTTCATAATTATAGGATTTAGGGGAAAAGGATCGGTTGATCTGAGAAAAAGAATTAAAATTATGGGAAGAGAATGTGAATAAAAAAAATAAATTGGAGTTATATCAGAGTAAAAATTATATAAAATATGAAAGTATGTGATAAGACTAAAGAAAATTTAATATTATTTGGTGCAAGGAAAGGAACTTTAGATAGCAAAAGGAGAAAGCAAAAGTGGAATAAGGATGTAGTAGTTTATGCAAAGATGGGGAGAAAAGTATATTGAACATTTATTTTGGGGATATAGGTTGGTAAAAGAACAGGATAAATTGTATAAAGATTAAGAGAAATTTAAAGTTAAAGTAAGAGGAATAGAAATTCTTGGATTTTTTTTTTTTTGTGTAGGTTTTTATAAGGAAATTGGAAAATATGAGAATAGGATAGTAAATCTATCAAAGTAGCTTTTATTAAAATGGGATTGTGGGGGGTGAACCAGAACTAGAAAAAATGTAATAAGAAGTAAGAAATAATGGGCTTATTGGGGTACAGAAGAAGTTTGGAGGGAAGCATTGTTTATCTTGGCTAACAGTTTTTGGGCATCTAGTCTATGCACAGACATTACTGACTTTGTTTAAAAAGAAGTCATTTTATGCAGATTTCATGGTATTTGATGATTTGAGAATCTACATATTACATTGAGTATATTCTATTGAAACTATATAAAGGTTATTACTTTTTATTTTTTCTTAAAGCAATTGATGTATTCATTCCAAACATATTTATAGAATGGTCGATGACACATCTGATGAATGATTTGTTTGTCTTTTATTTTTAAATAGAATGTTGTTCTCTAAATATTTAATGAAGGAAAACACCAATATGTGAATACTCATATAATAAAATATCTGAGTACTCAGTAATCTAAAGTGTTTGAAAAGAATATAAAAACCGAAAATCAGTATTTTTTACCATGGCATGGCCATGATCTCTAACTTTTTTTTTTAATGAGGCTTCATGGAGTTTGGATAATCTTGAAATTTCACCACCATGTTGTTTATGTGTGTAGATATTAATTTTATAAATTGTATGGAGGTGTATCTTAAAGTTTTTACACAGATAATTTACGATGATATCGATTTCAAAATGAAGTGTGTACTGAAAAGTGTAATTGGTTACACTTATATGTATGTCCATTTTGGCTGCTTGTAAGAATGGGATCCATTGCTGTAAGATTTTTCATATTAGTTAGAAATAGCATTTGGATATGTCTTAATTCCAAATATATTATCATAGTAACTTCTAATATAAAGTGAAATTACAAACTAAACTGTATCAATATTCATGACTTTAATTATACATTATCCAAAAAAAATATTTTTTTTTTTTAATAAAAAAAAAAAAAACCATTTAAATTAATTTTTTTGACTTATGTTGAAAGCATACACATTTTATTTCTTTCCAATTTTGGTGTACATATTTTGCATAATAAAATTTTTGCTATTATAATGCTAAAAGTTTTATAATATTTAAGAACATACTGACTGAAAAACATCAGAACATTTAGGGAGATTATTGAAATAAAAAAATCACCTAGAGCATATTTAATTGCAATGAAAGTTGGACATTTCATTATTCATTTTATTTTTGAATTAAAAATATGGTATGGTAAATGTTTTTTTTTTTTATCACACATTCAATAAAATATATGTAAATGTGCCCTCTCAATTTATTATTAATAACTATATTATTAATTTTTTAAAATTTTGTTTATACTATAATCTTAATTTATATATGCATATTATACATATAAAAAAGCATATGTGTGTTATATTTATGCTTGTTGAAAAATACTGTATACTTTCAATTCAGTAAATATGTACTCTATTGTAATCAAAGTTTATCAATAAAATGTGAACTATTATTATATGTGATGTACATGAGGAGGACTTATATTGGATGTTGCAGTTTCTCACATTTAGTCATATAAATAAATTATATCAATTGCTGAAACTTCTAATACAAGAATCAGAGCAGAGTGGTATACTTTAGTCATGTTTACGGATTGATAATCAGAACAGTATGAGGCTCATAGGATGAATTTTTAAGCAAGCTACATTTACATATATAATAATGGTCGGGGAAATTTGGAGTCCTATCATATCTGCCATACAAGGGCGTCCCCAGGCTATTGGAACCTAAAAAATTTATATAGTAGGCAGACACACGTTGAGAAAGATCCAGCTTTATTTTATTATAATTATATATTGAGCATTAGCCCTTGCCACTAGCTCAAGGAGTAGCAGAGGTTTAAAACATATTTATTAAAATACATTTTAAAGATAAAAAATAAATAAACTAAATCACTGCCAGTACTAATAATACAAAAGATTTTATTTATGTATATATAACAAAATTTGAAAAATAAATTACTAAAAAAAAAAAAACCGCTTTATGTTTCATTATTATTATTATTATTTTAACTTTACTTTTTAATCTTAGAATGTTGAGCATAGATGGGCTACCTAGACTACACCCTTAAGATTTTCGAATCCTTTCTTCCAGGCTAAAAGTCCGCAGCCACACCAACGTTCGCTTCCCAATATATAGACGTAACCAATGCAATGTGAACATGTTAGCATAAAACCACTCTGACAGCAGCATCTGCAATGTGATATTATTTAAAGGACATGATCCTCGTCTGGTACAAGAATGTGCGTCTGTCTGGTGAAGGAATCATGTATATAAAATATTAAAGAGAAATGCTGCATATGGATGGAAGAGCGGTCTATTTTGCCGACTTATAGTCCCAATCCATAGAGCTAAAAGAGGTCAATGTCATGGGAAATACTCCACATCCACTTCAACGCAATGGCTACATCTTTGGGGTCATGCATTCAGTTGGGCACGTTGCTCTATATGCTAACACACTTCACATTACATTGATATAAACATCCATATATTCCTCCACCAACATTGACATAACTACGAAACAAATAGTCTGAAATCAAAACCCCTTTAGACTAACATACACTTAAACAAGTCTAAGCAGCCATCTACACCCAACTTAAATTTAAATCAATTTAATAATTTAATTTATTCTTAAAAAGAAATATTTAGTTTAAGGTATTTAACTTATTTTAAAATCACACATAGTATTTAACTTATTTTTATATCAAATAATATATTTGACCTATTTTTAAAATCTAATAATGCACAAATAATGATATGTTCGATTTTATCTTTAAATTTATGTTTGCAATCGCAAACTCCTGTCCTATTACAAACAGATCTTATACTAAGCATAAATAAAAAATATAATACATATTTTAAAAGACTACATTTAAATTTCAGATAAGACTTTTAAAATTGCAAAGCTTATAAAAGTAAAGTTCAGATTTGATCAGGAGAAAAAGTCTATAGTTCATATTTAAAGGAAAATAAAGTTCGGAGATTTTAAATCAAAGAGAGTTTATAGTTCATTTTTATCATTTATAATTTATACTTTCCTTTTTCTGGGCTCGTTCCTTCGTGATGAAGATCTGAGTTTACGCAAGGGCCATTTTTTGCGGACGATAACGATTTATGAACATTTATGACGATTTATGAATATGGTTCCAGTGGTTCAATCCTGGGATACGTGGAGATGAAAGCTGCTTTCGGCCGGCCGAACCAAGAGAAGCATGATTAAACAGATTACATTTTTTGTAATGGCGACAATAACTCTTTTAAGTTTTTTTTCTTTTCAGCAACAACAAACAAATTCAAAAATTCTAATTCTTTTGAATTTCTCCTTTTATAGTCCTGAAGCGTCTTTATCTAGGAATGCTCGGATCCATCTGACATTTTTTATATATGTATTTCATTGGTTTTGTGTTAAGTAGATTTTTCCTCTGCAGTCTATCTCTTGGGCAGTAAAATCAAGTCTTTTGTTTCGATCTCTTGACTCTTATCTATTTTATAGTAATTTTTTTAATGATTATTTTGCCCTAAGGACCTATTTGTAATTTTATTTTTTAAAAACTATCTTTGTTATTTTTAAGATTAAAAGGTTTTTATTATTGTTTTATTTTAAAATTAGAATCTTTGCTAAGCTTATTTTATTTTCAATATTTAAATGAAACATATTAATAAATTAATAACTTATTATTTGTGCATTTAAACATCTGAATTTAACTCGTTATTAGGTAACTACAAAACATTTAAATGTTATATATATAAATATTTTGTTACAATATATGTATTATTTTCATATATCATCATTTTTACTTAATTATTTAATATTTTTACATATCATTGTTTTATTTATGCATTTCTCTACATTATCCATAGTTACTGTAATATTCACATGTAAATTTTATTTAGAAATCTTTTTTTTTTCCAGTCACTTTAAAAATTCTTTACATAACTAAGGATACTTTTGAAAGTATTAGTTTAATTTTATATTACATATACATGTTTGAAAATATTTTATTTCATATATATAAATCTTTTATTATACTTTTAAAAACTATTTATCTACTTATATTTTTACTTTTTGCTTTAGCTTTCTTAACGAATCTGATTTTGACAGATACGACTCTTTGAAGATTTGTTTAGGGAGTGAAATACTTAAAAGACTTTCTTCTGTCAAATTATTTATGGTAAGAACAATGATTAAATTTTTATGAAAAGTATAATCTTTTTTAATCGGAAATTGTGAATTATTCTACGTAGTGATAACTTTTTACTTTTTGCAGATTGGTTGCGGTGCTATTGGCTGTGAATTATTAAAAAACTTTGCTCTTCTTGGTATTAGCACATCACCATCAAGTTTGGTATGTTATGCTTTCTTTTCTTTTTTTTTGATTATATATGTACAAAAATTATTAGCTAAACTATTTTTTAAGTTTTTTTATGATTATTTGTATATTTAACATTTAAAAAATTTGTTATTTTAAAAATTAGTTAATGTTTTTTTTATGTACTGTTTTGTATAATCACTTTTTTTTTTTTAACATTTCCGCACATATTAGTTTATAATAAAATTATTATAAAAGATATATACTAATTTTTATGTAAATAAATCATTTTTTTATAGCGCGATATTTGTAAACTAATATTTAACACAGCATTACGCTGTTGCACATGCGCTTTGAAGATTTTAACTATAAATGAATGAATACTAACACTCAACCACATGATAAAGTCTTTGGAAAAGATAGAATGGCCATCTATCTTTTCGAACCCAAACGCTTTTGTATGGGCGAATCTTAAATGTTTAAAAGTGAAAGCGTGAATATATTAAATAATCACTTTAAATTACTATTACATGCTTGAATGAAAGACGTTAATGAAATTTACTAGAATTTACGATACGTCATTCTTCTTATTTGATATTAAATGTATGTAAATAAATCATTTTTATAGCGCGATGTTTGTAAACTGTAATATTTAACACAGTATTATGCTGTTGCACATGCGCTTTGAAGATTTTAACTATAAATGAATGAATACTAATTTTTAATATTTTTTTAGAATTGAAAGTTCCTACAAATTAGTAAATAGTACTAGATAATATTTAATATATTGCTATCTTTAACATTTATTTTAATAATGGTGTTAAAACAATCTATCTTGTCTTCTTTCTTTTTATATCCATTATATTATAATAAATAAAATAATAATTGCTCTCCGTATGCACTTAATGTATGCAATTTGTTAATTATGTTAAACATTTTTTGCTTAATTTAATACAAGTTCTGAAGAAAATGATGAACAATCAAAATGGTTTGTTTATATTTGAAAATAATAGATTGCATGTATTAAGTGAATATGGAAAGTGATTATTATTATTTATATTAATAGTCCCACAAGAAGATGTCATTTAGAGTTTTTGAATCAGACTATTAGATTGGCAGTAAAAACAGACTTAATAGTTGTTGCATGTGTAATTGCTTTGGTTCCAGCTTTGAATCCCAAGTTCTCATTGATAAAGGCAAAGCCAGAAACTAATCTGGAGAGAAGATTTATCATCTGGTAACCACTAATTACTTTTACTTTTAATAGATGGTGTGATGTCAGAAAAAGAAGAAATGCCTTCTCTATATCTTAATATGAAATGTAGCTTCTTAAAAGAAATCTGCTAGTTATTCATTTGTTGAAAAGGGACCAAATAAACAATTTGCTGCAAAATATATTTGCAAGAGAGTCCTTGTGAATGTTTATGGCAGTGGCTTTGTTGTCAAGCTTGCTACTATCGTTCTTTATGAAGTTTGCTCTTGCCAAAAAAAGTAGTAATGAGTTTATTCCTAAGTTTTCTTTGAAGGTTTAGTTTACGGGATAAGTCAGCATTTTAACTTATTTAACACAGTGGTAAGAGTACCAGATTAAGAACCAGAAGTTCCAAGACAGTTTTTCAATTGAGTAATATAAAAAGAGAAAAAACTTCAGTCTAATTGAATTTTAATTGTTAAGTGCTCAGTCTGCCACCAGGTATTTCAATATCATGACTTCTCAAGCAGCAACCACACAATTATTTATTAAAACCAATCTTGTAATTCCACAGTTTGGTTATGATTCTCATACATAATTATATAAAACCCTTTTATATTTAAAAAACTAACCAAAATAAAAATTTGAACTCTGGATAGGATTAAAAGATACTTTAATTTAATATTATTAAAAAAAAACAATTTGTTCTAAACGTAAATTTTTTATGCTTACATCTGTGATTATTATGGAATGTCCAGCTTATACATATATAGTGCGGTTTATTTATATGCCAATGTTTAAAAAGACAAAGTTACATAATTGGTTTAGGAAGAGAAACGCTATTTTGGTTAAATAATGACCTAAACAAAAGAGTTCACAAGAGAGACACTTTAGTGTTTGAATAAATTAACATAATGCATTTAACAAACAGTGATCGATGCTATTTCGATCACACAAGAAATCTACATTTATATAACTGTGATGCTAGGTAAATTGGTCTCTGACATCCGTTATATTTATTAATTATTGAACAATAAAGTTATCAAACAAACGTCAATATAACAAATGTTATATTTTAATTCTTGAATTAAAATATAATAAGGAAAATTCATTTACACATGTGGGAGTCGCTCATCGAAGGGAAATAGCTTAATGCAAGCTTTTCGTGACATTCTAAATATCAATATATTAATAAATAACAAAAAGGTCTAGTTATATCACAGCTTTATGGCTTACAGATTAGTTTTAGGCATGATTTTAAAATACTATAATGAATGGCGGTGCGAGCATGAGGCAACAGGATATAAGATTCTGTCCATTTTGGCCGAGAGATGCTTCATCATTTAAATGGGAAAAAGAGAAATGATATGCCCGTTCTTGTGATGGGCCATACCTGGAGAAAAAGGAAGGTAGGGAGATGCAATTGTCCGTTTAGGGTATCAGTGCAGAGCTTCCGCTACTCTTTCCGAAGGTGTCCTAGGGTACTTCCAATGCCAGCTAAAACATGTACGAAAGAGAAATGGAGGATTTGGAGTTTTCCTGATGATCCTCGAGTTATAATAAAGCAATTAGTGACACTGGCTGACCTATGCTGGCAATGCTATGAAACTATGTTGCGTCCTTATATGATGTCAAAATAACTAATGGCCTAAATATAAAATTACGGCATGATTTATATACTAAACCAGATTAAATAATTGAAATATAAAATTAGATGAATGTCTTAAGGATATACGATTACATTTACCTTCATTAAACGGGGCCCACATGCATTTGGGATCAATAAGCATTATTTAAACTATAATGTTCAAGGCGCTACATATAAATGATTATTACATTAAAAAAATAACTGTCATTATTATTTAAAATATCTTTACTGGAATTTAAGCAATAGCATTCTTGAATAACATTAAATTTATAATCAATAAATATATACTCATGGCAGTATTATAATAATAATCTGCCTATAAACAGAAATATTTAACTATTTCTCAACCCAGCGAGCAATGGCTTTAAAACAAATAATTTAAAGTAATTAAAATATTCCTAAAGTGCTGAGGATTTAAAAGACTAATCTAAAATAGTGGCTCGCAGAGTTGGATTGATTTGGCATATAAATTACATATAAAATAAAAAGCAAATAATTATAATAATAAAATTTTCCGCACTAAATAAAATGTAAGATTTAAACTTAAATAGATGTAAGCATTTACATATATATGTTTGGTAGGATTATAGAGAGGTTTTTACAGGTAGAGTTTATATATAATTATAAAAGAAAACAATTAGTATTTACAGGCGAGCATAGACAACTTTAAATAGCTATTGGACTGTTACCTCGGCATACTTGGGGTGAATGGTTAACTGGTTTATTCTTGGAACTTCCATTGCAGGAATCAGCTTGGTGGTCAGCAATCTTGGTCACTACCGCTTCTTCATCCCTGTCAGCCTTCTTCCATGGCAGGACTTTCGTGGCAGCCCCGAGAGGCACAGGGAAAGATCGTTCGGTGTATCTATTCAATAGACATTCTAAAAACTAAGAGCAAAAAGAGAGTAAAAGCAAATGCTGTAAGACTGTCAGACTAAGATTCTAAGATCAAGACTGTCAGACTAAGAGACTCCCTTATCTCTAATTATTCTATTTATACCACCCAAGCTATTACAGAAATGCTTTGGTTCATTTGTCCAGAGGCAGATGAGACAGTTACTAAATTCCTGAGCAAATTACAGTCCATTTTAATTAAAAGTAAGATATAAGAAGATAAGGTTCAAATCACTTTCATTAGCAAAACTTTTAATTAAATTATTTAAAAGTAAAAACTATGATAGGACAATCTTTTGATTAATGAAAATCAAGCATTTAATATATTCAATTAGTGAAGGAAACTTCACAATGGGTTGATTTGAACCTGCCATCTTGTTTTTATATCTTTTATTTTCTTACAAAATGAAATTAAATGCAAATCATTTTTACAAAAATGATAAACTTTACAGACAATATTCAAATAATATTCACACAATATTCAAAATTATAAAATATTTATTATATAGTAAAGTTTTCACATATTTTAAATATATATATAAGTTGCCACGTAGTAGGTGATGGCAAGGTTAGTACATTAAATATAATTTCTGGGTTTGAACCCTTGTAAATGGTTAGTTTGTAGGAAGGAAAACATGAAGCTCACTTTGATTACAGAGGGATTGCTTCAATAAATTGTTCCACATATTTCTTTTTCATATTTATATATTCCTTTTTTCCAACTTAGCATTCCTTCTACACATATTTATTCATTCCAATTGCCTGCTGCCCTGATCTGATTTCATTTATTATAATATTGTTCAGTGTTTGTTATTTTTCAAATTTTTTTTATTGCTTATTCTGTTCTCTCATTGACATTTTTGCAGATCTTTACTAGTAATCTATTTGTATAACCATCAATTTATGCACAAGCCTTCTGGCATCCATTGATTACTCTGGCTGGCACTGAGTGGCACTACTGTATGGAGAGTTTTGCCTGTTTTAATAACAGCTATGTGCAAGCATAAGAAATGGTGATCATGTGATGTTTTCTGATCTTTCCTTCAAATCTTATTTCTGTATCATATTTTAGTTTTTTTTAATGCATTTTATTCTCATAAAATCTAATCTTTATCATTGCCATAACTTTCCTACCCAGTACATATTTTTTCTCTTATAATTGCATCTATTGTTCTGCTTTGTGTGCTATTCATGCCTAGATATATATATTTCTCACATTTTTTAATCTGATATTTATCTTTCTAGTATTATATCTTATCGTGGTCCACCAGTATACAACTTTTTTATTATTGTTATAATTATTTCTAGACTATTTTCTATATTCATTTTAACATTTTAGTCATATGATTTAAATAGATCATGATCCTGAGCTAAGGAATTTCTATTTTCTCCTATTTTTTTTTTTTTTATATTTTAAGGAGTTGTTCTAAATATATTTTAACTAGTATAAGTGATAGGTCAAATCTTTATTTAAGTTCTATGATTATAGGCAAAACTCTGCAAGCCAACAGATTGAGCAAGCATAAATGGTGATCATGTGATGTTCCATGATTATCTTGTTAGCATCCAAATTTATATTTTTATTTTTGTGTGTATATGGTTATGCAACTTATGCCATAACTATTTTAATAAAAACTATACTTATGTTAATTAATTTCAATGCTATATTATCATATGCCTTTTAAATATCTGTATCCAAAAGATGTATTTCTTAAATTCATGCCATATTTTTTTCTCTTATCTGAATCACACTGGTTTATCCTTTTTTAAAACTTGCCTGTTCCTTTTCTTCCATAATCCTACATTCATATTCAATTCTTTTTTTAGAATTTATATATCTGATTCATGAATTAGTAACCACTTCTATAGTTTTCACAACAGTCGTTTCTCCCCTTTTTTATGAATTGTTGTAATACGAGATATTTTCCATTCAATGGGGATTTCATCTATATTAATATAGTCTTGGAATAACTCAATCAAGTGTTCAAACATCTTTTTAATTTTTTTTTTAATGTATTCAAATGAAATTTCAAGAAGGTTAGGGGTCTTTCTGTTGTTTAGTGATTTACATGCCATTATCACTTCACTGTCTTTTAATGATATAGAATATTATGTCATTTGCATATTTTGTTCTTCATCTGTTTTCTTAAATTGCATTCTTTTTTTTCTTATAACAAGAAAAGAAATTGATTTTGTAAAGATATTTTCTAGAATAAAATATTTAAAAGGTCCTAAATAATGACTTTGTTCTTGTCGTTATTAAAAAAGAATACATTTATTTATTTTTTAAAAACACAGTGGTGGCTGCATTTTTCATTCTTAAAATCAGCAAAAAAATTAAAAACGCATCTACTTATTTGAAAGATATTTTGGATTTAATTCTTTAAAAAGATCAGTCATTGACTTATTTTAAAGGTAGTTAGTTCTTAAAATAACTTCTTAAATATTTTTTAAAAGATGAAAAAAGGTTTCTAAATAATGACTTTGTTATTGTCGTTATTAAAGAAGAATACATTTATTTTATTTTTTAAAAACGTTGCCACCATATTTTTCATTATTAAAAAAGCCAAAAAAAGAAAAAGCAAACACATATACTTGTTTTAAAGATATTTTGGATTTAGTTCTTAAAAAAGATCAGTCATTGACTTAAAAATCACTTTTTAAAAAAGGTCACAACTTTGTTCTTGTCGCTCTGCTTCTTAAAAAGGGTCAGTTACTTGTTAAAAGATCATGGCTAGGTAACGTTATATTTCAGTGTTTTTCATTAGCACCAGCTCCAGCCAGCGCTGTGTACGGATGTTGATACTTGTACTATATTTGGAACATTTTCACTGACTATTTACCTTGTAATTCCATATTTTTTGTGTGTGAAAGCAAGATAGAATTCAACTTTTATCAAATATGCAGTCTTCTTCCTCTGTTTTTTTAGAAAATATTTTAAACAAACTAAGTTACAAACAACTTTCCATACATTCACTTTGTTATAGAATAAAACTGATCTTCAATATTTTTTAAAAACAATAAGACTTGTGGAGATGATGGAGATGGAAATTTTGAAATAGTAAATTTTGAATTGTTTATGTAATACTTTAGAAAGGCTGATATTTTATGCCTACAACAAAAAAATAATAAATAAATTAATTCTTGCAAAAAAGGGATTTATATAAAAAATGATTAATTCATACAAAAAACAGTGAATATATACAAAAAATTTACAAATAAAAGCTAGTTTGATTACTATTATACAATGACAGGCTTGTATAAAAAATTTTAAACAGTCTGTAATAGTTATCATGCTTTTAAAGAGCCAAAAACTACAAAAGTAATGTATAAAATTATTAAATAAGCAGGATAAAATCATATTATTGCTTACAAAATGTCAACAGTAATATTTGGTTTGTAAGAACGTTAACAGAAAGAGATCACCTTACATATTTTCATTGTACATTGTCAAATATTTGCCCAATACAAATTCATTGACTTCATTGTTTTCTTTTTGTATATTTTTCAATTTTATTATAAGAATAAATTTTTTTTATATGAGTAAACTACTTTTTGTATAATTATATATTTTTGTAAGTTTCTAACTTTTTTGTTGTATAGACATTTCATTGCATCAAAGTATCTTTATATTGTATGGAATAAATTATATTCACGTTTAGTAATAATAAATCACTTGTCTCCCTAGTTTACACAATATATGATAAAACAAGAGTAATTCTTTATTCCAGGACCATCTATAATAAGCTTGAGTAATGAGTGATTATTAAATGTTATTAGATTTAAATCTCTATCTCAGACCAACTTCTGAGTTTTGCCTTTATGTTAAATTCGTTTTAAGATCGTTTTTATTTTTAAAATTATAATAATAATAAATTCCAAAGTGTTACCTATTAATCCATTTTTTTGTATAATAAATAGCATATCAAGATTTTTTTAAAAAGTAATATTTCTGTGTGTATATTTTGTGTTCAAAAGGTATTGATAAAATTTCATGTCTTCAGTGGATTTACCCTAATGTGGGTGTGGCTATGCGCATCCATATATATATTGAACCGGATCTCTCCGAGTTAGCCTTATTGCTAGGTTTAAATACCTTTTAACATAACTTTTGGAATAACTTTTTGGGCAAGTTTTAACCACACTTTGGCAGCACTTGATACATTAGTATTTTATATTTTCGATACTATGGGAATGGACCGGCACTTCAAGCAGTGGGGGAAATATCATTGATAGTATAGCCATCAATGATATCCATGTCAGTTCGGGATATACGAAGCATAACATGATTACATTTCCTGACCATGGCCCACCTTGACTGCTGGAATAAAACCTGCCATCCAAAGCATTTTATTTGTTTTGAGGATCAAATTCAGATGCTAGCCGACCATACGTTATATAGCCGGCATGCTTGGATGACAGGAATACAATCCCAAGTTAGCTCCTAGTCTTAATCAGGGGACAGATTAACCTAACATATATAAACATTTATATCTTTAAATAAATAAATAGTGACGAGAGAGAGAGAGAGAGAAAAGACCAAATAACAATTAAGCAAACATCATTTATTCATGCACAGATATAGCTAATATAATATAAAAATATGAAAATTTATATAAAAACAAAATAAATGATTAATCAGGTTACATTTTATAATAGTTCTTTGTTAAAGTTCATTTCATTTAAAAATAAAGTGTCTATAGACAATTATTATGGAAAATATATTTACCTAGGTTTTCGTGATATTAGATGACACAGTTCATTTGGTTTTGGCTTACATTAGTGTTACTTTCCAACTGATTGGCTTTTTGGTCTCCATCGATGGTTTCGGGGCTTGTCTTTCATTTTTTGGCTTGAGAATAGGAAAGAGACTGAGTAGCGGCAGCTTCTATTTCATGACTTAAGCATTGGTTCTGGGCATTAGTCCCAGGTATGGATGGTTGATTTTAGCAGAGGACTTTGGGGCCAGAAGCCCAGTCGAACACTTCTAAGGCGACCTAGCAATGCATTTTGCTAGTTCTGTTGCTTCTGCAATAATATCTTCCATAGCAGTAATGACTGGCTCTATTCTGTTCTTAGATTTCTGAATCTCTGGAGCAATAAATAATGTAACAGCATGAAGACTGGAATAACTATCACAAAATAAAGACCGGAATGACTTACAGACTCAAGAGAGAAATGAATAACAATAGATACTCACACTTTTATATCTATTCTCCCGTTGTTCTTTTCCTTATCATTACTTTAGTTTTTATCATACTTTAATTTTTTTTTTTTAATTAAATTTTAAATTTTCTTTATCTAATTGATTTTTACATTTTTCCTTATTCTAATTTTTTTCTAGATTAACCTACTATCTCTTGCTTTTATACTGAAGAGATGGTTTACATAGTTTTTAATTGTTACATTTATTGGTTTCGATTTTATTAACAATCAGAAATCTTAATTAATTTTTTTATTTTCAATTTTTTCACTAAGGTGTATTTTTATTCTTTTAACTTATTTTTTGTATTTATGAAAAGGAGAGTAAGTTTTGAAATAGTTTAAAACACAATATAACAAAATCTTTTTATTTTCTTATGTTTTAAAACTTACTTAAATAATTTTTTTTTAACTAGTCTTTTCTTTCTTAATAAATTGGATCGTTTTTTTTTTTAAATATGTAACGCAGATATATGTGAATTTTATAACATATATCTCATTAGCGTTACAATATATATTATTTAATAATTTACTAAGGCTGTAACCTTAGAAATAAGCGTCTGAAAAATACGAAGGTAGGGACCTCTATAGGTCTTAAAACACAAGCTTACGCTATGAAGAAAAGAGATTCTTCATAGCGTAAGCTTGTGTTTTAAGACCTATAGAGGTCCCTACCTTCGTATTTTTCAGACGCTTATTTCTAAGGTTACAGCCTTAGTAAATTATTACAATATAATAATGGGCGTTTAATAAAATTTATAATTACAACTTTAAATATATATTATTATAAATTTAACATTTTGTTTCTAAATCAAAATACATGTGTTGATTTGATCACATAATTCACATTAGGCTTGAAGGTAGATAATTGTACCAATTTTGTAACATTGAAATTAAATTTTTCCAACCGGTTTATAATTAAATCTTAAATGTTCCTTAAAAATGTAATTAATTTTTTTCAAAAGAGTTATTATTATTACTTAATTTTAAATTGATATTCTAGCTTTCTAATATAATGTTGTCAGAGTTACTTACAAATTTTATGGAAATATTTTTAAGGTTACCATCACCGATAATGATTTAATAGAGAAGTCCAATCTTAATCGTCAATTTCTGTTTCGTCCTCATCATATTCAGGTAATTTACTTTGTCGTTGTTAATCCTCTACAATAATAATTATATATCTTAAAATGTTTTATCAGCATGAGCTTGTGAGTTTTTTGCTAATTACTATTATTTTGAAACATCTCAGTGGGTGATCGTTTGATGAAGGTGCCTGCAATAATGGATTTAGAATATTAATACTAATTTTATTAGGGATTTTCCCTCCTGTTATTTTGGACATAATAATTATCTAGCTAGACTGTATTCCAATTTATTAGTTTTAAAAGTATATTTATGTGTAAAGATTTTGATTAATAATATTCGGTTGGGCATATTAAAATTTTACTGAGCCTGATAGAAGTTGAGCCATAACAATATCTGTGAAATCAGTAAAGTAGTTAAGCATTATGTCTTTGATTAGTTGATCCATCTTATATATATATATATATATTTAGCATACATTGTTAGTATATAATGGGATAAATTTGATTGCAAAGAATTTAATAAAATCAGTATGCTTATCTTATAAGCAGGTCGTGAAGAATGTGAAGATGTTTATATGTGAATAAGAAGCACAAAAATAATAACTTGATGTATGTATGGAGATTGAACGAACATGTGGACCTTTCTAAAATTGATTATTATTAATTTATTTGATTTAGTTTTCTACTAATATCAGTTATTAATATTGAAAACTGTAGGAATGTTAGATTAATGCTAATAATAGAATAAAAGTATGGTATGGGAATAAAGTCTGAAGTATAGTGGCACACAGCATTTCTCATAGTGAGCTTTGAACACAAACACAAAATATTATTTTGTAATCAAAATAACCATCAAGTTAATTCTTATTATTCTTACTATTTTGAACTTTTGAGAGTGATCTCTTACTCCAAAATATAATGTGATCAGTATTTTATTTTCATGTCCAGGATAAATTAAATATTCACAACATTTTGAACCTGGTTTGCTTCATTTAGATTTTCAGGTAGAAACTATTGTTTCAGAGAATTAATGTGACTGCATTTACTTAATGCAAATAACATATTGATCACACATTGCTATACACTTGAAAAATGATGGCAAGACTATTAATTATGAAACAATTAATGATCTAGAATATTTGATTTCTACCAATAAATGATTTTTAAGAAAGCATTATCTCCTAATTAATCTTTACATTAAAAGAATATTTGAACACTACATAGTAAAACATTGTGCTGTTAAAATGTATGTTTCAAATAAATAATATTTAAGATTTGAAACATCAACTTACTTTAAAGTGATAAAAAATGTTCAGTAGTTTTTGTTAAAGTTAAGGCATGGAACAAATTAAACAAACAATTGGATCTACATAATTACTAGTATACTATAGTTGATAATTATAAGGGATCATGTTTATTGCTTATAAATTTAAAAATAAAAATAAATAGTGAAAGTTGTTGTTCATAGAAAATTAATTTGTAGTTTCTTTCATTGCTATCACTTATCCTACATAGATTGATTCAGCAATATAATGGCAGATTGAAGAACTAAAGATCCTTGAAACGTGATTTCAATTTTATCACTTTGGCTTCTTGAAAGTTATTTGATCTCCTGAGCAATAAACTATTCGATTATATGTAATATATGTGCTTGAATGTATAAGTGTTATTAATTAGACTGGAGAGTGGTAGGTTGAGTGGAAGTCTGTGCGCATATACCCTATATATTACATATATAGACAGGTGTATATATAATAAGTCTGTGTTTCAGTTATTCGATTATATAAACTCCATTATTCTTGTCATCAGTTAAATTAAGTTGCAGATAGAGTACTTTTGAATATGAAGCTAATAAAATTAATTGAAGTTAAGTTTTTTTTACCTCCATTCATCAAGAAAATGTGAAATGTAACTTCACCTTCATACGTAAATAATTATTACGTGATTGTATTCATGTCAATTGCCAGTTATCTGATTGTGAGAGACTTGTAGATAAAATACAAATTGCACCTAAAAACTTAGATAGTGTAGAACAGGTAATGTTGATTGCAGTGATTAATTATCTTCATCCCTTAATATTTTAATATGATTATATTCACTGGATTTTAAGTAAGTTTTTTCAAAAATAATATATTATTTTATTTAAAATTTCACAATACGGTGTGATTTCAATAAATATTGAGAAATTATGCTGCATATTGTTGTCTTATCTTCTTCTGTGAACATTTGAGTGTGATTGAATCTATTAGATAGTAACTAACTAAGCTTATTTATAAACAATTGGCCATTCTGCACAAAAAATGAAAAATAGTTATGATATTGATATTTCAGTAGCTGAGTTGTGCTCTCAAAGATACTTTCTAAATGTAAATTTAAAGTTCTTTCTATTTCAATATTAGACAGTATATTGTTATTTCAAAGATGAAATTATGCTTTTAATATCAAAAGATATAAACTATATTTTTTTGGAATATGTATAAATGCACATTTATACATATGCTTGTTCCTTACATTAATTATGTTAAATTCTTCTGTTTTATATTAAATTTATTGCTAACTGAATTTACATTGTATTACATTTTTCTGTTTGTATAGATTTTTTTTTTCTTCTATATAATATTTTTGTTTTTGTTTCAGTGAAATAAAAAACTATATAATGCTTAAATATTACACAGTAAATAAACTATGTTTAAATTTATATAATATTTAATAATGTTATAAAATAAATGAAAAAAGAACTATATTTTTTAAGAAAAAGTTTACTTTTGCTTAAAATATAAAAATATAATTTATTAATTTTGAGGAAACAAAACATTTGTTTACACACCTTAATCTTCATTTATTTAATCTCTCTTTTTAATCATTGTATTCAACAATTTTTTTTTATTAGAATAATAATTTAATATTATATAGGTTTACGATAAAGCCAAAGTACAGATATCTATTATTCCACTATACAATAAAACTTACAAATTGTATACCTTCTTAAAATATATATATAATGACTTGGTGTTCAGTTGCCGTTTTCGCATGGCTTTATGTATACGTTTAGTAAGATTTTATTGTATATCAATTATATTAAACTTTTCTATATACTCTCCTTATGTACACTCCAATGCACTTTTTATTATAATTTCTCCTTTATTTTCCTTACAGTTTCAACTGTCCTGCAGTCTTTATCAGAGCTACAACATTTAAACATATAATTGTATAACCATTATTTTATTTACATAAATATTTTTTACATTATTATTCATAATTACGTCCAATTTTACTCCAATGCACTTTTTATTATAATTTCTCCTTTATTTTCCTTACAGTTTCAACTGTCCTGCAGTCTTTATCAGAGCTACAACATTTAAACATATAATTGTATAACCATTATTTTATTTACATAAATATTTTTTACATTATTATTCATAATTACGTCCAATTTTACCTTTACATCTTTTAATTTATACTTATTATTTATTTATTATTATTTTTATCCGATTCAATTTTTATTTTTATCTTTTTTATATCATTATACATTCCTATTTCACTTTTCATTTCCCAATCTCTTTTATTACCTTTTTATTTCTTTATAATTCTTCTATATCTTTATTTTATTTTTATATACATATTTTATTCTTTTATTAATAATTTCTATTTTATTTTTATTTCTATCTTTATTTTTACTTTTTATTTTTATTTACTCATTCTACTTATCTCCTATATAATTTTCACTCTTTTTTCTTATGATTGCAACTATTTGTTTTAAAAAAGTTTTAACCTCTTTTTTTACATATTTCTTCAATTTTCTTAACTTCTTATCCTATTTTTTAAAAACTATTTCCATATATACTTTCTTTTATATATACTTTTTATTATTATTAATAATTTTTCTATAAAAATAATGTTTTTACCTCACCATCTCTATTTAGATTTGGCTTAAAATTATTTTTCTATTCCTTTTATGTTTAAATGTTGTAGCTCTGATGAAGATTGCAGAGCAGTCGAAACTGTAAGGAAAATAAAGGAGAAATTATTGGAATGTATATGAGGAGAGTATATAGAAAAGTTTAATGTATATGAATATATGAAGGAAGATGCAAAGAAAATGAAAAGAAGATAAGAACAATAATATCAAATATATCATGTCTAAATAGAAAAACTGGGAGGCGTTAAATGAGAATATTCATGTTGTGATTTAATAATTGATATATTAACCTTTAATTGAGTTTAAATTTTATATCTGGGCCAAAAAGTTATGTAATAATTTATTACTTGAAAAAATAATTAGTAATAATCTTGAACATATTTCTCCAAGACAATATTTTCAAAAATGGGTATATTTAAGTAATAATTATATTTATAAATCATATTGCAGTAAGATCTGTATTATCACATATTATTTATTTAAAAAAAACATTCAAAAATCATCCTGCTTAGTTCTGAGTTGTATAATCTTGAAGTCAAAATCTTTTAAATGGATTGTTTTGCTCAATGATGATTTTCATTAATAGAGAATGTGAATTAGTATAAAAAATATATAAGATTTAAAAGCAAGTTATAAGACTTTAACACAAATCTTATCTTTTAGTCAGGTAACACTAATTATTTTATTTAATTTCAATTTGTTGATCTATAAAAGATTTTATTACACATAAATTTTGAACAATATGGAATAATATTTATATTAGTGCATGTAAAGCACAAATTTCCATTTAGATAGATAGTGCTTATTTTTAGGATTACAATTGAATCATTTTGATTTATTTTATGACAAAATAATTTTTTTTTGTCAGTTACATATGATAGCTGTTCTGAAAAATGGAAGAATGAATAACTTCTTTTGCACTGTAAAAGAATATTCACCTGACCTTGTTTATCCACTTAGAAAATGGTATAATTCTGTACTTGTGGATGTATTAATATTGCCAGACTCACCCAAATCCTATGTGAACATCCAATAACGTTAATAATGCCAGTTAGCAATACTTTATTCCAACATGATCATCTTACATATAAGCAGAATATATATTTGTTTAAAGTAAATTAATTGCAAAATGGAAATTAAATAGTGTTTGTATTGTACTTGTTTATTTAAAATTAAGTTTTCTTTGAAATAATACTTTACAAATAGTGCTGGAAGGCTGGTGGCAATGATCTTGGCGAATTGATAACCATATAATCATCTACAAGAAAATAAAGTTTTTTTATTACCTCTTCATTGGGGACATATATTAAAAATTTATTATACTAATAGTATATTTTATTGAATACTTAGTTATTAGTAAGAACATGGTCACAACAAGGCAAAACTCTCTCCATACAGTAGTGCCACCCTGTGCCAATCAGAGTAATCTAATCACTGGATGCCAGAAGGCTTGCGCATAAAATCCCTATCTAATGCCTACTCATCCAATATCCCCAGACTAGTTTCTGGCTTGTGGCTATCATCAGTGAGGAGCCTTGGATCTGAGAGCACTGGCCACAAGCCAGAAACTCGTCTGGGGATATTGGATGAATAGGCATTATATAGGGATTTTATGCACAAGCCTTCTGGCATCCATTGATTACTCTGATGGCACAGGGTGGACTACTGTATGGAGAGAGTTTTGCCTTGTTTAATAACAAATTATGTGCTAGTATGAGATAGTGATCATGTGATGTTTAGTGGTTTAACACGGTCACAATAAAGTTAATATGTTTTTTTTTTTTTAAATAAGCATTAAAACATATACACATTGTATCACAATGAAAAAGTGACTTGTTCTCTCTCCAAGCTGTCTATTGCGACTCATGGCTTCACTGCCATACATAGTTTGAATCATTTCTAATGTTTCAGTGCATTTTTGCTCAATTTGAAACAAAATTAAGGTGCAAAACATACTGTCGCATTTCATATCATAATTTATGATCGAGATACAGTAGCACTTTAAAAATTTTTTTGGTGAATAGCTAACCTAATTTGATTATGTAACTGATGTATTGAATTAGAGATGGAGCTGCAGGCAGCATAGTAAGGGAACCAATCACTAGTTAACTTTTTACTAGATCAATCTTCACATTTTTATTTGATAAATCATTAACAAAATAGTGTTTGTTTTTTAAGGAGGAAGTAACTATTTTCAGATATTTGAAAGAATAGTTTGCTATATCCTGACTCATATTGCGGGTGACTAGCAAATAGTAGTAGCTAACCCAATTAAAACACACACAACCAAATTGAACAACTTAGTTTTAAGACAATTTAATATTGTTCAGCACAGTAATTAATACTGTAACAGTCAGATTCGTCTGGTTCATTAACATAGTGCAGAATTCGACCACCACACAACTGCAGCACCATCTAGGTAGCGAAGCTATCCGTAGTACTAAGTTCGAACATAGTTTATTGGTTCCACAATACAACCTACAAAACAACGCATCTGATGCTACATTAGTAAATATTTCCTTAGGCACGGTGGGCAGGGAGATGCAAGAAAATCAAGAATTTTATTTCGAGTTAGCCAATAATAACACTAATATTAAATATTTATATTTTACAGAATCGAGGAAATATATGGAATGGATATCGAATAAATAAAGATGTAACAGAAGATGTATAGTTTAAAATTATTTATTTAGAATAGTTTGTAATAAATCATTTAACTAATAATATTTGATTATTTAAATCTCAATAGCAGGATTTTCCAATACTGTTATATTTTATTGAGAAATACATTTATTTGGATGACGTAATCTAGCTACCTAAAATTCTCGAGCAAGTATTTCAAGAGCATGCCTTCGGGGATTTATCCCTTTGCAATGCAAAAGTCTAAATGAGGATTTATTATAATAACGGCGGACATATATTTATTTAATTAAATAAGATATTTATAAATTACTATGGACAAACATTTATTTGAGAGTGAGTTATGTCACTAATGCAGAGACGGAGTTATACATTGAATAATAAAGCTAATAAGAAGAAACACGTGGTATGTCTAGAAAGGCGATATGAAGGTGGCAGTATATTGAAACTGCAAAGCCGTGGATGAATTGAGAACAACGGGCTGGCATTTGCCGTAGGCCCAAAGAGATAACCAGGGGCAAGTAATTCGTGCCACGATTGCTTCTTGGCTGCGTGACATTTGTCAAGCCCTACGGAACATTTATTTGTCCGCTTGTGTGGGACGACTGGAATTAATTTAAATCCTATAGAATCCGGAGTATCCAAGGCTTATAATAGGTCATCGCGTCTCTAAAACGTAACACATGTATAATATTCAGACTATTCTGCTAAGATTTAATATATTTTATAACTCGGCCCTACATCATCAACATTTAATAAAGAACGTTTTTGACTATCAAAGAAATGCAATTTACGGAATTATTACTTAAAAACTTAATAAAATATAAAACAATAGATAAGCTGGGTGAGTATTAATAACTAATATGTCAGCCATTTGATAAGTAGTAGACCCTGCATTACAATAAATGAAGCATTGAATGCATGTCGATTTATATGAAAATATTAAGTAATTTATGGAAGTAAATATTAATGAGGATTTGACACGCATCCACTGTTTCAAGCAATCATGGATTTATATTTAGAAAATTATGAGCATGCTATAATTAGATAATAAAAATGTAAATTTTAGAAATACGTACCCAAGAAAGATAGAGTTAAGCAAGCTAGATTATTAAAGAAATTTACAGAAGGAATTACTAATTAGATTCAGTTTTACAAAATATGGTTTTACAAGTTATAGTTTACAAGTTATATTGAGAATGAGCTATAGCGTGATTATTAATTTAGAGTACTCTAGAGCTTGGGTAGTACAGGTACCTGTTATACGAAGTTTTCAAAATCATCAGTCAGTAGCAAATTGTTCATGATTTCAGAAGTAGCAGCTCTTTCCAGCATTTAGGTGATTTATTTATTTAACAGCAGCAGCAGCTTTCTGATTGTTTGAGCAGCAGATCCTTTTGGTTGATTTTATTGAAGGCACATGTGGAGGTTCGCGGCAGATAATCGACCATCTCCGGGGAGAATAGTCTTTGGCGCTTTCTACTCACACATACTGTGGTAGGTAAATTAATTTATATATCTGGAGACTCTGATCAAGAGCACAGTTAAAGTTTAACTGAAAGTTCTTAGAAAGTTCAAAATGGTCTCCCTTCTTGATCTTATCTTTTAACTTTTGTTATATTTTATTTTTGGATTCAATCATTTGCCCCGAGGATAATCAATACATTCTTATACGTTTAATTTATATAGAAAGCTGCTTTTCTATTGTTCGATTTTATTTTTACATTTACATTTTTGTAATTAGATTTTAGGGAATTTTTCTTTTTAATTAATTCATTATCTCTCACCGACTGTTACTTTTAAAATTTCCAATACAAAAGGGAACATACGATTATTTTTACTTTTTTTTTTTTTTCACCAAAACTTTCAAAAGCTTTAATTAAAATTCAATTTAAAAAATTCACTTTCAATTTTTTTACCAATAGTTGAATTCTTTTTATTTGACTAATGCATTCTTGATTATTATCAAAAACAGGTTTATTCAACTATGTATACAACAAAAGAAAAAAAAAAATAGCAAAAACTCACTCCTCCAGAGAGGAATGACCAACATTAACAAGATTCCATGTGGAATTCACCACAAAGTGAGGAGCTAACTTCAAATCTCTTTCTTTGATTTTTTTTAATTTTTGTAGAAAAATTAATTTTTGATCAGGCAAAACTGACTTGAAGATTAGAATGCATCTGATAAACCATAGACAAAAAGTAATGAAAGTGGCACTTCTTATAGTTGCAAAATCCCCAGAGGCAATACCTTCTATGAGTGTGTTGATAATTGGATATTTTGGTATATAAATTTGATTAATCAATATTCTACAGTCCTGAAGAGATGAACAATTGTTGAAAATGTGAAATATGGTATCATCCTCCCTATGGCAGAGTGAGCACACAGGGTCCAAAGATGAAAAACCTCTGTACATCACAAGAAAATGTCTTGTGGGAAGGGCATTGATATTTAACTTTAGAAGGAAGTCCAAATATTTTGGCTCTAGATTCCATCTTTTATATTTCTTTATAATGGCAAAGTTTGTACAGGTGAGAATGTTAGGATCTGGGATAATTGGTGAAAACAAAAGAAGATAGGCATCCCAATAACGAAGTTTCGTTGGTTTTATTTGATTTAAAGGTGTGAGAATTTTTGCAATGTCAATTAAGACTTGTGTCAGCCAACCATCATTAATTGGAGGTGGTGTATCTGTAGGATGAATATATAGAAAAGGTGAGTCATCAGGAAAAATCCCATTGTCTTATAATGAGGTTATTTGATTTCTGTAGATAAAGAACCTGAAGTGAGTGCATTGACAAACCATTAAGTTTTGTTGGTCTCTGAACTCTTCTTAAGCTAATAGCAACAGTTTTACCCTTCCACATTAGTCTAGAACAAAGAGAGTTTATATTCTTGATAAATTTTGATGAGAATTTAATGAATGGCATATAGTAAGAAATTCTGGGGAACAATAATATGTTGAGAAGGACTGCTTTTGCAAATAATGAAGTATAAACTTTTGAAAGAGAATCAATTATTTTCCTTGCAGAATTCATGATGGTGTCTTCTATTAATTTCCTCATTGCTCCATGAGAGAGACTCATTGGTAAGCCCAAAAATTTTTGTGGCATCGCTGTAAAGGGATGGAATTGATTTTCCAGATAAAAGCCTCCATATAGCATATTTTCTAAGGTTAAATGCAAGACCTGACTCTATGGTGAAATTGTCCATAATTTGAATCAGTTTCGGGATGAACTTTCTAGATGGTAAGAACACTGCCACATCATCCATGTAGGATAAGTGCTGAATGGATTTATTGATACCAGGAATGTACAATCCAGGAAGATTCATCTCTAATGATTTAAGGAATGGATTTATATAAAGAATGAAGAACAGGGGACTAAGAGGAGAGCCCTGTGGAATCGACTTGGTAGGTGTGAATGAGTTTGAAATTTTACCATTTAGTGAAATGGCAATATGTCTGTTGAATAGAAGATTAGTAATGATATTAATTATACCTGTAGGAATGTTCAGACCACTTAGGAGATGTATTAGTTGAGGAATTCTGACTGAATCAAAAGCAGCTGAAATATCAAGTTGAACAACTACTGGCTTTGACTTTTAATTTTTTCTTGTATAATCCGTAATTAACCTGAATAAGCAGAGAGCCTCAGCTGCGGAATTGCCTTTCTTTACAAATTGAAAAGTAGAGATAAAGGGCAGAATGAGATTTTGAATTTTATCTTTGATGATTGCTTCAATCAGTTTAATAATCAACGGAGTCATCGAAATAGGTCTGAGGTTCTCCAGAGGCGATTGGATAATAGCATTCTTAAGAAATGGGACCATCGCAATGGGATAGAGTTGATCAATTGTAAGGGGACCTGAGGCAAGTAGATCAATTATTCTATTCACTATTGGGACTGTGAAGGCTTCAAGATGTTTGAACAGGAATTTTGGTATTCCATGGATACCAGGATGAATTCTATCAGGCATGGATGATAGTTTAGCTCTAATATCGTCAACTACATATATCATGAATTGTCTCACAAGAATATATAGATGTGTCAAGTACCAAATTCTGTGAAACATCTACTAGCTTGCATTTATAATGATTTAAAACTTGTAAAATCATGCCATTATCTGAGATTATATTATTCACTGTGATTGCTGATGGAATTTTAGACTTACTTTGGAAACCCAAAGCCCACCTTATATATCCCCTTGAGAAGTTATAAGGTTTAGAGAGGAAAAACCTAGCCTTTTTAGTAGCCAGGTAGTCTATTTGGATTTGGTGTGTCTCTATATATTTTTATTTTTAATTAAATATTACAATCAGATTTCTAAAATTTTTATTAAATGAAATTTAAACAAAGCAATAAATAACAAACTTTATAATTTAAAATAAATGGTTAAAATTATATATTTTTATATACTAAAAAAAAATACAAATTACATTAATTATTTTTATCCATTGCTTTAAATTTGTTATCGAAATGTGTGTGTGTTTATGGAAGATTTTACATATATTTATTCATTTTTAATATTGCTACACACACAATTCGATACCAAAAAAGTTTAAATTTGGGTAGGATAGAGAGTTGTGGGTGAGAGACGATAAAAAAAAAGGTGAAATTTAAGATTCGAATACGAATCTTACTGTTTCAATACATACAGAAAAAAACAAATTATAAACTACACATTAATATACATGCCTTATACATGGATAATATTGGTTTAATATATATATATATATGCCAACTACTTAAGACAGAGTCCCTTGCTTATGCAGTTCTATAAAGTTCAACAATTAGAAAAGTTGTACTTTACCTCTATTAAAAGTTTTGTTCGCAAAATAATAATAATATCAGGATGATCTGCTTAATCTCTAGTAGGCTTGCTTACCTACAGAAACTAAGACCCTAAGAATGACGACTTCCAGTGATCTTCCGCTGCTTCAGGAGTTTATGATGGCAAATATAGTCCAGGAAAGAAAAGAGAACAAATTATTCGTTTCTCTCTAGTTTTTATACCTCTTTTGTGTTTTTTTTTTTTTTTTTGGAGTATCTATTTTTACTGTGAAATCTGGCTGGGATATATATTTATACTGTGTTGGTTTTAATTAGTTTCTACCTGAACTAAACTCCTGTTATCAGTTTTCTTTTACTTCAGTTAACACAATAGATTTATTATTTTTATCTACTAGAAAATCACTTAAATTTGTACAAGTGAAATTTATTTCCTAATTAATTTAATTTTGATTTTTTTTTCCTTTTTATTTTTAAAATTAGTCCAATTAAAAATAATTTTATCTATAGGAACTTATTTCCTATACGAGCTAAATTTATTTCTAAATCAGTTTAATTAAAGATACTTTTATCTATAGTAGGAATTTATTTGATCCCATACATGCTAGATTTATATTTAATAAATTATTATTATTTTTTCCATAGTTAATACTTTATTATTATTATTATTTTTTAATAGCAATCAAAGAGTGTAGTAGCAGCAAGAGCAACTCAAGAAATTAATCCAGGTAATTTGCATATATAATTAGTAATCTTAAAAAATAAACAAATACTTCAATTTGAATCTATTATTTATATATATTAATTTACATAATATAATTATGTTTAACTAAAAATTTGTTTATTTATAAATTAAAATAATAATCAAATGGTTTAATTGCTTGGGAATTCATTAAGATATTTGAGTGGCCGGAAATGTCAGAGCTGGAATTGAACTGAAAACTTGACAGTTTCAGAATCTAACACTCTTCCATTGTACTAAACCACATAGGGCAATTTATGAATTGAAAACGAATGACAGTTGTTGTAAGTTTGAATGTGATTGGTGGACAGAGGTCATGTTGTATTTTGTTTGGGGTTTTTTATTGTTGTTATTTGTTTTATTAGAATTTAATATTCAATTCTTATAACTGGTATTCAAAATTTTATCAGCTTATAAAGTTATATTTTCTAATAAAATAATAGAGCAAATTTTTCACAAATTATATAAAAATAAAACAATTTTATTTTTATGTCATTATATAGTAAAATTATTTCATTTGATCTCATTGAAAAAATTAAAAGATTGAATTGGGCTGGACATATTGCTAGAAAAGATGATAATAGATGAACAATTGAAATCTTAAACTGGATTCCAAGAGATTGTAAAAGACCCAGAAAGAGACCATGTGTGAGATGGATGGATGAAATAGGAAAGTGTGCTGGGGTGATATGGAGAAGAGAAGCTAAAGATTGGAGAAGATGGATTGAACTTGGAGAGTCGTTCATCCTGCAGTGGATTGATAATGGTTGATGATGATGATGATGATAGTAAAATTAAAATATTTTTATTGATATTTGCCAAAATTTTAAATTTTTGTGATAAAGACATTTTTGTTTGTCCTACTTATCAATGATGAGATTTAAGATTATCAATATCAGTGCCATATAAATTTTAAATTTTGTCACAAAGAACATAGAAATTTTAGCAAAACTTTTGTGAATCTCAATGATGTAAAAGACTTATAGAAATCCACATTGGTGATAAAAAATGACTTCCTCTTGCCCGCCTACTTGTATTTGCCTTTAGCTAAAGTGGATGTAATTATGTCTTTATTTACTGTTTGTTTTAAAAAAAATCTGTTTCAGATATAATGAATTTGAAGGATTGTTTAAAATCATTTTTTTAAAGTTGAAATTTATAATTTTACATAAGACAGAGATGTTTGCCACTCAAGTATATATACAGAGTGTATGCTAAAAAAAAAAAAGTGACTAGTCCAAACTGCCTCCAATGCCATCTTTGAATTAATGCATGTGTTATGTAGCAACATAGTTTAGCTATCCTCTACAAAATTTTAAAGTGATACAGGTCTGGGTCAACAGTTATGTCATGAATTGTAATAGTGTGTTTCACACCATTGTAGAAAATCCTAATATTAATTTTTGTTTTAAATTGGGCATAACTGTTACTGAAATGTTTGAAATATTTCCAACTATGTATGGTAATGAAGCCTTGAATTGCAATAACATTTTCAAGTATTTTGCAAGATTTCTTGATGGTAGGGAGAGAATTGAAGATGATCCATGGTTTTTCTACAAATGCATGAAACAAACAATCAGATTTATGTTGCAACTCATGATCTAGATATGCTAGCATCTTAAACTTACTGTGGTGAATAGCTAAATTGTCATTACATAATATATGTTGATTTAGAGATTAATGCTGAAGGCAGCTTTGGAAGAAGACCAGTCACCTTTTCATTAAGACATACTGTTTATGCATATATAGATATATATTCTATTAAATATTTTTCATGCATTATTATTATAATAAAGAGCAGAAATAAAGAGATTTTATCCATGAATGCAGAGATAACTTTTATCTTTGATGTTGCCAGGAAACTATTAATTATTACTAATCAACAATCTCCCTGAGGCTAAATAAGTTTTCTCCATAAACCTCAACAAAAGAACTATTATAGGCAATGGATAAAATTTATTTAGCCTTAGGGAGATTGTCAATTAGTAGTAATTGAAAGTTTTCTGGCAACATCAAAGGCAGAGTTTATCTCTGTTTATATAAAATCCTATTTTTCTTCTTTATTACATATATATATAGATAAACGTTATAACATGAATCTCCCAGTTTATTCTTAACATCTGTATTAGAAATTGTTAAAATACTTTTTAATAATTTCTTCCTCTCCAAAAGAGCAATAATTTATGTCATTCTCTTCCAGAAACATTTATTATAAACTTGAGTAATCAGGAAATGCTAAATGGTTGTATCATATGCAAATATCCAAATTACTTTCTGCCTATTGCATACATGCAGTAGTCACATTTACTTTTACACTATTCAATTAATGACCTGGAATTCAACCATTTTAAGGTTTTAAATTCAAACTAACTTGACCTGTAAGACTATTTGTAGTTTACCAACTATATATTTTAGTGACCTCTGTTTTACACTAACTATAGATACTTTTGTCAAGAATTGTATATGCTAAATGGAGCATCTGCTTATTTTAAACATTTGTATTAGAAGCAGCAGTCTGATTTATATTCTATACTCCAAAACTATCTATTATAAGTTTGAGTAATCAGAAGACACTAGTTAACAGTGCCTCATCCAATTTGCAGACCAATTTCTGGCTATCCGTTTTCATCAACTAAATACATTGGATTGCACCTATTCATTCAGCAGTTACTTTTTTTTAAAAATACCATTCAAGTTAATGACCTGAGATTCAAACATCATAAGATTTTGAACCTAAGTCATTTTTGAATAGCGATTGGAGCTTAGCCACAGAAAAATCTATTAGGCATATCTTAAAATAAAACTGCCTTTAATAATTAATATCTGTTGGCTTCACTTGTGTGCCAATGAAATATTATGTACCTATGTGTTGCGAACTTAAAAAGATTTAGAATCTTCACTAAAGAAGGTTGGCACATTTATTTTATCATATTGTTGTTTTTTCATGGTACCTTTTACGGTTATTCTTGTTAAGGCTGCACAGGGAGATAAGTCATGAATTAGTGAATTACTCGGTAAGTTTAGATTATTTTGATCTTTGATGGTGCTATTGTTGAAATGGTTCAAGATAAATCACATTGTCTTCTTGAAATCTCGGGGTGTTAAATATTTATTCAAATTAATAGGATGAGATTTTGACAGCTAATCATCTTCAGGAAAGGTTTTGCTATTATGCATATTAAGAGATACCAGGGATCCCCAACCCTATGCCCGTGGGCACCATGGCGCCCACAGACCATTTTACATGTGTCCGCCACTATCCAAACACGATAAAAAATTATTTATCTGATACAAGTAAATTTAATTTTTAAAATTTCTTATAAATTATTGTATTATATTGTAATCAAATTGTAGGGCATACTATACTTTTATAACGTAAAATTATAAACATTAATTATATGCTAAAATTTTATTTTTAAAATAAATATTTTTTTGTACATTATGTGTATTATTAACAATATCCAACTATAAATTTACATTGGAAGAATAAATGGTGCTCGCCACCTGGTTGAAAAAATAAATGGTGCCCGCCACCTGGCCGGTATTATAGAATATGCTCTTAAGTGCAAAAAGGTTGGGGACCCCTGAGAGATATGCACATACTTATTTGCAAGAAAGCTTTGTAATGTTAGTACAATGATTTTTATCATCTAGCGAAAATGTAATCCTTTTCACTGCAACCAAGTTATCTAATAATTAAAATTGTCACAAAATTAAACTTTGTTTGGAAAATTTGACGTAGAGCAAATCCTCTGACACATGATGACAATAAATTTAGCATTTAGTATGATATGGGCCAAAACCTTGGAGATATACATTAAATTGGCAATAAAATAGTAAGGAATTTAATGTGGTAATGAGTTTGAGCTATTAGAAATGAATTACAGTCATCAACCTGTCCTTTTTTTTGTTGTAAAAAATTAATGATTACTCTAATAGTAGTCAGTATATTTTTCCAAGTTTGAAAGTTTTGGGAACATAATGGCTTTAAAATAAAAAGTGTTGAAAGGACAGAAAATTGTGATACATGTGGTAATATTTGTGCTGGTTGAGATTAAAATTACATCGTAATATTGATTGGTAGAATTTTAGAAAAATGGATTTCCCAAAAGATCTGAATAATTTTTCAGAACTTAACCTTATGATTTTATATTTGACATTGCTGATTTTTGGTGAGTTCACATTTTGTGATGTGATTATCTTACTTTTAGTATATTGGAAGTATCCACTAGCATGACTCATAAAAATTGATCCAATTTATAGTTTATGCTATTTATTACTACATCTATTGTATTTTGAAAAAGAACAATTAAATGCATATTTTTTATATTATGTTCCATCAGTACATAATTACAATAATTATTTTTCTCCATTGAGTTCAAATATTTTTCTATTCATAATTGTCTGCTAATTTATTTTTTCTATATTTTATTTTTTTAATTTAAGAAAGATTTAAGAATTTGTAGTATGGCAATTTTCCCACCATATGTAACTACGAGCCAGAGCTTTGGCCCGCACTATCCCAGGATGACTTTGATGAATTAAGTGAAGAATCTTATTCCGCCCACTGCTCAGTATCAACACTCTATCATCCATTAAAATACATCCCTTGTTTATGGAAAGTCTTTGTCTTACGTCCCATAAAGTTTTATGTAGTCTCTCGGGCCGACTTTGTGGCCAGCCTTTGCTGATCCATTTACTTAAGTGTTTATATCCGTGGTCAGCTTTAGTCCAATTAGCTACCTTTTCACTGGTTATTAATTTGTTGTTCCAATTATCGATATAGTTGATAGTTTGGTCGTCTTTTTGTAGTTCAGCTTTATTGGGCATTCTTGACAGTTCGTCTGCGTGTTTAATGATCTTTCTTTTTTTGAAATTTAGATCAAAATCATAGCCTGATAACAGATTAACCCAACGTAACATTCTAGGGCTTAGATGATCAGGGCAGTTTTATTTTTTGCTAATAATCCCAACAGCGGTTTATGATCGGTAAAGATATTAAACTGTCGACCATACAAATATTGGTGAAACTTTTTTATTGCAAATATGATAGCCAGCGCCTCTTTATCTAGTTGACTATAATTTTGCTCAGCTTTTGTTAACTTTCTGGAAGCGTAGACAATTGGTCGCTCACCGTCAGCTACTATATGGCTTAAGACTGCTCCTACTCCAACTTCGGAAGCATCTGTTGTCAATATCAATTCGAGGCTGCTGTTGTAGTGTACTAATAAGCTGTTTGACGTTAATAATTCTTTAGTATCACAAAAAGCTTTTTCTTGGGCTTGATTCCAAATCCATTTTTGGCTCTTTTTTAATAAATTGTGTAGCGGTTTTGCTATGTGAGTTTTCCCCTTAAGAAAAACTTCTTATAAGAAGTCCTAAGAAAGCTTGAAGTTCTTTAACATTTCTAGGTCTTCGGGCTTCCTTTACGGCTGCAATTTTTTGAGGGTCGGGTCTCTTTCTCTTTTTTGAGATTATGTGTTCCAGGAATTTTAATTCAGTTGCCATCCAGATACATTTGTCTGAATTTATTTTAGCTCCAAAACTACATAACTTGTCGCAAACTTTTAAAACTCGTTCACGTATTTCCTCTTCTGAATTGGCCACAACCAAAATATCATCAAAATACGGTGTTACACCATCCATTTGCTGGAACAGCATGTCCATTTTGGCCTGGAAAATATTTGGTGCAACCGTAATTCCATAAGGCAATCTATTATACTTAAACAATCCCTTATGTGTTGTAATAGTTAGCAATTCTGAGGTGCGTTCAGAAACTGGTATCTGGTGAAATGCGGCCTTTAAATCATTTTAGCGTAGTGACTTGACTTTTGCATATTTTCCAGTATTTCCCTGACATTTGGTACAGGATACTGACTTTTAGTGAGGTTTTTATTTATTGTGTTCTTATAATCTCCGCAAATGCGGATCTGCCCATTTGGCTTAGATATAACCACGATTGGAGTGGCCCATTCCGTTTTCTCGACTGGCGTTAATACACCTTTACTAATCAGATTTATCAACTCTTGTTCCACCTTAGTTTGCAGTGCAAAAGGAACTTTTCTGGGTCTGCAGATAACGGGGGTCGCACCACCTTGTAGCTCTATGTTTATAGGCATCGTAATAATTTTTCCCTCATCACTTTTAAATAATTCACAATATTTATTTCTCATTTCTTGTTCAATAGCAACTTTATTTATCACACATATCTCTATTCCCAAAGCATCGAACCATTCCTTACCTATAATAAGATTTAGACCGCCTTGTACTATATATAACAGTAGGGTTCGAACCTTACTATTTAATTCAATCTGAGCCATCACCTTCCCTAATATTTGTATATTATTTCCGCTAGCATCTTTTGCTCTTAAACTTGTCTTCATTAATAAAGGAGGATTTTTTCGATTTTGTACTACTTTCTCCCAGTCTTCAAGTGTCATCATTGACACCCCAGCTCCGCTGTCAATTTCCATTTTCACTGGTGTCTTTAATAAATTAACTGTCAACATAAACTAATTTCCGTATCCAATCTGTGTATTGTAAATATCACACTTTTTTTTATTTTCGACTTTACAAGTTGGCAAGTTGCCACGATCCTTTTCTCCTTTATTTCGACATACTTTCTGCAAATGCCCAACCTTACCACAAGTACTACAATGCTCCTTATTATATTTACACTTACGAGCCATGTGGCCTTTTTTTCCACAGCAATAACACACTATCTCGTATGTTTTGCTCTTAATAGGTTGGGATTTATTTTCAGTTTTCCGAATATATGCATTACTGTCATTTTTGTGGGTAAAATTTCTAAATTCTTCTGATTGGTCGAGTACTATTTCGTGGGCTACTCCCATTTTGGTTGCTTCGTTGTACGTCAACTCTCTTGAGGCCAGTAACTGCTGCCTAAGCCTATCGTCTGACATGCCCCAAAGTAATTGCTCAAGCAGATTATCCTCTAAGGCATCGCCATAGCTGCAACTTTTAGCAAGTTCTCTTAGAGCTTGATCATAATCTCATATACGCTCTCCCTTGTTTTGCCTTCGGTTTCTGAAGTGTAGTCTTGCGACATGCTTCGAAGGCTGGGGACTGAAAAAATTATTTAATTTCCCCGTAACTACATTGTATGGCAAATTCTCTGGCTCTTCGTGATCACAGAGTCTATTTGCTATTTCGATTACTTGTTGCCCGACATAACACAATAATGTGGCAACTTTAATGGGGTCGCTTGTCGTGCCATTAATCAAAAACAGTTTCTCGATTCTCTTAAGGTAAATTGGCCAATCAAAAGGGTTATTAACGTTGAACTCGTTAATTGTTACCTGAGGCACTGATGTCATCATTTTCTATTTTGCTTTTTTTTTTTTTTTTTATAAAAAAAAATTTCTATTTCACTACGAGATAACTATTAAACACGCTTACTGGGACAAACTTCTATTAATATGCTTACTAAAACAAATTATTGTTAATACGCTTACTAAAACAAATTAATACGCTTACTAAAACAATTTTTCTGACTACTAATTCGATATTCACCCGGACTTCGATTCTCAATTTCGTTGTAGCTTTCTCTGCATTATACAATTCAATTCTAATCCACTACTGTTTTTAAATTGCACCAGATTTTTCTACTGGAACGTATCCTTTCGATTAACTGCGCCAATTTTCTGCTATGTACAGCCACTCACTCGGCTTAACAATTAGGTAAATAGACAGCAGAAACCAAATGATTAGACAAATAGTTTAATAGAATTATCAGTCAGATAAATAATATTACATATATAGTTACAAGACATTTAAGTTTAACATACGAACGCTGGCCATGAAGGCATAAGAAAAACATAATTTAGACCGGTATGACCTGCAAAGTTCCTAGGTCCACTTTTTAACCTTCAGTGGTGGAGTTCATTGGGTTTGTTCCATTGCTAAGTTAAAACTCTTGACTTTCGTGTGCATTCAATGAGTTCCCCGCTGCAAGTGCTGCTTAGTTATTTTTTGTTCTTTTTTTTTTTTGTTAAGGAATATTTTAGAAACCAATTAATTCTCCTATTGTCTACTTTTAATAATCAGCACTTTTAATCTAGCTGCTTAATTAGTTTCTAATCTGAAGCGCTTATCTTTAATAGCGTACCAAATTTAATTACAAAATTCCTGTCTATTTCATCTAATAAAACTTATTTTAATAAAACGATAATTATTATATACGTATAACTTATTTTAACAAAACTTATTAATTATTATACACGTATATAGCAACTATCTTTATTGACTTATTTAACATTTAATATTACTTATAAACACTTCATTTTATGATCAAGAATGATTTACAGTTTTGTTGAGAAATTTTTTTTACAAGTGTTTGGAAGCATGTTATTTGAAGTTTGATTAATGTGAAAGTTTTAGACAGCTTTTTTTTTTTTTTGCTTTCAAGGTTTTTTTAAGATTGAAGTTTCCTGTGAGAACTTATTGAATTCGACAGAAGGAGGGGATAGAAATTGATTTTTATAATATTTATTATTACTTTATTTATTTAGCATATGGATTTTTTTTTTTTTAGATAATTTGAACAAATATTATAAAGGAATCCGTAGAGATTTCATCCAGGAAATAGAATCACTAGTGACTTTATTAAGTCCTTTAATTCTGCCACTATATTCGTGTAGGCCATTATTAACTGATTTGTATTTTGACCTCAGATCAGTGGCTGTTTTAATCTAATTATGAAGTAGATGAGTGCAATGACATTGAATTTTACTAAAACTGTTAATGAGTTTCCAGTAATATCTAGGTAGATTCAATCTATTTGTCCAAACTGTTGAATCTAATGGGGGGGGGGGGTACTTTAAACCTTATAAGAAGTCTTTTTTTAATGTCATAATTCTTTTGCAGATTCTTTGCTCAACATCCAGAAAATAATTTTAAAAATAACCTCATTGGAGATCTGGATGTCTTTATTTGAGATTATGATACGAGTACTTTATGGTCCGTGCTATTGATGCTTTAGTAACTCGAGAGCTATAAGTTATAAAGCTAAGTTTTACTTCAGAGAAAAACAATAATGAAATGTAAATATGTATCTAATTTAAAAAGCAATAAAAAGATCACTAATAATTTTAATGGAAACATAAATGTAAATAGTTATGTAAGTTTTAAAAAATCACATACCCTTTTTTTTTATAAATTGTCATTATTATTAATTTTAGATATCCAAATAGAGGCTCAGCAGTACAAAGGTAAGTTATCATTATTAAATATTAATATTGATATGCTGTATTTAATTGAAATAATAGAATGTCAATTAAAATCCTAACTAATATAATCTTATTGTTTTTGTGTTTAGAATTAATAAACTATTCAGATCATTTTTTAAAAAATTTCCTGTGAATTATTCAGACATTGATAATATTATTATTAATTATTGGTAACAACAACATATCTACTCATAATTTAATTACTATATAAGCAACAATGGTAATATGAAATTTGGGATTTGGACTTGAGAGCTTTTCAGATTTCAAAAAACAGCCCCTTCCTGGGTAAAAATATTTACACCACATTTAGATATTTTTCTATCTCACCTTATATAAAACATGTTTTTGTTGTAAACAAAATTATGCTGTTTGCAATTTTATTTATTTATTTTGTACACAGGGTTGACACAATTGCTTGTCATGTAATATACTACATATTGCCCAGTATGTTCTCATTTTTTGTCTATTCTGTTAACTAATATAGAAGTAAATCTTTAGATTATTCAAAGGTTTTAATCTCAATTATTCATCCTCTGAATGCTTAAGGTATTTACAATATTTAAAATATATTTTGCATGTATATGTTAAATTTTATTTTTATTATTTAAAGGATTATTAAAGTTTATGATTTACTTGCAAAATTGAAATGACATCCTAAATTATGTTAAGAGAATTGTAAGCAGTAGTAGACCACCACCTATAATAAGAAAGGATTATTGCTTGTTTGTAATAATCTGTGCTTAACAATCTTGCATTGGTGGTCGAGAGGTCAGCGCGACTGCCTTGCACTTGCAGGCAGTTGCCCGAGTTGCGGTTTCGCGTCCCGGCCGATGCTATGACACTTAAAAAAAAAAAAAAAAACAATCTTGATCAGTCTTCCAACTGAGAATTTGACATTCACACTTATTTATATTGTTACTATTTATACAAATGCTATTGGCATTATGCTTATTACTACTAATAACAAAATTCAATTATAATATTAGTAAATTCATTGATGCAAATTCTAGATGTCTTGGTACTTAAATATACTAGGTTTTTTACCAATTAAGCCTTGTGGTATATATTTGTATATAGAAGACCTCCATATTTGCAATATTTTGTTCCAAACTGTGATCCAATTACTGATTTTCGTAGATCGTAGCAAACCATATTATAATATGCATTTTTAATGCACGCACATATGTAGGTATTTGTACATACTATATATGCATTGTTAAGTAAAAAATTAAAATTTAGAAAATTTCTAATTTTTTCCCCATTAAAGTGTATTTATTTTATTTTTTATACACTATCTTGAATCACCAATAAGTGAAACTGCATATACACTCTATATTAGTTAAAAGGGAATTGATTTTTTCTTTAAGCTGCCTATAGTGCTGACCTTGAATCAATGCATGAATTATGTAATAACATGCTTTAGATATTCATTACAAAAATTTGAAGGTATTATTATGTTCTAGATTATGTGTTATGATATAAATTGTGATACTGTGTTTTGTACACCCATGATGGAATAGTATGCTTACATTAAATTTTACTACTGAAATGTTTGAAATGGTTTAAAATATGTGTAGCAATGAAGCCTTGAGACACAAGAATGTTTTAACTGGTTTTCAAGATTTCATGATGGCGGAGAGAGGATTGAAGGCAATCGATGAAGTACAAAATGCTGTCACATATTTGTGATCCAGATAAACTAGTGCTTTAAAATTTTTGTGGGGAGTAGCTAAACAATGTTACTACAAATGCATGTGTTGATCCAGAAATGGCACTGCAGGCAGCTTGCAAAATATTTATGAAAATTATAGGTATAGTGGAAGAGGGGGAGAGGTTCTTTTTAATAATATTCTTTTATTTAGTTACTGATATTTTTTCAAAATTATTAATTTAATTAATCTTTTCATTTTACAGTCCCAGTTTTACATGCTTAGTCCGATCTTATTTAGGATGTGCTAAAGATTTTGTTTTTAATAATAAGTGATCATTCAGAATTAATATCAACATATATGCATCCAGCATGTTTTGAATAGACAAATGTATCTTTGAATAAAAAACATCCCCCCCAAAAAAAGAGAGAGAAAAAAAAGGGTTTTGATAAATACCACATTCACCTTTGCAAACAAATCCTAATTAAGAATTCAGGAAGAAAATAGCTAGCTATATAAAATCAATAAGATATCATATGACACCAGCTTACACATTGCTGTTCAATAGCAATTTTTTTTTCTCTTACTATATTTATCCACCCAGTGAAAGCTTTAGAAATCAATATATGCCAATTCTGGCCACAGGATAGGAATACCCATAGTTATTAAAAAAACAAGGATACCTTAATATATAGATACTATATTGATTTCAGATAGATATGACTATAGAAGCAGATTGGCTTTGAGTGAAAATATTAATGCTTTTCTATTTTGGCTGGTAGCTTGATAATAAAACGAAGTAAAAGATGGCTGCTAGAAGAAAGGTTCATTAGATTCAGTGCCTGTTCTCAGATCAAAAACTCCTCTCTGATGAAAGTCATAAGATAGCAACTAGTCTAGAAATATTGGATAGAACATTACTAAATAGCAATTTTATTAGGCTCTGGCATCTATTGATTACTAAAGCTTACACCAGATGGCATAGTTATAGTGAGAGAGAAAAATTGTTATAAGGTAACTATTTTATTTTGGTGCAAAGATTAGTCTTACATTTATTGAGCCTCTATTAATTTTTTATGAATTGGAATGCAAGATAAGTTATTATTACGAACAACATGATTAACTAGTATTAAAAAAAATGTTGATATCAAAATCTTAATTTAATATATTTTATAATAAAGTGTTATAATTAGAATTAAATATAAAAATGGAAATGAGATGAGGATGAAATAGATTTAATGATAAATAGAAATTTAAATAAATAATCTTATTTGTAATTAGTAGTTTATAATTATTAAAAGCCATTATATCTGGCTTAACAAAAATTATTTAAATGAAAGAAAGAATTTTTAAATTCTAATAAAAATAAAATTTTTAATTAATATAATTTAAATCTGATTAAAAGACATACATTTATAAATTATATTTGAAAATAAAAGAAATTGTTAAATTATTTTCATAAGTGATTAAATAATCTTTTTTAAAGTTGGGAATTAAAACTTTATAATTAGATTATAACATTGCTAAATTTGTCATTGTTATCCCAGAGAATAAAAGATACTTTGAGAAATTTTAAGAACTGTGGAGAGGAGAATTTTTGGAATTAGTAGAATAAGAGAAATCTAGGGTTATTACGATTAAAGGATTTTTCTCCTGAAGGCGAATGTGAAGTATAGAAAATCAAAAACAAGTCTGTCAATTTTCATTATGATTGTAGGATGGCTTAAGGGCTAAATGAAATTATGTAATATTAATAGATATGAATAATTGATAGTGTTGTAGAAACACTACGAAATCTAATTTATTGTATAATTTTAAATCTTCTCAGGTTATAAATTTATTAATCTGAATTAAAAGTATTTGTGTATATATATATCTTTTGTCTTTAGTTTATTTGTTCTGTATTTTATTCTTTTTTCACATGTTAAGTTAGTTTTACTCTCAAATTTAATCCGATATCCAAATTGTCGGAATTAAAGATCTAACAGTGAAAAAATTCAGTTAAAAAATAATTGAAGTAAAAAATTATACAAGAATTAAAAAAAAAAAAATTAAATGTTGATATATAAAGAAGTTTATTTCTTCACATATTAACTCAACAATCACTAAACATGCTAAATTATGAATAGATGAAAATATGGAAATAATGACAAAAAAAATCTTTTTGTTTTGAAGCAGATGCCATTTTTGTTGTTATATATATATTAAAAATGTTTTCACTGCAATAAAATATAAAATTATATTCCACAAGAATGTATAGACAATTAATAAATAATTTAGTAATATATGTATTCAGACATGTCAATTTAATTTCTGCATATTTTATATTCAGTATCTTCTACTTCATCTTTTTTGTTAATATTAATAGATATTAGAAAAATTATTAAACATAAGTCTTGTTATTTATCATGACATTTAAACAAATAATAAATTATTTTTAAAATTAATAAGTTCAAACTATATATTTTAAAAGCAGTTTATGAAATTTGGACATTATCATTTAGTACATAATCTACTAACCTTCTGATAAGTCACATTACTTATCTTTGTGAAGCATTCTTATTATTTTTATTTTGCTTTATTTTTAGTTGGTCCACTAACTGAAGATACAGTTTATACTGATGAATTTTTTGAAAGGCAGGATTGTGTAGTAAATGCATTAGACAATGTAGAAGCAAGAAGATATGTTGATAGGTAAATTTTATATTCATATTTATTGAACTATGTTAGATTTACTTAATATAAAGATTAGTCTTTATCTTATAATTTTATACATGATTAGATTAATTTAGACATTATTTAAAATACAATTCTATACTTTAAAATAGAAAATTTCTTAGGATTAGTTAGTATATTTATTTTTACAGTGAAAGGAAATTTTATTTTTTAAATTAGTAATAATAATCAGCACAACATTAATATATGAAAAAATTAAAAATTTTAAATCTAAAATTGGTGGCATTTAGCAGCTTTTGAGGTAGATTTTTCAAGAAATCAGACTATTTTTTTGAGTCATTTATTAGTTGTGGAAGAAATGGTGAATGGAAATAAAAAGAAAAGATGAAGGAAATTGACCTTGCTGGATGGTATAAGAGATATGTAGAATTGAATATTTGGGCAGAGAACAGAGTGAAGAAAAGAATAAATTAGCTACATGAATGCTCTCTGGATCAGTTCATAGAACCACTATTGATTGCCAAAAGAAAATATTATCAGCGCAGACTTAATAAAAGAAAATTTAATTAGAATTATAATTCATTACTTCTAAAAGCAGATAGAAAAATAAGATGGCCCTTTCCACTTGATTAAAAAATTGAGTAATGTGAAGCTATCAAAGCTCAAAATGTTGAGGGAATAATGAAATAAATATTTTTTAAAAACAAAAGTTATTAGAGTCAATAAACATAAACAATTTAAACCAAATGTTTATATAAAGGTTTCTGGAAGGATAATTATTAATCATTGTCATCCTACCAATGTCATGTACTTTATTCACCAAATATCTACAGAATAAATTCATAAATTGTAAAAGGCTTCGGGATGAATGCATACTTATTTTTTGCCTACCATTTCAGTTCAAATCAAAAAAGCTGTGGCAACTTGATTTTTTTTTCCCAACAGTTTGGGATTTTTTTTATCAAATAGACAACTCAACTAACCGTCCAATACCGACCAATAAATGAGTATTTAGCTATTGTTAGCTAAAGGATTAAATAAGAATGAAAAACTATGCAAATGCTTATATCCAGCAATTGACAAACCTGTTAATATTTATATAAGGGATTATGCGAAAAGCCTTTTTTCTGAAATAGGTTATTTAAAGGCTGTTTTTACCTATATACATAAATTAATTAAATATTACATAAATATGTAATTTATTAGCATTATTTATTTCTATCCTTTATTGAAATTTATAGAAACTTATGGTTTTACATCCAACATTTGCTGAAAAATCAACTAACCTCTTGCAAAATATGTTTTTGTCAATCAAACTTAATATCACAACTTAAAATATTAGCTGATATCACACCAAACAACTCAAATCTCATGTTTCTGTCAATCCACCCTGTTATCATTAGCTTGTCAGGAGACCAGTTGAGGTCACATTATACAGCTCAACATTGTTTTTTTTGAACTGGTGGTGGTAGATTTTATAGATAGAAACGTGTCTAGTCGATTTTTCATCAACCCTGCCTTATATAAGACTAAGTTTTTATAAATTTTAATAGAAGGTGCAAGTAAATAGCTTTAATAAATTTAAATAGAATATTTGTTGATTATGTTGGAAAAAATAAAATATTCTATTCTTAACTATACGATTATATGTCGCAGCATTTACTATTATAAAGTACTTTGCAAATTTTATCAGAGAATATTTTTGGCTTCTTATTGGTAATGTATGCAGCCCAGGTAAAGGTACCAATAAGTCATTATAATCATATAGATCATTATTCAGGAGATTTTGTGAAAGCTGTCAGAAAGAAAAAATATAACAGTGATTACTTAAAATCAATAGCATAAATATGAACAAAAAAAGTTTAGCAAAGATTGGATCATATAAAAACATTGAAACTAATGTAGAAAAGGATAATTCTGATAAGGAAAGGAGCAACTGTGAGATTTAAAAAAAAAACATTCTATAAAAATACACTAATTGGCTAGAAGACCAATGAAGAAGATTCATAAAAACTAATGATGAATTTATATTCAAAGAAAGAAATGTATGAAATATTAAGAAACTTTATTAAGAAAATGGTAATCAAAATATAAGACATTAAGTGATGAAAATAGAATTAATGTTTCATTAGCAAAAATGAAATTTTAAAATGGTGGACAAAGTACTATTGTTTAAGTTTTATTAAACAAATTTTGATTAAAAAAAAAAATATTAGAAAATATTTTCTGAGACACTAATCTACAAAAAGAGAACAAGATAGTATATTTAATATAAGGAGCATATCAATAGCTCTAACAAGCTTTTATTGATAAATACCAAAGAGAAAGCACTTAAAATCTCTATCTAGAATTATTCCTATCCTCAGACCAATCAGGTTTGAGCTATTGGTCTGTCCTTATATTACATATCTGTAATACAAACTTAAAAAGCAAAAATCATGCGATATATGACTTGCTTTATTGATTATTATATATAGTACATTAAACTTATAGGCCAGTTACATTAAAAAAACAATGTAAGTTGTCTAAGTGAACATCTTATTGAACTTGGAAAATAAAATAAACTGAATTTAGTAAGATCTAGAATGCCATATAATAAATGCTACCCGAAGAAAAAAATGTATATTTGTGCTTTATTCTTAAAAAGTTGACAATAGAAAAACTTGAATCACATATAATAGTATATAATAAATTAATATTGTGTTTTGAATAGTGAAATAATTCAAAAATAAGCATGAGAATATGTGGAAAAATTGAAAACCTGTTTGAAATTAGAAAGCAAATCCAATCTTATTAATCATGATCATTATATGTGAAAATTCACTTGATTAAAGAAAAGATCAAAGATATATCAATGCATGAAATGGAAATTAATATCGTTGCTTGGAAGGGAGAAAAAAACAAAACATGGATAAGTCTTCAGTCAGTTATAATACATATGCAATTTTATTTCTTTTAAAATCTTACTTTTGAGGTTTGTTGTTTTCTAAAGAATTATTTATTTTTTGCAAATTTTATTTTTTCTGAAATCAAAATTTTTGTCAGAGACAGTTTTTTTAATTAAGGCACTAATAGAAAATATTTTCATTATCACACTATTTCTAAACCTCAGTAAGTTAAATTAATAAATAGCAAGGCAATGATTATTGATAATTTGATAATAAAAATTTTGATAATGATTGACCATGTTATACATATGATGTTTTTTTAATTAAATTACATACACTCAAAATATATATACCCAATAACCTTTATTTAAATTACCTGACTAATAAATTTATAATACCACCTAGTATTAAAGTCCATCTACATACAAATGTAGATTAATTTTAATACTAGGTGGCATTAAGATTTTAGTAAGTGGTTAATTTTAACAGTTGTTTTTGTAAATTTGTTTTTTTATTTTAGTTACCAATTTAGCATTACCACATTTGGTTTTTTATATATGTGGATTATTATTTTAAGAATTGCATTTACTACACTTTAAATTTAGTCGATGTGTCTCTACAAGAAGAGCTCTAATGGAATCTGGAACTCTGGGAACAAAAGGCCATATCCAGGTTATAGTGCCTCATCTTACAGAATCTTATTCAAGTCAGGTACGGAGAATATCAATTACTAAATTAGAAGTTTGATATTATATGTAATCAAATTTAAAGTTTATCTTATAGAATTTGAGATGTATTTTATACATATATTTCCCATTTCAATGTATTTTTTTATTTTAACATTGACCCTTATTAGGTATATCTTTAAGATTTTTTACTTCTTTCTTAGACTTAACTTATTATTTATCACATAATATTTATTGTTATATTTTTTTAAGAATTATGTTTAATATTTTCTTATTTCAGAATCATAGTAATTTTGAAGAAAATGTTAATGTTTTTAAAATTCATTTTTATTTTGTTTTAAAAAACACTTTAAAGCTGAACAGAAAACCAAAGTATTGAAGAAAGAATAATTTCATACTTCATAAAGCATATCAACATATATATGCAAAATTTATTACATATATATACAAAACTGCAGGAAAATGTAGTTCAGTGTAAGTGCACATTGGAATGGAATGTATTAACAATACAGAGTACAAATTGCTTAAATAACACAAATAGCCCAATGATTGCATTTATGCACACCCATATATGTATATATAAAATTTTTATTGTCCAGAAATGAGTCAAATGCTTTTCCTGCCTTTTACACTCAGCCATCTAATTTGAGTTGTATTTATTCGATAGACACTCATTCCTACTGTATATATTTTTATATATTCTTTCACTGTTTATAAATAAGTGTAATACAGATGCTGTTCCTACCGCTTACTTTGTTTTATTATTGTCGTTATTTGCCAAGTAGATGCTCATTCCTACCATTTAGTTCTTAAGTATCAGTCATTAATGCCAAGTAGGTGCATCATTTCTATCCAGGCCTTTGGTGATATTTATTTGATTATAAATAAAACAGATATTAAAGAGCGTCTAATTTGCATGATATTTTGTTTCTCATATTCGAGTCACTTATTATTAATTTTCCCAGCACTACAGCTTGAAAGGATTTATGTAAGTCTAATATATCCTAAAGCTTGTAAGATTAATAAATCTTAAAACTGGGTTAGTCTGTATCTATCCAGGGACAATTGAGATGCATAGGATTAATATATTGTCCATGCATATTGAGGCAATGGATATCTAATCATATTAATTTTTCATCCAATTTGCTAGGGCAGTTAAATAAAACAATATATCACTAAATGTTGTTATTCAAAAATCAATTCTGAGTAAAAGACAAATAGACTGATGTTTCCCAAGGATTTCTGTCACTTGTGATATTATTCGTTTTGTGATTATGTATATACGTAAATAAATCGTAATTTCTCACCATTTTAACATTTTCAGGATATAAAAAGAAAAAGTGTTTGATCATGTTATGTGGATTGTGGAGCTGTATGCAAATTACCCTTGGGCGATTATCGTGTTAGCTGTGCATTTTTAACTGTTACAATATATATATATGTGTGTGTGAAGATAACTACAAAAATAGTTAATGGAAAATGCAAATACAAAATTGCACAATTTTTAATGGACAGTTATATACATAAATATATGTCTATTTACTAATAATAGAAATATTTTAAAAAATTATATATACAAAAATTGAAAGTGATCAAAAATAATTAACAAAAAAAAATACTATATAATAGGTAAAAAGTACATTATTCAAAACTAATGAAAACAAATTTTGAAAAACAATAGCTGGAAAACTATAGTTATTGTCTTTTGATATATTAATATTAACAATTTTTAAAATTATGTAACATTAAAAAAAGCAAAAATAAAGTTATTTACTTTTTCTAATTTCATGCTTGCAATGAAAATTGATCTTGATAAAATGTAAAAATTATAACATCTAAGTGATATTAAATCATTATTTGTAATTTTAACCATGTTTCTTTTACAATCGGGGGGAATAATTTACAGAAACATAATGTTTTATATTGATTGCAGGCACAATATTGAATTAGAAAATTGATATATATTTTTTTTGGATAGTGGCTAGGCGAATTATAAAATTTTGAGAGCAAATGTTATGATTCCATTAAATAAGGGCAAGTTTTACGACGGATGGAAAGATTGAGAGAAATAAAAAGTTACCATTGATTAAGCATTTGTTAAAGATTACTGTCTTTAATATCCATGCGAAATATTATTTTATTAAAAAAGCAGGTCATTGTTTACCTTGATGAAATTTAGAATCTTTACTGATCTTGATAGGGTAATTTCTATAATTAATATTAAATCTTTCAATATTGAAATTGGAAGCATCATGAAACAGCAGGAAGAACAATATCTAATTTTTCATTCTTTTTGAATAGTGTTAGTTTACAGTTATATCTGGAAACAACTTTTGCTGAGAATTAGAATTGATGAGTTGTTTTTTTTAGGATAAATTGATTTTATGTTTTCGCTTTGAATTAATGACATAGTGTAGGTTTCTTAAAATTTACTAGAATCTAATTTGTTGATGCCTTGATGTGAATATTAATAGCAGCCATCTTGCTTTTTCAATAACTTATTTTAACTGTATTCTCATTATTATTATTATTATTATTATTTTCAGTGATTCCATCTTTCAGAAATGTATTACATTCTTTAGGGAATTTTAGATACACTATTTCAAGTTACAATTTTTTCATCAAAAGGGTTATAAAAACATTTTCCAAGGTATCAAATTTGTAAATATGTTAGCAGAATATATGAAGATTATATTTTTCATCTGTTATAATAAAAACATATTTAGGTCATCATTATCAATCCACTGCACAATGAAGTTTTCTCCAAGTTCAATCCATCTTTTTCAATCTCTAGACGCTTTTCTCCGCATCACCCCCCACACACTTCCTTATTTCATCCATTCATTTCATGTGGTCTCTTTCTAGGTTTTTTTTACAATCTCTTGGAATCCAGTTTAAGATTTCAACTGTCCATCTAATATCATCTCTTATAATAATACGTCCAGTCCAACCTTCACTTCAGCCTCTTTATTCTTTCAACAATAACAGTAATACCTGTTTGTTCTCTTGCCATGTATTTCGTTTTTGATCTCTTCTTGTTATTTCTAACATGCATCTCTCCATATTCTGAAGTCTGTACTGCTCTTTTGTTAAGTGTCCAAGTCTCAGATCCATAAGTAAGAACTGGTAAAATACATTGATTAAAAATCTTCCTTTTCAAACATATAGGCGTATTTCTTTTTAATATTAAGTTATTTCTACCAAAAGCACTCCAACCAAAATTAATTCTATGATTAATTTCATCATTATGTTTTCATCTGTAGTAGTAATCTTACCTAAGTATTTATAGTTGTTAACTTCTTCTAACTCATTATTATCAATCTTTATTTCATCTTTTGAGAAAATCCATTGAATATTACTTTAGTCTTTTTAACATTTATCTTTAGTCTTACATTTTTTTATTTACATCTGATAATTCTTGCAACATTTCCTGAAGCTCTGAAGCATTATTTGCAAAAACACCTATATCATCTGCAAAATATAGATTACTTAAATAATCTCCATTTACTTTTATCACTTTAGTTTTCCATTTTAATCCACAAAATACTTCTTACAATACTGCTATGAAAAGTTTTGGAGATACGGAGTGACTCTATCATATTCTCTTAATCAATGTTAATTTTTCTAGTATCATTATGTAATCTAATTGTTGCTGTTGCATTTTTATAAGTATTCTTCAGAATATGACTATCTTGGATCTATATTTTGATCTAATGCTTTAATCATTGAAGAAATGCTTATAGAATCAAATGCTTTTTCATAATCTATAAATCCAAAGCATAATGGCAACTCATATTTATTGATCCTTTCTATAACTTCTCTCAATACTTGGATATGATTCACCACTTTTAAATCTATCTTGTTCTTTTGGTTGGTTGAAATCCAAAGTTCTCTGTCTTGGTAGAAAATTTGTATAAAACTGATAAAATACTGAATAGTGTGTAATTTCTAATATCTTTATCACTTTTTTAATATCTTAATACTGCATTACTTTCTATTGTTCTATCTTTATCATTTAGACATTTTGTATATAACTGCCAAATTTTTTTCTATTTCTTCAGCTACTTTTTTTAAGATATCAATTATAATTCTGTCATTATCTGGAGTTTTTCCTTCTTCATAAATTTAATTGCATGTCTCACTTCTTCATTTAAAATCCTGGGCAATTCATAAGATATAATAGTTGTAGGAACTATTTTTCCTTGTTCTTTATTACTATATAATTGTTGATAGAACTCTTCTACACATTTCATGATGTGATCTCTCTTTTTAGTACTAGTTCCATCTGTTTTTTTTTATTTCGGAAATAAGTTTCCTACCATACCAAAATGTTGTTTTACACTCTTGAGACTTTTATTCTCTTCTATAGCTTTTCTTGCTAGTTCACAATTGTGTTTTCTTATATCATTATCAATTCTTTTTCGCACTATTTTACAAAATTGGAGATATTCAATCCTTAATGTATCATTTTTATTTATATTCCTTCTTTTCTTCATAAATTCTCTGGTCTTAGTATAAATTATATTGGTCAATTGCTGCTTTTTTCTACCAACTAACTTTATTGCAATTTTTAAAAGTGTATTAATTATTTTTTTTTTGATTTCATTCAAATCTGAATCATCTTCAAAATTTGTTAATATTTGAAAACGATTTGCAAGTTTTAATTTAAATTTATTAGAATGTTTCTGAAGATTAGGAATATCAACAATGAATATTATTTCACTTAATAATTTTTGCATCTAGTTTTGCATTAACATTCATTAATCGATGATTACTTGCATCTGAAATATGTATTTTCTGTTAATCCAAATACATTCCAATTCTGTTGTACCTTCATTTGGATGCTTCTATGTCCATTTCTGTTTAACACTTTTTTTAAAAAAAGAATTCATAATATAAAGTTTTTCTTTTACTACAAATTACATAAGTCTTATGTCCTCTTTCATTTCTACTACTATAACCAAATTTATCTACAGCACCTTCATCTGTCATTTGTTTACCAATTCTAGCATAAAAGTCTCCCATAATAATTTTAAAATGTTTAGTCTGATGAAAAGTCTTTTATACATTTATATAAATATCATCTACTACTTCATCACTATGAGAACTTGTTGGGGCATAAACCTAAATTATCTGCATTTAGTATCTGCTATTAAGTTGAATAACTAATCTTGTCACTCTGTCCAATGCACCATCAATCCCCACCATGTTGTTCTTCCACTTTTTACTTATAACGAATCCTGCTCCACTTATATTTGCAATATTTGTGCTTTTGTATTACATTACATGTCCACTTTTTAAATTCAATTATCTCTTCTTTTCTTTTAAATTCACAAAGTCCAATAATGTTCCATTTAATATGAGACATACTTTTTTTTCAGTTCTTGCAATCTTTCTCCATTTGAAAGTGATCTGCAGTTACAAATTCCCAAATAAAAGTTTGTCATGAAATGGCAACCTGGGTCCATGTTCAGGGAATTCTTAACACCCTCCATCAGCCAACAATTGCCTTGATTGGAAACTTTATAGCCTCCTGGGAATAAGGGACATGATTTATTTTTGTCTGTTATGATTGTAAAATATCTATTAGAAAAATATATATATATTTACACATAAATTCAATTTGCCTTCAAGAACATTTGACTGATATTTTAGTTATGAGCTATCAGGCAACTGCAAAAAAAGATCATGATGTTTCTTGATCTTAAACTCGGAGATAAAAAGCCAATAAACACTGGCTAATGCATGTAGATAAGCAGCTCATCCACATAGTAATAACAAGAATGTATGGAGTGGACATTAGGAATTTGTTCCGCTTAGTTCTTTTAATATCTCTAAGAGGAATCCAAGGGTGTCTTTTCAGTTAACAGCAAACTCTTTTCTGCAGCTATATGAAAATGTTTAATGAAGTAATTTTTGAATTTTTTTAATGTTAATTTTTAGTCTGAATTCTCAAAATGAAAAAAAATTGAAATAAGAAATTTGGCATTTGAAATTCTTTTAACTTTTAAAATATCAGCAATTTTTATAATAACAATTTTTAAATCTGGATTCAAAGTTGGTGAGATTTGTATGATATATCTATGTAACTGTAGACTATTAGAGAATTCTCTTTCAAACGAGATTTATAAATTTTCATTAATGGATATTTAACTCAGCAAAATTTGCTATTTTTATTTCGGAGATTGGAAAAATGTTATTAGTTGAAAAGTATATTGCATTATAATTTTGCCTTTTATTGATTTATACTATTTCTGAATTTAGTGACATTTTAATAATTTTGAATCTAAAAATCATGAAGTGTTAATTTTCAAATAATGTTGTTTTGAACTTTAATTATCCTGGACATTTTTAATATTATGCATTACATAAAAGTATTTATTAAATGCTGCCACCCCCCATCTCCTTCCTATATTTTTTTTTTAATATTTTCATCATTAATATTTTCTTAAGTTTGTTGATGATATTTAAAATAATATATCATTACAATTATTAACAATGGTCATTTTATTGTTTAATTCTATTATACTTATAATTATAAATGCAAACATTTATTTATTTTTTCAGAGAAAGTTAAGATTAATCGATAGAAGGCTACATATTTTATTTCATAATGATAGTAGCCATCTTGATTGAATTAGTTGCTGCATTATTTTGACTATTTTGGGGGTCATAATTGTTTAGTCTTAACTAATGCCTTAAAACATTGACAAAATGAAAATAGAAATTAACTTAAAAATAAATTTTGGTGGAATTATTAATAACGTTGCAAAATGTTTATTGTTTTATCTGTGTATAAGAACTAATTATATAATTGCCTATTCTGATTTATGGTTTGCTAATTTTGAGGCTTAGCACAGCTGATAAAGAATATTCACTTGAAAGTAGCACTAAAGTCTTATTTATAATCATAATTCATTATTCAGAACATCTTTTATATTTTAATTAAATGACGAACTAATAGAGGGCACTTAACATGCTCTATTTACAGTAATATGTATTTATATTGTAGAATGATCCTGTAGATGAAGCTATTCCCTATTGTACTCTGAAATCTTTTCCTGCTCAAATAGAACATACTATACAATGGGCTAGAGACAAGGTGAGTTGTTCATTTTTTATACTTTGTATTATGTTATGAATTCTACATAAAATTTATATTAAACTTAAGCAATCAGATGAATATGTGAATGAAACTCCTATGCCATCTTAATTTATTTAAGGAAATTGAAGCTAATACTGTCACACAAATATTTTATTTGTATATATTACATTATAAGAGCACTTAGTATTTTCGAAATAGATTATTTAAATGAATGTAATTATTTATTTATATTAAGAGAGAGATTATTTTATAATGTTGAGTAATTATAAAATAGTCTTTTGCTATATGTAAAAGAAAAGATTATTTAAAGTATTAATAATGTTTCGTCATCTCCAAAAAATGGACAAGTTAATTTACATATGCATTTACATACATTACCATGTACCAATATCACAACAATGATTTAAAATCTGTTTTGGCTATGAATATGAGGGACAAAACCTCGAAAGCGCTAGGCCTCCATTAATTTATTTTAAATGTTTTCTTACCATTAACTTAACAGCTTCTTCACCCAGCGTATTAAAGTGCTTATATATTCAGTAATGTTAATAATAAATTTATTTTAAAACCCTAATAATGTGATTAATTTATGATGGGTTTTATACTTTAAAAAAATTGCCCACATATTCAGTTTTGTTAATAAAAGAAATAAAGTTTTCTGTTTAACAGTATTTTTAAAAAGAAAAGAAAAAAAATATGATTTTAACATTTTGTTAAAATTTTATATTAATTAGAGTTAGTTTTTTCTTTCTTTTCTCTTTTTCTCTCTCCAAAAGAAAAGGTAGTGTTTATTAAATCAGCCTAATTAATTTTTGATTCTTTTGGCTTTTTTTTTGGCAAGAAAATTCTTTAATTGAAAAAAGATTGTCAAAAATTTTATGATTCTAATTTAAATTTTTGACTTGTTTTTCAATGGCAATGCTGTAAGAGGGAAATAGCTAAATAATTGTGTTTATAAAATTTGATCTTCTTGGTTATTAAATTTTGTCATGTAAGAGACAGATTGTTATTGAGATTTGAAAACAGTTGTTTGAAAACAATTAAAGAGGTTTGGGTTAGAAGATCTAAGTGTCTTGTAAGAAGCAATTATTCTTGATCTAATTGCTAAAAAAGTCAGTAGGAGAAAAGAAATTTTTGACTTAGTTGTTAAAGAAGAAAAGAAGCAGAAGTTTTAAACAAAGCTGTAACACACACTATGCATTTATCTATAAAAATGTTTTTTAAAATGAAAACAATCGTGCTAAATTAGCTAAAATGTAGACATCATCTTCCTCCATGTAACCTGCTTTACTGGAATAAAATGTTGAGAAGAAAATGCCCCTGAAATAATCTGCAAGCTAGTCTTTAACCAAGAGCATGAGTCTATGTGTTAGCCTCATCTAGAAAGTTTATTGGAAAGAAAATGGATAAATTTTTGCTGTTTCTGAATCTAAAAAAACTACATACCAAAACAGGACAAATTAATCATATACATGGTGTAGAAGCCTTTTAGAAGAAAACCAACATGAAAACTGGCAAATCATAATTGCAAAGGACTCCAAAAAAATTTAAAATCATGGTTAAATATATTTTTATGTGCACATAGTATTTTTTTTAATAAAAGTAAGAATTGATAATTTTGAATAATTTTATTAATTTAATATTTTCTCGTGAAACATGTTTTTTTAATCCATTCAATTTTTTTGTTCAAAATTATGAGTTTTTTTGGACAATTTAATTTTACTACATTAAAATCCCCTAACATGTTTTTTTATTTGATTTTTGCTCTAAAAATTTGACAATGGATTAATTAAGCTAATTTAAAGATTATTGTCTCTGATTTTGAAAATTTTGTTTTTCCAACTTGCTATTAAAAGACATAAATCAATGACAGCAAAAGTTAATTAATTTAAGGAATAGAAATCAATTAGTTAATTGTAATTTTTATGAAACTTTTTTTTGATAAAATGAATAAGTTTAAAGTTTCATGTTATCTTGTCATTTTTTTATTTTTTTTTTATTATTAAGCAGTTAATTTATTACATAATAGTTTAAAAATATTTTAGTGTTAATGTCTATTTCTTCAGCTATCTGTTACATGAATTGGGAGTGTGTGACTTGATTTCAATATAGCTTAGAGTTTATAGTTTTAAAGTTATCCTTGATTAAACCTATAAATTATTTAAAGTTATTTAGGATAAGCTGTTATAATTATAAATTTATTTAACGTACATTGATTACGTAAGTAATATTTACTAAGGCAATAAACCTAAAGCTTGTGCGGTTAAAAATGCGAAGGTAGGGACCTCTACAGGTCTTAACCACAAGCGGTTAAGACCTGTAGAGATCCCTACCTTTGCATTTTAACCGCACAAGCTTTAGATTTATTGCCTTGATAAGCTGTTATATTTATTTATTTATTTTTATTCACAGTAACTGTTCATAGAGTTCTTGTTTCCTGAGTTAGATTAGAGCATACTAGTTAGTTATAGAGATTAGGGGTTTATGTTGGTGTTTGGACATCTAGATGATAACCCTGGATGGGCAAAGGTATCTCCTTTAAAGTCTATGCTACTTTTTAATTTATTTTATTAGAAATTAAGTTTATAGTTGCCAGTACATTAATAGTACTATATGGTCATAGCATTGATGATGATCAGCATGTGTCTTTATTCCAGCGTTATTTTCTATTGTTGCATTCTGATGCAGATTAGCACTTAAGTCTCTGCATCCAAATTATTGTTTAGCCCCAAGTTTGGCAGTCTCTAGATAAGTAGCATGTTTATAATGTACCTCTTTTAAATCTAGTCACAAGGTTGATTGTTGATTTTATGATGTTGATTTTGTTGTTGATTATTCATGATGATGAATGATTTGATTATTTCTGTTTAATGCTGGGTGAAATTATTGTTAGTTTTATTTATGCCGACTCTCTGCTCATATTCAGTTGACTCCATCTTGATATTCTATATTCACTGCATGCCTTTTATATTTAATGATTATTAGATGTGGGGATGTTTTCCCATCTCTCCATGTTTACCCCTTCTTGTTTCCTACCATTATAATATCTATATATAAACTTAATACTTTTTTAATGTGCATAATGCCTGATCATATCGGTGCAATCTATTAATCATATGAAAAGTGATTAGTGGATTGTATAGATATAAGATTGTATTAATTTTTAAAATCATTAAAAATAGTTAAAAAGTCTGACTAGTAAAGAATTCTTATACTATGCACATTTGATAATTATTACTTCATAAATCTTATTATACATTATCAATGCTGCATATTTAATAACTTCTATTTGTTTATGGACTTATTGATAAAACTAATTATTTAAGACACTGGCGGATAGTTATGATATGATACTTTTTAATATAAGGAATGAATTGCTACATATATCTGAAATCTGATTGTTTATGTGTTTCTCCAATGTGATATATATTTTCTACTAATTTTAATTACCCTATAAATAAAAAATGGTTATTAAATTATGAAGCACCAAGAATATATTTTGTGGGATAATTCTGATGTACAAACCACAATAATAATTCACAAGTTAGATTCCAGTAGAACCATTTTAACATAATTGCAAATAATGGTCACTTTCTCATAATAATGCTCATTTATTAGTTAGACAATGAATAGCCTTTTTTTTACCCAACTATGTTTGAAAGGAGTGAAATCTTATATTAGCTGTGATTTTAAAGTATTATTGGTTTACAGTTTCAAATAACATTTAAAATTTAATTTGTAATACTATATATAACTCTGGAAATAAAAACTAGCTTTCAACTACATAGTTCTTAGAGTATATCACTTTGCAAAAAACTATGTCAGATGTACAAACCATAATAATTCACATATCAGATTCCAATAAAATTTTACTTCTTTCGAATGACAATGATTGGTTTATTTACTATCTAACAATGTGATAAATGAGTAAAGGGGACTATTTTTTTGTCTAATGAATAAATTAGTACCGCAATAAATAAGGTCTTATTTGCAAGATTGTTAAAATGAATTCTATTGTGGTCTGATTTGTGAATTATTATTATGATTTGTGCTTTGTTGTTAATTTCTCTTTAAAATAATAATATATATACATTTACACAGGTTTTTTTTTCATTGTATGTCTTGAAAATATTGTATGGTTTTAATAGGTTACAGATAATTTTATATATAAAAAAAATGTATACAACGTAGATCGTAATTGTAAATTAGTTAAAGTACATTGAAAAGGACAAAAATTAATATTTGCCGAAAAGAGCTTTTTTGTGTATGTTTCATCATCATCATCATTATCAACCATTATCAATCCATTGCAGGATGAAGGTCTCTCCAAGTTTAATCCATCTTCTCCGATCTTTAGCTTCTCTTCTCCACATCACCCCTGCACACTTTCTTATTTCATCCATCCATCTCACATGTGGTCTCTTTCTGGGTCTTTTACAATCTCTTGGAATCCAGTTTAAAATTCCAATTGTCCATCTATTATCATCTCTTCTAACAATATGTCCAACCCAACTCCACTTCAGTCTTTTAATTTTTTCAATGAGGTCAGTAACACCTGTTTGTTCTCTTACCCATACATTGCGTTTACGATCTCTTCTTTTTACTCCCAACATACATCTCTCCATACTTCTTTGAGTGATCTGAAGTCTCTGAATTGCTCTTCTATTAAGTGTCCAAGTCTCAGATCCATAAGTAAGAACTGGTAAAACACATTTGTTAAAAACCTTCCTTTTCAAACACATAGGCATATTTCCTTTTAGTATCAAGTTATTTCTACCAAAAGCACTCCAACCAAGTTTAATTCTATGATTAATTTCCTCCATTATGTTTCCATCTCTATTAATAATCTGACCAAGGTATTTGTAACTGTTAACTTCTTCTAATTCAACATAATCAATCTTTATTTTCATATTTTGAGCAAATTGATTAAACATTACTTTAGTCTTTTTAACATTTATCTTTAGTCCTACTTTCCTACTTTCATCTGATAATTCCTGCAACATATCCTGCAGCTCTGAAGCATTATTTGCAAAAACAACTACATCATCTGCGAAATCTAAATGACTTAAATAATCACCATTTACTTTCACTCCTTTAGTTTCCCATTTTAATCCACAAAATACTTCTTGCAGCACTGCTGTAAAAAGTTTTGGAGATATGGAGCCACCTTGTCTTACACCTTTCTCAATGTTGACTTTCCCACTGTCATTATGTAATCTAATTGTTGTTGTTGCATTTTTATAAATATTCTTTAAAATATGACAATATCCTGGATCTATACCTTGATGATCTAATGCTTAAATCACTGAAGAAATGTTTATAGAATCAAATGCCTTTTCATAATCTACAAATCCAAAACATAATGACAACTCATATTCATTTGTCCTTTCTATAACTTCTCTCAATACCTGGATATGATCTACTGTACTAAAACCACTTAAATCCAGCTTGTTCTCTTGGTTGGTGGAAATCCAACATTCTCTGTAGACGAGTAGTAATTATCTTGGTAAAAATTTTATATAAAACTGATAAAAGGCTGATAGGTCTGTAATTTCTAATATCTTCTTTATCACCTTTTTTAAATATTAATATTATTACTGCATTCTTCCAATCATCTGGTACATCTTTATCATTTAGACATTTGGTATATAACTTTGCTAAAAAAATTTTTTATTTCTTCACCTGCTTCTTTTAATATATCAATTATAATTCCATCATTACCCGGAGCCTTTCCTTTCTTCATACATTTAATTGCATGTCTCACTTCTTCATTTAAAATTCTGGGCAATTTGGAAGATGTAATAGATATAGGAGGTAATTGTTCTTTATTACTATATAATTCTTGATAAAAATCTACTAATTTCATGATGTCATCTCTCTTTTTAGTAATAATTCCATCTTTTTTTCTTATTGCAGATATAAATTTTCTACCAATACCAAAATGTTGTTTTACATTCTTAAGACTTATTTTCTTCTACAGCTTTCCTTGCTAGTTCACAGTTATACTTTCTTATATCATTTTCAACTCTTTTCTGCACCATTTTACAAAATTCGAGATATTCAATTCTTTTTAATGCATCATTTTTGTATCTCTTCATATTCCTTCTTTTCTTCATAAATTCTCTAGTCTCAGTAGAAATTTTATTGGTCAATTGCTGTTTTTTTCTACCAGCTATCTTTGTTGCAGTTTTCAAAAGTGTATCAGTTATTTTCATATTAATTTTATTCAAATCTGAATCATGTTCAAAATCTATTAATACTTGAAACCGATTTGTAAGTTCTAATTTAAATTCATTAGAATGTTTCTGAAAATTAGGAATATCAACTGTAAATATTGTTTTCCTTAATAATTTTTGTCTCTCTAGTTTTACATTAACACGTATCTTACACCTTACTAATCGATAATCACTTCCTGTGTTAAATTTATTAAGAACATTACAATCTTGAAATATGTATTTCCTGTTAGTCAAAATATAATCTAATTCTGCTGTACCTTCATTTGGATGCTTCCATGTCCATTTCCTTTTAACATTTTTCTCAAAAAAAGAATTCATAATGTAAAGTTTTTCTTTTTCTGCAAACTCCACAAGTCTATGTCCTCTCTCATTTCTATTACCATAACCAAAATTACCCACAGCACTTCATCTGTCATTTTTTTTACCAATTCTAGCATTAAAGTCTCCCATAACAATTTTAAAATGGTGTTTACTCTGATCCAAAGCCTTTTGTACACCCATATAAAAATCTTCTACTACTTCATCACTATGAGAACTTGTTGGGGCATAAACCTGAATTATCTGCATTTGGTATCTGCTATTAAGTTGTATAACTAATCTTGCCACTCTGTCCGATACATCATCAATCTCCACAATATTGTTCTTCCACTTTTTATTTATAATGAATCCTACTCCACTTGTATTTCCAATATTTGTGCCTTTATAATAGAGTATATGTCCACTTTTTAAATCAATTGTCTCTTCACCTTTTTTTCTAACTTCACAAAGTCCAATAATGTCCCATTTAATATAAAAGAGTTCTTCTTCTAATTCTTGCAATCTTCCTTCACTTGAAAGTGATCTGCAGTTGTAAGTACCTAAATAAAAAGTCGTCATCAAATGGCAGCCTGAGTCCACAATCTGGGGATTCTTAGCCCCCTCCGCCTTCGGCCACCAACCGCTGCCTTGGTTGGTGACTTTACAGCCTCCTGGGAATAAGGGCCATGCTTTATTTTTGTCTGTCATAATTGTATATATGTATTGGAAAAATATTTATCATTTTTACGCAAACATTCATTCTGCCTTATCAGGCACTGAGAAGAAAGACCATGGTGTTTCTTGATCTTAAACACGGAGATAAAAAGCCAATAAACTCACTATGCTGGCTAATGCGTGTTGGTGAGCAGCCCATCCATGTTCGTATATTATATGAATAATCACATAGTAATAACAGCTGCAACGACAAGAACGTATGGAGTGGACATTAGGAATTTGCCCTGCTCGGTTCCTTTAAGGCCTCCAAGAGGAATCAAAGGGTCTCCTTTCAGTTAAGAGCAAAACTTTTTTCTGCAGCCTGTGTATGATTATTATTATATATATTATTGCTGTTATATAAAAATATTTTATATTATATCATCGATTTATTTAAAAATAATATATATCTGCATTTAGGACCTCTAATTATCTTATTTACTCTACTCCAGACCAATCTATTGTAATCTTCAGTAATCAATGGATACTATAGAAAGTAATGCTATGTTTCCATTTCTGGACTAGGTTATGGCTGTTGGCCATTTTCATTCAGGAACAAGATTGCATTGAACAGTAGCCATCACCTTTACTTTTTTTCTACACTATGCTTGAAATAATTAGAAAATAAAAGTAATAATAATAATAGAGATAAGATAAAATGCATGTGCACTAAATTTGTAACTTTGATTTAAACCGTTTAAGAATAAAACAGTCACCTCTCTTTTCACAAAAAGCATTACACAGCTGCACCCTGAATCATCAAAGTAAATTAACCAAAAGAAAGCTTCTAATCAGTGATAATTGATAAGTTAATCAAATTTAGGATCGACTTTTTGTATCACTCCTATTGGCTAAAAAGCTAGGAAATGTAAAGTTCACACAAGTCATCATTTTGGCTTTTCATCACCTTAAAATCTCTGCTTCACAGATCAAGTATCATTATACTGAACAAAGTATAACTAGTGGAGGGAGAGGTTAGATGTAGCTCATTTAGAAATATTCTGCTAAGAAGCCATCAAACAGGATCTGAAGCAATAGAAGTTGAAGAAATCTAAAAGTCATACAACATTGCTAAAGTAAAGAAGCAATTGAAAATTTGTAAAGATTTGCAGATCTAATCTCCAAATCAATATGGCCAACTTTGGCAACACCCTGCAAAGCTGGTTTTAACTGTTTAAATTTCTCAGCAATGTAGCAGAGAGAAATGATCCATGGATGAAAAGAAAGTTGCAGAATAGGTGAATTTATTCAAAAATGTTGGTGAACTAATTTTAACTATTAGAATTAATCCAACCTGTATCTAAAGAAATGAAGTATCTTATCTATTAGTGATCTGCGTAAACATTCACAGATTAAGCAATTTGACTGATTTTTTAAAGTTATATTTCTTTGAGATTATATAGACAATTTTCAGTAGACAAGAAACAATAATATTGTCTTGGAACGATTTTCTAACATTAAAAAACTGATCAAGATTCAAGAAAGCAGAGCAAAAAATCCTTCCAGTTAGTAGAAAACAAGCTTTAATTTCTGTAAATATTATTATTTAATAAACTTCTCATTTTTGCTACATTCAGTATTAGATTAGTCTCTTTTATTTAGACTAATTTTGAAATCAGTTATCTTTCTGCTTTACTGTTGGTCCTTTTATTACATTATTCGTGAGTATAACAATTATATATATTTAATAACTGTTAGTATTAACATATGTTCCTAACTAGTTTAATATGAAACATTCCATAAATATGTGTTTATATATATATATTGAAGCAGTCAATCTTAGCTTAAGATTGTGCTTCATGTTTCTACCTACTAACCTGTGTTTAAATCCCTATTTTCCATCCTGCTCCTTTTGTCGTGTATATATATTTCATGTATATATTTGAGATGCGCGCCTAAATTATAAAATTTAATGTTTCAATAACATGTTTTAAAATTATTATTAATTCTTTTTATTAATTATTAGTTTTTTTTTTATTAAAATATTATAGATGCGGCTCAAATATATACATAGGAGCAAAACTTATTAACAAAATATTGTGTTTTTAAATATTTATATGTCATTTTTAGCTTTTTCTTTTTAAATTGCTTGTTTTTCTATTAAACTGTATATTTTTTATAAAATCCAATATGAAAGATGTGACTGTTGTTAATTGTCCAAAAATAATTAAAGGGAGGTATTTTTTTATTAAAGTTTTACTTTTAAAATAAATGGGATTAAGTAGATTAAAGATTTTCTTTTGTTAAAAACATGTTGTTAAATCTATTTCTAATCTGGAAATAGATTTGAATTTATTTTGGACGTTATCTAACAATTGCATCTTTCAAAAACAACTGATAAAAGAAAAAGTATAAAATGACGGAATTTTGGAGAACAGACGAGATTAGCTACTCTAGTGAAAATGATTGTTAACATCGCGGTGAAACATAAAATGATGTAGCAGTAAATCCACCACTCTTCATTGGCCCTATGGGTCATCATCTGCCGCTACCATAATATCCTGCTGCCCTGAAATGAAGAAAGGTCTAAAAAGAACTTTAGAATGCTAATAGAAGTTTCCTGCCACCGAAGTACTTGCATTTCAATCACCGTGCACGTGCCATACTTTAAAATGAATTCTTAAAATTGCAAGGTAAATTTCCAAGCCGCCACCTAATAGTCAATTTAGTCTAAATAATCTATCGAGATCTCTTCTCATGTATTCTTTAACTTTGCCTTTTTTTATATATATATATATCTGTGAATGTAATTTTGCTCTCAAATGATTTCTTTATATCTAATCCTATCTCATATGCTTTTCCTTAACTTCGGTGCGGTCATTTATTTATAGATATTTAGTACGTGATTTTATATATATGCTTTTTTTTGTTAATTTGCTAATCTCAAACAAACTGGCGATTTTTAATTTATAAAAATCTTTTCTGTCATTTTTTTAAGTAAACCTTCACGAAGCAAGTTATTAATGTCCATTTAAAACAATGCATTATTAATTAATATACTCGCCAGATTGTTTTTCGAGTCAACATTTTATTTATGATAAAAATGTATTTGTTTAACTCTGGGTTTTCTACCTGGAAAATCCAGAACTCAAGCTAATTAACGCTCTGAAACATTTATTTTATAATTATTTATTAAATTCTAAAAGGGTGACTTATAATTTGTTTTCTATATAACTGCTAATCTTACTTCATTTTTCATACTCTTAAAATTTCAAATCTTGTATTTAAATAAATCATTTATTGTAAAATCAACGAAAGTGGGATTGATTTATTTTAAATAGCAGAAAAGGGATGGGGGTGAATCTTAATGTTTCTGTTACTAAATCAAATCTTAACGTATAGTTTATTAATTTGAAATGTAAATCTTAATGTTTCTTTTACTAGGTAAAATCTTAACGTATGTTTTATTAAATGAAATATTCTCTCTCTATATATATATTATAATTGCATGGCGTATTATAGTATTCAAACAAGGGTCATTTATTTTAAAGCAGTAAAATTTATTCAATGTTGTTAGGGACATGTATCATTACTGCGTTTCTGACATTTGGCCGATCTTTGTGTTCTATATATATGTGCTTCTTAATCTGGGGGTTACGACAAGTTCGAACCCATAGATTTCTTCTTAAGTCTTCGTATAAAAATGCCTCTGGCGGTGACCCCTAAGTCTGGCACACGCTATGCATATTCTTTCTTCGTATAAAAAGACCACTGGCGGTGACCCATAAGTCTGGCACACTCTATGTCCATCCATTTCTTCGTATAAAAAGGCCTCTGGCGGTGACCCCTAAGTTTGGCACACGCTATGCCCATCCATTTCGTTTTTTATCCAGAAGCACGACCTTTTCCTCTTAGTTATTTTTAGGCTATTATGTCAGCACCGCAAACTTCTTTGTATTATTATTATTTCTTTTGCTTCGTGACCCAGTTTTAATGCTCTTATATTAAAATTAAGCTTTGCTTAAAAGATATATATAAATGCTAATTACTTCTATTTTATTAATTAAGTTTATTTCAATCTTATACAGTCCCACCATCGTGATTTATATATCTATTTAAGAGTATCTATGTGCCTTGGGAAAAATAAAGCGGTCGTCTTGCTATTGTTAAATGATTTTCATTAAATATTTTGTCGTAGTTTCAAATATAATGTTTTCAAATGTATTTTGTTTATTTTCACGACCTCAATGGCGTGGAAATAATTTATACCATATGTGTAATGAATTTCGGAACGCTCCTAGTAATATATATGTTAGTCACCATGTTTCAGAACCGTAAATCAAAGCGTTAATGGCAGTATTATGTAATTCTTTCTAATATTCGATTGGCATTTTAATATTGGACCCACCAAAGATGTGTGTTTCTTTGTAATATATTATTTAGCTAATAAAGAGCATATGAGAAATAATAGCGTGAATGACACTATGTAATTATCTACCGCTTGCTCATTCACGCACATACTAATGTACTTAATTTATAAATGTATAATAATTTGTCAGTATATTAAATTATATTTTGTTGTTTAACTTATTTGAGTAGTTCGAATTCCTTTTCCTCCACTTCCACATATTACAGCCATGCTTATGTATATTTTAATATAGTCATAGTTAATAGATGTCTCATTGTTTTGCTCAGCTTTGCTAGTCAGCCGGATTAAGATTAATTCTCATGGGCCATCACTATTATGTTATCCATTAGGTGTTTGATCTGGGGCTTAGAGAGTGGGTTCGAATTCAGGCTGGTCCCTGACCTAAATCTTGGGCTTGACTGGGTTTGAAGTACATTTTGTGAGTTCCAGCTCATGTTAGATGGATAAACATATTTGACCGGCACAATATATATATATAAATTAAATACATAATGTTAAATTAGAGCTTATAAAATATAAATGAAACCTAATTGATTTATAAAATTTCAAAATAAACAACAAATTAGTCACTTTATCAATAGTAGATTTTAATATTACTTTTTTTTGCATTGGTACGGTGATCACATATTTATTTTTTGGTGTTTTATAAATAATAATATATAATAAAGAATAGAAATGAGGAGATAATATCCGTGTAAATAGAAATAACTTTTAACCTTTGATTTTACCAAGAAATTTTCATTTACTACTAATTGACAATCCCTAAGGCCAAAGCAGTTTTTGCATTAAACAAAAAACTGTTTTGGCCTCAAGGATTGTTAATTAATAGTAATTGATAATTTTTTGGTAACATTAAAGGTTATTTCTATTTACATAGGTCTCCCCTCATTTCAATTTATTATAATAACCATCTATGGAAATATTTAATTCAACATATACATATAAACCCAAACACACATGCATTTTCTGATTAAATATTTAAAATTGTACCAAATGCATACATTAAATAATAATGATTTTTGACAATCTCACAAATAATTTTGCAGCTTCTCATATGTGTAACACTGATAATATAACCTATTCATGGAACAATCAAATCCGAAAACATTACTAAAATAATTCACAAAGATCGCCAAATAATCATTTAAATACATTTGCAAATACATCAGTCTATTTGTCAGGTAAAAAAATGTATAGATTGGCTTTGTTATAAGATGGGCATTATTTGCAAGTGCATTTAAATAATTCTTTATAGATATGACATATGAATTTTCCTAATAAAGTTTTTAGACTTGATTTGGTTACATTAAATAATATGCTATTTTAAATATTTTTGTGTGTGTACAAAATGATATTTTATTATTTTTATTATTGTACTTTATACTTATTTACACTGGTGAATAAATTTTAATATTTTTATTCAGTTTGAAAGTTTGTTTACTCAGAAACCACTGTCCTTTAATAAATTTTGGCTAAGCGCCGGTAATCCACAACAAGTCGTCAATGTAAGTAAAAATATCTATTAATAATGAGCCGCATTTGTATATCTTTGTTTTCAGCGTTTTAAAAATTTCTTACCTTGTTTAGAAATTGCAAAGCGATATTCTTTTACCTGGAATTAGTCAGATGCTGAAGGTTGCTGAGCACAGCCCAGTTATCTGGATTGACTGTGTAACCATTGCCAGATTTAAGTTTGAAAAATATTTTAACCATAAGGTATGTTTAACTCTATAGTATAAAAGTATATGGAATTTGCTTTCAGTTAATTACAATTTGATTTATTAGTGCATATATACTGGTGTGTGTGTGTATATGTATTGGATGTGATAAAACTTTTAATTGAATAATGTAATTATTATTTCTAATACTGTGGTTGTAATAGCTTGATATTTTGTTGTAAGGTATATTCATTTCTTTTATAAATTTGATATCAGATATTTAATAAAGATTTTTTTTTTTTTTAAAGTACAGTAATTATAAATTAGATAAACTTATATAATGTAAAACTTATAGATCAGTTCTGCCACAGGATGTTCACGAATAAAGATGTAGATGTTATTTTTCCAATTGATCAAATGCACATTTAGATACATAAATAACTAATTAAAAATAATTGAATGAGTTCATTGCTCTAGCGTTCATAAATTTGAGCACTGGAAGTAACAGAAGTGAAATCGATCCAAGGATCTTACAATCCGGAATTTGATACTCTGTCATCGAATTAATTCATGCAGGACAATAACTGATTAATTTCGTTTCATTTATTCACTAGGAAAGATAATTCTATTCATTTTTTCCAGAAGACACTAGCTGAAAAAATCTAAGGCTGTATGAATCATCTCAGAGCATGCTTGGTTTGAGGAGTTAAACTAAGTTTTATTTTTTTATTAAGGATAATAAAAGAAGCTCTACTTAAATTTTAATTTTGCTAATTCATCTAAATCCTATTAAAATGCCCATGTACTACATCAGCCAGAAAACAATACAATAGACTTAGAAATTTATTTTTATGGCTCTGCCTACATACAGATCTGAACAGAATAATAGGTAGGCAAAATTTTTGTAGTATTTTTTTAAAATGGAACTATCAAAAGGTCATGAAAACCAGAGTATTGTCATTTTAATATTCCTGTCGCATGTTGAGATAATTGCACAAAATATTGCTTGCTAACAAAAATATTTAGTTTTTGAAAATGTTATGGTATTCTAAACTGATTGATTAATCAAAGTTACAAAAACTTGCTTTGAGGAACAATGGCAAGTCTTAATAACTATAGTTTTAAACTTTTATAAAATACTTTTAAGATTATTGTAAAGTAAAAATAAATATAGTCTATCGTATTTTTTTTTTTTTGCATATCTGAAAAAATTGTTTAATGACAAATATTGTATGATTCAGCATAAAAAGCTAATTTTAGCAAGTTTTTATCCTCCTCAGTGGAACATATTATGAACATTAACAGAGCATTATGTATAATGCTATCTGAATTTTGTTTTCTAAATTATAACCCCTTTTTGCCTATATAATTATTATATATATTTTACAGCAATGAAATTATAATTATATACCTATAATACATTTGTAAGCTAAAAAATAATTTTTTTATTTATAATTTACATTGTTATTTACAACATTTGTGTACGTATATATCTATGCATATGCATGGACATGTATCTGATATGTGCATATATTCTTTTATTCAAATCTATTTTAACAAATAATAATGAAAAGGAAGGTTTTTAATAAATGTGTTTTACCTGTTCTTACTTATGGATCTGAGAGTTGAACACTTAATAGAAGAGCAATACAGACTCAGATCATTTAAAGAAGTATGGAGAGATGCATGTTAGGAGTAACAGGAAGAGATCGAAAATGCAATATATGGATAAGAGAACAAACAGGTGTTATTGACATTGTTGAGAGAATTAAAAGACTGAAATGGAGTTGGTCTGGACATATTGCTAGATGGACAATTGAAATCATAAACTGGATTCCAAGAGATTGTAAAAGACCCAGAAAGAGACCACATGTGAGATGGATGGATGAAATAAGAACGTGTCCAGGTTCAATGTGGAGAAGAGAGGCTAGAGATGGCAGATGAATTGAACTTGGAAAGACCTTCATCCTGCAGTTGATTGATAATGATTGACAATGATGATGATGATGACTATAAATAAAACAATCATTACTTTTAGTTTGTTGATGTATTACAAGTTCCTAAGAATATTGTATATATAAAAGGATGCGATGTTATTTATAATTTGGAAAACAAAATCTAGATATCACCTCATGTAATCCTTTGATAAAATAAAATGAAAATGTTCGGTAGATTGCAATTTATGGATAACAGGAAAATAGCCAAAATAGTATTTGATTGGGTTATGAGTAAAGGACAGGCAGATGGGTGAGAAAGGTAGTACGGCATGCAGAAGATTTAAATAAAGAAATTATGTCAATATACGTATACAAAAGGTGGGATGATTGTGCTAGGAGAATTGTTGAGTGTTATAGGGGCAAGGAATGGGGTAGAAGAATAGATAGGGAGATGGAGTAAAAAGAGTTTAAATATATATAGAAGTAAACAGATTATTGAGTGCGAGTTAATCTATGATAATAGCAAGGAAAGCAGTTTACTCTTTAAGGCTCGAATAGGATCTTTAGCAACAAAGGAATATATACTAATAAATGGTAAAATATGGGTGATTTAGTCTGCAAATTATGTAAAGAAGGCATAGAAAATATTAGGCATCTGTTAATTGAATGTAAATGCTTGCAAGCAGAAAGGGTACAAATAATGAAGTTATGGGAGAATAAATAAACAAAGTGATTATACAGAAAGTGGGTTCTTGATTTTTTATGCTGGGTTTGGAGGAAAATAAGAGGGGTTTAGATATAAAGGCCATAGAATTGACAATTATATTGTGGAAACGGGATGGAACATGATAGGGAAGAATATGGGAAAAACTTAGGGTGGGGAATGGAAGGGGAAAGTAAGATGGCTAACAGATTTTTCTGGGCATTGTGGTTGAGAGATTTCTGACTCTGATAAATGAGAAATCACAGTGCATCACATCATCATTATCACGTCACATATAAATTGATTAAATATGGACATCCCGAATAGTATGTTATGATTTGAATAAAAAAAATTTTTTAAAAAGTTATATTGTTCTGGATTGTAGTAGAAAGGGATTTATTTAAAGTATCCAAAAAAAGTTAAATGAAAATATGACTTCTATTTCATTAGTGATGGGCACTCCTTTATATTACAATTGAATTTTTGTGTTATAATTACTATAACATCACTTAAGTCTGTATTAATTTGGCATTTTTACACTCCTAGCAAGAATAGCATTAAATAGTCATTAACATCGCATATTTGGATAAATTGCTAAATGTGGTATGGGCTATTTAACTATCCGGAAAAAAAAAATTCCAAGCTGAATTAAGTTCAAGCAACAATTTATGGATTTGACAGATAATTACAGTAACTATTGCAATATGACATCTTTTTTTAATCTTCTGTTTTATTAGATCTGCATATGTATACTATTTTACATGTCTATATTGTAACATATTTAACTTTAGCAAGAGAAATTGCCTATTTACAACATAAAATATTAATATTTTTCCCAACAGAAAACAGCATAGCCAAAAACAAATTGCTAGTTGTGAGTTTTCCTATAAACCAATATGGCAGCTCGTATTTTTGATAAATGTACAGTTTCAAGAGCCTATAATCTAGTGAATATGTGTTAGTTGTTAAATTAAAACAAAATTAATAAATCGATTGTTAAATAATAAAAAAAAGAATAAATTTCTATACTTTTCCTTAAAAAGCTATATTTCTTTTTACTTATACTGTGGGGAAGTGACGCAACACCCTTGACATTTTCATACTTTGATTCAATTTAGCATGTTTATTTTTATCAACAGTTTTTTGGGTAAATCATAATGATAAAAATTTGGACTCTTCCTGTTACAGTACATAATGCAGTGGACTATTTCCAAAAGTACGAGATCCTGCCCTCCAAGTGTATTAAGTTAATGGTCATGATATGATTGTATGCTGCTGCTTGAATAACGTATAAATATTGTATTTATATATGTTTTTTTGTTAATAAGTTAATCCAAAAAACAAAGAAAAGCTGTAAATATTGTAATTAATTTTTCCATAACGATTTCTTTTCTTAAAATAACAGTAGTTAAAAAATAAAATGTAAATATTAAGTGCGAATTTTCCTAGCAGGCATATTTTTGTAAACTTTTTTTTTTTTGGGATCTCCAAACTGTAGATTTATCAAAAATATGGACTGCCTTCTTGGTTCACTGGAAAACTCATCAGTACCAAAAAATTTATAATATAATTTTAAACACAGAACTTGACTACTATTTACTTTTAATTTCAAATATATATGTGCTGACTGCTATATGAAAAGAAATATTGTAGATGTAGAAAATTTAAGTATTAAAAAAAGAAAAAGCTTTAAAGAAACTATGACTAGAAAATATAGCCCTGATGCCATATTTGAAAGTGTGTTATGATTGAGATTTAATTCCTGGGTTAATCAGACACCACATTAATTTGCAAGGTTAAGGGTCACAGATACTTAACATCTTGACAAGTATATAAAATATATATTTATAATACCACCAAACATAATGCCAACACCATATTAACACACAAATGTAATTATTTTACTACTAAATAATCATCTGAAGATTTACTGGTTTTTTCATTGCACCCACTTAGTAATGTATAGGGGTGAATACTTGGATTGAGCTTTACTCTTGGTTAAATTCTATACCTCTTTTTTTAGAACTATGCTAGGCTGCATTTATATCTTTTTTAAGATTACGGGATGAAACTTGTCAAACAGCATATAAGTTTATCTAACAATTAACTTATTGTTTTTTAATCTCTACAAGCAGATTAAACTAATGCCTTGTTTTTCATTAACAATTTTTAATTTTTTCATACATTATTAATACATTTAAATATTTAACTTAGAACCCAGTAAATTATATTCTACATATATTTGTCATTTAATATTAATAATTTACTATAATATGTGTTGCTATATAATTATCTAATGCACACTTACTCAATGGGAAGAAGGAAGTAGATACTTTTCTAATGGTAGTAATTTAAAAGACAAAAAGTCATTAATGTTCATGGGGAAAAAAAGAAGTTCACAAAATGGAAATCTAGAGTGAATTCTTTGGTTTTATTCCTAATGTTAGAAATAAAGGACAGCAATTTGTTGCAAATGTTGCAAAACTAAAGAATCCTGTGAAAATATATACATATAACTGCCATAAAGGCAATTTATCCACCTTACTTTGAACACTTTTTAGCAAAAAAAAAAATTTTTCTACACATGTAAACAATCTTTCATTTCACAGGTCAATCTAAATGTAAGATTGTGTGTGTTTGTGTGTGTATATATATACACACAATAAAAAAAAATTTTTTTGCTAAAAAATATTCAAAATAAGGTGGATAAATTGCATTTATATAAGATATTACAACAAAATAAAGGAAGTGGTGGATTTAGTAATATATAACTTCTATAATTAGTAAAAATACTAATTTATTTAGGAGTAGTGATTCTGTGCATGAATTTGAATAAATTATGAATCATAAATCCTTAACAAACAGAGTTGACATATCATTTCTAAATATGTTGATTAATTTCTGAATTGATAACTGTAGAATATGTGTATTTAAAATTGGCTTTTTTTTATTACTTTTTTTTTCAAGACTTTTGCAAAATCAAATGGATATTGCAGAACACCTTCTGATTCATTAATGAGCTTATGTATATCAATAATTATTCTAATCAAAGGTCTTGATGAAAACAGTAATCAATTTCTACTCTTTTGATTAGATCCTTATGGTATATTAAATAAATTACATGTATTTAATAATGTTGAATACAATAGAACATTTTCTATAAATGCTTTTGTAGCACTAGAATATAAAACAGGCATTTTAATATCAAAAGATACAAACATTTGTTTATAAATATTCAATATTTTTAAAAGTAGATCAATCATTCATGAAACTTATAAGTAGCTTAACTGAACTTATTATGATGAAGTATAAGATGTCTTACAATTTCAACTTAGAAACTGTGTCTTTGTGAAGGAATTAGGATTATTTAATAGTCAACTTGCTTTTGATCGATATGATTTTTGGGGAGATTTTGGCTAATTTTCTTAAATAAATCTTCAATTTAAAGATGGTACACAATCAGTAACATATCCAACAATATAATAGATTTTGTTGATTATTTACACACTGATGAAAATGTCTAGACAGGTAATATCGGATATATAATTTTTTCGTAACTGATTAGTGTAATCACAGAGTTCGAACAAAAATCGTAAAGATGAAAATATTAAAGTCAATGATCCCTTCCACTTTTAATTACATATTGAACTATTTCCATCATCTAGTTGCATTATTAAATATTTTTTAGAAAAATTTAAATTTTATTTATATTTTCTCAAGTACATTCAACTGTTAATAATAACATACATGTTAGTCTACAACACGTTGTGGTATTTTCTATTCTCTTCTTAGAGTAATGTTGTCTTATTTAATGATAATCCTAGAGTGGAAATTAAATCGGTTACCTTTACATATGCTTTAATCAACTAGATTATTTTCATGTTTGTAGCATTAAAATAATATGTCTATGAATAATCTGTGCCATAATAGATGTTTATATGAAAATAAGGGATGGCTTTAGAATTGTCAGCAGATTTATATTAAAAATCCATGTTAATGTGTGGTGATTTTTACATGTATTTGTAAAGTAATCTACTTTGTTTCACTATAAACTCAAATATGTTTTTGTATTTGTGTGTGTCTTAATTTATAAATTGTCTTATTTAAAACAAAATATAACTCATTATTTAATAATTTTTATTTATTAACTTTATAATAGGCCAAACGTCTTCTTAATGCATTTCCTTTAGACACAAAATTAAAAGATGGAAGTGAGTATTATTTTGATATACATTTTTTTTTTTTTAAATAACATCCGATTTAGCTGTTTAATTTCAAAATATTTGAAGATGATTATAATGATTATGAAGTCTTAAAATTATTTAATGACTACAAATATGGTTTTAATATTTTCAATGTATGTAGGTAAATGTATAGAATTTTGTTTTATTATTGATATACACCATCTATAACCTTTGTTTTTCTTAAAATATTGAAACAATACTTATACGTACATCATTCATTTTTTTCAGATTTGAAGTCAACTTTGTAAATCGCTTTCACTACTATTTAAAACAGTTGCTTAAAAATTAATTTTATAAATCTCATAGAAAAATTATTGGAATTATCTTTTTACTATTAATATTTCATAATTGATGGAATGCAATTAAAATAATAATAATAACCAAATGGTTTACTGCTCAGACTAAATAGTTTGAGTGTCAAAAGTGACAGAACTAGGCTTTGATCCATAGACTTTGAGCTTTGGAGCCTGTCACTCACCACTGCACCAAAGCATGCAGTGGAATACCATTGCGAAATGCCATTCTTAATGGAAAAACTCTATTTCTTTACCCCAAGTATCACATGCTATTTATACAATATTTGTGTAATAAAATATAATAAAAACAATTTGAATATGTCTTATCTGGTTATCAAAAATTAAAACATCTCTGGTAGGAGAAGATATAATGGTTAAATCTAATTTACTTTTGTGATCATTTAACACTGAAATGGAAAAACATTCAACAGGATAGTTTTGTATCTCTCTAGAACAGATCAATCTGAACTGAAAACAGTCCAGATACTAATGCAAATTAATAGGAGCATTGTTTTCCAAAACTGCTAAAGTATTTAATATTTCAAGGTCAATATTCTAAAAGACTGATTGCATTCACTAAGTATGAGAGAACCAAACTTCTAGAAGCAATTGCTGTTAGAAATTAATAATTCTTGAGAGAATCAACAAAAATAAAATATTTTAGTCAAAAAAAATGGCAAAACAAATTACTGCAGTGGTTTACGATTCATCTGAGTTTTCTGTAATTTATCAAAAACAACCTGCTGTTTTAAAGTATCTTTTTTGGCATAAATACTACATTGCAGAAATGGGGATGTTATAAAATTGGACAGTAAATGACTGGCAGCTGGTCATATATGTTTGCTTAAGTTTTTGTTTATGCTACTTCTTAACACTTCGTTTGGTGATCATTGAAACGAGGTTTTCAACCTGTTTTTTTTTTTTACTCAGCCGTTGAATTATCTGCATTTGGCATCGTTATTATAATATATTCTTGATCCAGTTATTCCTCTACATAGAAGTGCCATATGTGCAGAATATTTGATAACTTATGTACACATCATCGTAAAAGTACTGTTTTCAGACTTATATCTCTCTGTATGAGAATTCTGTAATAGCTTATGTGATCAGATGTTGGTTTGAGAAATATGAAGATGATTTTATACAATTACAGTGATTTTTATAATAGATGTGATTTAATTATTGAATCTCTGTAAAATTATTCTCAGATAAGAAGTAATTTTTTTTCTCTAATGTCTCAGAAAATTTGAGGTTTTTTCCCACTGCAAAAGAACAAGCCAAATCTTTATAAATCATTTGTAAGTTAGCTCATCAATTATACTAGAATTAGACACTAAACACATTCTGTACATATATAATAAGCATAAAAGGAGCAATCTTATATGGCTAAGCCACATATTAATAATCCTTTTTAAGAATGTGAAGGCTGTTAAACCATGTAACTTCAAATCACATTATATTTCAGATAAATAATTACAAACACAAGATGTTATATCCACTGCAGGATGAAGGTCTCTCCAGTTTAATCCAGTTTCTCAATCTTTAGCTTCTTCACATCTCACCAGCATGCTTCCCTATTTCATCCATCCATTTCACATGTAGTCTCTTTCTAGATCTTTTACAATCTCTTGGAATTCAGTTTGAGATTTCAATTGTCCATCATCTATCAATATTTCTAGCCCAGCTACAATGATGTCAATAAAACCTGTTTGTTATTTCATCCACATGTTTCATTTTCAATCCCTTCTTATTCACGACATACATTTCTTCATATTTCTTTGAGTGATCTGAAGTATAAATAAAAACTGATAATGCACATTTATTAAAAACCCTCCTTTTCATATAGGCTTATTTCCTTTAATATTATGTTATTTCTACTGAAAGCACTCCACTCAAGTTTAATTCTACAATTAATTGCATTCATAATATTGTAGTTGTTAACTTCTTCCAATTAATCATTATAAATCTTTATTTTCTTTTTTTGAGAAAATTCGTTGAACATTACTCCAGTCTTTTTAGTATTTATCTTTAGTCTTACATTTGATAACTCTTACAACATTTCCTGAAGTTTTAGAGCATCATTTGCAAAAATAGCTACTTCATCTAGAAACTGAAATAAATCCTTATTTACTTTTATTCCCTTGCTTCCCATTATAATCTACAAAATACTTCTTGTAAAATTGCCATAGAAAGTTTGGACATTAAACTCATCATGTTGCACATATTTCTCAATGTTATCTTTTAGTATTACTATGTAATCTAATCATTGCTGTTGCATTTTGATAAATATTTAGAATATGACAGTATTCTGGATCTACATTTTGAACCAATATTACACTTATAGGATCAAATGCCTTTTTATAATGTACAAATCCAAAGCCTATTGGTAACTTCTATTTATTGATTCTTTCTATAACTTCCTTTAATATTTATGTGATGCACTATAAATACTGCTTTTCTTCATAATTTCTGTCTCTAGTTTTGCACTAATACGTATATCTCATTAATAATAATCTTCTGTATTTAATTTATTGAGAACATTATAATCTTGAAATACATATTTCTGTTAGCCAAAATATAATCCAATTCTGCTCTATCTTCATTTTGTTGCTTCCATATCCATTTTCAGTTAGCATTTTTCTCAAAGTAAGGCTTCATAATACAAAGCCACCCTCCACCCCACCCCCAGCCTGGTTAACTTCGTAAGTCTCTGGCCTTTCTCACTTCTATCACCATAACTAAATTTTCATCTTTCAATTATTTATTAATCTAGCATTAAAGTCTTTAATGATAATTTTACATTGTTTGATCTAATCAAAAGTTGTTTATAAATCTGTATAAAAATCCTCTACTTCTTCAGCATAATGAGAACTTGAAGCATAAAACTGAATTATCTGCAATTAATATCTTCCATGAAGTTGAAGAACTAATCTTGCCAGTGTCTGATACATCACCAGTCTCCATAATTTTGTTCTTTTACTTTTTATTTATAATGGATCTCACTCTACTTATGCTTCCAATAATTGTGGTTTTATAATATAATATATGCCCACTTATTAAATCGTTTTTTCATTTCTTCTAACTTTACACAAAATCCACCATCTCCCATTTAATAGTGTACACTTTTTCCAATTCATGCAATCTTTCTTCAGTTAAAAGTGATCTGCAGTTATAAGTACTTAAATAAAAGGTAGTCTATTGAATGGCAGACGGTATGAAATCAAAGAATTCTTAACGTTCTTTGCTTCGGTCATTGACTGGCAACTTTACAGCCTCCTGGGAATAAGGGCCATAATTTAATTTTATTTATCATGATTGCGAATCTCTATTTTAAAAATGTTCATTTACACACATTCATTCTGCCTTCAAGAAAATTCAGTTGATATTTCAGTTAAAAAATATCAGGTAACTGAGAAGAAAGGCCATGGTTTTTATACAAAGCCAGTAAACTTGCCCCATTGGTTGATATATGTTGATGAGCAGCCAACCCATGCTTGTATACTATATGAATAAATATATTAGAATAACAGCTGAAATGGTTGACAAGAATAGAATGGACATTATGAATTTGTCCTGTTCTGTTTTTTTTTTGGGCCTCAAAGAGAAATTCAAATAGTCTCCTTTCAGAAAGCAAATTTCCTCTGCAATCATATTTATTATATATTGAGAAAATAAGATATTTATTACACAACAACATGTGACTAATCATAAAAAAAAGTTGATTCTTAATATTTTTTACGAAACTTTTAAAATGTTATTTAATTTTTTCCTGCATAGACTACAGATTGTTTTCAAAGTAAACTGTAGTCCTCCAGCATATTAATGATCTCATAAGTATTTCCCATTATTTTGTCCAGCCTCTATGTATATATATGCGTATATCAAAGTCTGACATATTAAGTTTCAGAAATGTACAAGCATTTATTTCATTTCCTACAGAATAGTGATTTCAAAAACAGTAATTTATAGTTAATATTGGATGGAGTGTTGCCTAAAAATTGAACATGTTTAAAGCCCTTCATTTTTTAGTATTATTGAAATATCATTAACAAATTTTTCATAATTTTGAATTGTTATAGAATTCTACTTTTTCATGAATTTATTCTCTGGTTTTCTTGTAAACAGACATTATCTTACAGATCATATTGGTGATTAAAATTCTACAGAAAATGTAAATCTTAATTATTCCCATTTTATTCTTTCAGTGAATTACATTGTGAGAAGCAGAGTAAAATGTAAATAATGTAGATAATATTTGGTAAATGACTCAGCTAATGAATTATATTTTGATCTATCAAATATTTTGCTCGAATAGTCAATTGTGTCAAAATCATGTGTGAAATATTTGAGCAAATGTCAACTTAATCTTGATTTTTCAATATTCCAAATGTTTTCAGATTTTGTCCGTTTGTTCTGGGAAAAATGCTGAGACTGAAGATTTTATAACACTCAATGAGAAACTAATTCTGCTCATTACTGATTTTGCAGCTAATTTGAATGCTAAAGAAAATAATATACCATTTGAATCTCAAGATTTCTATTAAAAAACTTATAAATGATGATATGAAATTACACTGAAATCTAGTCTTATGATTGCAAGACGGTAAAGAAATGTTTATATTTAAAATGTGCCTATAGGATAATTTTTTTATGGCACCAATGTACATGTCTTGTTGAATATATCCTTGTATGAAGACTATTTGCTATCTGTTTATAGTTATTATAATTTGTTTTTTTTGCTTAATAGTATATCTTACTTTTATTTTACTTTAGTTCCAAATGTGAGGTCACAATTTTTGAGCTTAACATGATTTTTTTAAGTTAATAATATGCATGTGAATTTTTTGTATACATGGTGTATATCTTTTATGTAATTATTATATTTTATACCTAAAATAAAAATTGTAAATGTAATTGATATATGTAATTTTTATAGTTACTTTTTAATTTTGAAAATTGTAACGAATGGTCTTTTTTTGTAATTGTTGGAATAAATAATTTCTTAGTGATTATATTTTAATTTTATGCATGTTAAAATTAATTGCTTTTTTATATTGTATAAGTATTTATTAAATATATATATTTATGAAAAGGAGAGATTTTTTTTTTTTATTGTTTCAATGATCTCAATAGAATCAAAATATTTAGAATGGTTTTGTTCTTATACATATACATTCTTCACTTAAACTGCCTTGCATAGATGATGCGATGGTAGAATAGCAGAACCTAGGTCTCCAAGATCATGGATTGTAACCATATTTGTCATTTTCTGTGCTCGAATTTAATAAACTATCTGATTATTACCAAAGTCACACTTTTCTTTATTTTGCCATAATATCCTATAAATACAATTTATCCAAACCACTTCAAACACTTTTTAACAAAACTCTTTATTTGTACATATACATACACTTATGTTTTGACTGACCCGCAGTCTTCTTCAGAGCCAGTTCTGAGAGGAGATTAAAATGAACTGGTTCTGAAGAAGACTGCAGGTCAGTCGAAATGTAGGTATATGTATATGTACAAATAAAGAGTTTTGCTAAAAAGTGTTTGAAGTAGTTTGGATAAATTGTATTTATCTGATTATTATTGTTATCAGTTACTCTGCCATTTCATCTCTTATATTAGAGTGGTAACATACTTTTCTGACACACAGTACTAACAATGCTACCTGTATAATGTCCTTGGAGAGCACAAACAATGTCAAAAACATGTTATAATATGCAAATAGCAATTTGTGATTTTATTACATAAGTGTGTATCTGACATTTTTTTGCATTTTCAAGGTAGGCTACATATGAGTTGTTTCTAGATATTTTTTAGAAAAGATGTATATATAAACATTTCAATTTTGGTCTGTTTTCTTACCTTATTTCTTCAGGCCAGCTTTTGATACACAGTTGGTTTAAATTTTAAACACTGTTGAGATCAGTAAGAGAAAATCTCACTTTTTTTGATACATATCTTAGTGCAAAAAAAAAATGTATTTTATATATGTATATTTTATTTAAGCTCTATTCTGGCAATCTCCTAAAAGGCCTCCTACACCCCTCTCGTTTGATTCTAATAATCAGATGTAAGTATTTTCTAATTTTTGATAGTTTTAATGTAGTCTGTAAATATTTTATCTGTTTTTATATCCTTATAATTTATCAAGTTTTTGAAAATGATTTTATATTAAAGATGATTTATTTAATAAAGAGAGATTACTTAATTTTTCCAGGCATTTGACATTTATATTTTCAACAGCATTAATACTAGCCAGGATACATCACATCACTCCTGAGGTAAAATATAAATATAGTTTTTATATTATGCTATCTGGTTTGTCAAATATGATTGAATATGTGTAATAATATTTTTGTGGCATGCTAGTTAGCGCATCCATATTGATGTCTTTGAATTTAGAGTTCAAACCTCATATAGATGTAATCTGAAATTTTTGAAACAGGTTTAAGATTTTTTTCTTGGGTAACCATTTTGTAGCAATCTAGCTGATTATTCTAATATTGATCAGTAAATGTGTATCTATTTATTTTTAGCTAGAATGTATATTAAAGATAGAAAATGTCAGTTAGAGATCATGATGATTAATGTTTTTACATTCAATCAAAATCCAAAACTCTTTACTGACCTTTGTCTGGAATACAGGCAAATTGCACCAGATAGAAATTTATTAAGCCCTATCATCAAATATATATTGATTTCTCATGTTGTCACTAGGTGGCAAAACAGGTGTAGGAAAATAGATTTATACTAGAAAATATTGTGTAAGTTGGGTTCACATGGTGTTTTGTTGATTTTATCCATTACTCTTAGTAGCATAGATAACGATAATTGAAAATTGTCCATACTTTATATCAAATCTGTTTAGTGGTTGATATAAGCATCGGTTTTTATGTATATTACATTAAAGACTTGTTAACTAAATTATCACAGATCCTTGTAACACAGTGTACATCTTTTTTTTTTTTAGATGTTTGTTTGTCGACTGCCTTTGTAACTTCATTCCATAATGTCTAATATTTCAACTTAATGATTTTTCCAAGTTCTTAACTGAGTGTTTCTAATAGAATTGGCTAGAGTTGAGCTTTTATGTTTTTAAGATAAAATCTTTATTAATGTTCAGAAATAGTTTATTGAGTATCATGCAATGTCCAAGGAGAATATTACATTTTTTTTGCTACAGTGTTACTACTTTGAGATAGAAAAGAATTGATATTGTATATTATTAATGGAACCTATAAAGTAACTTTGATAATATAAACCTATTCACCACATTAATGTTACATAATTTTCAATCATGGTCTGTCTCGCTGAGTAGATATTATATACATGTAAAAAAACGGTGTACTATACGGTTTATAATAACATATACCTACCATAATTATAATAACTACTTAAACTATCTCAAAATTCAAATTTCAAAAGTATTATGTGGATTATTAAATTATAACTTATTGTTATTTGTATTAGTATAACTTAACTTTATTAACGTTATCTTTATTATTGCTTGTCATCATCTCTATTATAATTTTTTTTTTCTTCAGGATTTATCCACAACTCATACCATACTGCAAAGTATTTTTGTACCAGAATACCAACATAAGGATAAGGTTAGATATAATTAAATTATTCACACACACACAAATATATAGTGGTATAACATGCCTAAGTGATAGTACAGGTAGAAAAAGAATTTTTTTTTAAAAAAAAAAAAAGATATTAATATGTCATAAATATGATTGTTGCTTTTAAATGAAATAAGCCGCTAATTAAAACTATTGTAGCAAGATTATGGACATTCGTTTATTGTTTTCTTGAAAAGAAAAGCAAAAGGGATAAAATAACAGAGCAAATGGCAGTTAAGAAATTGTTAAATACTTCATAAGATTATGTTTTTATTTCCAAATAAATATAGTAAAGAAGTCATACTAAAAGGATTAAAATATATAATTAATTGGTAGATTATAATTAATTAATCTTGTTTTTGTTTAATTATTTTTCTAGTAAGAGAAAAAAAACAAATAATGATATAAAAAGAAGGAAATAATAGGAGAGCTAAAAAAAAAATTTCTCGAGGATACTTTTCCAGAACATTATCAGAAGTTCTGTCGTCTCATAATACAACAGTTTTTATTTTTGTCAATGTAAATATGTGTTATTTAATCATGTGTATATATATGATGAATTCCTTACATATTTTCAAGTCACCTAGAGTAAATAGGTAAATTTATTCAAATCATTTAAAATAAAGACAATGTTTTAAGAAGTAATAAAAGAAGAAAGAATTAGCGCTTAGAATAAACTCATATATTTGTTATTGTTTTATTATTAACAGTATTCTTGTTATAGTTTGATTAGTATTATTCCATTTAGTAAATTTTTTGCTATTTATTATATATGAATAATAGGTCCTATCTATTAATATTTATTAAAGTATAATTATCCAGATGTATGACAGCATTTCTTGTTTTTCCCCGAGTTATAAATTAGGATATCTATTGTCAGGATAAATGACAAATATTTGGTATACTTCATTTTGCAATTAGTTCAAAAAATAAATTGGATCAAATGTATTTCTGTAACCTGAATTATATAGGTATATTGTGATATCTAGGGTATTAATCTGGAATATTTTATAGCATAGATTTTATAAGGTCCTGCATAATTTGGTATAGTAATAGAGTGACAGATTCTGGAACTTATGGTCTATACATTGCAGTTCTGTTCTATTATTTCTGGTGCCCAAACTTTTCATGAGCACTTAAACAATAAAGCTTTCAATTATTCATTTACTTATTGAATAGTAAACATAAATTAGTTGCAGAAAAGACCTTGTTGTTAACTGAAGGAAAAAAAAAACTGTGATATGTTAAAGGAACCAAACAGCTCAAATTCCTAATATTACTTGGTATATTCTTGTCATTAATAGCTGTTAGTACTGTATGATTAAGCATATAGTAAACGAACATGGATGGGCTGCTCATTAGCCAGCAAGGTGGGTTTCCTGTTTTTTTATCTCTAAATTTAAGATCAAAGAACATCATAGTTTGTTTTCTTTCTTCTCTAGTAGTTTTTAACTGAAATATCAGTTAGAGTTTTTTTGAAGTCATGATGAATATTGTGTGAATGATACACCCCCCTCCCCCCTTATAGATTTTTACAATCATGATAGATAAAACTAAATCATGACCCTTATTCTCTAAAGATTGTAAAGTGACCAGCTAAGGCAGTTTCACACAGAAGTCAGAGGATGCCAAGAATCCCCTGATTGTGAACCTAGGCTGCCATTTTGATGACGACCTTTTATTTAGATAATACTCTGAACTGGTGGAATATTACATAAATTGGAAGAACTGTCTAATATTAATTGGGACATTGTTGTATTTTGTAAAGTTAAAAGAAAAGTTGAAGAAGCAGTTAACTTAAAAAGTCAAAGGTTCAGTTATAGAATGCATGGATGGAGTGGATTTATTGTAAATGAAAAATGAAATAAATAGTATTGTGGAGGTTGATGGTATAATGTTCAATGAAGTACGTTAAGATAACAAGAAGAGATCACAAAAGAAATGCATGGGTGAGGGAACAAATAGTTATCACTAATATCATTGGGAAGAATTAAGAGACTGAAATGGAATTGGGTTGGTCATATTGCTAGAAGAGATGATAATATATAGTTTTAGTGGTCATATTACTAGTAAAGATGATATTAGATAGTTTAAATTAAATTCTAAGAGATTGTAAAAGACTTAGAAAGAGACCTCATGTGAGATAAATGAAATAAGGAAATTTAATGCTGTATTGTGGTGAAGAGAAGCTAAGAATCAAAGAAAATGGATTAAATTTAGGGGGACTATCTGGCAGTGATTTGATAATGGTTGAAAATTATGAAAGTGTCGTAACTGGATGACATTTTATATTATATGCTATACTGATTTTTCTCTCTCTTTTATAACATTTCTCCATAATTATTGTTTTTGTTTGTTTTTTTTTGTTTATCTTTTTTGTATTTTGTTTTTCATAATGTTTTATTATTAATCATATTGGAAAGAATCGGTATAGTAACACTTGATCATAGTTATGTCTATAACGTAATTCCAATTTTTTTAAACTTAGCATGTTTAATACTTTAACAATTATAGTATACTGAACATGTTTTCAACTAACTGGTAGTCGTTTTCTTAACTATAGTTAAGCAAGAAATTATGAGATTTATAGAAGAATCACAAAAAATTTGATTATAAGCTGTAAATGAGCCACTTTTTTGATAGGTGGATGCGGGATTCTTTATTGTTGATTACGGAGAATCTCATGCTAATCTCTCTATAAGAATCGCACAGGAGAGATACCAAGACTAATATGGATATTAAATCTATTTTCCTTGAACACAAGTCTAAACATGGTCACAGCTTTGAACCCATGTCTGCCAATAGTGTCTGCTCTGAAAAAAACAATGCTAAACACAAAGTTAAAGAGGCCTGACACATTGCCAACAACATATACACAATCAACAAGAAAGAATCCTGTGTCTCCCTATTGAAAAAAGTTGCTCGTTTAATTCATTTACATCTTGTAATCAAATTTTATGTAAATCACTACTTTTGTAATTCTTCTACAAATCGCACAATTTTCTTGGATAACTATAGCTATGGATTTGACTACCTATTAGTTAAGAATATGCTCAGCATACCAAAGTATTAAACAAGCTTTTCTTAGTATACATGTTGTATGTATTTATTTTTTGAATTATGTCTCTAACAAAATATTTCAAAATGAATCAGAACTAGCAATCACAAACTTTTAGTACATATTATATTGAAAATATGAATGGAAGAAATTAACATTATTTGCATGATATCCAATAATAATTATAATTTTCCCTTGATGGAAACATTCAGTGAATAAAACTGTTTGGCTTATAAAAGTTTTGAAAGCTTGAGGATTGCTTATTAAATACCTATCCAGTGTTTCATATCCTTGGACTTGTTTCTGGCTTGTAAAAAGTTTTAGATATGGATTCAATGCACCTGAATTTGTTAAGATATATTCTCCCGCAGGCAGTTTATTTTTTTGTACTATGACTTCCAATAGTTCCAATCTGAAGTTTGGAAACAAATATTTGAATCACAAGCCAACTTGCTTGCATGGCTGTATAGATCTGACACTAGCTTAGTATTCGTATATTTTGTTTCTTAGTTTTTAATAACTGTGGGACATCTTTCCTTTAGCTTAATCTAGGTAAGCAAGTTGGCTTAGATTCAAAATAGTAAGATGTTTTTTTTAATTTCAGGCTTATTATAGCTTGTTAATATAAAAACAATAAATCATAGCTTCTGGATGAAAGGTGCATTAAATCCAAAATATCTGTAAGTATTTAGAAATTTCTAGTCAATTAATGCCTTAAGCCAATATCTGGATATGAATAAAAATTTAATAAACATTTTGATTTAGCATTTGTTGATGCAAATTTACAATAGATGTCACAACTGGATTGGAGTAAGTAGATTTTGCTTTTAAAGATCATTATATAAGTTAGAATTATATGTCATTTTTGTGTTTTTATTTACTAAATGGTTTTGTGAAATTATCTTTCATTCTATTTACAGAACTATTATTCTGTTTAATTATTTTATTGTTATAAATTTTATGTTTTACAAGTATTTGCTTTGTTTTTAGAAAATTGAAACTGATGAGTCTGCAAAAAAGGCTGACCCAGAGCCAGATGTTTGTGATAGCCAGTTAGCTGCTAATTCTTTACAAAATTTGCTCAAACAAGGGAAATTAAATGAAAGTAAGTAAATTTAAGTGACTCTAATTTTATGGTTGTTGAACATGCAATCTTTTACATTTATTCCAAAATGGATATTGAATGCAGAATGTATTGATACTAGTTGAGGAATAAAATACAATAAAATAGTTCTTTCAAAAATTTGACTTAATTTCGTCGCATTTTTTTTACATATAACAAAATTTTCCATTAATGAAGATTTGCTATTTATTATATTATATTGGTATTATATATTTTAATCTTGAATAGTTAATAGATACTATATGATAATGCTTAAGACCATATATATCCCCAGACTAGTTGATTGACTTAAGGTCTTCACCAGAAAGGAATTTGGACCAGATCTACTACATCTGAATCTGGGTCCAAACTGTTTATTGATGAAGACCATAAGCCAAACACCAACTGAGGATGTAGATAGGATAGGACTGGATATTGATTTAATAAGCAATATCATTTAATAGCTATTAGTTACTGAAACTTACAATATTTGTCAACAGTAGAAAAGAATAAATAGAGTTTGCCTCTATGAAGCATTGTGTAAGATGGGAGTCAAGCAATGACATTTTTTTAAAAACTATTGAATTATTTCATATCAAAAGACAAAATTGATTTAAACAAATAATTTAATACAAATAAATGTTAAGAGTTAAATAGATCTTAAAAAATATTTTTATTTGAAAAGAAAAAAAGGATGAAATGAATTTTTACCAAATTGTAACTAGAAAACTGTAGCAATAATAATCATCAAAACAGAAGCCTTTGGTATAATCATAAGTTAATGCTACTTTATATAATGATTATAATTGTTGAAGTATATTTACTACATATTTTAGTGAGGAAAAAATTTTGGAAAGAAGGAAAATTATTAAAGAAATAAGATATTCTACTATCTCTGTATATGAATAAATTTGTGAAATATTTTGAGGTTGAAATCGGGGCTAAACTGTCAAAAAAAAAGGACAATAAGCCATAATGAGGCAAGATAAAAATAAAACTGACATCAAGTAGTCTGCTTTTTAAAGCGCTCTTCACTCTCAAAGAACAATAGTGAAAAGAGAAGGCATTAATCATGAGGCTTCATAACTGCTGATTAATGAGGGTGCATTGTTGAAGCTCTTGTAGTGTAATTAGTATAAAACTTGTCAGGTAACGAATAATATAAAATATTTAGGCATTGCAAATTTTATCGCAAATATTATACTCAAAATTTTTTCTAAATAATAAATAATTAGTAATATTAGGTTCACAATCATCATATCATTCTATGTGAATCTAAAATGTACGATAAATTTGTATGCCTGAGCTCTGAAAAATAAAGTGTGTGTTGAAGCGATTTAAAAATTTAGCAGTCAATTTCTGTTAATATGAGAGTAATGGTAGAAGCTAGATTATTGTTGATGTAAACTCAGTGACTTTTGAAAATCATGTCAACAAATTATAAAAGGAAAAATAAATATTTTTATAATCATTTAAAAACAACTTGTTTTTGTTTTTGAAAAAAATAAACTAAGTTTTTTTAAACAAAAATATTATAATTTATTTATTTTTTTAAAAAAATCTATTAATAAACAAATAATTTTATAAATGTCTTAATTTTTTATATTCTAAATGTGAAGATATTTTATTTTAAATATATATATTTTTAATAATATATTGTATCTGTAAACTCCCTCATTGCTAGTTCAGGTTTGAACTCAAACCATAGTTTTTATAAAACAACCAACAGATTACTAGAATAATTTATAAGATATTCGATGATTGACAAGCACATATATAATGATAAATATAAAAATATCCTACTACATGTATCTGTGAATTTGTAAATCCTGGTTTAAATCAATATAATTATATTAATTAACAGGGATGGTAATGGTTTTATGGTCAGAACTCCAGGTATCACACCTCAAAAAAGAACATTTACCTAGAATACCTGTACGATAACAATCATCATCAGTTCAAAATTATTATTGTGATACCCCAGCATATTCCTCATTGGTTTGCATGTTCTCTCAAAGTTGTGGATAATTTCCAAACTAGCATATGTGTTTTGAAGTTATAATGTTTAAATTTAGTTAAAAACAAAGAAGTGGATTAATAAAATAATAACTTAACAATTTATTAATAAATCAAAACATAAATAACTTGATTGTATCTATATAATAGTGAGTTTAAATGTAGATATAAAATCAAGCATATAATAATTAATATATTTTCAACAAACAATTCATAAATTTTTAGTTTTTTCTCATCTAGTGTTTAATACTTACTATATTTTTCACAAACAATTTATATATTTCAGTTTTTGCATCTAGTGATTCCAAATATGCAACTGTGAAATGAAACTTACGCATTATTTAATATATTTTCAATTTAAGTCTGTACTCATGATTCAAATGTAAATATAAAGGATAACATATCACAATTATTCATGTAATTTAATCTTTATAAGTATAAGGCCTTTTTAATATTATAGAATTAATATCTTACCAGTAAAACAAATATTTAAAGTCCTACATCCTGGGTTTTTATATTCAATTTTCTTTTCTGTAATTACAGTCAGTTCTCTCCATAACTTCCCTTGAAGTGTATATTTCTTCCCCTCACAAGCTGGACATTTGAATTATAGTTATAGCAGCATGATGCATATAGGAAATCCATAAGTCTTCAGCAATTTGATTGCATAGTTTATTTTTTTGCTTTCTTGGCACCTTAGAGATACAATTCCACATACTGTGACATTATTTACTGGATTAGGGTTTTCCGATTGATGTGCTTCTTGTTTTTGCCTAGCTTGGTATGGAAAATGATCCACTACTATAATAAAACATTTTTATAGCTTCCGATATAGATGTTGCAATTTTAATTAGCAGTAAGGCAAAATCTTTTTGGTAATTATCTGAAATCCAGCCACGGCCGCCTGATGGCGTTTATGTGTCAAAACACATAAAAATGCTGTTTCTGTGGCCGGCCTTACAGCTAATACAACATTTATATTGTATTACCCATTGCAGGCCGCTTTACATGACATTGCACAAAAATATCACGGCCTGTTTTGTGCTTTGAAACTATTTACGTGTATTTGTTCTATTCATAACTGATTACCATATCGCTTGATGGGGTTTGAATTTCAAGTCGGTACAACTTTTCAAATCTCCATAATAGAGTAATGTCATTTATATTTAAATAATGTTGTTAATTACTAATAATTGTCATATGGTCCCCACCCTTCCCTAAAAAAATGTTAATATGTAAAAAATTGGCAAAGGGTATGCTCGAACATGCTTTGACAAAGCTCACGCGCTAAGTCACATTTCAGCATGGAAAATATACAAGACCAATAAAAGGTCTGAGAAGAACATGCAATTTTTAAACTTTTCAGAATTGCCGAGTACAGAAAGTGAGGGAGACTGTGTCCTTTTTTCAGGCACATAATGTCCTCCCAAATATCAGACTGTTTTTATTACAGCAATAAAATAATAAATAAGTTCAAAAAGTCCAAAGTTTGTGTACTTTTTTTTTTATTTCATTAGAAATTGACAAGTATTTGGATTATCTTTTTTCAGCGGGGTTAAAATAAATGACTATTTTTGTTGACTTTTTGTTAATAATAACAAAGTATGAAACCCCCCAAAAAGCAGTTTATTGTAGAAGCCAAAAAAAAAAAAGGCTAATTCAAACGAAATATAAATAAAAGTAAAAAGTGAAAAAAAGTTGTTTAAAAAAAAGAAAAATTATTGACTTTTTGTTACAATTATTGATCCGAGGGTGGGGGTGGGAGTTTCAAAACAATTTTTGAACCCCCAACAACATAAAAGTTACTTTTGATTTAATAAGAAGAAGAAAAACAATTTTAGTCAACCAAAAAAAAAAGGTAGGACAAAGTCGAAACAAGTCCCAAATAATTGTATTATATTTTTTCGGCGGGTTAAAACAAGTTTTTTCATCGTGAAACAGTCCAAAGTTGTTAAAATCAGAAAAATAAACACAAAATTAAATTACCCAAATTGGTTGAATAAAGAAAAATGTCAGGTTAAAAAAAAAGCAATGAAAATGAATATAAAAATTTGTTTAATAAAAAAGAAATCATGTTATAAATGAAATAAAAATTTGTTTAATCAAAAAAAAAAATCATGTTCTATAAAAAAAAGTTGCGGCAGCCCTGTAACGTTATATTTGATTGATTTTGTATAGCATCAATGTCCCAAGCGGCCATGCCCAGATTTCAGATGATTACCGAAATCTACTCACGGTTCACTTTAGCATTGCTTTTACGTGTAGTTTACAATTTGAAATCTGTGATTCAACACTGGAATGAAATTGACATCTGAATGAATGATTGCATATTGTCCATGTCATTACTCATCACCCGTACCATAACGTAGATTATGTTTTTGTTATTTTCCAATACCAAGCATAATATATATTCTGCAATATCAGATCCCAGAAAAAAAATATTCCATTGTTCTCTTCAATAACATGTTGTGAAACAAACTTGTCTGAAATATATTATTTTTTTCCAACAAAAGAAATAGCTGTTTGTTTTCTCATCTTTCTCTATTCCGGATTACAAGAGAGAAAGTTTTTTGCCGATTTTTATGTTTTTGTTTCTTATTTCTGAAATATTGTTGATTCATAATTTTTTTTCCTGGATTTGATTACATTTTCTATAAGAATCTACAAGATTTTATTTATAACTTGATTCAAAACAGATGAAACTAAAAAGATCTCAAAATGCCTTTCAATTTATGAACTATGTAGTTTTTTGATTTACTATCAAAAGCATTTTTTTGTTACATTAAATACATATGTGAAGATACACACACATTGTTGTTAAAATCTGATTAATGTGGGATACACTGAAGTTACTATGGTTATAATATATATACGCTATACATTAAAAAAATGTTTTAGAAAAATATTCCGTATGTATATGTCAATATTTTTTGTATTCATTCATTATGAATTCAGTACCCGTGTTATTTTTCTGGAATCCACTGGGTGCTATGAATGAGAAGTCTGTATATCAAAAACTAGACGTATCTTTTAGCCAGTTAATTCAATACATTTGTGTTAAAATTAGATTTGAAAATGCCTCATAAATGATAATTACTTCAATTATGCAATGAATGTTGGTGAATTTATCGGTTGATTACATAATTGAAATAAATATTTTGTACAATTTGAGTCTAATTTTAACATGAAATTATTGAAATATGATTAAAAATTATTCATCTGCTTAGTGAATGCTTATCCCAGATCGCTGTTACATAGTTAATAATTTTTACAATGAGTTATTTCATAAATGTTTCATTGATACATACATTATTTATTTTATTTATACATTTTGTTCATTAGTGTTGTCATATCAACACTAACTTCCTTCGGATCAAATAGGTAGGTTACTTTTCATGTTTTTAATATAGTAATTTATAATTGCTTTCTTATATGAATTTGAAATTGTGTTCTTGACCTAACTACTACTTCATTTCGTATAGTTGCTGCCTAATGTAGATTATTAGTAAAACATTAAGAAATAAATAGAAAAATCATGGTAAAATGATAATAAAGATTTTTTAAAAAGTGCAATCTTTTTCTATGAAGAATGTTAGAAAATACAATTTATCCAAACTTCAAACACTTTTTAGCAAAACTTTATTTTTACATACACCTACGTTTCGACTGACCTGCAGTCTTCTTCAGAGCAAGGTTATTTTGTATTTATATGATATTACGGCAAGCATAAGGAAAAGTGTGATTTTGGTAATAAGAATGTTAGAAGTTGGAAAGGTAAAATTCTCTTCAAATTTTCCAAAAATCATGTTCATTAAATCTACACTTATGAAGTTTATATATAGAGAATGATTAGTCATTTTTTTTAAAGTATACAGTAATTAGATTAAGAATGTTATCAGCACTGTGATTAGTGATTACATCACCTCAATTTATTCACACATATACATATATCACACTACTTTTCAGTAGCATTACTTGTGCATTACAAAGTTCCAAATCAAGCAGCCAGAAAATGTTTTATTTTTGGTTGCTTAAGTTGAATTGAAACACAGAGTACTTCTGGTATAAAATTTAATGGCAAGTAATATGATATGCCTTGTAATTAATTCATGTATAGTTCTGTGTATATTCTAATTTTGTATATGTATATTATTAGAAAATATTTTTATCTTAACCTATCGATATCTGCCTAATTCTATATATTGAATCAACATCATTCTTTTCATTATGAGAAATATTACTGATACACTTAAATCTGTTCCTTCACAATGGCTTACTGTTCTGTCAAATATTCTTTCATCAGATATCTGAAGAAAAATTGCTTTGCAGAAAATATATAAAATGCTGTTAAGCAGATTGGTTTTGCCAATAATAATTTTATCATCTAAAATGCATCCCAAATCAAGACTCCTCTTTTGGATGTTAAGCCAAGAATCTACAGTCAAAGAATTATCGTGTAAAACATGGAATTTATATACTGTTTCAAGCAAATTTTTTTTTTCAAATCCTACAATAAAATCATTTAAATGTGGTCTTCCTAGATGCAAGGGGAATTTCCTTAACAGATTCAAGACAATTCTTGCGCTTATTTGCTTCATAAATAGGATTTATCAGCCATTGATCTATGCAAACGCGGGTAAACACAAAACTGTGAACCATATACTTTATGATTGCAAAATCTTTGGCTATAAAGGTTGGATTGAAGGACTCAATAAAGTCTCTGATAAATTTTACCTTTTGATTGGAATCTCTGTAGTTTCCTTAATAATATTTTGTTCACAGTTAACCAGTCAAAAACAATCTATAAGCTAAATAAATCATAAATAGTGATATATGAAAATGTTTTTATTAATAATAATGATGATGAATATCAACAGGTAGTTTTTTATAATATTGGAGAGTTACAAAACGGAGAAGAATCAAGTTAATAATCATGATTTTTTTTTATCTTTCTACACTCACATTTGTTACGAGATGGGAAATTTGTAACAGCAAAATTTTACTCTCACTTGTTATATGTCTTGACATTGGAAATATAAAACATGTAATAATTTTATTCACCTGAGTGTATAATTAATAGTTCCAAGTTTTAATACAATAATTTGAATTGTATCGTTCACATTTTATGTCAATGCTGTAGGTTTAGCGCTAACAAGAACTTGTCAGTATGATAGAGTAGCCTTTTTGAAATACTCTTGAATTAACATTTAGAAGAACAGGGATTCTGAAATTGCAAATTGAAAAAATTATATATAAGAAGACTAAATGATTTTAAAACGATTGTTGCAGCTTTTGGTTCTGTCCATCTTTTTAGTACTTTAGAACTGAAAATGGTTTAATTTATTTATATTTACAGATTAAAACACTTATTAGTTTAACTTATCTTATTGTGAATCCATTAGCAGAAAGTACAAAGAGGGATGGTGTCTTTATTTTGATAATATTTGGTATACATGTCCTAAATCTGTATCTCCAGTCTAACTACCAACTATTTATCTAATACTATACATGTGCTGAAGTTTGCATGCACAGAAACTATAGGAGATGATATTGGTGATTTTTATACCATAAAAGCTATTTGGTTAATCAGAGTAAATTATATTAGTTATGGATCACAGTTTACTTTTTTGGACTAATTGGATCATTGCTTAAAAGATTAATCCATTTAGAAGAAAAGTGATCAGTATTAATCAATCCAAGTAATTTAGTCTTTTTAAAATAATAATATTTTTTAAACAATTTTGTTTATTCTTTTTTTAAATGTTTGTAAATAAATTAATCAATAAAAATGAAATAATTCTTAGAATCTGTTATAGACAAAGCACTATTAATATTAAAAATTACACAATAGTAAAAGTTATATGTAATCTTTTTAACAGATATTCAACAGCTGATTCCTCAAGAATTTGAAAAAGATAACGATAGCAATGGACACATAGATTTCATCACCAGTGCCTCAGTAAGTTTGTGAGTTTTAAGTTAGGCTAATGCCACATATTACAGTTGCTATAAATACATGCTTAGAAATATATATTCGCAAACTAAAATTGTAATTCTGACCAATTGCAAATTCTATAAATATTCTACAATGGAACGTATACAAACATAAACACATGTGTATCAGTCCATTAAATTATACAATGTTTTAATCTTAAAATATTCCAATTATTATATGCTAGAATTCAGCACCTTTTAATTATAGCTTTTTTCGCTTACATCATTGACTGATCTGCAATCTTAATGCTATTTCTCATGTTATATTTTTTTTAATTCAAATTTAACAATCAGTTCTGAGGAAGAATGGAGATCAGTTAAAACTGTAAATACAGAAAGCTATAATAAAAAGCATCAAATTCAAATGAATAAAGATTAGATTTTTTAGATTTTGATTTCATGTTAAAATTATAGAGAATAGGTTTTTAACTTGAATGTTGTAAATCGTTGTATTTAGACACTAACGTTATACTTATATAATGTGTAAGCCCTGTGTGGTTTAATGCAAGGATAGAATGTCAGATTCTGGAGTCTGAAGTCCTTGGATTGATTCCATTTCTAGCACTTCTGATGTTCAAACTTCTTATGACCTTTTGAGCAATAAAGTTGTTTGATTATTTGTTCTGTATGGTTTAGTTCAGTGTAGAAGGTCATATTGTGGAGTATAAGGCATCACATTTATTTCAATTCTCATTACTCCCAGTACTCAAACTTCTTGCGAACTTCGACCAACAAAGCCATTTGATTATTTGCCATATGTGGTAGAGGATCAGATTCTGCACTGAACTTTTTATCAATTCCAAAGCAATACCGCTATTCAATTATTATTACTTTTTTAATATATTTTTTCAAAAGTACATTTTTTATTTTAATATACAAAATTAACAAAGCGTATGACACACTTGAATGTGAAGCTATCAAGATACACAGAAATTATTACACGCTAAGCGCTTTCGAGGCCTTTTGCCTCATATTCATAGCAGTACTGTGAGCTGCAGAACAAAGAAATAGGGCAAGGAAACAAAACAGTATACAAAGCGTATGCAAATGAACTAGATAGACCAACGTTTGGAGATGTCAAAGCAGGTATCTCGTCTATTGATGGAGTTATTATTGCCATTAATAAAATATGCTTCTCTGATTTTCCGCTTGATGTCATTTTTCTCAATACAGACTATTTTAGGGCTGGAGGGTTCAAACACATGTCCTGTCTTCTTGGAATGCTCTAAAAATGTTGATGAATTTATTTTAAAAAATCAAATTGATTTGTTTTGAGTTTTAAATTATTCTAAAGGCAGTAATCTTCATCCCACCGCAGAGCCATCTCTTATAAACCTAAGTAATTAATGGACACCAGATAATACATAGCCATAGTATCCATACCATGAGACTATTTTCTACGTTTTACCTTTATTTGTGAAAATTTAAGATTAAAATCTGGAGCTATTGTATATATACATTTAGCAACTGGTTTTTACTTCTTTATACTATTTAAACTAATGGCTTAGATTTTGAACCCAAGACATCATGAAATAGTTGTCATTTATCATTAATTTTTTTTGACTTGAAACTTCATTTATAAGTTTCTAATTTTAATTATTGTTTTTTTTTTTTCTTTTTTAAGGTTTTTATTATGTTTTGAAAGAGTTTGTGGCAGTTGAATATTATAAAATAATTTTCCAGTTTTTTTTCTTTTGTATTCAGCAAAAATAAAAAACAACATTCAGCATAATTTTTATCATGTGTTTATTTTAAAGAATAATTTTAATATAACACATATCAGACAAAAATTGTAAAAAAACTGGATTTTCATATTTATAAATTGTGCAAATAAATATGGAAGATATAAAAAAAAGATAGTCTCTGTAAGAGTCCAGTGCTGAGACTTTTTACATTTTCCCCCTTTATTTTAATGAAAAACTATTGATGTCTATATACTCACTTATTTACCGATTGAAAACTGATTTTATTTTTTTTAAAAAAAGAAAGAAGGCTGTAATAGAGTTTAAAACTGATTTGAATAATTTTTTTATATATACACATGTATATGTGTGAATCTTATGTATATTCAAAATGAAATTAGTTGTTATAAAAATTAATGTCATTTATTATTTTTGATATGTTACTTATCAGTTGTACTGCATTCTTTGTGTGTATTTATATATCAATGCATGTCAGATAGACACATTTAAGTAAAAATTAATGTCATTTATTATTTTGACAAAATTAAATTTATGTAAATAAATTAATATATCGCATGTCTCTGCAAATTATACAAATGTTTTATGAAAACCCATTGCAGTATTTTATATCATTTAAAAGTGACAACTAAAAATATTTATTTTGTAACAAGTCAAATATGTTCAGAAATTTCACACACACATATATACATGTGCATATATATATCAATGCTTGTCAAATAGAAAATATATGTAAAATTTAATAATTTTTATTATTATTAAATGTCAATTCAAATATGTTCAGCCACATGTCTGTGTGCTGATTGTGTTTTAAATAAACCTATATGAACATATATGTAAACCATAATGTAATAATTTTTAATTTGTAATCAAAATCAGAAGGCTTAATTTATATGTATAGATGTATAGCCATATTCTAAAGACCTTAATTTCATTTTTTTTAAAAATAAACTTATATTCAATTGTTAAAATTATTCCAGAGACTTAATTCTAAAAAGAGTTTAGTATATTGTATGTTTGCATCATCTCTTGATCACCATAACAGTTTGAGAGCTTATGCTCTCTGAGCTAAATTCATGCATAACTGTCTGGTATATGAATGGGAATATATTTAGTGCAGAGGCATTCCAGTATGACATTATACTGGTTTTGGCATGAAGGGTTTATTCTTCAAAGTCCGTGTACTATATTTTATTTAGTTTAGTCTATTAGAATTTAAGTTTATAGGTGGCCAGAACATTGATGATGATCAGCATGTTTTAATATCCCAGCATTATTATTTTTACGGTTGTATATTCTATGGATGAGTACCTAAGTGTGCATCTAAATTATGTTTAAATAATTGCCCAAACTGACAAAAGCTAAATAGTTGGTCTAGTTTACAGTAGACACATTTCAAATCCAGTTACAGGATTGACTATTGATTTATTTTTATTGTCGATCATTCATGATGATTAATGGTTATTTCTTTTGAGTATTACTCATGGTATTTATATTTACTTTACTTATTATAATGACTGGTGGATTATATTTATAATTATACTAGTTTGCTACTGACTGGGCTGATCTCTCAATGATCTCACAGAGTGATCTATCATGCTCATCCTTTAATATGATTAAATTTTATATTTTTTATTTGAGGATAAACAAACAATTCCTTAGATCCCTGAAGGATAACCATCCCAACTATATCCTGTTATATATATGGTAAAGATATTCTACACCAAAAAATCTTGAATAATGGAGGATGAGCAATTTTAAAAACAAAAAAATCAGAATTGATAAAGATAAATTGTTTTCTGGAACCTTTGTGGATATGAAGGTTGAATCCTGGAACAAGATAGAAAAAGTATTGGCATTTTCTGACAATCTTTTGAGAATTTCCTAGGCAGCAAATATATATCTAATTAGATTAGATCTAAACAAATGACCAGTAATTAGAGAGATGATTTTGAGAAGCTTGGAAAGGCAAACAGGTGGTAGATTATTCCAGAGAACTGCTAGTTATGTGATTTACTTCCTAGAAGTTAATGTCAATTTGATAATACCGGACTATTTTTAAAATTTCTTGTGTTAGATAGGCAAACCTGATCATTTTTACAAGGAATTTATATATTTGCAAGGCTCCCTCTGCATACTGCCCAAGAATGTTTAGGAAAGTCTTTTACAAATCATATTTTCAATTCTATCACTGAAACAATTTTTAAATTTCATGTTTTTGTCATTTCTTTTTGCTGCTGAAGTGCTTCTGAAGTCTATCCTTACTATTTTAATAGTTAGTTTTTATAAACATGGTCTCTTTTACCACACTTAAAACATTATCGTAATATTTATTAAGGCAACAACCTTAAGACTATGCACCTGAAAAAACTACAGTAAGGACCTTACTGTCGTTTTTTCAGGCGCATAGTCTTAAGGTTGTTGCCTTAATAAATATTACGTTAAATAACAAGTATGCACTTTATAAATATAATTATTAAAACATTATCATAAATCTATCTGCCACATGTCCTCCTAAGCTATATGTTTTCTGTATTCAGGCTTTTTTTTTTTGTATTTAAAGTCTTAATTTTCCCATTAAAGAAACCATCATGTTTTCAATCACCCAATTTATTTTGATATTTTCTGTAAAATTATTAATTTAATTATTATACTTAATCCATTCTTTAATTCATCTGAAGCTTATTTAAAATTTTTCTGCCTACAAGATTTTTATTCACTGCTTCTTTGTATCATTTGAGCTTGGTCAAGGCTTGTATTATTTGATTAAGCCATGACAAGAAACTTTATGATCGCTTTATTCTTGAATGCTCAATCCAATTCAAATAAGCATGTGCATATTGATGATTGTCATTTTGTTTAGCTCTCTTTTTGACCAAAACTGGTCAGCCTTATTACTGTATTAACTCCTGTGCATTTTTAAAATAACTTTTCATGATTATTGATTGGAAACTTCAATAGCATTCAATTCATAAGCATTCTTTGTTTAGCTTTTTAGTAGATGTTTTATAGTTTTTTCAGACAGTTCTGTTCTTACTCTAAAAGCTTAAACTTTTTATAAATGAATTGCTAAGGAACTGGCTTTTGTGGGAGGGCAGCAGTAACATCTGATTGGACAGATCTGAAAGTCATTTCAAAAACTTTTATAGAAGCAATAAATACTAACTTACAGCACCACAAGATTTGCACTGATCAATTCACTAGAATTAACAGATGGAAATCTTTTGTTTCATTGCAAATATAGTATAATTATAATAGCCAATTTATTACCAAAGATTTATAATGAAATATAGATGTTTGCCAAATTCCAAGTTTTATTGAGTATGGGCTTTAGTTTCATTTCTCCAAAATATATTCCAACCTTATTGGATGATGTACTGTAGTTCATCTCAAAAGTTTATTTTCAGCATCTCTGCACAGTTACAATATAAAGAGATGAGGGCTCAGTAACTTTTTAATTATATAAGCAATAAATGAATACAGTTGGGTTTCTATAATTTACAGAATAAAAAAAAAAATTTAAATAGTCCGTGGCAAGGCAAAGATCTCTCCAAACAGTCCTCCAAAGAGGAAGAGTGATAGTTAAGACATTATTAGGCTTTTTGTTTTATTCTCTTGCTATCAGAAACTAGGTAGCAATTTTCCAGCCAATAAATGAATAGTTAGGGAGATTAAATGACATTTAGCGCCAAAAGGTGAAAGATTGAGATTTGATCCAAAAATTATTTACCTTTTGATTCTATCACGCTATACTGTGTTAAACAGCCCAGGGTAAGCAATAAATGGATGTTTTATTAAATTGGCTATCGGATGGCTAACTGGAAAAAAAACCCAGCATCTTCTTATATCTTAAAAAAAAATTAGTGTGTGGTCTGGATTTGAATCTTTAGTATATGATTCTTAATGATAGATAAAAAAAAAAAACTTTTATGTTGATGGGCTCTTTATATATATGTAAATTTTAATATCTTGTTAAAAATAAGATAATTTTATGAATATTTTATTACTATTTTAATATGTATAATATAATTGCTTTGCGCGCACACACACACACACAGATATATATTTACTGTATTTATAAAAGATAAATAAAGATGTGTGTGCAAGCTTTTAATAATAATATGCTAAAATACTCCAGAAATAAAAAGGCTAATTAGTTATGAAGAAAGGAAATAAAATTTACTGAAATAGCAACAAGCTAATTTGCATGTTAAGAAAACTTACTTTATGCAAATTAGCCAAACTGATAAAAGAGTCTGCAGAAGAGTTAAGGAGAAACAGAATAATGTCAGTAATAGAACAAAAGTAAACTAGTGAAAAGTTAAACTTGTAATGTGAAGTTATTCTGGATATAAATAAAGAAGAGCACTAGTCAAGAATCTATTTGGATTAACTCTGAAGTAAATGTTTGTGAGCAGTAAGGTGCTTGCAAAGTAAAGAAACTATATATATATAAAATCTCTAAGGAGAGAATAAACTTTAAGGAGATCTCAGTGATATTATATTCGAAAGTTGAACTACTAACTATCTTATTAGTATTCAGAGTAAATAAACTTTTGAAGTTTTATTAAACTCTGCGTTTATTTATTTTTTATTCAACAACATATATATTCAGCTGCCAACTGACTGCATGGTCCTGAATATATTGGTAACATTTCCACAATAATATTCATTTGTACTTTTTTTTTTAATCATTCTGAATGATTATTTTTTCTTATTTATAACAGAATTTACGCGCTTTCATGTACAACATCGATGCAGCTGATAGATTGAAAGTCAAACGAATCGCTGGACATATTATGCCTGCTATAGCCACCACAACTGCTGCTGTAGCTGGGCTGGTAAGTTAAATTTTAGATAGAATTCATTTAGAATTTATAATTATCTTAATTTTATTATCTTTCTCCTTAAATAAACTACAAGTAAATCCAAAAACGTTATTACAATAATTCCCAATTCAGATTCCCAACGAATAATTTCAATAAACTTGCAAATCAATGCTATTTTATTTGTCATTTAAAAAAAGATGTTATTTGTAAGTTTATTTAAATGATTCTTTGAGAATCTGACTTATGAATTTTCTGATTTAGTTATTCCATAAATAGGTTTATAATATCAGCATTGCATATGTGATAAGCCTTATTTATTTATAGATTCGTTAAAATTTCTCCTTACAACATTTGTTTTATTGTTGCATTTCTTTTGTTCATAATTTTTTGTTGTTGTTGAAAAATAGCAATATTTCTTAAAATATATTTTTAAAAAAATTAAACTATTCGTTTTTTTATAACCTTAATTTCTGTTTTCAGGCATGCATTGAGCTAATCAAAGTTCTAACAAATTGCTCTCTTTCCCAATACAAGAATTGTTTTCTTAATTTGGCCCTTCCAATGGTTATATTTTCTGAGCCTGCTCCTGCAATTCAAACCATAGTTAAGTAAGTATTGTTTTTATTTTTAAAGCAACTGCAACAATATAGCAACAGTAAACATTAAAAATATTTTCTTGTTTTTAGACCTGGTTTAACTTTTACTCTTTGGGATCGGTGGGATATCAACGGTAATGGAGAATTCACTCTTCAGCAATTTTTAAATGTTATTTTGGTAAGAAAATGGCAAACCCAGTTAATTCTCTTATTGTTTGTTTTATTAAACATGTATTTTTTTTATTTGAGACTAGTTTCTTAAATATAATATAGAATTAAATTTATCTAATAGTAAAATTAAATATTATTAATATAAAAAAGGTGTTTTTATATTTTACATTATTTTTGCCTATTTGTAGTATTCTTATGACATTTTAAAAATTTAATGCTAGTGTGCATTTGCATTTTAAAATATTAAAAAAATATATATTTTTTGATAAAAACTATAAAAATATTTATTTAAATCTTCAAATGCATTTTTGGTATAGAGTACTCTCTTCAAAAATAAGTGTTAGAATAATGATATGTACACCAATAAATAAATGTATTACAAGATATGGCATAATTTGAATTTACTTACACTGTTTCAAACCACATTTAGTTCAGCTAATCATCAAATCTGCACTGTTAACTCTTATTTGCTATTTACTATCATCCTGTTTACTGCAAACTATATTTACATTCTTGGGATCAAGAACATAATCATATGTTAATAAACAAGGCAAAACTCTCCATACAGTAGTGCCACCCTGTGCCAACCCGAGTAATCAATGGATGCCAAAAGGCTTGAGCATAAAATCCCTATGTAGTGCCTACTCATCCAATATCCCCAGACTAGTTTCTGGCTTGTGGCCTTCGTCAGTTAGGAGCCTTGGATCTGAGAGCACTGCACCTAGATCTTAGTGATCATGTGATATTTAGTGTTTTATAATCATATGTTCTTTTATGCTCCAAAATCATAGACTTTTTGATTATGTTATACAGATATATGTGCTGTTTTACTCTCATTTGTTTATCCTTGATTTTTCATAGTAAACCTATGACTTTAGCTTAAAGCATTTATAATTAAATTAATACTTAGATTTTTAAATATAAAAATAAATGTTTTGTCATAAAAATTTCATTGATTATTACCAAAAGCAATTATAATGTTTTAATGTGTAACAAATATTATTTCTTCTTATACAAGTTTCTGCATGCACATAAATAAAAACAAAATAAATGATTACAATAGTTAACAATATAAATGTAATAAGAAAACAAGTATAATTTATAAATATTACCAAAATCACACTTTTCTAAAGTGTTTGAAGTTTGGACAAATTATATTTATATAATTTATAAATCGTATTTGATCTTAACTTATAAGATTACACAGGTATTTTTTATTCCAAGTTTTACATCATGTGATAAACATTATAATATAATCAAAATATATTGCTTTAATATATAAAATAAATTTCATGAATTATAATATTTAAAATAAATAATATAATAGTATAATTATGTTTATCATATTTACTTCATCTACAATATATTTACATGTGTTAATAGGTTTTGAAACAGATAGTTGAAGCTTATTATTATAATGCACTGTGTATATGTGCTGAAAAGCTTTTTTTATTATTTATGTCATGATCAGTATTTATAAAATAATCTAATTCTTTTTTTTTTGTTTTGTTTTGATTATATTCAACATAAATATAAATGTAATATATAGGGTATATGAGCACAGACTTTCACGCAAACCACAACTCACCACTCTATCTCATAATACTGATACACTTGAACACATATATGTCGAAAAGATAAATAATCACCAATATATGTATTTAATGTTAAACCAGCAATCATCAGTTGGTCCAGATTATCATTGTTGGTTTAGCATAAAATACGTATATTGGTGATTATTTATCTTTTCGACATATATATGTTCAAGTGTATCAGTATTATGAGACAGAGTGGAGAGTTGCGTAAAAGTCTGTGTTCATATATCCTATATATTACATATATTGATACAGGTATATAATAAGCCTGTATTTCAGTTATAATATAAATGATAAATCACCTATGCATCTATTGCCATACAATTTTTTTCTTTGTATTTATGAACAGTTTCGATTGTAAACTGACAGTTTTTGTTTAATAAGATATAAATAAGTTTTGAAGGAAGATTATATAGTCAAAACTGTTCATAAATATAAAGTTGAATAAAGAAATAGTATGGAAATGGATGCATAAAGTATGAGACATTATTTATATTGAAATATTGCAGGTATTTGACTTCAATCTATATGTATTCTAGTTTTGTTTAATATTGTCGGTGTAATGCACCCAGTTCTCTAAAATTTGCATGTGATCACTGTTTTGCCTTTAAACGGTTTATTTAAAGTATGGGCATATGCATTGACGTGTTTATTGTAATTTTTTTTTTAAATATAGGAAAAAAAAGTGAATCTTTTATTAATTAAATTATGAAGCTTTTTTAACATTTTTTTTTTTAGAAAACTTATGAATTGAAAGTTGTTATGGTTGTTTATGGAGTGAAAATGATTTATGTTCCTGTTATGCCAGGTCATAATAAACGATTATCACAAACGTAAGTTCAAGATTTTAAATAATTTTTTTTCTGTATGTGAATAATATATATATATGTGTAAATAAAGAAAAAATGTGAATAATATATATATGTAAATAAACTAGATAGATTTTCTAGCCTCTCTTGTGAGTATAATCTATAAGATCGTTACTGCTATTTGACATAAAATAATAAGCCAGTCCACCTATACTATATATGTACTTTAACTACTCATATTCTCATCATAGGTGTTATAGGTTTTAATTTTGAAAGCAAACATTGTTTAAGATAATTAGGTATGAAGTTTGGACTGATATTCTAGGGCATTTAGCAAGTATTTAAATCTCTAGAATATTTTCTGCAAGTTTTGTCTAGTTTGAAATTTTCATATCTGCTATCTTAAAGTTTACTGATTTACCTAGTGAAAACAACAACAACAACAAAATGATTTTTTTAGTTCACGTTGAAATCGCCATGTGGTGCTGTGAATAACTGCGAAATTTGCCTTCTATCTGGACAAGCATAATTTAATATCTCTTTTGTATTTTATTAAGATCAGTTTCTTTCCAGGTAAGCAGAAACTCGACAAAATGTTAATAATTGTGTTTTTAGTCAATATGTTGTATTTTGTAGAAATATTGCTATACAGTATTTTATTTTTTTATTGATAATTTTTTTGCTATAAATCTTTATGAATTTTTTTTTTATTTAAATATTTGTTTCATTAGTAAATAAATTATATGCGTGTGTTAAAAACTGTGCTTTACTATAAAATTTTCTATTTTTTTATTAATTATTTTTATTATCTTAATTAAAACCTATTGAAGATTTTTAATATACTGTATATATATATATATACGTTTATTTCTATCCATGAACCTATCTTATCTCTAAAGGTTTTAGAACAAATGCCACAGTTATGACTTATGCTGTTTAGTGTAAAAAAACTGGTTTGTTATTTTGTTCTGGATAGTGATTAATTATCTCTAATTTTATAATTGCAATAGAGTGTACTAAAATCCATCTTTTGTTTATATACATATACAATATATGTACGTTGTATTTTATAAGCATATGTTTTAATTATGATCTTCTCTATTACTACATTCTATATTAGGGGTGGGGAACCTCTGGTCCATGGATCAACTTTAACCTATGCATACTACAAATATTGAATTAAGAGTTCAGTAAAGTAAAATATTTATTTTCTCAACTATATCTTTTTGTCTCCAACTTTTATAATAGTTCTAGTTAATTCTATAAAAAGTGCAATATTCCAACAAATTATCTTTATTATGTGGTCTGTCTAATTACTGTTGCTGAGGGAATTTTGTTTGTTTTTATAGTGATTTTCACAGATGAACGTATACTAGAAAAAATAAAACTCAAATTTTAACTTTATTTTATTTGCATTTAATTTTTTTTATTAGAATTATTACACTAAATAAGATAAGAAAAAGTGATGGAAAATCGCACATTTCCAAAGAAATGGACCGACCACATATTTTTTTATAAAAAGAATCCATAAATTGTAGTGGCTGATATGTGTGGAAATTATTTCAATTAATAAAGAACAATATTATTTATCAAAACATTCTAATTACAACAAAATTGTAATATTAATATTATTTACATTCTTTATTACTTTTTATAATGCTTTTTATAATCCATTATTGACTGTTTCGATTGCTCCAGTAATCTTCTTCAGAACTTTTACATATATTTTGTGGGGAAGACCGAAATATATATGCCATTCATAAATTTTCCAATTCTGATATGGCTTTGAAGTCAAAGGAGATTATTATGCAGTTACTGACATTTTAATGGTCTGCACAATGACCATCTGACAATACTACCCATCATCAATGCTATCTCTTTTTAAATGCTCTCTTCAGTATCTTGTGGTTTTGCCATTCTCAAGCGCATGACTGGTTAATGTGATGCAGTAGCTTTCATCATAAAGGGTCTTTTGCAATCAGTCTCGAAAGTGTTGTCATTAGTCATCACTTGGGAATGATCAAACCATGAAGACAAGTGTTTAAAGGGAGATATCATTAATGATGGATATTACCTTCATATGTCAGATGGTCATTGGGCAGACCATGGAAATGTCATTACTTGCGTAATGATCTCCTTTGATTGCAAAACCATATCAGAGTTGGAGAGTTTATAATCTTATATATTGTGTACTAGTGATGAATCAAAATTTTATGTAGGAACTGACAGTCAATGAGTGTGTTCACTGTGCTACTCTACCAATTACGATAGCCAATTATCTCCTGTATACATTATCATAAATAATGGTATCTCAACTTATATGGGAAATAAATTTTTCAGCAATTCTGGTCTTTTTCTGAGTGGTAATTTTGCATCCACTTTACAAAAAAATAGTTCTCTATCATATATTGTTAATATTCCCGATAATATCTGTGAAGAATATAAATGATTTCTTAGCCATTGAGTATATATAGATTCTATTTGATGTGACACCTGTTAGCTTGACCTGAATAATCAGACAATGTCATAAAAATTATGATCTGGATAAACATTGATAAGTGATAACATATAACTCAGGAAAATATTAATTTATCTCTTCACGCATTACATGATGCACTGCTCTACACATTATGGTGGTCACAAAAACCATAGACTATAAAAAAAATAGTGCCACCTTGTTTCTTTAATATTGCTGTTGTATGTTTTGGTGAGTTTCACTTTATTTTCTCTACTCTTTCATATTGGAGCATTATATTAATTACCTTTACCATATATAGATTATTAAATTAGATTAATTGCTAATTATTTGGGGAAATATATTTAAAAAAGGTTTAATATATTAGAGATTTCAATTGATACTTTACGTAAATATAATATTAAGTATTTTTGTTAGCATATTTATGACAAAATTTGTTTTAAAACATTTAAAATACTTAATAATGTTTTACTATATTTTTTAAACATTCTTTTGTTGATTACAGAAAATATTAAGCTTTATTTAATATTTTAAATACAAGTATATTTTATATACCTGGAATGTAGATGTAATATAGGGGATTTGAACACAGATTTTCAAGCTCCCTTCAGCCATTCACTCTATCACATAAAACCGATACACATGGCCACATACATGTGAAAAAGATGAATGATCTCCAATATACGTAATCCGTGCTGAACCAGCACTCATCAGTTGGTCTAGATCAGGGGTCAGCAACCTTTTAGTAGTGTGGTGCCGAACCTATGTTATTCCGCGTGCCGACATGATTTCACCAATCTTATTATTTATTATCAAAATTGGTTGTTATAATGGGCTTTAAAGTTATATGATATATAGTACTATATAATATATACTTTTGAAATCCATTAAAACTGGATCTTATATTATTGGCCATTCAATATTTTAAAATACTTAGAATCATGTGAAAAGTACTCTTTTTTTTAAATTTGTAATTTTTAACATGCTTATTAAAAATTATATTACAAATTATAAATTACAAATTTTTACCTATACAAAACTTGCAATTTAAATAAAAACAAAATATCATGAATTCTAACATGATTAGCCATTTTTTATTATTAAAATAAATTAATGTGAATCTTGGTCTTGCATGTCTTTGCTCAATTGCTCAATGTCAGGTATGTAAATGGTCACTTTTGGCTTCAAATATGCTTCTGAATGTTCAGGTGTTAGGCAATTTCTTTGTGAACTCAAAATATTTTTTATATGTGAGAAAATTTGTTCACATAAGTAAGTTGAAACAAACGCTGAAAGCAGAGCACAAGCAGTGTTTTTCAAAGAATTAAATCTTTCAGGTAATAATATCCAACAATTGAGAATGACAGCCGACTTTTCTAGACAGTTCCCTTCAAGAGTTTTCCGCAATTCTACAAATTTAGTTTTCCACAATTCTGATGACGTTAATTCGATTAATTCCATTTCAGAACTATCAATATCCATCCACTCAAAAAGAGATAAATCAAATAGTCATTTTTAAATCAATTAAGTCAGGTTTGATGAGGAAAGCAAATATGGGTGTGTGTATTTGGAAGTCTTCACATTGTTTGGAAAATTCTTCTCTGGGAGTTTCAATGTATTTTTGAAGTTCATCTTTGTTAATGTTAAATTGATTTGCTAAGGGCCTTTACATTTGGAAAGTACTTGTAGGTGTTAGTGATATTATCATGCCAAAATATATCTAATTTTGATGCAAATCCTTTTCAATATTCAAAAAGTTCTAGTACTGTTTGACCCTTCCTTTGCAAATGCAAGTTTAACTCATTCAAGTGTTGAGTTATATCAGTCAGAAACATCAATTTGCATAACCAGTCTTCATCATTTATTTCTGGATGTGTTGTTCTTTTCCATGAAGAATCATCTTGATTTCTTTTAGACATGATACAAACCTGTTCGAGACATTACCTTGACTAATCCAGTGAACATTGCTGTGTAGAGGGAGGTCTATATATGTACTATTTTTAAATTACCTATGTGCTAATGAAGAACAAAAAACAATGAAATTAATTATTTTAATGGCATTGTCCATTACAGAATTCAAGCATTGTGATGAGATTTTTGCAACTAAGTTTTCCTGGTGTATAATGCAGTGGAAACTCAATATTCGATGTTTAATATGATTTTCAAGAAGTTTAGCAAATTTCTTTTCCTTTCCGACCATTGCATGGCTAGCATCAGTAGTAACACTAAATATTTTATTTATGTTAATTTTCTGATTTTCCAAAATAATTGAAAAATGCAGTGAAAATGGCATGTCCCTTTGTTGTACCAGTAAGGGAAATCAAGCAACACAGTTCTTCATAAATATGATTGTTGTCACAATATCATGCAACTATTGCTAGGTGTGCCACATCATTTACATCAGTGCTTTCATCAACAGCAACACTAAATGCAACAGCTTGTTGTAAACTGGTTTTCTGTTTTGTTGTTACATCTTCAGCCATGTCAGTTATTCTTCTTTGAATTGATCTTTCAAAAGCTGGTATTTCTTGAATTTGAGACAGTATTGTTTGTTTATTAGGTAGATCACTGAATAAGATTTCAGCACTTTTCAAAAATGTTTTTTTGATGAATTGTCCATCTGTGAAAGATTTGCCTTTCGAAGCCACACAATGAGTAATTGTATAACTACATTTGGTGGCTTTATTTTGGGTTCCAATTATTTGACTAAAATGAGTAGTTTGTTTCTTAAAGGCAGAAACAGATCTAGTGTCTGAAGCTACCCTGGCACCTCTCTGATGAGTGCCAAAGCACGAAACCATGGTCAGGGGTTGGGGGGGGGGTTCCTGACAGAGGTATTTTAAATGCTTTCTCTGGCTAAGCATTTATCACAAAGCTTGTTGGGGAATTGGCAATCCTCATTGTTTATAACTTACAAGCTATGACTCTTATTTTGACTATTTATAGCCCTTTTAATAGCTTCACTTTTCTCATTTGAGTTTTTAAACATGAACAAATGTTTAGTTTGATAATGTCTTTGTACACTTGAGGTACGACAGACAATACTTTCACAGCATAATGTACACATAGCACGATCTTTTTGCTGTACAAATTCATATTCATTTGTCCAAGAGTCTTGAAGAGAGAGAATATCACGTTTTTGTCTTTTGTGGGACATTTTGGGAATCTCTCAATCACTATGCCATGATAATCTTTTTTGAAAAAAGCGCCACCATTCAACTACCAAAAATAGCTTTCTAGAATTGATAACGTAATAAGCTTTTTATTTGAATTACGATCTCATTTTTTAATATTATCAGAAGTAAAATGAAAATATGTAGAATTTATTTTGCTTGCAAACAAAAATATCTTTTAAATGAAGTCAAGTGTATTATTTTTTGATAAATAATGATTTGATTGTAAATTCAATGCTGAATGTAAAAAAAAAACAAAAATAAAAACGCTATAATTAAAATATATATTTTTACTATTTCAATTTATTCAGAGTGCCATAGATAATCGTTGGCGTGCCAAGCATGGCACGGGTGCCATAAATTGCCGACCCCTGGTCTAGATCATCATCTCCCATATATATATATATGATTAGTGCTCGGTTTATATTAAGATAGCAAATCTTCACACTTTAACATCTATTGGTTGTATGAGGTAGTGTGAATGGCTGAAGGAAGCTTGAAAACCTGTGCTCAAATTCTCTATATTTCATCTAGACTTCATGTATATAAAATATACTTGTATTTAAAATATTACAAATTCAGCCCATATCTCTTCTGTGTATTTAAATGGACAAGATCCTATACATGAGGGGTCAGAATGACTTAAGGGCAACGTGGGCATGATAATAATATTGGCATTAACAAGGGATTTGGGTATTCCATCATTAGATTTTCAATGATAGGGCTAATTGAAGAGATGAAGTAGATTCAAACTTGTCCATTAAAGTTTTGAAGATTTGCTTTCTTAATATAAACAGAACACTGGTTATATATATGTGCATGGGAGATGATGATCTGGGCCAACTGATGAGTGCTAATTTAGCACGAAATACATATATTGGAGATCATTTATCTTTTTCACATGTATGTAGTCATGTGTATTGGTTGTATGAGATAGAGTGAGTGGCTTAAGGGAGCTTGAAAGTTGAGTTCAAATCCCTATATTAAACTTTTTTAGAAAACTATTTCAAATGTTTAGATTAATGTTAAGATTAATTTTGATGAATTTGTAATTTTTTGAGCAAACTTTGTGGTTTTAAAATATTTTTTAAACTATATTATTCAATACTGGATTATTTTTAAAAGAAAATATGCCTGATTAGTAAACTTGACTTTCAATAAAATTATTTACTCTTATTTTTTTAAAAAAAAAAAATTTGGAATTCTTTTTTTATTTTTTTGAGAATTTTTTTGCAGTAATTATTTATCTAATGTGCATTATCCATGAAGATGTTAGAGACATATATATATATACTTTTTAATTACAGCTTTGATAAGTGAAAATTGTCTTAGAAAATATCTTATTATGCATATTTTTCTATCTGTCTGTGTTGATGTCTGATGATGCAAGTATTTTCACAGCTAGATGTTGAAAGACTTTTTGGATAAGTTTTTCAGTATGTAAGAATAGTTAGAAGATTTTTATGTGGAGATTAAAATCTGAAAGTGGACAGTCATGAAATCACCTGATTATTGTTGTGGTTACTGGCGGTGCTCAAGATTGCATGTTGACCTAACATCACAGTATCATTATTTAAGGCAGATCTCTTCCTTAGAATCCAGTCCTTGGATGTGCTTATAAACAATTTTAGACAACCTGCATACTTCAATAGCGTTTTTATTTTTTTATTTTTTTTTTTCAGGGATACCCATTTACCGATTATGTGTTAAAGTTTTCTTGTGCTTGTCTTTACATTTGGAAAAACTGAAAAATATATGTATCATTGTTATACAGTAGAAAAGATAAAAATATTGTCAATTTGATATCTCTACTAATAAATACACCAGTATGAATATTTTATGTCAATTGTTTTTTTAATAGGAATATTTTTCAAAACTATGTATTTTTATTTGGGTTGCGGGTGATGTTATTCTTCTTTGCAATATGTTCAACAGCTTTCACATTTTTGTTCCATTGCTTATAGCAAATCTTTAAAAAAAAAAAAAACATTTCTTTTAATATGCTCTGTAACAGTTTCTCTCAGTTTTACAAAAGTGAGAGATCTGAAGAAGACTGCTAAGCGGTTGAAACTGTTATAATTAAAAGTATTATGAAAGTGCATTTAGAAGAATGTTTTTTTTAAAGATTTTTTTTTTTATTTATTGTTAAAATTAATTTAGAAATTTAATGATATAGTAGTTTTTAAAAAATATAGTAATTACATAATATTAAACTTCAGCATTTTTTTTTTTTATTAGAATGTTATGCCTGATCAAACCTGGTCCAAACAAAAGCTATGTTGATCTAACATTAGCATTTGAAAGTCTTACGGGTGAAGAAGTCTCTGGACCACCAGTTCGCTACACCTTTAAATAAGAAAAATCTATTTATTAATGAATAAAGTGGCTATTTTTTGTAAAATCTTTTTTATTCCTTAAAAAGTAAAAAAATACATATATCTTATCTATTAGAAGGATTTTTTTTTTGTTTTCCTTTTTTTTTTTCATATAATAAAACTATACACAGTAAAAACATTATATATAATTTATTCACATTTTTCCTCATTTCTCATCCTTTATGTATCTAGAAACAAAATCTTTTGGAAAAAAATCAGTACCGTAGATCAGCGCTTCTTAAGCTTTTTTCATTCATGATCCCTTTTTATCATTGTGATTTTTTCGCGACTCCAGATATTAAATATAAAATAGATATAGAAATAAATATTCTCATAAATAATTTATTTCTTTGGTAAACAATATACATATGAAAATAAATAGTTTTAGAATTTGTTTTAAGTATATAAAAATTAATGAAAGAAAGTCACGTTTTAATGAGACAGATGTGCTTGTTTTTTTGCTGCATAATAAATTAAATCTTGATGAAATATTTGATACTGCTGGACGTAAAGCATCTTCATCGTTTTTCAGCATTGAACGATATTTGGATTTAGTATACATTAAAGCTGAAAAAGTCATTTCATATAAGTATGTGGTGCTGAATGGCAGAAGAACATTTAATGCCATTTCAGAAATTGTGGGAAATTCAGTCCTAGCTCTGATCCAGAATTCAGTCAAGTTTTGAGTCACTCGATAGCTCAGCAAATTCGTCTTGGGCTTTATATCTCATTAATGTCAATCAAAAATGGTCTTTGAATCCAAGATAACTTATTGAAATCTAAATTCAATATAAAGTATTTGCCAAATTGTGTTTCTAGGGTTTTTAAATGATCTATAATAATTTTTGCAATTAAAGTTTTACAATTATTTTTTTCAATTATAAAATTACGAATCATTTTCCAAAATGATCTTTTTAATAAAACCATCAATTTTATCATTCGAAGTAAAAATATTGTAATTTTTTCCTTGAAGAGACAAGTTAATATCATTTAGCTTCTCAAAAATAACAGACAAATAGCATAGCTTTGATAGCCATAAGTCATTTTGAAAAAGAGCAACAAGATCAGATTTTTGTTCAGTTAAAAATACAATGATTTCTTTTAATAACAATAATCTTCTTAAATTTCACCCTCTTGACATCCATCTTACTTTTGCATGTAATAATAAATTTTTGTATTCAGAGTCCATATCTTTACAAAGATTTGGAAATAAATGGCTATTTATAATTTTGACAGAATCCTGGAGCATATTGTTCAATTCTGCTGCTAATTTTTTTGCTGCAAGGACCTCTTGATGGATCAAGCAATGTGTAAAAGGGTAATACATCATTTATTGATCCACACTGTGCGATGGCGCTGTTTCTACACTAAAGCACATAAATATGCTGTTTACAAGGCCGCTCATAGATCTTACGGCCTGTAAACTGTTCAAACCCTAAGATGTTGAAGTGCACCCTTATCCCAACATCTCTAGCATGTTGAACATTATTAGCGATGAGTATGCGACACTTTCTTTAGACATTACTCTTGACTATTGTACAGCGGATGATATGAAGGTTTCTGTAGTTGTAATGACGAAAAGTCTCTTGGAACGGATTTATTTATTTTTTTGCTTAAATGTATTGTAATTGATGTGAGTTAGTAAAAATTGTCAGGGGTCAGAATTCACGAAATGAGGAGTATAAATCACGATTCGGCAAAGTTCACGATCAAGTCGCGCACTTTCAGAGACTTTTTCGAGATCAAAACAGTTCGATGGCAGACGACCGTTCGGCGTTGTAGTTTTGAGATTTACCTGCTACAGAAGCAGATACAGCGGTAGCCTTCCTTCAACCCCCGCCCCCCCCCAAAAAAAAATATTTTACCACCCAGAAAAAATGTCTTTGTGGTGGTTTAATGAAATGAAGGCGTTGTCAAACATCTGAAATGGAATGTCAAGCACGTCAATATTGACTAAGGTGTTCCATTCGCTTATGGAACAGGCTTTGAGGGCTGCCAAATCGGTTTTTCACAAGCGGTACGGCTAATTGATTCTTGAAGCTGGGATCAGCTTACAGTGAAGTGTATTAGAGCTGAGTTGGAAAGGTGTCAAAACACCGTAAGGAATATGACGACAGGTCTTAAGAGAGGTCTGTCGAGAAAGCCTTGTTATTTCTCGATCAAAAATAACAAAGTTTCTTCAAAAACAATCAAAAAGACTTGGATCCAAAAAAAAAAAAATATTAAAGTTTCTTTAAAAAAAAAGACCGGACAAAAAGCAATTTTTTTTTTTTTTTTTAAAAAAAGACAGAATATTTTAAAAAGCCAAAAAAAAAACCCCCATTATTTTATTTTTAAGAAATATACATTAAACCGGTTACAAAAAAAAAACAAAACAACAACAACCAAAAAAAGTCAAAATCAAGCAAATCCAAAAATTAAAAACATAAATCAACAAAATTATTTCAAAACAGCCCGGTAACATTATATCTATTTGTTTTTCACTAGCAACAGCTTCATGGAGCGGTATGGGTAATTAGACGATGTATTATCTGTAAAAGTTACATTATTATCAGAAGCTTTAACAAATGATTTAAAACCAATATTTTCACCAGTCATTGCTTTTGCACCATCTGTGCATACTCTAAAGCAATTTTTCTATTCTAAACCTTTAGTTTTAAAAAATTTGTCTACTTTATTATATATGTCTTCCCCTTTTATATGTTCTTCCAAAGAATGACAAAATAATGATTCTTCCTCAATGTTTTCTTTATAAAGGTATCTGACGTACACTAATAATTGAGCTATTTTTGAAATATCAGTTGTTTCGTCCAACTGAATTATAAATATTGGACTTTCTTTCAGTCTATTAAGAAGTTGCTCAAATTGATCATTGCTAATTTTAGAAATTCTATTAGTGATATATTTATTTTCTTTAATGGAGTATGGCTTTTTATTTTTAGCAATCAGATATGAAACTTCATATAATGCGAATACATATTTTTCATAAACAGTACAAATTTCTCAAAATATTGTTTTACTTTATTTGAAGTTTTTAACAGTCGTTTGAAATATTCTTTTGGTTTATTGACATATGAAGGATGCTTGGATTTATACTCTCCATAGACAAAACATTATTGCAAATTAAACAAAGAGGTTGTTCATTACTTCCATATGTTAATTTTAAAAAATAAGAATATATTTTTACTTGTTAATAAATAAATGACAATAAGTTTCAAATAAATTTTTATAATAACTAATAGGGTGATAAATTTTGAATAAAAAAGTGAGAAAAAAAATATATACAAGCATTTTTATAAATAAAAAATATATCTTTCATAATATTTATTCAAATAAATACTAACCTTAGTCGAGTAAAACAGTAAAATACAATATTGTATTGTTCTTGCGATGTGGAGACTTGTTGAAATGAAAGCGAAACAAATAACTTGACCGGAAATGCATTATATAATCAGTGGCGCCAACCTTATTCTCGCCACTGCAGCATATATTTTGATTTTGAAATTACTTATATGCTGAAATTGCAATTTTATAATTGTGTCATTCTTCTTTAATCCATTATATAACAAATTGATAATGGGCATCCCACAACCGCATTATTTAAAACATTATATTTTATGGAAACTACATAATTTATTTTAGTGAACCATAGCTTATGTTTGTGTACGTGGCAATCAAGACAACACATTAGCATGACGAATTTCTTTTCTCAATTTGTACGTAAGTTTAAAATCATAAACATTCATCCACTGATCATCTGTTGATTTGCATGATAGGAATATGCTAAAGATTTTCTAATATTCCTAACAGAGGTCTATGGTTGGTATATGTCCATATATAAATACATGTTCATAGTATTATTTCTGGGAGCTTCCATGTAATAAAAATATAATAGCTCAATAGCTGACATTTCAGTACAATAACAAATACTTTCCTAATAAATAGCTGATGTTTCAATACAATAACAGGTACATTCCTAAAGTTAAAAGCACTTGTTATAGTACTGAAACATCAGCTATTTAGCTATTATATTTTTATTATACAGAAGCTTCTGAAAAAAATACTATGAATTCATTTATCATGAATTAACATATGTGTGTGTGTGTAAAACTTTTTAATTTGCAAATAGTATCACCAGGGCTTCATTATTAAGTTTACCAATAGTTCTTTTTAGCTGGTGATCAAGTTCTAGAAACATATGCCATTGGGTGTTGTCTTACATAGACCCCATTTGAGATAACTGTGCCAACTCCATATTCAGAAGCATCTATGGTCACAATTACTTCTTGATCATCTCTATAATGAATGAAGAGTTGATTTGACATTAACCAAGTCTTTTGTTCTATTAAAATCTGTAAAATTGTTTAACTCTACACTTTATCACTGTTTTTCATTATTAAATCGTGTATTAAAGTTGCAATGAGAGATTTTGTTACATGAGATGTTCTTATCAAAAAAATTTAGCAATCCCAAAAATTCTTGCAAGTTTCACATTTTTAGTTTAAGTGCATTCTCGACAGATCTCACTTTTTCTGGGATTGAATATTTGCCTTTACTGTTAATAACATGCCTAAAAAATTCATTTTCTTTGTGAACCAAATTCATCTCATGGCATTTAGCTACACTCCAAGTTTCTCTAATCTTTCATCACATGCAGCTAATATGTTGTCCATCTCTTCAGACATTAAAATATAATTGAGGTAAGGAATGACTCCAAATCCATCTATTTTAACTTGAAACACATTTGAGACAATTATATTAAAACAGCCTAAATGTATATTAATTGTCAAATATTATGCTGTTCTTAAGTTACAAGAATCTGATGGAAAGGGGACTGATTTTAGTAAAATATGTTATTTACAGCAATGCTAAAACTTCCTCAACATTAGACACAGGGTATGCACCTTTGTTAATATATTAATAATCACTGAATAAGTGAACAGTATTACCTGATTGTAAAAGCTCTATAATGGGTGTTCTCCATGATACCTACTCAACAATTATTATTCCACTCTCTATTAAATCTTTTTAAATTTTTTTCCAAACTTGGCTTTTAATGCAAAAAAAAAAAATCTGCGGTCTATAGACAAAATGTTGAGTAATTTCTGCTAATGCAATATCGATCGGTTGTGTTTTTATTTCTGAAGAACCCAATTATAAACAGCTGTGTAAACTTTTATAAACTTCTAATTTCAACAGTACTCATTATTTCTAATTCCCAATGGCCTAAACCAATTTCTGTTTAGAATCAGATTTAAATCTCTTTTAAATGTATATAAAGGTAGAGTTTTTTAACTCTTATTTCCTTTCACTAGCACAGTTGCTATATTTATTTAGGGTTTAAGTTTCCATCGGTCACTACTAAATTAGTTTTAACTATTGGTAAATTCCTCTTACTTTTCTTTGGAATATTTAATCAATTTTTTTGAGACAAAGAGACACATCTGACCGACTGACAATCTCCATTCTGACTTTCTGTTCACAAATATAAACATTAGTATAATGTGATTATTGTTGTCTTTTTGTTTTTTTTGACATTGATTTCTTTTTTACCATTCCCTCCTGTAGATTAAAGTCTGATAATAAATTGACTTTATTCTTTTTCTGATTTTAAGAGCAAACTCATAACAAATGACTCTCAACATCATAAATATGACGCGTCATTTTTATATTTGAACTTGTTTTTTTGTAGATTCCTGTCTACCATAACAACATGTCCAGATGCTATCCGCACTATCTTGCATCATTTTCTCTACTTGCACTTTGTTCACAAGTATTTGCAGTTTCATTGGTTCTGTACTGGTTTAAACATCAATTATATTTTCCAACAGTTTTATAAGCAAATTTTTCAGTTTCACTCAACAACAACTACCACACTTGCTGTCAATCATCCCCCACAATAGCTAGTTGAGAAAAAGATTTTTAATCTCGGTACAGAAATTACACTCGTTGGCAACCATACACAATTCCATATTGTATTTCTGTATTTTTTCACATGCTGGCTGGTGTCTATTTTTAAACTGCAGTCATGCTACATTAGATATTGTAATCTTGTAATGCCTGCTTCTGTTTTAATTCTTTGTATGATACATCTTCTGGACTTTTGGATTGCACAGTCACTTAACCATCTGTAACTCTGCCTCCTAAACACATATATGTCACCACTTTAGCTTATTATCAACTATATTGATTACCTTATACCTTTCCATGTGGGTAGCTTTAAATTTGCCATCTCACTGCATCATTTACAGCAAACTCACTGTAGAGCTTCACTGCTCTGAGCTTTTAGTTATTTGTTCTCTATGAATTTTTTTATTGGCAGGCTGGGTCATTTAACTAACCTTCAGAAGACATTCTTTGTAATATTACACAGCTCTTCTAGTGTTGAACTGTGCCAATCTGCTATATTAGGAATCTTAATTATTACATGTTGAATAAGTATCAAATGTTCCAATAAAAACCACTAAACATGGCAGTGATATTTAATAAATTTGGGTTTACTAATAAATAGTACACACATGAACAGATATAATTATCAATCTTTACAACTAGACAATCCTGCATTTTCACAAATTTATAATTCAATAAAAACAGACACTACTACTCACATTAGATAAAATACTACACATCTGCAAAATTTTCATAATCTCTACACATTTGTATAATCTCTTGGGTTTTTTATATTTTTGAGATTAATTTTCCAGAGTTCTTAGTCAATGTGGGGAATTATTTAATTTTCTAACTATTTTTGTATATACAAATGTTTACATAAACAATAATAATTTTATATCAATTTAAAATACACATACAGCTACACGTAATATTTTATTAGTCAAACTGAGCAACAATTGTACATAAAGTTAACACAGGGCCACATAGTTACATGTCAATTTCAATGATTCAAACACTTTGACAAAATCAATAAAAGATATATAATTACATGTTTCTTATATTTTCAGGATAACACAAACCATATGCACAGTGTTTTTTTTCTATAAACTATATTGAGTCTTTGGTAAACATTCTTTTATGATTGAAAATAATGTATTTAACAAAATCTTTCAAAATGCCACTTGATGTGATGGATAATACTAATTGCCCTACATGGTTTAGTGTGTAAAATGTCAGAAATCTGGAATTTTCAGTTATTGGGTTAATTCCTTTCTGACACGGTGCTTATAATTTTTATAAACTCCAGATTAATAAAGCCATTCGATTATCATTTATATTGTTTTCATAATAATATTCCACTATAATTATTGCAAATCTTGTCTACTATGTTTAAAAATTGTTTAACGATAGAAACATTCCTAAAGTTAATTGGCATAATGTCATGAGCACATATTTCTAAAAATATCCAAAAATAAGCTAACAAATCATGACCATATTTAAAAACATCTTCAATTAACTCACAGGGAACTGACAGACCTTTCGTTTTGACTTTATTAAACTAAATATCTTTGTCCAAATCTGAATAAAACATAAGTTATTAAAAGTCGTCATCGCAGTTGCTGTATCCTATTGAAAACACGATCAAAATACTTTTTCCATCTGTTGAAAATAGCTTCGATTGATTGCATCTTATAAAGAGTAAATGACTTAAACAATTAGTTTTAATATATGAAACGAATATAATTGAAACCTGTAAGCAGAAAGCAATAATACCGCATGGTTATTGTTTTTCATATTTGAAGTCATCTTTAAATTATAAAAACACACTCATTAAATTATGTTATTGTACATATTAGTAATACTTTCTGTTATGTACTAATATAACATAAAGCTACATACCTGCTTGTAGTGAGACTCTGCTAAATAAATGTAAAGAGCACTACTATTGTTTATCTCGCCCGGACAGAAGTAACTGATAAGGGTCCAAAGATAAATAGCGAGAACTGTTTTCTCTCTTGTGTCCTGATTTCCTCATGCAGTTTAGTCAAATGCTCTTGGATAAAATATGACTCCAAGAAGAAGCCATGTTGGAAATGGTAAAGTGAAATCTATGATGATTAATTTGTAAATAACTAGAACTTTTGCTAACGTTAATTCACGATGGATTATAAGTTTATTAATATATAAATATTTTAGTGATTTGTTATATTTATACGTTAAAATTGTATATAAACTAAATTGTATTTATGCTTTCTGACTGGTTTCTAAAAGAGAGAAATCCTCAGACATAGCAGAATGGTGCAGTCGATAGGATTGAACCGTAAGTGAAGCAGGTGCACCAATACACGAGTTCAATGTGAATAACAGTGACTCCTGGAAAACATTTAATACAAGTGGAATATTTCAAATAAAATCGAAGATGACCGCTAGTAAAATTGCTACACTTTTATATTTCACGGGACAAGACAATCAGGCTTACCGATCGGTAATGTCCGGAAGACCTGTCCTGTCAGGAATTCATAGAGAGACTAAATGCATATTTCATCCTGAAGACTGGATAGCGTTTTTTAGACTAAAGAATAGAATGCAATTACCGCAGGAAAAATACGTAGATTTTGACCTTGCATTGAGAAAATTAGCTAAAGATTGCGAATTCGGGCAGGAAATAAATGACTTTATTAGAACAATTTATATATGACATGACGGATAATAAATTTAGGAAAGTGCTTTTAAGCAATCTGAATTTAAATTACAAAACTGCCATGGATAAATGTGTTGCACAGGAAGCCATGTTAAATATGGTGTCAGAGTATAATACAGCAAAAATCCCAGAAAAAATAGCATTTAGTAGTGAAAAAAAAAAAAAAATCGCAATCTCCAGTGGCCACAGTAAGCAACTAAAATGTAACTGCTGTGGAAAAATAGGACATTTTAAAAATGTTTGCAGATATAAAGACAAAGTATGTAGGATTTTTATCATGAGAGGGCACTTAGCTGCCATCTGTCATTCCAAGGATGGTGCATCTCTGAGAAAAAAATTAGATTACAATTCACGGAGTGGGGTGCAATGTAATGTATCTATCAATGCTACATGAAAAACAAACAAAAAATTGAATAACAGTGTAAAATGCAAGTTTGCAATAAACATGTCAATGGAAGTCAACAGTGGTGCTGGTTTGTCACTTATATCGAATGAAGACTGGATGGAGATTGCATAAGACAGATTACAAGTTAAAGCTAAAGAAAGCAGATATGTTAGTCACGGATATAAACGGAAATAGAGTGCAAATTCAAGGGAAAGCTACTGTGCCAGTGATCCTGAACACAGGCGTAAGTTTCTAGAATTGTATGTAGTTAATAAAGATGTTAGCCCGCTATTAGGCAGAAATTGGTTCGTGGCTTTAGGAATACACATTGAAATATTTAAAAAGGTCTGTATAGAAACTACCATAAAAAATGATATCCGGAATTGTTTATGCCTGGACTGTCAGAATTTAGGACTAGACCAGTGGATATTGAACTAATGAAAGATAGAAAGGGAATTATTTGTAAACCATGAAAAGTGTCATTTGCAATAAGAGAAGGTAGAGAAAGAACGATCCTGTGGACAAAGGAGTTTTTATACCTATGGAAGAGTCATCATGGGCAACCCCTATCATGACAATAATGAAACCAAATGGTAATATATGGCTATGCAAAGATTATCACCTTATGATAAAAAATAAATAAGGGAGCTTACCCTGTTCCTAATGTGTGAGAAGTATTGGCATTATTACAGAAGGCAAGCTACTTCGCAAAATTGGATTTGAAAGCGGCTTCTCACCAGATCCCAGTAACTAAGGAGACAGTGGGGCTACTCACATTAACGACACAAGGGTTTATACAAGTGCAATAAATTACTATATGGAATTATGATTGCACCAAATGTGTTCCAAGCAAAAATGGATATGTTTCGATCAATGGACGAAGTAATCCCATATCTGAATGATATCCTCATCATTGCTGAAACCGAAAATGAACTTGAAAGGCATGTGGATATGGTTTGTGTGAAGCTAGCTCAAGCTAAAGCAAAATTAAAAGAAAAAATGCATGTGGTCTGCAAAGGAAATTAAATTCCTCGGACACATAGTAACTGCAAGTGGAAGCCATCCAGACGCAGAAAAAGTAAAAGCCATAAAAAATGCCAATAAACCCAGAAATGTGAAAAAACTTCAAGCATTTTTGTGACTTAAATTTCTATGAGAGCTTCTTAGTTGGAAAATCATATGTGTTGTCACCACTTTATACATTATTAAAAAAAACAATGTTGGATATGGAACGCAGAACAAAATAAAGCTTTTGAAATGGCCAAGGACTTACTGACAGCAGAAAGTCTATTAGTGCATTACAGAAATGATTTGGAACTATGTATAACTGTGGACACATCGGAATACGGTGTGGGAGCTGTTCTAATACCAGCTGAGAAAAACTAGTCGGGTGGATAAAGAAGCTTTGGCAGTGATTTTTTGCAGTGAAGAAGTTCCACCAATATGTGTCTGGATGTAAATTTACACTATACTGATCCACCCTCTAATGGGAATTTTCGGCTGTGTAAAAAATCTATATGAATCATCAAGGCCACGTATGTTACAGTGGATAGATATTCTATCACATTATGATTTTACATTAATCTACAAACCCAGAAAAAGGAACAACCATGCTGATGCATTGTCAAGATTTCCAGACGCTAAGGAAATAAAGGAGATAAATTACATTGACGCTCTAAAATTAGAAGTGATAAATAGCAGAGTCATAGCGGACTGGACTAAAAATGACAAAGGATACCAGTGGCTGATAAATTGGATAAAAATGGGTTGGTCATCTAGATGCCCTAGTGAATTAAATCGTGCGATTTGGATTGCCAGAGAAGCATTGTCTGCGTGTAATGGATGCATATTAAATAACAATCGTGTTCTAGTGCCTACTGAGGGCAGAGCCAAAATCTTAAAGTTATTGCATGAAGGACACTGGGGAGTAGTATATATGAAAGCTGTGGCTAGATCATATGAATGGTGGCCAAACTTGACAAAGGATATCGAGAATATGATAAAAGAATGCGTAAACTACCAACAGATAACTAAACTGCCTCCAAAACAGCTTGAAATGTGGGAAGCACCTGCTCCATGGGCACAAGTTCATATTGGACATGCTGTACCATTAAATGGATATATATTGTTATTAGTAGATGCGTATTCACATTGGACAGAATACAGAATGGTTAAACATACCAGTGCTGAGAGTACTATCCGTGTTCTAAGCGAAGTGTTTGCTACCCAAGGTTACCCGGAAAGTGTTGTGACTGATAACGATTCGAGATTTACGTCAACAAAAAGGATTTTCTGAGTGACAGGAATAAAGCATACTCTTACACCACCATATCACACGGAGAGCAATGGTATAGCTGAGCAAGGAGTGCAGCATTTAAAGAATACCCTAAAGAAATTAAAATTAGTGAACATGACAGATGATTTAGTGCAAGCCATGTACTCACAGCATTTCATGCCGAGTACTGCAATGAGAAAAACTCCAGCAGGGTTGTTAATTGGTTGGAAGTGTCGGACACACCTATCACAACTTTTGCCTGAAAAACAAAACCAGAAATTTCTCGTCGGATAAATTGCTACTCGGTGAAACGTTTGGATATACGATGTGTTGAAATGTAGATGGATTCCAGGAATTGTAAAACAGCTACTATCAAAGCAAATTTACCTGGTGGAGTTGCTAATGGAAAGTCATTTAGAAAACATCTAAATCACCTTCGCCACTGTCAGGAGAACCTTACATCAGAGGAAGAATTTGAAACCCCATCTGATACCAAAACAGAAGAACATGAAGATGAAACTAATTTGGAAAATGTATTGAGTGAAAATACTTCGAAGGATAAAGAGCTGGAGGATGTACCATGCGACCCAGTGCAAGAAGGGTTGAAAAAACCAAGAGTTTCCAGAGCATGTCGTCTACCTGTTAAATTTAAAGACTACGTTTTTAGTTAAAGCCCATTTATTTCCAGAGTAAGATGAGGAATGCTATGTACTAATATTATAATGTAAAACTACATACCTGCTTATAGTGAGACTCTGCTAAATAAATGTAAAGAGCGCTACTATCGTTTATCTGGCCTGGACAGAAGTGACCGATAAGTCTCAAAGATAAATAGTGAGAACTTTTCTCTCTTGTGTTCTGGTTTCCTCGTGCAGTTTAGTCCAATGCCTTGGATAAAATATAAGACTCCAAGAAGAAGCTATGTTGGAAATGGTAAAGTGAAATCTATGTATGATTAATTTGTAAATAACTAGTGAACTTTTGCTAACGTTAATTCACGATGGATTAGAAGTGTTTATTAGTATATGTAAATATTTAGTGATTTGTTATATTTATACGTTATTACAATTGTATATAAACTAAATTGTGTGCTTAAGTTATTTTATGCTTTCTGACTGATTTCTAAAAGAGAAATCCTCAGACATAGCACTTTCAAATAAATATTTATCACAAGCCTTATATATTAAAGTGTACAAGTTTTTTTTATAAATATCTTTTTTTTTTTTATAATACATACAGTGTTTTTATTATTATTATTCATTATATATTTTTGAAATTCAGTATATTAATTAATTTCCGTTTCTGCCTTCCTTTTTTTTTAACAAGTATAATTAATTCTCTGATATTTCAAGCTGTTCATTAAGTATCTCAATAAACATTACTAATTTACGGTTAAATGTGATGTGATGTACTGTAGCTTCTTAATCTGAGTCAAGAATCTCTTAAGAATTATGCTCAGAGAAACCTATTAGCCACTTTATTTTCCATTCCCCAGTCTAAGTTTTCCCTTTTCCACAATATAATCTTTGTCAACTCCATGCCCTTTATTAATAATACTTTTTTAGATAGTGCTGCCCTCTTTTTAACTTTTATGATAGTCAATGGAAAGTATTTATAAATTACAATATTTTCAAAAGAAAGAATTAATTCTTTAAAACAATCGCTTAACTTTATAATTATTAAGTTTGCCTTGTAAAAAAAGGAAATTAAAAATTATTTACTGACATCAAAAATGCTAAAAGTTTTTGTCAAGTATTTCTTTATTCGTAAAACTACATTTTCAAGAATATTGAAATATTTTGCTATTGTTCCCTAGGGAGTCTTTCATTCTTTAAAAGTTATTGTATTGTTCAGACATGTATTTGTCAATAGAACTTCATTTCAATATTCCATAATATATTTTCTATAAGGAAGCGACCGTAGTTGTAATTAATTCACCAATTTATATTCGATTATTGAGGACATGTGAAAAACAAATCGTTTATTCACAAAAAAAATGGATGCATAAAAACTAAAGAATTTCTAAAAAAAATTTCGTGACCCATGGGTTGCATACTCCTGCTTTACCTAACAAAAATAATGTTATATATAGTTTAAGGTGATTACTAGTCTGTTTTGCAGATGTTAATTGCTATAAAATTTTATTATTTTTAATGTTTAATTTTGAGAGTATCATTCTTTCACTATAAAGGTTTCTTAAACCAATGCAATAGAAAGTATTATTTTGACAATGAAGTGGGAAATTTGCAGAAAGTATATAATTAAAAAATATGTGTCACCTGTAGTATTAATATCCCAGAGTTATTAATAAAACCTGCTCACATATTTTCTCAGGATTTTAAAAAGCATTTAGGACTTCATTTTCCCAACAACTGTTATTGGACTGTGTATGCATATATATATATATTTAAAGTTTATTGAAATTTTCTAATTTACTTAAACATGTATAACTGTCACCTTTAATTATTGTTGTGTGTTCGATTAGATTATATATAAACACAAACGCATGGTAAATACGTTTCTAATATTATATTTATTAACAAATATGAAAACAAAGATGCATTCTTATTTACAATATCTATTTTACAGTGGATATACTATGCCTGCTACTGTTAGCGAAGTATAGCTCCTAGTTCTAGGGTGAAGTATGAAACTGTGAAAGAAGGGACTGCACATGACCTTATAGGTTTCCTACTCTTGCCTGCTGTATCTTGGCAGCCTACCTCACAAGTAAATTCAGCGACACTTCCAGCTGTACTATGACAGCTTGTCTCATGTTAATGTTTGGTTTTAGCAGCTTCCAACCCTGAGTGTGGACTTGCCTCTGTCAACAATTTAACTTTGATCACTCTAGTCTGGAGAATGTGTATTCTGTGTTTCAACTTTGTGACAGTAGTTTTTTGGGGATCATGTATTCTGCTTTTTGACTATATGGCACTAGTTCTTTCAGAATGTGTATTCTACCTTCAGTTATGTGGCAGTAGTTTTCTGATTCTATTTTCAAAAAGTCTATTTGTTGACAGATCCTCATCCTTAATGGAAACATTCAGATTCAATGAGCATCACCTATTGGCCTATTCTTGTCATTGGCTATGTGTTATCTACGTATATCTGCATAAGTTCAAGGTGATAAATTCTCAATCTGATCTAGATGAGACAGAATCTGAACAAATCCATTATATGAAGGCTAGATGACATGATATTCCCTCATGGTTAAAATTATCCCTGGAGAACATGGTCATGCAGTGTGTAGGTAGGCACTTTATGACTTCATCAGGCTTAGTGACTTGATCAGCAGGTCAAGTAGCATCATTTGTACATCTTGGAACTAGGTTCATCACAGTTGGTTGATGGCATCCTTGTTGGCTTGCAACTAATCCAATGAGGCCCTGTTGATGGCTCATAACATGCAAATTAATTTGTTTTTGTGATGATATTGTTCATTTTAATCACCACTGCCAGTGATCCTTTAACTTTGATCACTACTTCTGGAATCCATTTGGTGTTTCTTTTACCCTTGTGGTATAGATTGTGAGTACTACTTATCTGCTTTTTTGCACTTTTAGTTTTATGAATTATTTTAAGCTTAGAACCCAGATTATTATTAATTACTTCTGGGTAGACCTTGTTTGAATTTATTGTTATGAGCTGGTTGACTTTAGTCACTGTAAAACCTATGTGAGCAAACCAGTGATATCTTAATAAATTGCTCCGCTTGTGAGGAGACACAACGAGGTAAATATCTACTTTTATTGGTCATTGTAAATCTTGTATGAGCCAAGAGTGCTACTAAATTGCCTTGATAATCACTCATTGTTTTTGCTGCTAGGATATAACTGATATTTATTTCTTTTCAGAGCTTATGTCTTTTGACACTATGATCACTGTAGACCCCGCGTCCAGTACCATTTCTATAGGCATTTCATTAATAAGAATTTTGCATTTACAGCAATCAATACATCTCATCTTATTTATACCGGCATTTTGATTCTTAGATTCCAAATTACCTTCCTGGCTTTTTGAAATGGACTCGTCCATTCTGTCATTAGTAACTTATTTTATTTTTTAAACCTGCCTCTTCTGTGTGACCAACACTTGCAATATGTAAACACTATATTGGTCTGGACATTCAGTGTGTGTGTGTGATCACATCTTCAAGAAATTTGTGACTTTTACTGTCAGCTGGGTGGTTGTTCAACAGATTATCTGAGAAGGCAGTGCAGCATTTGAAGGTAATGTTAAGTAAAAGTCATTGTAAGGATAGTAATGAAGTATTAATGGCAGCTCTGTTTTACTAACATTTTATGCTGAATACAGCTACTAAAAACACCTGCTGAGATGTTAACGAAATGGAAAATTTTAAGCACACATATCAGTCTTGGTACTTAAAAAGATTGAGAAAGAAGAGAACTATTTGAACAACAAAGTATAATGTGAGAAAAATAGTATGGATTCACATGCTGAAGAAATGGTGGCAAACAGGAGTCGTATTGAAAGCATTGTCAAAACAACTAAGACTGATACAACTGGATAATGGCCATGAAGTTCTAAGGCACAGTAATCCTCTTCACTGGTGGCAGAGTGAGCCACTGGAAATAGTGAACAGAAAAATGAGTTCTCCAGTAACAGTAATGATAGATCATGAGAAAAAAAAGATTATGATAGTGCATCAATCAAAAGTGTGAGAAGAAAAAAAGTTCAAAATTGAGTTGACAGATGAAATTGGATTTTTGAATCTAGTAACCAGTCTAATGATTCATCAGAAATATCCATAGTGGATTAGCTCAATTGCAACAGCTGGAAAATAATAAGGGCAGAGAAGGAAAAGTCTGGTACCCCCACCTATACAAGCAAGAGGATTGGAGAAGACCAAAAATTTTAAGGACGATATTTGGAATTAAACATTTAGATTATTTTGTAGAGTGAAGGAATGTTGTACTGTCTGACTAAATAATATGTGTTTATTTCAAGAAAGGAAATGAAGTTATATTTGTAAAAACTAATCAGGAATTTGAATAAATTCCTTCATCACTGACAGCCTAGAAAATTAATGTATGCAAAATGCATGTTAATTATGCAGATTATTCAAGGAGAAATAACAACTCCAGAAATCAGTGTGTCTAGGAAATTGGAGTGGTACAGGTTTACATTAGTGCACTCAGACAAAAAGTGAAATGCACATACTAAGAAAATGAGTGTGATGAATATCTGTACATAGATATAGATATATATGCTGAGTAATACATAAAGATATAAATATACCAAATTTAAAATGATGTTTGAGGATCTGTATTTACTTGAGATAATAACTATTTGTAACAGCATTTAAAATCTACGGTTTACGTCTAGCTAATAAACTCATCTTTGTTAAGTTTTCACCATAGTCTTGAGGTTATTTGAAACAACTATTGATGTGTATTCCGATGACAATCATAATATTGCCACTGGATATAGCAAAACATTAAAATTTTATGGCTGATTTTTAGGAATTCTCCAGAGCTCCCCCATTAAGAAGAGATAAAAGTATCTTATGTTTATTGCTTTTCTGAAATTTCTGGTGTTAGCAAATGTAATATTAAAGTTGAAAAGCATATAAAAATTTTCATATTGTTTAAATTTTTCCCACTAATAGTTGATTTGTTGATTGAAATTAATTGTTGATACTTTGCATCTGATCACAGCAATAATTTTAATTTTTATTTCAACCTGTTTGGATTTTAACTTTTAATTAAAAGAAAAATCAAGTATTTAAAATAAAATAATTTTACTTAGAAATAAATTGATTATGGTTCATGTCATAAAAAGTACATCCAGCCATATGATATAAAGAGAAGATAGAAACTGTTTTGTTATGCATAATATGACTAACGTATGCAAAAGAATTACATAGTCAAGTGAAGAGAAAATTAATATTACAAATTTCAAGGTAAATTTTATCTTTAAAATGTCTATCAATCTACATCTTAACTATACATGTGATTGCTGTACTTAATTAAAGTTATTGCTTTTAATTTTATTGATTAAAACAATGCAAAATGGCTCAACATTATTTTGTAACATTGCTACTAGCAGTATAAGATTCCAGTCATAAGAAAAATATTTTATGATGCCTTTGGGGTTCTAAAGTTGATTTTAATTATAAGAATTATTTACAATAAGTATTATAATACATGCACAAAAAATATAACCATAGATTGCAAAAATGAAGCTTCTAATAGAAATTGGTTAATTATTTATCTTTTAGGAAAAGAGGTAAGTTGCTTGTTTTCATTTAAAAAATGGTTTGTTATTTTATTATAATAATAATTAAATAAATATTGCTTTTAAAAGAGAAATTGTTTGTTTTCTTTTAGGTCAAAAACCATTTACAAAAAATAACACCATTGTCAAGTGTTGTTAGCCGAGAGGTCATCGCAACCATCTTGCAAGCAAATAGTTGTTTGCGGACGGTTGTAGTTCGCGTCCCGGCCGATGCTATGACATGAAAAAAAAATAACACCATCATTTACAAAAAACAGAATAAAATTATTTTCATTTAGACTTTAGCATGTAAGTATATGAGATGGTGCTAAACTCCAAAAAAAGTGATATAAAACAAACTGTGTGAGCTGAAATAAACAAATTTTGTTTTTGCACAATATAGACAACTAGGAAGGTACTGAGATGAACCTATTCAGTTTTAAATATTTATAAAATTAAGGCATATAAAAATTTATAGCAATATCACATTGGTTGTAGCCATTGAGGAGTTAGTTTGCTAATAATTTCTTATTCTGTTCTCCCCAATTTATCCATATATAACAATTATCTGTCTTTATAACAGATTAAATTATTTTAAATGTATTTAGTAAGAATGTGGTTCAAACTTGGATATCAAGTTTGATTGTCATAATATAATTCATCATCCCTACTACCATATTCACCTTCTTGGATCTATAAGTTGAATAAATCAATTAGTGATTTAAAAAATTCATTATAACAAATGAAATTGTCAAATGCATCAAAAGTCAGCTTTTTTCAGAATGAATTAAAAAAAGTGGTGTTCTATACCAAATCAACTCTTGAAGAATTGACCATCTATTTACTTGCATTCTCTGATTAATGCAATGATAAACAAGCAGATTTGAGAGCTAGAGATTTCTGGATCAAGGCTCCACTGTCTCATCTAATGCTTAAATATCACATGACATCTTGAATAATGAACCACTTAATTATATTGTTATGATAGTAGAAATTTTTCTATTCAATTGATATTTGCTTCCTTTAAAATGTTTACAAATCTCTAATTGGTTGAGCGCAGCATTTAACTTTGTTTGAAAATAAAAAATCAGGAGTTGAATTTCATTTTGACTTCTTGCCTTTATTATATATAATTTCAATTACGAAAAATAGTATTATTATAAATATTTTTAAAAGCAGCAAGAATTGTTGCTACATTGGCTAACCAATCTAGTCAACTATCAATTCGATTTTCTCTTTAATTATTCTTCAAACCCTTTGGCATCATGAAAGACTACTGGCATGACTACTATGATTTAATATTAATATAAGTACAGTATATATACTTAAACTAAATGCAATTAAGAGGGATTTGAACTCGGACATCAGTCAGACTAATACAAGGATACATAAGAAAAAGATATCCTCCAATATATGTATTTCATGCTGAACAGTACTCATCAGTTGGTCCAGACCATAATCTCTCATACATATATATAATCTGTGTGGTTTTATTTTAAGATAGCACATCTACAAACTTCAATTGACAGGTTGAAAGTTGGAGAGTGGGAAAGATTGAAGACTGATTGAAATTTGTAATTTTCTATCCTAATATAAAACTGGGCACTGATTATACATATATGTGAGGGATAATGATCTGGACCTACTGATGAGTTCTGGTGCAGAATGAAATATATATATTGATCATTTATCTTTTTCACATGTTTATGTAAAACCTCTTAGTATTGAATTTCATTGTCAGTATTAGGTAGTGATTTGTCATGAAGAAAATCTTAATTCAAATTACCCATTCTATTCTCATTAATTTAACTGCATTTACTTTTAGAAAATAATCTTTTTTCCTATTTTAAAAGAATGTTTTTTTATAATTCCTTTATAACTTACTAGTTATTTCTATTAGTAATTTATATGCGTGTGCATTTAGGCATCCACATGCATTTCAGGTAGTATTATAATAAAGACAAATCGATAGAAACCTTGAAAACTTCTAATGACTCTGTTTTCCCCTCACTCCCACCTTCTATTTTCTCAAAACCAAAGAAGAAATTGAAAAGACAACAGTTTGCAAAAAAAAATCCCATCAATCAAAAGTAGGAAAAAGATTTTAGATTCCACTTTGAAATCTATAAATTATGACAAATCACAATTTTTTCAACAAAATATTCACTTGATTGATTAGTCATTCCAGCATTCCTTCATGACATTAAAGCAGTGTTTAAGAAGTAAATTAAGAAAAAATGAAAATGTAGATTGATGACTAGATTAGTTCTGTGCCAGTTCTATATTGAAACGGAAACCTCCAATCCCTTTCCGTTTCACCATCAAACCTAATGACACTCTCATCTGTGCTAAGTTCGAACCTATTTAAATGTTAATAAATATAAAATTCGTTCATGTCTGTATAAACAGTATTATATATTTACGTGCGAACGAACGCTATAATTAGATGGATTAGTAAAATTATAGCGTCCTAAAGTTATTTAATATTTCTAAAAATGTTTATTATATTATTTAAGTTAAGAGTAAATTATTAATTTTGTTGTTTAATATTGTAATTTCGTATGTGGATATATAATCTGTGCTATATAGAAGAAAGACATGATTTAAAATATGTAAAAGCCGTTATCTAAAAATACTATTAAATGTTTCTTTAAAATTGTTAAAAGATTTCTTGTTTTAAATATATTTCAGAGAAAAGTTTCTCGAAAATATATTTAAAAGCTATATCAAAATATATTTGTAAATTATTTTTAATAAATATGTTAAAAATGTTTTCGTTTTAAAAAAATGTTAAAAGGTTGTTTTTAAATAGAAAGAGTTTCTATTATATGTAAGATTAAAAATAAAAGCTGGTCAAGTAATTAAAAGATTTTTGATTGTAAACAAGTGTCATTAACGACCACACCTGGAATTCGTAAAAAGTAAAACTAGTTCAAAATTTACTAATTAAAATCTCCTTAGATAAGAGTAAGTTATTTTAAAATCTAAATTGGACAATTGTTTGCAACGAAAAATCTTAATTATAATAATAGCTTATGGAATGTTTCTAACATAAGTTATCTAAGATCTGGATTATAAATTGAAAAATACTTAATTAAATTCCTGAGTTTAATGAGTCTTGAGGCGGGAGATTCCGATAAGGAAAACCTATAAATACTCTGTATTTTTTAACAAGAAAAACAGCCATATTGTTAGTGAGAGTTGTAGCCAGTATTCACAATTGTTAATTTGAACATGTCCGGCTAAAAGCGGGCATCTTGTTGCTGTTACTCCGCGGGAGAACGGGGTTTCTCTCGTCGAAATGCCTAAACCACCATCATGCCGATAGAAGAGACGAGCCTAACATAATGGGAAAGATGATGCCGCCCAGTCAAACTAAACCAAACCAACAGCCAAGAACTTGCAGATAAATCATACCGGTACCGTTTTATTTTTCAAACCGCAGAGCTCTGTGTAATTCTGTGTAAATGTAAATAATATCTATATAAGTTAGCTAACTTTCTTTTAAAATAATGATAAAGCTAAATGTAACCAAAACTTAAATCCATTTAATTAATATTTTAAATATGTCAATTGCTATCCAAAATTTCATGTTGTTAAAGTTTAAATAATCTGAGTAATTTATATTTTCCTTTCATTTAAAGTAAATTATTTAGTTTAAAGTTATATCACTGCGGTTGTGTCTATATTTCTTTGCTTATTTTATTTTAAATGCTTATTATATTTCATATGCCAATATTTCGAAACAGTGAGCACTTAATTTCATGTATGTTTTAAGAAGATATTATTTGAAAATCTTCACGTAATTTATTTATAGCATCAACTTTCTACGCTGTTTCGAAATCCTATTTTTTTTATTATTTAAATGATTTAATATGTGAAATGTGGCTCTTTTATAATCAACCATTTAAAAAAACTTAACTTGATAAGTTTATTTAGAATTAAATTTAGCCTTGATCATATAAGTATATTTGACATTTAAATTCTTAAGTCCATAGAAATATACTTTTCCTCCTTAAATATTTATTATCTATAAGTAACTTAATAGATCGAACATGTCAAAGTACAGATGTAATAATATTCCCTTTAGTAGCATAGACATTTATTATCAGGCTACGCAAGAGTTGGTCCCAATTTGATAGAGCTAATATGCTATTAACTCGTATTTCATAGTATGAAATATACCATTCTTTGCTTGGCGGATGTGATCTTATTTTATAAAAATATTCTCGTTTTGCTGCTATACGTAATATATGTATCTTAAGATGGAGCCACGGCGTTGCCAGCACATCTTCTCTTATAGGGTAGAGCAGTAGCGAAGCCTGAGCCAAGGCCAGGTTAGCACGTAAGACCCCCGCCATTCCTGAACACAATGTTCCCTTTTCACGCAGCATTGCGATCGGTTACAGGGTACCGGCGTTTGTCGCAAGAACCCTGAAGTTATTTCATCCATCTGCAGAGCGACTTTTCCTATTATTGTTTACCTGTGCCATAGCGCATTGGTAAAATCTTATTTCAGCCAACTCTCCCACCTTAACACAACGCTTTCAGCATTCTGAAATTTTCTCTCGAAAGCCATGTTCGATCGATCATTACTTGAGCTGGTTTATGCGCTCGTCATTAAATCATATTGTATATTTTAGTAAATGAATTCATGATCAAAGTTCGATATAATTATGTATCTTCCAGCCACAAATGTAATAGGATTTGGCTTATCGAGATTTATAGACATAACGTAGTGATTAATTATGTATCAATTGTAAACAATTCATAAGATGGGCATATGTTAAACCCCTCTATGAAATTTAATGATTACTTATGTGAAGTGATTTTGAATTGTATATAAAAAGAGAATGTGTTCTCTTATCCACCCAATGTTTGTACATTCGACGCTGAAATGTGTAAAACTGATCAATTTCATGCCAATTGTAAATAAATATATAATTAATTTAATGTATTTCGTTCTCTGTCTCGTTATTGATTTAATTCAATCAAATTCTAATTATCATTTATAGTCTATATATGTGAAAACTATGCATTAGGTTAAATTAAATTTAGTGATATTTTAGTCAATTAAGAACCTTCTTTTATTCATCAGAGTCTTATTGCTTCTCCGTGACCTATGTCGGCCGTGTGGAAAGAGGTATACTACGTGTAATTTCAAGGTGGTCATTCGTAGGGTCTTGAGTCTTGGAATCCTGGCTTACGAGTTGAAGTGCGGTCGGACTCGGGATGTTACAGTCCTAGTCTGGTCAGCTTCGGTCTTTTTTGCTTGGATTCTGAATTCTGTTACGCGAATGTACAAACTTGACTGGTACATAGTATTTTTTTTTCACCGGGTTTGGCCGCCCAAATCATGGGGCTTGTAACTTATTTCCACCCCTGAAGAGATTATGGTATATATATATAATTCTTTTGGTCAAAATTAATGATTTTGAGTCAATTTTTTTTAAATAATGTATATATGTAAGATTTTTTTTTTCACCGGGTTTGGATGCCCATCGTGTGACTATTCGATATTCCAATACTCTGTAGAGCGTTTAATATGTACATATGTTTTTTTTTGCCTTCCATTATAAATAATAATGAATAATATATATGTAGTATTTTTTCCCCGGGTTTGTAGTAACTTATTTCCACTCCTGAGGAGATTGAGTATAGAGATAAAATTCTTTTGTTTAAAATTAATGATTTTGAATTTTTTTTTTCGTTTTCCAAAATAATGTATATGTATAGATTTTTTTTTTGTCCTGAGTTTGAACGTCAATTAATTCCATACTCTGAATAGATTATTATTTTATTATATAAAAATTATTTATATAGATGCATAGTAGAATTTTTAAGGGGATTTATAATATATGTTGTGTAAACTTTCTTGCTCACTGTGACTGGCGCCCGAGGATGATTTGAATAAATGTCAAATCGTTCTCACATAAATTTTGTCATCAGGAGTAAAGAGAGAAAAAGGGGGGTCTATTATTTGTTTTATGTTTTATGAATTGGATTGAACGAGAAAGAGAAGGAAATAAATGTAAGGTCAAATCAAATCTTAAAGGTTCGAAACTAGCACAGACGTGTAAATTAAATTATAACCATGAACCGTGGAAAATTTAAAAAAGAAAAACAGCTGCAAGAGGCCAAGGGTGAGTTGCATTTTATAATTTTTTTTGTTATATATGTTAAATTTATTTCACTGTTAGTTAAATGTTGGGTGGGCATCAAGCGAATGTATAGCGAGAAGTTAGGTGTATTAATAGAGTTAGGCATAGGTGTTGAGATGAGTAGGAGACAGATCGTTTTCTTTGTGGAGTGCAGCAATTAGCCGAGTTAGTAAAGTAAACAAAACCAAGAAACTTTAGTAAAAACAAATTGAGCCATTTAAAAGAGAAAATTTTTTTTGTTAGTATATTAAAATGTATATTAAAATGGATAGTAGTACGGAGGAAGAAAGGGAAGTAGCAAGTCAAATTAGGGACAAGGCATCGATACATCAAAGCGTGGCCATGTCAGAAAAGTCAGACACCACGGGATCTGAACAGAGACCTATAGAAGAAATTAAGAAAGAATGCTGGAATATGAACTCAATGATGGAGTCACTAGTGAAGCAACTTAGACAGGATGCAGAAGAGAGAGAGAGGAAAAATAGACAGGATGCAGAAGAGAGAGATAGGAAAAATAGACAGGAGGCAGAAGAGAGGGATTATAGAAATAATCTAAAAATGGAACAACGTTTTGAAGCTTTGGGCAGGCGATGTGAGAAAGGGACAGCACATATTGGAAAAGACTTAGAAGAAAAACTGTGTAAAATCCTGCAGGGATGCCAGCTAAAAAGTGAGGAGATTCCAGTAAAACTCGCAGAGAAGATAGAAAAAGCACAGGACGAAAGTGGCAAGGAAATGCAGAATACTGTAGAGGATGAGATAGAAGAGTTAGTGTCAGATCAGGGAGAAGAAGTAAAGTCTGATAGCACAATGCTAGAAGAAGAAAATATTAAAATTGATATAATAGTATTAGTAAAAGAAGAGTTAAAACCAGTGGAAAAGGAAGAGTTGAGGAAAACTGAGCTGGACAAAAGGAGCAAGCCAGAGATTAATGAAGGGGATGATGAAAGTTGCCATTTCCTTTTGAAGAAGACCGAATTGGAAACGTGGGATAGCAAGGACACGCTGGAGAATATACTAGAGACTGAGAATAAAGAATCCAAATGTATGGATATTGAGGCGATAGTAGAAGATAGGAAGCGGGAGCTCCAGCAGGACAGAACAGAGTTGGATAGAGAGCTTTGGGAAATAGGTGGACTGTATGGGAAGTACGAATCGAAGAGTACCATAAAGAACAAGAAGAAAAGGAAAAGAAAGGATCCATACCCAAGTAGGAAGAAATCAAGGCTGGGATGGACAGAGAGAAGGCAGGAGACAGCCGCAGAGGTTCGCCAGGGGAAGAACAGAGGGAGAGAGAAAGAACGGGTTCAAACCCTACTATTCGGGAATAACAGATCTGGAAAACACCCATACAGTGGAAGTGAGTTTCTACACAGTCTAGAAATGCATCCAGCACAACCGACTGTGAGATGGGAAGATGAGTATGAGGGATATGAATGGACATCAGATGAAGAGGATGACATTATATTCGGGTGCTGTTTTAAGTTATATAAAGAGGAGTTACTTAATGTACCACCAGATCCTATTTAGATAAAAATATGTATATATTTGTTACGATCTGCCTTTCCTTATCATTATATACTTTATAAATTATTATTATTATATATATAATAAAAAAAAAAAATTAACATCCCCATTGTATATTAATTAACGTATATCCAGTAGGATATAAAAGTTTGTTTAATGTAAATATTTGACAATATTCTATTTTGTGTGGTTTGCTTTTAGACTTTTAAGTTAGTCGTATTTTTTTTTTTTGTAATAATTGATTGTCTAATAAGTATGAAATTCCTCGGTATAGAATGTGGCATGCAATTGGGTTTATATGTTTTCATCTCTATGTGGTAGCTTAATTGATTTAATATTATGAGTAAAAAAAAAAAAAAAGCGTATCAAATTATTTAATAGCCAACTGTAAGTAAATTCCTTTTTTTTTTGTTATTTTTTTTGTCCCAAGTATTCGGATATGAAACGGAAACCTCCAATCCCTTTCCGTTTCACCATCAAACCTAATGACACTCTCATCTGTGCTAAGTTCGAACCTATTTAAATGTTAATAAATTTAAAATTCGTTCATGTCTGTATAAAACAGTATTATATATTTACGTGCGAACGAACGCTATAATTAGATAGGATTAGTAAAATTATAGCGTCCTAAAGTTATTTAATATTTCTAAAAATGTTTATTATATTATTTAAGTTAAGAGTAAATTATTAATTTTGTTGTTTAATATTGTAATTTCGTATGTGGATATATAATCTGTGCTATATAGAAGAAAGACATGATTTAAAATATGTAAAAGCCGTTATCTAAAAATACTATTAAATGTTTCTTTAAAATTGTTAAAAGATTTCTTGTTTTAAATATATTTCAGAGAAAAGTTTCTCGAAAATATATTTAAAAGCTATATCAAAATATATTTGTAAATTATTTTTAATAAATATGTTAAAAATGTTTTCGTTTTAAAAAAATGTTAAAAGGTTGTTTTTAAATAGAAAGAGTTTCTATTATATGTAAGATTAAAAATAAAAGCTGGTCAAGTAATTAAAAGATTTTTGATTGTAAACAAGTGTCATTAACGACCACACCTGGAATTCGTAAAAAGTAAAACTAGTTCAAAATTTACTAATTAAAATCTCCTTAGATAAGAGTAAGTTATTTTAAAATCTAAATTGGACAATTGTTTGCAACGAAAAATCTTAATTATAATAATAGCTTATGGAATGTTTCTAACATAAGTTATCTAAGATCTGGATTATAAATTGAAAAATACTTAATTAAATTCCTGAGTTTAATGAGTCTTGAGGCGGGAGATTCCGATAAGGAAAACCTATAAATACTCTGTATTTTTTAACAAGAAAAACAGCCATATTGTTAGTGAGAATTGCAGCCAGTCTTCACAATTGTTAATGTTTAACATGTCCGGCTAAAAGCGGGCATCTTGTTGCTGTTACTCCGCGGGAGAACGGGGTTTCTCTCGTCGAAATGCCTAAACCACCATCATGCCGATAGAAGAGACGAGCCTAACATAATGGGAAAGATGATGCCGCCCAGTCAAACTAAACCAAACCAACAGCCAAGAACTTGCAGATAAATCATACCGCTACCGTTTTATTTTCAAACCGCAGAGCTCTGTGTAATTCTGTGTAAATGTAAATAATATCTATATAAGTTAGCTAACTTTCTTTTAAAATAATGATAAAGCTAAATGTAACCAAAACTTAAATCCATTTAATTAATATTTTAAATATGTCAATTGCTATCCGAAATTTCATGTTGTTAAAGTTTAAATAATCTGAGTAATTTATATTTTCCTTTCATTTAAAGTAAATTATTTAGTTTAAAGTTATATCACTGCGGTTGTGTCTATATTTCTTTGCTTATTTTATTTTAAATGCTTATTATATTTTATATGCCAATATTTCGAAACAGTGAGCACTTAATTTCATGTATGTTTTAAGAAGATATTATTTGAAAATCTTCACGTAATTTATTTATAGCATCAACTTTCTGCGCTGTTTCGAAATCCTATTTTTTTTATTATTTAAATGATTTAATATGTGAAATGTGGCTCTTTTATAATCAACCATTTAAAAAACTTAACTTGATAAGTTTATTTAGAATTAAATTTAGCCTTGATCATATAAGTATATTTGACATTTAAATTCTTAAGTCCATAGAAATATACTTTTCCTCCTTAAATATTTATTATCTATAAGTAACTTAATAGATCGAACATGTCAAAGTACAGATGTAATAATATTCCCTTTAGTAGCATAGACATTTATTATCAGGCTACGCAAGAGTTGGTCCCAATTTGATAAAGCTAATATGCTATTAACTCGTATTTCATAGTATGAAATATACTATTCTTTGCTTGGCGGATGTGATATTATTTTATAAAAATATTCTCGTTTTGCTGCTATACGTAATATACGTATCTTAAGATGGAGCCACGGCGTTGCCAGCACATCTTCTCTTATAGGGTAGAGCAGTAGCGAAGCCTGAGCCAAGGCCAGGTTAGCACGTAAGACCCCCGCCATTCCTGAACACAATGTTCCCTTTTCACGCAGCATTGCGATCGGTTACAGGGTACCGGCGTTTGTCGCAAGAACCCTGAAGTTATTTCATCCATCCGCAGAGCGACTTTTCCTATTATTGTTTACCTGTGCCATAGCGCATTGGTAAAATCTTATTTCAGCCAACTCTCCCACCTTAACACAACGCTTTCAGCATTCTGAAATTTTCTCTCGAAAGCCATGTTCGATCGATCATTACTTGAGCTGGTTTATGCGCTCGTCATTAAATCATATTGTATATTTTAGTAAATGAATTCATGATCAAAGTTCGATATAATTATGTATCTACCAGCCACAAATGTAATAGGATTTGGCTTATCGAGATTTATAGACATAACGTAGTGATTAATTATGTATCAATTGTAAACAATTCATAAGATGGGCATATGTTAAACCCCTCTATGAAATTTAATGATTACTTATGTAAAGTGATTTTGAATTGTATATAAAAAGAGAATGTGTTCTCTTATCCACCCAATGTTTGTACATTCGACGCTGAAATGTGTAAAACTGATCAATTTCATGCCAATTGTAAATAAATATATAATTAATTTAATGTATTTCGTTCTCTGTTTCGTTATTGATCTAATTCAATCCAATTCTAATTATCATTTATAGTCTATATATGTGAAAACTATGCATTAGGTTAAATTAAATTTAGTGATATTTTAGTCAATTAAGAACCTTCTTTTATTCATCAGAGTCTTATTGCTTCTCCGTGACCTATGTCGGCCGTGTGGAAAGAGGTATACTACGTGTAATTTCAAGGTGGTCATTCGTAGGGTCTTGAGTCTTGGAATCCTGGCTTACGAGTTGAAGTGCGGTCGGACTCGGGATGTTACAGTCCTAGTCTGGTCAGCTTCGGTCTTTTTTGCTTGGATTCTGAATTCTGTTACGCGAATGTACAAACTTGACTGGTACAATATGAACTACAAGGCTAGGATAAAGAAAACTGTATAATATGTAACTAATCTATTACTAGAAACAACATCTCACCATAAAGGAATCAGCTTTAAAATGAGTTATTCTGACAAATTCTTGATATTTATTCAATTCTTATATAAATGAACTCTGTTTTTTTCTTCTCTTTGAACCATCTTTGATTACTCCTTTTTAAAAATGTTTACATCTCCAGTTGTACTTCAGGCATGTTTTTAATTGTACTCAGAGATATATTAATAGAAAATATAACAAAGATAAGGGAAGGAAGATAGGGTTTTTGCTTAATTTTTAGACATACATAAATTAGAGAGGGTTTGAACTCTTTCCAAGCTCTCTTCAGTCATACATTCTATCTTATACAACCAATACACATGATCTCCTACATGTGAAAGAGATAAATAATCTCCAATATACCTATTTTATGCTGAATCAAAACTCACCAGTTTGTCTGGATCATCATTTCCCACACATATATACAATCAGTATTTGGTTTATATTACCATAGTAAGTTTTCAAACATTAATGGACAAACTTTAATCTTTTCCATCCTTCAACTCTTCAGCCATCCATGTTCTTAAAAATCTGATGATGACATGCCCTTGTTTTGCCCATGTTGTTTTATTTATGATCCCTCATATGTAGGATCTTAAGACCATTTAAATACACAGAAGAGGTATGAACAGGATACAGGTTGAATCTATAATATTTAAGTATAAGTATAGTATATATTTTTAAGCTAGATGTAATTAGAGGGTATTTGAACCCAGACCTTCAAACTTCTTTCAATCATATGTGCGATCCTACATAATGATACACATGAGATAATACATATGAAAAAGATAAATGATCCCCAACATATTAAAACAGTCAGATATGTCTATCTTACTGTTTCACCTACTATATACTATAGTAGTACTTTTATTTATATACCTATATACCCAAATCCTCATATATCAGGCTAGTTTTAAGATTAATAACCATAGTTATGTATGTGTGCATATATTATAGCATACGACGTAAAAAGCATATGTATATAAATAATAAATCAACTCATATGTGCACATATATTACTGTTTACTAAATAAAGGTAAATCTTGATGTATGTCTAACCAAGATATATGTATATGCAGAGAAGAAGAAATAGTGTGACAGATTTAAACATAAGTTTTCCTTTATTTAATTAGTTTTATAAATGTAATATTGTTAAATAATTTTATAAATAATATTTGAAATTATATTCCTGCATATATAGTTAAATTCTGTTTTTGTGTTACACATATATAATAAAGCTTTGCTAGAATTCATAAACGTATTAAATTTCAGATTTGTTTTTGCAAAGGGATGATAAAATTGATTCATCTTGCTATATTTTGACCTACTTATAAAGTTAAAAATAAAAATAGATTTTAAAGTAAGGTGAAAGAAATTAAATTGACCAAAGCTGGTAAACAAGTCAATAGCAGCAGGCATCACTGGTTTGTCAAAATGTAGTGAACTAATTGGGAAGATGGATCTGAAGTTTAAGATATAATTAAGAACTATAAAGAAAATGTGATTTTGGTTTTCATTTTATTACAAGTAGTTAATAAAAAAAACATGTGACTAAAGTAAAAAAGAGAGGGGATGAAAGAGTATAAATGCTATTGCAGCCATTTTGGAGAGAAGTGAACTAGTATTAAGTTTAAGGTTAAACAGATTGCTAAAATTGTTACTAATGAAAATGATTGGCTAAGTATGGAAAGACTGGCTCCACAGCCCAAAGAGGGAGTCTACAGTATGGAGAACAGGATGACCAATGCCTGATATAAGTAACAGCACACTCGAGACCAATAGTGAATAACCATGCCTAAGAGAGATGCCTGAGAAAAGAACTTAAACCAGCAACATTTCTGCAATTTTAAAATGAACTTTAAACTAAATCTCATAACCTATTAAAGCTAGTTCAAGTTATTATAAATGGCCAATGTAATTTAACTAATGTAATTCAATCTTTCCAATATAATTCTTAAAGTAAAATGTAACTTTTGTAATATTATTTGGTATCACAAATATTGCCTAATTTAAACTGATTGCATATAATTTAAACTAATATATTTCAAACTATCAAATACTGATTCATTAACTAAAATGTAACTTTTGTAATTATTATTTGGTATCTTAAATCTTGCATGATTTAACATAATTTAGTCAACTGATTAAATCTGATTTAAGCCGAGTTAAAATAATTTATTAAAATACCTTAATTCCATTTCTTTGCACTAAGTAAAGAAAGCCAAATCTTAGATTTTCTTAATTATAATTTTATTTGTGTTTTAGTTAAGTCTATGACGATATTATTTTCAATTATTTATTTATATGTTTGTGCTATGTTGATTCAGAATGGAGTTTACTCACATTTAAGTTAACTAGTGAGAAATGATTAAAGGTTCTCACATATGGATAATTTTGCGTATTAGTGCACAAATGAAACTCCCTTCTGAGACTAGTAAATAAAGCTTAGTTTAGGTGTATAATTAAGTGGTTACAAATGATTAAAAATGAGTTTGCGTTAGATGGTTAATATTTAGCTGAAGTGACTAAATACAGCATAGAATTAGAATTTAATCTTATAATTATCCCAAAATATGCTGTAGTCCTCCTTATATATCTATAAATGCTAATTTAGGAACTGATTTACAGTGGTTCTATAAAAAGAAACTAATGTTTTGCATCTCAATTTTATATATATTAATGTCGTCAGTGGAGCAAATGTGTTCTTAGGAAGCACATATGTGCAATTGCTTATTGCTGTAGATTATTTCTTGAATGCACTTCTGGTTTTAATAGCCATCCCATATGTTTAGTTTGGACAGCTCTCGTTTCAACAATGGGTTTGATTTTAAGGATCATCCCATTACCTCCGCTTAAGACTGGATCAGAAGCATCCACATATCCTGATATAGCTGTTCGATCACCCAGACTTAAAAGGTCTCTTTCACTTTCACAGCAATAGACTTGGTAGAAACAGGAACCGGTTACATGGTAACAAATCCTATAAACAAGAACACATCCGAAATGCATAGACTCAGATGGTATGTTTTATATACGCCTTAGTATCTGAAGTCTTACTACCCACTATCAGTTTATCCCTCCATAATAATTTATATTTTAGCTTTGATCTGAAACTGAATCTGGTTTTGTAAGCTTATAATCTATATAGAGAATTGAGTACCGATCAAATAAATTATTAATTATAATTGATGATGATCACTTCTGCAGATTAACTAAAGCAAATCTAAGCCACAAAACATAGTATAAATAGGGCATAGATAATTATGAACTAAACTTGAACTAAATCTGTATTGCTATAATAATAAAGCTCATAAAAATGTAACTTGATAAATTATAAATCATCATCACCTATGAGTGAGATAAAATCATCAATCTGTAAATTTAAACAATATGTAACTTTATAAATCATCATCACCTGCGAGTGAGAGAAAATAATAAATGTAAATTTAAACAAAATATAGCTTTATTTAATCATCATCACCTGCAAGTGAGATCAAATCTTAAATCTGTAAATTTAAACAAAATGTAACATTATAAATCATCATCACCTGCGAGTGAGGCCCAATACTAAATGTGTAATTTAAAACAGCATGTAACTTGCTCTATCATCATCACCTGCGAATGAAACTAAATTGTGTCAGCCAATTGTTTTATTTTATTACTTAAATTTTGCTTTTATTAAATTTGTTTAAAATATAACTTTGCTTAGTGTCTAAATTATGCTCATTATTCATTAGTTAATTATTAACTAGTAATTAGTTATTGTTTGAATATTTATGAATCACAATCTAAATTAATGATGTCTGTTGGTTGAGTCACACCTATATAGCTATACTTTGGTCATGCCAATTTATATCATAGTCTCATGTTTCACCGATGTCCTATGTCGGCACGTGAATTAAGAAAATACTGGTGTGGCCTCATATATGTCATCCGGAAAGTAGTAAATCTTTGAGTGTTGGTAAATTAACTGATGTGAGATTGGATTCAGGGTCTCGACAACCGTACTTTGATCAGCCTTGGTATGATTTGCTAAAACTCTGGATTTTGTTGCACGAATGTACAATATGACTGTTACAATATGTATTTCATGCTGAACCAGCACTCATCAATTGGTCTGGATCATCATCTCCCATGCACATATATAATCAGTGCTTGGTTTATTTTAAGAAATCTTCAAGCATTAATAGATAGGCTTCACGTGTCTTCATTCTCCAACTTTTCAGCCATCTATATCATTGAAAATCTGATGGTGGCATGTTCTTAACAATCTACATATGAGAAGTCATAATAACTTATGGTCAACATGGATATGACAACAATATTGGCAAAACAAGGACCTTTCATTGAATATGCCATCAACAGATTTTCAATGATGTGGATAACTGAAATGTTGTAGAGTGGAGAAGATTCAAGCCTGTTCATGAATGTTTGAAGACTTGCTTAATATAAATCAAATGCTGATTATATATATATATGGGAGATGAAGATCGGGACCAACTGATAAGTGTTGGTTCATCACAACATGCATATATTGGAGGGTTTTTTTTTTTTCACATGTATTTGGTCATGTGTATCAGTTGTATAACATGGAATGTATGTCTGAAGAAAGTTTAAAAGTCTGAGTTAAAATCTCCTCTCATTACATCTAGCTTAAAGTATGTCTACTATACATGTATTTAAATATTACAGATTCAGACTGTATTCTGCCCATCCCTCTTCAAGTATATTTAAATGGTCTTAAGGTTCTACATAGGTGTTAGAATGACCTGCAGCAAACATGAATATGATAACAATATAGGCAGAACAATGGCTTTAAACACGTCATCATTGTATTTTCAATGATATGGATGGCTGGAGAGTGTTGAAGATTGAAATCTGTCAATTAATGTTTTAACGATTTGCTACCTTAATATAAATCGAGCACTGATTATATATATCCCTGGGTGATGATGATCCAGATAAATAATGATTAGTGCTGGTTCAGCAAGAAATGGGGTGTATTGGAGATCATTTGTCTTTTTTACATGTTTGTGATCATTTATGGCGGTTGTATAAGATGTAGTGTATGATTGAAGGGAACTTGAAAGCCTGGGTTCAAATTCTTTCTAATCACATCAAGCTTAAAGTATATACATGAAAGCAATCATCTCTTAAATAATATCAATAACAATCAAATATCTCATTCTGTTGTCAAGGCGATCTCCGTTTTATAATAAAATGAAAGTTATCTTTGTAAATAAATGTCTGGTAGTTCAAATGATCTCTGGTCAATTAACAAATACATAAATGTTTTGAGTAATTGGCATGTAATAGATAGCAATTTCATTTCATCTAGCCCAGGAATTGGCAAACTACTGCTCTCGAGCTATTCTCAATCTCGCGGGTCTCTTTGTCATGATAAACATACAATTTTTATTTTCTCTTGTAATTAATATTTTGATAATTCATGGAAAGGAAAAATGCACTTTATAATATTGTTTTTTTTTTTTTACTTCAGCTTTATTATATTATAGTATTAATGTCTATGGTGAATTTTTAAGCAATAGAAATTTGTAAATAAATCAAACTCTCAACGTAATTTTTTGTTTGTTTATTTTTAAGAGAATTTTTATAGCCAGTTAACATGATATAGATTTTACCACTAACATACATGTTTAAATGTATCCAACCTCAAAATACTTATCATTCTCTTTGCATGGGGCATATTTGATGGTTTGGAGAGATGTGGAGTACTTAGACCAGCTAATTTTTAATTTTAAGTTATCTTCGGAGATAATTCAATTAAATGACAAAACTTCTCCGAGTATTGTAGATAAGTATTTTTCACGACAAAGGATCTCATTCTTACTTCTTTTATTTAGATACTCCGAAAATTTTATTACTACGTATCAATATTCTTTTGTTTTGAAATTTCACAGATTGTTAATGGGTTTAAAGCCTTCTTAAAATATTTATTTACAACTTAAATATAACATTTGTAAACATAATGACAACACTGTAGGTTGAAAGAGATTTTAAAGAAATAATTTTTTAAGTACTTCTATACATTTAAATGTAAAAAGAGGGCAGCACTATAGTTTTCAATACTAAAACCCCTCATAACAAAGAGAATTATCATTATCTTTAAAAAGAAAAACATAAATGGATTCAGAATATGGAAATCAAAATTTAAAATGGGTTTAAATAATAAAGGTAAATTGAAAATATATGCTGAATTGTAAATATGTATACTGCATATATATAGTAAAACAATGTAAGTAATATATAAAAATATATTTTATAAAAAATATATATATAAATAGCAGACAAAACTAAATAGCATCTTTATTTCCAGGCGATTGGAAAGTCACCAGCCAAGGCAGCAGTTGTCAGCCAAAGGCAGAGGATGCTAAAAATTCCCTGACCACAGACCCACATTACAATGAGTTATTATTTAATTCCTATAACTGTAAATTAGTTTCAAGTGAAAGAAAAATGAATGCAAAGAAGAACTGCTAAACACAGCATGATCACCAAAATCTATGGGTACTGAACTCAGTTGAGTCCTATATGCATATAGAAGATAATGAGCTTGAATTGAAAATATTATGTTTTCCAATTTTAGACTCACTGTTTTGTAGTTAAGTAAAGATAAAAGGTGGCTGCTGGAGGGTTGGACTAGATCCTGAGATCTAGGTGCAGTGCTCTCAGATCCAAGTCTCCTCAATGATTAAAGCCAGAAGCTATAAACGAGTCTGGGATATTGGATGAGTAGGCACTAGATAGGGATTTTATGCATAAACCTTCCTACATCTATTGATTACTCTGCCTTGCACTGAGTGGCACTACTGTATATAGAGTTTTGCAAAGAAGCACTGCCTAATACTTTCTGCATACCCGTTCTGATAGAACTATGTCAAATCTGATCAATAGTATATACATTCTCCAGAGAACTGCTATCAATTTTGAAAGACAGAATACATGTTCTCCAGACAATAGCTAGCAAATGGTTGACGCAGTGAGGAAAATCCAATTTCAGGACTGGAAGCTGTTAGATCCAAATATCAGCACAAGACAAGCTGTCATTATAAGAGTCATGCTACTCACATGGCAGACTGCAAAGATATAGCTGGAACTGGTAGGGAAATCTATAAGAGCACATGCAGTACTTTCTACATAGTAGACTTTAAACTAGAACATTTTTTTTTGCCAAATGGTAGCAGGTGGAATATAGCCATTGTAAAATATATTGTACATACAAGTGAATATTGTATTCATGTTTCACTAATAACTATGACAAAATTATTTACACATGTTTGTGTTTATATATATGACTCCCTATAAACATAATAGTTGGTGCAGGAGGCAAATAAAAATCCCCCCCCCCTCATTGCTGAAGGGGGAGGGAGATGTTTAAAATGACAAAATCTGGTCTTTACAGGTCACTAGGTTTTGTCATTAATAAAAATAAATGACTGCAAATGTTATTGAAATGTTGATAAAAAGTTTTAAAATCAAACAAATGTAGTTACTTTTATTAATAAAGCCACCCCCCCCACCCCCAGTAATTTGTTAGATTTTGTGTTTATCAAAGATTGACACTTATGCAAACAGTATCTTGTCAAATGAAGGGTTGAAAATCAACTTGAGTAGTTATTCTTATGAATAAAAGTAAAAAAAAATTTTTTATCTTTCCTGACATAACAAAAGAAATAAAAATGACTGAAATTGGTTCAATTGAAGAATTTTATCCTGCCTATCCAGAGAATATGCCAAGCTATAAAGATCAAATAATCTTCCCTTTACAGGCTAATGAAATAAAAAAGCCTGAGTTAAAATTAGCCACAGTCACCTCTGGATTACAAAGATTTTAAAGTTTAGACAATTGCTGACATTCATTTTGACAAGGCATTGTCTCTACTAACTAATTTTTTCAATCCAACACCCTTAACAATATTGCAGAGATATTTAAATCTTTGTAGACAAGCAGAAGAAGAAAAACTAGATATTTTGTTGTTATAATAAGAAAACTAGTTTCTAAATGTGACTTCAAAAACTTTCTAAATGAAGCTGGATGACATTATTTTACTTGTGGCATGGAAGACCATAGTCTTAGTGTGAAGTTGCTAATCAACGTTGACTTAACATTTGGGGTCTGCCTTGTCTCAAATTAATCTTGCAGAGTCTACAGCTAGTGAAGCAATCTATTTAAGAAAATGGACTATAGCAGTCAAACCATTGAGCAGAAAACTAGATCATTAAGCATCCAGCTGACAGTAAAAGTAACTGCTCATATAAATGAACAACAATGATCAAAAAGCACTGTTATAGATGTGATCTATCGATACATACACACAATGAACACTCACCCCTGTAAATAAGGTGTAGATTTTGCAAGCATGACACCACATAACCCTGCTTGTTTTACATTCAAGCAATGCTAAGAAACAAATGGATGAGTCCATTCCAAAAAGCCAGAAAGGCTATTTAAATGCTAAGAAACAAAATGCCTGTATAAACAAGGTGAAAGGCATTGATTCTGCATTTAATTGCCAAATAGTTACTAATGATATGCCTGGAAAAATGAAACTGAACACTGAGTCTAAAGTGTTCATGATGTGAAAAATGACACAAGCTATTAAGAAAAATAAATCTCAGCTGTATCCTAACAGCAAAAACAGTTAGTAATTATCAAAGGAATGTAGTAGCACTTTTGGGTCAGGCAAGAGTTAAAGTTACAGTGACCAATAAAACTAGATATTGCCTCTTGTTGTATCTTTTGGTAAACAGAAGTTTATTTGGATGTGACCGGGGTGCTCATTCAGGTTTTACAGTGATTAAAGTGAACTAGCTCACAGCAATAAATTCAAGCTAGGCCCACTCGGAAGTAGTTATTAGTAGTCAAGGTTTGAACCATAAATAATGCATGAAACAAAAATGCAAAAGGGTGAGTAGGTACTCATATTCTATACCATATGTTTAATGAAACAACTGAATAGGTTCCAGCAGTGATGACTAAATTTAAAGAATCACAAACAGTTGGGATTAAAACTGCTGATGGACAACAACATCATCACCAAAACCAACTAATGTTAAATGACACATCACTGGCCATCACATGATAAAGATGTGCAAACTGATAGTGATGAGTCATCAGCCAACTGACATGAAGCCACAGTTCCAAGACCAACCAAAGAAAACTCTCACCAAATGACAAAGTTGCAAACCAAAAGTAAGACATCAGTCAGCTGTGGTGAATCTGCAATTTCATGATATGTAACAATGATGACACTGGATATGCTGATGAAGATACCAGCCTGATGAAACTACAAAATGAAGATGCCTACTGATGCACCTGCATGATTACATTCTCCAAGGCTAATTTTATCCAGGAGGTTGGAATGCCATATATGCCCTTGTCTTCAAGTAAAACACTATTTCAGATTCCACCTCATCTAGGTTAAACTGAACATTCATCAACATGAACCTACTGATAGATACCGCACAGCCAATGGCAAGAATATTTCAAAAGTTGACAATGCTCACTGAATCTGAATGTTTCCATTAAGGATGATGATGTGGCAATAAAGAATCAGACTTTTTAGAGATAAGGTAAGACAACTATTATCACAATACTGAAAGATAGAATCCTCATTCTCTTCAACAATGATCACATATCTGAATGGTCACACACACTCATAGAGAACTACTGTCAAAACTGAATGGCCATTTATATGTTTTGCAGACAATTACTGTCAATCTTTTAAGACATAATACATGTTCTTCAAACAATAACTATCAAAGCTAAATAGTTGTTGCAGCAAGGCAAGTCCTCATTCACAATTTGAAGATGATAGAATCAAATATTGGCATGAGGCAAGCTGTCATAAAATATCATCATACCTTCTCACACCACAGGTTGCCAAGATACAGCTGAGAGTTGTAGGGAATATATAAGGGCACATGATGTCTCTTCTTCCACACTTCACACTAGAAGTAGGTGCTACACATTGCCAAACAGTAGCAGGCACAGAATAGCCCTTGTAAAATATATTGTAAATATGAACATATAATTGTAGTCATGTTTTACTAATAAATATATATATTATAGTCATGTTTTACTAATAAATATATATATTATAAAACGTTTTAACACACGTTTGTGTTTATATATATATGATCACATACAAACATAAGAGGAACTAAGTTGAATTTTATAGTTGTAAAGGCAAATGTAGAGAGACAATTAATTTAAATGTGGTCATGCATTTCACTACAAAGGCACAAATATTTGAACAACAACTGAATGGAATTCAGTATAACTAAAAATTATAAAAACATTATTATAAATATTTGTTATATTTCAGACCGAATGGCAATATTAGTTATTCAAATCAATGGAAGACATCAAATGCAGATAATCCAGGTGTATGTCCAAACAATTTTTTATTAAGATAAGAATTAGAGGTTTTTAAATGAATGTACACAATGCTTTTGATCAAATGAAACTAGACTAAAATTTTCAAAGAAAACTTTAATGCTTAAATTTGTTAATGATTGAAAGATTTAAGTTATGTGGATAAATTTGATTATGGTAACAGAAATGAGAGAGGTCACAGATGTATTGAGCTCACAGAAAAAATGAAAAAACAACTGTATGTTATAAATTGTTACTGTGAGAAAAATGTTAACCAGAAATCGCCATGTAAGAATTTAAATAAATATGGCAGAATTAAATTATATTTTTATTATTAGAAAATATATATTTCCAAATGGTAAAGTTCTTAGCTTCAACATAGGAATACGTTGTCAATTAGTGAAATGGAATATCTGTATTAGTGCAAAATTGAAGAGACAAAAACTATTATGAAAAAAACACTATTAGCACTTTATGCCAGAAGGTTTTGTGATGATGATATTTTAGATGTTATATTATGTGGGACTCTTTCCATGATCTATCCTTAAATGTTGAATATCTAGAAAATGTTAAACTTTATTTACACTTTTGAAATAAAAACAACTGTTAGTTAATAACACACAAATAAGCAGCATGAGTTAGTAGACTACATAACATTTGAAATTGTATTATTCTTTGCTTTTCTTGAGATCTTGGTGGCCTGACCATTGACAATATTAGCATAGAAATAAAACTCATATCTTTAGATTCTTGCATATAGAATTTTAAGGCAACACATTAATCAATTGAGCTCTTCTGTCTTGAGAAATTTTATATGCTTGTCTATGAGAGTTGGCTCAATTTATTTAGTCTGTGTTTTGGTTCAATATACTTATGACTGAGAATTGGGGGAATTAAGAGGATTTTGAAATTTCTACTGACTGAATAGTTCAGTTGATTAGAGGATTGTTTAAAATGTAATATTCAAGCATTTAAAGATGTGTTTGATTCCTCTGCTAATACTGTCACTGGCCAGCCAGCAACACCTGAAGAAAAGCAAAGAATAACACCATTTGAAATGTTGCATAGTCTAGTAATTTACAAATAATCATTTGTATTTGAAATGTTAAATAAAGATTACAAATTTTCTAGACATTCAACATTTAATGATAAATGACAGAAATAGTCCAACATTTTATAACAGGTACTAAAATTTGATATATCTAATCTTCATAAAAACTACAATAAATTTAAGTTTAAAAATGAAATAGTTTTAAAATATTAACAACTTTGACAATAGTTCAAATGTGACTGAAATCCATAGGAAGATAACTGATATTCCATTATAAATTGCAAAAAAAAGATAGGTAATACTAAAATCTACAATTTCCAGTAAATCGAATAGCTAGTATTGTAAACAGTATGAATAATAATAATGATATAAAAAAAATTGAATTGTGAATAGGCAAGGAAACTACAGAAAGGATAAAATCATCAAAAGTGTGAAATGATATTTTGCTATTAAAAACAAAGTTTGTTTCTGCATTAAGAAACAAAGATGGAAGTATTACTAGAACTTAGAGATAGCTTCATAAGTATGTAAAATAGTTTTTTTAAGAAATTATATAATAATATAGAGCAATAAAACAAAGTATCCCCTACAATTATTACAAATTCAGAATTGCCAAGAATCTTAAATGAAAAAAAAAAAACATACAGGCAATGGGAGGATTATTTTTATCATTTTAAAAGAAGCAGGTGAAAAAATAGAGAAAGTGTTGACATATTTATATACTAAATATATAAATGATAAAGATGGCAATGAATTTAAATATCTCCTTTAGTTATAAATATATTTATTAGTCATCTTTCCAAAATAGAATGCAAAAATTCAAGTATGATAATGATATAACTTTAACATTTGTCTGAAGGTTTGTGATGATGGTTTATTATTAGATGTGATATGTTGGGCAATTTCCATCATCTACGAGTGAATGTTGAATGTATAGGAAATTTCAACCTTTATTTAAACTTTCCATATACAAAAAACTTGTTTGTAATAACACACAAATAGACAACACAGGTTAGTAATTACACAATGTTTTGAGTAGTTTTTATTCTTCACTCTTCTTCACGTGTTGTTGGCCTATATGCACAGTGGCAATTTTTACTTAGAAGTTGAACTCACATCTTTAGATTCTTGAATATCCAATTTAAGGCAAACACTCTAAGTCACTGGGCTATTCTGCCAAAGGCAACATATAGTAGAAATTTAATATATTTATATATGAGGGTTTGTTCAAATCCTCCCGAGTCTTTCAATTTTTTTTATGAGCAAGGCTAATGAGTTTTCTTTATTTTATTATTATTGTTTAATATTTTTACTAAGAGAAAGATTAATTGGAGGCTTCCATGCCTTGTGCATTTCCACACTGGGTTGACTTTTAGGATTATTTACTGTCATATGAGCCGCTTCCTTGAACTTTTTTCTATGCATTTTTTCCTCTTTATCCAATATCTTTGTATTTTCCCAATTAAACTCATTAGCCTTTCTCATAAAAAAAATTGAATGACTCAGGAGGATTTAAACCAACCCTCATTTATAAATATATTAAATTTCTATTATATGTTGCCTTTCACAGAATATCTCAGTTGGTAGAGTGTTTGCCTTAAATTTGATATTCAAGAACCTAAAGGTGCGAGTTCAACTTCTAAGTGAATATTGTCACTGTGCATATAGGCCAGCAAAACCTGAAGAAAAGTGGAGAATAATACTACTCAAAACGTTGTGTAATTACTAATCTGTGTTGTCTATTTGTGTGTTATTACTAACAAGTTGTTTGTATTTGGAAAGTTTAAATAAAGTTTAAAATTTTCTATACATTCAACATTCACTCATAGATGATGGAAATATTCCACCATATCACATCTAATATAACTTTGATATTTCAAAAAAAAAATCCTTTTTTGAGTTAGAAAACTTTTCTAATAACAATATAAAAAGGTTGGAAATATATTTCAATGTTTTCGGCATTATTTATAATTCCATGAAGACAGTAAGCTCAAATTTGTCGTTAAACAACAGGGAATAATTTTGTCACTGGAATATAGTCTTTGATTTTTTAGGCTAATTTTCTTGGAAAGCTAGATGGCACTACTTGTCATTGTGACAAATATTTTTAAAAACAGTCTATTTAGCACCTATGCATTCTGCTGGTAAATATTGTGTTCTTGATTGGATAAAAAGCTTCTACACTAAGTTTCTAAATATTCATTTAAATATTAGTACGAGAAATATTACTAGTAAATCTAAAATTAATCCTTTCTTGTTGTTTACATATTCCTACAAAAAATATATAAAAAGTTTTTAAATAATCATGTGGAAGGAAACCAAAATGTTCAGACATTCACTATTGCTATTAATTTCCGTCCATCAACCCGTCAATAAATGTTTTAAATGCATATAGGAATTTTCTGTGCTTAGAGATTATTATATAAAACAACATTTGTTAACTGTGCTTAATTCAGGATTTTATGTTAATGTGAACTATAATTCTAATGACAGGGTATTTCTATACCTCATAGAAAAGAGACAGCATCTCATTTTTAACTAATTAATAGCAATAGTGCATATCTAAATGTTTTTGTTCCTTCCCACATGATGACCCATAAATCGCTAATACAAATTATGTACAGATATTCAAAATTGAGATAATGTAATGTCATGTGTAATTAAAAATGAAATATTGTCTTTTTCCTATGATTTATAGACTTAAATTTATATAAATACTCTGTCATTTGAATTATATAAATCATAATAGAATTAAACCTATTGACGGGTGAATGCAAGCAAATTAATACCAACAGCACATATCTGAATGTTTTGATATCCTCCTACGTGGTTGCATATAAAACGCTAATAAAAATTAAGTAAAGTTTTAAGCAAATTGAACTTTATATTAATTTAAAATATAGTTTGTTCAAATGAAGATCCTACTTTTGGACGTTAAACCAAAAATATACACACAAAACACTATGATATAAACATTTAACTATTATAAAGTAAGCTGTTCTTGATCTTCCTAGACTGGACCATGGCCATTGGGCTTATCTCTTTTATGAAAGGAATGTATTAGCCACTGATCTATGTAAATGTGATCAAACACATATCATGAAACTACATAATTAATAACTGATGAATCTATGGAAACAATAGTGCAATTAAATTACTTAATAAAATGAAACTCTCTCTGGGTGGGAATTTTCAAGGGTTTCGTTACAATCTTTTGAAATTAATCTTAAAAAAAAATTCAAATTAAAAAAAAAAAAATAAAGAGAAGGTGAGAAATTTTATATTTTTTTTTTCTCTCCCTTTTTTAATTGTAAAGAGTATATAATATTCATGTTTTGTTGATAAACATTGATTAGAATGTAATATGTATTGTTTATTGAAATGCAAGTGAACAGTACTTTTCAACATGTACATATATGGAACACAGTTGCGTTTTTGTACGTGTAGCATGTGCATATAAGTATAATAAAAATTTTAAAAAATAATAAGATAATTATTAATAGTAAATTAAATGGATGCATAAATATTATGGAGTATATGTTTTCTCATATATTTCTTTTAAAATAAAGTAAATAGCAAAATGTCTCACTTTCATCTCTCTGGGTGATAGACTTTTTTCCAATAACTTTTCTCCCATTTATTACTATTGCTACATCCCATGGTCTCTTGACTGTTACAGCTGAACAAGTATCAAATGGTTCAATCAAACAGAATCAATTAATATAGCAGTGATATTTAATACATCTGAACTTACTAACATTACATAGATGAAAAAGACTTAATGACCATCTTACTTGATAATCCTTATGCAATCTTACAACTCAATAAAAATAGACACTACATCTCACATTACATACAATACTACACTTCTGCATTCATCATCACAATCTGCATTATCTGGGTCTTTTATATCTTTGAGGTTTTCTGCAGTGCTTAATCTAGTGGGAGATCATTTAATTTCTTGTCTATTTTTTATACACAAACATTTCATACAATAAATAATATTATTTTATACCAATTAATAATATACGTATACAAATACATGTAATATTATTTTATTAGTCATTCTAGAAAATCACTGAAATGTTTGATTATATAGTATTTAAACTGTTCCAGTCTTTCAATTTCTAGACAATCTTGGTGGTTCTTCCTCCACTGTACTTTCTCTGCCATCTTCATCAGTTAATTACACATTGAATATTTTTTCCATGAATTACCTCTGGAAATTAGTCAAGGTGTTATTCACTATCAAAGGATCTGCTTCTTCAAACAGCTCACCCCTGTATCTTTTGCTTTCATACTTCCAATGGCACATCAACATAATCATTCTTTATCACAGGACCACTTTCTTCACCTAATGCAGAACATGTTCTCTCATTCTCAACTTTGAGTTACTCACATTCATGGCTTTTTATATGGATTATGTGTTTATGGATTTCATTTCCATGAGAGGACGGCAAAAATTTTAGTTGTCTTGACAGTGTTTTCGATACAATTCTGGTTTGCTACTGTTTTTTCATCACATATTCTTTCACTTAATAATATATTTCATAGTTTATAATTTATTCTTTTTCTTGATTTGTCTAGTGACCCAACATTCATATACAAGTCAGAAATGTTTGCCTCATCAACATTTCCTCAGACATGCTTGGTGTAAAATGTTTGGAAAACATCATAATGACAAGTAAAGCTTCATAAATATTTTCATATTTGATTTTATTTAAATTTTGCTACAACTGCTGCATTGTCTCATTGACTAATCCATTTGACTCAGGATGATAGAGAAGACTTAAAACATGCCAGATCCCATTGCTAGCTAGAGATTTTTTTAGAGAAACTAATCCAATTCCATTATTTAAAATGATCAGTTCTGGAAACCTATGGGATATGATTAGCTAATTTAATATTTTATATTTCATCCATTTCCAGAATCAATGCATACCAAAGAATGTGGCCATTGAAAGACTCAGTATTGTCCATACGTGTTCACTGCTATGGTTTGATAGCTTGTTCCCATGGTTGTAATTCCTTTCAGGGTAGTCTAGCTGTAGAGTAACAAGATTTGCAGTGCTTAACTGCCTATTCAATATGACTGCTTATATGAGGCTACAAAATCATTCATTTTGGCAGTTGTTTTGGTTCAGATGTTTTTTATGCAATATTTCTAATACTTTTCCCTCTGCCTTCTGCAGAAATCAATACACAATCTATCATCAGATATATTGTCAAACTATTGTGAACATTTAACTTGGTTTGTCTAGGTAACTTGCTCAAATTCAAGGTCATCATTCTTTAATCCATTATGTAACCAGTTGATAATGACCACCATCTTTACCCCATTTGCCTACAACTGCATCACTTAAAACTTTCGATTTTATGGAAGCTATATAATTTATTTTAATAACCCATAGCTCATGTTCATGCACATGTGGCAATCAAGACAACACATCAGCATGACTAATTTTTTTCTTAATTTGTACATAAGTGTAAAATCATAACATTCATCCACTGATCATCTATTGATTTGCATGATTGGAGTATGCTTCAGATTTTTTAATATTGTGAACAGAGGTCTGCAGTTGGTACAAATCTAGAAAGCATGCATATATATATATTGTGCCGGTCAAAACCTGTTTATCCATCTAACATGAGCTGGAACTCACAAAATGTACTTCAAACCCAGTCAAGCCCAATATTTAGGTCAGGGACCAGCCTGAATTCGAACCCACTCTCTAAGCCCCAGATCTAACACTTAATGAATAACATAATAGTGATGGCACATGAGAATTAATCTTAATCCGGCCAACTAGAAAAGCTGAGCAACACAATGAGACATCTATTAACTATGACTATATTAAAATATACATAAGCATTGCTGTAATATGTGGAAGTGGAGGAAAAGGAATTCAAACTACTCAAGTAAGTTAGATAATAAAATATAGTTTAATATAATGAAAAATTATTTATACACATTTATAAATTAAATACATTAGTAAGTGCATGAATGAGCAAGCGGTAGATAATTACATAGTGTCATTCATGCTATTATTTCTCATATGTTCTTTATTAGCTAAATAATATATTACAAAGAAACACACATCTTTGGTGGTCCAATATTAAGATGCCAATCAGTATTAGAAAGAAGTTACATAAAATTGCTATTAACGCTTTGGGTTATGGTTCTGAAATGTGGTGACTAACATATGATTTAGGGGAGCGTTCTGAAATTCATTATACATATGATATAAATTATTGTCACGCCATTGAGGTTGTGAAAATAAACAAAAGACAGTTAAAAGATTATATTTGAACTATGACAAAATATTTAATGAAAATCATTTAACAATAGTAAGACGAACACTTTATTTTTCCCAAGGCACATAGATACTCTTAAATAGATATATAAATTATGATGGTGGGACTGTATAAGACTGAAATAAATTTAATTAATAAAATAGAAGTAGTTGGCATTTATATATATTTTTTAAGCAAAGCTTAATTTTAATATTAGAGCATTAAAACTGGGTCATGAAGCAAAAGGAATAATAAATACGAAGAAGTTTGCGGTGCTGACGTAATAGCCTAAAATAACTAAGAGAAAAAGGTCATGCTTCTGGAAGAAAAATGAAATGGATGGGCATAGCGTGTGCCAAACTTATGAGTCACCACCAGAAGCCTTTTTATACGAAGAAATGGATGGGCATAGCGTGTACCAGACTTAGGGGTCACCGCTAGTGGCCTTTTTATATGAAGAAAGAATATGCATAGCATGTGCCAAACTTACGGGATCACTGCCAGAGGCATTTTTATATGAAGACTTGAGAAGAAATCTATGGGTTCGAACTTGTCGTAACCCCCAGATTAAGAAGCTTGTATATATAGAACGAAGATAGGCTAAATGACAGAAACGCAGTACGAATGAATGTCACTAACAACATTGAATAAATTTTACAGCTTTAAAATAAACGACCCTTGTTTGAATACTATAATACGCCATGAAATTATAATATATATATATAGAGAGAGAATATTTCATTTAATAAAATATACATTAAGATTTTACCTAGTAAAAGAAACATTAAGATTTACATTTCAAATTAATAAACTATACGTTAAGATTTGATTTAGTAACAGAAACATTAAGATTCACCCCCATCCCTTTTCTGATATTTAAAATAAATCAATCCCACGTTCGTTGATTTTACAATAAATGAAATATATAAGTACTTTATTTGATATTTTAAGCATAGACTATTTTAAGAGTATAGAAAAAAAAATAACTAGCAGTTATATAGAAAAAAAATAATCGGTCACCTTCCAGAAATGAATAAAGAATATTTTTATAGGATTTCAAAGCGTTAATTAGCTTAAGTTCTGGATTTACACAGGGTAGAAAATCCAGAATTAAACAAATATATTTTTATAATAAATAAAATGTTGACTCAAAAAACAATCTGGTGAGTATATTAATTAATAATGCATTGTTTTAAATGGACGTTTATAACTTGCTTCGTGAAGGTTTACTTAAAAAAATATAGAAAGGATTTTTAGAAAATTCAATTCATCAGATTGTTTTAGATTGACATATTAATAAGCAAGCAGATATATAAATCAAATAATAAATATATATAAATAAATGATCGCACCAAAATTAAAAAGTTAAGAGCATATGAGATAGGATTAAATATAAAGAAATTATTTGAGAACAAAATTACATTTACAGATATATATATATAAAAACAAAGTTAAAGAATATATTTAGGCTAGATTTAGTTTGAGGTGACGGCTTGAAAAATTACCTTGCAGTTTTAAGAGTTCAATTTAAAATATTGCAAGTTTTCCTGTGGCAGCAAGCTTCTATTAGCACACTGAAGATCTTAGGTCGGGCTTTGCACTCTTGGGCAGCAGGATGGTATGGCCATGAAAGATGATGACCCAAATGAGCCAAGAAGTGATGGATTTACTGCTACATTATTTAAATTTCAAGCGACATGTAATATGTTTTCACTAGAGTAGCTAATCTCTTCTCTGATTAAAAATCAGTCAATTTATACCTTGTCTTTTATCAGTTGTTTTTGAAGATGCAATTGTAAGATAATGTCCAAAAATAAATTCAAATCTATTTCCAGATTAGAAATAGACTTGACATGTTTTTTTAACAAAAGTAAATCTTTAATCTACTTAATCCCATTTATTTTAAGTAAAACTTTAATTAAAAAATACCTTCCCCAGATTAAAACAATAGTGCTTCCAACTCCTAATTATTTTTAGACAATTAACAACACTTGCATCTTCCATGTTGGATTTTATAAAAAATATACAGTTTAATAGAAAAACAAGCAATTTAAAAAGAAAAAGTTAAAATGACATATAATAAATATTTAAAAACATCAATATTTTGTTAGCAAGTTTTGCTCCTATGTATATATTTGAGCCACATCTATAATACTTTGATAAAAAACTAATAATTAATAAAAAGAATTAATAATAAGTTTAAAACATGTTATTGAAACATTAAATTTTATAATTTAGGCACGCATCTCAAACATATACATAAAAATATATACACGACAAAAAGGAGCGGGATGGGAAATAGGGGTTTAAACACAGGTTAGTAGGTAGAAACATGAAGCACAATCTTAAGCTAAGATTGACTGCTTCAATATATATATATAAAAGACATATTTTCCAGGTTCATCGGTATATCAATATTTAAAATATTTTAACATGGATGAACCCGCAGAATGTCTTTTATATATGCAACCCGTGAAAATCATCGTATCAAGATATATATATTCATAGTATCATTTATGGGAGCTTCCATGTAATAAAAATATAACAGCTATATAGCTGACACTTCAATCCAATAACAAGTACTTTCCTGTTAAATAGCTAATATTTCAGTACAATAACAAATATTTTCATCAGAGCTTAAAAATACTTGTTATAGAACTGAAACATAAGCTATGTAGATATTATATTTATATTATACAGAATCCCCTAAAAGAATACTATAAATTCACTTATCCATGAATTAAAACACATATATGTGTATACATGTAAAAAAAATTAATTTGCGAATACTATCACCAGGGCCTCATTGTTGTGTTTAACAATAGTTCTTTTCAGCTGCTGATCAAGTTCTGGAAACATATGCAATTGGGTGTTGTCTTTCATAGACACCATCTGAGATACCTGCTCCAACTGTATATTCAGAAGCATTTGTGGACACAATTACTTGTTGATCATCTGTATAATGAATGAAGAGTTAATTTGCCATTAACAAGTCTTTTGTTTAATTAAAATCTGTAAAATTGTTCAACTCCACACCTCAATCACCATTTTTCATTATTAAATCATGTAGTAGAGTTACAATGAAATATTTTGTATGTGAAATTGTTTTTGTCAAAAAAGTTAGCCATCCCAAAAATTCTTGCAAGTCAAGTGTATACTCCTTTGTTTGAATATTTATTACGGGTTACACAATGATCACTGATTAAGTGAACAGTACCATCTGATCATAATGCCATTATAATGGGTGTTGTCCATAATGCCTCAACAATTATTATTATTTCCCTCTTTATTAAATATTTCAGGTGTTTTTCCCAACTTGGTTTTCAATGCAAAGGGAACCTTTTGAGTCTACAGGTAAAATTTAGAGCAATTTCTGCTAATTCAATGTCAATCAGTTGTGAATTATTTTCTAAAAAACCCAACTTAAACAGCTATGTAATGTTTTTAGAAACTTCCAATTTCAACTGTATTCATTATATTTATTCTAATGCCCAATGGCCTAAATCAATTTATGCCTAGAATCATACTTACATCTCTTGCAAATGTATATAAATGTAGGTTTTCTTAAACTCTCATATTTACTTTTACTAGCACAGTTGCTATCCTTCATACTTCTTTAGTGCAATTGATCACTATTGAATTAGTTTTAACTATTGGTAAATTCCTCTTACTTTTCTTTATAATATTTAATCAATTTCCTGGCAACAAAGAGATACATTTTCCCCACTGACAATCTCCATTCTGACTTTCTGTTCACAAATACCAACATCTAGTATAAGGTGATTGTTGTTGTTGTTTGTGTTTTGACATTGATTTCTCTTTTACCATTCCCTCCTATAAATTAAAGTCAGATAATAAATTGACTTTATTCTTTTTCTGATTTTAAGAGTAAACTCATTACAAATGATTCTCAACATCACAATCATGACAGCCACCATTTTTATATTTCAACTTGTTTTTTGTAGATTCATGTCTATTGTAACAATAATGTGTCCAGGTGTTATCTACCCTATCTTGCATCATTTTTTTTTCCTTGACATTGTTCATAAATATTTGCAGCCTCATTGCTTCTGTACTGTTCTAAAACTCAATTACATTTTCCAACACAGTTTTCTAAGTTACAAAATTTTCAATTGCACATGTATATGCTAGTTTGGGTTCACTCAGCAACAACTACTGCACTCGCTATCAATCATCCCCTGCAATAGCTAGTTGAAAAGCATATTTTTAAACTCAGTACTGAAATTACACCCTTTGGCAAGCATACACAATTCCATGTTGTATTTCTGTATTTTTTCACATGTTGCCTGGTGTCTATTTTTAAACTGCAGCCATGCTTCATTACATATTGTAATCTTGATATGCCTGTTTAACTTCTCTTTTATTTCTTTGTATGATACATCTTCTGAACCTTTGGACTGCACAGTCACTTAGCCACCTGTACCTCTTCTTTTACTCCTAAACCCATGTATGTTAACTCTTAGACATTTTCATGTGGATAGCTTTAAATTTGCCATCTCATTGCATCATTTACAGCAAACTCAATGGTAGAGCTAGTTTGCAATGCCAGCATTATTTATTTCATTGTTACTCCCAAATGACATCTGTTTCCATTGCTTTAAGATTTGGTAATACATCATCTAATCATCCACACCAAATAGATATAACATTACCGGCATGTTTTTATTTTGTTGATTTATGTTTTTAATTTTTGAATTTGTTTGATTTTTTTATGTATATTTCTTAAAAATAAATAAATTTTTTGTGCATCTTTTTTGTACATAATACTTGTATTTCAGTTTAGTATTTTTCTAAACTTGTTGATATGGCCATACCAAGCAAACTGCTCATAAATCCATTGGTGGAAAGGCCTCATATTGGGTGCCATTTTCTAACCTCTATATGTGCTTAAACAAATCTTGATCTATAACCACAAATGTGGACTATGCTCATTTGTCAGTTAGTTATAAAAATTCAGCTGCAGAGATATGTAGTTAAGACAAAAAAAGAAATTAAAATCATAAAATAAATTATCAGTAAAGTAAATATTTTGGGAAGAGAGAGTAACTGCAATCATTCCCTAATTAATAATTTAGAATAAAAATAACATTCTCCCTTTATCAAAGACATATTCTCTGAGCTATAAGTATTTGCACCTTTAAACAATAATGATAACTTTTCATGTTTTGTTAATGTTTCTAAAAAAATATCTATTAGGTAAATTATTTGCCAATAAGATCTGAAAATACCTTTCTTAAAGCACAATTGAAAAATTAAACTCTTTTATGCCACACCACAAATGTAATATTAATAATAATCAATCACTTCTTAAATAAAAAATAATGATAATGATAATAATAATATCAGGATTTCTTTGTTTACTTTAAGAAAATACTCTACAGTACTGTGCTGTCACACATGACTGGCATTTTGATAGGCTGTGGGAAACATTCATTTCACTTAAAAGTTAATATGTCCTCATATATCATAACACTACTATATCCATTTAAAGGGGTGATAAATATGATCAACAATGACATTAAATAATTACATAAAATTTTGAATAATACAGCCTTTTTATCCAGAATCTCAGCCAGAATAATAGAAAGACAAGGGTGCTTTTTGTATCCTCCTATCATCCATGACAACACAATAACTTAACTAAAACTAATTAATTCAACAATTTAACTAAATGTAACTGGAATAATGTGCAGTAAGGGTTAATAACTTGGAAATAAATTCATTTTTACAATTACATAATGTTTAGTCTGAAGTTTGCAATTCCATACAATAATTATCATCAAAATAAAATGAAATGAAATATCCAGATTTGCATAAATTTGTCTATCTGGTTATTAAGATATCTAAAGTTTGAAATAATTTAGGACTCAAGAAAATGTTTTGCAAATATTTTGCAAACACACTTATATTTGGCATATAAAAAAAAAAAAATTCACCACGAGTATTGAAAAAGACTACAATTTATTACCAACACAAAACGAAACAAAATACACAAATTTATTAGATAATATAACATTGATACTATACATAAAGTATCACACTAAGCAGTCCTTTACTAGTGTATAAATTAATATGAAAAATTCATACATGTTTGAAATCCTGCTATTACACTGGATTAACTAGCTGAAATGTGCATCTGATTTACCAATACACTAATCTGTAATTTTAGTAAACTTTCTATAGGTCTCTTACGTTGAGTTAATGACTAATGATTTTTTTATCTTGTTTATTACTATTATAATATAAAAACTATTAAAATAATAACTTTATTACTAATAACGTTAACCAAGTTATGGTTTATAATTAAATAATCTTCATTAAGGCTGTAGCCTCAAGAACATGCAAATAAAATGTGATAGTAGGGACCTCTACAGGTCTTAACCCACAAGCTTACTCTTGGGAAGAAAAGAGGGGAACCCTTCTTTACTTCAACCTACTTTCTATTTAAATAGGGTTCGATCTGAGAGTGTGAAGCTATTCAATACTTCACTAATTAAGTCCACATTTCTTATTACACATCAATACTCATGAAATCTTTCAATTTACAATGAGTCAATGGAAAGATTTTATAGTGAGAAATCTATTATGATAATTTAAAATTCTAATTATAAATTTATTTAAATGCACATTGATTACGTAAGTAATATTCATTAAGGCTGTATCCTCAAGCACATGCATATAAAATGCAATAGTAGGGACCTCTATAGGTCTTAAACCACAAGCTTACTCTTTGGAAGAAAAGATAAGAACCCTTCTTTACTTCAACCTACTTTCTATTTAAATAGGTGAAGCTGAAGCGGTTCGATCTGAGAGTGTGTAGCTATTCAATACTTCACTAATTAAGTCCACATTTCTTATTGCACATTAATATTCGTGAAATCTTTCGATTTACAATGCGTTCCTAATATCGCATTTTATATGCATGTGCTTGAGGCTACAGCCTTAATGAATATTACTTACATAATCAATGTGCGTTTAAATAAATTTATAATTAGAACTTTAAATAATCGTAATAGATTTCTCACTATAAAATCTTTCCATTGACTCATTGTAAATCAAAAGATTTCACGAGTATTAATGTGTAATAAGAAATGTGGACTTAATTAGTGAAGTATTGAATAGCTTCACTCTCTCAGATCAAACTGCTTCAGCTTCACCTATTTAAATAGAAAGTAGGTTGAAGTAAAGAAAGGTCCCCCTCTTTTCTTCCAAAGAGTAAGCTTGTGGTTTAAGACCTGTAGAGGTCCCTACTATCGCATTTTATACACATGTGCTTGAGGCTACAGCCTTAATGAATATTACTTACGTAATCAATGTGCGTTTAAATAAATTTATAATTAGAACTTTAAATTATCATAATAGATTTCTCACTATAAAATGTTTCCATTGACTCGTTGTAAATTGAAAGATTTCATGAGTATTAATGTGCAATAAGAAATGTGGACTTGATTAGTGAAGTATTGAATAGTTTCACACTCTCAGATCGAATTGCTTCAGCTTCACCTATTTAAATAGAAAGTAGGTTGAAGAAGGGTTCCTCTCTTTTCTTCCCAAGAGTAAGCTTGTGGTTTAAGACCAGTAGAGGTCCCTACTATCACATTTTATACACATGTGCTTGAGGTTACAACCTTAATGAATATTACTTACGTGATCAATGTGCGTTTAAATAAATTTATAATTAGGTTTATAATTAAATAAATTATGACTAAGTATGGGTCATTTATCAAAAGTCCCACTCACTATTTCATGTTTAATTTAATGTCCACATAAAATATAATAAATATTTTAATTATAAATGTCTTAATTCAAGCTAAGAATATTTCTTAACTATTAATAACACTAAATATTGTGTTCAAATATTCATTTAATAAATAAGCATTTTAAAATATTCAATTTTAAATTAATTTTCTCCATTGGTTTGCTTGTGAAGTACCAGCAAGACTCAATAACACAATACAGATATTGATGTCTATTACTAAGGCACTACTGATAATAAAGTGCACCTTGAGGAACTAACACATCAAATCTAATATTTACCCTTGCCATAACTTTTAAACAAAGAACGATAATCTACACCTTCTATGGTGGAAAGCTATATTTAATTTCACATGAGGAATGCAAAAATAACAACTAATGTTTGCAGAGTAAAATACTACACAAGCATTTGGTAGTTTCTAGCCTATTGCTCAGGCATTAAATGTAGGTGTGAAGTCTGTCTCACCACCTAAAGAAAAGAAAATGCACCAAAGATAATCTCATGGGATTAAACACCTTAAGTATACTAAATGTTATATAAACTCTTGATCATCCTCTTCATGAGAATTGATCACCTTGACTACCAAACATATCATAACATTATAGCAAAAGCTAATCCTCTCATGGAAAATAAAGTATTTTGGGGAGAGCATTTTCATCCCACCAAATAAAATATGTTATAAATATTAAAATATGCTGATATTAAACATATACCAACTCTACACTTAGGCAAGATAGCAAAACACACTAATAATAATAAACCTATATTAAAATGTATATTTCAATTAATATCTGAATCCAATGAGTTAAAAAAAACATGTCTAGCCATGTGAAAAAGTATAATAAATTTAATTTTAATTAAGGAATATTCGACAACAATGTATAGCATACAAGCTTAAACTAAAATAAAGTGGACATACTATTAAAGGATAACTGTTATTAAATTACTTAATTAATACAATATAAATTCTGTTGAAACTTTAAACAAGAAATATCTTGTTATAGCATTTTTTCAAATATAGTTACTTCTGATAAATTTAAAGTACTGTTTTACCCCTTAAAAAAATATAAAAGATTTTTCTTTAAATACCCAGCATGCAAAGTTCATATCTCCAGTTGCATGTAATAAATCAGATATATTTCATAGGTATTACTTCATATCAAATAAACACATAACCCAACATAATGATAGTACTATCTACACTTGTCATTACAAGATCCTTAATATATTACATGACAGATATAAACCTTAACATACATTAATATTATAAAACAAAATAAAATTTTATCAATTAGTTTTTTTCTTTAAAAAAACATTAAATAAACAAATGCACATTATCTCATTAGCAGAACTATTTCTACGCTGAGCTGCCCATCCAGGTAAAGAGTTTCCATCCAGTCATTATTCCAAAACATTGAAAGTAATAAATGCATTTTTTTTTCTAATGAAGTTTTTTTCTTTAGCAATTATAAATAATAAACATGCAAAAATAATGTAGTAGAAATGAAGCTTAATTCCCAATTGAATTATAATGATAAAAATATGGATCATAAAAAAACGAATATTATAACATTGACGATAAACACACACATTATTTGAAGACTATATGTATAGTTAGCTAGCTAAAACATTGAAGAAAATGTGCACGTTTTCCTAGAGATTAGTATGATAATAACTGCAGTTGAATTAGAGAATGAATGAAACTATAATAATTCCACTGTGCAAACATTATGGCATATAATTTAATTTTCTTATCAAGTCACTAAAGATATTATTATATTATCTTTCATAATTTTAGCACTTTACTTTCAATGGTATTTTTTTTTTCAAAAAATATACATATATTTAATCTTCACATTTATTTCAAATAAGTTTTTATTTCTTTAAAAAAATGCATGTATATGATTTATTATCATTATTATTATTTTTCCTAGAGATTAGTATGATAATAACTGCAGTAATACATCGTCTAATCATCCACACCGCCCAATGGCACTGTTGGTAGTGAAAAACAAATAGATATAATGTTACCAGGCTGTTTTTATTTTGTTGATTTATGTTTTCAATTTTTGGATTTGTTTGATTTTTTTTTTTATGTATATTTCTTAAAAATAAATATTTTTTTTTTTTTTTTTAAAAAAAAAAAACACTCCCTTTTTTAAAACAAACATTTCTTTTTTCCGGTCTTTTTTTTTAAGACAGTTTTTTTTTTCAGCCTTTTTTTTTGTTTTTTAAAAAAACTTTTCTTTTTTTATCATTTTGCATGTTTTTATTCATAAGCAAATACATAGAAATTGCTTTTTTACTTTTAAACAAGGCTTTCTCGACAGAGCTCTCTAAGAGCTGTCGTCATAGACACATTTCCAACTCAGCTCCAATACGCTTCACTGTAAGCTCATCCCGGTTACAATAATAAATATTTGGCAGCCCTCAAACCACATTCCATGACTGAATGGAATACCTTTGATGACATTGACAAGATTGACATTCCATTTCAGATATTTGACAACACCTTAATTTCATTAAACCAATACAAAGACAGTTTTTCTGGGCGGGTAAAATATTTTTTTCTGGTTAAAGGAAGACCACCACATTTGCTTTTGTAGCAGGTAAATCTAAAAACTTCAATGCTTAATGGTTGTCTGCCATTTAACTGTTTTGATATCAATAAAGTAGCGGAAAGTGCGTGACTTGATCGTGAACTTTGTCGAATCATGATTTACACTTCTCATTTAGTGAATTGTAACCCCTGAGAATGAAAATAGGGGCAATTGAGAATTCATTACCATTTTTACTAACTCACATAAATTACAATACATTTAACCAAAAAAATAGTTCTAATATACTTTTCATCATTACAACTACAGAAACCTTCATATCATATGCTGTACAATAGTCAAGAGTAATGTCTATAGAGAGTGTCACAATGCATCAATAATAATGTTCACATGCTAGCAATGTTGGGTGAAGGGTGCACTTCAACAACATCTCAGTGTTTGAACAGTTTAATATGCCGTAAGTTCTATGAACAGCCTTGTAAACAGCATATTTGTGATATGATGTACTGTGGCCTCTCCTTAAACAAAGTCAAGAATATCTCAGCAATTAAGCCAGATAAACCTGTTAGCCACTTTAATTTCCATTCCCCACTTTAAGTTTTCCCATATTCTGTTCCACAACATAATCTTTGTCAACTCTATGGCCTTTATATCTAAATCCCCCTTATCTTTTCGCAACCCCAGCATAAAAACCAATAACTCACTTTCTGTATAATCACTTTGTTCATATTTATTCTCCCATAACTTCATTATCTGTACCCTTTCTTCTCTCAAGCATTTACCTTCAATCAACAGATGCCTAATATTTTCTATACCTTCCTTACACAATTTGCACACTAAATCACCCATAGTTTTCCATTTACATGTATATTCTCTTGTTGCTAAAGATCCCTTTCAAGCCTTAAACAATAAACTACTTTCCTTACTATTATCATGAATTAATTCGCATCCAATGTTTCGTTTGCATCTATATATATTTAAACACTTCTTATCCTCCATACTAGTTCTCCATCTCTCCAACTCCCTATTTTTATTAATGCTTCTATTCTTTTATCCCAATTCCTTACCACTATAACACTCAACAATCCTCCTAACACAATCTTCCCACCTTTTATACAAATATACTGATATAAATTCTTTATCCAAATCTTTTGCATACCGCATTACCTTTCTCACCCATCTTGTTACCTGCCCTTTACTCATAACCCAATTAAACACTATTTTGTCTATTCTTTTACTAGCCATAAACTGCAACCTACCAAACATGCACGTAGCTGTGAGCTTTCACCACCTAGTGACTGAAATGGATGGTGTAGCATATATAAAATATCATTAGACAGTGAAGCGAAAATATATACTACAGATTTGCTGCGTTACTATAAATATATATAAATAAATCAATTATTTTATATAGCGCGAAGTTTTATAAACTGTAATAGCTAAACAGCATTAAGCTGTTGCACATGCGCTTTGCAGATTTTAACTATAAATGACTGAATACAAACACTTCAAACACATGATAAAGTCTTTGGGAAAAGTGTTTGTATTCAGTCATTTATAGTTAAAATCTGCAAAGTGCATGTGCAACAGCTTAATGCTGTTTATATATATATATATATATTATGGTTTATTATTCAGAATAAGTGGAGTTACAAAATTTTTATTTCTTTTGGTTTTACAATTAATTGATTTCATGTTGATTTTAGAAGAGAGAATAAGTGGCCTCCACAAGGCTGGAATACATTGTGCTTCATCAGATTTAAACTATTCGATCTTTTTAATATTTCAATAAATTTTCTCATGGTTCTCAAACCATACTTTTCTTTATTAATAAGTATTATAGTATTATCAAAATAATGCACGGTTAAAAAAAACACTGCTAGACATTTATTTCAAACTCGATAAACTACTAAAAGAAATAACTTTTTTAAAAACGTAAATCATGTAGTTAAATTTTATACTTTTTTATTTCCATTATACTTAAATGATAATAAAGAATTCAATGATGGTTAAGATATGGAAAGAAATTAATTCTATAAGGAATAATTGCACAAAAGTCTTGTTCTTAGATGAAGATAAGTGATGTTGTTAGATAATGAAAGATCATTATCATCATCATCAATCACTATCAATGCACTGCAGGATGAAGATCTCTATAGTTCAATCTATCTTCTCCAATCCTTAGCGTCTCTTCTCCACATCCTGCATACTTTTTTTTTCAGCCATCCATCTCAGACATGGTCTCTTTCTGGGTCTTTTACAATCTCTTAGAATCCTATTTTAATATTTCAATTGTCCATCTATTATCATCTCTTCTAGCAATATGTCCAGCTTACTCCAATCTTTTAATTCTTTCATTGATGTCTGTAACACCTGCTTTTTCTTTTACCCATGTATTGCATTTTTGATCTTTTCTTGTTACTCTTAACTTGCATCTCTCTATATTTATTTATGTGGTCTGTGGTCTCTATATTGCTCTTCTATTAAGTGCCCAAGTCTCAGATCCATATGTAAGAACTGATAAAACACATTTATTAAAAGCTTTCCTTTTCAAACACATAGACATATATTCTTTTAATATTAAGTTATTTCTACCAAAAGAACCCCAACCAAGTTTAATTCTATAATTAATTTGATCCATTATGGTTCCATCTTCAGTAATAATCTGAGCAAGATATTTGTAGTTATCTTTTTCTAATTCATCTTTATCAATCTTTATTTTCATATTTTGAGAATATCCATTGAACATTACTTTAGTCTTTTTAACATTTATCTTTAGTCCTACTTTTTTACTTTCATCTGATAACTCTTGCAACTTTTCCTGAACCTCTGAACTATTTGATGTGATGTGATGTATTATGCCCTCTTTTTAACTTTTATGATAGTCAATGGAAAGTATTTACAAATATCAATATTCTCAAAAAAAAAAAAAAAAAAATTATTTTTTTAAAAGACTGGCTTAGTATATGAGTTTATAATTATTACAGTCACCTTCTCAAAAATTGCTATTGCAAATTCTTTAATTACATCAAAAACTGTAAAAGTTTTTTTCAAAGAGTTTTTTACACCTAAAAGTACATTTTCAAGCATATTAAAATAGTTCGCTAGTGCTTTGTAGTTCTAGTAACTTCTTTAAAAGTTAATTCATTGTACAGAGACTTACCTGTCAGTGGAACTTCATTGTAATATCGGACAATGTTTAAAATGACTGAAGTTGCAATTAATGCACCAATTTACATTTCCCTATTGAGCGCAGAAACAAATCGTATATGCACACAAAAAATGAGTGCATACAGAAACCTATATTAAGGTGACCTGTGACTATTTTTAAAAATTAAGTTATTTTTTAAATAACGTGTTATCCAAAACTATAAAGAATTTCTTCAAAACTTATATATACTTTAAGGTGGTAATTATTCTGTTTCTTTTTTTTTTTCATGTGTGAAAGCATCGGTCGGGAATCGAACCTGTGACAACTGCTTCTATGTTAAATGCTACGTTGAAGGGTATATAATGTTTTCTTAAATAAATGGAATAGGAAGTGTTATTTTGGCAATAAAATGGGAACTTTGCAGAAAGTTTATAATTAAAAAATATCATGTGTCACCTGTAGTATTTATATTCCAGACTGATTAATAAAACCTGCTCACATGTTTTCGCTTAGGCTTTTAAAAAGCATTTTAAGACTTTATTTTTCCAACAAATGTTATTGGACTGTCTGCGCATGTATACATTTAAAGTTTATTAGAATTTTGTAATTTTCTTACAGACAGTACATGTATAACTGTCACCTTTAATTATTGTTGTGTTTCTTCTGGATTATATATAAACACAAACGCATGGTAAATACATTTCTAATATTATATTTATTAACAAATATGAAAACAAATATGCACTCCTATTACATGTATTTTACAATGGCTATACTAAGCCTTCTCCTCTTAGCGAAGTATAGCTCCTAGTTCTAGGGTGAACTATGAAAGAAAAGACTGCACATGCACTTAAAGGTTACCTACTACTTCCAATTGTATCTTGGCAGACTGTCTCATGAGTACGTTCAGTGACACTTCCAGCTATATTGTGACAGCTTGTTTCATGCCAGTGTTTGGTTCTATCAGCTTCCAATCCTGAATGTGGACTTGCCTTGTTGCATCAACTATTTCACTTTGATAACTATAATATGGAGAATGTGTATTTGTCTTTCAGCTTTGTGACATTCTGCTTTTCAGCTATGCTGCACTAGCTCTCTCAGAATGTGTATTCGGCATTTCAGTTATGCGGCAGTAGTTCTCTCACTCTATCTACAGGAAGACTAACTATTTATTGACAGGTCTTCATCCTTAATGGAAACATTCAGATCCAGTGAGCATCATCACCTATTGGACTATTCTTGCCATTAGCTATGTGTTATCCATCTATATCTGCTTAGGGACATAGTGATGAATTCTCCATCTGATCTAGATAAGACAGAATCTGACCAAGTCCATTATATGAAAGCTAGATAATATATAACATTTTTTCCTCATTAAAATTAGCCATGGAGAATGTAGTCATGCAAATGTGTAGGTAGGCACTGTATGAATTCATCAGGTTTGGTGATTTCATCAGCAGAATGAGTATCATCATTTGTACATCTTGGAACTATAGGTTCCATCACAGTTGTTTGAAGATTCATTTGTGTTGGCTGGCAACTCCTTGTTATTGAATGAGGCTTTGTTCATGGCTCATATCATGAACCTTAATTATTTTTTATGATGATGTTGTTGTCCATCCGTAGTTTTAATCATCACTGTTTGTGATCCTTTAACTTTAATCACTACTTTTAGAACCCATTTGGTGGTTCTTTAAATTTGTGTCATACTATGTGAGTACTATCTATCTGCTTTTTTAATAACTATGTCTGGGTAGACCTTGTCATTGTGAAACCTAAGTGAGAAAAACAGTCATATCCTAGTAAATTGCTCTGCTTATGAGGAGACACAACAAGAGGCAGATATCTAGTTTTATTGGTCATTGTAACTTTAACTTTTGTCTATCGAGAGTACTACTCAATTGCCTTGGTAATCACTAATTGTTTTTATATCTAGAATATAGCTGATATTTATTTTTTAAGAGCCTATGTCTTTTTTGAAACCATGGACATCGTAGACTCAGTGTACAATTCTATTATTACAGATATATCATTAATAAGAATTCTGCATCTAAAAGCAGTAAATGTATCTCACCTTATTTATACAGTCATTTTATTTCTTAGATTTCAAATTACCTTTTTAGCTTTTTGAAATGGGCTGTCATTAGCAACTTACTTCCTTTATAAAGAAGCCCCTTTTCTGTGACTGACACTCTTACAATATTTAAACACTGTATATTGGTATGTACATTCATTATGTGTGTGGTTAACATCTTTTATAAGTTGTGACTTTTATTCTCAGCTGGGTGGTTGTCCAAGAGATTATCTGAGAAGGCAGTGCAACAGTGGAAACTAATGTTAAATAAAACTCTAAGGATAGTAATGAAGACCTAATGGCAGCTATGTTTTACCAACATTTTATGCTGTGTACAGCTATTAAGAAAATATCTGCTGAGATGTTAATGACATGAAAATTTCAAGCCCACATATCAGACTTTGTCTTTAACACAATTGAGAAAGGAGAGAACTATTTGAACAACATGAAATATAATGTGAGAGAAAGAGTATGAATTCACAATATGCTGATTAAATGGTGGCAAACAGGAGTTATATTGAAAGGGTTATCAAAACAACTAAGTCTGACACAGCTGGCTAATAGACATGAAATTCTACAACACAGTAATCATATTCAAGATTGGCAGAGTGAGCCACTGGAATTAGTGAACAGAAAAATGAATTCTCCATTAACAGTAATGATAGATCATGAGAAAGAAAAAGATTATGATAGTGTATCATCAGAACTGTGAGAAGAAAAAAAGTCCAAAATTGAGTTGACAGATGAAATTGATTTTTGAAGCTAGTAACCAATCTAATTATCCATCAGAAAAAGCCATGGGGGATTAACTCAGTTTGCAACAGCTGGAAGATAATAAAGGCAGAGAAGATTGGAGAAGGCCAAAAAATGTAAGGACAATATTTGTAATCAAACATGTAGATTATTTTCTAGAGTGAAGGAAAGAATGTACTGTCTGACTAAATAATAACATTATATGTGCATGTATATATTTCAAGAATGTAAATAGTTATTATGTTTGAATGTAAGAACTAGTCAGGAAGTTGAATAAATTCCTTCATCATTGACACCCTAGAAAATTAATGTATGCAAAATGTATTATGCAAATGTACGCTAATTATGCAGATTATTCAAGGAGAAATAAAAACTGCAGAAATCAGTGTGTCTAGGCGGTTATAATGTTATAGATTTACATTAGTCCACTCAGAGAAAAAGTGGAATGCACATACTAAAAAATGTGTCTGTGGTGAATGTCTGTACATAGTTAGAAATAGATGCTGAGTAATACATAAAGATATAGATATACCAAATTTAAAATAATGTTTGATGATCTGTATTTACTATGAGCAAATTAATAACTGTATTTGTAACAGCATTTAAAGTCTATATTAGTTCAGGCCAAGCTAATAAACTCATCTTTGTTAAGTTTTCACCATAGTCTTTACAATAACTATTGATATGTATTCCTATGATAATGACAATATTTCCACTGGATATAGCAAAATATTATTGAAATTTTATCCCTGCATTATAGCTGATTTTTATAAAATTTCCCAAAGCTTCTTACCCATTAAGAAGAGATAAAAGCATCTCATGTTTATTGTTTGTCTGAGATTTCTGGTGTGAGCAAAATTAATATCAAAGTTGAAATGAATCCATACAAATAGCTTCATACTGGATTCATCAGTATTTAAACTTTTCCCACTAATAGTTATTTCGTTGATTTAAATTTTGATATCTTGCATCTGGTTGCATCTGGTGATAGCAATAATTTTAGCAATTCCTTTATTTATTTCAAACCCCTTGGATTTTAACTTTTAATTAAAAGAAAAATCAAGTATTTAAAACGAAATAATTTTACTTATAAATTAAATTGATTATGGTTTTTGTCACAAAAAATGCATTCAGCCGAATGATATAAAGAGAAGATAGAAACTGTTTTGTTATGCATAGGACTAACATGTGCAAAAGAATTACATAGTCAAATGAAAGGAAAAGTAATATTACAAATCTCAAGATAAATTTTATCTTAAAATATGTATCAATCCACATCTTAACTATACATGTGATTGCTGAACTTAATTAAGCTTATTGCTTTTGATATAAAATTGAATGCTTTATTGATTAAAACACTTAATCCAAAATGGCTCCACATTATTTTGTAATAAAATTGGTATTAGCAGTATAATATTTCACTCACGAGAAAAATATTATTTTATGATACCTTTGTGGTTCTACATCGGATTTTTTTTAAATTATAAGAATTATTTACAATAAGTATTACAATATGTGCATAAAAAAATATAACCATAGATTGCAAAAAATGAAACTTCTAACAGGGATTGGTTAATTATTTTCTTTTAAGAAAAAAGCTAAGTAGCTTCTTTTCTTTTAAAAAATGATTTGATATATTATTATAATAACAATGAGATAAATATTGCTTTTAAAAGAAATAAATTGCTTGTTTTCTTTCAGTGGAAAAAACTATTATTATTTTACTTTCAAAAAATATATTTTATTCAATTATAGAGTAAGGTACATAATTGTGTATACAGGTAATAGTTAGAGCTGCTGTTAACAAGCATTGTTTGCAATGGGTTTACAGGAATACTACAGTTCAAATAGGATGGTTAGGAGGTAGGTCATACCATCCCTGTCATCACAGCAATAGGGGGAGAATCTGTCCTGACAAGGTCAAAGGCATCATCCATAGAATGAAAAGGAATGTCTTGAAACTTAAATTTTTAGTTGATCCCAGGTCTGAATCACCAACTGGTCTGGGCAAGTCCTCTTGTCAATCTCCCTAGCTTTTCATATGAAATTTATAAGGAGGTCCTCGGGACTATGGCCAATCCCACTTTCAAACAATAGTTTGCAACATATAGTCCAAATCCCGAAGTTGACAAATGAAGCCAGCCGAATTCTGGCAAAAAGGCCCTTTTCAAAGGCCAGAGGAATCATTACATAAGTCAGGTCAGGTGCAGACATTTTCCTCAGAATCATGCCTTGGAGACAAGACCACGAATCACAATGGAACAGAATATGGTCCATGGTCTCTTCCTGCTTCCCGCACATTGGACATAAGGTATCGATGTTATAGCCTCTATGATGGAATAAAAAGGACCTTGTGGGAAGAGCCTTAAGGTTGACCTTGAGCAGGAAGTCTACATACTTGGGCTCAAGTCTGAGGAATTGTGTCCATTTGGCAAGTCTGGAGATAGAAATTAAGAGCAAGATGGGGGTATATGTTTTCTCCTCGAACATTAGTCGGTATGTGTCCCAGTAAGTCTTGACTGGAATAGGGAGCTGGAGGTCTTGATCCATGATAGGACATCCGTCACCTGCTGTTGGATCCAAAGCTCCTCAATCTGAGTGGGGGTTTATCGGTAGGTTCGACCCTTTCTATAGGAACTGGGCACTCAATATCAGAATGAGAATTCAATAGCTTAACCAGAATATTGTATGACCTTTGAATTTGGAAGACTTTAATGGCATGTAAGGCCAGCCCATTCATGGGGTTTAGGCTTCTGTAAAATGTTTAAGCTGATGACCGGGGCCCCCTTCCCCCAGCATAGTTTCCTACAAAGCATCTCGATCCTTTTAATGAAGTTGTTGGTGGGTGAAAAGCCGGCCAGGTAGTATGTGATTTTGGGAAGTACTACCGAATTCAGCAAGGCAACCTTGCCCAAAAGGGAAAGGTAAATTTTTGATAGTGAGTTAACTGTTTTCTCAATTTTGGTGAGTAGCTTCCTCTCCATGTCTCTCCTCATGACTGAGGGGGGGAAGCGAGATGAAATCCTAGGAAGCTCTGGGGGGCTGCTTTGAATCTGCCTTAGATTTGCTTCCCTGTTAGGATAGACCACATTGCTAGGAGCTCTCCAAGTCTGTCAGGGAGCTTGCAAGACTTGGAGAGCTCCTAGACCAGTTTGCTCACGTATTTGGTCTTAAGGTCAACAAACGCAAATCAGCAATGTGGTGCATCCTGGCGGGGAAGCAAATCCAAGGCAGATTCAAAGTAGCCCCCCAGAGCTTCCTAGGATTCCATCTTGCTTCCCCCCCCTCAGTCATGAGGAGAGATGTGGAGAGGAAGCTATTCACCAAAATCGAGAAAACAGTTAACTCACTATCAAAAATTTACCTTTCCCTTTTGGACAAGGAAATAAATTTGATTTGTATTATGATAAGAATTACTTTAAAAATATTAATATAAAAAAGTATATAAAAAACACTATGGATTACAAAAAAACACAATAAAATTACTTTCATGTAGAGTTTAGCATATAAGTATATGAGAGAGTGCTAAACTGCAAAAAAAAGTCTTAAAACTTAAACTGTGTGAGATGAAATAAACAAATTTGATGTTTGCACAATATGGACATAACTACGAAGGTACTGAGATGAACCTATTCAATTTTAAATATTTTATAAAAATAAGGCATATAAAAATTTATAGCAGTATCGCATATTGGTTGTAGCAGTTGAGGGTTAAGTCTATAAAATAATTTCTTATTCTGAGGAATTTAAAAAAAATGGTGTTCTGATACCAAAACACCTCCTGAATAATTGACCATCAATTTTCTTGCCATTTCTGATTAATGCAATGATAGACAAGCAGATTTGAGAGCTAGAGATTTCTTGATCAAGGCTCCACTGTCTCACCTAATGCTTAAATATCACATGACATCTTGAATAATGAACCACTTAATTATATTGTTATGATAGTAGAAATTTCTCTATTCAAAAGATATTTGCTTCTTTTAAGATGTTTACAGATCTCTAATTGGTTGGGAGCAGCATTTAATTTTTGTTTGAAAATAAAAAATTTCATTTTGACTTCTTACATAGAATAGTATTTATTGGCTAATTAACTAAACATAAATAATAAAATTTTAAAAAGCAGCAAGAATTGTTGCCCCGGTGGCTAACCAATCTAGTCAATTAACGATTTGATTTTCTCTTTAATTACTTTTCAAACCCTTGCTTTGGAATCGTGAAAGAATATTGGGATGACTACTATGATTTAATTTAATATTTAATACAAGTACAGGGTATATATATATATATTGTAACGATCCGGAGAAAGCGACTTAACGTAAACTGCACTACGGGGCGCCATCTAGGCATTTGAACCTAGAAAAATTTATAAAGTAGGCAGATACGTAAGTCAAAAAAAAAAAAAAATTTTTTTTTTTTTTTTTTAAATTTTGATTCCGGTCGTTAGCCCATGTCACTAGCTCAGTGGAATAGCAGAGATTTAATAAGATAATCTAAGAGTATATATAAAAAAAGGAATAAAATAAGCCACTGCCAGTAATTAACATACAAACATTTATTTATGCACATATATATAAGATTTAAAATTATTTTAGTATTAGTTTTACATTTTAACATTATTTTTAACTTTACCTTAGATTTTAATTTACATTTTAATTTCTATTATATTATAAGTTTACATTTTAATTAAGTTCGCACAGATGGGATTATAAAAGCTTGTTATAATAAGTTGCTATAGATCGGTTACATAGATTACACGGTCAAAAACATTCCAAAGTAAACATAAGCGACCAAAATATAAAATTATTGATTACTGACAATTGCGGAGGAGATCGGAAGAGCACACGTAACTGAATAGTATTCACCATAAGATACTTGCATTGTCACCAATAACTTAAAAGACATCCGAATAAATACATTTTAGATACTCACCATAAGGTATCATTATTTATCGAATGTCTATATATTTTGATCAAATATGAAAACACAAAACATAGTTAACCGATAAACAATCCATGCAAGCATCTATAAACAACTTAAATTTAATGCATTTTTATTTAGGGTCGAGCATGAATACTACATAGATTTGCATTGAAATTAAAATATTCTATCCCTATTTAACCTTAGGCTAAAATTCGTAGTCAAACTGGCATCAATTCATCTGATATATCGATGTATTCAATGTAATAAAATACGACAGCACAAAAGGTTAAAAGAAGAAATTGCCTCTTATGAGATAGGAATATTACATCTATCTCTAAAGAAGAGCAATAAAACAAAAAACTCCATAGAAAGGAACTGCGGTATCCGACCTATAATTCCTTCCATAGGCAAACGGAAGTGTGCGAGCGTATGAAGCGATTCTGCCCGTGGCGAATCAATATTACATCTACTAATCACACCAATATATCCAATCCATTGACCCAATTTAACCACGAAACAAATAACCTAAGATTACCTACCCCCCCTAATATAACTTTACAAATCTATACAGCCATTCACGCCCGACTTAAGTTTAACATTTATATAATTTAACTTCACGGAAAACAAAAATCATAATAAAACTTAAAGAACAAAAAAATAAATAACTGGAAATGATTTTACAAAATAAATACATTAAATAAAATTATAACTAATTAATAAATAATGTTGGTCAGATAGAATAATATTGCAATTATTTAAATCTGGAAAGTTTTTAATTTACTGTTCATAAATTTTAAAGTTCTTACGGTTATTTAAATAGTTCATCTTCATATATTCCTTGCCGTTTGAACGTGAATTCCCACGTCGTCCGAAGATTGGTATCCTGTTGGCCGATTTATTTATCCATCCGGAGATTTTTTAGTGTAGTTGGTCCTCAATGTAGAAACGATGGCTCATTTTTCTTCCTTTCTTAACAGAACTGAAGGGATTGAAGCTGTGCGTCTTTTTCAATCCCCTCAGCACTAACACCTAGCTGTTACATCGTAATAATCATCAATAACTAGTCACTAATTAATAATTTCCAAAATTTTTCCTTTTATACGTATTCGAAGGATTGACTTAACATTACGTCATCAATGAGATGATCCTTTTCGTTGAGGTCCGATTTCCAAATGGATTTATTTCATTTGCTGAAAGTTTCTATTGTTTTCTTATCTGACCGGTATTTTTACATTTAAATGCCAAGGCTGGTTTACATTTAACTAATTAACAATCATTTCCATTTCTGATTAATTAACCTGTTTTCCAAATCAAAAATATGTTTAAAGATAAATTTAAAGATATAATTTTATCTCCAAATCTTTTTAAAATTTAGTTTTAAAATACTTTTTCTTTAATAAATTTTTATTTTAATAATTTTTCATTATCTGTGCGATTTAATATATAAGAGTTTAAGTTGATATTTAATTTCAATTTTTAATTCTTAAAGAAAATTTTTAAATGCGAACTTTTTAATTTACTTTCATGTTTAATAAATAAAAATAAAAAAACAACAATGTAACGAACGTCTGTGCTCATTACAATATATATATATACTTAAACAAATGCAGTTAAGAGGGATGTGAACTCAGACATTCAAGCTCGCTCCCGTTAGATACTCTATCTAATATAATGATACACACAATCACATACATGAGAAAAGATATGATCTCCAATATATGTATTTCATGCTGAATCAGTACTTATCAGTTAGTCCGGATCATCATCTCTCACACATATATACATAATCAGTGCGCGGTTTTATATTAAGATATTACATCGACAGACTTCAATTGACATGCTGAAAGCTTGGAGAGTGAAGAAGATTGAAGACTGTTCATTGAAGTTTGTAGATTTTTTATCGTAATATAAAACCGGCCACTGATTATATATATATATGTGAGGAATGATGATCCGGAATAACTGATGAGTGCTGGTGCAGAATGAAATATATATATATTGGAGATCATTTATCTTTTTCACATATACATGATTATGTGTATCTGTTGTATTAGATAGAGTGAATGACTGAAAAGAGCTTAAATGTCTGAGTTCAAATTTCTTTTAATTGTGACTTAATTTTATATATAATTCAATGTATAATCTAAAACCTCTTGGTATTAAATTTCATTGTCAGGACTTTGGGTTTCATTTTTTAACAACTTTTATTTTTATTTTCAACTTCTTATTGGCTTTTGAGAAAAGGAAAGAGGTGGATGGAGTGCTGTCAGACATATCGGAGAGAGGGGTGAATATGGTAAGTTTCATAGTTGATTACCTAACTAATATTGACTTACAAAATGTAGATAAATTTCAAACAACCTTTTCATAATTTGTAATTGACAAAAATTGTTTTGGATATTTTAATTGTTTTGTTTTTAGAAATTTTGTTTCTTCTTTGCTTCTGAGAAATGAGGGACGGGTAGGAAAACACGGCCTCTATTTTTCATAACAACAATATAAAGTCAATTATACATTTATTTAACGCATATTGCTTAAGTAAGTAATATTTACTAAGGCAATAAACCTTTAAGCATGTGGGCTTGAAAATGCTTAAAGGTTTATTGCCTTAGTAAATAAAGTCAATGTGTAACTATAAATTCAATGTCTATCTAAAATCTACATTCAGCAAGAGTTTTAAAAAACTATAAAATAAAAAGAAAACATTTCTCTGCTCTACCACACGTTACAAGAAACACCATTTTTTATTTCTAACTTGTTAGAAATGAATATAAAAATAAACATTGTCTTCTGCATAAATAATATTGTTTAAAATCTTTTCGGTTTGAAAAGCAACTGGAAACATTAGACTTGGAAATCATGTTATTTAATATGTTGGATTAGTATTTTTTTAGTTTCTAATTTATAATCTTCATTTATAGACAATCCTTAATAAAGAGTTTAAAGCAATTGCGCATTATCTATGTATGTTGCCAATAAATTACTCAGTTTAAAATGCATGTGATGTTCCTTTTGATTTTTTAAATTTGTGTGAGGTCAAAAAATAAATATGTATTAGGTGAGCAATGGCAATCCAAATAAACCAAAAAAAAAAAAGAGGGTTTTGATTTTAAGGCCATTTTTTTTTTGTTTGTTTAATTTGTTGTTTCAAAGCAAGCCATTTTTAAATATATATTTGAATTGTTTCATTTGATTTGTTATGTATTTACCCATGACTCTCGAAGGGATAAAGCACAATTAATTAATAACTATGTTATACAACACAAAATTAGATATATATATATATAGAAGCTTAACTATAATTAATATATATATACAGAGAGAGAAATAAAGTCTTTAAACACTCTTTCAATAATGTCCGACAATTATTGTCTTATTTAATGGATTGACTTTTCCACAACTACTCTAAATTACTATAACTTATCTAAGTTAAAACCTAAGAGCTATTTAGGCTTATATAAAACAAAATAAGATCAGAACGATCTGCTTGAAATACTAGCTGCAATTTTAACTCTTCAGATTCCAAAACCTCTGGATTTATTCCCTCACAGATGTTGACTGGTGAAGCAATGGATCTGAAGTCCGATCCATGCTTCACAGCCTTCTATAAACTTAGTATTATAGACCTGAATTAAGTTTATAGTCCAATATCAGCAGGGTTTTGCATTAAAGCTAAAATTAATTACGTTTATATAATTTGTATTTGCATTTAACTATTTCATTTTAAATAAATTCCATTTCAAGATTAAGTTTCTGTTAATAAAAATTACTTTATTTTATTAAAAGAATAAAATACGTCAAGCGTATATATATATATGAGTTAATGCAAAATTCTGTTGAAATAAAATACTTATTTTATTAAAAGAAATAAGAATGTATTTTTCTTTTTAAATCTTGTTCAAATATTTAGTATGATTTGATTTTGAGATAAGCCCGCCAACATTTTCTAAAAGAATGTATATTTTCAATTAATTAGCCCATTCAAGGCAAATTAAAGATGGCCTTCTCTTTCTTTTTTAATTAATAAAATTCAAACTTTAAAGAAAGAAATTTAGAGTAAAAAAGTAAAAGTTATGTTTAGAAAATGTTACCTTGAAACAAAGGAGCGGGAGGGGCTTATCAAAATCTAAGATCATACAAACAATAGAAGGTAGCTGACAAAGAGGGTATAAATAAAAGTGAGAACAAAAGACTTGGTGATTCAAAGTTTTCTTGCTGGTTATTCAGAGTTTTCTGGCTGGCATTCAGATTTCTCTTCGGAGAACTCTTTCAGATTTTGCTTGTGGAGATTTTATTCCAAAAAGTTAGACAACTGTCATCTTCAAAATCATGGAGAAGTTTGAACATGCTCAAGCTAAAAGTCCTATGAATTCGATGGATTCTACTATGCTTGGCTAGGCAAATAAATAGCTTTGCCTATCGCCGAGGTTCCTAAATACCATCCAAAATGCCGTAGTATCCACCTAATAGTGATCTGAACTCTGTGCCATGTCTGTAGGATTTTTCGTTAAACCATGCTACATATTTCCATTTTCATTGTCTGGACAAATACCTATCGATGGACGGATCAAACTACGCTCGTCGATGGAACATGACCAAGGAACCAGGACGGTAATAGTATCTCTCCTCCATTGAACTATTTACTTTCTACTTTTTTTGTTCATACCCTTTTTTAAGCGCTTCACTGAATTGTATTATAAATTGTTGTATTTAATTATATTTGTAATGTAACCATTTTTTTTATTAGACTAGTCTTAGATATATATTGTGTGATCATCTATCTATATATTTAACCCTTTTTCCTTTGCTATTCTTCATTACTAATGTTTATAAATATTTCGTATTCCATTGCGGTTAAGTTTAAAGGTTAGTTTTTCATTTAAATCTCTTTCCAATTTTCATTATATTTGTAAAATTCAATACGAGTAACTTTCCTTTTGTTTGCCAACTTGATCTCGATAATGCTTCTTTTGTCCGCCACTAGCTTATTACGTATATCAGATTTAGCTATATATGTTTTAAATAATTTTTAAACTCTGTTTTAGCGCAAAGCAATTAAAAAATGCTTTGTGAAAGATTTTTATTATTGCACTTTATCGAGGAGATTTGGGTTGACAATTTTAATAAAATTGGGAAGAAAAGATTTAGACCGCATATTAATCTGTTTTTATTGTCTAATTAGTTTTCATTAATTTAGGGGAATAGCAGAGGCCATTAAATCATTATTCATATTTTAAAGTTGTTAATTAAACATTATTTAACTATAAAAAGCTTGAGTTTCCTAATTTTATTATAATGCTTTATTTTACTTTTCCAATGATCCAGGCATGCAAAACACCTGTTTCTTAGTACTTTTATTGCACGTTTAACTATTTAGCTCCGTAGGTGTTCCCATCCATATCTCTACCACTGTTGCTAAGCTTTGTGGCCGGATGAGAAAATAATTTATGCATGTCTCAGATAATGTTATTGGTTCATAGTTAGCCTCGAGAATAGGCAAATAGGGCAGAGGTCATAGTATTCTTGATTTAATATCTCGCATATGGGTGGCCTCGAGGTACTTTCGCCTAGTATTCGAACTGGGTTAAACCAACATACATCATCTGACTGTCACAGTAAAAAAAATTTTTCCCGCATTCTGACGCCAACAACGTGGGCCAAATTTCATTTTTTTATTGGAAGAATAGGAATAGGGGATTTGAAGTAATAGATATATGTAAAAGTTTTCTCCGAGTTGTCGCAGTGGGACATATGTCATTTAAAAAAAAAAAAATATTAGTGCCCTGAGAAGTTTGTTTTAGTTTAATATATGTATAATTTTTCCGAGTTTTGTTTCCTAATGTGAGCCAAATTTCATTTTTTTAAAATTAATTAATGAGTTAAATGTGTCGTAAAGTAAAATTTTTTTTCCCAAGTTTAGTATATATATGAAATGAATATTAGTATATATATGAAATGAATATTTTATATTTAAAAAGTTAACACTCCATCAGTTGTTTTATTTTTTGTGATTATAAAATGAGATTTCAGAGTTATAGCAAGATTTTTTTCCCCTAATGAGTAGTTTTGTCATGGCCTGTCGCCATATTGTTCTTTGTCATCTAAAGTATATAGCGGAGAAGTTTGAACATGCTCAAGCTAAAAGTCCCATGAATTCGATGGATTCTACTATGCTTGGCTAGGCAAATAAATAGCTTTGCCTATCGCCGAGGTTCCTAAATACCATCCAAAATGCCGTAGTATCCACCTAATAGTGATCTGAACTCTGTGCCATGTCTGTAGGATTTTTCGTTAAACCATGCTACATATTTCCATTTTCATTGTCCGGACAAATACCTATCGATGGACGGATCAAGCTACGCTCGTCGATGGAACATGACCAAGGAACCAGGACGGTAATAGTATCTCTCCTCCATTGAACTATTTACTTTCTACTTTTTTTGTTCATACCCTTTTTTAAGTGCTTCACTGAATTATATTATAAATTGTTGTATTTAATTATATTTGTAATGTAACCATTTTTTTTATTAGACTAGTCTTAGATATATATTGTGTGATCATCTATCTATATATTTAACCCTTTTTCCTTCGCTATTCTTCATTACTAACGTTTATAAATATTTCGTATTCCATTGCGGTTAAGTTTAAAGGTTAGTTTTTCATTTAAATCTCTTTCCAATTTTCATTATATTTGTAATAATAGGGTATGATCACAGACTAACATGACCCACCACTATTCACTCCATCTAATAACACTGACACACTTAAACACATATATGTTGAAAAGATAAATAATCACCAATATTCGTATTTCATGCTAAACCAGCAAACATCAGTTGGTCCAGATTATCATCTCCACACATATATTTCTTAATGTATATCTGAGCACTTATAGTATATATGTGTAGAGATGATAATCTGGACCAACTGATGATTGCTGGTTTAGCATGAAATACATATATTGGTGATTATTTATCTTTTCAACATATATGTGTTTAAGTGTGTCAGTGTTATTAGATGGAGTGGAGAGTGGTGGGTCATGTTAGTCTGTGCTCATACCCTATTATTACATATATAGACACAGGTAAAAATAAGCCTGTCTTTCAGTTATTACATTATATTTGTAAAATTCAATACGAGTAAGTTTCCTTTTGTTTGCCAACTTGATCTCCTCGATAACGCTTCTTTTGTCCGCCACTAGCTTATTACGTGTATCAGATTTAGCTATATATGTTTTAAATAATTTTTAAACTCTGTTTTAGCGCAAAGCAATTAAAAAATGCTTTGTGAAAGATTTTTATTATTGCACTTTATCGAGGAGATTCGGGTTGACAATTTTAATAAAATTGGGAAGAAAAGATTTAGACCGCATATTAATCTGTTTTTATTGTCTAATTAGTTTTCATTAATTTAGGGGAATAGCGGAGGCCATTAAATCATTATTCATATTTTAAAGTTGTTAATTAAACATTATTTAACTATAAAAAGCTTGAGTTTCCTAATTTTATTATAATGCTTTATTTTACTTTTCCAATGATCCAGGCACGCAAAACACCTGTTTCTTAGTACTTTTATTGCACATTTAACTATTTAGCTCCGTAGGTGTTCCCGTCCATGTCTCTACCACTGTTGCTAAGCTTTGTGGCCGGATGAGAAAATAATTTATGCGTGTCTCAGATAATGTTATTGGTTCATAGTTAGCCTCGAGAATAGGCAAATAGGGCAGAGGTCATAGTATTCTTGATTTAATATCTCGCATATGGGTGGCCTCGAGGTACTTTCGCCTAGTATTCGAACTGGGTTAAACCAACATACATCATCTGACTGTCACAGTAAAAAAATTTTTCCGCATTCTGACGCCAACAACGTGGGCCGAATTTCATTTTTTTATTGGAAGAATAGGAATAGGGGAATTGAAGTAATAGATATATGTAAAAGTTTTCTCCGAGTTGTCGCAGTGGGACGTATGTCATTTTTTAAAAAAAAAATATTAGTACCCTGAGAAGTTTGTTTTAGTTTAATATATTTATATAAAAATATATGTATAATTTTTCCGAGTTTTGTTTCCTAACGTGAGCCAAATTTCATTTTTTTAAAAATTAATTAACAAGTTAAATGTGTCGTAAAGTAAAAAAAAAATTTCCAAGTTTAGTATATACATGAAATGAATATTTTATATTTAAAAAGTTAACACTTCATCAGTTGTTTTATTTTTTGTGATTATAAAATATTTCAGAGTTATAGCAAGATTTTTTTCCCCTAATGAGTAGTTTTGTCATGGCCTGTCGCCATATTGTTCTTTGTCGTCTAAAGTATATAGCTTTAATGCGGCGGAAGTGTCAAATACATACCCACCCGCCCTCCCTTAAAATAGCTTTCGTACTTTATGTTATTTAATATTGCTTAAAAATGAAAAGTTTTAATATAACAATGTTTTTTCGAAATATAGTATATTCGATAGTGTTAATATTTTAGTAAAATGTACAAGTAGATAATAGAATTTTTTGCCATTTGTATAAATTTTTGTAAAGATCTAATAGATAACATTTTTTTCCGTTAATAGAAATTTTTTCCAAGATCAAAAAGTTTGATAAGTTCAATTTAACATGTGTTAACGTACAGTGTTAGCAAATTTTTTTTTTTCACTTTCTCTGCGTTTAGTGTCTTTATATGAATAATTTTAATCATGCAAAAATATTATTTTTCACTTTTAAATATTTTGAAATTACGTTTCCGTGCAAACAATATATATAAAATAAGTTTTGTTTCAATAATAGCAAACTTAATTTTCAACTTTGTAAAAAGTAAATGCTTATGTTCGTTTTAATAAAGATATATACATAAGATATATTTTTGTATAACATATATGTCAGCCACCTTTAGTTAAGATTTTTTTTCTCAATTCGGATTATGCTATTGAATCATTTATTGAGTAACCGTTAGGTGAAGACCCCTTTGAGTAACTGTTAAGTGAAGCCCTTGTTTTTTAGTGATCGTTTTTGGTGAAGACCCCCTTAGTAACCGTTTAGGTGAAGACCCCTTACACTTTACAGTTTAGAGTTGCTGAGTAGCCTGAAATAATAGGTCTATGTCTGCAACCATTGCTCCCTTGTCATAGTTGCGACCAGCGTTTACTTGCCTGAAATAATAGGAGTATGCGGTCTGCAATATGACAAATCTTTCTAATAAAATCATGTACATGATAAGAAAAAATATTTGTATAGGTATATCTGTTTGTATATTTATATGTAGTCATATATATGCTTATTTAATTATGTACATATTCATATATATAGGTGTATATGGTATACACTTCGTTATAGTTCGGTAAAACCCGTTTTTATATAAATGTTTTTTAAACAGTTTTTGATCTCAATGCATGATTCTGTAAAATTTCTTGATAATTGTTAATCTATTTCGGGTTGTGACCAAAATGGTAGTTGGTTTCGATCCCAGGTTCATAATTCGGAGTGGCGGTTATCATGGGATTTTATTTTTATTTTTAATTTATTTTTTTTGTATATTTTGTTTTGTTAATCGTACTTTAGGCTGTTCAAATTGATTTTTTTTTGGTGTCTTGACCAAAACGGTAGCGTGGTTTCGAACCCAGGTCAGACATGTTACCTTACTGAGTTGTATACATCTTAGACTTAATTAATATTGTCATTTAAAATAGCATTTACTTATTCATGCAGAGATTTTTTTTGAAAGTGAAGTGAAAATCAAAATAAATTGTAATCGCATTAAACTTTATAAACCTTATCAATGTGTGCTTGGGTCATTATCCATTAATATGTATATTTGATATGGCCATTGTCTTGTTGACTGGCGCCCCCATCAAATAAATTTGTCGGCAAGTGCAATTTCTCATATCGGAATACAAATAAACAAACCATAGGAGGTAGATGATCAAAATAAAACTGTATGTGTAGTGAGCCAAAATAATATTTAAACATGACTTATGTATATTTTGCTCACATATTCCTTTATATATATACATGTATTAATGCAAATGCATTTTTTAGTTGTTTCTGGTGTCAGAGAAAGCCAGGTCAAGCTGTAAGTGTGTTATTTTAATTATATTGTGACAAAATAGCAGTGATATTTTAATGTAGTATAGTTATTAAAAACAGACACGGCAGGATTTTATTTTATTTTTTTCATGTACAAACAGATACATATAGGCATAGGGTTAAGATAGACCTTGTGAGGTAGGCAAAGTTAATTTCTGAAAACATAAATAAAACAGATAGTTATAATTTTAGAAAGAAGAAAATTTTTTTGATATACAGAAGGATATAGCTCCTAGATACACGTGATATAATACACTTATCTAGATTGTTTATAAAAGACTAAAATACATTTTTACAAATAAGGTGTGAGTGTTATATAATAAAATAGCCAATATTAGGCAAAAATGGAACAGAAGAAAGGCAAAGATTATGACAGCGATGAGGATGTAGTGCTCAACCTTCCAAATATGGCAACATATATTCATAGCGACCAAAAATACAATTTGGAAGATCTCGTCAAAGAAATGAGAGACAAAAACAAAATGATGATGACCATGTTCCAACAAGTCATGGGAATGACATCACAAAGATTGAACCGTTTGGAGGAAAACATGGGTCCCCATCTGCAACATACTAGTAGAACAAAAGTATTGCCAGATGATAACACTCAGTTAAAAGGCAACCACAAACAACTTAAGTCATTGATGGATAATGATTTAGGAAAGGATATGCATACCTTGGACATGTCAGTCAAGCAGGAAATACAGGATGGAAAAGAAAATGGACAGTTTAATGAGTATAGAAAGGAAATGAATAATTGTCAACTGCTGAACCCAATCCAGGTGCAACAAGGCAACCAAATCCTTATGCCAATAATAATTAATCCGGTGACATCTCCTGTGGCAAAGTTTGTCCATATCCAATGTTTTAGAGGGGAACCAGGTGGAAACCCTAGACACCACCTAGACAGTCTCAAAATGTTTTTTCAATTCCAGAATATGATGGAACAAGAAAAAGTGGTGATCTCCAGTCATCATTTAAAAGAATCTGCCAGAGACTGGTGGAACACTCTGTTGATACAACCACAAACATTTATGGAATATGAGAATGCAGTGATGTCGATGTATTGGAGTGCAGAGCGGAAGGAAGGTCTGATGTATTCCATAATGCATGAAAGATACCCGGCTAACCATCAAGAGACTTATGCTCAGTTTTTTGTTAGGCAGGTAAATCAAATAAAAGCCCTAAGTGCATTCAATTATCCAGAAATGCAGATAGTAAGGATGATTAGGCACAACATGCCACCCTGGATAAGGAAAATATTAATAAGCAGTCAAATGCAAGATATTCAAGGCATGATTCGGATATTAACTGACATTGACTATGGAAACTTAGAAGAAAACCAAAATGATAGGGCCATGAACCCGTCCAAAAGTACAAGGCAGTATATACCACCTGACCCTGGAAAATACAGACATTAAAATAGATACATAGCTTGTTAGACTAGCACCAACACTGACCTGACTCTAGATATATATTAAGAAAAGAAAACACCGTAGTTAGTAACAAATTAAATATTATAGCAAATAAAGAGTAAGCTTGAACTCACCTGGCACAAAATTTTTACCTCTGACCTGAAGCAACAGCATTTTTTTTAACCATTTTTCTTTTTTGCTCACTAACTATTGGGAAATGAAGCAATGGATCTGAAGTCCGATCCATGCTTCACAGCCTTCTATAAACTTAGTTAGTATTATAGACCTGAATTAAGTTTATAGTCCAATATCAGCAGGGTTTTGCATTAAAGCTAAAATTAATTACGTTTATATAATTTGTATTGCATTTAAATATTTTGTTAAATAAATTCCATTCTAAGATTAGATTTCTGTTCATAAAAATTACTTGTAAAATCTATTAGTCAAACATATATATACGTCAAGCATATATATATATGAGTTAATGCAAAATTCTGTTGAAATAAAATACTTATTTTATTAAAAGAATAAAATACGTCAAGCGTATATATATATATGAGTTAATGCAAAATTCTGTTGAAATAAAATACTTATTTTATTAAAAGAAATAAGAATGTATTTTTCTTTTTAAATCTTGTTCAAATATTTAGTATGATTTGATTTTGAGATAAGCCCGCCAACATTTTCTAAAAGAATGTATATTTTTAATTAATTAGCCCATTCAAGGCAAATTAAAGATGGCCTTCTCTTTCTTTTTTAATTAATAAAATTCAAAGTTTAAAGAAAGAAATTTAGAGTAAAAAAGTAAAAGTTATTTTTAGAAAATGTTACCTTGAAACAAAGGAGCGGGAGGGGCTTATCAAGATCTAAGATCATACAAACAATAGAAGGTAGCTGACAAAGAGGGTATAAATAAAAGTGAGAACAAAAGACTTGGTTATTCAAAGTTTTCTTGCTGGTTATTCAGAGTTTTCTTGCTGGCATTCAGATTTCTCTTTGGAGAACTCTTTCAGATTTTGCTTGTGGAGATTTTATTCCAAAAAGTTAGACAACTGTCATCTTCAAAATCATGGAGAAGTTTGAACATGCTCAAGCTAAAAGTCATATGAATTTGATGGATTCTACTATGCTTGGCTAGGCAAATAAATAGCTTTGCCTATCGCCGAGGTTCCTAAATACCATCCAAAATGCCGTAGTATCCACCTAATAGTGATCTGAACTCTGTGCCGTGTCTGTAGGACTTTTCGTGAAACCATGCTACATATTTCCATTTTCATTGTCCGGACAAATACCAATCAATGGACGGATCAAGCTACGCTCGTCGATAGAACATGACCAAGGAACCAGGATGGTAATAGTATCTCTCCTCCATTGGACTATTTACTTTCTACTTTTTTTGTTCATACCCTTTTTTTAAGTGCTTCACTGAATTATATTATAAATTGTTGTATTTAATTATATTTGTAATGTAACCATTTTTTTTATTAGACTAGTCTTAGATATATATTGTGTGATCATCTATCTATATATTTAACCCTTTTTCCTTCGCTATTCTTCATTACTAATGTTTATAAATATTTCGTATTCCATGGCGGTTAAGTTTAAAGGTTAGTTTTTCATTTAAATCTCTTTCCAATTTTCACTATATATGTAAAATTCAATACGAATAAGTTTCCTTTTGTTTGCCAACTTGATCTCCTCGATAACGCTTCTTTTGTCCGTCACTAGCTTATTACGTATATCAGATTTAGCTATATACGTTTTAAATAATTTTTAAACTCTGTTTTAGCGCAAAGCAATTAAAAAATGCTTTGTGAAAGATTTTTATTATTGCACTTTATCGAGGAGATTCGGGTTGACAATTTTAATAAAATTGGGAAGAAAAGATTTAGACCACAAACATATTAATCTGTTTTTATTGTCTAATTAGTTTTCATTAATTTAGGGGAATAGCGGAGGCCATTAAATCATTATTCATATTTTAAAGTTGTTAATTAAACATTATTTAACTATAAAAAGCTTGAGTTTCCTAATTTTATTATAATGCTTTATTTTACTTTTCCAATGATCCAGGCACGCAAAACACCTGTTTCTTAGTACTTTTATTGCACATTTAACTATTTAGCTCCGTAGGTGTTCCCGTCCATGTCTCTACCACTGTTGCTAAGCTTTGTGGCCAGATGAGAAAATAATTTATGCGTGTCTCAGATAATGTTATTAATTCATAGTTAGCCTCGAGAATAGGCAAATAGGGCAGAGGTCATAGTATTCTTGATTTAATATCTCATGTATGGGTGGCCTCGAGGTACTTTCGCCTAGTATTCGAACTGGGTTAAACCAACATACATCATCTGACTGTCACACTGGTTACTGATGATACTTGTTGCAAGCCCAATAGCACATCACCAACATGAATTGGAGAAATAGAATACCTAAATCTACAATCCCAAGATTTTATAGTCTTCAGTTTCATTGTTCTGTTACCAGCAATTTTTCCATTCTTTAAAATTCCTTTGTGAAAACATTTAATTAATTTTCCTTTCCGGATCTACTATTTTTGTAAGATTGTATCTTTACTCAGCTCAAAATTTGCTCTTCCATTTGTAAAAAATCTTTTAATTATGTAACTCTCTCCATTTTGCTATATCCAAATTCATTTCTAAAGCAGTTTCCATTGTCATTAATTAGTATATTTAAATTTACTTCTAGAGTATTCTTATCGATCTTTTTTATACTCAAATATTTCTTGAAATTAAAATACATGATTTATACTTTTGTAACTGTATGTAGCTGGCATATTATTGTTCTCATCAATGTCAAGAACAGTCTTCTGATCTTCCTTTCTTCACGTTTTAAAAAAGCCAATAAGAAGAATTTGGAAATTTTTTTTAAAAGACAATTTCCAAAACAAATCTGTCCATTACAAATTAAAAGAGATTGTTTGAAATTCTACAGCAATTCATTTTCTATGTCAGTATTAGGTAGTGATATGTCATGATTTTAGGTAGTGATATGTCATGAAGAATATCATAACTCGAATTACCCATTCTATTCTCATCAATATAACTGCATTTACTTTCAGAAAATATTTTTTCTAATCTTACAAAGTTATAAATAATTTTTATTTCCTATTTTAAAAGGATCAGTCTTTTAAAATTCCTTAATTCCTTTATATATTATTATTTATATATTATTATTTATTTCTATTAGTAATTTATATGCATGTGCATTTAGGCATCCACGTGTATTTCAGGTAGTATTATGATAAAGACAAATCGATAGAAACCTTGAAAACTTCTGACTATATGTTTCCCCTCACTCCCATCTCTCATTTTTTCAAAACTAAAGAAGAAATTGAAAAGACAAATAACAGTTTGCAAAAAAAAATATTATCAATGAAAAGTAAGAAAAGATTTTAGATTCCACTTTGAAATCTATAAATTATGACAAATCACAATTTTTCCAACGAAGTCTTCACTTGATAGATTAATCATTCCAGCCTTCCTTCATGACATAAAAGCAGTGTTTAAGATGTAAATTAAGAGAAAATGAAAATGTAGATTGATGACTAGATTAGTTCTGTGCCAGTTTTATATGAACTACAAGGCTAGGCTAAGGAAAAGTGTATAATATGTAACTAATCTATTACTAGAAAGAACATCTGATCATAAAGGATTCAGCTTTAAAATGAGTTATTCTGACAAATACTTTATATTTATTCAATTTTTATATAAATGAACTCTGTTTTTCCCTTCTCTTTGAAACATCTTTGACTACTCCTTTTTCAAAATGTTTACATCTCCAGTTGTACTACAGGCATGTTTTTAATTGTACTCAGATATATACTAATAGAAAATATAACAAAGATAAGGGGAGGAAGATAGGGTTTTGTCTAATTTTTAGACATACATAAATTAGAGAGGGTTTGAACTCTTTCCAAGCTCTCTTCGGTCATACATTCTGTCTTATACTACCAATACATATGATCACCTAAAAGTGAAAAAGATGAATTATCACCAATATACATACTTCATGCTGAACCAAAACTCATCAATTGATCTGGATCATAATTTCCCACACATATACAAACAGTGCTTGGCTTTTATATTACCATAGTAAAACTTCAAACATTAATGAACAATCTTTAATTTTTTCCACCCTTCAAGTCTTCAATCATCCATATTCTTAAAAATCTGATGATGATATGCCCTTGTTTGCCGATGTTGTTGTCCTACCTATGTTGACTAAGTCATTTTGATCCCTCATATGTAGAACTTTAAGACCATTTAAATACACAGAAGAGGGATGAGCAGAATATAGGTTGAATCTATAATATTTAGGTATAGTATATATTTTTAAGCTAGATGTAATTAGAGGGCATTCAAATCCAGACTTTCAAACTTACTTCAGTCATCTATGCTATCCTACATAATAATACACATGAGCACATATGTGTGAAAAAAATAAATGATCTCCGCAATATGTATTTCATGCTGAAGCAGCACATATCAGTTGGTCTGGATCATCTCCCATGCATATATATAATCACTGCTTGGTTTTTTTAAACAATCTTCAAACATTAATAGGTAGGCTTCACATGTCTCCATTCTCTAACTTTTCAACCATCCAGATCATTGAAAATCTGATGATGGCATGTTCTTAAAGACCTACATATGAAAAGTCAGAATAACTTATGGTCAACATGGGTATGACAACAATATTGGCAAAACAAGGTCCTTGTCAACAAATTTTCAATGATATGCATGGCTGGAGAGTTGTAAAGTGGAGAAGATTGAAGCCTGTTCATTAATGTTTGAAGATTTGCTTAATGTAAATGAAATGCTGATTATTTATATATATATGGGAGATGAAGATCGGGACCAATTGATGACTGTTGCTTCATCACAACATGTATATATTGGAGATCATTTATTTTTTCACATGTATTTGGGGCATGCCTATCAGTTGTATAAGGTAGAATGTATATCTGAAGAAAGTTTAAAAGTCAGGATTAAAATCTCAAATTATATCTAGTTTAAAGTATGTCTACTATATTTGTATTTAAATATTGCAGATTCAGACTATATTATGCCGATCCCCCTTCAAGTGTATTTAAATGGTCTTAAGGTTCTACATAGGTGTTAGAATGACTTACGGTCAACATGGATATGATAACAATATTGGCAAAATGAGGGTTTTAAACATATCATATTTTCAATCATATGGATGGCTAGAGAGCGCTGAAGATTGAAATCTATCAATTAATGTTTTAACGATTTGCTACCTTAATATAAACCGAGCACTGATTATATATATCCATGGGTGATGATGATCCAGATAAATAATGATTAGTGCTGGTTCAGCAAGAAATAGGGTGTATTGGAGATCATTTGTCTTTTTTATGTGTTTGTGATCATTTATGGCGGTTGTATAATATGTTGTGTATGATTGAAGGAAACTGAAAGCCTGGGTTCAAATTCTTTCTAATTACATCAATATGTATGTAAATACATGAAAGCAATCATCCTTTAAATAATATCAATAACAATCAGATATCTCATTCTGTTACCAAGGCGATCTCCGTTTTATAATAAAATGAAAATTATCTTTGTAAATAAATGTCTGGTAGTTCAAATAATCTCTAGTCAATTAACAAATACATAAATGTTCTGAATAATTGGCATGTGATAGCAATTTCATTTCATCTAGCCCAGAAATTGGCAAACTACTGCTCTCGAGCTATTCTCAATCTCGCGGGTCTCTTTGTCATGATAAACATACAATTTTTATTTCCTCTCGTAATTAAATATTTTGATGCTTCATGGAAAGAAAAAATACACTTTATAATATTGTTGTTGTGTTTGTTTACTTCAGCTTTATTATATTATAGAATTAATGTCTATATGTCTATGGTGAATTTTTAATAATTAGAAATGTGTAAATAAATGAAACTGTCAAAGTAATTTTTTGTTTGTTTATTTTTAAGAGAATTTTTATTTCCGTTAACGCGATAAAGATTTTACCACTAACATACATGTTTAAATTTATTTCGCAGATATTTTGCAACCTCAATTTACTTTTCATTCTATTTGCTTTGGGCATATTTGATGTTTTGGAGGGATGTGGGGTATTTAGACCAGTTCATCTTTAAGATTAAATTGCTAATGAAGAATATTATTATGTATAATGACGAAACTTCTCAGATATATGGGATAGGTATTTTTTACGAATAAGGTTGCCTTTCTTTTGTTATTTACAGACTCCAAAAATGTTAATACAAGGTACCAATTTTCTTTTGTGTTGTAATTTCACAGACTTTTAACATGTTTAAAGCATTTTTTAAAATATTTATTTTCAACTTGAATGCAATAGTTATGAGCATAATTGCAACACTGCATGTTGAAAGAGGTTTTAAATAAATAATTTTTTTTTTTAAGTACTTCAATATTAGCGCTCATTAAAATGTAAAAAGAGGGCAGCACTATAATTTTCAATACTAAAAAAATAAAGGGGATTTAGATATAAAGGCCATAGAGTTGACAAAGATTATGTTGTGGAAATGGGATTGGGCAGAATATGGGAAATGGAAAATAAAGTGGCTAACAGGTTTCTCTGAGGATAATTGTTTCGTTCGATATTCTTGACTCCACTTAAGGAGAAGCTACAGTACATCACATCACATCAAAAACCCACTTATCAAAGAAAATTATCGTTGTTTTTAAAAAGAAAAACAAATGGTTTCAGAATGTGGAAATCAAATTTTAAAATGGGTTTTAAGTAATAAAGATAAATTGAAAAATATATGCTGAATTGTAAATATGTATACTGCATATATGTAGTAAAGCAATGTAAATAATAAAAAAAATATATATTTTATAAAGAAAAATATATGAATAACAGACAAAGCTAAATAGCATCTTTATTTCCAGGGGATTGGAAAGTCACCAGCCAAGGCAGCAGTTGTCAGCCAAAGACAAAGGATGCTAAAAATCCCATGATTGTAGACCCACATAACAATGAGCTATTATTTAGTTTCCACAACTGTAAATTAGTTTCAAGTGAAGGAAAAATACATGCAAAGTAGAACTGCTAAACATCGCATGAACACCAAAACTGAACTGAATTGAGTCCTATATGATTATATAAAATAATGAGCTTGAATTGAAAATATTATGTTTTCAATTTTAGACTCACTGATTATGTTTTCAATTTTACACTCACTGTTTTGTAGTTAGAGATAAAAGATGGCTGGTGGAGGGTTGCACTAGATCCTGAGATTTAGGTGCAGTGCTCTCAGATCCAAGTCTCCTCACTGATTAAAGCCAGAAGCTATAAACTAGTCTGGGGCATTGTAGAGTAGGCCCTAGATATGGATTTTATGCATAAACCTTCTTGCATCCATTAATTACTCTGCCTTGCACTGAGTGGCGCTACTGTATGGAGAATTTTGCAAAGAACGACTGCCTAATACTTTCTCCGTACCCATTCTGATAGAACTGTCAAATCTGATCAATAGTATATACATTCTCCGGAGAACTGCTATCAATTTTGAAAGAAAACGTGTTCTCCAGACAATAGCTATCAAATGGTTGACAAAGTGAGGAAAATCCACTTCCAGGACTGGAAGCTGTTAGACTCAAATATCAGCACAAGGCAAGCTGTCATAATAAATGTCATTGTACCTAATCACATGGCAGACTGCAAAGATATAGATGGAACTGGTAGGGAAATCTATAAGAGCACATGCAGTACCTTCTACATAGTACAGTTTAATCTAGAACATTTTTTGACAAATGGTAGCAGGTAGAGTATAGCCACATACAAGTGTATATTGTATTCATGCTTCACCGATAACTACTACAAAATTATTTACACATATTTGTGTTTATATACATGACCACATATAAAATAGTAGTTGGTGAAGTAGCCAAATAAAATTTTTTCTCCTCATTGCTGATAGGGGAGGGAGATATTTAAAATGACAAAATCTTGTCTCTGCGGGGGGTCATTACGTTTTTATCATGAATAAAAATAAATGACTGCAAATGTTATTGGCATGTTGATAAAAAGTTTTAAAATCAAACAAATGTAGTTTTATTAATAAATGTAGAGCCCCCCCCCCCCCTAATGGGTTGTTAGATTTTGGGTTTATCAAAAATTGACATTTAGGCAAAAGGTTGAAAATCAACTTGAGTAGTTACTCTTATTAATAAAAGTAAATTTTTTTATCTTTCCTGACATAACAAAAGAAATAAGAATGACTGAAATTGGTTCAATTGAAGAAGAATTTGATCCTGCCTATCCAGAGAATTGGCTAAGCTATAAAGATCAAACAATCTTCCCTTTACAGGCTAATAAATAAAAAAGCCAGGATTACAATTACCCACCATCACCCCAGACTTATGAAGTTTTTAAAGTTCAAACAATTACTCAGATGCCAGTCTCTGCTAACTAATTTTTTCACTCCAACACCCTTAACAATATTGCAGAGATATTTAAATCTTTGTACACAAGCAGAAAATGAAAAAGCTAGAGATTTTGTTGTTAGAATAAGAAGACTAGTTTTAAATGCAACTTCAAAGACTTTCTGAATGAAGCTCGGTGAGATTGTTTTATTTGTGGCATGAAAGACCATAGTCTGATGGTCAATTTGCTAATCAACTTTGACTTAACATTTGATTCTGCTTTGTCTCAAGTTAATCTTGCTGAGTGTTTAGTTAGTCAAGCTATCTATTTAAGTAAATGGACTATAGCATTCAAACCATTCAACAGAAAACTGGGTCATCAAGCAGCCAGCTGACAATAAAAGTAATTGTTCTTATAAATCAACAACAATGACCAAAATCACTGTTATAGATGTGATCAAATGTTCATGCATACACTGAACATTGACCCTGGTAAACAAGGTGTAGATATTGCAAGCATGACACCACATAAACCTGCTTGTTTTACATGGAAACAATAAGTTGCTAATAACAGAAAGTATGGGTTCATTTCAAAAAGCCAGGAAGGCTATTTAAATGCTAAGAAAAAAATGCCTGCACAAACAAGATGAAAGGCATTGATTCTGCATTTAAATGCCAAATTATTACTAATGATATGCCTGGAACAATGAAGCTAAACACTGGGTCTACAGTGTTCATGTTGTCAAAAAAGAAACAAGCTCTCAAGAAAAATAAATCTCAGTTGTATCCTAACAGCAAAAACAGTTAGTGATTACCAAGGCAATATAGTAGCACTTTTGGGTCAGGCAAGAATTAAAGTTACAGTGACCAATAAAACTAGATATTGCTTCTTGTTGTATCTTCTGATAAGCAGAACAGTTTATTTGGATGTGACCAGTATGCTCATTTAAGTTTTACAGTGATTAAAGTGAACTAGCTCACAGCAATAAATTCAAGCTAGGCCCACTCGGAAGTAGTTATTAGTAGTCAAGGTTTGAACCATAAATTATGCATGAAACAAAAATACAAAAATGTGGATAGGTACTCATATCCCACATCATGGTTTTAATGAAACCACTGAATAGGTTCCAGCAGTGAAAATCAAAGTTAAATGAACACAAACAGTGGGGATTATAAATGCTGATGGACAACATCATCACCAAAAACAACTAAGGTTAAGTGACACATCACTAGCCATCATCAAATCCTCATTACAAATAAACGTGAAAATTGATAGTGATGAGCCATCAGCCAACTGAGATGAACCCACAGTTCCAAGACCAATCACAGGAAACTCACAAAATGACAGAGTTGCAAACCAACAGTAAGACATCAGACAGCTGTGATGAATCTTCAATTTCATGATCCTGGAACAATGATGACACTGGATCTGTTCATGAAGACACGAAGCCTGATGAAACTACAAAATGAAAAAGATGCCTACTGATGCAGCTGCATGATTACATTCTCCAAGGCTAATTTTATCCAGGGGGAGGGAATGCCATATCTGACCTTGTCTTCAAGTAAAACACTATTTCAGATTCCATCTTATCTAGATTAAACTGAACATTCATCAACATGAATCTATTGATAGATACTGCACAGCCAATGGCAAGAATATGTTAAAAGGCAACAATGCTCTTTGAAATCTGAAGGTTTCCATTAAGGATGGTGATGTGGCAATAAAGAATCAGTCTTTTTAGAGATAAGGTCAGAGAACTACATTCACAAAACTGAAAGATAGAATCCTCAATCTCTTCAACAATAGTCACATATCTGAAAGGTCACACACACTCATAGAGAACCACTGTCAAAACTGAATGGCCATTTATATGTTCTCCAGACAACTGCGGTCAAACCTGAAAAACATAATACATGTTCTTCAGACAATAACTATCAAAGCTAAATAGTTGTTGCAGAAAGGCAAGTCTTCATTCATGATTTGAAGATGACAGAATCAAATATTAGCATGAGGCAAGCTGTCATAGTGTATCATCATACTTTCTCTCAAGGCAGATTGCCAAGATATAGCTGAGAGTGGTAGAGAATTTATAAGGGTACATGATGTTTTTTTTCTACAGTTCATACTAGAAGTAGGTGCTACACTTTTCCAAATGATAGCAGGCACAAAAGAGCCATTGTAGAATATATTGTAAACATGAACATATAATTGTAGTCATGTTTTACTAGTAAATATATATAACACACGTTTGTGTTTACATATATATGACCACATATAAACATAATAGGAACTTGGTTGAATTTTATAGTTGTAACGGAAAATGTAGAGAGACAATTAATTTAAAAGTGGTCATGCGTTTCACTACAAAGGCACAAATATTGGAATAACAAATGAATGGAATTCAGTATAAATAAAAAATAGAAAAACAGACATGAATATTTGTTATATTTCAGACAAAAATGGCAATATTAACTATTCAAATCAATCAAAGACATCAAATGCAGATAATCCAGATCTATGTCCAAACAATTTTTCATTAAGATAAGAATTAGATGTTTTTATATGGATGTATACAATTCTTTTGATCAAATAAAACTACACTTTAAAATTTTCAAGGAAAACTTTAATCCTTGAATTTGTTAATGATTGAAAGATTAAAGTCATGTGGATAAATTTGATTATGGTAGCAGAAATGAGAGAGGCCCAGATGTGTTGATCTAACAGAAGAAAAAAAACAATTGCATATTATAAATTGTAACTTTGGAGAAAAGGTTGGCCAGAAATGATCATTTAAGAATTTAAATCAAATATAGCAGAATTAAATTATTTTTTAACTGTTAGGAAATATATATTTCCAAATGGTAAAGTTCTTAATTGATTCGACATAGGAATAGATTATCAATTAGTGAAATGTAATATTTGTATTAGCGCAAAATTGAAAAGACAAAAACTAAAACTATTATCAAAAACACTATTAACAAGATTTTTGCAAGAAGGTTTTGATGATGGTATTTTACATGTTATAATATGTGGGACTATGTCAGTGACCTATCATTAAATGTTGAATATCCAGAAAATGTTAAACTTTATTTACACATTTGAAATAGAAACAACTGTTAGTAATAACACACAAATAAGCAACATGGAATATTAGATTTCACAACATTTCAAATTGTATTATTCTTTGCTTTTCTTGAGGTGTGCATAGGAATCAAACTCATTTCTTTAGATTCTTGCATATCGAATTTTAAGGCAATGCATTAACCATCTGAGCTATTTTGTGATTAAAAATTTTATATACCTATCTATGAGAGGTGACTCAAATTATTCGTCTTGAGTATTGATTCAACATATTAAGTCTGATATTTGGGGGAATGAAGAGGATTTGAACCAACCCTCATGATAAGTATAAGATATTTCTATTGACTGAATACTTCTGTTGCTAAGAGGATTGTTTTAAAATTTAATATTTAAGAATCTAAAGATATGTTTGATTCCTATGCTAATACTGTCACTGGTCAGGCCAACAACACCTGAAGAAGAGCAAAGAAGAACACCATTTAAAATGTCGCATTAAAATGTCGCATAGTCTACTAACTGTGTTGTCTATTTGAGTGTTATTACTGACAGTCGTTTTTATTGAAAGTACACTTTTCTTAACATTTAATGATAGTTGACAAAAATAGTCAAACATATAATATATATTAAAATTTGATATTTTTAATCTTTATATATAAACCCCAATGAATTCTTTTTTTTAAGTGTCATAGCATCAGCCGGGATGTGAACCCGCAACCCGGGCAACTGCCAGGCAGTCGCGCTGACCTCTCGACCACCAATGCAAGACAACCCCAATGAATTTAAGTTTAAAATGCAAATAGTTTTAAAATATTGACAAACGTTAACAATGGTTCAGATGTGACTGAAATCAATAGGAAGATAACTGATATTCCATTATGAATTGCAAAGAAGATAGGTAATACAAAAATCTGCAATTTCCAGTAAATTGAGCAGCTAGTATTGTAAAACAGCATGAATAATAATAATGATATTAGAAAATTGAATTTGTTAATGGGCAACGAAAAATACAGAAAAGGATAAAAGTCTCAAAAAGTGTGAAATGATATTTTGGTATTAGAAACAAAATTTGTTTCTGCGTTAAGAAAAAAAGATGAAAGTATTACTAGAAATTAGAAGTTGCTTCATAAATATGTGGAAGAGATTTTTTTTTTTTAAAATCATATAATTTTAAACACCAATTAAACAAAATACCCCCTACAGTTATTACAACTTCAGAATTGCCCAGAATTTTAAATGAAAAGAGAGACATGGAGCCAATGATGGAATTATTTTTATCATTTTAAAAGAAGCAGGTAAAAAAATAGAGAAAGTGTTGACAAGGTTATAAAAATAATAAATGTAATATAATTTATCTAAATTATAAAAATGGCAATAGATTTAAATATCTTCTTTAGTTATAAATATATTTATCAGTCATCTTTCCAAAGTAGAATGCAAAAACTCAAGTATGGTAACAATATAACTTTGACATTTGTCTGAAGGTTTGTGATAATGGTATATTATTAGATGTGATATGTTGGGCTATTTCCATCATCTATGAGTAAATCTTGGATGCATAGAAAACATTACCCTTTATTTAAACTTTCCATATACAAAGAACTTGTTGGTACTTACACACAAATAGACAACACAGGTTAGTAATTACACAACATTTCAAGTTGTATTTATTTTCCATGCTTCATCAGATGTTGCTAACCTATATGCAGTGACAATATTCGCTTAGAAATTGAAGTCACACCTTTACATTCTTGAATATCGAATTTAAGGCAAACACTTTAAGCAACTGAGCTATTCTACCAATGGCAGCATATAGTAGAAATTTAATATATTTATATGTGACGGTTTATTCAAATTCTCCTAACTTTCTTTTTTTTATGAGCAAGGCTAATGAGTTTTTTTATTTTATTATTATTTAATATTTTTCCTAAGAGTGAGATTAATTAGAGGCTTTCATACATTGTGTATTGCCACACTGGGTTGACTTATAGGATTATTTACTATTGTCATATGTGTTCTATGCATTTTTTCTCTTTATCTAATATCTTTGCATTTTCCCAATTAAACTCATTAGCCTTGTTCATAAAAAAAATTGAAGGACTCAGGAGTATTTGAACCACCACTCATATACAAATATATCAAATTTCTACTATATGTTGCCTTTGACAGAATCTAAAGATGAGAGTTCAACTTCTAAGTGAGTATTCTCATTGTGCATATAGGCCAGCAACACCTGAAGAAGAGTGGAGAATAAATACTACTTGAAACGTTCTGTAATTACTAACCTGTGTTATTACCAACAAGTTCTTTGCATATGGAAAGTTGATTAAAGTTTCAAATTTTCTATACATCCAACATTCACTCATAGATGGTGGAAATGAGCAACATATCACATCTAATATAACTTTGACCTTTCAAAAGAAATCCTATTTTGAGATAGAAAATTTTTCTAATAACAATATAAAAAGAATGGAAATATAGTTCAATGTTTTGGGCTTTATTTGTAATTCGATGAAGACAGTAAACTCAATTTTTTTTATTAAACAACGGAAAATAATCTTGTAACTGGAATATAATCTTTCATAATATTAGGGTGAAGCATAATCTTATTCTTATTTAGGACTAACTCTTTAAGAGATTAGTTATTTTCCTCATTTAGCTAAAAATTAGATCAAAATTCCATTTTCTAGGCATAATTTTCTTGGAAAGCTAGGTGGCACTACTTGTAATGGTGACACATATATTTTTAAAAACAATCTATTTAGCACCAATGCATTCTCCTGGTGAATATTGTGTTTTTGATTGGATAAAAAGTTTTCACACAAAACTTTTAAATACTCATTTAAATATTACTATGAGAAACATTACTAGTAGATCCAAAATTAATCCTTTCTTCTTGTTCACATTTTCCTCCACTAGATATAACTAGAAAAGTTGCTTTACAAAAAAATATATATAAAGTTTGTAAATAATCATGGCCAATGAAACCAAAATGTTCAGACTACACTATTGCCATTAATTTGATTGCACCAACCTGTCAATACATATTTTAAAAGCACGTGGGAATCACCTATGCTTAGGGCGTATTATATAAAACAACATCTACTAACCGTACCTAATTCAGAATTTGATTCTATTATGAGACTGATAATTCAATAGACCAAGTATTTGTACAAATTTAATTCTATACTTCATAGGAAAGAGACAGTATCTCAGTTTTAACTATTGGTGAGGGCAAGGAAATTAATACCAATAGTGCATATCTAAATATTTTGGTTTCCTCCCACATGATTACATATAAATCGCTAATAAAAATTATATACAGATATTCAAAATTAAAATATGCAATGCCATCGGTAATTCAAAATGAAGTATTGTCTTTTTCCTACAATATATAGACTTAAATTTATACAAATATTTTGTCATTTGAATTATATGACTCACAGTAGAATTAAACCTATTGACTGGTGAGTGCAAGCAAATTAATACCAATAGCAAATATTCTGAATGTTTTGAACTGATGAGTGCAAGCAAATTAATACCAATAGCACATATTCTGAATGTTTTGACATCTTCTCACATGATTGCATATGAAACGCTAATAAAAATTAATTAAAGTTTTAAGCAAATTGAACTTTTCTTAATTTAAAATATATTTTGTTCAAAACAAGATCCTCCTTTTAGATGTTAAACCAAAAATATACAATCAAAACACTATAATATAAACATTTAATTCTTTTAAAGTAAGCTGGATTTGATCATGCTAGTCTGGAGCATGACAATTGGGCTTTCCTCTTCTATGAAAGAAATGTATTAGCCATTAATATGTGTAAATGTGATCAAACACATACTATGAATTACATAATTAATAACTGATGAATCTATGGATACAATAGCAAAATTATATTATTTAATAAAGTGAAACTATCTTTTGGTTGGAAATTTTAAAAGGTATCTTTATCATACTTTGCAGTTAACCATCATAAAAATTCAGATGTTAAAAAAATACAGTGAAGTTCAAAACTAGTCTATATTTTGTTCCAACCCTTCCTCTCATCTTTAAAGGTATATAGAATATAATAGATCATGTTTTGTTGATCAACATTGATTAGAATGTAGTATGCATTGTTTATTGAAGTGCAAGTTTTACAGTACTGTTCAACATGCACATATATGTAACACAGTGGCATTTTTTTTGTGTAGTATGTGTATTGTACTTTTTATTTATATATGATACAAATATATTGGCATTTGGTAAAAGGAAATTTAGCAATCTTATTAAAAGATGCAATTAATTTTTTTTTTTAGTTCGTATAATTTTTTTTTAAACATACAATGAAAGTTGCATTTTTCGTTCATATTTTTTTTTATGTGATTAAAAATAAAAGTTAAAACTGGAAAGAATAAAAGACATGCAGATTACTAATCCAGATAAACTAAAGAAAAGAAAGAATTCCACATGCAGATTTCATTAGTAAAATCTTTCTAACTCTGATTAAAGATGGTGGAATTAGGTTTTAAAAAAGGCTTTATAACTAAAATTTAAGAAGGGATATACAAGATGCACAGAAGTATGAAAACTGGAATTCTAGTATAAAATGAAAAATACCAGTGTGATCATAGTCTTGTCTGTTTTTTCTTTTGGCTAATCCTGGATCATGAAAAATCCAGGAACACTTTATGCTGAAATAATCCATGATGCTGGAGTGGACCGAAGCTTTTGACATTATTTATCATGAAGGCATCGACCCCAGAAAAGCTTTCATGACTAGCCTTTAAAATCAGGATCAAGAACAAGTTAAAACCAATAGCCATGAGCTCATTCTATCTCATGAAAAACTATGCATAGTAATCAACAATCTTCGTAAATTCGCTAAATTTACCAATAAGCTAAGATTAACTATTCCCGATTGTGACTAAATTAAGTATTTGCAAACCATTCTCCAATAATCTTATAATATAATCCTGATAGAGACATTAAATTTTATTATTCAAAAGACTTTTGTTTACCTAAGAACTTTAATTATTAAACTGTTTTAGTTAGTTGATTTAATGTCTTGATTAGCATGCATGTAGTCTTACTAACTTAGTAATTTATTTTAAAATATTTTAATTTGTTAGAATAAAATATTTATTTCTAATATCAACTTTTCATTGTGCATTATTAATGTTAGTTATTAAATTTATTAATGTTTAGTTTATTAAGATTTGAGTATATAATTTACCTTTGCCAATATTTATTGATTAAGCCCCAGAAATAATATTCTCTAAAAAAATAAAGTTACGGGAAATCATAAACCTGTTCTTTTAGTTACTTGCATCAAAATTATGGGATGTGATGTGATGTATTATGGCTTCTCCTTAAACGAAGTCAAGAATATCTCAGCAATTATGCCCAGATAAACCTGTTAGCCACTTTCTTTTACATTCCCCACTCTAAATTTACCCATAATCTGCTCTATCCCATTTCCACAACATAATTTTTGTCAACTCCATAACCTTTATATCTAAATCCCCCTTATCTTTTCCCAAACCCAGCATAAAAACCAATAATTCACTTTCTGTATAATCACTCTTTTCATATTTATTTTTCCACAACTTCATTATATGTACCCTTTCGGTTTTCAAACATTTACATTCAATTAACAAATGCCTAATATTTTCAATTCCTTCCTTACATAATTTACAAAATAAATCACCCATATTTTTCCATTTACATGTATATTCTTTTGTAGCTAAAGATCCCGTTCGAGCCTTAAACAATAAACTACTTTCCTTACTATTATCATATATTAACTCACACCTAATATTCTGTTTATTTCTATATATATTTAAACTCTTTTTACTCTCCATACTATTTCTCCATCTCTCTAACTCCCTAGTCTTTATTAATAAATTTATTCTTTTATCCCATTCCTTACTACTATAACACTCAATAATCCTCTTAACACAATCATCCCATCTTTTGTACAAATATATTGATATAAATTCTTTATCCAAATCTTTTGCATACCACATTACCTTTCTCACCCATTTTGTTACCTGCCCTTCACTCATAACCCAATTAAATACTATTTTAGCTATTCTTTTATTATCCATAAACTGCAATCTACCAAACATTTTCATTTTACTTTTTGCATCTCTCATATGAAAACTTGACCATCCCATTTCTCCTTGAATTGCCTCCCTTGCATGTCTTCCTACTTCCCTTTGAGCTTTTTCTAAATAATCTAATATCTTTTTACTAACATATAATGCATCATTACCATATGTTAACCCTGCTACTGCAACTCCTTTCCATATAATTCTAGCTACATCAAATTTATTATATGAAAATACTGTTAATTTCTTTATCAATCCCTTTTTTTTCTTTGCTTCATTTATCATTTTTGTATCCCATTCATCCAAATAATTTTTCTGATTACTTAAAATAATTCCCAAATAACTATATCTATTCACCACACTTAACTTAATATCTCCCAATAAAAATTCTACATCTCTTTCCTCAGTATTAACCATCATTATATTTGATTTTTCTTCACTAAATTTAATCCCCATCTCTTTACCCACCCTTGCACATGTCTCAACATAACTTCCATATCTTCTCTTTTTTCTGCACACAAAAATATATCATCCACAAAAAAAAGACCTGACAAAATATATACTCCCTTACTACCTATTAACGGTATCTCTATCCCTCTTCCTAATCTTTCTATTGCTCTTTCCATTTCACTCAAATACAACACAAACAAAATAGGTGACATAGGGCATCCTTGCCTTAGTTCCACACCATTTTTAACTTTAATTGATTCTATATTCTCTAATTGATATATATAATAATTATTTTCATATAATTTCTTAATAATATCTATTAAAGCTTCATCCATTCCCAAATTTGCTAAACTTATCCATAATCTATTTCTATTTACTCTATCATATGCCTTCTCTATATCTATAAAACTTATATATAACTGTTTATCTGCATTCCTACTCATATCCATAAGTTGTGTAACTACAAATAAACTATCTCCTATACGCCTATCTAATCTAAAACCGCCTTGCATTTCACCCACTACATTATTCCCTTCAATCCATTTTACAACTTTACTAGCCACCATATACGAGAAAACTTTATATAAAACTGATGTTACCGCTATCAGTCTATAATTATTCAACTTTCTATGATCCTTACCCTTTCCTTTAAATAATAACCTTACTCTTGTATTACTCCAACTACTTGGGAAAACTCTATTCTGTGCCATTTTATTAAAACAGGATAATAACTTTACTTTTGCCCTATATTCTAAATTCATTACCATCTCTGCTGCCCATCCATCTAAACCTCTTGCCTTCCCACTTTTCAATTTCTTCTCTACCTCATTTAGTTCATTTTCTGAAAAGCTAATATTCCCATTACTATATTCTTTCATATTTTTTAACATTCTATCATTCACATCTAACATCTTTTCTATATTCATTACATAACTATTTAAGATTCTCTCTAAATCTTCTCTAGAACTACACTCAGTTCCCTCATCATCTAGTAATACTAACTCTCTCTCCCCTACATTTCTCCTTTTAATATAATTCCAAATTTTTTTACTTCCATCTCTTCCACTTTTATTAATATCCTCCAACAATTTACTATTCAATTTCATTCTCTCTCTGTAAATATTTATTTTAGCCAACTTCTTCTTTTCTAAGTACTTTTCCCATTTAGCATTAATATCTTTTTCACTTTCCTTATTCTTAATAGCACACTTATATTCTCTACATGCTTCTTTCCTTTCTTTTACACTTTTACTAATTTTAATTTTTTTATTACTTTTATTCTTTTCAATATTCTCACCTAAAACCCTATTTGCAACTTTTTCTACTTCCTTACACCAATCCTTATACTCATCCCCAACCCACTTTTCCATTATTTCTTCAACTTTTATTTTATACTCTTCCAACTTATTCTTATCATTCACTCTCCATCCACATCTTTCACTATTATTTCTACTTTTATTTCTATTCTCCATCACATTACTAACCATTTCAATTACAATGAAATTATGATCACTAGTGCATACTATTTCTTCATTATCAAATACCTTAATTTTCCGTATTTTATTTATTCCCTCTTTCTCTACCAATACATAATCTATTGTGTGAAATATATTATTTCTGGACCATGTGTATTGTCCTTCATAAATATTTAATAAATTTCCAATACTCAAATTCACTTTCTGACAAAAAATTCTTCAAAAGCTGTCCATTTTTATTATCTACATCATCAATTTCTTCAATATGTCCATTCATATCCCCTATAACCATTATTCTCTTCCCCTTTTCTTTAAAACTTTGTATATCCTTAACTAAACATTCGTATATGTTACTATTCCACTCCAATATAATTTGACTATCTCCAGTAGCTATATAAACTATAGCCACCATCCATTCTTGTCTACCCAACCTTATTTCAAACCACAAGTGTTCTTGACATTTAACAATATTTAAATATTTTTTTGATATAACACCTATACCACCACCCTTTTTTTCTTTTCTATTTATACCCTGCCATACCAACTATTCCAAAATAGGTTCTTCTTCTTCTCTTAAATGTGTTTCCACTACTGCTAATACCTCAAGCTCTTCATTTTCAATTGTTTTATTTAATTCCATCCACTTTTCTGGTTTCCTACCACCTTGCATATTCAAAAACCCAATTTTAACAATTTCTTCTTTCCTAACTACTCTTTTATAAATTCTTTTAATTCTTTCTTCTCCATTACATTTATAAATTACTTTCTTACCATTAATTTTACAAACCCATTCCTTCTCCATATCTATATTTATATCAAAATCAAATTCCTTTTGCTTACTTCTTATATTCCATCCATTCTTTTTAATAATATTACAATTTAAAAACCCACCCCCCTTTATAAGTTTCCCGAAAAAAATTCTTTATAAATCAAACTCCCTAGAACTTCACTTCCTTGTTTTCCTAAATGCAACCCATCTTTACTATATAACTCTCTCTTTCCAATAAAACAATCCCACACATCCGCAAACATAACATTATTTCTCTCACACAATTTGTTCAATCTCTCATTTATAGAACATGCCCTATCTAACAAATAACTCTTGTCAAATCTTGGTAATAATCCAACTATTTCTACTCTTCCTTTAATCATAATCAAATTCCTAATCAAATCTACATACTCATCCATTATTCTCTCTGATGATTCTAATAAATTATTAGTCCCCACCATAACATATACATCTCTACTACCTTATTTTTTAACTTTATCTGCTACACCCCTAATTCTAGCTCCAGGCAAACATACTCTTACATACCTACTTCTATTTTCCCTTGCAATTATATCCCCACATTCTCTAATTAGTGAATCTCCTATCAATACTGTTTCATAATCTACTTTTTCTGCTCCATCCATAACATTTTCTAATACCTTCTGGTCCTCCTTATCTATTTCTTCCTTATCATTCCTACTCAATAATTCCTTTATCTCCTCACATTTTATCTCTAATGATTTTAATTTTACTTCTACATCCTTCAGTTCTTCCTCTATCTTATTTATTCTTTGACTAATCATCTCCATTACACTATTACTTTCTCCACCCATTATTCTTCGACTATCTACACTTTGAAAACACTTTCTCACCTCTTTTATCATATTAATACACTGACTGCGTAACCATAAACCTTTTACAACCTTCCTAGTCTTATTTAAACATTTCAAGTGATATACCCCATCACATATAGTACATTCTACAACAGCACGCTTAATTTCCTTTTCCCGATTATATAAACATTTTGAAATACAAATGCAATCCATTTTTTTTTTATTTTACGTTTTTCGAACGTTATATTTTTCTTAAAAGTAAATCTTTTAATAGCAAATTTACAAAAAACTAATCAACAAAGTAACTTTTTAAAAATAAAAAAATAATAATAATTCTATATATAAAATAGCAATATATAAATAATAAAACAAAACAAAAAATAAATAATAATAACTTTTTTAAAAAATGTCTATATATATAAATAAACTGAAAAAACTTTAAAACAAATAAAAAACACAATTTTCAATCTTTCAAATACTCTTAACCACTAATTACACTTTCACACACAATAATAATAAATATTAATGCTCTCAGACTAAACAAATTAAAAGAAAATTTTTTGTTTGCTTGACTATGGCGCTCTCTTATAAATTAAAACTAACTTCGTCGGCAATTCCTGTTGTAATTAATAATTGTAGGCCAGTTAAGCAAGAAATATAGTCATGTTTTTTAAAAATAGAAACAATATTTTTTTATCCTTCCTAGCTTGATTAACTCACCCACCCTAGTGCATAATTGAAGGCCTATCAAAATGTGAAAACATTACAGTATATATGTATAAACAAAATTTTTATAATTACTACTAATAAATTGAATGGATGCATGTATATATATTATGGAGTATATGTTCTCTCATGTATTTCTTTTAAAATAAAGTAAAAAGCAAAATGTCTCACTTTTATCGCTATGGGTTTCATTCAACTATTACTATTGCTACAACCAGAGGTATCTTGACTGTTACAGTTGAATAAGCATCAAATGGTTCAATCGAACAGAATCAATTAGTATAGTAGTGATATTTAATACATCTGGACTCACTAACATTACATAGATGAAAAAATTAGTTTACTTGACAATCCTTATCCAATTTTTACTAATTTACAACTCATTAAAAACAGGCACTACATCTCACATTAGATACAGTACTATACTTCTGCATACATTTCACAATCTGCATGCATCTGCATAATCTATTGGGAATCTTATATCTTTAAGATTAATTTTCTGGAGTGCTTACTCTAGGGGGAGATCATTTAATTTTTTGGCTGTTTTATATATACAAACATTTTACATAAGGAATAATATTATTTTACATCAACTAATAAAATACATATACAAGGACATGTAATATTATTTTATCAGTCAGGCAGAACACTTCTTTCTCACTCTAGATAACCACTGGAATGTTCAGTTATATAGTCATTAAATTGTTCTGGTGTTTTTCAGTTTCTAGCCTGTTTTGATGGTATTTCCTCCTATGCCATTTTCATCAGTTCTATTCCATATTGAATATTTTCTCCATAAATTACCTCTGGAAATTAATCAAGTTGTTATCCACTATCCATGGAGCAGCTTCTTCAAGCAACCAGCCCTTTATCTTTTGCTTTCATATTTCCAATGGCACATCAACATAATCATTCTTTATCACAGGACCAGTTTCTTCAACGAATGCAAAACATATTCTTTCATTCTCAACTTTGAGTGACTCACATTGGTGGTTTTTTATATGGATTGTGTCTATGGACTTCATGTCCATGAGAGAGCAGCATCAATCTTAATTGTCCTGACAGTATTTTCAATACAACTCTGTTTTGCTACTGTTTTTAATCACATATTGTTTCACTTGATAATATATTTCATAGTTTCTAATTTATTCTTTTTCTTGATCTGACTAGTGATCCAAAACTCATATATAAGTCAGAAATGTTTGCCTCATCAACACTTCCTCAGATATACTTGGTGTAAAATGGTGGAAAAAACATCATAATGACAATTAAACTTCATAAATATCTTCATATTTGATTTTAGTTAAAGTCTGCTTTATCTGATGCATTATTTTATTGGCTAATCCATTTGACTCAGGATGATAGAGGAGAGTTAAACATGCCAGGTCCCATTGCTAGCTAGAGAATCTTTTAGAGAAACTAATCCAATTCCATTGCCTAAAATGATCAGTTCTGGAAACTTGTGGGATACAAATAGTTAATTTAAAATTTAATATTTTATCCATTTCAAATAAGAATCAATGTATACCAAAGAACGTGGCCATTGAAAGACTCAGTATTGTCCATATGTGTTCACTACTATGTTTTGATGACTTGTTGCGATGGTTGTAATTCCTTTCAAGGTATCCCAGCTGTAGAGTAACAAGATTTGCAATGCTTAACTGCCTGTTCAATATCATTGCTTATATGAGGCTACCACACATTTCATTTTGGTAGTTGTTTTGGTTCAGATGATTTTTATGCAATATTTCTAATACTTTTCTTTCTTCCTTTTGCAGAAATCAATACTCAGTCTACTATAAGATATATTGTCAAACTATCGTGAACATTTAAATTGATTTGTTTATATACCTTGGTCAATTTAAGGTCATTCTTCTTTAATCCATTATGTAACCAATTGACAATGAGCCTCATCTTTACCTCACTTGCCCACAACTGCATTACTTAAAATATGGAGCCTATATAACTCATAGCTCATGTTCATGCATATGTGGCAATCAAGACAACACATTAGCATGACTAATTTCTTTTCTTAATTTGTACATAAGTTTAAAATCATAAACATTTATTCACTGATCATCTGTTGATTTGCATGACGGGAGTAAGCTTCAGATTTTTTAATATTCTGAACAGAGGTCTACAGTTGGTACAAATCTAGAAAGCACGTCAGTATATATATTATGCCACTATTTTTTTATACCTGAATGATTGTACACTAAAAATTTAAAAAAGTAAAAAAATCTGTAATCATTATCATATGAGGGCGCCACTAGGAAAAGAACCTAGAAAAGATGGGATGATTGTGTTAAGAGGATTATTAAGTGTTATAGTAGTAAGGAATGGGATAAAAGAATAAATTTATTAATAAAGACTAGGGAGTTAGAGAGATGAAGAAATAGTATGGAGAGTAAAAAGAGTTTAAATATATATAGAAATAAACAGAATATTAGGTGTGAGTTAATTTATGATAATAGTAAGGAAAATAGTTTATTGTTTAAGGCTTGAACGGGATCTTTAGCTACAAAAGAATATACATATAAATGGAAAAATATGGGTGATTTATTTTGTAAATTATGTAAGGAAGGAATTGAAAATATTAGGCATTTGTTAATAGAATGTAAATGTTTGAAAACAGAAAGGGTACATATAATGAAGTTGTGGAAAAATAAATATGAAAAGAGTGATTATACAGAAAGTGAATTATTGGTTTTTATGCTGGGTTTGAGAAAAGATAAGGGGGATTTAGATATAAAGGTTATGGAGTTGACAAAAATTATGTTGTGGAAATGGGATAGAGCAGATTATGGGTAAATTTAGAGTGGGGAATGTAAAAGAAAGTAGCTAACAGTTTTATCTGGGCATAATTGCTGAGATATTCTTGACTTCGTTTAAGGAGAAGCCATAATACATCACATCACAACTGCAAAATTAGAAAAATTCCATATTCGCGTTTGATAATTTGTATATGTAAGACAGATTAACCCAAATTTCTCTCAACAATCCCATTTCAACATGGATGGGTTTAATACAATAATAGGTTTTATTGTTTAAAGAACAAATGAAAAAACAAAACAAAATAAATACACTTTCATAACATTTAACCAATGATAAGCTTCATTTTCTTCTTTATTCAGAATCATTAAACAAAACAAATCACTAATAACCATTCTTTCTTGACTCTTTATATAACTAACATAATCTTTCTCTTTCTTCTTTTTTTTTTAATTAAAAAAAAAACATCAAAGGCAAAGAGCAATATATATTTCATTCTCCAAGAAACGTGCGCTTTTATATAAATAAGTGTCCGTACCAATCCAAGGCTTGACCGGTATTAGGACTAAGCAACTTACTGTTAGGAGTAAGTTATAACACAAGACCCCTACCCTCTCTTTCAATATTTTCTCAACCCTTAATACTTTTCATTTGCTTTCTAAATCTTTTTTTTTTCTCTTCTGATAATATTCTCATGGATTCATTTATTGGATTATTATCTTTTCTTGATCTCGCCCAATAGCCCTGAAAATTTGGTCAAATTTTAGCTAAATCATTCATAAAGAAAAATTAAGACATACAAATAATTTACGTATTTTAACTAAACAAATTAATTAATGCAGATATAAACATTATTAATATTAAAATGAAATCCCCTTCTATTGTTGTAACTCATAGTTCATTAATGGTTAAATGCAATCCTAAAATGTATGTTTAAAGTTCGCTACTGTCTATAGTTCAATCAATAAAAATAAAGTTTCCATTACCCTGATCGATCAGTACACATCCATAAGTGTTTCTTCGTACCTTTTGGGAGTTAATTGTCAGCAACTAATTTTTGGTCCACGGTTAGTTCCAATTTCTCCTATGTGGTTTGATGTTCCTTGAGATGATTTCAAAGTTCGATGAAGATCTAGGAATGGGTCAGTGCCCTGGTTGGGGACAGACTCTATTTCTTTTCAGCCTTCGATCATTTTTATTTCATTTTTTTTAATATAATAGTTCTTTTTTTCATTAAAAAACTAATAATAATCTCACAATAGGTTTTTCTCTCTATATGTAGTCCTTTTTTTCATTGTCCTTTTTTTTGATCATGTTCCCAGCCAGTGATGGCATTCCTTTCATTTTTTTGTTTTTAACATCTTGCTAACCAGAAGTCATGACAATAGAATTAATTACAATTTTTTCTCCCCCCCCCTTCAGATTAGAAAATTAAAATAATTAATTACGAAATTGTTTCCAAAAACTTGTAACATTTTTCTTTCTACTACTTTTGCTTAAATTTTTCAATCCAATTAAAAAATAAATAATCTACCATTTTATTTCTTTTCTCTCTCTCTTTTTTTTTAAATCCCAATAATAAAAAACAAATAATACAAAAAAAATTCCTATACACACAGCTTTTATTTCCTATTTTCTACCTAGTGACTATGTATATATACATATATTTACATACATACAGAGAACATAACATGAACTGATTGAAATTATCGGCTCAATATATATATATTGTAACGATCCGGAGAATGACTTGAACGTGATCTGCACTACGGGGCGCCACTAGGCATTTGAACCTAGAAAATTTATAAAGTAGGCAGATACGTAAGTCAAAAAAAATTTTTTTTTATTTTATATATTTTGATATCCGGTCGTTAGCCCATTGTCACTAGCTCAGGGAGTTGCAGAGATTTATATTTATAATAAATTCTTATCTAAGAATATTTAAAAAATAAAATAAGTCACTGCCAGTAATTAACATACAAACATTTATTTACGCACATATATATAAAATTTAAAATTATTTTAGTATTAGTTTTACATTTTAAAATTTAACTTACATTTTTAACTTTGATTTTTGATTTTAATTTACATTTAATTTTTATAAATTTACATTTTAATTTTTTTATAAGTTCACACAGATGGGATTATAAAAGCTTGTTTTATAATGTTGAGTATAGATCGGTTACATAGATTACATGGTTAAAAACATTTCGAAGTAAACATAAACAATCAAAATACAAAATCATTGATACCGACAATTGCATAGGAAATATAAGAAACCCACTAGCATTCATTGTAAGATGCCCGCATTGTCACCAATAACTTAAAAGACATCCGAATAAATACATTTTAGATATTCACCGTAAGGTATCATTATTTACCGAATGTCTATATATTTTGATCAAATATGAAAACCAAAAACACAATTAACCGATAACGAATCCATGCAACTTCCATACCCAACTTAAATTTAATGCATTTTTATTTAGAGTGTCGAGTATGAATAGACTACCCAGATTTGCATTTGAAAGAAAATATTCTATCCGTATTTAACCTTCGGCCAAAGGTTCGCAGTCAAACCAAACTTTAATCCATCTGATATATCGATGTGTTCAATGTAATATGAATACGGCAGCACAATTAGGTTAAGAGAAGAAACTGCTTCTCTTCAGTTAGGAATATTACATCTATCTGATGATGAGAGCAATAAAAAAAAACTCCATAGGAAAGGAACTGCAGTCTCTGTCTTATAATTCCTCCCATAGGCAAAATGAGTGTGTGCGGCGTATAATAGCGATTCTGCCCATAGCGAATCTCGTACTACATCTATTAATTACACCATATATCAAATCCATTGACCTAATTCAACTACGAACCGAATAACCTAAGATTACCCTCCCCTAATATAACTTTACAAATCTATATAGCCATTCACGCCTGACTTAAGTTTAATATTTATATAACTAGTTTAATGAAAAACAGAAATCATAATAAAACATATTGGTATCCAGTTAGCCATTGTTTTTTTATTTATCCGGAGGTCTTTTAGTTTAGTGGGTCCTTAATGTAGAAAACAATAGTTGATTTCTCTTTCTTGCTAACGAGATTGAAGGGATTGAAAAGTGCGTCTTTTCAATCCCTTCTCCTTCATTTCCACACTAACACATATCTGTCACATCGTAAATAATCAATCATCCTTAATAATTTCCAAACTTGTCCTTTTATATTAATTTGAAGGACTGAATTTACATTGCGTCATCGATGAGATGGTCTTTTCGCTGAGGTCCGATTCCATTGTTTTTCTCTTCATTGGCTATTAGTTTCTATTGTTTTCCTATCTGACCGATGCTTTTACATTTAAATGCCCCAAGGCTAGTTTACATTTAACTAATTAAAACAATCATTTCCATTTCTGATTAATTAATGTGTTTTCCAAGATTAAAGATATATTTTTATCTCTAAATCTTTTTAAGTTTTTGTTTTTAAAATACCTTTCTATTTTTAATAAAGTTTTATTGTAATAATTTTTTTTTATCTGTGCGATTTATATATACGAGTTTAAGATGATATTTAATTTCAATTTTTAATTCTTAAAGAAAATTTTTAAATGCGAACTTCTTATTTTAACTTCATGTTTAATAATAAAAAAACAATGTAACGTTGTCTGTGCTCATTACAATATATAGTATTATTTCTGGGAGCTTCCATGTAAAAAAATATAATAGCTATATAGTTGACATTTCAATCCAATAACAAGTACTTTCCCATTAAATAACTAATGTTTCAATACAATAACAAATACTTTTCTCAAGAGCTTAAAAGTACTTGTTATAGTATTGAAATATCAGCTATGTAGATATTATATTTTTGTTATACAGAACCTCTCTAAAATAATACTATGAATTTATTTATCCATGAATTAACACAAACACATATATAAATCAAAATGTTTATATGCACACACGCACACTTATATATATGTTTGTAAAAAAATTTAATTTGCAAATACTATCACTAGGGCTTTATTGTTGCATTTAACAATAGTTTTTTCATCTGCTGATCAAGTTCAAGAAACATATACAGTTGGGTGTTTTCTTTCATAGACCACATGTGAGATAACTGCTCCAACCCTATATTCAGAAGCATCTGTGGACACAATTACTTCTTGATCATCTGTATAATGAATGAAGTGTTAATTTGACATTAACAAGTCTTTTGTTTTATTAAAATCTGTAAAATTGTTCAACTCCACTGCTTGATCACCATTTTTCATTATTAAATCATGTAGTAGAGATGCAATGAGAGGTTTTTGTTATGTGAGATGGTTTTTATGAAAAAAGTTAGCCATCCCAAATATTCTTGTATGTCAAGGGTATACTTATTTATTCCGGGTTACACAATGATCACTGATTAAGTGAACAGTACCATGTGATTATAATGTCATTGTAATGGGTGTTGTCCATTATGCTTTCCCTCTCTATTAAATATTTTGTGTTTTTCCCAACTTGGCTTTTATTGCAAAGGGAATCTTCTGAGGTCTACAGATAAAATGTTGAGCAATTCCTGCTAATTCAATGTCAATTGGTCATTTTTATTTCTGAAGAACCCAACTTAAACAGCTGTATACACTTTTTATAAACTTCAATTTCAACTGCACTCATTATTTTTCTTCTAATGCCCAATGGCCTAAATGAATTCTTGTCTAGAATCAGACTTAAATCTCTTTTAAATGTATATAAAGGTAGATTTTTTTAACACACATTTCATTTCACTAACACAGTTGCTATTTTTCTTTAGGTTTTCAGTTTACATCAGTCATTATTAAATTAGTTTAAACTATTGGTAAATTTTTCTTACTTTTCTTCAAAGAGACACATCTGCCCCACTGACAATTCTGTTCACAAATACCAACATCTAGTATAAGGTGATTATTATTGTTGTTGTTGTTGTTTGTGTTTTTGACATTGATTTCTCTTTTACCATTCCCTCCTATAAATTAAAGTTGGATAACAAATTGACTTTATTTTTTTTCTGATTTTAAGAGCCAACTTATTACAAATGATTCTCAACGTCACAAATATGACAGCCATCATTTAGATTTCTATCATAACAATAATATGTCCAGGTGTTATCTACACTATCTTGCATCATTTTCTCTTCCTTGACATTGTTCATAAATATTTGCAGCCTCATTGCTTACATACTGTTCTGAAACTCAATTTCATTTTCCAACACAGTTTTCTAAGTTACAAATTTTTCAATTGCACATGTATATGTTAGCTTGGTTTCATTCAGCAACAACTACTGCACTTGTTATCAATCACCCCCCGCAATAGCTAGTTGAGAAGTATATGTTAAACTCATTACTGAAATTATACCATTTGGCAAGCATACACAATTCCATGTTGTATTTCTGTATTTTTTCACATGCTGCCTGGTGTCTATTTTTAAACTGCAGACATGCTACATTAGATATAGTAATCTTGATATGCCTGTTTAACTTCTCTTTTAATTCTTTGTATGATACATCATCCAGATGAACTTTTGGATTGCATAGTCACTTAGCCACATGTACCTCTTTCTTTCTTCCTAACCCCATGTATGTCACCTCTTAGATCTTTCCATGCAGGTAGCTTTAAATTTGCCATCTCAATGCATCATTTACAGGAAACTGACTGGTAGAGCTAGTTTACAATGCCATCATTATTTCATTCATTGTTACTCCCAAATGACATCTGTTTTCATTGCTCTAAGATTTTAGTTATTTTTTCTTCTTTAGAAATCTTCTCATTGGCAGGCTGGGCCATTTAACTATAAGCTTTAGAAGACATTCTTTGTAATATTACGGAGGTTCTCCCCTAGTGTTGAACTGTGCCAATCTGCTATATTTAGGAATCCTAACTATTACCAGATGAATAAGTATCAAATGTTCCAATAAAAAAACCCCACTTAACATGACAGTGATATTAAATAAAATTTGGGTTTACTAATACTACACAGATGAACAGATATAATTATCCATCATTACAACTAGTAGATAATCCTTATGCAATTTCACACATTTATAACTCAATAAAAACAGATACTACTTCTCACACTAGATAAAGTACTACACATTTGCAAACATTTTCATAATCTGTATACATCTGCATAATCTTTTGGAGTTTTTATATCATTGAGATTAAATTTCCAGAGTGCTTAGTCAATGAGAGAATTATTCCATTTTCTATCTATTTTTTTTATATACAAATAGTTTACACAAACACAATAATAAATTTACAACAATTTAATATACACATATATAGCTACATGTAATATTATTTTATTAGCCAGACTGGGCAACAATCATACATAAACTTAACAAAGCCATATAGTTGAATGTCAATTTCAATGAGTCAAACACGTTAACAAAATCAATAAAACATATATAATTACATTTTTGTTATATTTTCAGGATAACACAAATCAGATGCACAGTGTTTGTTGAGTCTCTAAATTACATTGAGTCTTTGAAACCCATTCCTTTATGATTAAAAAGAATATATTTAACAAATTGTCTCAAAATACCATTGTTGTGATGGATAATACTAATTGCACTACATGGTTCTGTGTGTAAAATGTCAGAAATCTGAAATGTACGATTGTTGTAAGATTGTTGGATTAATTCCTTTCTGACACTGATGGTGCTTATAATTTTTATAAACTCCGGATTAATAAAGCCATTACATTATCATTTATATTGTTTCATCATGATATTCCACTATGATTATTGCAAATCTTGTCTACTATGTTTAAAAATTGTTTAAAGATAGAAACATTCTTAAAGTTAATTGATAATTTCTAAAAATATCCAAAATAAGCTAGCAAATCATGACCATATTTAAAAACTTCTTTAATTATCTCATCGGGAACTGCAGCCTTTTCATTTCCATTTTGACTTTATTAAACTAAATATCTTTGTCGAAATCTAAATGAATGAATAAAACTGATAAGTTGTTAAAAGTCGTTATCGCAGTTGCTATATATTATTGAAAAGACAATCAAAATACTCCTTCCATCTGTTCAAAATAGCTTCGATTGTTTGCATCTTATATAGAGTAAATAATTAAAACTATTAGTTTTAATATATAAGACGAATATAATTGAAACCTGTAAGTAGAAAGCAACAATAGCACATGGTTCTTTTTCTCTACTAATATTTGAAGTCATCTTTAAATTATAAAAACACACTCTCATTAAATTATGTGTACTTTCAAATAAATGTTTATCTTATTATATAAAGTATACTTTTATATATAAATATCTTATTTTTTATAATACATACAATGCTTTTTTTATTCATTATATGTTGTTGGAATTCAGTATATTAATTAATTCCCGTTTCTTTCTTCCTTTTTTTAAAAAAAAGTATAATTAATTCTCTCTGACATTTCAAGTTGTTCATTAAGTATCTCAATAACTATTACTAATTCACGCCTAAATCTGATGTGATGTGATACACTGCAATTCAGCAACTATGCCCAAAGAAACATGTTTGCCACTTTACTTTCCCTTTCCATTCCCCACCCTGTTTTCCCATAATCTGCTCCATCCCATTTTCACAACATAATCTTTGTTAACTCTATGGCCTTTATATCTAAATCTTCCTTATCTTTTCCCAAACCCAGCATAAAAACCAATAACCCCACTTTCTGTATAATCATTTTGTTTATATTTATTCTTCCATAACTTCATTATTTGTACCCTTTCTGCTTTCAAGCATTTTCATTCAATTAACAAATGCCTAATATTTTCTATGCCTTCCTTACATCATTTTCAGACTAAACACTCATATTTTTTCATTTACGTGTATATTCTCTTGTTGCTAAAGATCCCGTTCGACTCTGCACAATAAACTACTTTTTTGCTATTATCATAAATTAACTCACACCCAATATTTCTTTTACTTCTATATATATATTTAAACTCTTTTTACTCTCCATATTAGTTCTCCATCTCTCCCTATTCTTTATTATTGCATCTATTCTTTTATCCCATTCCTTACCCACTAGAACATTCAACAATCTCCCTAACACAATCATCCAACCTTTTGTACAAGTATACTGATATAAATTCTTTATCCAAATCTTTTGCATGCCACATTACCATTCTCACCCATCTTGTTGCCTGCCCTTTACTCGTAACCCAATTAAATACTAGTTTAGCTATTCTTTTATTATCTATAAACTGCAACCTACCAAACATTTTCATTTTACTTTTTGCATCTCTTATATAAAAACTTGACCATCCACTTTCTCCTGGAATTGCCTCCCTTGCTGTCCACACATCTGCATTCAATGCATGACTTCCTACTTCCCTTTGTACTTTATCTAAATAATCTAATACTCCTTTATTAATACATAACACATCATTACCATATGTAACGGGATTTGCCGTTTTCCATATATATATATCACGCATATATATAACCATTTGTAAGATTGCGTGTATGTATATAACGCTACACGTATATGCGTAATTGTTAAAAAAAATATTTATTTTTAAAGTATTTCGAAAACTATACTCCTATTTCTCACCCAACATATTTATGAGTGTCAATTTATGACCTCAAGTTCCAATCTTATATTACTATAAGAATTATGCTGGGGGAGCTGGAATACCAATATGGAAATGCTCTTGACTAGCTCACTCAGGGTAGGTGATTGATTAATCGTGGGAAATATATGGGGGGTTATATTACCTGAGACACACTTTCTTCAATCAAATAGTTATTAAATTAATTTTTAATTCTAGTAATCTAACAAACTCAAAAACAAAGAAATAACACAAATATACGTAAGTTTCATTTTACTTTAATTTTATAACTTTTATTTCTATATTCCTTATATGACCTGATTGTTTTGTGCTCACAATGCTGAGAAACGCATGCATACACTTATACTGCATAGAAATATATAAAATGCAATAGAAAATACCAAAAAAAAAAAGGGAAACAATATCAGATTTATCTGGATACATAATAAAAAAAAATCACTTTAAGTTCAGAAGAGTTATTAAATAATGTTTATGCAGGCAGTTTATTATGTGTAGTTAAAAACACACTAACATTTGAATTATTAGACAAATATAGGTGATAAATGTGCACATTACCTGAATTTCTTTATTCATCGTGGAAAACTGAAGGTGGAATACTTCTTTCCAATGTGTATTGCATTCGACGTAATGGCTATTTCGGCGGTCCAATCTGCTTTATTGATTTTCAACCTGCTACTATTGTTGGAGCTTGATCTTGGCGTCAGAGTGACTGGTTTGCATTAATAATATTCACTTACCCAGCAGCAACTTCAGTGTCTTCAGGGGCAGGACTGTAAAGTCTAACATACGACTCTACCCCAACCTGCTCATAATTGACAAAGATCTTTTCATTTCTATTGACGATGAGAATAATAAAATTTTCTTTAATTTTAAATATGTCAACTGGATTTCCAAACAGCCAGCTAGAACAGCAATAGAATTCCTTTTTTAATCCTTTTAATTTTCTTTTTATAGTCACCTTCCCTTTTTTTTAGAAACTTCTGCCACTCAAATTCGGATTCTTTTTGAAACAAAGCAAAAGCTTTTAACACCTCCAAATTATTTTTACTCTCCTTTTGTTTTGATCGAAATTCTTTTGAACCCAAAACTTAAATCTCCATAATTAAATTCTTCAGATATCGATCAAGTGCTTTATATTCTCCAAAATGAAATTCAAGAGCTTCCATCTTGAAAATAAAACATATTTCTATACCTGCATTTATACTTTTTTTTCTTTCATATTATTCTATCCAGCAAAAATATATACACACGTTTCCATAAAACAAAGACCACACATATCCCTACCTCTTCTGTTTATTTTAACCTTTTTTAATCCCTATCTAGTTATAAATATATAAAAAAAAATTCAATTAATTGGGCTACATTGATGCATATATAGGAAAGTTTACTTTTGAAACAGGGATCGAACTCAGCCCTGTTTCACATATGTCAACCCTGCTACTGCTATTCCCTTTCATACAATTCTAGCTCCATCATATTTATTATATGAAAACACTGTTAATTTTTTTATCAATCCCTTTCCTTTCTTTGCTTCATTTATCAATTTTTTCTCCCATTCATCCAAGCAATTTTTCTGATTACTTAAGATGATTCCCAAATAATAATATCTATTCAGCACACTTAACTTTATGTCCCCCAATAAAAATTCTACATCTTCTTTTTCCCCAGTATTAACCATCATTATATTTTATTTTTCTCCACTAAATTTAATCCCCATCTCTTTACCCACCCTTGCTCATGTCCTCAGCATAACTTCTATATCTTCTCTTCTTTCTGCTCACAAAAAATACTACTTTTTAGACAGTGCTGCCCTCTTTTTTAACTTTTGTGATAGTCAATGGACAGTATTTATAAATTTCAATATTTTCAAAAAAAGCAATTACTTTTTTTAAAAGACTCCCTTAATACATGAGTTTATAATTACTAAAGTAGCTTTCTAAAAAAATCTTATTCCAAATTCTTTAATTCGATCAAAAACTGTAAAAGTTTTTTTCAAATAGTTTTTTATACCTAAAACTACAATTTTAAGAATATTAAAATACTTTGCTAGTGTTGATTAGTGTCACTTTTTGTATTACTTTCTCCATTAAAAGATATTTTATTGAACTGAGATTTATCTGTAAATGAAATTTCATAATTATAGACAAAATAGGACTGGTATTATTTCTATAATAAAGCGACCGAAGTTGTCCATAATGCAACTATTTACATTTCACTATTAACACAGAAACAAAACAAAATCGTATGTTTACACCCACAAAAAAATGGATGCATACAGGTGATTTGTATCTATTTTTAAAAATTAAATTCTTTTTTAAATAACTTATTATCCAAAACTATAAAGAGTTTCTTAAAAATTTCGTGACCCGTGGGTTGCGTACCCCTGCTTTGTCTAACAAAAATAATATTCTGTTTTACAGATGTTAATTGTTATTTTGAAGAGTATTACTCCATTCAAAATAAAACTTTCTTTAAACAAATGGAATAGGAAGCGTTATTTTTGGCAATAAAATGGAAAATTTGGAGAAAGTTTATAATTTAAAAATATCACGTGTCTCCTGCAATATTAATATCCGAGAGTGATTTATAAAACCGGCTAACACGTTTTCGCTTAGGTTTACAAAAAGCATTTTAAGACTTCATTTTTCCAACAAATGTTATTGGATAGTCTGTGCATGTATACATTTAAAGTTTATTAAAATTTTGTAATTTTCTTACAGGCAGTACATGTATAACTGTCACCTTTAATTATTATTGTGTTTCGTCTGGATTATATATAAACACAAACGCATGGTAAATACGTTTCTAATATTATATTTATTAACAAATATGAAAACAAATATGCACTCCTATTACATGTATTTTACAATGGCTATACTATGCCTTCTACTCTTAGCGAAGTATAGCTCCTAGTTCTAGGGTGAACTATGAAAGAAGAGACTGCACATGCCCTTAAAAGTTTTCTACTACTTCCAACTGTATCTTGGCGGACTGTTTCAGAAGTACGTTCAGTGACACTTCCAGTTATATTGCGATAGCTTGTTTCATGCCAGTGTTTGGTTCTTGCAGCTTCCAATCCTGAACACGGACTTGCCTAGCTGCGTCAACCATTTCACTTTGATAACTATAGTATGGAAAATGTGTATTCTGTCTTTCAGTATTTAGTTCTCTAGAAAACATGTATTCTGCTTTTCAGCTATGTGGCAGTAGCTCTCCCAGAATGTGTAGGAGAATGTGCATTTGGCATTTCAGTAAGGTGGCACTAGTTCTTTCACTTTATCTTCAAAAAGGCTAACTATTTATTGACAGGTCTTCATCCTTAATGGAAACATTCAGATCCAGTGAGCATTATCACCTATTGGACTATTCTTGCCATTAGCTATGTGTTATTTATCTATATCTGCATAGGGTCATAGTAATGAATTTCTCAATATGATCTAGATAAGACAGAATCTGAACAAGTCCATTATGTGAAAGTTAGATGATATATGACATTCCTTCCTTATTAAAATTAGCCCTGGAGAATATAGTCATGCAAAGGTGTAGATAGGCACATTATGATTCCATCAGGCTTGGTGATTTCATCAGCAGGACGAGTATCATCATTTGTACATCTTGGAATTGTAGGTTCATCACAGTTGTTTGATGATTCATTTGTGTTGGCTTATAACTCTTTGTCATCTAATGAGGCTTTGATGTTGGCTCATAACATGCACCTTAATTGGTTTTTGTGATGATGATGATGTTGTTGTCCATCAGTAGTTTTAATCACTATTGTTTGTGATCCTTTACTTTGATCACTACTTCTAGAATCCATTTGGTGGTTCGCTTAAACTTCACGTGATCACCATTTCTTATGCTTGCTTATAACTGTTATTAAAACAGGCAAAACTCTCTATACATATTGTCACTCAGTGCAAGACAGAGTAATCAATGGATGACAGAAGGCTTGTGCATAAAATCCCCATATAATGCCTACTCATCCAATATCCCCAGACTGTTTCTGGCTTTGTAGGAGAGACCACAAGCCAGAAACTAGTTTGGGAATATTGGATAAATAGGCACTAGATGGAGATTTTATGCCCAAGCCTTCTGGCATCCATTGATTACTCTGGCTTGCACTGAATGACAATACATGTAAGAGTTTTGCATGTGAGTACTACCTATCTGCTTTTTTTCACTTTTAGTTTCATGCATTATTTTAAGGTTAGAACCCAGATTATTAATAACTATTTTCTGGGTAGACACTGTTTGAATTTATTGTTGTAAGCTGGTTCACTTTAGTCACTGTACATCAACCCACTGACAATCTCAATTCTAACTGTCTGTTCACAAATACAAACATCTAGTATCATGTGATTATTATTGTTGTTGTTGTTGTTTTGACCTTGATTTCTTTTTAACCATTCCTTCCTGTAGATTAAAGTGTGTTAATAAATTGATCTTCTTCTTTTTCTGATTTTAAGAGCAAACTCATTACAAATAACTCTCAACATCACAAATATGACAACCATCATTTTTATATTTCAACTTGTTTTTTGTAGATTCATGTCTACCATAACAGTAACACGTCCAGGTGCTATCCACAATATCTTGTATCATTTTCTCTACTTGCACTTTGTTCACAAGTATTTGCAGTTTCATTACTTTTGTACTATTCTAAAACTCAATTACATTTACCAACACAGTTTTATAAGCTACAAATTTTTCAATTGCACATGCATATATTAGCTCGGTTTCACTGAGCAACAACTACTGCACTTGCTATCAATCATCCCTCATTATAGCTAGTTGAAAAGCATATTTTTAATCTCAGTACTGAAATTACACTCTTTTCCATGTTGTATTTCTGTATTTTTTTACATGCTGCCTGGTGTCTATTTTTAAACTGCAAACATGCTACATTAGATATTGTAATCTTGAAATACCTGTTTCTTTTGACCTTCTGGACTTTTGGATTGCAAGTCACTTAGCCACCTGTAACTCTTCTTTTCCCCTTAAACACATGTATGTCATCACTTTAGCTTGTTATCAACTATATTATTGATTACCTTATACCTTTCCATGTGTGTAGCTTTAAATTTGCCATCTCACAGCATCATATTACAGCAAACTCACTGGTAGAGCTTGATTGCAATCCCATCATTATTTTATTCATCATTACTCCCAAATGACAACTGTTTTCACTGCTCTAACCTTTTAGTTATTTGTTCTCCTTCACAAATTTTCTCATTGGCAGGCTGGGCTATTTAACTATAAACTTCATAAGATAGTTTTTGTAATATTACACAGGTTCTCTCCTAGTGTTGAACTGTGCTAATATGCTATATTAGGAATCCTAATTATTACCAACTGAATAAGTATCAAATGTTCCAATAAAAACACTTAACATGGAAGTGATATTTAATAAGTTTGGGTTACTAATAGTACACTGATGAACAGATAAAATTTATCAATATTTACAACTCCTAGACAGTCCTTATGCAATTTCACAAAATTATAACTCAATAAAAACAGACACTATTTGTCATATTAGATAAACTACTATACATATGCAAACATTTTCATAATCTGTATACATCTGCGTAATCCCTGGGGGGGTTAGATTAATTTTCCAGAGTGCTTATTCAGTGGGGGAATTATTTAATTTTCTATCTATTTTTGTATACACAGTTGTCACAAACACAATAATAAATTTACATCAATTTAAAATACACATATACAGCTACAAGTAATACTATTTTATTAGTCAGACTGCGCAGCAATCGTACATAAACGTAACACAGGCTATATAGTTACATGTCAATTTCAATGATTCAAACACTTTGACAAAATCAATAAAAGATATATAAATTACATTTTTGATATATTTGCAGGGCAACATAAACCATATGCCTAATGTTTATTGATTCTCTAAACTATATTGAGTTTTTGGTAGCCATTCCTTTATGATTGAAAAGAGTGTACTTAACAAAATCTTTCAAAATACCATTGCTTGATGGATAATAATAATAATAATAATAATAATAATAATAATAATAATAATAATAATAATAATAATAATAATAATAATAATAATAATAATAATAATAATAATAATAATAATAATAATAATAATAATAATAATAATAATAATAATAATAATAATAATAATAATAATAATAATAATAATAATAATAATAATAATAATAATAATAATAATAATAATAATAATAATAATAATAATAATAATAATAATAATAATAATAATAATAATAATAATAATAATAATAATAATAATAATAATAATAATAATAATAATAATAATAATAATAATAATAATAATAATAATAATAATAATAATAATAATAATAATTGTCCTACATGGTTTGGTTTGTAAAATGTCAGAAATCTGGAATTTTCAGTTATTGGGTTAATTCCTTTCGGACACTTATGGTGCTTATAATTCTTATAAACTCCTCATTAATAAAGCCATGCCATTATCATTTACATTGTTTCCATAATGATATTCCACTATAATTATTGCAAATCTTGTCTACTATGTTAAAAAATTGTTTAACAATAGAAACATTCTTAAAGTTAATTGGCGTAATTTCATAAGTACATATATTTCTAAAAATATTCCAAATAAGCTATCAAATCATGACCATATTTAAAAACATCTTCAATTATATCATCGGGAACTGCAGACCTTTTTCATTTCCGTTTTGACTTTATTAAGCTAAATATCTTTGTCAAAATCTAAATGAATGAATAAAACTGATAAGTTATTAAAAGTTGTCATTGCAGTTGCGGTATCCTATTGGAAAGACGATCAAAGTTGCCCTGCCATTTGTTGAAAGTTGTTTCGATTCTTTTTTTACCCCCATGTGTCATAGCATTGGCCAGGAAGAGACCCCGCTAACCCGAGACAACTGCTTGTAAGGCAGCTGTGCTGACCTCTCGACCACCAACGCTTGTTTGATCTTATATAGAATAAATAATTTAATCAATTAGTTTTAATATATAAAACTAGTATAATTGAAACCTGCAAGTAGAAAGCAATAATAGCGCGTGGTTGTTTTTTTTTCTATATTTGAAGTCATCTTTATTATAAAAACACACTCTCATTAAATTATGTTATTGTACTATTAGTAATACTTTCAAATAAATATTTAGCACAAGCCCTATATATTAAAGAATTCATGTTGTTTTTTTTTACAAATATCTTATTTTTTATAATACATACAATGCTTTTTTTTATATATATATATTCATTATATATTTTTGGAATTCAATATATATTTCTTAATTCCTCTTTCTTATTTTTTAACATGTGTAATTAATTCTCTCTGACATTTCAAATTATTCATTAAATAATATTTTTTAACTTTTATATTAATCAATGGAAATTTTTTATAAATTTCAATATTTTCAAAAAAAGGAATTAATTCTTTAAAAGTTTATAATTATTAAATTCGTCTTCTAAAAAAATGCTATTAAATTTTTTTTAATTACAACAAAAACTATAAAAGTATTTGTGAAATAGTTCTTTAGACCTAAAACTCCATTTTCAAGAATAGAGAAATACGTTAATGTTGCCTGCCTGTTCTATAATGAAGCGAACGAATGATTGCCTGCCTGTTCTATAATAAAGCGAACGAATTTGTAACTAATGCGCCAATTTGTATTTGACTATTGCGCACATTTGAAAAATAAATCGTATATTCAGAAGAAAAAAATGGATGCATTACAACCGTTTATAATTCACGTGACTTGTATCTATTTTTAAAAATTAAATTCTTTAAAAAAAAAACGTATTATCCAAAACTAAAGAATTTCTTAAAAACTTCGTGACCTATGGTCTGCGTACTCCTGCTTTATCTAACAAAAGTAATATGTTATATATAGTTTAAGGTGATTATTATTCTGTTGATTGCTATAAAAACAATAAAATTTCATTATTTTTAATGTTTAATTTTGAAGAGTATCATCCCATCCAAGTGTTTTTTTGACAATGAAATGGAAAATTTGCAGAAAGTCTATAGTTAAAAAATATCATGTGTCACCTGTAGTATTAATATCCCAGAGTGGTTAATAAACCTGCTCACATATTTTTTCATAAGTTTTTAAAAAGCATTTTAAGATCTTCATTTTCCCCAAATGTTATTAGACTGACTGTGCATGTATATATTTAAAGTTTATTAAAATTTTGCAATTTACTTATAGGCAGTACATGCATAAATGTGACCTTTAATTATTGTTGTGTTTCTATTGGATTATATATAAACACAAATGCCTGGTAAATACGTTTCTAATATATTTATTAACAAATATGCACTCGTATTTACAATATCTATTTTACAATGGCTATACTAGGCCTGCTATTGTTAGCAAAGTATTGCTCCTAGTTGTAGGATGAACTATAAAAAAAAGGGACTGCACATGCTCTTACAGATTTTTCTACTACTTGGAACTGTATTTTGGCAGCCTGCCTCATCAGTAGGTTCAGTGACACTTCCATCTGTACTACGACAGTTTGTCTCATGCCAATGTTTGGTTCTAGCAGCTTCCAATGCTGAATGTGGACTTGCCTGTCTGTGTCAACCATTAAACTTTGATAGCTGTAGTCTGGAGAATCTGTATTCTGTCTTCCAGCTTTGTGACAATAGTTCTCTGGAGGACATCATATTCTTCTTTTCAGCTACATGGCAGTAGCTCTCTCAGCATGTGTATGGAGAATGTGTATTTTGTGTTTCAGTTTGTGGCAGTAATTCTCTCACTTTATCTTCAAAAAGTCTGACTTTATTAACAGATCCTCATCCCTAATGGAAACATTCCGATTCAGTGAGCATAATCACCTATTGGCCTATTCTTGGCATTGCCTATGGGTTATCTATATCTGCATAGGTTCATGGTGATGAATTCTCATTCTGATCTAGATAAGACAGAAGCCGAACAATTCCATTATCTGAAGGCTGGATGATATATGACATTCCCTCCTGGTTAAAATTAGCAGGAGAACATAGTCATACAGGTGTATAGGTAGGCACATTATGACTTCATCAGGCTTGGTGACTTCATCAGCAGGTTGAGTGTCATCATCTGTACATCTTGGAACTGTAGTTTCATCACAGTTGGTTGATGACTCATCCCTGTTGGCTTGCAACTCTTTATCATCTAATGAGACTTTGTTGATGGCTCACAACATGCACCTTAATTGAATTCTGTGATGATGATGTTGTTGTCTATCAGTAGTTTTAATCACCACTGTTTGTAATCCTTTAACTTTGATCACTACTGAAACCCATTTGGTGGTTCTCTCAAACTTGTGACATAGGATGTGAGTACTACCTATTTGCTTTTTTGCACTTATAGTTTCATGTATTATTTTAAGGTTAGAATCCAGATTATTAATAACTACTTCTGGGTAGATACTGCTTGAATTTATTGTTGGGAGCTGGTTCATTTTAGTCACTATAAAACGTAAGTGAGCAAACCAGTCACATCCGAATAAATTGCTCTGTTTATGAGGCAACACAACAAGAGGCAGATATCTAGTTTTATTGGTCATTATCTTGATAATCACTAATTGTTTTTGCTTCTAGGATATAGCTGATATTTATTTTTTTAAGAGCTTATGACTTTTTAGACACCATGGATTCTGTAGCTGGTGTCCAGTTTCATTGCTACAGGCATATCATTTAAATGCAGACAATGTGTCTCACCTTCTTTATACAGTCATTTTGTTTCTTAGATTTCAAATTACCTTTTTGGCTTTTTCAAATGGATTCTTCCATTCTGTCATTAGCAACTTATTTTCTTTATAAAGAAGTTCCTTTTGTGTGACCAACACTACTGCAATCTGTAAACACTGAATATTGGTGTGGACATTAAATGTGTGTGTGATCACATCTTTTATAAAATGTGACTTTTACTGTCATCTGGGTGGTTGTCCAACAGATTATCTGAGAAGGCAGTGCAACAGTTGAAGCTAATGTTAAATAAAACTCATTGTAAAAATGTAATGAAGTTTTAATGACCACTATGTTTTAACAACGTTTTATGCTGAATACAGTTACTAAGAAAACCCCTGCTGAGATGTTAATGAAATGGAAATTTCAAGCCAACATATCAGTCTTGATCCTTAATAAGATTGTGAAAGCAGAGAATCATTTGGACAACATAAAATATAATGCGAGAGAAACAGTATGGATTCACAACATGGTCATAAAATGGTGGCAAACAGGAGTTATATTGAAAGTATTGTCAAAACAACTAAGTCTGATACAGCTGGCTAATGGCCATGAAGTTCTAAGACACAGTAATCATATTTAAGGTTGGCAAAATGCCACTGGAATTAATGAACAGAAAAATTGAGTTCTCCATTAACAATAATGATAGATCATGAGAAAGAAAAAGATTATGATCGTGCATCATCAGAAGTGGGGAAAAGAAAAAAAAGTCCAAAAATTGAGCTGACAGGTGAAATTGATTTTTGAAGCTAATAACCAATCTAATGACTCTTCAGAAATCACCATGGTGGACTAGCTTAGTTTGCAACAGCTGGAAGATGATAAGGGCAGAGAAGGAAAAAAAAACTGCTACCACCACTTATACAAGCAAGAGATTGGAATAGACCAAAAAATTTAAGCATGTAGATTATTTTTCTAGAGGGAAGAAAAGAATGTACTGACTGAGTAAATAATAACATTATATGTGCATGTATATATTTCAAGAATGTAAATAAAGTTATTATGTTTGTTTGTAAGAACTAGTCAGGAAGTTGAATAAATTCTTTCATCACTGATACCCTAGAAAATTCATGTATGCAAAATGCCTTTAAATATGGATTATGCAAATGTATGATAATTATGCAGATTATTCAAGGAGAAATAAAAACTGCAGAAATCAGTGTGTCTAGGAAGTTGGAGGGTTGCAGGTTTACATTAGTGCACTCAGAAAAAAGTGAAATGCACATACTAAGAAAATGAGTGTGTGGTGAATATATATGCTGAGTAGTATATAAAGATATAGATACACCAAATTTGAAATAATGTTTGTTGATCTATATTTACTATGAGGCAATTAATAACTGTATTTGTAACAGCATTTAAATGCTAATAAACTCATCTTCGTTAAGTTTTCACCGTAATCTTGAGTTTATTTGAATCAATAACTATTGATGTGTATGCTGATGATAATGACAATATTGCTACTGGATATAGCAAAATATTATTAAAGTTTTGTGCTTGCATTATGGCTGATGATTAGGAATTTTCCAGAGCTTCTCACCCATTAAGAAGAGATGAAAAGCATCTCATGTTTATTATTTATCTGAGATTTCTGTTGTGTGAAAAATTAATAATAATGTTGAAATGAATGCATATAAATATCTTCATACTGGATTCATAGTGTTTAAAATTTTAATGCTAATAATTGTTTCATTGATTGATATTAATTGTTGATACTTTGCATTTGGTGACAGCAATAATTTTAACAATTCATTTATTTACTTGAAACCATTTGGATTTTAACTTTTAATTAAAAGAAAAATCAGGCATTTAAAATAAAATAATTTTACTTAGAAATAAAATAAATTGATTATGGTTCTTGTCATCAAAAGTGCATTCAGCCATATGATATAAAGAGAAGATAGAAACTGTTTTGTTATGCATATGACTAACATGTGCAAAAGAATTACATAGTCAAGTGAAGAGAAAATTAATATTACAAATCTCAAGATAAATTTTATCTTAAAATATGTATCAATATACATCTTAACTATACATGTGATTGCTGTACTTAATTAAAATTATTGCTTTTGATATAAAATTGAATGCTTTATTGATTAAAACACTTAATCCAAAATGGCTCCACATTTTTTTATAATGTAATTGCCGCCAGCAATATAAAATTCTACTCATGAGAAAAATATTATTTTATGATACTTTTGTGGTTCTAAATTTGATTTTTTTTTATAAAAATTATTTACAATAAGCATTATATAATATCAATAATTATGCGCTTATAACGCTCGTTAAAGAAGTTATAAAGTGATTGCTTAACATCTTCACGCTCTCATTTCCATAAGCTTAAGATTTGCCCATACATAAATGTTTGGGTCGAAAGGATGGATGGATTCATTCCATCTTTTCAAAAAGACTATATCTTGTGTCTGGAAAAGTGAGAGTATTTATTTATAATTTATCTTTAAAGCGCATGTGCATTGGCTTAATCACAATATCACTATAATAATAAGTATTACAATATATGCATAAAAAAATATAACCACAATTGCAAAAATGGAGTTTCTAACAGAGATTGGTTAATTATTTTCTTTTAGAAAAAGAGCTAAATTGCTTCTTTTTTTTAAAAGAAAAAAAAAAGGTCTGTTATTTCATTATAGTAATAATGAAATAAATATTGCTTTTAAAAGGGATAAATTGCTTGTTTTCTTTTAGTGGAAAAAACTACTATTTTTTAATAATGAAATAACTTTGATTGTATTATTATAAGAATTACTTAAAAAAAATATTAATATAAAAAAGTACATAAAAAATACCATCATTTATGAAAAACACAAGAAAACTACTTTCATTTAGAGTTTAGCATATATGTATGAAATAGTGCTAAACGCGATAAAAAGTGATATAAAACTTAAACTGTATGAGTTGAAATAAACTAATTTGGTTTTTGCACAATATAGACATAACTAGCAAGGTACTGAGATGAACTTATTCAATTTTAAATATTGGATAAAATTAAGACATATCAAAAATTATAGCAGTATCACATATTGGTTGTAGCAGTTGAGAGTTAAGTTTGCTAAATAATTTCTTATTCTGTTCTTTCCCCCAATTTATCCATATATAACTTAGTTATCTGTTTTTATAACAGGTTAAATTATTATTATTTTAAATATATTTAGACATCCCTACTACCATACACATGATCATGTACATGTGAAATAGATATGATCTCCATTATGTGTATTTCATGGTGAACCAGTACTCAACAGTTTGTCCGGATCATCATCTCTCACATACATATATAATCAGTGCCCAGGTTTGTTTTAGGATAGAAAATCTACAAACTTCAATTGATAGGCTGAAGAGTTGGAGAGTGGAGAAGATTGAAGACTATCCGTTGAAGTTTGTAGATTTGCTATCTTTATATAAAACTGAGTGCTGGTTATATATGTGTGTGAGGGATGATGATCTGTACCAACTGGTGAGTGCTGGTGCAGCATGAAATACATATATTAGAGATCGCATGATGTCATCATGTGTATCAGTTGTATTAGATAGAGGGAAGGACTAAATAAAGCTTAAAAGTCTGAGTTCAAATCCTTCTTAATTCTGACTTAATTTATATAATTCAATGCATAATCTAAAACCTCTTAGTATTAACTTTTATTGTCAGGACTTTGGGTTTCTTTTTTTATGCACTTTCATTTGTCTTTTCAACTTCTTATTGGCTATTGATGAAAGGAAAGAGGAGAGTGGAGTACCATGATAGAGATCGGAGAGGGGGTGTGTGAATATGGTAAGTTTCACAGTTGATTTTATAATACTACCTACTAATATTGACTTACAAAATGAACAATCTTTTCTTATTTGTAATTGACAGAAATCGTTTTGGATATTTTGATTCTTTTGTTTTTAGAAATTTTCTTTTTTCTTTGCTCCTGAAAAGTGAGGAAAAGGGTAGGAAAATACGATTTCGATTTTTCATAATAATACTTCAATAAATTCAATGTGTGGATCTACATTCACCAAGAGTAGTAAAAAAACTATAAAATAAAAAGGAAACATTTTCCTGCCTCACCAGGCGTTACAAGAAATATTTTTTTTATCTTTAACTTCTTAGAAATCAATGTAAAAAGAAAATTTGTGTTCTGTATAGATTTTATTGTTTAAAATATTTTCCATTTGAAAAGCAATTGAAAGCATTAGACTTGGAAACGGTGTTCTTTAATATGTTGTATTAGCATTTTTTAGTTTGTAATTGCTGTGCATTGACTCATCAGTTACAATGTGCGAGTATTTGTTCTCCAAGTAATTTATAGCAACAATTAGTAATACAGGTTAATTTAAGAACATGATTTATTCATTTAATATATATATATTAAGCATGACATATGGTTTATAGGAGAATAGCAATTCATTATCTGATGACACATCTGAATGTATACATGCAGCTTATAGATACAGTAATGTGAGGGGACAAATCTAATCAAGGGGAACACTATTCTAGCACATGGGTGCTTAACCCATGCATATATACAGAACTATAAAGTTCTCAACTGTTTCATGTTACATGTATGAATATATATATATATATATATTGTGACTCTCTGAATGGGCACAAGAAACAAAGTTTAATTAAATCATACTGTATCAGTGGTGAATAAATGCATTTAACTAAAAAAAAAATTAAATACTGCTAAATTTTTTAAAAATTTATGTTAATGGTATAAAACCTTATATGAGAGTTGCTTATGGATGTTAGTTGGGAGTTTTATAAGCATTTAGTATTATTATAATATTTGCTGAAATATTTAATGGTAGAAAGGGGGTGGATTGTTACAGGAGTTGTTAATGTGTAAATTAAGTTGATGCAAATTTGTTTTATTTGTAGAATAGTGATTGGTATTTGTTTAGATATTTTTCTGATCTGTTTATTTATTGGCACACCTATCCATTATAGGTAGTATAATCAGTGAAATATTTTTAACCAATAATCATATAAGTTATATTTTAGTCGGGATAATTTAGTATTCATATAGCAGCATATGTGTGTGCATGTATGTCTGTATCACCTTCCAATTTCATTTTCATATTTAATTACAGTACAGAACTTTACATTTTACAATAAAACATTTAAAATTACAGCAAATATCTCTGATAATAGGTGCAAGTATATTTCAAGTGTTAATGGATCTCTGGATTAGTGAATCATTTGACAAACTAAATTGTATTGTCAACTACTTTATATAGTGGCTAATTAATATTGATTTATTTCAAAAGTGTGAAAAATATTATTTTTTTGTTTTATTCAGTTTGATTTAATTTAGAAAATCAAATGATTTTTTTAAAAAAAAAAGATTTCTTGAATATTTGATGCTTAATTATCTGAGTGCAAAGGGTGGAGCTAACCTTTGGAGGATAAGGTGACCTCTTGATTGACAGAAAGGAGATGTATTTAAGTGATAGTCAGTGATAAAATATATTCTTCTTCTGCCACTTCTTCTATGTACATGGTTTTTCCAATCTCTTCCAGAAATCAAGTTGGTTAAACTCCAAAGTATAGTTTTTTAAACATTATTATTTTATAAAAGTCAGTATTGGAATTTTAACTACCAGACAACTTTAAGGAAAAGAATGTCAGACTAATTTTTTTTACAATGTATATTTTCTTCACTCTCCAACTTAAATCTACTTTATTTTCTTATGTCTTCTATTGTTAAGGAGAAAATGAAATTGTGTGAACTTTATAATCTTTTAAGGAAATTTTTGCAGGACAGTTTAACAAAGCCTATCATAGACTCTAAGTTTAAATTCTCTTCTAATTATATAAAAGTTAAAATGAGAGGATGTGTGTATAATTTATTGTGCTATATTTTGAACTACTACATGATAATAACTATGCTTATCATACATGTTTATAAAATATTTTATTAAAGAAGTGAATGCATGGCTCACAAGGAATTAACTAATAATTAGTATTTATTTAATGTGTACCTGATTTAAGTCAAATAAAAGGACATTAATATTATATATTTCTTGTTCTCCTTGGTATGTGGATGTATTATAAAAGAAACATTATTATCTAAGGAATTGCAGATTTTCCATGAACAATTAGCAACAGATCAAAATAATTATATTCATGCTAACTTATGAAGTTTATGGGAAGCTAATATCCTTTTGGAAGTCCTGCTAAAGTTATTATTAAGTTGGAAATTTCCTGAATTAATTAATTCATCACTAAATAGGTCCAGGTATTTACTTTGTATTTCTTGTTTTATGGTAATTTTTTTCACCACACTAACTTCTATTTCTATTACTGAAAACCATTGTCTTTCTATTATTGGACTAATTTCCCCTTAACTATATATAGTAGTAATTTTATTATTTTTTCTATATATCTGATTGGTGATTTTACTCCACCCAATAATTTCTAGCCATTTCCACTCACATCCTGAGCTCTAACATTTGTTTTCTTTATTTTAATGCTGGGTTAGTGGCTGATTCTCCAGTCTGTTTCTGACATTATGGAAATACCTGACCTGCTATCTATCTCCATTCTAATATTTTTATTGCAGATTTGTAATTCCATTATAAATTGCTGCACTCCCTCACTTTCCATATTTTTGAGTACAGGTATGTTCATGGGCTTACCTCATCTATTTTTATGCTCTTGATTTTACTTTTGGGGTCCCTCCATTTCCTGCATATGTGTGCTAGATGGCCCTTAGTTCTGCATTTGAAACACATTTTTTGTTTTCATTTACAGTCTTTAGCTATGTGGCCTATTTTTCCACAGCAGTAGCATTTAATTTTATCATTTCTTTGAGGTTCATGTTTGAATGAACTTATCTGTGTATTATCAGTTTTAAAAAACTTGCTCGTTAATTTTATTTTTTGATTTAAAGGTATGTGCATATTCTAGAATTATCTCATAAGCTATTCCTTTCTTTATAGCACTCTTGTAAGTTAGGTCTGTTTCTGTTAACAACTGTTGTCTGAGCCTGTCATCAGACATTCCCCATAGTAGCTGATCTAATAATATTTCTTTTACAAAATCCCCATAAGCGCAATCTTTCTCTAACTCCTTAAGTGCTAAATTGTATTGTTTGATTGTTTCACTGTTTAGTTGTTCTGATTTCCTAGATAGAGGCATGCTATGTGGTGAGATGAGTAAGGGTTAAAAAATTTGTTGAGTTTTTGGGTTAATTCATTGAATGGTACATTCTCATTTATGGGATTTTGATATTTTTTCCTGGTAAAACATAATAAGGTGACTACTTTGCACTTCTTCAATCCCATTTAGAATGAAGAAATTTTGAACTTGCGATAGATATAATGGCCAATCGACAAATGCTTTCCATGTTGAACTCTGTCCAAAAACTGACATTTTATAATTAATCACTAATTTCCACTATGGTCTTAGGTTTGACTGAGTTGACTGCACCAGGTTGCTGTGTATTGACTCATCAATTACAGCGTATGAGTATCAGTTCACTAACTAATTTATAGCAAGAAATGGCAATTAGTAATACATATTAATTTAAGAACATGATTTATTCATTTAATATACATATATTAAGCATGACATATGGTTTGTAGCTAGGATAGAAATTCATCATCCGATGACATATCTGAAACTATACACATGCAGTTTATAGATACAGTTAATGTGAGGAGATGAATCTAAAGAGGAACACTGTTCTAGCACATGGGTGCTTAACCCAAGTATATATACACAACTATAAAGTTCTCAACTGTTCTGAGTTACACATATGAATATATATAAATATTATTGAGCCAGTTCATGCCAAGCAATCTTAGTAAGACAAAATATATGCACACATGACAAGATATAATAACTGACTATAATACAGAGCATATAGCTTGTCTGTCCTAAATCCCTCATTAATCAATATTAGGTACAACAGTTACCTTTGCAATTCAAGCGATCAAATCCTTAGTGGCCCTTGAGGTGTATCAACTAATAGTAAGATCAGAGCAATCTGTAAATAAAACTGATCTACTTGCTTAACCTTTAGGAGCCAATATCCTGGGTGGTTCACAATTCATATGCTGCTTCCTCATAGCACTAGTTTGGATATTCGCCAGAATGCACTAATGCTTTTTTTCAACTATCTCCCCTTTTATCTGTTTGGTTTCTTTTGTTTTCTGGAGTAATTCTAATTTGTAAGATCAGGGTGATTTTAAATTAATCAGCACATTTACTTAGTAATTAAATTGGCATTTTGCTAATTCTTTTCGTTATCTGATTATTTCGTCCATTTTGTTTAATTGCATTTTAAGCCGGATTCCTGTTACTCAGATAACAAATAATTTTATCCTACTTTACACATTTAATTTAAATAAATACATATTTTACAGTAATTTAAAAAAAAACTTCCTTACAATCTTCATTTAGAGATGACCTCGGGTTATCTATGATGGAGAAAATAATGGAGAGTTTAAAGCAATTTCACATTAATGTCAATAAATTACTCAGTTTAAAATGAAAGTGGTGATGTTACCTTTGATTTTTTGAATTTTTATGATGACAAAAAATAAATAAGTATCAGGTGGGCAGTGGCAATGTAAATAAATAAGGAGAGTTTTGACTTTAAGTCCCTTTTTTAAAATTTAATATGTTGTTTCAAAGACAGCCATTTTTTTACATTTGGATTGTTTGGTTTGATTTGTTGTGTATTTGTCCATGAGTAAACCACAATTAATTAATAATTAAAACTAAATTTAATACTAAAGATTTATAATAAGTAATATAACACAAAACAAGAACATATATGTACAAGCTTAGTTATTAATATATACAGACGAATAAATCACCACAGAGTTTTTAAAGTCTTTAAACACTCTTTTAATAATGTCGGACAATTATTGATTTATTTAATGGGGACAATTATTGATTTATTTAATGGATTGACTTTTCCACAACTACGTTAAATACTATAAATTCACTAAGTTAAAAAAACTGAAACTTTCCCACAACTACGCTAAATACTATAAATTCCCCAAGTAAGATCAGGACCATCTGCTTTAAATACTAGACTGATTTTTATACCTTCAGATTCTGAAATATCTGGATTTATTCCCTCACAGATGTTGATTATTACTGACAATACTCGTTGTGAGCCCAATAAAACTTCACCAACATGAATAGAGAAATAGAGCACTTAAATCTACAATCCCAGTTTTTTATAGTCTTCAGTTTATTGTTTTCTTATCAGAAATTTTCCATTCCTTAAAATTTCTTTGTGAAAACTTTTAATTAATTTCCTTCCCAGATCTACTATTTTTGTAAGATCATATCTTTACCCATTTCAAAATTTGCTCTTCCATTTGTAGAAAACCTTTTAATTATGTAACTCTATTCATTTTCTTATATCTATACTCTTTCTAAAGCAATTTCCATTGTCATTAATTAGTACATTTAAATTTAACTTCTGGAGTATTCTTATAGATCTTTTTTATAATAAAATATTTATTGAAATTAAAATACTATATGATTTATACTTTGTAACTGAATGTAGCTGACTTATTATTGTTCTTATCAATGTCAAGAACAGTCTTTGGTCCTTCGTTCCCTCGTTCACTTTTTAAAAAAGCCAATAAGAAGAAATTTGAAATATTTTAAAGACAAATAATAAAATTTCCAAAACAAATCTGTACATACAAATCAAAAGAGATTGTTTGAAATTCTACATCAATTAATTTTCTATGTCAGTATTACCTACTAGTATATCATGAAGGAAATCTAAACTTGTATGACCCATTCTGTTCTCATTAATTTAAGTGCTTTTAATTTTAGAAAATAATCTTTTTTCTAATCATACAAAGTTATAAATAACTTTTATTTCCTACTTTAAAAGGATTAGTCTTTTAAAAATTTTTAATTCCTTTATAACTTATTATTTATTTCATTAGTAATTTATATTTTTACACCTATGTGCATTTAGGCATTCACATACAGTTCAGGTAGTGTTATGATAAAGAGAAATCCAAAGAAGATCTTGAAAACTTCTAATTGACTGTATGTGTTCCCCTCACTTCCTTCTCCCATTTTCTCAAAAACAAATAAAAAATTGACAAGATAGATAAAAGTTTGCAAAAAAGAAAAAGCCCATCAATAAAAAGTAAAAAAAAATTTTGGATTCCACTTTGAATTTATAAAATATGGCCAACATTTTTTCAAAAAAATCTTCACTTGATTTATTAGTCATCCCAGCATGATATAAAAGCAGTGATTAAAAAGTAAATTAAGAGAAATAAAAATGTAGGTAACTGAAAAGATTGGTTTTCTGCCAGTTTTATATGAACTACAAGGCAAGGATAAAATAAACTCTATATAATATGTAACTGATCTATTATTAGAAAGAACATCTGATCATACAGGAATCGACTTTAAAATGACTTATTCTGATGAATTCTTGGTATCTATTCAATTCTTATATAAATGAACTCAGTTTTTTCTTTTCTTTTGAAAAATCTTTGACTACTATTTTTTTTAAATGTTTACATGTCCATTTGTACTTCAGGCATGCCTTTAATTGTAGAGATATACTGGTAGAAGATATAATAAAGGTGTAGAAAGATATAATTTTTGTCTGCAGTTTTTATACATATATAAATTAGGGGGGTTTGAACCCTTTCCAAGCTCTCTTCCATCATATTCTCCATCTTGTACAACCAATACACATGATCACACACATATGAAAAAGATAAATAATCTCCAATATACATATTTCATGCTGAAACAAAATGCATCATTTAGTCCAGAGTATTGTTTTCCACACACATATAAATCAGTGCTTGATTTATATTAGAATAGCAAATCTTCAAACATTAATGGATAGACTTTAATCTTTTCCACCCTTCAACTCTTCACCATCCATAATATTGAAAATCTGATGATGGATGCCTTGTTTTTCCAGTATTGTTGTCCTACCTATATTGACTGTAAGTCATTTTGACCCCTCAGATGTAGGACTTTAAACCATTTAAATATATAGAAGAGGGATGAACAGAATACAAGTTGAATCTGTATTATTTAAGTACAAGTATATATATATACACACATATATATATATATGTAATGATATATAAATATGTCGTTACATTTATTTAAAATAAAAACTTAAAAGTTCGCAAATAAAAGTAAAAAACTAAATGCTAAAATTAAAATATTGTTAAACGTATATACATTCGCACAGAGGCCAAACTTTAAAAATATTTTTTTAAAAAAAAAAAACAAATAAGTATTTGAACGTACTTTTTTTATAAAAAAGTACAAGATTTAAAAATAAAAACAGGTATTAATTAATGTAATCTGTAAATGGAAATGATTGTTTATAAATTGTTTGAAAAGCAAGCTAGCTTCGGGCTCTTGTATAATTAAAATGATCTGATGAAAGATAGATAAGAAAATAAAAAGAAATTAGCTTGACCAATGGAAGCACCAAGCCTCAGCCCGGACCCGAACGAAAATTTGGATTAGTGACGTCTTTGTTCATTCAATCTGGAGATTTACTATAAAAAGAGAAATATTGAGTTCCAGACAGTTTTTTTTCGGACTTGATTTGATGAGAACGGTAGGACGCACTTGCCGTTCTCTCTCATTTTTTTTTTGTTTGTTTTAAAAAAATATATAAAATGAAAAGACTGTGATACAAGAATGGAACCAGCTAATGCTACCTCCAGAACATTATCTTCCAATGGAGATGTCGCGGGAATTAAAAACAGGAACCTGGACTCTTCTACTGTAAGCTATATTGACATGAACTCTAAATTTAAAAATAACTAAGAACTTTCGTTCAAGCTTATGAACTTCTATCTGACTTTTAAGTTTAAAATCAATTAATAATGTTTAATTTTATATGTTTTCCGATTGATAAAAATCATTTCATTTTTTTTTCTCTCTTATTGTATAAATTATTTGTTGTTTAAATTTTAAATGATGAAATTTAGGTTGGGTATAGACGTTGCATAGATTCGTTAGCGGTTGATAATGTTGTGGTTTTCACATTCGATTAGAATATATGTCAACGATATCACTGCAAGCATCTTACGATGAATGCTAATGGGATTTGTATATTCCCTATGCAAGTGACGTTTATCGAGGACTTTGTATTTTGATCGGTTGTGTTGAATTTGGAATGTTTTTGACCATGGAATCTGTGCAGCTGATCTGTACTCAACATTTTAAAACAAATTTTATAAAATGCATTTGTGCGAACGTATTTAAATGTTAAATTTAAGTCGGGCGTGAATGGCTATATAGATTTGTAAAGTTATATTAGGGGAGGGTAATCTTAGGTTATTTGTGTCGTTGTTGAATTGGGTCAATGGATTGGATATATTTGGGTAATTAGTAGATGTAGTATAAGTTTCGCTACATGCAGAATCGCTGAATACACCGCACCAACCCTTTGCCTATGGATGGGATTGTAAGTCGGCAAAAAGGATCGCGGTCCCTTCCTATGGAGTTTTTATTTTATTGTTCTTCTTGCTATACAGATGTCATATTCCTGTATTGGACAAGAGTCAATGTTTTCTCTAACTATACTGTTCAGATGTCCATGCCTGACAGTATAGTATATTTGTGCTGTTGTATTTTCATGCTACATTGAATACATAAATGTATCAGATGGATTGATGCCAGTTTGACTGCGAATTTTAGCCTAAGGTTAAATAGGGATAGAATGTTTATTTTCAAATGCAAATCTATGTAGTCTATTCATACTTGACCATCTAAATAAAATATTAAACTCAGTGAAATTTATGTAAATGTAAAATTAAAAGTTAATATAAAAATCTAAAATGTTAAACTTATTCCTCAAATTAGAATGATTTTATATGTGCGTAAATAAATATTTTTATGTGTTAATTTCTGGCAGTGGCTTTTATTCTTTTATATTTAAGATATAAAATTTACTAGATTTTTATCTCTGCGTCTCCGCTGAGCTAGTGACTTGGGCTAACGATCGGAATATTTAAATAAGGTGGAATCTTAACAGCGCGTATCTGCCTACTCGATAAATTTTTCTAGGTTTAAATGCCTAGATAGCGCCCTGATAGTTGCAGATATCGTTTTGCGGTTAGATTCGATCTTCACTTTCATTTCGATCGTTATATATATATATATTGAAATGGGATGGGGAAGAAGGTAATGAAAAAAGGGTTTGAACTGGAAGATGACAAAATTATCATCACTCACAGTTAATACAAAATCAATAATTTACAAAGGTATGTGCAAGTATGAGGAGCATGAAATCATGAGATCTCTGTGAGATCACTGAGAGATCAAAACAACTACAAATATAATTATCCATCGACCAGCATTATAACATAAAAAAAATAAGTGCAAGTAAATATTCAAGAGAAATAACCATCCATCATCATCATTGATGGGAATAAACAAATCAGTACAATATATCAACAGTCAATCTTGTGACTGGATTGGAAATGGGTCTTCTGTAGACCAGGCCAACTATTGAGCCTTTGCCAGCTTAGGCAATTATTTAACCATTAATTCGGAGGCACAAACTAAGTGCTCATCTATCAGAATACATAACCAGAAAAATCTAAACAATGCTGGGATACAAAAACATGCTTATTATCATCAATGAACAGGCCACTTGTACTGTCCAACTATAAACTTAACTTCTAATAAGACTAAATTAAAAATAAAATATAGAGCATGGGATTTAAAGAGTATTCTCTTTTGTGCCAACCAGGATGATGATTGATCATCTCTAGATGCCCAAAATCACTAAATACACATCCCCATTTATATATTCATCCCTTGCATGAATCTAGCTCAGAGAACACAAGCTCTATTACTGTATGTGGCCAAGAGATGATGGAAACAATTTTTAACAATTAAGTTTATTAATAACAATAAAAAAAATAAATGATATTTAAGGTCTGATTTTGAATAACATACAATATAAAAAAATTATCATATTTGTGACTGACAAAATTACTATACAAAATTCAAATTATTACATTGATTTACAAAATTACAATTTACAATTTAAGTTATTACTATGGTTTACATATATATGTTTACAGACACACGATTTATAATATACAATTAATGTATTTATCACAAAAAAATTATTAAAGATTATTTTCGCAATTTAATTCTCTTTGCTGAATATAGTCTTTTTCTTTAAAACAAGAACTACCAAATTTTTGACAGTTAATTGATTTAAAATGCCTTTCTTTTTCCTAGTCTATAAGATTTTTGGAAATCTTTTCCTTGACTATTAATTTTAACTTTGTTTATACTTTTTTTTTCTTCTAAATTATAAATATAAATTTAAACAGTTTTTTCTTCTTTAATAAACGATTTTAAACTAATATCGTTTTATATATTTCTATCAGTTATAAAAATGTCATTTTACTAAGGAAATTGTTTAAAACTTCCTTTTCATATATAACGCTACTCATCACCAGCTATATATACGTTTATCCATGTTTCTCTGCCTTTATCTGATGCAGCATCCATGTAATTAGTTCTTCAGCCGGCTGGGATTCCCTGGGCAAGCTAGAATATTTTTCTTGGTAAGTTTGGTTTTAGTGATGTCATCATCAGGAAAAAGTATAATCCATGTAATCTTGGTCTGTAGTTGATCTCTTTCTGTCTAGGATTGTTCCAGGCAAACAGCTGCCTTGGTTTGATATATTTCAGGCAAGCAACCATCCTCTCCACGTTTAAAGCTATGAATTTCAGCACAAAGAAGGGGATCATTTTTCTCCAAGTTAATACAAACCCTGAGAAGAAAATATTAGCAGCTTCTGAATCTACTGTCCTGCCTTCAGCTATATCAATTCATGGTAGCTATTCTGCCAACTCTATGGTCAGCTAAAACCAACTGTTGCAAACTTCAACAAGTTGCAGCAAAATATTGTAACCAACTCTGCAGCTGACCTGTTCTCCTCAAAAATCACTATCCAGACTGACTGATATTTTTATCAGTCTTTTTATAGAATCATCTAAGGTGATAATAACACCTTGATTGAAAACAGAGTTTTTATTTTTATCTCTCTAATCCCTTTGAAAACATACATGTTTTAATTAACTAAAAAAATTTCAAAAACAAGTATTGTGTTTTTACATTTCACAATCAGAATAATAATAATAATAATAATAATAATAATAATAATAATAATAATAATAATAATAATAATAATAATAATAATAATAATAATAATAATAATAATAATAATAATAATAATAATAATAATAATAATAATAATAATAATAATAATAATAATAATAATAATAATAATAATAATAATAATAATAATAATAATAATAATAATAATAATAATACAATATATATATATTCAGACCTTTTAAAAGTTTAATTTATAAAACAATATTTTAAATCGGTGTTATTATTTATTTTTATTTTAATGAATGTAGAAAATATCTACTATAATTTTTGTCTGTGTTTATTTCTAGTTTTCCTTTCAATTTTATATATATATGCACACACATTATATTAGTATGTTTTATGTAATCCAACTGGTTACAATATATATATATTAAGCTAGATCTAATTAGAGGGTATTTGAACCCAGACTTTCAAACTTCCTTCAATCATCTACACTATTCTACATAACGATACACAGAAGTACATTCCTGTGAAAAAGATAAATGATCAATATATATATATATTTCATGCTGAACCAGCACTCATCAGTTGTTCCAGATCATCATCTCCCATGCACACACACATATATATATATAATCCGTGCTTGGTTTGTATTAAGCAACCTTCAAACATTAATGGATAGACTTCCATCTTTTCCATTTTTCCAACTTTTCAGCCATTCATATCATTGAAAATGTGATGGTGGCATGTTCTTAAGGACCTACATATGAGGGATCAGAAATGACTTATGGTCAACACGGGTATGACAGCAATATTGGCAAAACAAGGGCTTTGAACATACTATCAACAGATTTTCAATGATATAGATGGTTGGAGAGTTAGAGAGTGGAGAAGATTGAAGCCTGTTCATTAATGTTTGAAAATTTGCTTAATATAAACCAAGCACTATATATATATGGGAGATGATCAGGATCAACTGATGAGTGTTAGTTCATCACAAAATGCATATATTGGAGATCATTTATCTTTTTCACATGTATTTGGTCATGTGTATCAGTTGTATAATGTATGACTGAAGAAGTTTAAAAGTATAGGTTCAAATCCTCTCTAATTACATCTAGTTTTAATTATATCTAAAAGTATTTAAATATTACAGATTCAGACTATTCTGTCTATCCCTCTTCAAGTGTATTTAAATGGTCCTAAGGTTCTATATAGGGGTTAGAAAGACCTATAGCCAACAAGGATATGATAACAATATTGGCAAAACAAGGGCTTTGATCATGTCATCATCAGATTTTCAATGATATGGATGGCTGGAAAGTGGAGAAGATTGAAATCTGTCCATTAATATTTTAAAGATTTGCTATCTTAATATAAACTGAGCACTGATTATATATATATCTGTGGGAGATTATGATTCAGACCAAATTATGAGTGCTGGTGCAGCATGAAATAGGTATATTGGACATCATTTATATTTTTCACATGTATGTGGTCATGTATGGCGGCTGTATAAGATGGAATGTATTATTGAAGGGAGCTTAAAGTCTGGATTCAAATTCCCTCTAATTATATCTAGCTTAAAGTATATATGTAAATACATGAAAGCAAACAACCTTTAAATAATATCAATAACAATCAAATATCTCATTCTGTTATTGAGGCAATTTCCGTTTTATAATAAAATAAAAGTTATCTTTGTAAATAAATGTCTGGTAGTTCAAATAATCTCTCGTCAATTAACAAATACATAAATGTTTTGAATAATTGGCATGTAATAGATAGCAATCTCACTTCATCTAGCTCTGAAGTTGGCAAACTACTGTTGGCGAGCAAATCTCAATCTCTCGACTCTCGTTATCATGGTAAACATACTTTTTATTTTCTTTTGTAATTAAATATTTTGATGATTATAGGAAAGGAAAAATGCACTTTATAATATTGTTTTTTTTTTAATTTAGCTTCATTATATTATAGTATTAGTGTCTAGGGTAAATTTTTAATTATTAAAAATTTGTGAATAAATATGTTCGTTAATATGATATAGATTTTACCACTAACATACATGTTTAAATTTATCTCACAGCTATTCTGCATAATGGATTGTAAAAAAGATAATAGAGATGTATCATATATTGGCACAACAAAGAACAAATTAGAGACAAGATTGAAACAGCATTTGAGAGATAGGAATTCTAATGTAAATATACATAGTAAGGAAGTTGGACATACAGATTTTAAGATTAAAATGTTGGAAGTGGTTAGATTATATAAAGAAAGAATGGTAAAAGAGAGTTTATATATAAAAAGATATAAACCTGTTTTAAATAGAATTGGATAAGTAATGGATAAAGAATTATTTTTGGAAATAAATTCACTTTTGAAGTATATAAGAAAGAAAAAGGAATTAAGTGTTTTATTGTAACAATTGGTTTTTTTGGATAAAAGAAAATATAAAAATAGAAAGTTTTTTGAGAAGGGAGTCAAGGAAGTGTGGTGTATATTATGTGTTTTAATTTAATTGATTTTAATGTATTTTATTTATTTTAATTTTTATGGGGTTTATATATTCTTTTGTGTGTTTTTTATATTGTTTTGATTTTTTTGGTCTTTTTGGGTTTATTATGTGAAGTTTGTTATAATGTAATATGTTTTTTCTAGATCCTTGAAAATGACTATAGAGTAAAAATAGTTGAAACGTTAACAAGTGGATATATATATACAACAAATAATGTTTTTGAAAAGAAAAGAAGTGTTTTAATTCTTAAATTATTTGTCAATAATGACAAAAGTATTTTTTAAGACAACAATGCAGAAATTTCGAACTAGTATTATTTAATGGCTACATAAATTTTAATAGTTATTATCAATTTTCTTTTGTTTTGTAATTTAAAAGATTTTTAATGTGTCAAAAAAACTTTTAAAATGTTAATTTACAGGTTAAATATAATAATTGTGGGCTTAAGTATATCGCTGTAGATTGAAGTAGATTTTAAATAAATAATTTTTTTAATACTTTTATAGTAGCGCTCATTAAAATTTAAAAAGAGGGCAGCACTATAGTTTTTAATACTAAAACCCAGACATCAGAGAATTAGCATTGTTTTTAAAAAGAAGAGAATTAGCATTGTTTTTAAAAATTGAAAATGGATTTTAGGTAATAAAGATAAATTGAAAAATACATGCTGAATTGTAAATATATATACTGCATATATATATAGTAAAGCAATGTAACTGATAAAAAAATATAAATAGCAGACAAAACTAAATAGGGTCATTATTTCCAGGGGATTGGAAAGTCAACAGCCAAGGCAGCAGTTGTCAGCCAAAGGCAGATGATTTTAAACATCCCCTGATTGAAGACCCACATAACAATGTCCTATTATTTGTTCCTACAACGGTAAATTACTTTCAAGTGAAGGAAAAGTGTATGCAAAGTTTGCTAAACATCACATCATTGCCAAAATGTATTGTTACTGAACTGAGTTCAGACCTATATGAATATATAAGCTAATGAGCTTGGATTGAAAATATTACTATGTTTTCAAATTTAGATTCATAGTTTTGTAGTTAGGTAGGGATAAAAGGTGGCTGCTGGAGGATTGCATTAGATCCTAAGATCTAGATTCAGTGCTCTCAGATCCAAGACTTCTCACTGATGAAAGCCAAAAGCTAGAAACTACTCTGGGGAAATTGGATGAGTAAGCACTAGATAGGGATTTTATGCATAAACCTTCTTGCATCCATTTATTACTCTTGGGTAGGCAAGAGTTAAAGTTACAATGACCAATATCTGCTGATAAGCAGAACAATTTAATTAGAATCTGACAGGTTTGCTCCCTTAGGTTTTACAGTGATTAAAGTGAACCGCTTCACAACAATAAATTCAAACAGGGCCTACCCAGAAGTAATTATTAATAATTAAGGTTTTAATCCTAAAATAATACATGAAACAAAAGTGCAAAAAAGTGGATAGGTACTCATATTCTAAACCGTGTGTTTAAGGAAACCACTAAATGGGTTTTAGCAGTGATTATCAAAGCTAAAGAATCACAAACAATGTTGGTTAAAACTGCTGATGGACAACATTATCACAGAAACCAACTAAGGTAAGATGACATGTCACCAGCCATCAGCAAAGCATCATCAAAAGAGTTGCAAACCAATAGTGATGAGTCATCAGCCAACTGTGATGAACCTACAGTTCCAAGACCAATCATCATGAAACTCTCACCAAATGTCAGAGTTGCAAACCAACAGCAAGTCACCAGCCAGCTATGATCAATTTACAATTCCATAATATCTGAACAATGATAACACTAGATCATCTTATGAAGATACCAAGCCTGATGAAATTTACAAAATGAAGAAGATGCTGACTCATGCACTTACATGGCTACATTCTCCAAGGCTAATTTTAGCCAAGGGGAGGCGATGTTATATCTCATCTTGGTTTTTAAATAATACCCTATTTCAGATTCCATATTATCTAGATTAGATTGAGCATTCATCACCATGAACCTACATATATATATTGTAACCGGACCCCGAACAACTCCTTTATTACCTCGGTTGTAACAATTTCCTGATGAGCATATTGTAGGAAGGAACCATTGATTGGCTTTCCCCAATACAGACATCACCCCCCTACAACAATATTTCCTGCTCATCAGAGGATGTAGCACCATAGAGACTGGAAGCATCTAGAAATTTCTGTGTTTGGTTTTTCAAACGGCACCACTAGAGTTCCATCTCACTACAACCTGACTTACCTAGGTCTAGTTATGCCAGACATAGCTCAGGAGGCATGGAATTCTTGTGAACAAGTGCAATGAATGACGAGTGATGCAAAATAGAACTGAACAACTAAAAGTAGTTTTAAGTAACATCAATTTTATTTAACAACAATTCATCTGCAAGTTCTTCCAATAAAGTTCATGTGTATCCATGTGAAGATTTATTTTCAGTTCACTTATGAGAAGAAGTTTAGAAGCAGTTTATTTATCAATGATCCATTTGCAAGTCCTTCTAATAAAGTTCATTCATATTCATGTGAAGATTCATTTTTAGTTCAATTATGAGAAGTTTAGGAGCATTTTATTTATTAATAATTCATTTTAAAGTCCTTCTAATAAAGTATATGCAGTTAAGAAGTTATGATTTATGCAGCATTTCATTATTTTGAGAATTATTACAGGTAGGTAAACACGTAAACTCAGCAATTCTAGGTTTGTGGAGCATTTATGATTTATTCAAGTATAGGATACAATTAACGTTTTTATATTTCTCCATTAATTTTTTTATGAGAAACTTATTATAGCATTAATAATTGAATTATTATTATTTTTAATTCTTACCTTTTTACTTGTTGTTCTCTTTCCATAACAATGAGGCTTTGATGAATGGCACTGTAAACTGAGGGTGGAGCTTACTTCATGATCATGGATAGAGAAAAAGGTGGGCTAACTGCCAATGTTAAATTATTTGTTCATGGTTAAGTTTTGATTTTTCTGTCTTGCTTTACTTAATAAAACTGATAAAAACAAACACTCTGATAATCAGAATTTTCCAAATATTTTATACTTTCTCTGCTTGTTTTACCGAATATGACTGATAAAAAAAACTACTCTCTCTATTGCTTTACTTAATAAAACTGATAATAAAAAAAAAACTATTCCCTCTGTCTAATAATCTGAATTTTTCAGTCTATCTATACTCTCTCTGCTTATCAGAATGGATTCACTTTACATGACGCTTGCTTCAATTGGTGTTGGTGTATGTTTTCGTCCACATTTGTGCCATTTCCCCCAGCTCATTGGCTATTCTTTTTGGTAGTAGAAGACCGTTTTCAATTATCTAGCTATGTGTTTTTGAATTCCAATTAATTCTAAATTTCCTTGTCAGGAGCATTGGTTTAACACCTAAGTTGTTTTGCCTTATGAATTATTTTTCAGAAATACAAAATAAACTTATCTTTTTTTAATGTTTAAATATATATATATTTTTCCTTTTTTTACTTTATAGATTTTCTTTTTTTTTGATTGATGAATTTTAATAAAGAAAGATTTATACTTTTTTTTTAATTGCAGATTTAAATGCATTTGTTGTCCTTTTTTCTTTTTAATTTGACCAAATTACCTTTTTTTTATTTTATTGCTGTCAATTTTCATGATTTGTTTCTTTAAATTTTTAATTTTCCTTAACCATTATTATGTCTTTTCTTTTTAACAACAAATCATGCTATTCTTTTTTAATTGGGGGAGGGGGGATCTTTTGAATATATACGTGGAACAGTATATCTGTTTTAATATATAGGTACATAACAACAGATCAAACATGGAGATGCTCACTGAATCTGAATGTTACCATTAAGGGTAATTGATGTTGTGGCAATAAATAATCAGTCTTTTTAAAGGTATGATGTGAAAACTCTATTACAATGCTGAAAGATATAATCCTCATTCTCTTCAACAATAGTTACAAAGCTGTACAGCCACACACACACACATAGATAACTACTGTCAAAACAGTGGCAGTTTATATGTTGTCCAGACAACTACTGTCAAACCTGAAAAACATAATACATGTTGTTCAGACAATAGCTGTTAATGCTAAATTGTTGATGCAGTGAAGCAAATCCTCCTTCAGGACTGGAAGCAGCTAGAACCAAATATTGGCATGAAGAAAGCTGTCATAGTATAACATCATACCCTTTCACATGGCAGGTTGCCATGATACAGCTGGAAATGGTAGGGAAATAAATAAAAGCACATAAAATCTCTTTTTCTGCAGTTCATGTTAGAACTAGATTCTATACTTTGCTAAATGGTAGCGGGCAGAGTATAGCCATTGTAAAATATATTGCAAATATGAACATATAATTGTCGTTATTTTTTACTAATAAATTTATATTATAAAATGTATTCACACACATTTGTGTTTACATATATATGATTACATATAAACATAATAGGGACTTGGTTGAATTTTACTGTTGTAGAAGAAAATGAAGAGAGACAATTAATTTAAAAGTCATTTTACTACAAAGGCACAAATATTGGAACAACAAATGAATGGAATTCAGTGTAAATAAAAAATAGAAAAACAGCATTGTGGATATTTGTTATATTTCAGACAGAATGGTTAAAATTAGTTATTCAAATCAATAGAAAACATCAAATGCAGATAATCCAGGTGTATGACCAAACAATTTTTCATTAAGGCAAAGAATTAGAAATTTTTTATATGGAAATCATAGTGCTTTTGATCAAATGAAACTACATTTTAAAATTTATAAGGAAAACTTTAATGCTTGAATTGGTTAAGTTAAAGACGTGGATAAATTTGATTATGGTGACAGAAATGAGACAGGCCACAGATGTGTTGAGTTCACAGAAAAAAGAAAAACAATTATATATTATAAACTGTTTTTTTTGAGAAAAATGTTAACTATATATGGACATGTAAAAGTTTAAAGAAAATATAGCAGAATTAAATTATATTTTGATTAGTAGGAAATATATATTTCCAAATGGTAAAGATCCTGATAAATTCAACATAGAAATAGGTTGTCAATTAGTGAAATATAATATCTGTATCAGTGTAAAATTGAAGAGACAAAAACTATTATGAAAAACACTATTAACAGATTTTGCCTGAAGGTTTGTGATGATGGTATTTTCGATGTTATAATATGTGGGACTCTTTCCATGATCTATCCTTAAATGTTGAATCTCTATAAAATGTTAAATTTTATTTACATTTTTGAAATAAAAACAACTGTTAGTTAATAACACACAAATAAGTAGCATGAGTTAGTAGACTACATAACATTTGAAATTGTATTATTCTTTGCTTTTGTTGAGGTGCTTCTGGCCTGTCCGGTGACAATATTAGCATAGGAATGAAACTCATATCTTTAGAATCTTGCATATCAAATTTTAAGGTATCACAAGAACCATCTGAACTATTATGTGAGTAAAACTTTTATATACTTATCTATGACAGTTGGCTCAAGATATTTATCTCTCAGTATTAGTTCAATATACTTATTTCTGAGGGTTGGGGAAATGAAGAGAATTTAAACCAATCCTCAGAGATAAGTATATGAAATTTCTACTGCTGAATAGTTCTGTTGGTTAGAGCATTGTTTTAAAATTTAATATTCCAGAATCTAAAGATGTTTTTGATTTCTATGCTAATATTCTCACTAGTCAGGACAGCGTTACCTGAAGAAGAGCAAAGAATAACACCATTTAAATGTTGCATATCCTACTAACTTGTGTTGTCTATTTGTGTGTTATTACCAACAGTTGTTTGTATTAGAAAAGTTAAATAAAGTTTACAATTTTCTAGACATTCAACATTTAATGATAAATGACAGATATAGTCCAACATATTATAACAAGTATTAAAATTTGATATTCCTAATCTTCATAAAAACTCCAATGAATTGAAGTTTAAAAATGCAATAGTTTTAAAATATTAAGAAACTTTGACAATCGTTCAGATGTGACTGAAATCAATAGGCAAGTAACTGATATTCCGTTCTGAATTGCAAAAAGATAGTTAATACAAAAATCTGAATTTTCCAGTAAATTTAATAGCTAGTATTGTAAAACAGTATGAATAATAATAATGATATAGGAAAAATGAATTGTAAATTGGTAAGGAAAACTACAGAAAATGATAAAAGTCTGAAAAGTGTGAAATGATATTTTAGTATTAGAAACAAAGTTTGTTTCTGCATTAAAAAAAAGATGGAAGTATTACTAGAAATTAGAGCTGCTTCATAAATATGTGGAACAGTGTTTTTAAAAAATCATATAATTTTAAACACCAATTAGACAAAGTATCCCTTTCTGTTATTACAACTTCAGAATTGCCCAGAATTTTAAATGAAAAGGGAGACATGCAGCCAATGATGGAATTATTTTTATCACTTTAAAAGAAGTAGGTAAAAGAATAGAGAAAATGTTGATAAAGTTATATACTAAATATCTAAACTATAAAGATGGCAATGGATTTAAATATCTCCTTTACTTATAAATATATTTATCAGTCATCTTTTCAAAATAGAATGCATAAATTCAAATATGGTAACAATATAACCCTGAAAAATAATCTTTCAAAAAAAAAATCCATTTTTTGAGATAGAAAAGTTTTGTAATAAGAATATAAAAAGATTGGAAATATATTTCAAAGTGTTGGTTCTTATTTGTAATTCCTTGAAGATAGTAAGCTCAAAATTTTCTTAAAACAACAGAGGATAATTTTGTAACTTGAATATACATTTTCATAATAATAGAATGAAACATAATCTTATCCTGTTCTTATTTAGGATTAATTCTTTAATAGAGAAATTATTTTCCTTATTTAGCTAAAATTTAGATCAAAATTAATTTCTAGGCATAATTTTTGTGGAAAGCTAGCTGGCACTACGTGTAATGGTGACACAAATATTTTTAAAAACAGTCTATTTAGCATCAACACATTCTGCTGGTGAATATTGTGCTCCTGGTTGGATAAAAAATTTCCGCACTAAATTTGTAAATACCACATGATCACCATCTCTTATACAGCACATAATTGTTATTAAACAAGGCAAAACTCTCCATACAGTGCTGCCACCCTGTGCCAACCAGAGTAATCAATGGATTCCAGAAGGCTTGTGCATAAAATCCCTATCTAGTGCCTACTCATCCAATATGCCCAGACTAGTTTCTGGCTTGTGGCCTTTGTCAGTGAAGAGCCTTGGATCTGAGAGCACTGCACCTAGCTTGTGCATAAATCCCTATCTAGTGCCTAGGTGCAGTGCTCTCAGATCCAAGGCTCCTCACTGAAAAAGGCCACAAGCCAGAAACTGGTCTGGGGATATTGGATGAGTAGGCACTAGATAGGGATTTTATGCACAAGCCTTCTGGCATCCATTGATTACTCTGGTTGGCACAGGATGGCACTACTGTATGGAGAGTGTTGCCTTGTTTAAATTTGTAAATACTCATTTAATATTACTAATGAGAAATATTATTAGTAGAATCAAAATTAATCCCTTCTGTTTGTTCACATATTTCTTCACTAGATATAAGAAGAAAAGTTTCTTCATAAAAAATATATAAAAAGTTTTTAAGTAATCATATGGAAGGAAACCAAAATGTTTAGGCATGTGCTATTGCTATTAATTTGCTTGCATCAACCCATCAATAGATGCTTTAAAAACATATGGGAATCTCCTAGGCTTAGAGCTTATTGTATTAACCAACATCTATTGACCATGTTTAATTCAACTGACAAAGTATTTGTACAAATTTAATTCTATCCATCATAGGAAAAAAAGAGTAACTCATTTTCAACTATGGGTGAATGGAAGTAAATGAATAACAATAGTGCATGCCTGAATATTTTGATTCTCTTCCACATGATTACATATAAATCACTAATAAAAAAAATGTGTATAGATATTCAAAATTAAAATAATGCAATGCTATGGGTAATTAATAATGAAATACTGTCTCTTTCCTATCATGTATAGACTTAAATTCGTACAAATACATGACTCACAATAGAATCAAGCCTATTGGCAGATGAGTGCAAGCAAATTAATCCTAATTGTTCATGTCTGAATGATTGCATATAAAACACTAATAAAAATTAATTAAAGTTTTTAAGCAAATGGCACTATTCATTAATTTAAAATATAATCTGTTCAAATCAAGATCCTCCTTTCAGATGTTGAACCAAAAATATACAATCGAAACGCTATGATATAAATATTTAACTCTTATAAAGTAATCTGTACTTGATCTTCCTAGACTCGATCATGGCCATTGGGCTTATCTGTTCTATGGAAGAAATGTATTAGCCACTGATATATGTAAATGTGATCAAACACATTCTATGAATTACATAATTAATAACTCATGGGTCTATGGGTACAATAGTAAAATTAAATTACTTAATAATTTGAATTTACCTTTTGGTTGGAATTTTACCAAGTACCTTTATTATACTTTGCAGTTAATCTGCCAAAAAGTTCAGATGCTAAACGAATAAATATATTGAAGCTGTGAAATAGTCTGTGCTTTGTTCCAAGCCCTCATGTTTTGTGGATAAACATTGATTAGAATAGAATATGTATTGTTTATTGAACTGCAAGCGTATAATACTATTCAAGATGCACATATATGTGACACAGTTGATTTTTTGTATGTGTAGTATGTGTATATATGTATAAACAAATTTTTTTAAAAAAATATTAATAATAAATTGAGAGGGTGCATATATATATATATATTATGGAATATGTGTTCTCTCATGTATTACTTCGAAAATAAATAGCAAAATGTCTCACTTTCATCACTCTGGGTGATAGTCTTTTTTTTCAATAATTTTTTTCTCTCATTTCTTACTACTGCTATATCCAGGGTATCTTGACTGTTACACCTGAATAAGCATCAAATGTTTTAATCAAACAGAATCAATTAATATAGCAGTGCTATTTAATACATCTGGATTTACTATAATTACATAGATGAAGAAGACTTTACGCCTAGCTTACTTGACAGTCCTTATGCAATTTTCATTAATTTATAGCTCAATAAAAACAGACACTATATCTCACATTACATACAGTAGTACACTTCTACACACACCTTCGCAATATGCATAATCTCTTGGGAGTTTTATATCTTTGTATTTTCTGAAATCCTTAATCTAGGGAGAGACCATTTAATTTCATGTCTGACTATTTTTTATATACAAACATTTTATTATTTTACATCAATTAATAATATACATATGCAAGGACATGTAATATTATTTTATTAGTCAGGCAGAGTACTTCTCCCTCATTTTAGAAAATCACTGAAATGTTTAATTGTATAGTAGTTAAATTGTTCCAATCTTTTTCAGTTTCTATCCCCATCTTGGTGGTTCTTTCTCTACTGTACTTTCTCTGCCATCTTCATCAGATCTATTCCACATTGAATATTTTCTCCATAAAATACCTCTGGAGATTAATCAAGTTGGTTATTCACTATCAAGGGATCAACTTCTTCCAGCATCTCAACCCTGTATCTCTTGCTCTCATACTTTTAAAGGTGCATCAACATAATCATTCTCTATCACAGCATCAATTTCTTCTGCTAATGGAAAACATGTTCTCTCATTCTCTACTCTGAGTGACTCACATTGGTAGTTTCCCTTATGGATTGTATCTATGAACTTCATTTCCATGAGAGAGCAGCATCAATCTTAGTTGTCTTGACAACATTTTCGATACATCTCTGGTTTCCTACTACTTTTTCGTCAGATATTGTTTCACCTATATTATATTTCATGGTTTCTAGTTTATTCTTTTTCTTTGTATGACTAGTGACCTAACACTTATACATAAGTCCAAAATGATTGCCCCATCATTTCCTGAGGGATACTTGGTGTAAAATATTGGAAAAACACAATAATGATAATTAAAGCTTCATAAATATATTCATTTTTGATACTTGGTGTAAAATATTGGAAAAACACAATAATGATAATTAAAGCTTCATAAATATATTCATTTTTGATTTTATTTAAAGTCCCTTTCAACTGCTGCATTGCCTTGTTGGATAATACATTTGACTCAGAGTGACAGGGGAGAGATCCGATTGCTAGCTAGAGAATGTTTTAGAAAAACTAATCCAATTCCATTACCTAAAATGATCAGTTCTGGAAACCTGTAGCATTTAATACTCTATATTTCATCCATTTCAAATAAGACTTAATGTCTACCAAAAAAATGTGGCCATGGAATGGCCCAGGTTGTAATTCCTTTCAGGTTAGCCTAGCTGTAGAATAACAAGATTTACATTGCTTGACTGCCTGTTCAATATCACTGCTCATACCAGGCTACTACACATTTCATTTTTCTAGTTGTTTTGTTCTAATAATGCCCAGAAGTTTTTATGCAATATTTCTAATACCTTTTCCTCTTCCTTCTGCAAAAATCAATACATAGTCTATCATCAGATACATTAACAAACTATAGTGAAAAATTTAAATTGATTTGTCCTTGGTCAACTTCAAGGCATCCTTCTTTATCCATTTTATAACCAGTTGATAATGAGCATCATCTTTACTCCATTTGCCCACAACTGCATTATTTAAAGCAATGGATTTTATGGAGGCTATATATAATTTATTATAGTGACCCATAACTCATGTTCATGCACATGTGGCAATCTAGAAAGAACATTAGCATGACTAATTTCTTTTCTCAATTTGTACATAAGTTTAAAATCATGAGGATTCATCCACTGATCATCTGTTGATTTGCCTGATAGGATGATTTCTAATAATCCTAACAGAGGTTTATGATTGGTATAAATCTAAAAAGCATGTCCGTATATATATATATATATATATATATATATATATATATATAGAAATAATACTATATATATATATATATATATAGTATTATTTGTGGGAGCTTCCATGTAATAAAAATATAGTAGGTAAATAGCTGACATTTAAGTACAATAACAAGTAATTTCCTGTTAAATAGCTGATGTCTCAATACAATAACAAGTACTTTCCTCAGAGCTTAAAAGTACTTATTGTACTGAAACATCAGCTATTTAGCTATTATATTTTTATTATACAGAAGCTCCAAAAGGAATACTATGAATTCATTTATCCATGATTTAACATATATATATATATATATGCAAAACCATAAAACAATACAATACTAGATTAAATTTTAAATTTTTTTACCAAAATCCTTACACAACCATGGTTTCATCTACTACAAATAGACCTTCTCAAGTGAAAATCAATCTAAAGGAAAACACACACACACACACACACATACATATATATATATATACAAACAAACCTTCCCATAATTCACTACAAATTCCACCTTCCCTTAATATCAAAAGAAGTCTTCATAAGATTGATAGCCTCAGAATCAAGGAGTTTTATCATCAAAGTCTCCTTTATTCTTCAACTCATTCTTTTCATAAAAAATAACCGAAGCATTGTTAAACAATATTCTATGACCTGTATTCAATTCATGAATATATAAAGCTTAGTTAAGATACCTATATTTAACCCTACTTATATAAACCTTAACCCTTTCATTAAGGCTAAATTTACTCTGACCTACATAAAATTTACCATAACTACATGGAATTTTATAAACAATACCAGGAATAGACCTACTATCAATAGACTGCTTTGAACCATTAAGTAATGAATTCAAATCAGAACCTTTCCTCCATGCAACCTTCATTCCACCTAACAAATGACTATTCCTATAAACCAAATTATAAATTGATGCTTTAAATGGTAAAGACATATAATCATCATCCTTACCAACAAAATTCTTATCCAAATCACGACTATAAACATTATTATTAAATACCACTTTTTTAATAAAATCATGATTATAACCCAATTCTACATATTCAGCAGCAAATTGACTTCTTTGAATATCAGCATCATTATTAAAATTATTAAGCCTTCTATTCCGACAACAAAAATTCAACAAAGACATTTTTTTATGTATAAAAGGCTGATAACTATCAGGCCTAATCATATTTCTCAAATTTTTAGGTTTTATAAAATGACTACAAAACAAAACATCATTAACCTTCTCAACATTTAAATCTAAAAACTTTAATTTTACAAAATCAAAACCACCACCCCCCTCTCAATTGTAAACTTAATACTAGAATCAAAACCATTCAATGCACATAAAAACTCTTCTAATTTCTCTTTCTGAATAACAAACAAACAATCATCAACATGCCTAACAAATAATTTAATAGAACATGAAAACATATTAATAATACTACACTCCAAATAATCAATATAGACAGCACACATCAATGGAGAAATAACATAACCAATAACCCAACCTTCTCTAATCTTATAAAACACATCATTAGACATAAAATACATTGAATCCTCTAACAGCAAAAGCAAATCATGAAAAACCTTAATCTTATCTGCAGAAAAACATTCTAATTTTTTTTAAAATTGAAAGAAAAACATCAATACTTTTTAATCTATTAACCGATTGATACATATTTTCAATGTCTAAACTACCAAAAACACAATCATCATCCAAAACAAAACCATTTATTTTCTTAAAAGCCTCAAAAGAAGAAGAAACACAAAATTGACCCAATTTTATATAATCCTTAAAATATCTTATAATAAATTTTGATATTTTATCAACAATTCCTCCTGTAAAATTAAAAATACATCTTAAAGGAAAATTATCTTTATGAGACTTCAAATTAAAGAAAACCTTTGGAGCCACAGAATCACTAGGGTAACAATTTAAATAAGTAGCTCTATCGAAAATCTTTTTATTTTCCATAACTTTCATAATCTTAATTAATTTAGATTTTATTTTTTTACCAGGATCAGAATCTAAAATAGCATATTTTCCATTATTTAATTCTAAAGAAACTTTACTTTTAAAATCAATATTATTTAACAATACAAACCGGCCACCTTTACCTTCTTTTAACAATACTACATCATTGGCTTTCAATCTTTTTTTAACAAAACTAATTTCTTAGGTGCAAAAACAAATTTTTCTCTTTTCAGTAATTCATTTCAATAAAAATTTTATTAACAATAAATAGTGATTACATACTAATAAAGGATAAATAAATGAATAAATTGTACAATAATATGATTATATAATGTTCTATATGTCATCTGGCTAGATTATGTTATGAGAGCACAATGTTATACTCTTATGTGGTTAGGTATAGTGATGGATTCTACGAACTTGTTTAATGAAATAAGCATTTTTTATATAAACATGAATATTTTCTTTTATAAATGACTATTCTATAATGCTGGGTAGGTGGGAATTGGTAATCAGGAAAAGGAAAGAGCAATTAAAGACCAGGTGTCAGCAAAGACTTTACTGGAGGCAAGGAGCTGGTCACGTTTCTTGATTTTTTTGAGCGTTTGATAAAACAATGGTATGATTTGTGGCGGGGGTAATTCCATGAGAGTTTTGCATCTCACTATCCATATGGAATAAAGGACAAAGGTAGAAAGGCTTATTATTGAAAAAAATCCATTATGAATGGCATTTTCAAGTGAGAAAATCATATCAGGTCTTATGTTGGAATTGATTATAATTATATCTTTCAGTGTTTTAAGTCTTGGGCACCGGTGTATAATATGGTCTATGGTTTCATCTTCACGAGCACACAGGCCACATATAGGGTCAATGCTGGTAAAACTTCTTCGGTGATAAAGAAACCAATTCGTGGGTAGCGCATTAAGATTCATTTTAATGATGAAGTCAAGGAATTTGGGTTCCAGAATCCATCTTTTTAAGTGTGTAATGAGTCTTTGGTTGGTTACTTTTAGGCTGGTTTTAATGGGTTGTTGATTATAGTTGATTATATTGTATGCTTCCCATAAGGTGATTTTTTGGTTAAGGTTAAAGGGTATTATCGGGTTATAAAGTTGTAGGTGTTGTATTAGGGATGCTATCCATGAACTGGAAGAGGGTGGAGGACGATCTGTCGGTGTAATTTTTTTAATAATGTTAGAGTATCCGCAGGAGAGGATCAGATTATGTAGAGTGTTGTGGGTTTTCTGTAAAATGATTGCTTGTATTGAGTGGAATGACATTCCATTGAACCTGCATGGTCATTGGATACCTCGCAAGCTAATAGCAACTGTCCTTCCTCTCCAAAGAAGTTTGGTGCATAATCGGTTAATTTTATTTTGAAACTGTTTAGACATTTTAACGAATGGAAGATAATATGAGATTTTTGGCATTATGATTATGTTGAGGAGGCCAACCTTTCCATATAATGAAAGGTATACTCTAGAGAGTGAAGTGGTGATGGCTTCAGTTGAATGGAGGATTGCATCTTGAATCTCTCTTGCCATTGCAGTTGGAGTTTTGTAGATTGGAAAACCTAGGGATCTTTGGAGTTTTGCAGAAAAGGGAGAGTTAATTTGTTTACCAGACATTATCTTCCAGATGGAAGATTTGTTAAAATTTATTTGTAGGCCAAGTTTCGCTGTGTTTCTGTTTAATATGTTCATGAGATGGGGAAGGTATTTAATGGTGGGAAGCACAACCATGATGTCATCTATATATGCAAATACATTGAAGTTTTTATTGAGAGAGGGAAGGAAAATTCCAGGGAGGTTTTTTTCTATATCCGTCAGAAGAGGGTTGATGTATGCTGTGAAGAAAAGGGCACTGAGCGGGGATCCTTGAGGGATCGACTTGTATGGCTTGAAGCTTGGTGTGATCTTGCCACCAAGAGAGAGACAAATCTCTGTTGTTGAGCAGATTGCTGACCATCTGTACAACCCCAGCTGGGATGTCGCATTCCAACAGAACATCCAGGAGGGTGTTTGTCTGGACTGAATCAAATGCTGCCTAAACATCCAGCTGGACAGCAATAGGTTTTGATTTACGATGTCCTCTGATGTAATTGAACAGTGCAGTTACATTGGACATAGCATGCGAGGTTGATGATCCCTTTTTTCCATATTGGTTTGACGAGATATGGCTAAGAATTTGAGTTTGGATTTGATCTTTAATGACTGACTCAATTATCTTGATAAGCAATGGGGTCATGGAAATTGGCCAGATACTGTAAATGTCGTTTAGTGGTTTTGCTTTTTTAATAAAAGGCACGAGTGCCACTGGGTTAAGATCTGTTATGTTTCTGTTGCCGGAGGCTAGGTGATCAATCATTTTTTTAATAATTGGCACAGTGAATTGACTGAGATGTTTGAGAAGGAAATTTGGGATGCCATGAAGGCCAGGATGAATGCCATCAGGGAGAGATGTTATCTTCTTTTTGATTTCGATTTCTGTGATGCCATGTTCGCCAGGGTCACCAGCATCCAACCAGCTGTTTATAGGAGGAGCTCCATCTTTTTGCATTAATTGGCAGAATTGTTTGCTGATGTGCTGCATCATTGGAAAGCCAATAAGATTGGTTCCATTAGTATTAATGGATAAGGGAGTAATTTGTTTTTTATTGTACCCCAGTGCCCATCTGAGGTAGTCTCTTGTCCAGCAGTGTTGTTGTGCTAAGAAACATTTGGCTCTTCTGATGGATATATATTCTGCAAGGGACTTTTGCTTGATTTTGTAGAGATTTTTAAGGAAGATAAATTTTTTCTGTATTTGTGAAATTTTGCTGTGATGCTTGAAGTTGTATATTAATGTCTGTTAGGTCATTTAGAAGGCCATTAGGTCCTTTGATTTTCCTGGTGTGGTGATTTAATATGGACTGAAGTATTCCAATGAAGGAAAACCAGCCCTCCTCAGCAGGAAGGGAAAGGATGTTTATTTTCTGGAAAAGGATGTATGCCTCAGACACTATCGCTTTGGTCATATTTGATTGGGTGATCATGTGCATGGTTTTACCAGGTCCATCAATAGGTGTAGGGATTGCAATAGGTGTAAGTTGTAAGATTAGAGCCATATGATCAGAGAAAGCAACAGGGGCCAAGGCTGCATCAAGGTTGAAATGGAGTTCTGGAGTGTAGAAAACCAAATCAATCAGGGACTTTTTAGACTTTTTAGTTTTAGTATAGAAATAGTAGGCTTCAGGAGGGAAGAAACCCTCTCCACACATTAATCTGCGATTTATTAGATGCAAAAATCTCTTGTTGAAGTCATTGTATGTGGTGTTAAAGTCTCCCAGAAGAATAGTAGGGGAGGCTCTGTTAGCATTGATGGCATTTAGGATATGGATTATTTTTAGATATTGAGAGGTGTCTTTGGCTGTATATATATATAAGCTATGATGATCGGATAACCCCAATAGTCTATTTCTATGACAATAATATTGACATCTAGGAATAGAATGCTAAAACTGTTTGATGGTGTTGACTTGCTGAGAAGAATACTGACTCCACCTGAAGCAGAATGGCCTATGAAAAATCTAGTAAATCTGAGAGCTGAGAGAAGAGATAATATTTTATGATCAGTCTTATGGTGATATTTAGTTTCACCCATAAGAAGTATATGAGGGGAGCAGAGTGAGAGCCAGTTTTTAATAGCTAGAACTCTATCAATTGAGTTGATGCCACGAATGTTAATGCCAGCAATTTTGCAGAACATGATAGATTAATCCAAACCGTCCTCAGCAAAGTGTACCAAGTCAATGTGGGACATCTCCATGTTAATGAGTTCTGATGTTGTTTGGCAATCAGAGTCTTGTGATTGAACTTGTGGATGGATTGGTGATATATTTGTTGGTTGAGGAAATGCATCCATGAAGTCTTCGGTGTCTGATGAAGTAGTGTAATCTGTCTGAGATTCATCAGATGGATCAATGGTATCGATGGTTATAGGATCCATGGTTTTCCTCTTTTTTTCTATGGATTTGCAAAGCTTTGTGCTGGATATATCTGAAATTTGTTTGCTAGCAGGTTGTGGTGAAGAATGTATTGGATGGGAGCTGTCATCATCAGAGCTTGATTTATCTGAGCGAATTGATTTTCTTTTAATTTTCTTATTTGTATTTTGGGTATTTGTTGTGTTGGTTTTTTGGGGGTTTTTAAGTTTAATAGTGTTGTTTTCTTTTTCCTGTTCTTTTGATGAAAGTGTTTTTTTATTGTTATAAGAATTTGATTTAAATTTTAGACCTGAGTCATTTTCGGTTTGCTGTAACTGTTGTGAAGCATTAATTATGCTGACTTTCGGGTTGAGTGTTTGATAAGTCTTTTCATCTGGATGGTTAACTATTGCAGGCATTGAAGAATTGAGGACAGTTTGTGGATCACTTTGTTTAGGTTTGTTAGACTTAGCTGGCCCGAATGATGATGCATCATTGGTTTTAAGCTGGGTGGGAGTTGTTACAGATGAATTGTTTTGAAATTTTTTAAGTGTATTTTCTTTGTCGCCTGGGTTTTCCTTGCTCTCGTTAGATGGTTTGGTCATATTGTCTTCTTTTGTAGAAAGAGTTTGGCCTAGCATTGTTTCTCGGGGATTAGTACAATATGTATCATATGAATGATCTTGAGTATTATTGGTTTGAGAGATTGGTTTAGTAGCAGTATATGTTATTGCTTGGTTCTCTGATTCACTACTATTAGTGTAGAGGTTGGTGTTTGTTCTTTCTTGAAGATTTTCATTTTGAAAGATAGGTTTGGATGTGAAAGGGTTTGTTGGAGGATTTATTTGAATCAGATTGTCTGGGTTTGTGAGGTTGCTGTTTGAATTAGTCCCATGTGGTGATTGTCTATTTAAGGATGTGATAGCCATATTAATAGGTCTACCAGGGCATCTGTGAACTTTATTCTTTTTAATACCACAGCGTGTGCATATTCTTGCTGCACAATCTTTAATAAGGTGTATTCTTTGAAGGCAGAAGAAACATTGTGGCTGTACTCACCTGAAGGTCAAAACCATAGGAGAGCCTCTTGCAGTAATAATGGTGGGTATGTCAGTGGGTATAATGTTTTTCTTTAATGTAAGTGTGAGATAACTGTATTGGACAGGATTTGATCTTCAAAGTGAGGGTTTAATAGGTGTTTAAATTTGCTAACTGAACCATAATTAATAAGGATGTCTTGTAGTTCTTGTTCTTTCAAGTGGGCAAGGCAGTTTTGAATTCTGCCGGATAGTGTAACTGGATGGTTCATATCTATGGAGCATAGTATATAATTTCCCAAAGATCGGTAGTTATTTTTAAAGTTCATACGGTCCGCCCACGTTTTAAACTCAACGATAACATAGCAGTCATTGGGATGATTAAGGATCATGTGAATGCCTCTGCCTAATTGATTTTGATTGATTAGGCTGTATAGTTGTTCTAGAGGGAACTTATATAACGCACATTGTTGATTTGTTATGGCTAAGATTAATGACTTATCGCTGTAGTAGTTTGTAAACGATTTATACAGTGTGTTGGGAATCGTTTTGTTGAAATCGTTATTTATTTTTAGGAACATGTCATCATTAAGATCGTTTATATTAAATGAGACATTTTCCAGAGTGTTTGATTCTTGTTCTGTGTCTAATTCTGAGATATTCAAATATAGTTCATTGTAATTATCGGCCTTAATATTTTCGGAGATGCTCTCAGAATTTTTAGACCTTACGATATTTGTGTACGTAGAGGAATTTTTCAATATTGGAATTGAGGAAATTGGTTTAGATTGCAAGTTGGCTGATGTAGCAATGGATTGTTCTGTGCTATAATCTTTGTTTGTTTTGGAATGAGATTTATTAGTTTTAAAATTTATTTCTTTTTGATTTTTAAATTTACTGTTGACAAACTGTAATGTGACAGCGCTAGTTTTGTCGACCTCTGGTGGAAAAGTTTTAACTTTAAAAAATTCGCCAAAATCATCTTGTTGGAAATTTTGTCTATTATTTTCAGATATGGTTTTCAGGGTATTATTGGGCAAAGGAAATTGCTCATTAGAGTCTTCTGAGGGAGCGTAAAGTCTTCGGAGAGGAGATGATTGGTTTTTGCTTGTATTTTTAAGGATTTCAATAGTTTCGGTTGATGAGATATTTGTGCTATTGTTTATATTAGGGGTAAGTTGAATATTTTCTAAACTTTTGTTGATATTTGCGATGGTGTTTTCATTTGATTTATTGGTTTGTGGGTTTTTATTTGTAGTAGAAGTTAGTTTAGTTGCATTTAGATTAGATCTAAGGCTATAATATTTACGACCGATGACTGCATTGCTAGATTGAATGCTGAGATCGGGGTTAACATTAATTTGAGAGTTATCGATTATATTATCACTTTCCATAATATATAATGATTAAAACCGACTTACCTTGAATAAAAAACGTAAAGGTAAGGGGACAATCGTCCCTGTCTTCTTGAAACTGAATCACTAAGGGACGCTTTTAATAAGGCCAGTTGCAAAGATGGCTGCCAAAATCCTTCTCTTAAGTAATTGACTATTCAAAATAACCTGTAAAGACATTTTATTTTCATCAGAAATATTACTATTACTTTCAATGGCAGAAACAAAATCAAAAACTAAATTTTTATTAGCAAATGGAACAAAGCCAGGACCCTTAGCTAAAATAGCCAAATCAGATACATTCAAAACATAATTTGACAAATTTAAAACAGATGAAGCATCAGGCCTATTTTTATAAAACCCAAATCTAAACTCTTTTCCTTTCACAAAACTTTTATTTTCAGTCTTTCCAATCAACCATTTAAATTTCTTGAAATACTTATTATTATAAGTGATTTCACACTTACTCCTAAACCACTTTAAAAAAAAATTTAAAACAGAATAATTAAAATTCCTTCTAAAATCCAACTTTCTTCTAAACATTTTATAACTATCAATTAAATTAGATAAACTACTCATAATCTGCATAATAAATTGTTTAAGAATAAATCTTTTAAAATTTAGAATAAAATCGCAATTAGAAAATAAAACCAGTTTCCTATCCAATTTAATATTACACGAATTAGGAAACACATTGCAAAACCTACAAGACTTAAGAAAATTAACCTGAGCTTTTAAAGATTCAATTCTATTAGACATATTAATCAACTTTTTTATTTCTAAAATTTCTACACAAGAAAAATTATCATACAAAACCTGCCACATACTGAAAGAAAATTAATAACTATACAAATACAAACGAATAAATAATAATAAACAAATAATACAAATTAATAATACAAATACACAAAACAAAGCAAATAAAATATGAAATTCACTAAACTATAAAACCCTATTCAAAATATTAAATAGTATACCTAATTAGGAAACCAAAACTGCCTAACACTATAATTAACTTATAAAAACTGCCACATACTGAAAGAAAATTAATAACTATGCAAATACAAACAAATAATTAATACTAAACAAAAGCACAAAATAATAAAATTAGAAATACAAATACACAAAACAAATAAAATATGAAATTCACAAAACCATATATCACTATTCAAAATATTAAATAGTATACCTAAATAGAAAACCAAAACTGTCTAACACTATACTAGCAAAAATAAAAATGCAAAACCATAAAACAATACAATACTAGATTAAATTTTAAAAATTTTACCAAAATCCTTACACAACCATGGTTTCATCTACTACAAATAGACCTTCTCAAGTGAAAATCAATCTAAAGGAAAACATATATATATATATATATATATATATATATATATATATATATATATATATATATATACAAACAAACCTTCCCATAATTCACTACAAATTCCACCTTCCCTTAATATCAAAAGAAGTCTTCATAAGATTGATAGCCTCAGAATCAAGGAGTTTTATCATCAAAGTCTCCTTTATTCTTCTTTTTAACTCATTCTTTTCATAAAAAATAACCGAAGCATTGTTAAACAATATTCTATGACCTGTATTCAATTCATGAATATATAAAGCTGAGTTAAGATACCTATGTTTAACCCTACTTATATGAACCTTAACCCTTTCATTAAGGCTAAATTTACTCTGACCTACATAAAATTTACCACAACTACATGGAATTTTATAAACAATACCAGGAATAGACCTACTATCAATAGACTGCTTTGAACCATTAAGTAATGAATTCAAATCAGAACCTTTCCTCCATGCAACCTTCATTCCACCTAACAAATGACTATTCCTATAAACCAAATTATAAATTGATGCTTTAAATGGTAAAGACATATAATCATCATCCTTACCAACAAAATTCTTATCATCCAAATCACGACTATAAACATTATTATTAAATACCACTTTTTTAATAAAATCATGATTATAACCCAATTCTACATATTCAGCAGCAAATTGACTTCTTTGAATATCAGCATCATTATTAAAATTATTAAGCCTTCTATTCCGACAACAAAAATTCAACAAAGACATTTTTTTATGTATAAAAGGCTGATAACTATCAGGCCTAATCATATTTCTCAAATTTTTAGGTTTTATAAAATGACTACAAAACAAAACATCATTAACCTTCTCAACATTTAAATCTAAAAACTTTAATTTTACAAAATCAAAACCACCCCCCTCAATTGTAAACTTAATACTAGAATCAAAACCATTCAATGCACATAAAAACTCTTCTAATTTCTCTTTCTGAATAACAAACAAACAATCATCAACATACCTAACAAATAATTTAATAGAACATGAAAACATATTAATAATACTACACTCCAAATAATCAATATAGACAGCACACATCAATGGAGAAATGACATAACCAATAACCCAACCTTCTCTAATCTTATAAAACACATCATTAGACATAAAATACATTGAATCCTCTAACAGCAAAAGCAAATCATGAAAAACCTTAATCTTATCTGCAGAAAAACATTCTAATTTTTTTAAAATTGAAAGAAAAACATCAATACTTTTTAATCTATTAACCGATTGATACATATTTTCAATGTCTAAACTACCAAAAACACAATCATCATCCAAAACAAAACCATTTATTTTCTTAAAAGCCTCAAAAGAAGAAGAAACACAAAATTGACCCAATTTTATATAATCCTTAAAATATCTTATAATAAATTTTGATATTTTATCAACAATTCCTCCTGTAAAATCAAAAATACATCTCAAAGGAAAATTATCTTTATGAGACTTCAAATTAAAGAAAACCTTTGGAGCCACAAAATCACTAGGGTAACAATTTAAATAAGTAGCTCTATCAAAAATCTTTTTATTTTCCATAACTTTCATAATCTTAATTAATTTAGATTTTATTTTTTTACCAGGATCAGAATCTAAAATAGCATATTTTCCATTATTTAATTCTAAAGAAACTTTACTTTTAAAATCAATATTATTTAACAATACAAACCGGCCACCTTTATCTTCTTTTAACAATACTACATCATTGGCTTTCAATCTTTTTTTAACAAAACTAATTTCCTTAGGGGCAAAAACAAATTTTTCTCTTTTAAGTAATTGACTATTCAAAATAACCTGTAAAGACATTTTATTTTCATCAGAAATATTACTATTACTTTCAATGGCAGAAACAAAATCAAAAACTAAATTTTTATTAGCAAATGGAACAAAGCCAGGACCCTTAGCTAAAATAGCCAAATCAGATACATTCAAAACATAATTTGACAAATTTAAAACAGATGAAGCATCAGGCCTATTTTTATAAAACCCAAATCTAAACTCTTTTCCTTTCACAAAACTTTTATTTTCAGCCTTTCCAATCAACCATTTAAATTTCTTGAAATACTTATTATTATAAGTGATTTCACACTTACTCCTAAACCACTTTAAAAAAGAATTTAAAACAGAATAATTAAAATTCCTTCTAAAATCCAACTTTCTTCTAAACATTTTATAACTATCAATTAAATTAGATAAACTACTCATAATCTGCATAATAAATTGTTTAAGAATAAATCTTTTAAAATTTAGAATAAAATCGCAATTAGAAAATAAAACCAATTTCCTATCCAATTTAATATTACATGAATTAGGAAACACATTGCAAAACCTACAAGACTTAAGAAAATTAACCTGAGCTTTTAAAGATTCAATTCTATTAGACATATTAATCAACTTTTTTATTTCTAAAATTTCTACACAAGAAAAATTATCATACAAAACCTGCCACATACTGAAAGAAAATTAATAACTATACAAATACAAACGAATAAATAATAACAAACAAATAATACAAAATAATACAAATTAATAATACAAATACACAAAACAAAGCAAATAAAATATGAAATTCACTAAACTATAAAACCCTATTCAAAATATTAAATAGTATACCTAATTAGGAAACCAAAACTGCCTAACACTATAATTAACTTATAAAAACTGCCACATACTGAAAGAAAATTAATAACTATGCAAATACAAACAAATAATTAATACTAAACAAAAGCACAAAATAATAAAATTAGTAATACAAATACACAAAACAAATAAAATATGAAATTCACAAAACCATATATCACTATTCAAAATATTAAATAGTATACCTAAATAGAAAACCAAAACTGTCTAACACTATACTAGCAAAAATAAAAATGCAAAACCATAAAACAATACAATACTAGATTAAATTTTAAAAATTTTACCAAAATCCTTACACAACCATGGTTTCATCTACTACAAATAGACCTTCTCAAGTGAAAATCAATCTAAAGGAAAACATATATATATATACAAACAAACCTTCCCATAATTCACTACAAATTCCACCTTCCCTTAATATCAAAAGAAGTCTTCATAAGATTGATAGCCTCAGAATCAAGGAGTTTTATCATCAAAGTCTCCTTTATTCTTCTTTTTAACTCATTCTTTTCATAAAAAATAACCGAAGCATTGTTAAACAATATTCTATGACCTGTATTCAATTCATGAATATATAAAGCTGAGTTAAGATACCTATGTTTAACCCTACTTATATGAACCTTAACCCTTTCATTAAGGCTAAATTTACTCTGACCTACATAAAATTTACCACAACTACATGGAATTTTATAAACAATACCAGGAATAGACCTACTATCAATAGACTGCTTTGAACCATTAAGTAATGAATTCAAATCAGAACCTTTCCTCCATGCAACCTTCATTCCACCTAACAAATGACTATTCCTATAAACCAAATTATAAATTGATGCTTTAAATGGTAAAGACATATAATCATCATCCTTACCAACAAAATTCTTATCATCCAAATCACGACTATAAACATTATTATTAAATACCACTTTTTTAATAAAATCATGATTATAACCCAATTCTACATATTCAGCAGCAAATTGACTTCTTTGAATATCAGCATCATTATTAAAATTATTAAGCCTTCTATTCCGACAACAAAAATTCAACAAAGACATTTTTTTATGTATAAAAGGCTGATAACTATCAGGCCTAATCATATTTCTCAAATTTTTAGGTTTTATAAAATGACTACAAAACAAAACATCATTAACCTTCTCAACATTTAAATCTAAAAACTTTAATTTTACAAAATCAAAAACACCCCCCTCAATTGTAAACTTAATACTAGAATCAAAACCATTCAATGCACATAAAAACTCTTCTAATTTCTCTTTCTGAATAACAAACAAACAATCATCAACATACCTAACAAATAATTTAATAGAACATGAAAACATATTAATAATACTACACTCCAAATAATCAATATAGACAGCACACATCAATGGAGAAATGACATAACCAATAACCCAACCTTCTCTAATCTTATAAAACACATCATTAGACATAAAATACATTGAATCCTCTAACAGGTCATAGAATATTGTTTAACAATGCTTCGGTTATTTTTTATGAAAAGAATGAGTTAAAAAGGTGGAATTTGTAGTGAATTATGGGAAGGTTTGTTTGTATATATATATATGTTTTCCTTTAGATTGATTTTCACTTGAGAAGGTCTATTTGTAGTAGATGAAATCATGGTTGTGTAAGGATTTTGGTAAAATTTTTAAAATTTAATCTAGTATTGTATTGTTTTATGGTTTTGCATTTTTATTTTTGCTAGTATAGTGTTAGACAGTTTTGGTTTTCTATTTAGGTATACTATTTAATATTTTGAATAGTGATATATGGTTTTGTGAATTTCATATTTTATTTGTTTTGTGTATTTGTATTACTAATTTTATTATTTTTGTGCTTTTGTTTAGTATTAATTATTTGTTTGTATTTGCATAGTTATTAATTTTCTTTCAGTATGTGGCAGTTTTTATAAGTTAATTATAGTGTTAGGCAGTTTTGGTTTCCTAATTAGGTATACTATTTAATATTTTGAATAGGGTTTTATAGTTTAGTGAATTTTATATTTTATTTGCTTTGTTTTGTGTATTTGTATTCATCATCATCATCATCATCATTATCAATCCACTGCAGGATGAAGGTCTCTCCAAGTTTAATCCATCTTCTCCGATCTTTAGCTTCTCTTCTCCACACCACCCCTACACATTTTCTTATTTCATCCATCCATCTTACATGTGGTCTCCTTCTGGGTCTTTTACAATCTCTTGGAATCCAGTTTAAAATTTCAATTGTCCATCTATTATCATCTCTTCTAGCAATATGTCCAGCCCAACTCCACTTCAATCTTTTAATTTTTTCAATGAGGTCAGTAACACCTGTTTGTTCTCTTACCCATACATTGCGTTTTCGATCTCTTCTTGTTACTCCCAACATACATCTCTCCATACTTCTTTGAGTGGTCTGAAGTCTCTGTATTGATCTTCTATTAAGTGTCCAAGTCTCAGATCCATAAGTAAGAACTGGTAAAACACATTTGTTAAAAACCTTTCTTTTCAAACACATAGGCATATTTCCTTTTAATATCAAGTTATTTCTACCAAAAGCACTCCAACCAAGTTTAATTCTATGATTAATTTCCTCTATTATGTTTCCATCTGTATTATTAATTTGTATTATTTGTTTATTATTATTTATTCGTTTGTATTTGTATAGTTATTAATTTTCTTTCAGTATGTGGCAGGTTTTGTATGATAATTTTTCTTGTGTAGAAATTTTAGAAATAAAAAAGTTGATTAATATTTCTAATAGAATTGAATCTTTAAAAGCTCAGGTTAATTTTCTTAAGTCTTGTAGGTTTTGCAATGTGTTTCCTAATTCGTGTAATATTAAATTGGATAGGAAACTGGTTTTATTTTCTAATTGCGATTTTATTCTAAATTTTAAAAGATTTATTCTTAAACAATTTATTATGCAGATTATGAGTAGTTTATCTAATTTAATTAATAGTTATAAAATGTTTAGAAGAAAGTTGGATTTTAGAAGGAATTTTAATTATTCTGTTTTAAATTCTTTTTTAAAGTGGTTTAGGAATAAGTGTGAAATCACTTATAATAATAAGTATTTCAAGAAATTTAAATGGTTGATTGGAAAGACTGAAAATAAAAGTTTTGTGAAAGGAAAAGAGTTTAGATTTGGGTTTTATAAAAATAGGCCTGATGCTTCATCTGTTTTAAATTTGTCAAATTATGTTTTGAATGTATCTGATTTGGCTATTTTAGCTAAGGGTCCTGGCTTTGTTCCATTTGCTAATAAAAATTTAGTTTTTGATTTTGTTTCTGCCATTGAAAGTAATAGTAATATTTCTGATGAAAATAAAATGTCTTTACAGGTTATTTTGAATAGTCAATTACTTAAAAGAGAAAAATTTGTTTTTGCCCCTAAGGAAATTAGTTTTGTTAAAAAAAGATTGAAAGCCAATGATGTAGTATTGTTAAAAGAAGATAAAGGTGGCCGGTTTGTATTGTTAAATAATATTGATTTTAAAAGTAAAGTTTCTTTAGAATTAAATAATGGAAAATATGCTATTTTAGATTCTGATCCTGGTAAAAAAATAAAATCTAAATTAATTAAGATTATGAAAGTTATGGAAAATAAAAAGATTTTTGATAGAGCTACTTATTTAAATTGTTACCCTAGTGATTTTGTGGCTCCAAAGGTTTTCTTTAATTTGAAGTCTCATAAAGATAATTTTCCTTTGAGATGTATTTTTGATTTTACAGGAGGAATTGTTGATAAAATATCAAAATTTATTATAAGATATTTTAAGGATTATATAAAATTGGGTCAATTTTGTGTTTCTTCTTCTTTTGAGGCTTTTAAGAAAATAAATGGTTTTGTTTTGGATGATGATTGTGTTTTTGGTAGTTTAGACATTGAAAATATGTATCAATCGGTTAATAGATTAAAAAGTATTGATGTTTTTCTTTCAATTTTAAAAAAATTAGAATGTTTTTCTGCAGATAAGATTAAGGTTTTTCATGATTTGCTTTTGCTGTTAGAGGATTCAATGTATTTTATGTCTAATGATGTGTTTTATAAGATTAGAGAAGGTTGGGTTATTGGTTATGTCATTTCTCCATTGATGTGTGCTGTCTATATTGATTATTTGGAGTGTAGTATTATTAATATGTTTTCATGTTCTATTAAATTATTTGTTAGGTATGTTGATGATTGTTTGTTTGTTATTCAGAAAGAGAAATTAGAAGAGTTTTTATGTGCATTGAATGGTTTTGATTCTAGTATTAAGTTTACAATTGAGGGGGGGTTTTGATTTTGTAAAATTAAAGTTTTTAGATTTAAATGTTGAGAAGGTTAATGATGTTTTGTTTTGTAGTCATTTTATAAAACCTAAAAATTTGAGAAATATGATTAGGCCTGATAGTTATCAGCCTTTTATACATAAAAAAATGTCTTTGTTGAATTTTTGTTGTCGGAATAGAAGGCTTAATAATTTTAATAATGATGCTGATATTCAAAGAAGTCAATTTGCTGCTGAATATGTAGAATTGGGTTATAATCATGATTTTATTAAAAAAGTGGTATTTAATAATAATGTTTATAGTCGTGATTTGGATGATAAGAATTTTGTTGGTAAGGATGATGATTATATGTCTTTACCATTTAAAGCATCAATTTATAATTTGGTTTATAGGAATAGTCATTTGTTAGGTGGAATGAAGGTTGCATGGAGGTAAGGTTCTGATTTGAATTCATTACTTAATGGTTCAAAGCAGTCTATTGATAGTAGGTCTATTCCTGGTATTGTTTATAAAATTCCATGTAGTTATGGTAAATTTTATGTAGGTCAGAGTAAATTTAGCCTTAATGAAAGGGTTAAGGTTTATATAAGTAGGGTTAAATATAGGTATCTTAACTAAGCTTTATATATTCATGAATTGAATACAGGTCATAGAATATTGTTTAACAATGCTTCGGTTATTTTTTATGAAAAGAATGAGTTAAAAAGAAGAATAAAGGAGACTTTGATGATAAAACTCCTTGATTCTGAGGCTATCAATCTTATAAAGACTTCTTTTGATATTAAGGGAAGGTGGAATTTGTAGTGAATTATGAGGTTTGTTTGTATATATATATATTTTAACGGTCGGGGATGATGATGACGTTTCCAGTCTTACCGCATATGCCGACAGAGCACCACTAGGCTACTTTGAATCTAGAAAATTTATAAAGTCGACAGATACGTGCTGTTAAGATCACGGCCGTCAGCCCTAGTCACTAGCTCATAGAGTAGCAGAGATTTTAAACATTTATAAGTTTCAATAGATTTCTATTCTCAAAGTATATATATTAAATATTTATAACAATAAAATAAAATAAGCCTCTGCCAGTAATTAACACACAAATAGATTTTTTATTAACGCACATTTAAAATTGAGGAATAAATTTATTTTTAGGTTTTAACATTAATTTTTTTTTTTTTAAAATTACTATTTTCAATAGATCGCACAGATGGATATTTAAATTATATTTTACTTTAGCATGACAAGCATAGATAGTCTACATAGATTTTTTTTTCACTTAAAACTTATCAAAACATCCATTTAGTCTCAGACTAAAAGTTCGTAGCCAACCCAATGTCAGCTTCCAGATATATATTTGCAACTAATGCAATATGAAGATGCTAGCATAAAACCATGCCGACAGGAATGGGCATCTGACGGCGTGATATTATTTGAAGGAAATGATCCGTGTCTAGATCAGGAAATGGCATCTGTTAGACTAAGGAATCATGTATATAATTTTATTTTATTTTAAAGAGTGCTACATATGGGGGAAAGCGGTCTTTCTGCCGTCTTATAAATCCCTGTCCATAGAGCTAGAAGGGGTCAATGGCGCAGGAAATACATCTGCCACCATTTCAACGATATGACTGCCTCTTTGGGGTCATGCATTCAGTTGGGCATGTTGCCCTGTATGCTAAACACACTTCACATTACATTAATATAAACACCCATATATCCTTCCACAAGCATTGCCCTAACTACGAAACAAATAGCCTGACACTAAAATCCTTTAAATTAAACATAAACGAATTTAAACAGTTATTAATCTTTATCCATGCAGCTATCTACACCCAACTTTAAATTTAATACATTTTAGTTAAAACATAATACACACACAAAAAAAATGAAATGGAAATGATTGCTTAAACATCTACATAAAAAAATATCAATAATTGAATTTGCATTCTTTAAGTCAGATAAGAGTTCTTATTAGATAGACACAATAGTTCATACTTTACGGATTTAATAGATTGAGAAGTCCATCTTTGTGATCACTTTTGTAGATTTTGCCCTTTGAAATGAAACTGCGACTTGCCATGCGTTTGGTCAGGAACTGTCATCCAGAGGCCTCAACTGGTTGTCCGGAAAATTAAATTTATTGCAGACTTCCACATCGTGAAAATCTGCAATATAGCTAGTTATAACGATCTATTCATAGTCAGCTCTCAGATAACAATTATAATAATCATTTGGCTTTTATATTTTTCTTAGCCTCTTATCATTTGATCTTAGGATTCAATCGGCAATACGTCACTAATCCTCTGGTGTTTCAGTTACGGTCCATGCTGAATTTCTGGTGTTTGCATTGGTCATTTAATTTCTTTGTACTCTCTTATCTGACCCTTTAATTTATTTTAAATGCCTCAAGGGCTAGCTTGTTTTCGAACAATCATTTAATTAATAAAACAATCATTTCCATTTTCTAAGATTATAGAAATCAACATTATTTCTATTTCCAAAAATATCAAATCTTTATATCTTTTACTTTTTTACAAAAAAAAATTACTTTCAAATAAAACTATTTTTTAAAATAGTTTTTAAAGTTGTCCATCATGCGATCTATATATACGTTAAACAGTTTTTAAATTTCAGTTTTTAAGTTAAGTTTTCTTTCTTTTTAATAAATCAATTTTTATTTGTGATCTTTCATTTTAATTGTAAAATAATGTGACGGCATATTATATTCCGTTACAATATATATATATATGTGTGTTTTCCTTTAGATTGATTTTCACTTGAGAAGGTCTATTTGTAGTAGATGAAACCATGGTTGTGTAAGGATTTTGGTAAAATTTTTAAAATTTAATCTAGTATTGTATTGTTTTATGGTTTTGCATTTTTATTTTTGCTAGTATAGTGTTAGACAGTTTTGGTTTTATATATATATATATATTGTAGGGTATTGAGTTCAAACCCTACATTACAAACTCCAAAGACTTATTAGTGAAAGAGGACAACGTATATATTTTGAATAGTTTAGTAATTATATTTAAGAATTAATGTTTTGAGCATATATAAACAGATTTCTGTAGCTATAGATTCTGTAAATCATTTTTTTAAATTTACTTATTAACTTTTTATATTTCAATTTATATCTAACAAATTATAATTTTGTTCTTTCCTAATGATATATTTTATATACTTGTCATTGCTAATTTATTCTATGACTTTAATACTAATAATATTTATAATCTGTAGCTTTTCTGATCGTTTAGATTACTTTCAATAGGCAAGTTTTACAGATATGAGTCAATACGTGAACATATGTGTGTGTAAGCACAAACATTAAAATATAAACATTTAGAGATATATTAAAATGATTTTTAATAATTTCATATTTTCTGTGCAAAACGATTTTCTTTTGTTTATTATTTAATTCCAAACTATTTTCGGTTGTAGTATTATAGACAAAGACGCCGCTGGATGGCGCCGTTTATGTGCGAAAGCACATAAAAATGCCGTTTCCGCGGCCAACACGTTCAAACCCACGTTTTCTATAATACAACTTTTATTATTGTGCTACAGATTGCAGGCCACTATGTTGCATCACAGCTCAACATGTACGTTGCATCGCAGCAAATAAATTTGATGAATTCGCACACTTTATACAATTATTACGGCTTGGTGTGAGATTGTGTGTATTTGAATTTGATGGAAAAGTGGTTTTAATTGATTTTTTTTTAAAGTATTGAAATATTCCGATTTTTTAAATTAATAATTATCCGACTCTTTACACCATTCTGTATTGAAGTTTTAAGTGGCAAAATCTTGTCCAGATAGATGTGTAAAGGCAGTTGGAATTAGTTAATGCATCAAGTAACGTACTGTTCATAACATTCCATGAGACCAACAATATGGTGCAGGAAATCACACATCTTATTCGATTCTGTGATTTACAAACAACAGAACCCTAACCCTAAATCTAAACCTAACCCTAACAACTTTTACTTTTTGTTACCATTCTATTTGAAGTAAAAAATAGCGGTAAAACACAATAATATCTGTTTATAAAAATTAAAATGTAAAACGAAGACTAAGAAAATAAAAAATAGTGGTAACACAATAATATCTGTTTCTGTGTAAAAATTAAAATGTAAAACGAAGGCTAAGAACTTTTACTTTTTATCCCGATTATGAGTTTTTAAACAACAACAACAAAAAAGGCGTAACCTCAAAAAAAAAAATCAGATTGAAAATTGTTTTCTTCTAATAAAGCAAAAAAAAAAAACAACCGCGAATTAAATTGTAATTTATTGATTTTATTTTACATTTATTGTTATCATTTAATTTGTATATGTTAATAAAAAAAAATATTTAAAAAACATGATTTTGATATTTTTTATTTTCGCATTACAAAAAACACATCAAAATGATTAAAATCAATCACCTGGGAATGTTCATATTTTATAGTTTTAGCATGATAACGGCGCCATTGAGCAGCATCTTTGTCTATAAAAGTGTTAAAAAATTGAGAAAGATAAAGTCAATTTTAAGATAACTTCAGTGTTAGAAAAGTAGGAGAGAAAAAATAACTTATTAGTAAGTAATTACAGTTACAAAGAGACCATTGATCACTTTAGACCACCCAAAAAATAAGATAAAGATCAAAGAGATGGGTATTACAGCTGTACTGATAAGGTACAATTTATAACCACGTATTTCAATGGTTAAGTGTGCATGATGTCATCAAAAGTCTAGCAAATATATAGTCTGAAAAAAAGTTTTAGAGGGCATTGTTCAGTCTTATTGTCTCATGGAATCAATGCATTATTTGTATATATTTGTAGAGATTCTACAGCAGTATTGAGGGCTAGAAAATATTTTGTTGAGGGTACCTTTTGGCTACCCAAAGAACTCTATCTAGCACATTTGAAGATTTAAATTTGAGAAGGAAAATAACAAATAGCATCCTATGGCTGATCTCCAAAGACCAAAGAAGACTTCAACCTTGCTATTGTTTCACCTCTACCATTGGTGTATTCCAACGAAGCACAAAGTAAAATGCTAAAATATATTAAAAGCAGAAAAAATATTCATTTATATATTAACATACCCATACCCAGAGCAGAAGAAAACATCCCAATACTAAAATAGGGTCCTAAAAGAAATGCAGTCTGTGCAACAACATCATCATCATCATCACAGTAAAACAGAAGGAAGAATTATAAACCTAACCTTCAAATGGAACTTTTCCAATAAAACCGCTGTAATACATATATCTATGCATGTTAAATATTTGTATGTGGCTGAATTCAAATTTTTAGCCTCGAACAAGCTGACTTTAAAATGAAATTCATTAAACTCACTGAAACAGTCTCTACATCGGAAATAGAAGAGGGCCTGGTAATATCAATTTTATTTTGTTTTCTTAATGACTCTTGACAATTTTTTTTTAAATAAATCCATTTGTCTCTCCAAAGTATTAAAATAAGAATCAATTATTAGAAAAGGTTTTTTTTCAATAATGATGAATATTAACTTTATCAACATATTATGTGTTATTTGATTATTACTACATGTAACCATTTACATATGTATTTTTTTATAAAATGTTTTTTTTTATTATGTATTAATGTTTTATTATGTATTAATTCATCATGAAAAATATGTTATTCATATTATATATAATGGTTAAACACACACCTAGTGATATATATGCCTACATGAACATGTGTTAAGTATGAATGTACAAATCCAGAGATGATGAAGGTAGAAATAGATTTTAAAGTAATTAGCAACCTAAATTAATGGAAATCGAGATAAATAACTAGGAACATATCTCTTTTTTTAAATATTCCTATTTTTATACTTTAAGTATAGGGGATTTGAACTCAGACTTTCAAGCATCCATCAACTATTCTTACTATCTCATACTACTGATACACATGACCACATACATGTAGAAAAGATAAATAATCACCAATACACATATTTTATGCTAAAACAGCACTCGCCAGTTGGTCCAGATTATCACTGCTCGGTTTATATTAAGATAGCAAATCTTCACATTTTAATGGACAGGCTTCAATCAACTCCAACCTTCAGCCATCCATACCATTGAAAATCTGATGATAAAAAGTCCAAATCCCATGCTGATGCCAATATTATTGCCATGCCGATGTTGACCTCAAGTCACTCTGACCCCTCATGCATAGGACCTTATCCATTTAAATACATAGGAGAGGAATGAGTAGGATACAGGCTTAATGTGTAAATATTTGAAATACAGGCCATCTTCACACACCTGGAGCCTAATGTAAATTTATACTTTAACTAAATTTTCTTTACCTATTTCTCGATTATGTTTTTAAGATTATAGGCATAGAATTTATTATATATAATGTGCGAGTATGTGCATGCATCAGGTGTTTATTTCTAGAATCTAAAATTTCAATGATTCATGATATATTTATTTTACATTAACATGCACATATCAAGCTATATGTTTCTAATGATTGAGTTTAAATTACATTAAGGGGGGAGGGGGAAGAATTTTTGGTTATTATTATTATTTTTTATACACCTGGGTCTCATTTTATGCGGATTTATTTAATGCAATTTTGAAGTTATGCGATTCATGTTTCTTCTTAATATCTTTGTATGTGAACCATTAAGCATCACATGGAGAGTTTTGCTCTGTTTATCTTTGTATGTGGTTTTCTTTTATGTGATAAAAATTATTAGATCAGAAGTCAAGCTCCGATAATGCGCTATTACTTTAAATATTATAAATTTCGTGCACTCATGTCATATTTAAAGTAATAGCGCATTATAGTTCGACTTCCATCTAATAATTTCAATATTTTCAGCACTTTATAATAGTACTGTAATAGATTTATGCAATAAAGAAGTTCATAATTCACTTAAACTCAGGATTTCCCCATTTTATATACACACATTAAATTTTACAAGATTATAATGTAAATCTGTTCAAACGTTATAGATGCCTACACTATGTATGTTGTTGTTTTTGCATTTTAAATCATGTTCTATTTTTGCTTTTTTAAAAAAGAATACGTAATCAATTAATCATTTAGGGTCTGCAAGTAATAAATTTTACAAGACCATAATGTAAATCTGTTTAAACGTTATCGATAAAAAAATACTATGTATGTTGTTGTTTTTGCATTTTAAATCGTGTTCTATTTTTGCTTTTTATAAAAAGAGTATGTAATTAATTAATCATTTAGTGTCAGCAAGTTTATTTTTAAAAGGTGAATAACAGTGGTGGGCACAATTAAATTTGACAATTAAAATTTGATTTTTAATTGTAATTAACAATTTAAAAATTACGTAATGTGATATTAAATTAGTGAAGTGATGAAATATGATTTTTAAATGGAATTCAAAATTAAAAAATTAATGACAAAAATAAGAATTTAATTTTTAATTGTTAGTTTTAATTAAATTTTGCCCAACAGTGGTGAGTCGGTGTCTTTTTATTATTGTAAGTCTAAGTTTTTATTTTTATTTTAAACTTTTAGTTTACCCTAATGGAGAGGAAAAAACACCCAAGAAAATGAATTTGCAAAAATATCAATTTTAGATCACTTAGCGAAACGGGAAGAATGAACAGTGATTGGAAAATGTTTTAGTTGTATTTCCTCTTGACTTCGTTTAAGGAGAAACTACAGTAGCTCACATCACATCATGACGAATCTGATGTCTCAAATAATGATAATGATTAAAATACCATATATCTATGAAAAAAAATTAAATTATGCATAAAAATATATTGTTTTGAATAAAATTAAATACTGTAGTTAATAAAAAAAGTAAAAAAAAAAGTTTGTCTTGTATTAATTTTTTTCAAATTTGAATTTTTTTATTAGTCATATTTTATTTTCTTATTTTTTTTGGCGAATTTTAAAGTAATTATATGTTGTTGCTTTGCTTTTATGCAATTTTTGGAAAATTGCAGTACATATCCCCCATTTTCAAGATAAGGTAAGTCTATTTTTGTGCGATTTCTTTTGTGCGTGTTTTCTGAGGAACCTATCTACCGCATAAAACGAGACCCAGGTGTATATATATTTATTATTTTAATGTAATTAATTTTTGTTATTAATTATATAAATTTTTCTATTTGTATATTGATGACTAACCAATAATAAAATTTAATTTTTTGATTAAAAGAAGTTTTTTATATTTCTTAAAGTTAATTATTGTCAAACCACTAACATCACATGATCACCATCTCATACTAGCACATAATTGTTATTAAACAAGGCAAAACTCTCCATACAGTAGTGCCACCTCGTGCCAACCAGAGTAATCAATGGATGCCAGAAGGCTTGTGCATAAAATCCCTATCTAGTGCCTACTCATCCAATATCCTCAGACTAGTTTTCTGGCCTTCATCAGTGGGGAGTCTTGGATCTGAGAGCATTGCACCTAGATCTTAGGATCTAATGCAACTCTCCAGCAGCCACCTTTTATCTCTACTTAACTACAAAATGATGAGAATGAAATTGAAAACACAATAATATTTTCAAACTAAGCCAATAGCTTATATAGTCATATGGGTCTGAACTCAGTTCAGCACCCATACATCCTGCCTACTAGGATAGTGGTAGCTATGATTGTTAAAGTGCCAGAGACACCAAAATGTATGGATGCTGAACTGAGTTCAGACCCATATGACTATATAAGCTATTGAGCTTAGATTGAAAATATTGTTTTCAATTTCATTCTCATAGTTTTGTAGCTAAGTAGAGATAAAAGGTGGCTTCTGGAGGGTTGCATTAGATCCTAAGATCTAGGTGCAGTGCTCTCAGATCCAAGACTCCTCACTCATGAAGGCTACAAGCCAGAAACTAGTCTAGAGATATTGGATGAGTAGGCACTAGATAGGGATTTTATGCACAAGCCTTCTGGCATCCATTGATTACTCTGGTTGGCACAGGGTGGTACTACTGTATGGAGAGTTTTGCCTTGTTTAATTATTGTCTTATGAAAATTAGTTTAGTCATCGTCATCACAGGCGAACTTCTATCATATGCAGAATTGACAGGTGTAACAATATTTTAGTAAATAATTATAGATTGATAAAAGACAAGATTCATGTTATGAGTTAGGCATAAAGCTGTGGCTGGAAGTATCTTTGTCATCACTATCATTATCATCACCATTTTATTAATTAATAGATAGTCTAAATAGATATATTAAATGGCCATACAAATAATGGTTTTCACTATGTTTGTTTGTTATTTATGAGCCAGCCTAAGGGATATGACTACCATCGATGATCTATAGTATTAAATATGAGCTAGTAAAAACTTTATAATATTATTATATATAAGCTTGAAAGATTTATGATGATAAATTATTGAATATGATCTCTATAAAAATTTGTCTTTGTCTGCACCGTTATGGAATAATGTTGATGCTTTACCATTAACACAGGTGCAAACAATATACTATTATAAAATGGAAATCCTACATACTATTATAAATAATGTACCAACTGAGGTTCAAACCAGGTACAATTATAAGTAGATATTCAATGGGATGTTATCTAGATTCAGATAGCCTAGTGGCACCCAGATATATAGGAAAGAAGGGAATAGAGAGTAAAACCATTAGTTGCAGAGTGGTTTGTCCAATTGGGGTATAAAACTGCTTACATGGTTATTGGTAATTGATCTAAAACAACTGATTGCCCCAATGAGTGGTTAAATTGGGATAGCTTTCTTGGTGTTCATGATGCATTGTGTACTTATACTGCTGTGGCTGAATTCTTTATCTGTCTCAGAATTACGAGTTGCTAGACATTCTGTTGGCTGTCAATGTTTGTCAAATCTCTAGAAAAATTGAGGAGTGTATACTTTGAAGTATGAACTTCATTGTGACTATACATATGTACCATATAAGATATGGTTAGATGGGTAATTAAATAGTGGATATAGAAAAAAATTTTTTGGAAGAAATGAGAAGCAGGGTGATATAGGTGCAGGTCGGTCAGCAGAGGATATGTTCTCAGAAAGAGAGGATGGATGTGAAGGTTCTTGGTGGTCATAGGACCCAAAAACAAAGTTAATTAAATTGATTATAAGAAAAGAAGATGTTATTTATTTAAACAATAAACAGGATAGAATTAATTTTTATAAAACCAAAAGTAATATGAATTCTGACAAGGAAGAAGGATCTGGGATGTCAGAATGCAGTGAACGAGACAAGTTTCAAATCCTGTTAGACCAAATGAAAGAAATGAATAAAAAACAAATTAAAGAAATAAATGAATGAAACTCAAAGAAATGTATAAAGAGATGAATGAGAAATTAGATAGTCTAATAAATTACAAAGTAAAATAGATAGCAAAGCCAGTAAATTAGAAAAGTCTCAAGAAAAATGGGATAGTAAGCCCCAAAAAACAGAGACTAAGATAGAAAGTGTACAAGAAGAATGTTTAAAGATGGAAAAGAGATGTGATGAATGACCAATTTAAATATGTAAAAGTGAAGATAAATGACTGAGATAGAGATGGGCAAAAACAGGTAAATAGAGGGTATAAGGAAATAAATAAAGGACAGGATAAAGTAAATTATGAGATGAAGAGGATGCAAAGGGAGTTAGAAAAAAGAACAGGGTGTAAAAGATCAGGGAGTTAAATTTAAAGAAGAGACAAAAGGGGAAAACAAAGCTTCCAAGAAAGAGCATACCATAGAAATGATCAGGAAAATCTTAGTACAAAGTTAGCCAGTCAGAAGATGGTTAAAACAGTACATAATTGTATGAAGTGTATATATTATTGAGAAATCCTTGACAAATAATATTAATTTCATTTGGTATCACAACATATTTGTAGATAAACTGCAAAACAAATGGGAAGATAGAAAGCCACACCATTTGTTGAATTTTAGTGATTTGTTTTATAAATATCCTATTAGAATGAAATCAGAGAAAAATATGACATAAGGTGGAAAAGTTGAAGACATAAGACCAACTATCACTGATGACAATTATGTATTGTATTGAGAATCTATATTTTTAGGTAAATTAGGAGTTAATTATATTGATATAGATTTGTGTGGAGTATGTCATAAACAAGATTTCTATTATAAATGTCCAGTGAAGATGAAAGATAAAAGAATTGGACAATTCTGTCCAAATGGTACAATCAATTTATTTTGGGGTATATATGTTAAAAAAAACCCACAGATATTTTTTTTTCTTCATAGGAGGGGGAAGCTGTAGGGTATTGAGTTCAAACTCTACATTACAATCCCTTAAGCCTTCAGAAGAAAAGCGGAGAAACTTTTTTTCTCTCTCCTCAACTGACTTTTATTTGTGAAAGCTGACGATGTATATATTTTGAATAGTTTAGTATTTATATTTAAGAATTAAAGTTTTGAGCATATATAAACAGATGTCCGTAGCTATAGATTCTATAAATCATTTTTTTAAGTGTACTTATTAACTTTTAATATATTCAATTTATATCTAACAAATTATAACTTTGTTCTTTCCTAATGATATATTTTATATACTTGTCACTATTAATTTATTCTATGACTTTAATATTAATAATCTGTAGTTTTTCTGATCGTTTAGATTACTTTCAATAGGCAAGTTTTACAGACATGAGTAGATACGTAAATATATGTACATGTACAAACATTAAAATATAAACATTTACAGATATAATAAAAAGATTTTTAATAATTTCATATTTTATGTGTTGCAGTTTCATTGCTTCTGTACTGTTATAAAACTCAATTACACTTTCCAATACAGTTTTATAAGCTACAAATTTTTCAATTGCACATGTATATATTAGCTTGGTTTCATTCAGCAACAACTACTGTACTTGCTATCAACCATCCCCCAAAATAGCTAGTTGAGAAGCATGTTTTTAAACTCAGTACTGAAATTACATTTTTTGGCAAGCATACACATTTCCATGTTGTATTTCTGTATTTTTTCACATGGTGCCTAGTGTCTATTTTTAAACTGGAAACATGCTACATTAGATATCATAATCTTGAAATGCCTTTTTTAATTTTTTGTATGGTACATCTTCTGGACTTTTGGATTGCACAGTCACTTAGCCACCTGTAACTCTTCTTTTCCTCCTAAACACATGTATGTCACCACTTTAGCTTATTATCAACCATAGAATTGATTACCATATGTCTTTCCATGTGTATAGCTTTAAATTTGTCATCTCACTGCATCAATTACACCAAACTCACTGGTAGAGCTGGTTTGTAATGCCATCATTATTTCATTCATTATTACTCCCAAATAACTGACATCTGTTTTCACTAAGATTTTTTATTTATTTTTTATTCTTTACAAATTTTCTCATTGGCAGGCTGGGCCATTTAACTATAAGCTTTAGAAGACATTCTTTGTAATATTACGGAGGTTCTCCCCTAGTGTTGAACTGTGCCAATCTGCTATATTTAGGAATCCTAACTATTACCAGCTGAATAAGTATCAAATGTTCCAATAAAAAAAACACTTAACATGGCAATGATATTTAATAAATTTGGGTTTACTAATACTACACAGATGAACATATATAATTATCCATCTTTACAACTATTAGACAATCCTTATGCAATTTCACAAATTTATAACTCAATAAAAACAGATACTACTTCTCACATTAGCTAAAGTACTACACATCTGCAAACATTTTCATAATCTGTATACATCTGCATAATCTCTTGGAGTTTTTGTATCATTGAGATTAATTTTACAGAGTGCTTAGTCAATCGGGAAATTATTTAATTTTCTATCTATGTTTTTATATACAAATACTTTACACAAAAACAATAATAATTTTATATCAATTTAAAATACACATATACAGCTACACGTAATATTATTTTCTAGTCAGACTGCGCAGCAATCATACATAAACATAACACAGGCCATATAGTTACATGTCAATTTCAACGATTCAAACACTTTGACAAAATCAATAAAAGATATTTAATTACATTTTGCTTATATTTTCAGGATAACACAAACCATATGCCCAATGTTTATTGATTCTCTAAACTATATTGAGTTTTGGGTAGCCATTCCTTTATGATTAAAAAGAGTGTACTTAACAAAATCTTTCAAAATACCATTGCTGTGATGGATAGTAATAATAATAATAATTGCCCTACATGGTTTGGTGTGTAAAATGTCAGAAATCTGGATTTTTCGGTTGTTAGGTTGATTCCTTTCTGTCCCGGTGCTTATAATTTTTATAAACTCCGGATTAATAAAGCCATTCCATTATCATTTATATTGTTTTCATAATGATATTGCACTATAATTAGTGCAAATCTTGTCTACTATGTTTAAAAATTGTTTAACAATAGAAGAATTCTTAAAGTTAATTGGCATGATTTCAAGAGTACATAATTTCTAAAAATATCCAAAATAAGCTAGCAAATCATGACCATATTTAAAAAGTTCTTCAATGATCTCACCAGGAACTGCAAGCCTTTCATTTCTGTTTTGACTTTATTAAACTAAATATCTTTGTCCAAATCTAAATGAATGAATAAAACTGATAAGTTATTAAAAGTCGTCATCGCAGTTGCGGTATCCTATTGGAAAGACGATCAAAAGACTCCTTCCATCTGTTGAAAGTAGTTTCGATTGTTGGCATCTTATATAGAATAAATAATTTAAACAATTAGGTTTAATATATAAAATGAATATAATTGAAAGCAATAATAGCACATGGTTCTCTTGAATATTTGAAATTATCTTTAATTTATAAAAACACATTCTCATTAAATTATGTTATTGTATGTATTAATAATACTTTTAAATAAATATTTATCACAAGCCCTATTACTTATATTAAAATATACGTGTTTTTTTTTTTATAGATATCTTATTTTTTATAATACTTACAATGCTTTTTTTTATATTCATTATATATATTTGGAATTCAGTATATTAATTAATTTCCGTATCTGTCCTCCTTTTTTTTTAAACAAGTATAATTAATTCTCTCTGACATTTCAAGCTGTTCATTAAGTATCTCAATAAACATTACTAATTTATGGTAAAATAATATTTTTTAGATAGTGCTGCCCTCTTTTTAACTTTTATGATAGACAATGGAAAAGATTTATAAATTTCAATATTTTCAAAAAAAAGGAATGAATATTTTAAAACATTCGCTTATATCTTAAGTTTATAATTAGTATATTTACCTTGCAAAAAAATCCTCTTAAAAATTCTTTAATTACATTAAAAACTGTGAAAGTCTTTGTCAAATAGGTCTTTATACCTAAAACTATAATTCCAAGAATATTGAAATATTTTGCTAGTATTCATTAATTGATTCTTTTTTCTTTAGAAGTCATTTCATTGTATAGAGATCTATCTGACAATGTGATTCGACTTCAGTATCGAGTGTTCAACTATGGAGTGGAGGGTAAATCTATAAAGAATTTCTAAAAACTTCCTTACTAACGAAACAATATGTTGTAAGTAATTTAGGGTGATTATTGGTCTATTTGGTAGATGTCAATTGGTTATAAAATTTTATTATTTTTAATGTATTTTAAATTTGAAAGGTATTACTCATTTACGTAAGTTTGAATAGAAAGTGTAAGTGGTGTAACAGTCAGATTTGTACATAGAAAGTGTAAGTGGTGTAACAGTCAGATTTGTACATAGAAAGTGTAAGTGGTGTAACAGTCAGATTTGTACATAGAAAGTGTAAGTGGTGTAACAGTCAGATTTGTACATAGAAAGTGTAAGTGGTGTAACAGTCAGATTTGTACATAGAAAGTGTAAGTGGTGTAACAGTCAGATTTGTACATAGAAAGTGTAAGTGGTGTAACAGTGAGATTTGTACATAAAGAGTGTAAGTGGTGTAACAGTCAGATTTGTACATAGAAAGTGTAAGTGGTGTAACAGTCAGATTTGTACATACAAAGTGTAAGTGGTGTAACAGTCAGATTTGTACATAGAAAGTGTAAGTAGTGTAATGGTCAGATTTGTACATACATTCAGGCAACAAAATCCAGAGTCCTGGCAAATTATACCAAGGCTGATCTAGATGAAGGATTGAGACCTTGAATCTGACCACACTTCAGCTCCTTCACCAACACTCCATGACTTACTACCCTATAAATGACATATATGAAGCTACACTCAGAAGTTCTTAGTTCGCATGCCGGCAGTAGCAAAGGGTGGAACAAAAGACTCAGGGAACATTAATTAAATTACTATACTTTAAATAAACACACACATCAATGGCTGGCTAGATAATGCATATATCAATAATTAATATGAATATTAAAAAACTTAACTAAGATTTAGGATTAAGAGATTTAACTAAGAGTTGGGATGGATTACGATGAAATTCAACACAGTGGTTACAGTGGTTATAGTTTAATATATTTCAATTAATAAATATAAATTATATAAACAAGAGTGCATTGAAGGACACACGCAGGTATAACAATGATGAGCAAATAACAGAATCTCATCTGATGCACTATAATTTAAGAGTTTATCACAATTTTAATAACCTACGGTCTATAATCATACCGTAATTTTACTAAACCTGACCTATTAGGCTTGCAACGGTTAAGTCGGTGCAAGAATGATGATTTATCAACATAATATTTAATCAAAGTAATTTAATAACACTTAAATGAGCTGCAATAAGCTCCCTATGCAGATTATATATGTATAAATCAGATCACATATTCAGATCAATGCTGAAATATTACATAACATCATGAAGGGATGAACTGGATCTTTATTAGAGATGTGCATGTTGAATGTGTAGTTATTCAGTGGATTCAGTACCAAGTACTTGGTTCCCATGGACCGTACGACTTGCTGTGAATAAATTGAACATATAGTTCGGTGATTGGAGCAGCTTATAAAAACAATCTGAATGCTCATGTTCCAGTTCTAAAGAAGAGCTGTCTGAACTAAGGAGATGGGGTGGCCATTAAAACCAGAAGCCCATTCATATAAAAATGTACAGCAAGATGTACATGCTCATATGTGCTTCCTAAAGACATATTTGTCGCACTAAACATAATTAATAACTTAAAAATACACAAAATTCTATAGTTTTGTTCCACAAAACTACCATATGCTAGTTCATAATTAGCATTCATAAACATGCTAAAGAAATACTTAAAGTAATCTAATTTCTTAATCAATTTGCATAGTTTATAATATAACTAAAAAGAGGACTAAAGCATATCTGGGACTTAAGTAATACATATAATATGCTTTATAAATCATTCTTGCATTTATTAACTAATTATTTTATTAACTTGCAAACCCAATTTTAACGACAATAATAATAATAAGCTAAACATAATAACTTAATGAATATATTTAGGTTTTCGGAGTAAAGATTTGAGTGTGTGTGCTAAAAAGCAAAATTACTTAATTCAGAAAGAGCCTCTAACCTTCTCTTCCCCTCAAACATTATTCATAAAATCAATCTCCATTCTGAACTAGGCACAGTATAAATTATAAAATAACATATATAAAACAAATAAGAAGGCATCACTGCAGATTAGCAAGATATAATAATAACTGAATAAATTATTATTTACAAGCATTTAGAGTTTTAGAAAAAAATAGGCAAGTTTACAGCTATTAATTTTAGCATAATTTTAAATCATAATTTACAGATTAAATCAGTTTTTAATTTATCAAAACATTATTACAATTTAAAAATTCATGCATGATTAATATTAGCTAGCTTAGAGTTTTAAAGATACATTTATAAATTTATTAGTTATTTTAAAGAGCTCTGCGGGAAAATTGTTACTGCAACTTTTTTGTTGAGGCTTCTTTAGCTGATCACCATCATACTCAGCTGGGCTTGTGTGATGTCTTCTTGGCAATTTATCTGGTCTTCCCCCATTCTTCCATTTCCACAAACCAATCTCTCAAAAAGAAAGCTAGCAAAAATAGAACCTTAGCTGCCAAACTCCATTTTCCAGTCAGTCATAGGTGACTGGCAGCAATTACACATCAAAGATTATAAAATGAACAAAGTAAACCAAGTGAATCCCCTACACAAAATTTAAAGTTATTTATACCAGAAAAATCAGTAATTCGAGTGCCCTGTTTACGATTTTTACAAAGTTTTCATAAGCAATTTAAAATGCATAAAAATGAAAACTTTGACCATTTTCTTGCTAAAACAATAATGATCGAACTGATCATTCCTTGTTCTTAGTTTTTATTTTTAAAAGACATTAAAATTTTGATTCCCAGTTTGATTAATTACCTACAGATGGTTTTCTAAGAAATTACATCTTTTTATAAAAACAGCTAATTTTTTTTAAAAAGAGTTTTAAGTTTGTAAACATTTTATTATATATGTGTGTGTGTGTGACTACCACAGAAATTGAATTTTATATATGAATGTATTTAAATAAAGAGTTTTTAACTAATAATAATTAAAATTTATTAATTTAAAAGAGTTGTAATGCTTTTTAAATGTATTGCATTATGGCTTCTTTCGCATATATATGTAGATTTATCTTCTTTTGCATATATATGTAGGTAATTACACATATATAACAATGTTCACACAACTTAATTTAAATTATACCTTTTTAATAATTTTAAATTTATAAATGTATATCCATTATCCACATACAAACATTAATATGAGTATTAGCTATGTGCACCTATACAAATACATGCACATACATGTAAATACATGCTATTTCATATAAATAAATTATTAGAAGCTTATATATGTGAACTGGGATGGGTTTGAATTAGGGAAAAATATACTACTATGGAACATAAATAGGTGAATCAGGATGGACGGCTAAATACGGTTTCAGTGGGAAATTTGCAGAAAGTCTATAATTAAAAAATATCACGTGTCACCTGTAGTATTAATGTGCCAGAGTGATTAATAAAACCTGCTCACATGTTTTTAATCAGGTTTTTAAAAAAAGTTTAGGACTTCATTTTTCCAACAAATGTTCTTGGACTGTATGTGCATATATATATATATCATCAACCATTATCAATCCACTGCAGGATGAAGGTCTCTCCAAGTTTAATCCATCTTCTCCGATCTTTAGCTTCTCTTCTCCACAACACCCCTGAATTGCCCATCTATTGTCATCTCTTCTAGCAATATGTCCAGCCCAACTCCATTTCAATCTTTTAATTTTTTCAATAAGGTCAGTAATACCTGTTTGTTGTCTTACCCATACATTGTGTTTTCGATCTCTTCTTGTTACTCCCAACATACATCTCTCCATACTCCTTTGAGTGGTCTGAAGTCTCTGTATTGCTCTTCTATTAAGTGTCCAAGTCTCAGATCCATAAGTAAGAACTGGTAAAACACATTTGTTAAAAACCATTCTTTTCAAACTCATAGGCATATTTCCTTTTAGTATCAAGTTATTTCTACCAAAAGCACTCCAAGCCAAGTTTAATTCTATGATTAATTTCCTCCATTATGTTTCCATCTGTATTAATAATCTGACCAAGGTATTTGTAACTGTTAACTTCTTCTAATTCTTCATAATCAATCTTTATTTTCATATTTTGAGCAAATCGATTAAACATTACTTTAGTCTTTTTAACATTTATCTTTAGTCCTATTTTTCTACTTTCATCTGCTAACTCCTGCAACATTTCCTGCAGCTCTGAAGCATTATTTGCAAAAACAACTACATCATCTGCGAAATCTAAATGACTTAAATACTCTCCATTTACTTTCACTCCTTTAGTTTCCCATTTTAATCCACAAAATACTTCTTGCAGCACTGCTGTAAAGAGTTTTGGAGATATGGAGTCACCTTATCTTACACCTTTCTCAATGTTGATTTTTCCAGTATCATTATGTAATCTAATTGTTGCTGTTGCATTTTTATAAATATTCTTTAAAATATGACAATATCCTGGATCTATACCTTGATGATCCAATGCTTTAATCACTGAAGAAATGTGTATAGAATCGAATGCCTTTTCATAATCTACAAATCCAAAACATAATGACAACTCATATTCATTTGTCCTTTCTATGACCTCTCAATACCTGGATATGATCTATTGTACTAAAACCACTTTTAAATCCAGCTTGCTGTCTTGGTTGGTGGAAATCCAAAGTTCTCTGTAGATAAGTTGTAATTATCTTGGTAAAATTTTTATATAAAACTGATAAAAGGCTGATAGGTCTGTAATTTCTAATATCTTCTTTATCACCTTTTTTAAATATTAATATTATTACTGCATTCTTCCAATCTTTCGGTATATCTTTATCATTTAGACATTTGGTATATAACTTTGCTAAAATTGTTTCTATTTCTTCACCTGCTTCTTTTAATATATCAATTATAATTCCATCATTTCCTGGAGCCTTTCCTTTCTTCATACACTTAATTGCATGTCTCACTTCTTCATTTAAAATTCTGGGCAATTCGGAAGATGTATAGATATAGGAGGTACTTGTTCTTTATTACTATATAATTCTTGATAAAAATTTTCTACCAATTTCATGATGTCATCTCTCTTTTTAGTAATAATTCCATCTTTTTTTCTTATTGCAGATATAAATTTCCTACCAATACTAAAATATTGTTTAACATTTTTGAGACTTTTATTTTCTTCTACAGCTTTCCTTGCTATTTCACAGTTATGCTTTCTTATATCATTTTCAACTCTTTTCCGTACCATTTTACAAAATTCGAGATATTCAATTCTTTTTAATACATCATTTTTGTATATCTTCATATTCCTTCTTTTCTTCATAAATTCTCTAGTCTCAGTAGAAATTTTATTAGTCAATTGCTGATTTTTTCTACCAGCTATGTTTGTTGCAGTTTTTAAAAGTGTATCAGTTATTTTCATATTAATTTCATTCAAATCTGAATCATGTTCAAAATCTCCTAACACTTGAAACCTATTTGTAAGTTCTAATTTAAATTCATTAGAATGTTTCTGAAGATTAGGAATATCAACTGTAAATATTGTTTTTCTTAATAATTTTTGTCTCTCTAGTTTTACATTAACACGTAACTTACACCTTACTAATCGATGATCACTTCCTGTGTTAAATTTATTAAGAACATTACAATCTTGAAATATGTATTTCCTGTTAGTCAAAATATAATCCAATTCTGCTGTACCTTCATTTGGATGCTTCCATGTCCATTTCCTTTTAACATTTTTCTCAAAAAATGAATTCATAATATAAAGTTTTTCTTTTTCTGCAAACTCCACAAGTCTATGTCCTCTCTCATTTCTATTACCATAACCAAAATTACCTACAGCAATTTCATCTTTCATTTGTCTACAAATTCTAGCATTAAAGTCTCCCATAACAATTTTAAAATGTTGTTTACTCTGATCAAAAGCCTTTTGTACATCCATATAAAAATCTTCTACTACTTCATCACTATGAGAACTTGTTGGGGCATAAACCTGAATTATCTGCATTTGGTATCTGCTATTAAGTTGTATAACTAATCTTGCCACTCTGTCCGATACACCACCAATCTCCACAATATTGTTCTTCCACTTTTTATTTATAATGAATCCTACTCCACTTGTATTTCCAATATGTGTGCCTTTTTAAATCAATTGTTTCTTCTCCTTTTCTTCTAACTTCACAAAGTCCAATAATGTCCCATTTAATATAAGACAGTTCTTCTTCTTATTCTTGCAATCTTCCTTCACTTGAAAGTAATCTGCAGTTGTAAGTATCTAAATAAAAAGTCGTCATCAAATGGCAGCCTGGGTCCGCAATCAGGGGATTCTTAGCACCCTCTGCCTTCGGCCACCAACCGCTGTCTTGGTTGGTGACTTTACAGCCTCCTGGGAATAAGGGCCATGCTTTATTTTTGTCTGTCATAATTGTATATATGTATTGGAAAAATATTTATCATTTACACAAACATTATATATATATATATATATATATATATATAAAGTGTAAATAAAGTTTATTAAAATTTTGTAATTTACTTACAAGCAGTACATTTATAATTGCAATCCTTCATTATTGCTGTGTTTCATCTGGATTATATTATAATGAGATTCACTTACTTTACAATTTATTCTATGTCTATTTATTTATTATTTTACTTCAATAGTTCATATTAATCTTTAGTACCTTACATTTGGACCCTATTATTTAAGCAGAGGAGTAAAATATGATTAATACTTGCATATTAACCATATACCTGGTCAGACAGAGATTTAATAAAAAAATATTAAAACAACGGTCATTTTTCCAGACCAAAATACCCCTCCATAACTGCAAGAAGCAATGTCACATCTCATAGGGATATTTATAATGGGTTTAAATCCTATAGGCATCATCCAACCATTTATCTGAAACATGAGATGACATTAACACACTTCAAGCACTTGACCCATGTCTATTAAAATATGAGATCAGCAACACAGAATATTTAAATATGACTATCTATTTAGTCATATGTAAAGTGAGAGAGTGAGGAGAAAAATAAACAACATTAATAATTTATAAATACTTAAAAAAACATATAAAAATATTTAACATTTTAAAACACAAGAATGAACATGTATTAAACTACATTACTTTAACAATCGTGCTTATTTTCATATATAAAAAAAATTAACGAGTAGAAATGATATTTAAACAACTCTAGCTAGAAATGAATTTTAAAAGTTCACTCCTGAAATAAGATTTAAAAGTTATATCAATAACATCTAAACATATTTACCTAGGATTTTTCTACAGTGTCCGAGTGATCACCCTGTTTTTTTGATTGTGTGAAATTTATAGATGGCTTCTTCCTGGCTCAGCTTATTATGGCTAGGTTTGATTCCATAGATTGATTGTTCATGATGGGTATAAACATTGGCAAAGGTAAGCGATATATATTGCTGCATCTGGTTAGTGATGTTCAGGAGATGTACGGTGGGAATGAACGAACACCCAGCTTTTAGTCTAGCAATGCATTTTTCTATCTACATGACTGTATAAATATTATTTCAACCTGCTGGATTCAATCATTTTAGCTAGCTTATACTCTTTGGCCAGCTATCCTGGACAGTTGTCTAGATTTCTTTTGTTTTCTGCTGCTGTTTTGTCTTTTCTTTCTTTTCTGACTCTTCTGATTTCTCTGAACAATAGGAAATTGCAGTTTTTATACACTCTGACTCCTCCCATGGCCTGATTTGTTACTCCTGTTATTCAAATCTTTTGAACTTTATTTTAATTAATTACAAAATTTTATTTTTTTATTTTATATTTCTGATTATACTGTAATTAGTTAGCTATTGTTAATTAATCTGTCTGGAATTTATATCCAGAAGCTGATTAATGCTGTACAAATTTGTTTTCAATTATATGTTATTTTTTTTAAAATTAAAAGTGCTTCCAATTAAAAGTACTTTTGAAAGAATTACATGTTAAATTAAAATACAGAACAGACAAGAAAGATAAGTTATAATTAATCTAACTTAATCCCAATTATTCTTTACTTTTTCTTTTAATTACTTTTTTTTTCAAACAATTAAATATTGACATATAATTCTTATTTATTTTATAAAATCATGTCACTTGTATATATATACACACATACCATGTATATATATTGTAATGGTATGAAAAATAGAGCTGCTTTAACCCAATCTAGAGATGCAGGTAGAGGGGGTTCGAACCTCACCTACTCCTTCAGACTGCCACTAAGTGACTTACTTCCCAAGACCTCACTAGAATTTCTTCTTAATGTATGCTCAGTGGTCAGAGAGAGACAAGACTCGGAGGGGGAATTTACAGATAAGAAAGCAATATGTGAATGTATTAAAATAAAATAGAAATTTATTGTTTACAAAAGAATTACAATTTATTATCAAAAAAGAAATAAACAAAGATCACTCTCTAAAGAGGCGGTTAGTAATCTCTCAGCCTACCCAAGAACATTAATGGATTAACAATAACTATAGATATGCAGTAAACCTTGGTTTCATTTTACAAATTATCACATTTCTGAGCATAGAGTGAATGATTCAAGGAAATAGAGAGAAAAAGGGGTCATCCAAAGGTGGTAGAAAAAGAAAAAAATCTTAACAAGCAGATCACTAATTAAATAGATGTTCTTTTAGCTATGATTTAAAATATAGCCAGCAAGTTAAATTTGAAACCCCCTTTGTTCTTTTTCCCCTTTACCTCACCAACATCATCAGGTTTTTCTGTGTAGTGCTTTGAGTATAGAAGATAGTCAGGCTTAATAGAACAAATGTATTATTAAATATGTATTACTCAGAGATTTGTTATTTTTCTCCTTTTCTTGGTAAGCAGGGTTTTTCCGAGATATTTTCCCATATGAGGAATGTAAAAAAAATGAGGCTGGATAGCGCTCTGACCCTAAAACATAGTAGGATGAGAAGGAACCCGTTCGCAGAGCATGATCCGGGTTCAGAATAGAGCATATTGCTTATGTCCAGTCATTTATAGATTTTACATATAATGATTTCTGGAATTTTATCTGGAGATTTCCGAAGATAGACCCACCGATATGGAGATTGAACTAAGACACATTTATAAAGGTATTTCCGACTCCCCAAGTAATACACGAAAGATTTAGATGGAATAATAATCCATTTTTTAAAAAAATCAAGCCTGAATTAAATACTAGTATCTAAATTCTCATGACACCAAAGCTCTACAAAAATGAGGTAAAAGTTTAGATTAAGAAAAGAAATCCCCTTATATTTATTGATCTTTATACGATCGATTTAGCTATATATATATTTACTAAGGCTGCAGAAAGGAGTTTGCTATTAACTGAAAGGAGACCCTTTGATTCCTCTTGGAGGCCTTAAAGGAACGGAGCAGGGCAAATTCCTAATGTCCACTCCATACGTTCTTGTCATTGCAGCTGTTATTACTATGTGATTATTCATATAGTATACAAACATGGATGGGCTGCTCACCAACACGCATTAGCCAGCGTGGTGAGTTTATTGGCTTTTTACCTCCGAGTTTAAGAATATTTTTTCAAAATATACAATCATGACAGACAAAAATAAAGCATGGCCCTTATTCCCAGGAGGCTGTAAAGTCACCAACCAAGGCAGCAGTTGGTGGCCGAAGGCGGAGGGTGCTGAGAATCCCCTGATTGCGGACTCAGGCTGCCATTTGATGACAACTTTTTATTTAGGTACTTACAACTGCAGATCACTTTCAAGTGAAGGAAGATTGCAAGAGTTAGAAAAAAAAAAAATCTTATATTAAATGGGACATTATTAGACTTTGTGAAGTTAGAAGAAAGGGTGAAGAAACAATTCATTTAAAAAGTGGACATGTACTCTACTATAGAGGCACAAATATTGGAAATACAAGTGGAGTAGGATTCATTATAAATAAAAAATGGAAGAATAATATTGTAGAGATTGATGGTGTTTCGGACAGGGTGGCAAGATTAGTTTTACAACTTAATAGCAGATACCAAATGCAGATAATTCAGGTTTATGCCCCAACAAGTTCTCATAGTGATGAAGTAGTAGAAGATTTTTATATGGATGTACAAAAGGCTTTTGATCAGAGTAAACAACATTTTAAAATTATTATGGGAGACTTTAATGCTAGAATTGGTAAACAAATGAAAGATGAAAATGCTGTAGGTAATTTTGGTTATGGTAATAGAAATGAGAGAGGACATAGACTTGTGGAGTTTGCAGAAAAAGAAAAACTTTATATTATGAATTCTTTTTTTGAGAAAAAGGTTAAAAGGAAATGGACATGGAAGCATCCAAATGAAGGTACAGCAGAATTGGACTATATTTTGACTAACAGAAAATACATATTTCAAGATTGTAATGTTCTTAATAAATTTAACACAGGAAGTGATCATCGATTAGTAAGATGTAAGATACATGTTAATGCAAAACTAGAGAGACAAAAATTATTAAGAAAAACAATATTTACAGTTGATATTCCTAATCTTCAGAAACATTCTAATGAATTTAAATTAGAACTTAGAAATCGGTTTCAAGTATTAGTAGATTTTGAACATGATTCAGATTTGAATGAAATTAATAGGAAAATAACTGATACACTTTTAAAAACTGCCACAAAGATAGCTGGTAGAAAAAAGCAGGAATTGACCAATAAAATTTCTACTGAGACTAGAGAATTTATGAAGAAAAGAAGGAATATGAAGATATACAAAAATGATGCATTAAAAAGGATTGAATATCTCAAATTTTGTAAAATGGTGCGGAAAAGAGTTGAAAATGATATAAGAAAGTATAATTGTGAACTAGCAAGGAAAGCTGTAGAAGAGAATAAAAGTCTAAAGAGTGTAAAACAACATTTTGGTATTGGTAGGAAATTTATATCGGCAATAAGAAAAAAAGATGGCATTATTACTAAAAAGAGAGATGACATCATGAAATGTGTAGAAGACTTCTATCAAGAATTATATAGTAATAAAGAACAAGTACCTCCTATACCTATTATATCTTCTGAATTGCCCAGAATTTTGAATGAGGAGGTGAGACATGCAATTAAATTTATGAAGAAAGGGAAGGCTCCAGGTAATGATGGAATTATAATTGATATATTAAAAGAAGCAGGTGAAGAAATAGAATTTTTTTTAGCAAAGTTATATTCCAAATGTCTAAATGATAAAGATGTACCAGATGATTGGAAGAATGCAGTATTAATATTAATATTTTAAAAAGGTGATAAAGAAGATATTAGAAATTACAGACCTATCAGTCTTTTATCAGTTTTATACAAAATTTTTACTAAGATAATTACAACTCATCTACAGAGAACACTGGACTTCCACCAACCAAGAGAACAAGCTGGATTTAAAAGTGGTTTTAGTACAGTAGATCATATCCAGGTATTGAGAGAAGTTATAGAAAGGACAAATGAATATGAGTTGCCATTATGCTTAGGATTTGTAGATTATGAAAAGGCATTTGATTCTATAAATATTTCTTCAGTGATTAAAGCATTGGATCATCAAGGTATAGATCCAGGATATTGTCATATTTTAAAGAATATTTATAAAAATGCAACAGCAACAATTAGATTACATAATGATAGTAGGAAAGTCAACATTGAGAAGGGTGTAAGACAGGGTGACTCCATATCTCCAAAACTTTTTACAGCAGTGCTGCAAGAAGTATTTTGTGGATTAAAATGGGAAGCTAAAGGAGTGAAAGTAAATGGAGATTATTTAAGTCATTTAGATTTTGCAGATGATGTAGTTGTTTTTGCAAATAATGCTTTAGAGTTACAGGAAATGTTGCAGGAGTTATCAGATGAAAGTAGGAAAGTAGGACTAAAGATAAATGTTAAAAAGACTAAAGTAATGTTTAATAGATTTTCTCAAAATATGAAAATAAAGATTGATTATGATGAATTAGAAGAAGTTAACAGTTACAAATACCTTGGTCAGATTATTAATACAGATGGAAACATAATGGATGAAATTAATCATAGAATTAAACTTGGTTGGAGTGCTTTTGGTAGAAATAACTTGATACTAAAAGGAAATATGCCTATGTGTTTGAAAAGGAAGGTTTTTAATAAATGTGTTTTGCCAGTTCTTACTTATGGATCTGAGACTTGGACACTTAATAGAAGAGCAATACAGAGACTTCAAACCACTCAAAGAAGTATGGAGAGATGCATGTTGGGAGTAACAAGAAGAGATCGAAAACGCAATGTATGGGTAAGAGAACAAACAGGTGTTACTGACCTCTTGAAAAAATTAAAAGACTGAAGTGGAGTTGGGCTGGACATATTGCTAGAAGAGATGATAATAGATGGACAATTGAAATTTTAAACTGGATTCCAAGAGATTGTAAAAGACCCAGAAAGAGACCACATGTGAGATGGATGGATGAAATAAAAAAGTTTGCAGGAGTGATGTGGAGAAGAGAAGCTAAAGATCGGAAAAGATGGATTGAACTTGGAGAGACCATCCTGCAGTGGATTGATAATGGTTGATGATGATGATGATATTTACTAATGGCTTAATAAAATATGTTAGAACTCTATTTAACCAACTCTCCCCATCTCTATCAATAAAACTTCTTTAACATTTCTTGATTATAAAAAAAAAACCTCTCTCTCGCATTTAAAATGTACAGGTTATTTCAAATCACTCCACTCTAAATAAAATAACTACATATATATATAAATAATGACAGAATATTTTATTATTCTGCATTTTTAAAAAGCACTTTAAAAATTAATTAAATACACAGATATATTTTATATGATAGAACAAAAATTACATATACATTTTTGTTAACGAAAACACATAAATATATAACAAACACCAATACAATGATTTATATTACCGGTAAAATGGGAAATGCATATGTCTTTTTTTATGAGATAGTCTTATGGAGATTTTAGTGCACTTCATGATCCATGTCCGGCAGCAGACATTTGGTTAGGCAGGAAAATGGTCTAAACCGACTCTTCATTTTGATATTAAGTCATTCCAGTTCCAGCAACAGAGAAAATGACGAGAGAGAGAGAGAGAAAGGTCTACTTGGCCATTTCCATTATAGCGCACGAAAAATTCTTTCTTTAAACGTTTGTGGTTAATATATTCTTCTTTGCGAGAACTTTTACCCACAAGCTGATTATATTCTTCTTCACTAAATATTTTGTGATATTTCCCTAGTCCTCCTAGTTGAACTAACTCGGGCAAAGACCGCACAGAAACTAACTAACTCTCTCTATCTACACAACTTGCTGGCCATCTTGCATTCCAACCCCCATTGTTCTCTATCTTATTTTTTTAATTACAGTGGGTTTCTTTTAATTATTTTTTTATTATCTCTAATTAATCTCCTTGGTGAGCTCTAGGCATTTTTATTTCATTATCTAAAAATAAAATCTTTCAATTTCATTTTCTGAAATTAAAAGGACATTCCGTAAATTATTCTACTTTACATTCCGTTATCTAAAATAAAATCTTTCAATTTTATTTCCGTAAATTTTTCTACTTTACATTTAGTTTACATTCATTGTGGTTGAACTCTGGGTCTTTAGTTAAACCACAGTGAATGGTGAAGCAGACATATATATATATTCCATGTGTATATATGTATAGCTTCAATATATACACATTGTTACATTACACCCACCACAATTGAGAATTTAAAGGCCTCAATTTTTTTACTTAGGTATTGACTACTTTGAATTTTTAATAAATAACTTTAATAAATTTTTAAGATGTATGTAGGTTTTTCTTTTACTATTATTGTTATTAAATGATGATATAAAGAAATGTATCCACTAAAGTATTAGGCAATTCACCATACAGATCGATTTTATATTGATTAAACCAACTTTTTAATTTTTTGCAGAAGTCAAGATGACATCATGGGCCAATTTTGTGCACTGCAGCTCACAAACATGAAATTTGAATCTGCAAACGGCATGATTATTACTACTGCCAATTTGACTTACGAAAATATTATTTTATTATATAAGTTATTGGGAATTTTTCTTCCAGATTTATTATCACTGGGCCAAAACTTTCTCTACTGGCACATCGTCATCAATATTTAATCTACACAACATACCCATCTATAGAACAAAGTCACCACAAGAATAGGTTTAATGCAACCCAAAATGTGATGTGAAATTTCTATCTGTCCCCATATACACATACCTCAATCTTAATTTAACATTTATTGACATTTGATTATTATTATTATTATTATCATTATTATTATCATCATCATCACAACCATTATTACCACCACCACCACCACCATTATCATCATTACCACTATCATCATCATCATTGTTAATATTGTTTCTTTACTTAACTTTTATTTTCAACACATTATTTTTAATCTATTTTATTATTATTATTATTATTATTATTATTTTCAATTTAAAAACATTTTAGTTTTAGGAGTTTGTTTTTGTCACACTCTGCTATATTTTACTGCCCAGACTTAAGAGTTGGATTTCTCACAACAATAAAAGTAGATGTAATCAAGGGGGTTGTCATTGGTTTTTACTTTTTTGGAAATTTTTATAACTAAGTTTGCTTATTAAAATCTTTATTTTCATTATTTTATTTATTTATTTATTTACTTTTATTTATTAAGATTAAAACTTTAATCATTTTCTTTTATTTGAAATCCCAGGTCATTATTAATTAGGTCAAATGGCAAAGGCCATCAGGTCATATATTTTAACTTTTATCTGGCGGTTCTTTAATATTCTTTTCTTTTAGTGAATAGCAACTTATGCTGGAGGATTGTGAATCAGCCCTTGGCCTTCATTCTTGTCTTATGAGTGATATCAGAATCACTCCTAGTCCCAAAAAAATTTTGTTCTTTTGGTGTTATTGGAGAATCGTCTTTTTTCGGCTCTACTCCCCAAGTATTTACTCTATGGCTAAATCTTATTGCATTTATAGCCTGCTCTCTAGGTTGGGAATTAAATCCCCTATCTCTCACATCATAAGCCAGTCTGGCACTATAAAAAGCACTCAGCAACTCGGCCATTTGCTCAACTGTTTTTTTCTGTCCCTATGCACATTTGTTTGATATTATGAGGGAAATTGTGACACTGTATCTGAATAATCTGTTGTTCAGATAGTGGGTTGGTTGTTAAGGAATGTAATTTTGACACCTGCATTTTGAAGAAAAGCAAAAATGATTCATCAGGCTGCCATTGATCTTGTGATACCTGAATATTTTCTTGGCAATTCTCACTCCAATAGCTAGCTAGTAAGGCTTTTTTATATTCGACAAAGGTGATGGGTTTATTACATAAGGAATCCCACCAAGTGTGAGACCCCCTTATAAATGGCTGCATGCAATTGCTATCATGGCCCCTTTGCCTAAAATGATTTAAGATGAAATACCTCCAGCTATTTAAGTGTTCTGTAGGAGTTTCACCTATATGGCCAAAACTAAACGAATTTTTAAGAATTGTTTTACAATTGCGGGGTTATTTACAATGTACACAATCACATTTACACTTACCTGGTCATAATTATTTAGTTCAATAGGCATCTTTTACCTAATGTCTCAGTTTGCCTAATGCTATCTTTTCTAATACTTATCTATCTTTTCTGTTAAAGTATTAATTTCAACTTTAATGTCTTTAATTATTTTTTTATTTTCTATTTTAGTTTTTTCTACTATTTCTCACACTAGCCCTATATTTACTTCATGTTCTACTTTATTTTTTCTCTTGTCTGATATGCGGACTCAATTTCATTTTCAACTTGCATTTTATTTTCATTTATTTATTTCATAATTTCTTTCATTTTATCATAGCCTAGACTAATTTGATCTTTTAATTTTTCAAGCATTTCAGCTTGCCCTTCTAATTTTCTGTTCATATCATTAATCTGATATTTCAGCTCTTTCGCCATTTCTTTACTCTGATTTTAAAGTTCTTTCAGCCATTTTTTTATTTTCTTCAGCCTGTTTTTCAAACATTCTAGTTATCAGCACTATGATACCACTATTTTCTTATTTAACCACTAAACATCACATGATCACCATTTTTTATACTAGCACATAAGTGTAAAACTCTTATACAGTAGTGCCACCCAGTGCTAACTAGAGTAATTAATGGATGCCAGAAGGCTTGTGCATAAAAACCTCATCCAGTATCTTATTCATCCAATATCCCTAGACTAGTTTCTGGCTTGTGGCCTATCTAGGCTATTGACTATATAAGCTATTGAGCTTAGATTGAAAATATTATTGTGTTTTCAATTTCATTCTCATGGTTTGGCAGTTAAGTAGAGATAAAATATGGCTGCTGGAGGATTGCATTAGATCCTAAGATCTAGGTGCAGTGCTTTCAGATCCAAGGCTCCTCACTGATGAAGGCCACAAGCCAGAAACTAGTCTGGGAACACTGGATGAATAGGAACTAGATAGGGATTTTATGCACAAGCCTTCTGGCATCCATTGATTACTCTGGTTGGCACTAGGTGGCACTACTGTATGGAGAGTTTTGCCTGTTTTATTATCTTATTTGTTAGTGATTTCCTTCTTTTCACTTTTATTTTGCTGTGTCTCATTGGGAACATTTTCTATTTCATTATTCTGAGCCTTCATTTGTTTGTCACTGGGAATATTTTTTGTTTCATTATTCTGAGCTTACATTTTAACTCTTTTTCTAGTATAATCATTTATGCTTTGTAAAAAACTTTTATTATACCTTTTGGCTTTTTATACTGTATTTTATTCACAATCAATAGGTTTATTAATATATTTAATTTAATCACTTTACTGACTTATTATTTTCTTTAATTTATAATTAAATATGAGTGTTCACCCAATTTTCCCACCACATTCTCCCCAACACCATTTTCCTGCAGATTTCTGACATTCCATTACTATTACTTGCCTGCACTTATGTATTTATATCTATTACATATATATTTTTTATTCTCTAACACAAATTACAATATTTTAATAAACTAGTCCCACTTATATTTCTTTTAATATATAAACTTATTATTATTAGTGTTGTCTGTTCTCTTCCCTCTCTCATAAACTTATTCACTTTACTTTAATTATATATGTTTTATTTCTGTGTGATGATTATTTGTATTACGCATTTTAAAAATTAGAATGAATGTTCAAGCCCCATATTGAGTGCCATTTGTAACAGGATTCACCTACTTTATGATTTATTCTGTCTATTTATTTATTATTTTACTTTAATAGATCATATTAATCTTTGACACCTTAGATCTAGACACCGTTATTCAAGCAGGGGAGTAAAATATGATCAAAACTTACATATTAACCATACGCCTACTCAGACTGAGATTTAATAAAAAAAATATTAAAACAACAGTCACTTTTCCAGACTGAAGTACCCTTCCATAACTGCAAAAAACATTGGCACATCTCATGGTGATATTTATAATGGGTTTAAACCCTATAGGTGCCATTCAACTATTTGACTAGACCTGTGAGATGACATTAACTCACTCAGATAGCTATTAAACATGAGATCAGCAACACAGAATATCTAAATAAGATTATCTATTTAGTCATAGGTAAAGTGAGAGAGAGAGAGTGAGAAATGTAAACAACATCAATAATTTATACATATTTATTAAAAAATAAAAATAAACATATAAGAATATTTAAAATTTTAAAACACAAATATGAACACTTATTAAACTACATTACTTTAACAATCATGTTTATTTCCACATATAAATCAAATTAATGAATAGAAATGATATTTAAACAGATGTAGCTAGAAATAAATTTTAAAAGTTCACTCTTGAAATAAAATTTAAAAGTTTTATCAAAGTTTTATCAATGATGCCTAAACATATTTACCTAAATTTTTTACATAATATCTGGTTGATTACCCTGATCTTCTGATCCTGTCAGATTTATAGAGGGCTTCTATTTTATGTAGCTGTTTTCTTCTTCCTGGCTCAGTTTACTATAGCTAGATTTGATTCCATAGATCCAATGTTCATGATAAGTATAAACATCAGCAAAGTCATATGACTAATAATGTTCAGAAGATGGGTGGGGAAAATGAAAAAATACCCAGTTTTTGGTCTAGCACCACATTTTTCTATCTATATTATCATAAAAATATTGTATCATCCTGCTGGATTCAGTCATTTTAGCTGGCTTATAGACACTTTGATCAACTATCCAGGAAATCTATCTGGCTTCCTTTTGATTTTTGTTTTTTCTGCTACTGTGCTTTCTTTTCTTTCTCTTCTGATTCTTCTGATGTCTCTGAATAATATGTGACTGCAGTTTTTATACACTCTGACTCCCCCCAATATTCACTGTCTCACGTGGTTAAGAGTTCTGCTTAAATAAATCAATATTCCTATTAAAGAGTTATAGTCCATATAGATTTTGAATGTATATCATATTTTAATGGTATAGAATCAGTAGGAGTGAACCAGATGAGATGGAACTCATCATCATCAACCCCAAATCCAAATATAAAATTAAATATAAGTGTAATATGAATAACTATGAGAAGCATGAGAGATCAACCCATATCTAACTATCAGTTCACCCAGCATTACAGATAAGAATCAGTATAATCAGTCATCATCATAAATGATCAACAATAAAAATAAATCAACAATCAAACTTGTGACTGAATTTAAAATGGGTCTACTATAGATCAGGCTAATCATGAATGACCACAATTACAGATAAATCAACAGTCAACATTTTGACTGGATTTGAAATGGGTCTACTATGAACCAGGCTAATTATTTAGTTCTTGACACCTGGAGGAAGATTATTTAAACAATAATTTGAATGCACAAACTTACATGCTAATCCATAAGAATATATAACAATAAAAACAATAATTCTGCATGTTGATTATCATCAATGCTCTGGCCACTTAGTACCATTAATATAATGGTTCAACCATAAACTTAATTTCTAATAAATACTAATCTAAGAACATAGTGCATGGACTTTAAAGGATATCCTCTTTGTGCCAATTCAGGATCATCATCAACTGGATGTCCATAAACACTAAATATATATTCCTATTTATATAACAGACTATTATGCATGAATATAGTTAAAAAAGGCTCTATAATTGTTATTGTGAACAAGAGATATAATACAGCATATAATAATTTATAATATTTTAGAATTAAATAAATTTACTGGAATAATTTTAATAAGGAAATATCACTTTATTAATAACTACTAAAATAAAATTAAGGTTTCAGAGTATGTCATAAATATAAATTTGACATTCTGATTTTGATTAATATACAAAAAAACTATCACATTGTGATTCACAGATATGTCAATACATAAAACACCTATATATATCAGTATATGGACATGCTGGTATAATATAAAATGAACATATTTGAATTATCATATAATAATAATAATGATGATGATGATGATAATAATAATAATGTGATTAATTTTAACAAATATGTGTCTACCTGGGACACATTAAATATAATCACCCAGACATGCCAAACATATGGGAATTGTCATATAATAATAAAAAAATAACTATCGTGATTTAAAAATATCTCATAATGGATTTACATAAAATACACATATATCAGCACACAGATGTACAATATAATATTTTATGAACATATTTAAATTATCATAAACCTATAAATGAAATTCATTTTTATATACATAATTAATGACTGGCTTAACATATATGTGTGAGCACATTGAAATGTGTGCATATATTGATGTTTATATCTCATATTTTAATTTGTCAGAATAATAAAATTACTAAAAATATATTTTTCACAATTAATTTCATGTTAAAAGTATACATAAAATTCACAAATATGAGTACATATATACATAAAAAAACAATATGAATAAGTTATTAAATATTTTGATGATCCTTCATAAAAGTTTTATTTTTCTTTGTTTTTAAAAAAGTAATATCTTTGACTGGTTACTGTTGATTAATTATAAATGTTTTTTAAAAAAAATTCTCCAGCAAGTTTCTTTTTTTCCAATCTAGAAATACTTTTGGAGTCTACTTTTTTAATATAAAACCATCTATGAATCAATTCTTTATTTTTAAACTTTTAATTCAAGCAAAAATTATTTATTTGTTTTACTTTTAAACTATGTTTTAAATGTCATCATTTTTACTAAAGAGTTTCATAGTTAATAAATAAACTGAAAATGATTCTTACTTTTTGTTGAATAAAATTATTTATTTAAAAAATTGTAATAGATAATGCAGTACTCATGTGTCCCTTAGCATAGATAAAATAACACACACACATATATATATTAATTCTTCAGCAAACTAGTGGACTCTCTTGGTAAGCTAGTCTTTTTTAAAACAGAAGACTGACTTTTTATCATCATTAGGAAAGGTATAATCTAGGTCTGCAGTGAGATTCCTTCAGACTCTTTCATTTGATGAACTGCAGGCAAGTCAGCAATCTAGTACACATTGTAGTTTATGAATACATAGATTCTGACCCATTTCTTCCACATGAATCCAAACTTTACCATAGTGAACTAGTAGCAGCTGCTGTACTTTCACTATTTGGTCTTCAGCTGTCTTCATGTATAATTAAGAACTCTTTCTTTTCTTTTTTCCCAACATTTTTATAGTTAGGGTGAAAAAATACAGTAATTGAAAATAAGTTTTCTTTATCTTGATTGAAAAAAGTTAATAACTCTTTTCATTTCACTTTAATCCTTTGAAAAATAACTTTGTATCATTTTTTTTTCAAAATATGCTGTACAAGCTTTAATGGGAAAAAAATTTGCTAATCAGAATAGATAGTGAAATTTTATAATTATCTGTATATCGATTGCAACATAAAAACATGCTTGTTTTAATTTTAAAATCAGAATTAATAAAATATTTATTAGACTTTTTTAAATGGTTAATTTATAATAAAAAATTACCTGTATATCGATTGTAACATAAAAACATGCTTGTTTTAATTTTAAAATCAGAATTAATAAAATATTTATTAGACTTTTTTAAATGGTTAATTTATAATAAAAAATTTCAAATTCAAAATTATTTAATCCTTAACTATTCCAGTGTAATATACAAAATATCTACAAAAATGTTTTGTCTGTTTATTTCTACTTTTCCTTTCAACTTTATATATAGATATGCATGCACACTATGTCATTGTATGCCAAAAGACACATAATGATTTCAATATAGTGATTAAATTTTTCATGACAAATATAATGGTTAGAGCTTTTTTATCAAGCTGGTTATAATTTTCTCAGCAGCTGCTGCATTAATTCTTAATATGGAATAAGGTAGTTACCTCCATAAACTTTAATAAACTAAAGATTAGCCTTTCAAACTAACGTACATGCATTTCTTACAAATATTAATAATAATAAATGGATAAGTGGATTCATTTATTCATTCGCAAAGACTTTATCTTGTGTTGGAAATGAAAGTATTCATTTATTATTATTAACATGCATAAAAAGCGCATGTACATTAGCTTGAAAGGCTAATCTTTAGTTTATTACAATTTATAAACATAGCGCTATATAAATAAATGACTCCATAAACTTTGTTAAAAATCATAGCACCAAAACTATACTCTGATATGTCAGTAATAATAATGAGTTCCTGGTCATTATGATAATATACCAATAATTGTATGCAGACCAAAAAAAGTTGTGTCCACATTAAAATCTAAAGTGGAAGAGACACCTGGGTGACACTAATCATAATGATTCTAAAACCTGATGGGATCATAAGATCATGTTGCAATTATCATATAACTGTAAACATCAATATAATAAAGGAGCTATGTTTGAGAGTTTAAATTTATTACAAAAGGCTTCCTACTTTGCTCAAATATCTTTGCAGTCTGCATTCTTTAAGATTTCAGTTACTGCTAGAACAGCTGAGCTTTTAATTATTAAAACATACTCCAGATTATTCTCTTATTGACTTCTTTACATAGTTATACTTATATTAATCCAATTTTCATTCAAATCTGTTGTTCATAGATCCATTTTATTTATTGGCATATGCAATTTACATTTTCTTGTGATAATTATCCAATCACATTGTGAAATAAGAGTCACACCTTCCCTGCTGCCAATTTTCATATTTTGTTTGCAAATTTTCACATTCAATAAATTCCAATTTATGACACTATTATTTATCTTAACATTAATTTTACTTCTGTATACTTCTCTCAGTTTATGTTCTGGGCATAAATAATCTTTTTTTCTTTTTTTGACAAACCTACAGTAAATGTCATTTGAGTCTATAAGTGTAGCATTTTTCATTTCTAAATTTGCACATCTTTGTAATGTGTCTTTTAGCACCACAACAATAACATATATTTTTCATCTACACTTCTCCAATTTGTATTTGTACTTGTGTTCTGTTTATTGCTGTATTATGTTTCATAAGCACAGAAGCATTGCCTCATAACATATACACTAATGTAGATGCACTAAGTAGTATTCGTCTGAGCTTATTATCATGCATACGACATAGCAATTGATCCAGAAGCATGCTTTCATATGTGGATTTGAAGTCACAATCTTTGGACATTTATAATATCCCTTATCATACCCTTGTATTTTTTTATGTGGTGACTGCAGTCTATTCCTGAAGTGTAAATATGCTATATGTCTTGATGTGACTGGGTTGAAGTGGGTGTTTAATTTCTCTATCAATTTTTCATATGGGCTATCTTCTGGTACTTTTGGGTCACAGAGACAGTTGGCAATTTGCAATACATTTTTGCCTACCATCCACCTTACTGTTGTGATTTTTAATTTATTCACTATATTGTTAATCAGCAAATATCACTCACTGTGTGGAACATGTATCTGCCATTCCTCTGCATTGTTAACATTAAACTTGAGTTATTAAACTATTTTGCAGTACTATATTGCTTTTTATCATTAATTCTCACTAAGCTGTTCTAATCCATCAGGTCTCTGTTTATAGTGAAGTAATGGCACTTTCCTAGGAGAGGAAATGAATCTTGAAAAGGAATAGGTAAGCGTATAAATATATATATTGCCTACAGGAAAGAACAACTAAACTTTCATCTACAAAGAGAGATAGTTTTTTAATTAAGAGCAAAAAGACATTGAATTTGAGAGTGAATAATTTAAATCAGAACATTTCAGTAGCTCTTATTATGTCAGAAATCTTTGAGTCTATATAAAAACTTACAGATCTATTGAAAGAGTGAAAAATAAGTCAATAATTGCAGGGATGGGAATCAATAATGTGGCTACTACTTCACCCCCCCCCCCAAGTATATACATAAAAAATATTAATAATTAGAAAATATTTTGTAATCTCTAAAGTCTATTCTAATCTGCAGTCATATGAATTAACTTATTTGCACACACACAGTCATTTAATATCGTTCATATAACTGTGTTATTATTAACTAGGGTTTCGTACACACACTGATATTCTATATCTTATATACACAATGATTCCATGATGATCCTTTATTATTCAACTAACATTCTGCTATTATTTAATATATCAGTACATCTCTGAGTAAACTATTGCAGGTTTTTATATTACTTCTTCCTGCATATTCTCAACTAATTTGCATATTTAACTTTATTTTATTATTCAAAAATATTCAGATTGTATGTAAATCTTTCTAGAGTGAATACTGTCTACATAATTTGCACAATTTTAATAAACTTTATTTCTATTTTAAATATATACACCCACAGACATACCACTCTTCCCTAGAAGTCTACAAATAATCTGTAAAGTTATAGAAAATAATCTTGTAATCTTTTAGGTCTCCAACAATCTTGAACAGGTCTTGTTAGAGCATTGAGAATTCTTATTATTATTAAACAATTGTTTTTACTTGATCTTTCTGTTTTGTTCATGAAAGATCTTTCTCTGGTTCTGGTGTTTGATCATGTGATTATTTCTTTCAGAGATATCTGATTCTTCTGTCTGGATATCAGTAGGCATTTCCTTATTTTGTGCAAATGATAATATACTTAAACACACCTCTCCTTCATCAGAATCTTCTTTCTTACTAACTGATGATACTAACTTCTCACTCTGGGGGAAGTCATAAAAGATTGATGTGTCTCCTAAAATCTTTACCATTACTCTAATTTGTTTAGCCAATAGTTTTATTATCACACCAAAATAGTATATTTTTCTTAAAGTGTCTCTAATCCAAACTTGCTTCTGAATCTAAAATTTTTGCAAAGATGTTTTCACCAATTTGGTTGTTAATAACTTGGACAGGTGCTTGGGGAATTTTTGTTGCATTAACAATTTTGCCAATGTCTTTATGGTTGATATACATGGTGTAAAATAATGAAAAAACAATGTATCTATTAGTACTTGGCTTATATCCTGGTAAGTCATTTTATTCAACATCAATTTAAAATGTTGGACTACCTTTTCAGCTAGACCATTGGATTCAAGATGGTCCAGTGGTGCTAAAAACCTAGCATATTCAATATCGGCTAAAAAATCCTTAACTATCTGTAATGCAAAACCAATACCATTGTCAGTCACAATAGTTTCTGGATATCCCTGATTTGCAAAGATTTCTTTTAATGCTCAGATAGACATTCTGTGCTTCTATTTTTGTCAACCTTGTACTCTGTCCATTTGGACTGTAAATCTATAAAAATTTTAAAAAAATGTAGCCATTCATTAGACCAACATGATCCAAATATAGTCTTTGCCATGGATGCATAGACTTTGATCAAAATTTCAATCTTTTTGGAAGCAATTAGCAATGGATTGGCATTCTAAACAATTCTTCATCATCTGCTCTATTCCCTATCTCATATTAACAACCTTGCTAAAGCTTTTCTACATATTACTCCTAAGATTTCACTATATAATAAACTAAGGCCTTGGTTTTAGCCTTCAGATTGTAAAACATACAGGTCACTCATATGATTGAAACCATTGCATGTAAACAAACTTTCATGCATATTCCAAATAGGGCTTGCTACATAGTTTGGTAGAGTTTTAGGCTATCTGAATTTTATCACTTTTAGGCTATCTGAACTTTATCCAATTTTGTAAAGATTTTCATCCTGGGAAATTTCTAGTCCAATTGGCAACCTTCCTAATGTTCAATGTTTTGAAATGCTACTTCTTGATATTACTATTACTTTTATTGGCCCAGACTTTGTACCATTTACAATAGCATTGTAAACCAACTTTATTCTTTTTCTGTATTAGAATTCCAAGCAGTCTAAACCAATTTCTACCAGAATAGGGCTTAAGTGTCTCTTAACTACATACAATAAAGAAATTTGATTTTGAAATTGTTTTTTACAGGCACAGTTACTTACATGCATAAGTCTATTTTATTCACATGAAAGACGGTAGCTATTACATTTGTTTTCTCAAGGGTCAACCTCATTTTATTTTTACCACTAATTTTAGAGCAATAACAGAGACAAAACATCACTGCTATCATCTTCTATATTAATAACACCCAAAAAATACAACCATTCTTTGTATCATTAATCTTCTTAATAGCATTTATTCTTCTTACACTGTCTCCCCATGATTTGCAATATCTTTGAAATGTTCAACATTTTGAAATTCTACATCTTGATATTATTATCACGTTTAGTGGCCCAGACTGTTTGTTACTGTTAGTACAGGTTTTTCTAAACAAAATTCTGCTGTGTCCCAGGGGCATTATTTCAATACCAACTGTATAGTAGCCACAACTTTTAGCATTCATGGCTTTATTAATAAAGAAAAACTAAGACAATTTAAACTTAATAACCCAAGTTTATTCATTTGCTAATAAATGTATGTAAATGAAAGAATAAATAATTAAAATTATTTTGTATTCTCTAAAGTTCATTTTAATCTCGTTGTATGAATTAACTTATTCACACGCTCAGTCATTTAATATAGTTCATATAATTGTGTGTCACCATTAACTAGGTTTTCTCATGCACACACAGATATATATATATATATATTATAACAACAATTCCATAATAATTATATATTATTCAACCAACACACTGCTGATGATTACTTATTTATTTTAATATATCCGCATATCTCTGAGTAAATGATTGCAAGTTTTTATATCAGTCCTTCCTGCATAATCTATGCTGACTGGCATATTTAATCTTTATTCATCGTTCAAAGATCTTCGGGTTGTACGTAAATCTTTCTAAAGTGATATAATAGTTGGCATATCTCACCTAACATTCAAATAATGGACCAGTCCAGGAACCATCTTATCTTGTTCAGATTGAGCATTTATTATCATGAAACTTTGCAGATACAGATAGATAATACATAGCCAATGGTAAGAATGGGCTAATAGGTGGTGATGATACTCTCGAGTGTTTCCATTAAGAATGGGATCTGTCAATAAATAGACCGTCTTTTTGAAGATAGAGTGAAAGAACTACTGCCACATATCTAAAAGACACCATACATGTTCTCCAGAGAACTACTATCATAAAGCTGAAAGATAGGATTCACACCCTCCATACATGTTCTGAGACTATTACTGCCATATAGAAACAGGCAAAACTCTCTTTATGTATTGCCACTCAGTACAAGCCAGAATAATCAATGGATGCCAGAAGGCTTGGGCATAAAATCCCCATCTGGATTGTGGCCTTTGTCAGTGAGATGGGGATTTTATACATGATAGTTTTGCCTGTTTTAATAACAGTTAAGACCAAGCATAAGAAATAGTGATCATGTGATGTTTACTGCCACATAGATGAATGACAATATACTCATTCTTCAGACTATAGCTATCAAAGCTAAATGATTGACACAGTGTGACAAGTCCACATTCAGGATGGGAAGCTGATAAAACCAAACATTGAAATGACGCAAGGTGTCATACAGCTGGAAGAGTCATTGGATTTACTCACAAGACAGACTGTCAGGATACAGCTAGAAATGGTAGGAAATCTATAAAGCTATGTGCAGCCCCTTTTTCCATAGTTCACCCTAGAACTAGAATCTATACTTAGCCAACAATAGCAGGTATAGTATGGTCATTATAAAAAATATTGTAAATATGAAAGTGTAGATTTGTTTTATGGTTTCTTTAGTATTTTCCAACCAATGACGTATTACCCTGAAGCCACATAAATCTGATCTTCCGATCTTTAAGATAATGTCTCCAAGTGATTTGCAAACAAATGCAATCACTAAAATTTGTCCGCAGATAATGTGGACCCAGCATGTTAAAGATTGCAAGGTCAGACTAATATGGCTTCAGGGTAATACATCATCGGTTGGAAAATACTAAAGATGACCATCAGGTGGATAACGAGCACCACCATGTTTGTTGGTCCTGAAAAAAAAAATGTACATGCATGCATCAAAAAAATTTAGAAATTAAAAGTAATTAAGTGTAAGTTTGATAATTTAGAAATTGAAAGTAATTAAGTGTAAATTTTATAACAGCAGAAATATGTACAAATTCTTTTTTATAAATTTAAAATAAATAAACAAATAAAGAACACTTTCCCTGATTTAATGCAAATCTGGCATTATTAATGGTGACCTGGACAATAACATACTCTTACGAACTTTTATAACAAAAAAAAATCAAAAAAATGTACTTGCATGAAAAATTATCTTATCTTTACAACATTTCCGATGGGATTTAACTCAATTATTCAAGTTAAAAATATATAAAACAAACAATTTGAAAATGTGTCTCATTTTTTGACTAAAAAGTAGAAAAGTCAGCGCGTAGTGCTGGAATGGGCGGGGGGCCTCCGATGTCTTTGCCAGGCCGAAGGCACGGCCAATACGTGCTCTACTCTGAAAAAACCTATATTATGCTCAATTATAAAATACAACACATAGTTCTGGAATTGATGGGGGACCTCTGATGTCTTTGACAGGCCGAAGGCATGGCCAATACATGCTCTAGTCTAAAAAAATCTATATTATGATTTACAAAACCACCGACAACGCCAGACATTGTATTACTCTCATAGCTGTAATTTTTATAATTGCAGATGACTTTACAAAAAAAAATTTTCTGTACAATATAATTCAGAAATTAAAAATAAAATTAATTAATTGTACTTTTTATAATTGCAGAAGAATTTACAAAATAATATACATCAAAATGACATTATTTATTAGAAACAAAAATGAAAATTACTTACAAATAGCATTCACTGCGGTGGAGTGGTAGCAAAATCACAAAAGACAGACAAATGACAAAATTTCCCAAAGCTCTCTCTGATTTTTAAATCTCGTGGCTCAAAAAAATCCAAAAATTGACTCTCCCATGGATTAATCATGTCAGTGTCTTGGTTGCCGAATGTCTACCGGAAGGAAAATCGGTAAATGTAAAATGTCATCGGTTGAATAATACTAAAGTACTGTTTTATGTATTATAGTAATAACTATATAATCGTATTTACATGATCTCTGATTATTAAATCACACATATACGGCCTGAATAAACAACAGATTTGGTGCAGTCGATCAAATAAAAATAATATTTTCCCTGCGGCTGGAAAAAAAAAGTTTAAAAGACAAAATCTTGCTCCTGTAGGTCTGTAGATTTTGACATTTATATAAAAAAGTTGATCACTAATGTAATAGCACTTCAAAAAATTTTTAAAATCAAACAGTGAGTTGTTACTTTTTACTAATAAAGACAGAAACTTCTCCCAGTGTGTTGTTAGATGTTGTCTCTAACCAAATATTAGCAGTTACACAAACAATAGCTTGACAAATAAAGGCTAAAATTAACTTGAGTGGTTACTCTTACAAATAAAAATAAAACTTCTCTCATGGCTTATAGAAGGGAAAAATAAAATGATTAAAATTTGATCAACTGAAGAATTCAAACCAGCCTATCCAGATAATTGGTCAAACTATGAAGATCAAGTAATCTTCTATTTATACGCTAATCAAATAAAAAAGCTCCAGATCTCAAACTTATGAGGTCCTTAAAGTCCAAATAACCCCTAAGGGGTTGTTTGACATGGAATGACAAGGCATTGTCTCCACTAACTAATTTTTTCCACTCCAAAAATGTAGAGATACCATTTCAAGCTTTAAACACAAAGTGAAGGGGAAAAAACTAAAGATGTTGCTATTTACTTAAAAAACACTAGCTTCAAAATGCAATTTCAAAGACTTCCTCCTAGAAGCTATGCAAGATAATTTTATTTGAGGCAGAAGAGATCACAACATCAATGCCAAACTTCTAATGGACACCAGCATAACATTTGTATCCACTCTCTTTCAAGTGATGATTGTGAAATCAACAATTAGTCAAGTAAATTCATTGAAGAAAATGGATTACAGTTTTCAAACCATTGAGCAGAAAACTGACTTGGACAACCATCCTGCTGAAAGTAAAAGTTACAGTTTATACAAATCAGACTGAATAGTGTTGTTATAGATGTGATCAACTGATACACACACACACGCACACACACACACACTGAATGTCCCCATCGATGTAAAGTTTACATATTGCAAGAGTGCCAGTCACACAAAAGAGGCTTGTTTAAAAAGAAAATAAGTTGTTAATGACAGAATGAAAGAATCCATTTCAAAAATCCAGGAAGGCAACTTAAAATCTAAGAAACAAAATGCCTGTAGAATCATGATGAGAGGCATTGGTTTTGCTTTTAAATGCAGGCTTCTTACTAATGGTATACCTGTAACAACGGAACTGGATACCGGGTCTACTGCATCCATGGTGTCAAAAAAGACATGGGCTCTTAAGAAAAATAAACATCAGCTATATCCTAGCAACAAAAACAATTAGTGATTACAAAGGCAATCTAGTAGTGCTCTTGGGTCAGTCAAAAGTTATTACAATGACCAATACAACTAGATATCTGCCTCTTCTCGTAACCAGAGCAATTTATTAGAAGGTGATTGGTTTGATCACTTAGGTTTTACAATGACTAAAGTGAATCAGCTCACATCAATAAATTCAAACAGGGTTGATTAATAATCCAGGTTTGAACCCTAAAATAATGTAAGAAATTAAAAGTACAAAAAGCAGATAGGTGGTACTCACATCCTATGCCACAAGTTTAACAGAACCACCAAACAGGTTCCAGAAGTAGTGATCAAAGTTAAAAGATCATAAACAGTGACTATGATGGACAAAAATATCACAGAAACCAATTAATGTATAATTACATGTTACCAGCCAAAAAAAAAAAGCCTCATTAGATGATAAAGTGATGCAAGCCAATAGTGATGAGTCATCAACCAACTGTGATCAACCTACAGTTCCAAGATCTACAAATGATGACACTGGACCTGCTAATAAAGTTACAAAGTGCCTATCAATGCTCTTGTATGACTACATTTTCAGGGCTAATTTTAACCAGGAGGAAATGTCATATCTCACCTAGCCTTCAAATAATGGACTCGTTGAAATTTTGTCTTATCAAGATTGGATTAAGAATTCATCACACGAATCTATGCAAATATAGATAGATAACACATAGCCAATGACAAGAATAGGCCAATAGGTGATGATTTTATCACTGAATCTGAATGTTTCCATTAAGGATGAGGATCGGTCAATAAATAATAATTCTTTTTGAAGATAAAGTGAGGGAACTACTGCCACAAAGCTGAAAAACAGAATATACATTCTACAGACTATAGCTATCAAAGCTAAATGGTTGATGCAGTGAGGCAAGTCCACGTTCAGGATTGGAAGCTGCTAGAACCAAACATTGGCATGGGACAAGCTGTCATAATATAGTTGAAAGTGTCACTGAACCTATTCATGAGGTAGGCTGTCAAGATAGATAAAAAAACCTATAAGGGCATGTGCAGCCCATCTTTCATAGTTCAACCTAGAACCAGAAGCTATATCTCGGCCAACAGTAGCAGGTATAATATAGACATTGTAAAATATATATTGTAAATACGAGTGCATATTTGTTTTTATATTTGTTAATAAATATAATATTAGAAACGTATTTACTATGCATTTGTGTTTATATATAATCCAGATGAAACACAACAATAATGAAGAGTGAGTTATACACGTACTGCCTGTAAGTAAATTACAAAATTTTAATGAACTTTATTCACACTTAGACAGTCCAATAACATTTGTTGGAAAAATGAGTCTTAAAATGCTTTTTAAAAACTAAAAAAAAACATGTGAGCAGGTTTTATTAATCACTCTGGGATATTAATATTACAGGTGATACGTAATATTATTTAATTATAAACTTTCTGCAAATTTCCCATTTCATTGTCAAAAGAACATTTTGTATTCCATTTGTTTACGAGAACTTTATCCTGAAAGGAGTAAGATACCCTTCAAAATTAAGCATTAAAAATAGTAAAATTGTCTTGCATTGGTGGTCGAGAGGTCAGCGCGACTGCCTTACGAGCAGTTGCCCGGGTTGCGGGTTCGCGTCCCGGCCGATGCTATGACACTAAAAAAAAAAAAAAAATAGTAAAATTTTATAGAAATTAAAATCTGCAAAACGGAACAAAAATCACTTTAATTAAACTACACAAAACGTATTATTTTTGTTAGATAAAGCAATGGTACACAACCCATTGGTCATGAAGTTATTAAGAAATTCTTTATAATTTTGGATAATACGTTTTTTCAAAAAAGAATTTAAGTTTTAAAAAATAGAGAATTTACGATTTGTTTTTTCACATGTGCTTAATCAATGTAATATTATTCACATTATATTGGTCTATGGATCCGCAACCACCAAAGAAAATGAAATTCTGTTGACAGATACATTTATTTACAATGAAATAACTTTTAAAGAACACAAAACAGTAAATAAATACTAGCAAATTATTTCAATATTCTTGAAAATGTAATTTTAGGCACGAACAACTATTTGCCAAAGACTTTTACAATTTTGAATGGTGTTTAAGAATTTTTAATAGTATTTTTTTACAAGACGAATTTAATAATTATTAACTTAAGTAATAAGTGATTGTTTAAAGGATTAATTCCTTTTTTTGAAAATATTGAAATTTATAAATTCTTTCCATTGACTATCATAAAAGTTAAAAAGAGGGCAGCAGTGTCTAAAAAGTATAATTTAGCCGTGAATTAGTAAAGGCTATGGAGATACTTAATGAATAACTTGAAATGTCAGAGAGATTTTAATTATACTTGTTAAAAAAGAAAAAAAAAGAAGAAAGAAACGGGAATTAATTAATATGCTGAATTCCAAAAATATATAATGAATAAAAAAAAAAAGCATTGTATGCATTTAAAAAAAAAGATATTTATATAAAAAAAACATGTATACTTTAATATAAGTAATAGGGCTTGTGATAAATATTTATTTGAAAGTATTATTAATACTTACAATAACATAATTTAATTAGTGTGTGTTTTTATAACTTAAAGATGACTTCAAACTTTCATCATCAACCGTTATCAATCCACTGCAGGATGAAGGTCTCTCCAAGTTTAATCCATCTCCGATCTTTAGCTTCTCTTCTCCACATCACCCCTGCACACTTTCTTATTTTATCCATCCATCCATCTCACATGTGGTCTCTTTCTGGGTCTTTTACAATCTCTTGGAATCCAGTTTAAGATTTCAATTGTCAATCTATTATCTCTTCTAGCAATATGTCCAGCTCAACTCCACTTCAATCTTTTAATTTTTTCAATGAGGTCAGTAACACCTGTTTGTTCTCTTAACCATACATTGCGTTTTCCATCTCTTCTTCTTACTCCCAACATGCATCTCCCCATACTTCTTTGAGTGGTCTGGAGTCTTTGTATTACTCTTCTGTTAAGTGTCCAAGTCTCAGATCCATAAGTAAGAACTGGTAAAACACATTTATTAAAAACCTTCCTTTTCAAACACATAGGCATATTTCCTTTTAGTATCAAGTTATTTCTACCAAAAGCACTCCAACCAAGTTTAATTCTATGATTAATTTCATCCTTTATGTTTCCATCTGTATTAATAATCTGACCAAGATATTTGTAACTGTTAAATTCTTCTAATTCATCATAATCAATTTTTATTTTCATATTTTCAGCAAATTGATTAAACATTACTTTAGTCTTTTTAACATTTATCTTTAGTCCTACTTTCATCTGATAACTCCTGCAACATTTCCTGCAGCTCTGAAGCATTATTTGCAAAAACAACTATATCATCTGCAAAATCTAAATGACTTAAATAATCTCCATTTATTTTCGCTCCTTTAGTTTCTTATTTTAATCCACAAAATACTTCTTGCAACAGTGCTGTAAAAAGTTTTGGAGATATGGAGTCACCTTGTCTTACACCTTTCTCAATGTTGACTTTCCCAGTATCATTATGTAATCTAATTGTTGCTGTTGCATTTTTAAAAATATTCTTTAAAATATGACAATATCCTGGATCTATACCTTGATGATCCAATGCTTTAATCACTGAAGAAATTTCATAATCTACAAATCCGAACCATAATGGCATCTCATATTTATTTGTCCTTTCTATAACTTCTCTCAATACCTGGATATGATCTACTGTATAAAACCACTTTTAAATCCAGCTTGTTCTCTTGGTTGGTGGAAATCCAATGTTCTCTGTAGACGAGTTGTAATTATCTTGGTAAAAAATTTTGTATAAAACTGATAAAAGGCTGATAGGTCTGTAATTTCTAATATTTTCTTTATCACCTTTTTTAAATATTAATATTATTACTGCATTCTTCCAATCATCTGATACATCTTTATCATTTAGACATTTGGTATATAACTTTTCTAAAAAAAATTATATTTCTTCACCTGCTTTTTTTAATATATCAATTATAATACCACCATCACCTGGAGCTGTTCCTTTCTTCATACATTTAATTGCATGTTTCACTTGTTCATTTAAAATTCTGGGCAATTCAGAAGATGTAGTAGATATGAGGTACTTGTTCTTTATTACTATATAATTTTTGATAAAAGTCTTCTACCCATTTCATGATGTCCTCTCTCTTTTTAGTAATAATTCCATCTTTTTTTCTTATTGCAGATATAAATTTCCTACCAATATCAAAAATGTTGTTTTACATTCTTGAGACTTTTATTCTCTTCTACAGCTTTCCTGCTAGTTCACAGTTATACTTTCATATATCTTTTTTTTTAAGCATCATAGCATTGGCCGGGACGCGAACCCGCAACCCAGGCAACTGCTTGTAAGGCAGTCACACTGATCTCTCGACCACCAATGCAAGACAACTTTCATATATCATTTTCAACTCTTTTCCATACATTTAACAAAATTCGAGATATTCAATCCTTTTTAATGCATCATTTTTGTATATTTTCATATTTCTTCTTTTCTTCATAAATTCTCTAGTCTCAGTAGAAATTTTATTGGACAATTTTTGCTTTTTTCTACCAGCTATCTTTGTTGCAGTTTTTAAAAATGTAATTTTCATATTAATTTTATTCAAAATCTGAATCATGTTCAAAGTCTACTAATACTTGAAACCGATTTGTAAGTTCTAATTTAAATTCATTTGAATGTTTTTGAAGATTAGGATTATCAATTGTAAAAATTGTTTTTCTTAATCATTTTTGTCTCTCTAGTTTTGCATTAACTCGTATCTTACATCTTACTAATTGATGATCACTTCCTGTGTTAAATTTATTAAGAACATTACAATCTTGAAATATGTATTTTCTGTTAGTCAAAATATAATCCAATTCTGCTGTACCTCCATTGGGATGCTTCCATGTCCATTTCCTTTTAACATTTTTCTCAAAAAAAAGAATTCATAATATAAAGTTTGTCTTTTTCAGCAAATTCCACTAGTCTATGGCCTCTCTCATTTCTATTACCATAACCAAAATTACCTACAGCACTTTCATCTTTCATTTGTTTACCAATTCTAGCATTAAAGTCTCCCATAACAATTTTAAAATGTTGTTTACTTTGATCGAAAGCCTTTTGTACATCCATATAAAAATCTTCTACTACTTCATCACTATGAGAACTTGGTGGGGCATAAACATGAATTATCTGTATTTGGTATCTGCTATTAAGTTGTATAACTAATCTTGCCACTCTGTCCAATACACCATCAATCTTCACAATGTTGTTCTTCCACTTTTTATTTATAATGAATCCTACTCCACTTCTATTTCCAATATTTGTGCCTTTATAATAGAGTACATGTCCACTTTTTAAATCAATTGTCTCATCACCTTTTCTTCTAATTTCACAAAGTCCAATAATGCCCCGTTTAATATAAGACAGTTCTTCTAATTCTTGCAATCTTCCTTCACTTGAAAGTAATCCACAGTTGTAAGTACCTAAATAAAAAATCATAATCAAATGGCAGCCTGGGTCCGCAATCAGGAGATTCTTAGCACCCTCCATCTTTGGCCACCAACCACTGCCTGGGTTGGTGACTTTATAGCCTCCTGGGAATAAGGGCTATGATTTATTTTTGTCTGTCATAATTGTATATATGTATTGGAAAAATGTTTATCATTTACACATACATTTATTCTGCATTATCAGGCAACTGAGAAGAAAAACCATGGCGTTTCTTGATCTTAAACTCAGAGGTAAAAAGCCAATAACCTCACTACGTTGGCTAATGCATGTTGGTGAGCAGCCCATCCATGTTCATATACTATATGAATAAACATATAGTAATAACAGCTGCAACGACAAGAACGTATGGAGTGGACATTAGGAATTTGCCCTGCTCGGTTCCTTTAAGGCCTCCAAGAGGAATCAAAGGGTCTCCTTTCAGTTAATAGCAAACTCCTTTCTGCAACCTTCAAACATTAGTAGAGAGAAAAACAACAACCATGCACTATTGTTGCTTTCTACTTACAGGTTTCAATTACATTCATTTTATATATTAAACTAATTGTTTAGGTTATTTATTCTATATAAGATGCAAACAATCGAAGCTATTTTCAACAGATGTAAGAAGTATTTTGATTGTCTTTTTAATAGATACAGCAACTACGATGATGACTTTTAATAACATCAGTTTTATTCATTCATTTAGAGATTTGGACAAAGATATTTAATTTTATAAAATCAAAACAGAAATGAAAAGGCGGTTGTTTCAGATGAGATAATTGAAGAAAGTTTTTAAATATGGTCATGATTTATTAGCTTATTTTGGATATTTTTAGAAATATATGTACTCATGAAATTATGCCAATTATCTTTAAGAATGCTTCTATTTTTAAACAATTTGTAAACATGGTAGACAAGATTTGCAATAATCATAGTGGAATATCATTATGAAAACAATGTAAATGATAATGGTATGGCTTTATTAATGGGGAGTTTATAAGAATTATATGCACCATAAGTGTCCGAAAGGAATTAACCCAATAACTGAAAATTCCAGATTTCTGACATTTTACACACCAAACCATGTAGGACAATAATAATAATAATAATAATAATAATAATAATAATAATAATAATAATAATAATAATAATAATAATAATAATAATAATAATAATAATAATAATAATAATAATAATAATAATAATAATAATAATAATAATAATAATAATAATAATAATAATAATAATAATAATAATAATAATAATAATAATAATAATAATAATAATAATAATAATAATAATAATAATAATAATAATAATAATAATAATAATAATAATAATAATAATAATAATAATAATAATAATAATAATAATAATAATAATAATAATAATAATAATAATAATAATAATAATAATAATAATAATAATAATAATAATAATAATAATAATAATAATAATAATAATAATAATAATAATAATAATTATTATTATTATTATTATTATTATTATCATCCATCACAGCAATGGAATTTTGAAAGATTTTGTTGAATATATTCTTTTTAATAATAAAGGAATGAGTTTCAAAGACTCAATGTAATTTAGAGACTCAACAAACATTGTGCATATTGGTTGTGTTGTCCTGAAAATATAACAAAAATGTAATTATATATCTTTTATTGATTTTGTCAAATTGTTTGACTCATTGAAATTGACATTTAACTATAAGCCCCTGTGTTAAGTTTATATATAATTGTTGCCCAGTCTGACTAATAAAGTTATATTACATATAGCTGTATATGTGTATTTTAAATTGATGTAAAATTATTATGTTTGTGTAAACTATTTATATATAAAAAAATAGGTAGAAAATTAAATAATTCCCCGGTTTTAATTATTAAGCACTCTAGAAAATTAATCTCAGGGATGTAAACCCTCCAAGAGATTATGCAGACGTATACAGGTTCTGAAAATGTTCGCAAATATGTAGTACTTTATTTAATGTGAGAAGTAGTGCCTGTTTTCTATTGAGTTCTAAATTTGTGAAATTGCATAAGGATTATCTAATAGTTGTAAAGATGGATAATTATATCTTTTCATCAGTGTACTATTAGTAAACCCAAATTTATTAAATATTACTGCCATGTTCAGTGTTTTTTTATTGGAACATTTGATACTTATTCAGCTGGTAATAGTTAGGATTCCTAAATATAGCAGATTGGCACAGTTCAACACTAGGAGAGAACCCAGGTAATATTATAAATAATGTCATTCGAAAATTATAGTTAAATGTCCCAGCATGCCAGTGAGAACATTTGTAAAAAAGAAAAAAGAAAAACAAAAAGCTTAAAACAGTGAAAACAGATGTCAGTCATTTGGGAATAATAATAAATGAAATAATGATAGCATTGCAAACTAACTCTACCAGTGAGTTTGCTATAAATGATGCAGAGAGATGACAAATTTAAAGCTACACACATAGAAAGGTATATGGAACCAATTATATAATTGATAATAAGCTAAAGTGGTGACATACATGTGTTTAGGAGGAAAAGAAGTGTTACAGGTGGGTAAGTGACTGTGCAATCCATAAATCCAGAAGATGTATTATACAAAGAGTTAAAAGAGAAGCAGGCATTTCAGATTACAATATGTAATGTAGCATATCTGCAGTTTAAAAATAGACACCAGGCAGCATGTGAAAAAATACAGCAATGCAACATGGAATTGTGTATGCTTGCTAAAAAGTGTAATTTCAGTACTGGATTTAAAATCATGTTTCTCAGCTAGCTATTGTGGGTGATGGTTGATAGCAAGTGCAGTAGTTATTGCTGAGTGAAACTGAGCTAACATATACATGTGCAATTGTAAAAATTTGTAGCTTATAAAACTGTGTTGATAAATGTAATTGAGTTTTAGAACAGTAGAGAAGCAATAAAACTGCAAATATTTATGAACAAAGTGCAAGTAAAGAAAATGATGCAAGATAGTGTGGTAGCACCTGGACATGTTTTTCTTGATGTAGACAGAAACCTACAAAAACAAATTGAAATATAAAAATAACTGGTCATATTTGTGGTGTTGAGAGACATTTGTAGTGAGTTTGCTATAAAAATCAGAAAAAGAATAAAGTCAATTTGCTATCAGACTTTAATCAACAGGAGAGAATGGTAAAGAGGAATCAATGTCAAAAAGACAGAATGGAGATTGTCATTGGGTGAGATGTGTCTCTTTTGTCACAAAGAAATTTATTAAATGTTACAAAGAAAAGTAAGAGGAATTTAGCAATAGTTAAAACTAATTTAATGGTGACCGATGTAAAGTGAAACCCTAAGAAATATAGCAATTGTGCTAGTGAAAGGAAATGTGAGAGTTAAAAAAACTCTACCTTTATATATATTTAAAAGAGATTTGTCTGATTCTAGACAGAACTTGGTTTAGGCCATTGAGCATTAGAATAAAAATAATGAGTGCAATTGGAATTCAAATTTATAAAAAGTTTACTCAGCTGTTTAAATTGGATTCTTCAGAAATCAACACACAACCGATTGACATTGAATTAGCAGAAATTGCTCAACATTTTGTCTGTAGACCTCGGAAAGTTTCTTTTGCATTAATAGCCAAGTTGGGACAAACACTTGATTTAATAGAGATGAATAATAATAAATGCTGAGGAGGCATCATGGGCAACACCCATTATAATATTGTATCAGATGGTACTGCTCACTTATTCAGTGATTATTAGTATATTAATGAAAGAGCATACCCTGTGTCTAATATTCATTCAGGCAGTTTTAGCACTGCTGTAAAAACCATATTTTGCTAAAATCAAGCTTCAGTTCCCATTCCATCAGATTCTTATAACTTAAGAACAGCAAAATATTTCACAATTAATATGCATTTAGGCTGTTTTGCTATAATAAATTATAGAATAAAATAACCATTGTCTCAAATGAGTTTCAAGATAAGATGGATGACCTGCTATAGTGAATTTAGGGGGGCATTCCCTACCTCAATGATATTTTAATATCTGAAGAAATGGACAGCAGATTAGATGCATGTGATGAAAGACTAAAAAAATTTGGAGTGTAGCTAAATGCCATGAAGTGAATTTGTTGCACAAAAGAAATGATTTTTTAAGACATGTCATTAACAGCAAAGGGAAATATTCAACCTCAGAAAAACTGAGAACTATCAAAAATGCACTTAAACTAAAAACATGAAGGACTTTACAAGAATTTTTGGGATTGCAAAACTTTTTTGATAAAAAAAAAATCTCACGTAACAAAATCTCTCATTGCAATCTCTTCTAAAGATTTAATAATGAAAAAACACTGATAGAAGTGTAGAGATGAACAATCTTACAGATTTTAATAAAACAAAAAGCTTATTAATGTCCACTCAACTCTTCATTCATTATTCAAGAAGTAAACAAAGCAAAAACTCTCCATACAGTATTGCCACCTGTGCCAAACAGAGTAATCAATGGATGCCAAAAGGCTTGTGCATAAAATCCCTATCTAATGCCTACTCATCCAATATCCCAGACTAGTTTCTGGCTTGTGGCCTTCATCAGTGAGGAGCTTTGGATCTGAGAGCACTACATCTAGATCTTAGGATCTAATGCAACCCTCTAGCAACCATCTTTTATCTCTACTTAACTTCAAAACTATGAGAATGAAATTGAAAACACAAAAAATATTTTCAATCTAAGCTCAATAGCTTATATAGTCATATGGGTCTGAACTCAGTTCAGTACCCATACATTTTGGTGTCTTTGGCTCTTTTACAACCATACTAAAATATCATGTGATGCTTAATGGTATTCAAGAAGTAATTGTGACCACAGATACTTCTGAATATAGAGTTGGAGCAGTTATCTCAGATGGGATCTATGAAAGACAACACCCAATTGCATATGTTTCCAGAACTTGATCAGCAGCTGAAAAGAACTATTGGTAAACTCAATAATGAAGCCCTGACTATAGTATTTGCAAATTAAATTTTTTTACTTACATACGCACGCACATATATAATAATATAATTCGATGTCTGTATTTCTTCAAATCAATATACATGATCTTACAATTGAATATTTATAAATACAGTAATTAGATATATGTAAAGTATAACTTTAAAATTTTTATTCACTTAGGAGAGCTTTTGACTATTCTCATAGTCTACACTTTGAAAGTCTAACCTTCCAATTCCATGATTTTAATTGCTGCCTGTCTGTTAATTAAGTCTTATTTGTATTTGTATTTTAGCAATAACTTTCTTTATTTTTTGTTATTTGGTTCTTTAATAACTCTTGTCACAAATATTCTATTAGGCAGGATTGGTTTTAAGCCAATAAACATCACATGATCACCATTTCTTATGCTTGCTTATAACTGTTATTAAAACTGGCAAAAACTCATTATATATATTGCCACACTGCAATCTAGAGTAATCAATGATGCCAAAAAATCCCCATCTAGGGCCTACTCATCCAATATCCCCAGACTAGTTTCTGGCTTGTGGCCTTTGTGAGTGAGGAGCCTTGGAGTTTTTGTCTGTTTTAATAACAGTTATAAGCAAGCATAAGAAATGGTGATCATGTGATGTTTATTGGCTTAAAACCAATCCTGCCTAATAGGATATTGGTGGCTATGGTTATTAAAGAACCAAAGACACCAAAATATATGGGTACTAAACTGAGTTCAGACCTGGGCTTGGATTGGAAATATTAAAGTGTTTTCAATGTAAGACTCATAGTTTTGTAATTAAGTAGAGATAAAAGATGACTGCTGGAGGATTGCATTAGATCCTAAGATCTAGGTGCATTGTTCTCAGATCCAAGGCTCCTCACTGATGAAGGCAACAAGCCAGAAACTAGTCTGGGGCTATTGGATGAGTAGGCACTAGATCGAATTTTATGCACAAACCTTCTGGCATTCTTTGATTACTCTAGCTTGCAGTGTGGCAATATGTATAGTGAGTTTTTGCTTGTTTTAATGACAGTTATAAGCAAGCATAAGAAATGATGATTTCCTCATATCCCATAATTTTGAAGCAAATAACTAAAAAGATCTGGATTATGACTTCCCGTAACTTTATTTTCAGAGAATATTTCTCCCAGAGCTTACTTAATAAATATTGGCAAAGGTAAATTATACATTTAAATTCTTATAAACTAACATTAAACATTAAACATCCATTGATTATTCTGGTTGGCACAGGGTGGCACTACTGTATGGAGAGTTTTGCCTGTTTAATAAACTAACATTAATAATGCACAATGAAGTTAATATTACATGTAAATATTTTATTAATACAAATTAAAATATTTAATGATAAATTACTAATATAATTGCAAATAATACACATACGCTAATCCAGATAGTTAGGTAAAATAATTAAAGCAATTCTTAACAATTAATGTTCACTTCTTAAGTTTTTTCTAGAAAGGTATAACTGAAAGTCCCTTGAATAATAAAGCAAATGATTAGGTTAGTTTGCAAACACTAAATTTAGTCACAAATCAGATTTGAATAATCTTACTGGTAAGTTTTGTAGTACGTGTTTATTTCTTGAGTTAAAAAGCTCATTGAAGTTAACTAGTTTTACTCTGTCAACATTCCCTTACATTTCTGCTCAGTTGCAATGTATGGATAGACATGAAGGTTTTGGAATAACATCTTTACGGTGAAAGAAGGTGTCCACAAACTCTGATTTCAATTCATGCCTGACACATTGGTTCAGTCTATGAATATCTTGAATGGGGCATTTATTGCATGGAGAGAACAGGAACTACATCTAGCCCTGCCCTCTCACTCATCCATGCATGACAAAGCCAACAAAAGACCTCGCTCGAAGTTATTTGGTTCTTTTTATACCCTTGACTAGTTTTTTAGTTTTCTGCACATATATTTTATCAGAATGTGAAAGTTGATAATCATGTGCATTCTTTATTAAATTTTTAGTTACAAAGTCTTTTTTTTTATAAATTGTCAGCCATCTTTAATTAGAATTACAAAGGTTTTACTAATCGTAATCTTTTACATGTGGAATTTCTTTTTGTTTATCTAGATTAGTAATCTTAAAATATTTTTTTATTCCCTCCAATTTTAACTTTTATTTTTAATTAAATAGTTAATTCGAAATGCGTTGTTAGCCGAGAGGTCATCCCACCCGCCTTGCAAGCAAGTAGTTGGTTGCAGATGGATGTGGGTTCACGTCCCGGCCGATGCTATGACATATGAAATGAAAAATTAACTTTCATTGTACATTTAAAAAAATAAAATATACTAACTTAAAAAAGAAAATTAAATTGTATCTTTTAAAAGATTTTTAAATTTTACTTTTTTTTTAAGCTTTTTTTTTAATATTACCAAATGCCAACACATTTGAACTGTATATATGTAAAACTGTTCAATATATATATATTGTAATGGTCAAATATGTGCATTTGCAAAACAAAATCTAGAACTCCGATAGATCATCCTAAGGCCGACCAGGTTTATGGTGGTGGAAGCCACGACTCTGGCCTAACCCTAGTTTCTCTACCATTGCTCAAGACTTACTACCTTACAAATGACACAGTTGAGGTCACAGCGGTATTTCTCTTCTTCGCGTGCCGGCAGTAGCACAACAGCAGAACATAAGATGGGTAACAATAGATGTTTTATATAGCATATTTATATAGGTATCATGTGGCGTACTTATGGCTATTAATTATCCATAAGTTTTTAACAAATAATGGAAATAATTATCAAACTAAATAATTGTGAGTCGGTGAGCAAGACAACGACATGAAGCTAGAGTAAATTTAAAATTAATTTAATGAATTTAAAATAATAATTCAAAACAATATTATAATAGGTAAGTGTTTGGTCTCACATGCAGGTGACTAAGGGACATTTACAATTTAATGGGATTCATGTGCAAGTGATGGATTTTAGAAGTAATTTTGGATAGCAGAATTTACATGGCTTGGTTTACATATATAGTCTACATCATTTACAAATGATTATAACTTTCTAGTACAAATATTAGTTTGGAAGTTTATGCATTTCCGGTTTTTATATATATAGCATTTAATCACAGATAGGTGATTTCATTTTAGGTTACAATTTCTTTCGCTATATATATATCTAGTTTGATCACTCGCAGGTGATGAAATTATAATACAATTATATTTTCATGAGCTTAAGGTAATTTAGTAATGAGATGACTTTGCTCATGGTTATCTATGCCTAGTTTATGCTATATAGGATTTAGATTTGCTTTAGATTAGTGGAAGTGATAATAAATTTTAATAAAGATCATATTTACTTAGCACAAATACTTAATATACTCTCTATATAGTTTATGTACAATTTAAATTGGATTCTATTTCAGATTAAAGCTGATATAATTATTATAATGGCGGGATGAACTGATTAATGGGAGCTAGACTTCAGATACCAGTGCGTAAAGAAAATATATAACTCTGAGTATTTTCTGCATCTCATATGTGCCTTATGGGATTTTTACCAAGTAACGGTTCCCTGCGACCGAACTCATTGCTGTGATATAAGGGCCCTTTTAGTCTGGCTGATCGAGTAATTAATATAAGTGTGTGGGAGTCTTATGCTCTGTGTGAGTCTCATGCTCCATTTTTAAGTATGCAGAATGTGGAGGTGTGAACCCATCCACCATCTGAAGAGAATAATTGCCTGAACTAAATGTAATGGTGCAGCGTGACCACATGCGACCATTAAAGAAATACAGCAACAAGTGAATACGCCGTAGTGTTTCATAAGGACACATATGCACCACTGACTACATAATCATATTTATAAAATTAAGACGCTAAATTAAAAGTTTCTTTCATGAAACTACCCTATATCAGTTCATGTTATAGTACTCTTAATAATACTATTTAGGGGAGTTTACGAATCCAATTTACAAGGCTATCTATATAGGCTTTAACTATTTTAAGGAGGATTACAGCATATGGGAAAATTAAAATACAGAATTATAGCCTTACGCTGCATTGTATCACTTTAACTATATATTGGTTAAAATATTAATTTTAAAAGCAAATCTATTTAAGATGATGGTATGTTTGTATTTATCTTTAATTCAAAATATTTTATCCATTTCAAAACAGAGCTTTTTAGTTTGTGTATAATTACGTTTTACATATATATGCGAACTGACATATATATGCGAGAGAATATTTATTCAATTCCTGCTAATAGTTTAATTATGGATGAAGCTCGGTTTTGAATGTTTATAGCATAAATAATATAACATAACTAAAGTAATAAGATTAGGCACAGATTTAATTAAGAAATGCAATGTTTAAAATATGATAAAATTTCACACAAGTGAAATTTGAAATTTGTTTAGTTTAAAACTAAGATTATGCGACTTTCGCTAAAATATGATTGATTTAGTTTCAATAATGCTATTTTTAAGATTAATGACTGCAAGTATTATCATTAACTTAAGATATATATATAAATTAGCATAAGAATTTTAATTATTACTTTAAAACAGCTTATTATATTTTATATGTTACTAAATTTATATATACATTTAAATTCTACATTCTAGCAAATTGAAATCAAATAGCATTTAATTACTTAGAATCAAATTAATACATAACTAAATTAAACATTATTTTACGAGTAAACCAATACATAAAATCATAATATCAAATTATCAAACATTAAATGAAAGCATTTATAATTTCTAAATCAGTTTAACCATTTTAATTCAGTTCAATTTATTTAAGATCATTTAAATCAGATTAACTCATTTTAAATCAGTTTAAATCAGGCAAGATTTTAGGGTTTAAATAAAACAATTAAATTCATTTACAATTTTAGGCAAGTTTTAAGATTGAAAGTGAAGTAAAATAAAATTTACAGAAGTTTAGTTTACATTTTATAATGGCCATAGATTAATATTTAAGCTAGCATTTTAAAGTTGATTTTAGTGGAAGGTTTTAGAATGGAAGGAGTATTTACCATTGTTCTTCTCTTTCTTTTATCTCTACTAGCAAGTTCTCTGTATAGCGGGACCATTTTAAGTTCTTGTGTTGGTTAGTTCATGCCTCTCCAGCTTAGGCAGTTTTCATCGGGGAAGGAGGCAAGATTTCAAGCCTATTACCCCGACATGTTGATTATTCACCTTATTACAGTTACAAATTCAAAGAATTCACTGGATTTTTGTGCCTTGAAAGATGGCTGCTATTGCTTATATAGCAGTATCCCCCCCCCTCCTTCACTATATTATTTACTTAGAGATGTTTTTTAGCTTCTAAAATAATCACCAGTTATAGCGGGAGCCTGCTGTGTCAATTTTAAAATAGGTAAAAAAAAACCTATTGACACGCCGCCGTAATTTATGCAGTTTTCTAAATTTAATTCTAAATATAATTTTAATTAATCTTTTACCGGTAAAGATTAATTATTCTGGTGTCACTCTGGCTTCAAAAACAAATCTAAGATATGTGAAAAACATTTTGTTATATATGTAACTTGACTGTTCTAATTTACCAATATATGCAGAATTATTAAATTTCGAATATAAATAACTTAATAAATATTGCAAAATTAAAGAAATCTTAATGTTTTACATCCTATTAACATTTATTTTCTAGCATATATGTAGTCTAAAGTTACACATACAACTCATTTTCCATTTAATAATTATTAATAATATATATGTGCGTATTTTAGAGATTCATGACTATGTAAATGAATATTTCTTTATATATTTAAATATACACGCACACACATATAATTGTACTTATTTAGGTTTAAATTTAGGCAAGTTTTCTTAGTACTGTTATTAATATATACGAGAGTTTTGTGGTGTTTATATATATATATATGTGAATACTACTATATAATATAGTAGGTGAAACAGTTAGATTGAGCAAGCTGACTGTTTCAATATATATATATATATTGTGACCTTCTGGTTTGGCACCAGAAATAGTCATTGTAGTAGTGTGGTAGTATAAATAGTAATATCTGATATTATCCTCTTTAAAAAAAAGATGAAATAATGTGAAATTTTTTTAAAAAATTATTTTGACTTAAAACTGTAAATAAAAGTAAGTGTATGTGTAATTAAAAAGATTTCTTAAATGTTTAGTATCTTATTTTAGGGTATAATCAATGATAGAATAGGGGGATAGCTTGTTATATGCATAGTCAGTACAGTTTAAGTTGATGCTTACTTGTTTTATTTGTTCATAAAGCAGTATTCAGATTTGTTAGAATGAGTTTCTAGTTCATTTGTTTTATACATTTTAATTTATAGCATGAACAGTAAAATATGTTTCACTCATCATCATTCACATTGGCATTTCAGTCATATCAGTGTAATACCTATAGCATATTACTGAATATTCATGCATTATCCAACTTCATTTTTCATTCATATGTTTCATTAAATCATTAAATATCCCACATCACATTCAAATATTTAATTTTATCAATAATAGTATTAAAAACTAGCTTAATTACATTTTAAATAAATCAATGGATTATGGACTGATGGATTATTTAATGACAAATACTGTAAAATATTTTATTTATTGAAACAATTGTCATCAGTTTTATTCTACTGCTTTAAAAATATTTAATTATTAGTTCAATATTTTTTTTATTTTATTTAAAAGACGAAATAATTTTTTTTTTATCTCTCTATATTTTTTTTTACTTTCACAAGTTTTTGCATATATTAAGTAAGTTTGCAGGGCAGACTGATAATCTTTTTCTGGTGATGTTAAATATCGTAAATGATTGGAAGAGAAAAATGTGATGTAATTATTATTTAAAAAAAATCTATAAAAGGAATACTTATTATTTTTAAAAGGCAATCATTATTTGCTTTAAAGAGAGCAATTATAATTACTTTTAAGAGGGCAATTATAACTTACTAAGGACAACTACAAATAAGTTTTACTTAACAAAGTTTAATAGTGCAATTATTTTTCCTCTTCCAAAGTTCGAGTTGAAAATTTAAAATATAGTAATTGTTTACGAAAATGTGTACTTAAAACCACTAAAAGATACGTCGATTTTGCTCTCAGCTGATTGTTTAAATTTTCCCACCATTATGCTAAAGTACATGTGTTATATTATATTATTCAAGATAAATTGTTATTATTTAAGAAAATGGGAATGCATGATAGGATTGTAAAATTATTTTATTTAAATTTAAACTTAACAGGAAAGAATAGAAGAATGTTTGTTTATTTTCTAACAATTAATTTCTTAAGTTTTAATCATATTGTGAATGGAATAACTGCAAAGTGCGTCATTTATATGTGGAAAAGGTGTGAACTTTCATTGAATATTTCCAGAACTTTATTAAATAAATTTTATGCTAAGTATAAAAGAAAATTTTAAAATATACACAAGAATTGTGCAATATTGTCATCATATTTATTGGAATAGTGGATATTTATTTCTATTTTTACCTATTGAAGGAAATAAAGATTAATTGTGCAAATGAGTGGACTGTGATATTTACATGTTTCTTAAAACTAATAAGAGAAATAAATTATAAAATGATAAATTTATATGTCTTCACTTTATTAAAGACATTTTAAATTCTATGAATGAAATATGAAACATTGCTTTATACATCGTGAAATGTGCATTGCCTAATAATGTTTCTTAATACATAGCGTCAACAGTAATTCATAGCTAACAGCTAGAACATTGAATCTGTTATTTTAAATTAAAAGTAACATTTTTTTTTGTGTCAGTGTTTATCTTTGTGCATTATAATTATTATCCTTATTATTTATTTGGAGACATGTCAAGGAAAGTCATGTAAAAACTATTTATAAACTTTTCATTTCATTTGGAAGAAAAAAAGAAGAGAACTTTATTTTATTTAATAGTGTTTAGGTAGTTAGTATTAGTTAAAATATGTTTTATTATGTATTATTATATTTTGTTCTACTAGAACATCTCAGTAAATGTATGATAATAAAAAATCATACAAGGTATTTTTTTAATATTATTTTAATATGAATTTGGTCATGTGTCAGTAACACATGCATGTAATAAAACAAATGGAAGAATCCATTTATAGTTCAAAAGGGGTGAACAATTATTTTAAAAGAATTCATTATATTAAATCTTACTGTATATATATTTTTTTATAAATTAGAATATCATTATTTTCAATAATTATTTCATCTATAATATACAACTTTATTATTTATTTAGGTTCAATTTTACTTTAGATTTGTGCCAATATCAATGCATTTAAAAAAATTATTTTGTCTTGCTTTGCCCACAGTAATTATTATTTTATTCTCCAACCATTCTTCGAACATTACCAAGTCCTAAATATTGTCAGATATGAGATGTTTATTCTTTATTAATTCTAACAGTAATAATTAATATCTTAACAGTAATTCTTTGCTTACTGTGATTTTAAATGGTTTGTGTATCATTAGCTTATATGTGTGTGTCCATTATTAAACTTATTTATAATTATATGAAATTGCTAGTAAAAATAATTTAAAATCAATCGGATTCGAAGGAAGGGGAATGATCAATCATTTTGAAGGATTAGAAAGTTATTTAAGTGAGAATTATTATTTCTTTGTTATACCTGAATGAAAAGTATTTTTGTGGCTATATGCTATAAAGTTCACAATGTTTTATATTTTATGGGATTGAGTCAGTGTCTTTGTTATTTGAATATTTAATATGGGTAGTTTGCCCAGTGTAGTGTAGTGTATGGGATTGAGTAATCCCTTTCTTATCCATGTATTGTGGTATTTTGATGGGAGTGGATTGAGTCCTTCTTTTATATTTGACATGATGAATTAAATGTGTATGAAGCTAGATATGTTATCTCCCTGATTTTCATTTGGTGATGAGTTATTCCACCAGTTATTTAGTCTTAAAAATAGACTTGGGAGTTATTGTTGTGTTTATCTGATTTGGATTATAGAAATCTTTTATATGTTATCTCTCTGATTTTCATTTAGTGATGAGTTACTCCACCAGTTATTTAGTCTTAAAAATAGACTTGGGAGTTATTGTTGTATTTACCTTATTTGAATTATAGAAATATTTTATCCCATGTGTATATTGGATGTTTTCCAACTTATGCTATAGCCAAGTGTTTGATAGTTTATGGATGAAAAAGAAGAATAAAAGGAGAGTATAGTGTCTTATAAAACAGCTGTATTGTAGTTAATAAATAAAGATTGATTAGTCTTCACTTTCGTCCGTATTATGATTATATTGAAATATCATAAGCAAACCATTTAGATTGATTAACATTAATTATTTATTATCTTTGACACACAGCATAATACAGATTCATGCACAAATTGTTAATTTTGAGATATAAAAAAATTCATTATTAATGTATAACTTTACTCATCATTTTAAACATTTTGTAGTAATCATTTAGGCTTCATCTCATTGATTTTTATCATTTAATCATAATTTGCATAAATAATCAAGCAAAGATAGGACATAGTTAATGAATACAATGATTTACTTTATTTTGGCAAAACAGAACCTAGTTATTCAATAGAATACCTTACTTCAAAATTACAAAGAAAAATACATTTAATTAATAAAAGTATTTATTTTCTTTGGTAAGATAGTTCAATATTATTCCTAGTTTTAAATCCCCTTATTTTAATTTTAGTTAAGATACCTTTAAAGTAAAATGCAAAATCTTAAGTTTATTCAGTGTAATTAGAATATTAATCCATGTTGTTGTCATAAATTTTAATTGGTAAATGAGTGTTATCAAGCAAAATGCTGAATATAAGATAATTTAGTAATCAGTTACTAGAAGTGTAAGGTCATGTTTTTTTTATTTTTTGTATAAGTCTATCAGAAATCACTGATAGCAAAAAGCCATTTCTTTTATAGTAAATGATATGGATTTATTTAGCTCATTTAATGTTAAAAATAAAATGTTTTACCAATCTATCAGAATGCTCTGATAAATGAAATGTAGTAGGTTTAAAAAGTTAAGAGATTATGTTGTATTATTTATCCTTGTGTAAACTGTAACTAATGATACTAAATCCCTTTGAATTTTGTTTATACCAATGAAAGAAAAAGTAAATGTTTGTTTAACCATTTTTCTATTTGATCAATAAATATTTTGTTATTTAAATTTGTATTTAGAGTTTCTTCTCTAGCATTCATTCGTGTTCCATACTTCCATACATGCTTACACATTTATTTTATTTAATGTGATATAATTGCATTTTTATTTAATTATGATAAATCTCCATACGTTGATATTGATTTCCTTGATTCAAACACTATATGAGATGCCAATTATCTACTGATCGTTTTAAAAGGGTTTTGTTATTTAATAATTGTTTAGATGATGAATTGAAATCAAAACGTGTCCGATTTCTTTCATTATCTAACTGCAAGTATTTAATTAGGGTATTGTTTGGTTTGTAATATTATTTTCATAGTGTTAAGTAATAATATTGAGATATAGAAATGTTAGAGCAAGCCATACCATAAGTTAATTCCCTGAGATCTTCAATTTTAATTCAGATTAGATAATAAATTAATTTAATCAGATTAGATTAGTGAGTAGTTAAAATTTAGTAATGATAGGTTTAGTTTGAGTTTAGATCCAGTGAGTTATACATTACAATTTCTAAAATATTTTTTTTATTTTTATTTTAGTTATTAGTTTAATTGTATAATATAGTAGAGGTTGTTCAGTGCATATGGATGATGGGAGGAGATGAAATATAAGAGTATAATTAGTTAATTTTAGCTGGTATAATTTTACCAATTTAATTTTTGTTTAGCATAGAACTTGATAGATGTTTATTCCTATGTTATAATATTTTCTCCCACATCTAATGTACATTGTACACCTCATACACCTCTGTATCCCTCAACTGAGTTAGTTTTAGGTGAAAACTTTAATTAAGAGCCTCATGAGTAAATTTGGGATAAAGTTCGATAGATAATTTCTATGATCCATAGAATTGGCACCCCTGGGTAATTGTTAGTGTTGGTGATAGGTATGAGGGGTTATGGGGGGTTGGTGCACCAACATGTAGGGCATGATGATGGAGTGATGATGATGATCATGGTGTGGGTTTTGGATGCATCAAAGTGGTGGCTTGATTGATCGATTGATGATGATGATTTTGGTATATGTTTTCTGTACAACTAGTGTGGCCACAATCGTTTGATTGATTGATGATGATGATAAGAAACAGGTTACAATTGTCACCCAATCATGATGGCGTGATAGATTCATTGTGGCATCAGTAGATGCATTGTGGCCTGGTGGATATATTTTAGGATTGATGGGCACATGTTTGGTCACAGTGATAATGATTGTGGAGGATAAACAGGTTACAAGTTGGTGCACTAACGTATAGGCATGATGATGGTGACCATAGTGTGGGTTTTGGGTGCATCGGAGTGGTGGCTCGATTGATGATAGGGTAAGTAGGTTGTAATATATATATCACTAATTGACACAACTTATTCCTATATTGAATCTATTAAGGACATTATCATTTGAAAATATATATTTCTTACTAGTCAAAATATAATTTAATACTGCCATATTTTATTTATATTCTTATATATCCATTTCTGTTTAACATTTTTCTCAAAGAAACAATTTATAATATACAGTTGTTCTTTTTCCTGTAAACTCAACATACCCGTGGCATCTCTCATTTCATTCACCATAATCAAATTTATCCACTTGACTTTAATCTTTCAATTATTAACCAATTCAAGCATGAAAGTTTTCTTTGGAAATTTTAAAATGTAGTTTATATACACCCATATAAAAATCCTCTAATTCTTATCTTAATGAAAAATTGTTTGGATGTATACCTTGATTATCTGCATTTGGTGTCTTCCATTGATTTGAATAATTAATCTTGCCACTCTGTCTGAAATAATATAAATATCCACAATATATTGTTTTTCTAATTTTTATTTATACTGAATTCCATTCATTTGTTTTTTCAATATTTGTGCCTTTGTAGTAAAATTCATGACAGCTTTAAATTAATTGTCTCTCTGCATTTTCCTTTACAACTATAAAATTCAACCAAGTCTCTATTATGTTTATATATGGTCATTTATATGTAAACACAAACATGTGTGGATATGTTTTATAATATAAATTTATTAGTAACATGAATACAAATATGTGTTCATATTTACAATATATTTTACAATGGCTGTCTGCCTGCTACTGTTTGGCAAAGTACAGTTCCCAGTTTTAGTGTGAACTGTGGAAGAAAAGACTGCATGTTCCCTTATAGATTTGCCTTTCCACTTCCAGTGGCATCATGGTAGCCTGCCTTGTGAGTAGGTATGGTGACGCACTATGACAGCTTACCTCATGCTTCCAGTCTGCCTCATTGTTTCAACCATTTAGCTTTAAAGAACATACATTATGTCTTTCAGGTTTGACAGTAGTTGTCTGGAGACATATATACGGCCATTCAGCTTTGACAGTAATTCTCTGTTACCATCAAACATCATACAATCTCCACTCCTTGTGCTTACACAAGCTGTTTTACACAGAGGAAAAAACTCTCCATACAGTAGCCACTCTGTGCCAGCCAGAATAATCAATGGATGCAGGAAGATTTTGTGCCAGCCAGAATAATCAATGGATGCAGGAAGATTTACACTGGATCCTAAAATCTGGTTGCAGGGCTGCTCTCAGATCCAAGGTTTCTCACTGATGAAATCCACAAGTGAAAAACTAGTCTGGAGATATTGGATGAGTAGGCATTAAATGGGGATTTTATGGCCAAAGCTTCCTGCATTTATTATGGAGTGCACTGAGTGGTGCTACTGTATGAAGGCTTTTGCCTCTGAGTTCTCTGTGTGGCCATTCATTGTTGGAGAGAATGAGATCACAGCTAGCTGACAACTTGCTGTTGGTTTGCAACTCTGTCATTTGGTGAGGGTTTCCTGATGGTTGGTCTTGGAACTGTAGTTTCATCATGGTTTGCTGATGACTCATCACTATTGGCATGCAATTCTTTGACATTTGATGAGCCTTTGCTAATGGCTGGTCTTATGTCATTTAACTTTAGTTGTTTTCTGTGGTGCTGATGTCCATCAACAGTTTTAACAATCACTGTTGTGATTCTTTAACTTTAATCATTACTGCTGTAACTCATTTAGTGGTTTCCTTAAATATATGGCATAGCATATGAATATCTATCAACTTTTTTGCACTTTTGTTTCATGCATTATTGTAGGGTACAAACCTGGATTATTAATAATTACTTGTTAGTAGACCCTGTTTGAATTTAATGTTGTGAGCTGGTTCATTTTAATCACTATAAAATCTAAGTGAGCAAACCTGTAACATCCTCATATATTCTGCTTATGAGGAGACACAAAATGAGGCAGATATCTAGTTTTATTGATCATTGTAACTTTAGCTCATGCCTGACCCAAGAGTGTTATTAGATTGCCTTGGTAATCCATGGTTGTTTTGCTGCTAGGATGCAGCTGATATTTATTTTTCTTAAGAGCTCATGTCCTTTTTTGATTCTATGGACACTGTAGACCTGGTGTCCAGTTTCATTGTTATAGGCATATTATTAGTAATAATTCCACATTTAAATGCAGACTCAATGCCTCTCACACTGTTTATACAAGCATTTTATTTCTTAGCATTTAAATATTTTTTTCTGATTTTTTAAATAGACTAATCCATTCTGTTATTAGCAACTCATTGTTTCCATGTAAAACAAGCAGCTTTTATGTGATGTCATGCTTGCAATATCTACTCATTGTTTACTGGGATGGATGTTCAGTATGTGCATGTATCAATTGATCAGATCTATAACAATACTTTTCACTTATTATTGTTGATTTATATGAGCAGTGGCTTTTATTGTCAGCTGATTGCTTGACTGACCCAGTTTTATGTTAAATGGTTTGAGTGCTATAATCCATTTTTTAAAATGGCTTTGCTTGACTAGCTGTTGATTCTGCAAGATTAACTTGAGACAAAGTGGAATCAAATGTTATGTCAAGGTCTATTAGGAACTTGACCCTGAGACTATGGTCTCTCATGCCACAAATAAAACAATCTCACAGAGCTTCATTCAGAAAGTCTGAAGTTTTTTTTCATATGTCATAGCATCGGCCGGGACGCGAACCCACACCCATCTGCAACCAACTACTTGCTTGCAAGGCGGGTGTGATGACCTCTCGGCTAACAACGCTTGATTTAAAAACTAGTTTTCTTATTCTAACAACAAAATCTCTAGATTTTTCTTCTTCCGCTTGTGAACAAAGATTTAAATGATATCTCTGCAATAATGTTAAGGGTGTATTGATTAGATCTTGATTCTCCTTATCTGTGAGCTTTTATATCTTCCTGGTGATAGTAGAATATTTTAGAATATAATTAATTATTATTTTTCCTTATATTTTTTAAGTAATCATTTTCTAATCCAGAACTGTTTACCAACATTTTAATCTTTAACATTTATAATACTTGATTTCTTTTAACTTTAGCACACATTTTATTTCTAAATACATTATCTTTTAATGCTCTAAATATATATTTAGCACTATATATATATAACACTGAAGTGGAATTGGGATGAATATGTCATTGAACAAGACATTTGTTGCACAACTAAAGTTTTAAAATGATTCATAGATTTTAAAATAACTTTAATGAAGCTAAATCTTAGGTGATTGTTAGTGACCTAATGCTACTACAAGTGTCACTGAAATTTTAAAGTTTATTTTCATTATTTGCAAATAATATATGGTTTATGGACCCATCTATCCGGACTGCTTGCTATTTACATAAAAAAGTTATCTCAAATCAAATTTATTATGAAGGGATTACCGTTTTTCTATGAAAAAGTTATCTTGATCAGAATTATTATGAAGTTTTCAAATATCTTTAATGAAGCCAAATCTTAGTAGACTGTTTGTTAGTCAATTACATTTTTGAAGTTTTTTTCATTATTTGTAAATAATATCATATGGTGGGTTAATGAACTCATCTACCCTTACTGCTTATTGTTTTTTCCATGATAAGGTTATCTTGAATTAAATTTATTATGAATCAATTCTCATTGTTTTTCTATGAAAAAGTTATCTTGAATCAAAATCATTAAGAAATTTCTTTGATGTATAATTATTAATTCTTCTTGCAGAAAAATTTTCTTAGTGAATATGGTAATTACCTTTTTCAATCTTTTGTTAGTAAGATAAGACCAAGAAAACGTATTGATCAAGAAACGTAAGCTAATACGAATTTAACCTACAAAAAGAAAATATTATTTAGCTAAGACAAAATTAATCTTATGTGAACATTCTACACTATATATATAAAAGTTCCAAAAAGATTTTGGTAGACAATTTCCGAATTTTTAAAAATATTGAAAGTCATTTAAAACTCTTAGTTTATGAAACATTTTTAAAAATTATCCATTAAAATATAATGCTATTGTTTTAAAATCTTTTATATATTTATCAAAAATATTGAAATTATTAAATGATTTATAATGACATTAATAAAAACCGGAAAAGATGGCCGCAATATTCGAAATGTGAGCCGTCTTTGAATATTGAGATTGTTAATGAAATAAGTAAGATAGAAATTTGAAGCAAAAACTGAAAATGGGATTTAAATCATAAAGACATATTGAAATAACACATTCTATATATATATATAGTATTTATATGCTGTTTTAAAGGTTAACTTTGACAATGGCGGATGCTTTTTTTTTTTTCTCATATGTCATAACATCAGCCGGAAAGCGAACCCGCTAACCCGGAATAACTGCTTGTAAAGCAGCCGTCGCTCGACCACCAATGCATTAAAATGCTAAACATTCACAATGAATAAAAATATATTTATTAATTTCATAAAGATTATTGGGTAATCAATTATTTTGACAACAATTTTAACAAATCATCTAATTTATCACAGGTGGTCCAATTCATTTTCCACTTTAAAAAGTATCTAATATTTTCATTAATTATTAATCTAAGATTTGAAATACAAACATTCTTCATATATCTGAAGTTTAATTGTAAATATAGGGGATTTGAACACAGATTTTCAAGCATCCTTCAACTATCCGCACTATATCATACCACTGATATACATAACCACTTACATGTAGAAAAGATAAATAATCACCAATGTACGTATTACATGTTGAACTAGCACTCATCAGTTGGTCCGCATTATCATCTCCCACATACATATATAATCAGTAGTTCAGCACGAAATATATATATTGGTGAATATTTATCTTTTCTACATGTGCGTGGTCATGTGTATCAGCGGTATGAGATAGTGTGGATAGTTGAAGGGTGCTTGAAAATTTGTGTTCAAATCCCCTATATTTATAATTATTGATCTATACATTTTATTTTACTTTTTTTACTAATATGCAAATGTCTATGCAGCTTGGTTTATTAATTTAAATTATCTATTCTTATTAAAAGATCATGTTGGTATTTTATTTTTTAATCTTTAAATTATATAAATATGATTTGCGCTAACGACGCATATACACACACAAAGCTGAATTTTTAAATTCTTTATATATTAAAATAATATAAAATAAATGTATATAAGTGTGGCTGAGAGCTTGCAAGGGATACAGCCCTCATAGTAGTGCTATGAAGGCTGTGTCCCTTGAAAGCGCTCAGCCTAACTTATACACATTTATTTTGTATTATTGTAATATATAAAGAATTTAAAAATTATTATTTGTGTGCGTATGCGTCGTTAGCACAAATCATATTTATATAGTAATATTTAACCGCAAAGTTTAAACATCTCGCTTATTTCAATCTTTAAATTAATTATTGTACATTTAAAACAAATTAAGCTGAGAGGTCAGCGCGACTGCCTTGCACTTGCAGGCAGTTGCCCTGGTTGCGGGTTCGCGTCCCGGCCGATGCTATGACACTTAAAAAAAAAAAAAAAAAAAATCTATTTTTTTTTGTCTTGTTCACATTATAAAAATACTTCCACAATTTTTATAATTAATAATGAGGGATGAAATAACATGCTACTTCTGAGTATAAATTACAAGTGAAGATATAAAAAGGATTATCATTGTGAAGTCAAAAGATATTAAATACCCCTCCCCCAAAAAAAATCTATCATCAACTTTGGTTTTTATCGTTTTCACAAGGCTCTCATCGAGTCACCTCTAAAAAGGTATAGCAATCCAATAGGCAGCCAGCCTTATTAAGTTTCATATATTTTGTTTTGAATAGGTCATCAAATATTAGGAATAAACAATAGGCAGGATTTTTTTGTAGAGGGTTATCTAAATTAGAGCATCATCGAGCCATTCCTAAAGTGCATAATAATCCAATAGACAATCTTACTAACAATAGGGAGCTGCTTTAGGAGTAATTTCACAGTTTTGAAAATAATTATATATATATTTTAAAAATTATGCATTGCATCTGCTAATTATAAAATTAAGAATTATATATATATTGAAAGAACGTTTTATATTATTAAAATTGTAAAATATTTTATAGTGATAATCATAAAAACCGAAGAGGGCAGCACTGTTTAAAAGATATTCTTGTTGAGAATTTATTTTACAGAAATTCAGGATTATTTATTTACGCAAATAGAACATCAAAGAGAATTACAGTTTTTGATAGTAAGTAACTCGAATTATATATAACCGAACAGGAAGCGACTGAAGTTCCAATGAACTATACCATGCTTGCAATCCAATCACAAACATCAATCAGCCCAGAAGTCTTTTTAATAAAAATAAAAATAGCTGCTTCAAAACAAAATAATAAAAAACGAAATGTATTTAAATAATAAAATCAAATTGAAAAATATGTATTGAATTTCAAAAATATATAATAAATTACAGTGTATTATAAAACATATAATAAACTATTTAAATAAAAAATAGTCATAGATCACATGACCCCATTCTCTTAAGCTTGTAAGATATAAACAGTGAGCAATGTCAATTGCTCAACAAGCTTTGTGATAAATGCCTAGCCAGAGAAAACATTTAAAATATCTCTGTCAGGAACCCGCTCCCTAACTTCTGACCATGGTTTCGTGCTTTGGCACTCCTCAGAGAGGCACTAAGATAGCTGCAGACCATAGATCTAAAAATATTTACCCAAAGCCAGCATTTATCTAAAAGTTATCTATTGAGTGGAAAATCTGAAAATTTCAGACACCTATATGTCTTCAAACCCAGCTATCCAACTCAAATAGCTATATGGAGCTGAGAGATCTTCAGCCAAAACATATATTAGTAGTCTTAGCAATATAACATGGCATAAGACTTAAAGCAGAAACTATAAATGGTAAAATAAAAAATAGTCATAGATCACATGACCCCATTCTCTTAAGCTTGTAAGATATAAACAGTGAGCATTGCCAATTGCTCAACAAGCTGGCAATGCTCACTGTTTATATCTACAAGCTTAAGAGAATGGAATCATGTGATCTATGACTATTTTTTATTTGACTATTTATAATCCCTGCTTTAAGTCTTATGCGATGTTATATTGCTAAGACTAATAATATATTGTTTGGCTGAAGATCTTTCAGCCCCATATAGCTATTTGAGTTGGATAGCTGGGTTTGAAGACATGTAGGTGTCTGAAAATTTAAGATTTTCCACTCAATAGTTAACTTTTAGATAAATGCTGACTTTGGATTGGTATTTTAGATCTAGTGTTTGAAGCTATCCTATTGCCTCTCTGAGGAGTGCCAAAACACGAAACCATGGTCAGAAGTTGGGGGGGGGGTTCCTGTTAAAGATATTTTAAATGCTTTCTCTGGCTAAGCATTTATCACAAAGCTTGTTGAGCAATTGGCAATGCTCACTGTTTATATAATAAACTATATATTGTAAAAATATGTATTTTATTACCGGCTTGAGATAAATCTTTATTTAAAAGAATTATTAACACATGCAGTTGTGTAATTTAATGAGTGTTAAAGATGGGCTAAAATTAAAAATTTATAGAGGAAAAAATCACAATTAATTGCTATTACTAATATCTATTTAATTAAAGTCACATCCCAAGCAATAAAATCCATTCAATTTTAGTTGATTATAAGAATCTACCACTGAATATAAAAATAACTCTTAAGGCAAAATTCATTTAATTTTACATTGCTATTATAATTTATTTATCATTTTTTATGTTATTAATTAGCTATGAAGAGTAGGTTTCACAGCATAGCGAATAACCACAAACTTTTTTAAAAAAAAGTTGTAGAAAAAAAATTTGTTAACTAAAGTTAACTGTGTGAACTGAAAAGGAAATTGAAATAACGAAAGATCAAGAATTGGTGTTAGGCTGAATTGTAGGTTTCAGACTCAAACCAACAATAATATCAAAATAAATATGAACATTCCCAAAATAAAATTGTACATAGATAAATGTAGTTAATACTATGCTGGTCATGCCACATGACTGGACTCACTTCCAGCTGTATTATATTAGCTTGCCTCATGAGTTCTTGTCTTAACTCTTCCAGCTGTACTGGACAGTTTGCCTTAAGCATGTTAAATGACTCTTCTGGCTATACTAAACAGCTTGCCTCGAGTCTGTCGAAGTCGTAGCAGTTTCCAGTTCTATCATGGGGCTTGCCTCACTGTGCAGACATATCAGTTAGTGACTAGGAGAAACATCTTCACTGTTGGAAATGGTTTCAATGGAGAGCATGTTCAGTTGCATAAGTAGACAGGCATTCTCTGGCTTGCCTCCAAAAAGGCTGACTATTTATTGCCATATCCTTTATCTTACTTTGGCAATGTTTATACATTGGGTGTCCACATGTTTACACATTGGTTTATGGCAATGTGTGCTAAATCCGATCAGATAAGAAAGGAATCTGAACTAGTCCACTTCTGATGGCAAGGTCAGATATGACACATTCATTACTGATGAAAAACAAGAGGAATTGGAAATAACTAAAGAGTGAAATGGAAAAGAAGTATAGCAATATGTAGCATTAAAACCTTATGATGTAGATGTTCTCAATGTAAAAAATTGACAGTAAAAAAAAAGGTTGTGATTTCCCCACTGATATTGCTTTGTGATCAATGAATATTCTGATAAAATAATAGAATACTATTTAATAAATAAACCACATAGTGTTGGAAACATAACTATCAAATTGCAATATACTGATAGAAGTCATTTTTACTATAGAAATGTTTTTGAATCTAATTTTTATTTTGTTAAACCAAATGGCACCAAAAATCTCATCATTGCTTATTATTTTCGATCCTGTTTATTATCATGTGTATAGATTATTTTCACAATTATAAAAAGTACTTTCAAGAGATTGACCGATTGGAGAAATTTAGCCTGATGCTTAAAAAAAAACATGGCTTCCATGTGACATTTCAACTCACTGTTGGTTCTCTAACATTGATTACTAATCACTGCCCATAACTATATGTATGTGGAAAAATAAATTGATTAAAAAAAATAGTGCTATTCTAAAATAAGTAATTGTTTAATTTGTAACTACCAGTTGGAATTAACAGTTCATGATCACACAAGTCACAAATTGCAGTCAACAGGAAAATAGAATTTGATAATTTTTTCCTTGAAACATCCATTGCAAAGAATTAATAATGTATATAGTTTATCATACATTGTATGCAATGAATTCATAAATTTATTGGGCGGCAATATTTAATTTCTGAAGTTCAAGTAGCAATTTATGACTCCATTACTATAAATTCAAACCTAATAGAGTCATTTAGATCAACTAATATTTGTTGATAAAAATAAGAAACATTCTTTGGGATATCTCAAAATTGGAAATTTGTTGGGAGAATAATGATAATACAACAAATATGGCTACTGATTACAAGCTAGAATAAAACATCATATTGATATAGTAATGTATGTACCACATTCTAGATATATCCTAAATTTAATAAGAAATTGATGTGGAATCCTGTTCTGGAACATTGCATTATATTGACCATTTTAAAATTTCCATTCACCAATGGAATATACTCATAAAGAATATAACAGACCTTCAATCTCAACATATAAAAAGGATAACTAATGTAAGATAGGCATCAAAATCAGATGCTGTTTCAGCATTAAAAACTAATTATCAAAATATTAAAAAAAGCTCTAATTCAAACCAGTGAGTCCATAATAAAAAACCAATGAGTAAATTGGAGGCAAAGAAACTATTAGTATACTTTAATGAATATAAAACCAGTTTATGAACAGTTTCATGTGAGAAGTTGTTAAAATGAACAAATAGTATTAGTAAATCACAAGTTTTGCAATAAAGCTTGTTGTTAGGGATACATCTGTGGAAATCACTTTCCAAATTTATCATGGATGTCAGGAATAAATTGAGTGTTAAGTGAAAATGATGCAAATCTATTATTAGAAAACTGAAACTATAAGATGTTCAGAATTTAAAAGAAGAAAATTGCAATTTGAATAAATAATTCATCATGAGGCACATTTCATTGTAAAACAAAAATTTGTAATAAAAGTGTGCTCATTTCTAAAATGGTCAGATATAATAATGTACCAATAGAATTTCAATTATTTTTCAATTTTCAAATGACTGGTGCTGAATTTGATAAATATGTGAACAGAATAACTATAACATGTCTTAAAGATATTGACATTAAATATTTTAACAACAAAATTGATTTCACTTCATTCATAAAAGGAGAAAACATCAATTTTATTGAAATGGACAAGTGCTAATTGGTGTTTTGCAGATATTTCCAAATGTAGAAACAATTCTGAAAAAGGTTTTGACAACACCTATTTGTTGATTAGTAATTTAGGTTATTTATCCTTGTTAAAAGAGAGTATTAATATTTTATTTAAATAATATTTGTTAATTGTATGTTATCTGATATTATTCTTGTAAATTAATTATTTATTAAAATATTGGGCATTTGAAACATTAAGACTGATATTTGTCTTCTTTTTGTCGTGTTCCAAAATTTTCATGACTATTATAAATAAGAAAGGTTAAATAATGTCAGATAAAATTCAAAACTGCAAGTGGATAAAAAGAGTTACAAATGTGGAATTAAATGATATTGAATAATACATAAAAAGTTCATCAAGATGAAGTCTGGTCTCCAAGTGGAGATAATTAGTTTTGATAATTATTGCATTATGGAAAGGCTGTCATCTTCCAACACTATAAAATAGTGATTATGAAAAAGAAAAGCCATACCAATTTAATAATCAACTTTTACTTCTATTTCAGGATAACAACAATGATGAATATAATTACCCATCAGTTGGTATATTTACTTTAGGAGAAAATAATAATCTCATTAACACGTTAAAATCAGTGAATGTGAACATCAATCATTAGCAGATATAAACAGTGATCAGCTTAAATATATGGTCAACTGAAATTGGAGAACAAATTAGGAGGTTAGAAATAAAAACAAATTAAAAGATATTACCTAATTTATTTAGAGTCCACATTTAAAATATAGGTCCAATAACGGAATGATGATTTGAAGTTGGTTTTCATTATTTCGGCATAGGAATAGCTAGCTATATGATTTGGTTCAAGAGTTTACAGTTCAGCAGTCTAAAATTCAAACATGTAATGAAAATTTTCCGACTTCAAGTTATTTTGGCGATCATACTTGAGACCCCACTGTCATATTGCCACACATATATTTTTAAAATAAATCGGCGTGGATTTGCCATGCTATTTCTCAAACAAACTGACTAAATCTCTTCCTATTGTTCTCCTGGTCTATTTATACGTTTCCAGAGTACTTCTTGAAAATTCCCTTTTTTCCTTAGCCCAAGGCAAAGTGGATATATTTGACTCAGGCGATCATAATCATCAATCTCTAATATTTTAATATTGTCTTCTTAAGATCCACTCTCGCAATAAACCCACTAATTTTATTGTTTCAAATCTACTTTACGTTTACTTAGATTTGAGGAATTTTTCTTTAAAATATCTTTCTTATGATTTATTTTTAATTTAATTAAAAAATCCATTATTACTTTGCTAATGGATTTTCTTTTGTTTTCTACTAAAGAATGTGACCAAAGTTTCTCGCAAAAGTAAATCTCCAGAATAAAATACTTTGACTTAAAAAAAATATTATTTTAAAATTGTATTTCTTGATTTTTATAAAAGTTTCCGTCTATAATTATATATATGTATCCACGCACATATAATTATAGACGAGTCCATCCAATATTTATAATCAAAGTTTTAAATAGAAACTTTTGAGGTTTTATTTACTTATTAACCCATCTAGAAATTCAATGTATATGTCAGACAGAAAGTTTTATAATCATTGTTACAAGTGTGGATCAGGTTCAATCCTAGTTTAGAAACATATAAGCATGGATCTGATTTACAGTTCTATTGCTTCAGTATACTGACATAAATTTTTATCTAAATCTTCTGCATATTCCATTACCCTTTGCACCCATATGTTGCCCGCCCTTTATTCATAATCTAGTTAAATATTATTTTGGCTATTCTTTTATTATCCATAAAGTGCAATATACTGAACATTTTTATTTTGCTGTTTTCATCTCTCACATAAAAACTTGACCATCCCATTTCTCCTTGAATTGCCTCCTTTGCCATCCACACTTCTGCATCTAATGCATGTCTTCATACTTTTCTTTGTATTTTTTCTAAGTAATCTAATACCCCTTTGCTAACACATAACGCATCATTACCATATGCTAACCCTGCTATTATGATTTCCTTCCATACAATTCTAGTTACATTATATTTATTATATGAGAACTCTGTTGTTTTATTTATCAATTACTTTCTTTTCTTTGCTTCATTTATCACTTCCTTCCCCATTCATCCAAGCAATTTCTCTGATTATTTAAGATGATTTTCAAATAATTATATCTATTCACGACATTTAATTCTATATCCTCCAATAAATTTTTTTTGTCTTCTCTTTTTCCACTATTAATCATCATTACTTTTGATTTTTCTTCACTAAATTTAACACCATCTCTATAACTTACCTTTGTGCATGTCCTCAACATAACTTCCATATCTTTCCTTTTTTTTGCACACGAAAAAACATCATCTGCAAATAAAAAACCCGACAATATATATACTCCCTTGACACCTATTAATGGTATCTCCACCCCTCTTCCTAGTTTTTCTATTGCTCTCTCTATTTCTCTCAAATACAACAAAAACAAAACAGGTGACAGAGGACATCCTTGCCTTAGTCCCACCCATTTTTAACTTTATCTGATTCTATATTCCTTAATTGATATGTATAGTAATTATCCCACCCATTTTTAACTTTATCTGATTCTATATTCCTTAATTGATATGTATAGTAATTATTTTTATATAATTTCTTAATAATATCCACTAAAGCTCCATTCATTCCCAAATTTACTAAACTTACTCTATCATATGCCTTCTTTATATCTATAAAAACCATATATAACTGTCTACCTGTATTCCTACTCATATCCATAAGTTGTGTTACTACAAATAAACTATCTCCTATATGTAATAATTTACTAAGGCTGTAACCTTAGAAATAAGCGTCTGAAAAATACAAAGGTAGGGACCTCTATAGGTCTTACCTTCATATTTTTCAGACGCTTATTTCTAAGGTTACAGCCTTAGTAAATTATTACTTAATATAATAATGGGCGTTTAATAAAATTTATAATTATCTCCTATATAGTTATCTGATCAAAAACCTTCTTGCATTTCTCCCACTATATAATTTTTTTCCATCCATTTTGCAACCCTTCCAATCACTATTGTACCAATATTGAAATTGGTACATAATAATTTATCTAAAAAAATTATTAAAATAATCTTTCATAAAAGGAAGACGTAAAATTAAATGTTGAAGAGTTTATTACAGTTTGTTTTCGAAAAAGATAAGAGACAAATAGTTTTCTATCATTAGCTTTTAAAATAAAAGTTAGAAAATAATTGATTAAAAGGGGGGAGGGGGAGTTTTGGTTAGAAAAGTTAAACGAAAAGTTTTATAAGAGGAAGTAGAGTTTATTATTATTTGTTGAAATATAATTTAAAGTTTAAAAAAATACAAATCTCTTTTCATTCGAATTAAAGAAAAGTAATCTTAAAACTAGTTATATATGTGCATATATATGTGCGATTGTAAATAAATAAAAATGTATGCGTAATAAATATTAAAATGAAATAAAAGAAGATTATCATTAAAAAAACACAGCGATGACTATTAATTAAAATATAAAACAACAGGATTAAAAAGCTTGTCTCCAAAGGATTAGCTACTAATTAAAATCATATAAAACAACACATTCGCATGGCTATTACTAATTAAACGATCTTCCAAAACACGTCAAATGATTATCAAAGGAATTTAGACAACAGGTATTGCCGGACGATATTAAAAGGAACTTCGACAACATGCTAGAGGTATAAATAGACCTTTTTTATCGGACAATCAATTGAGTCAGTTAAGTCATTGAGGACAATCAGTTGAGTTAATTGTATTAGAGGTCAGTTTATTATGTATCCAGAAACAGAAATGCAGTTTTAAAAACCCATGGGAAACATACGCCTCTCCACAGCCTGAAGTCCGATGAAAACAGCAAGATCTGCCCATGAAATAATGCCAGCATAACAACTTGAAGAATCTCCGTCAGTATCTAATTGTCTTCAATAATAATAATCATGAATAATAATGAAATGCATCAAGGAAACGTCCCAGCTAGCTGGACATATTCATAATGGAAGCAGTAAACAAGAAGAAAACAAAGTTTTAAATCTACGTTCAAAATCCTAGGTAATAATATTTCATATTCTTATTTCTATAATAGCCTTTGCATTAATTTGTAAAGCCTCCAGAGACAAGTAATTTGAACTCTATAAGCATGCATAAAATGAACTAATGATGTGCGTGTTTGTGAATGCTATATAATTTTATAGATGTCAAATATTATTTGTGCTATATTATAGTGTATTAATTTAAAATGTGCGTGTATTATATTAGATTTATAAAATGTTTAAAATTAGTAAATGTTTTATAACCTCGACAATATGCGTATAAAATGCGATAGTTCTCTTCTTTCTTCCATAGCATAAGCTTGTGGTTAAAACACCTGTAGAGGTCCCTACTATCGCATTTTATACGCATATTGTTGAGGTTATAGCCTCAGTAAATATTACTTACGTAATCAATGTGCGTTTAATAAATTTATAAATGTTAGTTAATAAATTGTCTTTAAAATTAAACTTTATTTGTCGGTTAATTCTTTTTATCAATTCCTTTTACCAATCTTTCCATCAATTCTTTTATGCCTCTAGTTAAGGAACAAATTTTTATTGGTTACCAGTAACTGAGCTAGTCATGGATATTTAGGCATTGAGTTAGTGGCCATTGTTCAAAGTGCATTGTTTATTCTTCAGAATAAATAGCTGGCACCTGTGTTTACACAAAACAAAAAAGTGCTTTGAACTTGGTACTGAACTCAACAGTCGAGAAGAAGTTATGTCCTGGAAATGTAATGCTAGTTATATACTTTATAGCTATTGTTTGGACATACATATTCTCTGAATATGTTCTTCTCTCCCTAAGAGACCGGTGTTTTGAGCTCCCATATTCGAACACAGTACAAATGGCTATACCCAACTTGGGGCTGAACCTAAGAAACAATAGTAATTAAATATTTCGTTTCTTGTTTGAAAATTTTTTTTATACAAAAAGTAAATTATATATTTAAACTAGTTTAATTTAAAAAAAAAGAATTGACCAAAAACTTTTTTTCTTTAAATGAAAAGAGATTTATGCTATTTACATTATTTAAAATAAATCGTTATGTTAAATCAGAGACAGTTCGATGTTTGGGCGGAGTAAAGCGTTAAGAACAGGTAGAGGAAATGGACAAAGGGAGTGGATTCAGTATGTATTTCCATCTTAGTAAGAAAAATAAATAAATAAGTCCTATAGTAAGCACTAGTTTGAAAAAAAATAAAAAATAAAATATATGGTTTCAAAATGGAAAAAGATATAGAGCTGGAGGAATTAATAAAAAGAGGTGTTAGAAAGGGAACATGAGAATATGAAAACATGGGTGCACATACATAAAATGGAGGCAGTAAATAAGCTGCTAAAAATAAAAGCATTCTCAGGGAACAGAGAGGAGAATCCAAATGACCACTTAAGAGAGCTTGGAACATTATTCCATCTTGAGTAGTTTAAGTGAGGAAGCAAGAATTGCCTTAGCTTGCAGTCACATACAGGGAGAAGCTCAGCTCTGGTGGAATTCATTATGTATAAAATTGGCAACATTCGGTGAATACAAGTGTTTGTTATTGGAAAACTATTGGGAGGAGGAGCTACAGAAAAAGGTTCAGTTTCAAGTAGAGCAGGACTGGTGGCAGATGGGTGAGTTATTTATTACATTTTTTTGTAGACAAGTAGCAAAATTGAGATCAATCTCAGCATACAAATTATCGGAGCAACATATTATGCATATAGTTAGGTGTGGTTTACCTGGGAATGTTGAACAAATAATGATTGGCAAGCAATGGTAGAGCAGATGGCTGAAATACTAATGGCATTGGACAACAATAGGGGGATGGGTTATGGTCAGGAAGATTGTATGCAAGTAGTGAATCTGGTATGTAGTGGAGAAGAGAGCATGCCTGTAATGGCACCTCAGAGCTGTCCAAAGATAGAGATTAAGGCAGGGGGATTGCAACTAGTGCATTGTTCGATTTGGGGAGTCCAGTATCAGTAATGTCACAGGAAACTTTTAATAAAATAAGTGACATGGACCGGAAATTAAAATATTGCCATTAAAAACAGTATATGTTTTGTTGGCTAATGGTAAGTAGGTGGAGTTGGCATTCAAATAGGCATGGGTGAAATTACACATGGCAGAGGGAGAATATATAAATGTGCTGTTGATTTTGGAGGGTTGGATTCACGAGGTCATATTAGGCTCGAATTTTATGTACAAAACAGGCTGTGTATTGGATTATAAACAAAGTCGGGCAGAAATAAACAATGTAATAATTCTGTTTACAAAACACCAAAAGGATGAGGTAAATAAACCGAGTGATGCACAAAGCACAGTAATGGAAATAGAGATAGGGGAGAGGTGGATGAGTCAAGATGCATAAATGATAATCAAAGAAACCAACTGAAGAAACTATTCAATAGATATGAAAGCATATTTCTGAGGTTCCTGGGGTAATCCAAGGGTATGAACACAGGATAAGGCTTATGAAAGACCAACCATATCAAGCCCATGCATATCCTATACCTTATCAATATAGACATGAAGTAGAAGAACAGATAGACAAAATGCTTAAATGGGGAATTATATCTAAATGTTTGTCTCCTTTCAATAACCCCATCGTAACTGTAAAAAAAAGGATGGCTCAATTCGGTTGTGTTTGGACATATGGCAGTTAAATAAGATAACAATAGCTGATACTAATGCTCCGCTGCCTATGAGAAAATTGTTATTGAAATTTCAAAATAAGAAAATATTTTCGATGTTCGACTTAACTGCCAGCTACTGGCAAATCAAACTTCATCCAGAGGATTGGAAATATACGACATTTAAATATAACGAATGTGCATATAATTTTAACCGGATTCCCTTCGGGCTAAAAATAGTGGGGCGAGGCTTATACAATGTCTGGACCAGGAATTGTCAGATGATATTAAGAATTTAGTTATAATGTATGTGGACAACATCGTGGTGACGTCGGAAAGTATAGATGAGCACTTAGCACATTTAGAATATGTTGCTGGGGGAGTGTGAAAGAAAGGGGATTCAAATTAATTTAAATAAGAGTAAGATAATGACTGATGAAGTCAAGTTTTAGGTCATATAATTACAGAAAGAGGAATATTACCTAATCCTGAAAAAATCCAAGCAATACAGGAATTTCTCACACCCCGGAATAAAAAAACATTAAATCTTTTCTCGGACTATGTAATTTCTATAATCGATTTTATAGAAATTTTTCACTTGACATGGAGCCATTACTGCAGTTATTAAGAAAAGGGAAATCGTGGGTGTGGAATGAACAGCATGAGTGAAGTTTTCAGAGCATGAAGGCAGGATTTTAAAATAAAGTTATGCTATCATATCCCAATTTCAACAAACCATTCTTTGTACAAACAGATAGCAGCGGGTTTGAATTGGGGGCTATGCTATTTCAGATACAGGAAAAGGGACAGCACAGAGTTCTTTGTTTCATTAGCCATTTACTAAAGGGACCAGATAACTGAGAAGGAAGCCCTGGATATTGTGTGGGCGTTTAAGAAATTCTGACAGTATCTAGTAGGCTCTGAAGTGGTAGTAATCACTGACCATAAGAACCTCGAATTTATGAATCACAGCTTCTTGAATAATAGCAGGCTAATAAGGTGGAGCTTGTTCCTGCAAGAATTTAATTACAAAGTGGTTTACTGTCGTGTCAAGGAGAATATTGTGGCAGACACTTTAAGCTGATATCCAGTAGCTCAAGAACAACACTTGAGTTGTGACAGAGCATATATAGCTGCTGCCAAAATATATAAAAGAAATGGGATAGAAGACGATTTGCATAGATTAAAGGAGCAGCAAGAAGAAGATAATGATTGCAGACAAATAATGGAGTATTTACACAATCAGCCTGTAACAAAAACGGCCAATAATCTGCTGTGGAGGGACCAAAATCATTGTTGTTTAAAGGGAGAACTCACAGCATGTATTACAAAAAAAACATGCATTATTCTTCCGGTTGCCATGAGAAAGCAAATAATTAAATATGCACATAACACTTACAGACATTATGGGACAAATAAAGTGGAAAAATGGCTGAGTCATTGGTTTTACTGGCTGGGAAAATGCCAATATTGTGGACATGATTGGTAGATGCACTATATGTTCAGCAACCAAGCCTGCTAACACATCAGGAGTGGGGCCACTGCAACCTATATATGTCCAATGCCTGAACAGCTTACTAGCCTTAGACTTCTACAGACCTCTGCCTCCATTCAATAAAATGAAGTATCTCATGGTGACATATGATGTGTTTTCAAAGCTGGTAGTGGCATATCCAGTAGCTCAAACTAACGCAAGACAAACTATTCGAGTTTTGGAGCAACAATACTTTAAGACTGTAGGAATTCCAGACAAAATTCTGTCGGATCATGGAACACCCTTTATATCTAGTGAATTGAAGAAATGGATGGACAGGCATGGGATAAGACATATACTTACATCGATTCGTAACCCTCAGTCTAATCCATGTGAATGGATTGTGAGGGAGTTGGGGCATTTATTTCAGGTTTATGTACAGGATGATCATCGCAAATGGGTGAAAAAAACCTCATAAATAGTCAACATGATAAACTGGTCAAGAAATGAGTCTACAGGATTCGAACCTGTTTGGCTACATTTTGGAAGAAATATTCCGTATCCGTTTGAGACTAAATTGCTAGTGGGGATAAATCCAACCAACCAGAGAAGAGATGCTAAGCAAGCACTTAACCAGTTAAGAAAAATGGGCATGATACAACAGAAGAGGCAGGGAGACCTAAGGCCATATTCAGGAGGGAAGATGAGGTCATGGTGAGAGTTCATTCGGTGAGTCATCCTGAAAAACATATATACAAGAAATTCCAGCCAATATATGACAGCCCCTACATCATCAAGCAGCAATACGGTAATAACGCGTTTGTTATAGCACAGGGGATGGAGGAAAAGGGAACATATAATACCTGGTCATCGAGGTTAGTGAAAAGAGAAAAACAGCCACCGGACAGGTGGTAATAATACTAAATGAAATGTTTGGGAATAATAATAATGACAAGGAGGTTTCATTGAATAAAATAGTTTTTTTCCCCCATGCACATATTAATTAAGAAGAAATGCTTGTAAATAAATAGTTAAAAACAAACAAACAATAAAATCAAGTTAAATAAGTAGGTCAAATGAATGATTTAAGAGTAACATTTGTAGGATTAAATAAATGAATAAAATAAAAGGTTTAATTAAAGTGATCGAGTTAAATAAATAAATAACATGTCCGTAATAAAATAAAAATTGTTCTGAATTAAGACTTAAAGTTGTCAGAGATAAAATGGTCAAATATAGACACATTTTACTATCAAATGGGGATGGTGTAATGTACTAATATTGAAATTGGAACATAATAATTTTTCTAAAAAAATTATTAAAATAATCTTTCATAAAAGAAAAACGTAAAATTAAATGTTGAAGAGTTTATTACAGTTTGTTTTCGAAAAAGATAGGAGTCAAATAGTTTTCTATCAATAGTTTTTGAAATAAAAGTTAGAAAATAATTGATTAAAAGGGGGGAGGGGAAGTTTTGGTTAGAAAAGTTAAACTAAAAGTTTTATAAGAGGAAGTAGAGTTTATTATTATTAGTTGAAATATAATTTAAAGTTTAAAAAAATACAAATCTCTTTTTATTCAAATTAAATAAAAGTAATCTTAAAACTAGTTATATATGTGCATATATATGTGCGATTGTAAATAAATAAAAATGTATGCATAATAAATATTAAAATGAAATAAAAGAAGATTATCATTAAAAAAACACAGCGATGGCTATTAATTAAAATATAAAACAACAGGATTAAAAAGCTTGTCTCCAAAGGATTAGCTACTAATTAAAATTATATAAAATAATATGTTCACATGGCTATTACTAATTAAATGATCTTTCAAAACATGTCAAAGGATTATCAAAGGAATTTCAACAACAGGTATTGCCGGAGAATATTAAAAGGAACTTCGACAACACACTAGAGGTATAAATAGACCTTTTTTTATTGGACAATCAATTGAGTCAATTAAGTCATTGAGGACAATCAGTTGAGTTAATTGTATCAGAGGTCAGTTTATTATGTATCCAGAAACAAAAATGCAGTGTAAAAATCCACGGGAAACATATGCCTCTCCACAGCCTGAAGTCCGATGAAAACAGCAAGACCTGCCTGTGAAATAATGCCAGCGTAACAACTTGAAGAATCTCCATCAGTATCTAATTGTCTCCAATAATAATAATGAATAATAATGAAATACATCAAGGAAATGTCCGAGCTGGCTGGAAATATTTGTAATGGTAGCAGCAAACAAGAAGAAAACAAAGTTCTAAATCTACGTTCAAAATCCTAGGTAATATTTCATATTCTTATTTCTATAATAGCCATTGCATTAATTCGTAAAGCCTCCAGAGACAAGTAATTTGAACTCTATAAGCATGCATAAAATAAACTATTGATGTGCATGTTTGTGAATGCTATATGATTTTATAGACGTCAAATATTATTTGTGTTATATTATAGTGTGTTAATTTAAAATGTGTGTGTATTATATTAGATTTATAAAATGTTTAAAATTAGTAAATGTTAGTTAATAAATTGTCTTTAAAATTAAACTTTATTTGTCAGTCAATTCTTTTTATAAATTCATTTTACCAATATTTCCATCAATTCTTTTATGCCTTTAGTTAAGGAATAAATTCTTATTGGTTACTAGTAACTGAGCTAGTCATGGATATTTAGGCATTGAGTTAGTGGCCATTGTTCAAAGTGCGTTGTTTATTCTTCAGAATAAATAGCTGGCACTTGTGTTTACACGAAACAAAAAAGTGCTTTGAACTTGGTGCTGAACTCAACAGTCAAAAAGAAGTTATGTCCTGGAAATGTAATGCTAGTTATATACTTTATAGCTATCGGTTGGACATACATATTCTCCGAATATGCTCTTCTCTGCTTAAGAGACCGGTGTTTCGAGCTCCCATATTTAAACACGGTACACTAGATATGAGAACACTTTATATAGCACTGATGTTATTGCTATTGGTCTATAATTGTTTAACTTTCTATAATCCTTACCTTTTCCTTTAAACAATAGCCTTACTCTTGTATTACCCCAACTACCCGGAAAATCTCTCTTCTGTGCCATCTTATTAAAACATGATAATAGTTTTAATTTTGCCTTTTGCCCTAAATTCATTCCCATCTCTGCTGTCCATTCATCCAAACCTCTTGCCTTTCCACCTTTCAATTTCTCACTTGCCTCATTCAGTTTTTTTGTAAACAATATATTACCATTACTATAAGCTCTGATGTTTGCTATCACTCTGTCTTTTACATCTAACATCTTTTCTATATCCATTACATATGTGTTTAAGACTATTTCTAATTCTTCCCCTAGAGCTACACTCTATTCTCTCATCATCTAGTAATACTAATTCTCTTTCCCCTATGTTCCTTCTTTTAATGTATTTCCAAAATTTTTTACTCTCATCTCTTCTCCTTGTATTAATATCTTCCAACAGTTTACTATTCAGTTTCATTCTCTCTCTCTCTCTCTCTCTCTCTCTCTCTCTCTCTATATATATATATATATATATATATATATATATATATATATATATATATATATATATATATATATATATATCTATTTTAGCCAACTTCTTTTTTTCTAAGTACTTTGTCCATTTAGTATTAACATCTTTTTCAATTTCTTTGTTATTAATAGCATACTTATATTCTCTGAAGCCTTTTTTCTCTCTTTTATACTTTTACTAACTGTCACTTTCCTATTTCTCTTATTCTTCTGAATATTCTCACCTAAAACTTTATTTGCCACTTTTTCTATTTGACCACACCAGTCCTTATACTCATACTCAACCAACTCCTTCATGGTTTCTTCAACTTTTATTTTATACTCTTCTAACTTATTCTTATCATTCACTCTCCATCCATACTTTTCACTATCTTTTCTACTTTTATTATTATTTTTCATCACATTGCTAAACATTATTATTATAAAGAGGTGATGAACTATTACACACTCTATTTTTATTATCAAACATGTTAATTTTCAGAATAGGTTCTTCTTCTTCTCTTAGATGTGTTTTCACTACTGCTAATACCTCAAGCTCTTCATTTTTCATAGCTTTGTTTAATTCCAGCCACTTTTCTGGTCTTCTACCAGCTTGCATATTCAAATACCCAATTTCAATAATTTCTTCTTTCCTAACTACTCTTTTATAAATTCTTTTAACTCTTTCTTCTCCATTATATTTATAAATAACTTGCTTACTATTAATTTTACAGGCCCATTCCCTCTCCACATCTACATTTATATCTAAATCAGATACCTTCTGATTATTACTTACATTCTGTCCATTCTTCTTCTTTCTGATAACACTGCCACTTAAAATCTCACCCCCTTTATAAGTTTCCCAAGCTATATTCTTTATAAATGAAACTCCCTAAAATTTCACTTTCTTCTTTTTCTAAGTGCAATTCTTCTTTACTATATAACTCCCTCTTTCCAATAAAAAATCCCACACATCCACAAACATGATATCATTTCTCTCATACCATTTTTTCAATCTCTCAAGGACCAATAATTCAGGTTCTGGTACAATATAGACACTAAATATTGCAACTTGATCAAGGAGTGTGAGATTAATAATGCAAAGAAGATAAACAAACCACATTAATCAGCCAAATATAACCTGTTCTGAAAGCAGACTAATGAATAGTGATTCTGAAAGTAGACTAATAAAGAGGCATTTATAATGTCCAACTTTCATATAAAATATTTATTTATTATAGACAATAAAGCCAATTACTCAAAACTTTAATAGATTTATAAATGTAGATGATAACAATCAACCCTTAAGTTATCCACAATTTCAATCTGTAGTCAAGGCAATCTCCTTTAACAATAAAGACCACCTTTATTCTGATATGTTTACATAGATATTAAAAATTGCAAACTGACAAAGAAATGTGACGTTTGTTTAAATATCTTTGCATTATTAATCTGACACTCCTTTGTCAAATTATAATTTTTAGTGTCTATATTGTAGCATTTTTCATGTTCTGTTAGACCTTTTATTACACACTAGAATGTGTGAGTTAAGCTATGAAAAAGAAAAATATTTCATTCATATTCTAAAAACAGTTATTTTCCTGATTAACTTGATCTAATATTACTTAGTATTATGATTGGAATTGCCTATGAAGTTAGTTTTAATTTATAAAAGAGGGCACCATAGTTCATAGTAAGGAAAGTAGTTTATTGTTTAAGGCTCAAACGGGATCTTTAGCTACAAAAGAATATACATGTAAATGGAAAAATATGGGTGATTTATTTTGTAAATTATGTAAGGAAGGAATAGAAAATATTAGGCATTTGTTAATTGAATGTAAATGTTTGATAACAGAAAGGGTACATATAATGAAGTTGTGGAAAAATAAATATGAAAAGAGTGATTATACAGAAAGTGAATTATTGGTTTTTATGCTGGGTTTGGGGAAAGATAAGGGGGATTTAGATATAAAGGTTATAGAGTTGACAAAAATTATGTTGTGGAAATGGGATAGAGCAGATTATGGGTAAATTTAGAGTGGGGAATGTAAAAGAAAGTGGCTAACAGGTTTATCTGGGCATAATTGCTGAGATATTCTTGACTTCGTTTAAGGAGAAGCCATAATACATCACATCACATCACTTCCTTGTATCCCATAATTTTAAAGCAAATAACTGAAAAGATTGGGATTACATTTAAAATTACTTAAACATTTATATGAATTTTTCCCCGGGACTTAACTTTTAAATAAGCATATTGGCAACGGTAACTTATTCATTTCTCATGCAATTAGTTAACAATAAATCAAACAAATTTAAAATTAATAACACCCAATGAAAGATTGATATTAAATATAAATATTTTATTATAACAAATTAAAATATTTAAAAGATAAATTATCAAATAAAATTTGAAAGCACATACATACTAATCCAGACAATAACATTAATCAATTAAAACAATTCTTATTACACTCTTAGGTTTTTCTAGAAAGATATACCTGAGAGTCCCTTGAGTAATACAGTGAATGTCTCTATCAGTAGTATATTATAAGCTTATAATTTAGGTTAGTTTGCAAACAATTTAGTCACAAATCAGATATGAATAATCTTAGCTTACCAGTAAGATATGCATAGACTGTAGATTACACCATGCATCATTTTTCTGGGGGTGTAGAATGAGCTCATGAACATTGGTCTTAAACTGTTCCTGGTCCATCCTAAGGCTAGACTCGAAAATTTCTTGGACTTTTCCTTTATGGTAAAAGGTATCTGCGAATGCTCCGATATTCACTCCTGCATGAAGACTTTATTCAGTAAGTGACAAGTAATATTGCTGTATATAAGTAGTCTGGGATAGAACATTTTCTTTATTCTGGACACAAACTGCTAGGTAAGGAAAAGACACAAGACCTAGTTTGAAGTTTTTCTGCCATTTTTATAGCCTTGGGTCAGTTTTTAGATTTCTGCACATAAACTTTTATCTTTTGTTTTATTAAAAATACAAGTCAATAATTTTGCACATTCTTTATTAGTTTTAAGCCACAAAGTTTTTTTTATATGCATTGTTTCCACCATCTTTAATTAGAGTTAAAAAGATTTTCCTGATCATAATCTTTTATGATTGGAATTTCGTTTTGTTTATCCAGATTAGCAATCTGCATGTCTTTCTTATTCTTTCCAATTTTAACTTTAATTTTTAATTAAACAGATAATATTAAACATAAAAATAACTTTCACTGCATGTTATCTAAAAAATAAATTATACTAATTAAAAAAAATTAAATTGTGTTTTTTGAAGATGTTTAAATTTTACTTTAAAAAAAATTTTTTTTTAAATATTACCAAATGGCAATATATTTGAATGATACATATGTAGAATGGTTCAATATAAACATATCAGACCATATATAATAAGTGATACTATTTTTATTGTTAAAGGAGGTTGCCTTGACTACAGATTGAGATTGTTGATAGCTTAAGAGTTGATTGTTATCATTTACATTTGTGGGTTACCTTGACTACAGGTTGAAATTGTTGATAGCTTAAGGGTTGATTGTTATCATCTACATTTATAAACCTATTAAAGCCTTGAATAATGACTTTATTGTCTCTACAATTAAGTGTAAAGCTAAACTAGTCAATAAATAATCAAAATCACCCCAAATTCATAACTTGACCAGACTAGCCAAGAAAATAAACTCTAAAATACTATATAGATATAATAAACACCTCCATTGCTTCTCCATTCTTTTTAAATTCATATAAATAAAGATATAATAAAAGACAATGCCCCCCAAGATGCATTTCGTGCTGAACCAGCACTCATCAGTTGGCCCAGGTCACTATCTCTCATATATATCTTTATTATATGCAAAGTATTTATCTAGAGTAAATTGTTACATTTTCATTTTCCATTGTCAAACTCCCTCCACTCACAACTTTGACGCTATCCATTTCAGATAAATACACTAATGATTATTACTAATCATTTTTGAAACTAGAGATTATCTCTAGCACAGATATAAACTTTAAACCTCAGTTAAAGATTAATATATCTGATTTTTTTATTAATCTTTAACTGAGGTTTAAAGTTTATATCTGTGCTAGAGATAATCTCTAGTTTCGAAAATGATTAGTAATAATCATTAGTGTATTTATCTGAAATGGATGGCATCAAAGTTGTGAGTGGAGGGAGTTTGACAATGGTAAATGAAAATGTAACAATCTAAAATACTACCAATTAGTCTTGCATTGGTGGTCAAGAGGTCAGCATGACTGCCTTGCACTTGCAGGCAATTGCCCGGGTTGCGGGTTCGTGTCCTGGCCAGTGCTATGACACTTTATAAAAAATACTACCAATTATTTCACTGCTACAAGTGTAAAGAATTACAAAATAACAATGTATTTAAAGTAAACATTACCCACAATTTCACTTAATTGCCATACATCCTTAATATTAAAAGAACTTTTAAATAAGTTAATTGCTTCACAATCATAAATTTTTAATAATAAAGATTCTTTAATTCTTTTCTTTCATTTTCATTTTCTGCTTTGTATATCCATGAAAAAGATACAAGCCAAATTATTAATTTTGATGAAACTAAGGTTGTCTCTTTTGAAAGAAATGAAATAAAAAGAAGAATTACAGAATATTTATTATTAAAAATTTATGATTCTGAAGCAATTAACTTAATTAAAAGTTCTTTTAATATTAAGGTTAGATGGGAAGTAAGTGGAATGTGGGTAATGTTTAGCTTAAATATGTTGTATTTTGTAGTTCCTTACACTTGAAAAGCCTGCTTGCAGCAGTGAAACCTTTGATAGTATTTTAGAGTTTATTTTCTTGGTTAGACTGGTTGAGTTGTGAATTTGAGTAATCCAATTGTTTAAATTTTCATACATTGTTTATTGATGAGACTTTTATATTTTATTAGGACCATTTTAAATAACATGATTGATAGAAATCTTTCATTCTCTTAGCAAACATCTTGGTAAAAAGAATTGTATTAAAATCCATTAGGTATTTTTAATTCAAAATCTCTTACACATAAATTGCTGACATTTTCTATACATTTACAATTTATCAACATAGCGCTGTATAAATATTTAGTTATATTAGCAAAAATAGAAAAATATTTTCACCATTTTATTATTTAATTTTTTAAGGCTTATTATCAGCTAAGTTGTATTATATATATATATGAAAATAATAAATATACGAACTAACTAAAGGAAAAATAAAAACATAATAAAAACACAGAATTACTTCTTTATAAAACTGCTTTAATATTTCAACCAGCTGACTGGTTTTCATCAGAAAGCATGGCAAAATGGTCTGGAAATAGCCATTTTGCTGAGCTTTCTAATGAAAACCAGTCTATATATATATTGTAACCCTTGTCATAGTAGTGCAAAGGTTACATGATAATATTTTAATATATATATATATATATATATATATAATTAGTTTCCAACCAGTAACCATCTAAACATTCACAGTAAATATAGCAACCAATATTGCTAACTGCTGTCAAGGCAACCTTCACACCTTTTAATAGCAAGAATGGAAATCCATTCTTACTAATGGTCCATTGAATATATATGGACACTTAAAGATTGCAACTTGACTACAGAGTATGAAATATTGTTACAATGAAGTTTAAATAAACCTCCTTAAACATGAAATAAACAGGTCACTATAATGCAGACTAATAAATAGTCATCTAAAACATTACTTAATGCAATACTTTTAAATTGCCCATGTATTATTTAGAAATAATAAGCGAAATAGTGCCTAAAGCTAATCTGGGATAATGATGTAATTAGTTTCCAACCAGTAACCACCTAAACATTCACAGTAAATATAGCAACCAATATTGCTAACTGCTGTCAAGGCAACCTTCACACCTTTTAATAGCAAGAATGGAAATATTCATGCATATAAAATTATGTAACTAAAGATTATTTATTTTGTAAATATGCATGGATATGTTTATTTAATTAATAAACCTAGATAAAGTAAAAAGAGGATTGTATGCAAATGAAGTTGGTGGTATACAAATAAGATAGATTTTCTTTCTCACCCCTTTGTTGTTGAAAAAGAAGAGAGATAATTAGCTAAAAAACCAAACTAGAAAAGAATGTGTCAATTTGCAATTAGAATTTACTAGCCCATAAAGAAATTATGAAAATATTTATTACATTAGAATACCTTTTGAATATGGACTAGAAAGAAGGAAATAGCACATTGGTTCCTACCATAAACATATTGCTCAGTTCTTACTAATTATCCTAAGCTGCTAGGAAAGAAAGAAGCTGAACAATGCACTTAAGTTGCTAAAAATATTATTTAATAGAAGGATAATTCACTAAAACAAGTATAACTGTGTTCAACACTTGTTTGATTAGCAATGATACTAAAATCATTAAGAAAAGATATCTAAAAGAAGATGAGAGAATTCAAGAACTAAAATGGTAAGATATTTTGAAGAAAAAGAAATGCAATATATATATATATATTAATAGTTAAAAAAATAGTGCCAGACTATTAAAGAAAAAAAAATTTTAATTGAAAATATTCGAGGAATGAATTATACTTTAATTCAATATACAAATATAAATGAAAGTATTACTATAAAAACTGCATGAAATAATTAATTTTTTAATATACATTCATGAAAAGCTTTAGTAAAGAGTTACAGAAAATAAAAGATATAATTTTTTTATTATAATATCCAGCTTGATAAGTTTATGCAACAGGGAATCTACAAATTAAGACTATGTTTTATTTGTCTTTTATTGCATTAATAAATTATTTTATTATTTATTAATCTCTTTGTTGTTTTATGTAATATTGAACACAAGTAGTATTATAATACTTTTTAAAAAAAATATGCCAATAATAAAATATAGGCCACACATATGATTCTGAGAAAGAAGCAAATTCTCCCCCCCATAGCTCTGAGAACATGCCCACCAATGAGTGAAGTATCTAGATGTTTTGGTGATAAAAACAATTGATAAATAATGATATTATTGTAAATAACATTAAGTTAACATTCTTATTTAAAATATATTGCAGCCTAGTGTTTCAATAAATAAAAACAAAATAAATAAAATATAAGAAAGCAATTCTGATGGTAAAAGTTCTCATTATTCTTCTGAATTAATTCTATTTTATTCATAGGATTTAGAAACAAATATTTCTATATTTGTCACATTATTGGTGAGGATTTAAGCCTGAAATAATAAAATAATACTATTACCCATTACACCAATAAAAAAATGATATCATAAGTACCATCAAATAATTGTTTGCAACCTGGTTACCATTACAATATGTTATATTTTATTATATAGTTAGAGATTCAGTCAGGATTTATTTAACAGAAGACATTTTAAATTTTCAAACTTAGATTGTTCATTTAATAAATTTTTAGATCTGTTAAAATGCCTTGCTCTTTATTTTGTTTTTTCATAGGTTATGTTGGATAACCATAAAAAAACACGGTCTCGCATTGGTGGTCGAGAGGTCAGTGCGATTGCCTTGCACTTGCAGGCAGTTGCCTGGGTTGCAGGTTCGCGTCCTGGCCAATGCTACGACACTTAAAAAAAAAACTATAAAAAAACACTTGGTTTGTTCCACTTGTACCAACATTGTGTTGGCACATAATAATTTTGTTTAAAAAATTATTAAAATAAAAATCTTTCGTAAAAGAAAATGTAAAATTAAAAGTATAAGAGTTTTTGAAATAAAAGTTACAATCAATTAATGAGTCAGAAGGGGGGAGGGGGTTTCACTTCAGAAGCATCAAATTAAAAGATTATAAAAGAAATAAAGAGTTTTTTTTATTATTATTGATTGAAATATAAGTCAAAAGGTTAAAAACATAAATCTCTTTTTATTTAAGTCATCTTCAAACTAAATAGTGAATGGATCTCAAATTATATATGTGCGTGCAACTGTAAATATAATGTATGCATATTAAATATTAAGAATAAATGAAAGTTAAAAAAATTAAAAAGACACTCAGTGATGGCTATTAATTAAAAATATAAAACAACAAGTTCAGTGATTGGCTACTAATCACAAATGTAAAATCAACAGGATTAAAAAGCTTATCTCCAAGGGATTAGCTACTAATGAAAAGAACTTCGACAACAGATATTGCTGGAGGATATCAAAATGAAAACATGCCTCATGTATAAATAGACAATTTTTTTATCGAACAGTTAATTGCATTAAGTCGAGTTTGAGTTGAGTTCGAGTTGAGTTTAAGTTGCGTTCAAGAGAGTTATATCAGTCAGTTTATTATAGATCCAGAATCAAGAATGCAGTGTTAAAACCTTGGAAAACATATGACTTTCTCCAGCCTGAAGTCCAATGAAAACAACCAATCTACCTGATAAAATTGTTGCCTGCATAACAACTTGAAACCGCTCAATATCTAATTGTCTTAAAGAAAATGCCTCAGAATAATCAGCATCAAATCTCCACAAGAAAACTTCAAATCTAACTGGTTAGAAATACTTCATTAGAAGCAGCAAACAGCAAGAAGTATCCACGTTCAAAATCCTAGGTAATAACATTTTTTTTCTTATTTCTAAAGTAGCCATCGCATTCATAAAACCTCAAGAGTCAAGTTTAAGAACTCTATTGCATACATAGACGAACTATTAATATGTGTATTTTAAATGTTGTGTGTATTCATGTGCTAGTATATTGATTTCATTGTATTTTAAATTTCAAATATTATTTAATGCTTTCTCATAAGGTATTATAGTGTGTGAATTATATATGTGTGTGTTATATTAGTAAATAAAATTTATAAAATATTTAAATTTGTTTAGTAAATGTTAATCAAAATAAATTGTCTTTAAACTTAAAACTTTATTTGTCGGTCAATTTTTTTAACCACTAATTAAAACTATATTTTGTTATTGAATTAGATAATAGACTGAGCTAGTTAAGGGATTTTTTGAGTGTTGGATTATGGGCCTACTCTCCGAACATGTTAGTCTTAGACTATCTGGTGCCCAGGGTTTACTCTGAAATAAATAAAGTGTTTGTATAGTAGGGGTTTGAATCTAGCAGACAAGGGCGGCCACGATCTGGAAATGTGATCGTGTTATGCATTGCATAGCTCAACCTGATCATGGGTATTATTGATAGCTAAAGCTATCAATAATATTTTCCACTTTGCTCGAATGTGCCGGTTCGTTTATGTAGTATTTATAATTAAATAAGGTTATAAATGTATATAGAAATAATTTTGTAACCCAGCTAAACCAATCTGAGAGAGCAAGTAAACTCACAATGGATCGAACCCGGTACACACTAGATATATTTTTTAGACTTATATAAACCATGTAGTGGTTTTATCCACAATAAAAAGAATTGCATTAAATAATATCATTATTATGAAATTTATTAAAAATGAAATATTTTGGCATGCAATACTATTTTTTAAAATTGTTTTTACTCATCCTGTTTTCTTTAGATTTGGACTGTAATGTGGATTATAGATCAATTACAAGCTAGAAAACAAACCCAAATCCACGTCCAAAGAAAATATGTTTAGTAAAATGAGTAATAAGATAATATAACAATTAAAGATAATATCAAAAAATAAAAAAAGCTATTTAGTAAAAGGTGCAAAAAGATGATACAGCATAATAAAAAAGTAAAAGAAAGATAATATTGTTATTAAAAATATCTTGCATAAGACAGCTGCAGAATCAATCTTAGGATCCCACATTACAAGGACAGCTAGTCTACAACTTCTCTAAACTGAGTAATACCTGTGAGCTCGATAAAATATTATTGATAAAGACAATTTCATCACATGCAAAATTTCTGTAATTATGAGGCAATATTGTTAAAACAAGTTTTATTTTTAAATAAATTATTAATATTGATATATTATTTTTTTTATATAAATTTGGATATTTAAATAGAAGTGATTGGGAAATCTAAACATTTTTATTTACATATAAATTTTATTAATTATAGCAACAAAAGGATGTTGCTCTGTATGGTTTTGTGCAATGCCCTAACAAAAGGACATGTCTTTATGGTTTTATGCAATACCCTAGAGTGTGTATAAAATATATTTCGAGGCTTGAGCAATTACCATAACAAATCTAAATAAAGAAATATTCTTCTTATACTTAAATAAAAAAAATATTTACAATCGGAATGTGTTTTGAACAATAAAGTGTTTAAGCAGTTTCAACAGTTATATATAAATTTTATTAATTATCAAGACAAAATGGCATTGGCTTATTTGGTACAGCATAATAAAAAAGTATATGTGTAGTATATTTTGAGCTCAAGTCACAAATTTTGAAGTTTGATCACAATAAATCTAAGTAAAAAAGGTCATCACATGATCACTATCTCATACTAGCACCTAATTGTTATTAAACAATTATATGCTAATATGAGATAGTGATCATGTGATGTTTAGTGGTTTAACACCAATCCTGCCAAATAGGATAGTGGTGGCTATGGTTGTTAAAGAGCCAAAAACACCAAAATGTATCGGTGCTGAATTGAGTTCAGATCCATATGACTATATAAGCTATTGAGCTTGGATTGAAAATATTTAATTGTGTTTTCAATTTCATTCTCATAGTTTTGTAGTTAAATAGAGTTAAAAGGTGGGTGCTGGAGGTTGCATTAGATCCTAAGATCTAGGTGCAGTGCTCTCAGATCCAAGGCTCCTCACTGATGAAGGCCACAAGCCAGAAACTAGTCTGGGGATTTTGGATGAGTAGGCACTAGATAGGGATTTTATGCACAAGCCTTCTGGCATCCATTGATTGCTCTTGTTAGCACAAGATGGCACTACTATATGGAAAGTTTTGCTTTGTAAAGAAGGTCATCTCATCTTTAAATAAAACATACTTACACTCAGAATGTATTTCTAACAATAAAGAGATTCAAAAATGTAATTATTTTCATTTACATATAAATTTTATTAATTATCTTGGTGTCTTAATATCCCCATGATAAAATAGCTTTATGCCCCACACAACCTACACACCCACACATGGTGGCCCTACCCCTTACAATAATTCATATAGTAAATGATTATGCATAGGCTGCTCATTAATATTAATCAGCCAATTTGGTGAGTTTATTGGAGGGTTTTACCTCTAAATTTAAAACAAAGAAACAACATTGACTTTCTTTTTATTTGCCTAATAATTCATAACTGAAGTATTCATTGAGTTTGCTATATTATGGCATAATCAATAGGTAATGAAACCTACACATTCATATATATAGAATATGTACACATATTGAGTATATATAAACATATAATTGAGTTAATATTGTATTTAATAAGTAAAAACATCACATGTACATTATTAATGTTTTGTATTAATAAATAATAAAGAAACATATATTTATATAATAGTATTAAATAATAAAACCACGTATTGTATAATAAAATAAAATATATTATTTGGATTATTTGAGCATGGAGCAAATAAAGTAAGGCTTTTATGACAAAAATATTAGATATGTACTTGAATAACATTAGCATTGTATAATTATCGTTATTAAAATAGAAGTAGCCATATTCGGTAAATTTGGAATCAACATCAGACCATTTATAATAAATTCCAACTGAATAAATATTTGAAATTCAAACTAGTTCATATATGGGCATGTTGAAACAAGATCAGACCATATATGGTTAATCCAACTCATGAATACTTAGCACTCCAGAAAAACAATAGAAAATAAAGGGGCATATAAAGTTCCCTAAACCAAACTCCTGCCTCTGGAAGTGTTGAAAGCAAGACTAGGTTGTCATTACATGTAGCCATGATATTTTGTAATTTTGTACATCTTTATGACACTTTTAATTGTGTATATGCAAATACAAGTTTAAAAAACTGCATTATTAGTTTATTAATTTTTCTTTCTTTCTCATTATTCTATATGTAACTGATAGTCATAGATATATATGATTGGCCATGTTTTAACACAGAAGATTGGCACAGACCTTCCCAGAATCAGAATTGCCAGGTATTGCAATACCACAAATCAGAATTGGCATGTTTAACATAGATAATACATCCACTGGATTACCTTTTTATATGTGCAAAGGCTAGGAATTGATTTCTAATTAATGGCTTAAGGGATAATGGTGTGAAAATTGCCATGTTTATCTGTTCATCAGCCAGTGAGTAATCAAGATAATAAATAGATTATGCAAACCAAAATCATCTGAAAAGCACAAGTATAATAAAGTTGTGACAAAATTTAATTAGTTCTTTTAACTCTCAACCCTCCAAACACATTGCCCAGTTCCATTTTAGAAGAATAAAAGTCTAATGAGACAATTAAAGACTAGGATATTAGGGGTATCCTTAAAAATTATATATATATACTGTACCGGTCGAAAATGTATGTCCATCCAACAAGATTTAGAATCTAAGCAAAACTACCCCAAATCCAATCATACGCGAGATACACAGGTCAGGAGCAATCATGAATTCTAATCTATTTGCCCATCCCCCAAATCTATAATATTATGAACAACACCTACGGAGATACCACATAAATTCATTATATCCTGGCCCGGTGCTACAATGTTTTACATGAGACTCAACTGGTGATGATGATGAGAGATTGAGTAAACCCAAGATATTAAGTTATGAGTATACATAAATATAAATATTAATAAGGAGATTCGAACAACTGGATTGTCTAAATATAAATATTTATTTTGAACAGAATTAAAATGAGTTTATATATATACAATTATCAACTCTACGCATGTGAAACTTTATTTGGATTACAACTATTCAAGAAACTTATTACAATTAACTTTATTTTGACAGATTTAATGTAGTGTGGCAGTTACAAGAAATGGATTTATCGGAGTGGTTTGGTGGCCATTTCATACATAAAAATACATTTATCAAGATATAATCGAGTTTTGCAGATTAACGATTTCGGTTTTAATACCTAAGCTTATTTTATTTAGATACTTGATTTATAATAATTTAGAGGATACATTTTTGATCGGCAATATAAAACATTATTTCATTTACATTGTCAACATTTAACGATGGGATATAGCGAAAACTCAATAATTGCGGGAAAGGTTTATTTCTGTAAAGAGGGAGGGTAGCTTCATGAGAAGTTGGGTTTAAACTCCAACAATCGAAAACGGAACATTTAATTACCGCATATCATTACGATTTACTTTGCCAAACAGGCTGGAAACTAACTGTAAGAAACGGTGGTGCTAGCATAATATCAGCGAGAGGAAATGGCACATTTGGTCAGGATAAGGTTATTCTCCAATTTTCTATAATGATGGTACGTGCCAGATCCATGCTAAGATGGTACAGGAAGAGAAGGTGGGTAGGAGAGTTCTGTGGGCCAGGCTGTGGCACATTTATACATTGTATCATCTACCCTAACCTGAATGTTCTAGAAGTAAACTTAGACTTTTTTATAAATGAGGATACAAATGATGAGGCTTTGAATCCCTGGAGTGAGGTACAGGTGATTCAAAGCAGTACAAAATATATATACTTGGAGGAGAAGAATGACTAACGAAATGATCATGACTCCCTGGAGTGAGGTACAGGCGAATCAGATCAAAGCCTATGATAATTAAACCCTTATCCATCCAAGGCTATCTCCATCCGCTCTCAAAATCCCCTAAATCACACAAACTTGCAGGGCTGTCTGCCTTCTTATTTCACAATCATCACCTGTGTAAATTAGAGTCAGATAAGAAAAACAACATCACCAGCTATATCAGGGACTTAATAAGAATGGGTTTTGATCATAGAACAATAACCAAAAGGATTGCAAGCTTTTGTAAAAGACTGCAACAAAACACAAAAGATGACAGACAACCTCTAACTATACCCTACATACATGCAGTAGCTAAAAATTTCAGTAAAATATTACAGAATGAATTCAAACTCGGATTCAGAACCTTTCCAAACACCAATAGGCTCATCAACAATACTAAAGACAAAAGAAATATAGAAGAAACTCCCCATGTTGTTTATAGAATTGTGTGCCCACAGACAGGGTGTGATTCGGTATATTATGGGAAAACTCGGGCCACAGTGAGCAATAGACTGGCTCAGCATAGATATATATATATACAAAAGCTACAACTAAGGGAGAGGGCAGCTCGATATTTTCTGACCACTAGCAGGAGCACAATCGTAGATTTGAGCCATCTAAAGCCGACATCGTATGCACAAAAACAAATGATGTCAAGAGGAAGATCAAAGAGGCATGTTACATCACCAGCGATGCCAGATCAATAAATAGAAGGGACACATGCTTCACGGTTTCGAAAAGGTGGATGTTGTAAATAAGTTGCATGCATTTGCATAGAGTCAACAGCCTAAAAAAGGACTATGTTATGCAGCTGCAAGGGCTCCGAAAGTGCTAAGTCCATAAAATTGAAGCTTACTAACAATAAACTTATAGTTTCACCTCAGCTATTAATTTTAGCTTATCAGTAACTTATGAATAATTGAACATATGCTAGCAACACTATCATAACAATATAAAATCAATAAATTTAAACTATTAAAGAAAAGCCTTAAATGGTTTAATAAATACATAATGACAGGCTAGGATAATAACCTACATAATCTAAAGTCATTGATTATAAATTAACTAACATTAATGAAGCTTACAGTGCTCCCCCATTCCTGAATCAATATTTCAATATAGGAAATAAAAATTAAAGTAGTGCAAATTACAAAACAAATTTAAGTCACCAGCCTTTGTGGTGATGATGATCAATAAGAAATTTTATAAAACTAATGGACACCAATAGCCACCCAGATTGCAAAAATATTTATACATTTCGTATAAATTTACGATAAAACATTTAGATAAAAAAATATTCATTTAAAGTATAACCCACTCTTACGAAGTATTTAAAATAATTAACAAGAACTCATTAATTTCCCCCCCTTCCCTTTTTAATAGAAGTTCATAAGATTAAGTTTTTAGTGGCATTTATAAATAAAGTGAGAAAATATAAAAATATTATAAAAATTAAATCATGACCGCACTAACTGATAAAAATAATAAGCGTGAGTTGGATGACAGAAAAATTAGGTAGCAAAGAATTGATATAAATGATTAACAGAGCTTAAAAAGATATTAAATAGAATGAAATTATTAGTTTACAAATTAAATTATATAGTTAAAATTGGATAAGGCGGTTATACAGTCTTTTGGCTGGTTACCTCAGGATTCTTTGGAAGTACTGGCGAATCTTCTATGGCAGGCAGCATTCTTTGGGGCTACATTGTGACAAGGGTCAGCTGAAGACAGCAGATGGCAACTTGGCTCTCCAAAATTTCAAACGAACGTGAAGTCACCTAGCAACAACTGACCAAATTCTAACATAATAGATTTTTAGCTCTATTTATGTCAGTTTTTAGCCCATCAGAGAATATTTATTCTAAACTAGATTTCCTGCCTCTTATGAATCTCTATTTTAGGAGAATCTTTACTCTATTGTTAGTAAGGATTCAGTTTTGAGATAACTGTCTAAAATCAATTCAAATCAATTTCCTGTTTGGAAATGGATTTGACAAAACAATGTTGATAGCTAACTAAAATCCATTAGCTTTGTTTTTAGATTTTACTTTGTAATTTTAATTTACAATTTCCCCCTTTTTTTAAATCATGAGACAGACTCCCCACCCCTTTAATTATTTTAGACAGTTATCTTGAATTTATATTTTGTTTTATGAAAAAAATTATAACGTATTAAAATAGTAAAAAAATACAATTTTAGAAGATACAAAATTATCTAATATTTTTAATTATGTATATACACTCCTATAATATACATTTTACATCAACAAAAAAATGGAGCATGATCACACATGGACTGTGGTAGAACCGTGAAACTCAATCTTGAACTAAAGTCAACCATTTCGATATATATATTGCAACCTTATATTTAGCCCTGTGGATTAAATATAATCTATTGTTTTTTAAAAAAATTTTTAACTTAAATAAACTTAAGCTATAAAATCTTAATCAAGTGTTCCAATTTATTAATGAAACAGTTTATTAAACATATTCAAATATCAACTGCTTAAGAAAAATTAACTAGCTTACTTAATATTTGTTTAAAAAATCCAAATTTAATAATTTAAACATAGACAAAAGTTACTTTGAAGTGTATTATGTCTTAAATTAATGCAGTGAATAAAGTTTTTGTTGCTGGTTGTACAGTAAAAATTTATTTTTATTAAAGTTTTTATTTTGCCAATTTTCAAAATAAGCTACATTTAAAATAGTATATTAAAAGGTATTATTTTTAGTGTAATATCTGTTTAAAGTTAGAATTCAAATCATTAAGCTTAAAGATAGCTAAGTTGAAAGAAGTTTTATATAAGTTTTTCTAACTAGTTTAGGTTCATTGTTTTTAAAATGTTGATTGTATTTAGTATACATATGTGTAGAAAGATTTAAAAAAAGTTTTGAAAGGGATTATTAATAAAATTATTAATTATATTAAAAGTAATATATTTAAAAAAGGGTACTTTAAACAAAGACAGTTTTAAGGAACTCTTAAAAGATAAAAGAATGTTTATTCTGAATAAAATAAGTTTAATTAAATAAATAATTTTTATTAAAGTGAAATAAATGACTTATTTAGTCATTAAATAAAGTTAATAAAAGTTAATTATTTTTACTGTCTAGACATCATGTGTTTAGAAAATTTTAATTAGTAAATTCAAGGTCAAAATCTATAAAGAAATGACCTTGATAATTAGAAAGGTTAAAAATACACTAATGTTTAAAGATTCTACCCTAAAAGTTAAATTAAAATTGTTGAATTATACCATATGATATATAATGCAGTAAAAATAGCACACAGGTTTTTATAAAAAAAATCTGGAAAATAAAAATATATTATCTTTAAAAAATAGCTTTATTATCATTTAATCAGTTTTAAAAGGTTTTTAGTTCATCTCATTTTAAATTGCTTATTATTTTATCAGTTTAAATGTCCAAGTACCAAGTTAAAGTAATCCTTGTATTGCTGTTCTACTGTGCATGTTTCATTTATTCATCTCAGTAATAAATCACTAAAAGATGCAATAATGATATTATTTTTAAAGAAAATTATAAAATCCTGAATGGAACCTATAAGACATCAAGATATGCATATGTTTATTTTATTCTATTTATAGACTTTTAGTTAATTCGAACTTTTGATTAGTAAATCATTAACATTTTAGTATCACTTTTAAATTATTTGCTGGCACTAATTTTATTTTTTAATGATGTTACCTCTTATATTTGATAAAGCTCTGGTCTTAGAATAAATAATTTATGTAACAGTATAATTAATGAAAGATGGTCAACATTAAATTATTAAAAATAAATTTGAAAGCTGTTATATTTCTATCAAACCAAAGAGTTGCAGTAATGAATTGTTTAAAAATTATTGCCAGTTTTAAAAAAAAATAAAACGCAATAGTTTTAAACTGCTTTATATAATTCTAATGAAAGAGAACATCATCCAGATTAACTTTTGCAATATGTTAGAAAAGACTTTGTTTTTTTTTGTCAATGCATATAAAATATTTTTTTGTTATTATAAGTTATTAATTTAGAATTCATCTACCTATTTATTTAAAGCAAATTTTCATTGTTTTGTTAAAAAAGAAATAATTCAAGTTCACTTCATGCATTAATATTAATGAAATAATATTTAACTATATAAATGAACTAAACTATTCATTACTTATATATTGTCAACTTTGTGTTGCTTGCTGTTCTCAGCTCATTTTTTTTTAAAATTTATATTTCAGTTATGGGCAATGCTGTTAAGAAACTCCTGCTCCGGACTATTGTGTGCATATTTATTTTATCTACGATAATAAAAGACTGTGTTATGGCCTATTGCATTAAAAAAATAACAAAAGAACTCCTCAATTAAAAGGATTAATTTTATTTTACAATGAAAGAATTTTTAGTCCTTAATTTAGATAAGTAAACAAAATATAGCATATATTTATATGTTTTACAAATTTAAAATTATTCTTATTATTATGTAATTATAATATGTCTTATTCTTATCTTATTATTTATGATGTTATAGAATATATTTATAATGGTGCACCTATGTGAAATGGAATTTGTTAAGAAATATTTAGGTAAGAGGTTTACATTAGGAGCTGCTATCATCATCATTATCATCATTGTTATTATTTTTTGTACTACTACTACTGCTACTGCTACTACTACTACTGCTACTATTACTACTATTAAGAGTTCTCATCATTATTATTCCAGTACAATAGAATGTAATTTTGTACTGGGATAAAAACAGCCTTTTATAGTTTACATATGATTATGAATAAAAATGCTTTGGAAGTTGATGTGTGAATTTAGATAATTATAAAAGTTCAATGTTTAATATCATCATATAATCATGGTGTGTCAGTTTACACATATTGTTAGAACAAATAGATGTGTCATTATGTTTTTGAATGCATATGTGAATGCCATGTGGAGTTATCAATTAGTATGCTGCTTGTAGACAGATATCAATTTAGGCATTTTCTATGTGATATTTTATTGCTTTTGTATGTGTTAAGCCCTTCCACAAAAGAGAGTGGCTCACTGATTTTTGGACTGCCCGCACAAAGTTATTGGGGCCTCCCTATATAATTTCCGTCATCCACTTTGTCTATAATTTAGCATTAATATGTATTTTAAATATGTTGGAACATTTAAGGCATATCCATCTTTAAAATTAATTGATTAATCTACTACAATTTAAATATATTGTTAGTATTGAGCATATTTATTTCCTCACTTCTCATAAATATTTATATAATTGTATTGTTTTAATTATTTTGCATAATATTTTGCTATCTTTACAAAATTCATAATAAATGTGTTTTCACACTGATTTTCAGGCACTGATAGCTCTGTAAAGTTTTTAATATCATGCTAGTGGCCTGTATATTGACATATATTTGTGTTATTTTGCTGTAAATACATAATAGTAAGAGAAATAGTACCAAATAAAATGTGAAAACTTCTTAAGTAATATAAATGCTTTGGTTATAATATTTTGAAAGAATGCTTCGAGAGAGTATATTTTTTTGTAAAATATACTAATATTTCTATTAGTATAATTTGTTAAATGAAAAGTAATACTTATAGCTATTTGAGTTGGATAGCTGGGTTTGAAGACATGTAGGTGTTTGAAAATTTCAGATTTTTCACTCAATAGATAACTTGTAGTTAAATGCTGGCTTTGGGTTAGTGTTTTTAGATCTACTCTCTGAACCTACCCTAGCATCTCTCTGAGGAGTGCCAGAGCACGAAACCATGGTCAGAGGTTTGGGGGGGTCCTGACAGAGATATTTTAAATGCTTTCTCTAGCTAAGCATTTATCACAAAGCTTGTTGAGGAATTGGCAATCTTCATTGTTTATATACTATCATCATCATCATCATTATCAACCATTATCAATCCACTGCAGGATGAAGGTCTCTCCAAGTTTAATCCATCTTCTCTGATCTTCAGCTTCTCTTCTCCACATCACCCCTGCACACTTTCTTATTTCATCCATCCATCTCACATGTGGTCTCTTTCTGGGTCTTTTACAATCTCTTGGAATCCAGTTTAAAATTTCAATTGTCCATCTATTATCATCTCTTCTAGCAATATGTCCAGCCCAACTCCACTTCAATCTTTTAATTTTTTCAATGAGGTCAGTAACACCTGTTTGTTCTCTTACCCATACATTGCGTTTTCGATCTCTTCTTGTTATTCCCAACATACATCTCTCCATACTTCTTTGAGTGGTCTGAAGTCTCTGTATTGCTCTTCTATTAAGTGTCCAAGTCTCAGATCCATAAGTAAGAACTGGTAAAACACATTTATTAAAAACCTTCCTTTTCAAACACATAGGCATATTTCCTTTTAGTATCAAGTTATTTCTACCAAAAGCACTCCAACCAAGTTTAATTCTATGATTAATTTCTTCCATTATGTTTCCATCTGTATTAATAATCTGACCAAGGTATTTGTAACTGTTAACTTCTTCTAATTCATCATAATCAATCTTTATTTTCATATTTTGAGCAAATCGATTAAACATTACTTTAGTCTTTTTAACATTTATCTTTAGTCCTACTTTCATCTGATAATTCCTGCAACATATCCTGCAGCTCTGAAGCATTATTTGCAAAAACAACTACATCATCTGCGAAATCTAAATGACTTAAATAATCTCCATTTACTTTCACTCCTTTAGTTTCCCATTTTAATCCACAAAATACTTCTTGCAGCACTGCTGTAAAAAGTTTTGGAGATATGGAGTCATCTTGTCTTACACCTTTCTCAATGTTGACTTTCCCAGTATCATTATGTAATCTAATTGTTGCTGTTGCATTTTTATAAATATTCTTCAAAATATGACAATATCCTGGATCTATACCTTGATGATCCAATGCTTTAATCACTGAAGAAATGTTTATAGAATCAAATGCCTTTTCATAATCTACAAATCCAAAACATAATGACAACTCATATTCATTAGACCTTTCTATAACCTCTCTCAAAACCTGGATATGATCTACTGTACTAAAACCACTTTTAAATCCAGCTTGTTCTCTTGGTTGGTGGAAATCCAATGTTCTCTGTAGACGAGTTGTAATTATCTTGGTAAAAATTTTATATAAAACTGATAAAAGGCTGATAGGTCTGTAATTTCTAATATCTTCTTTATCACCTTTTTTAAATATTAATATTATTACTGCATTCTTCCAATCATCCAGTACATCTTTATCATTTAGTCATTTGGTATATAACTTTGCTAAAAAAATTTATATTTCTTCTCCTGCTTCTTTTAATATATCAATTATAATTCCATCATTACCTGGAGCCTTTTCCTTCTTCATACATTTAATTGCGTGTCTCACTTCTTCATTTAAAATTCTGGGCAATTCGGAAGATGGAATAGATATAGGAGGTACTTGTTCTTTATTACTATATAATTCTTGATAAAAATCTTCTACCAATTTCATGATGTCATCTCTCTTTTTAGTAACAATTCCATCTTTTTTTCTTATTGCAGATATAAATTTCCTACCAATACCAAAATGTTGTTTTACATTCTTAAGACTTTTATTTTCTTCTACAGCTTTCCTTGCTAGTTCACAATTATACTTTCTTATATCATTTTCAACTCTTTTCCGCACCATTTTACAAAATTCGAGATATTCAATTTTTTTAATGCATCATTTTTGTATATCTTCATATTTCTTCTTTTCTTCATAAATTCTCTAGTCTCAGTAGAAATTTTATTGGTCAATTGCTGCTTTTTTCTACCAGCTATCTTTGTTGCAGTTTTTAAAAGTGTATCAGTTATTTTCATATTAATTTCATTCAAATCTGAATTATGCTCAAAATCTACTAATACTTGAAACCAATTTCTAAGTTCTAATTTAAATTCATTAGAATGTTTCTGAAGATTAGGAATATCAACTGTAAATATTGTTTTTCTTAATAATTTTTGTCTCTCTAGTTTCACATTAACATGTATCTTACACCTTACTAATCGATGATCACTTCCTGTGTTAAATTTATTAAGAACATTACAATCTTGAAATATGTATTTCCTATTAGTCAAAATATAATCCAATTCTGCTGTACCTTCATTTGGATGCTTCCATGTCCATTTCCTTTTAACATTTTTCTCAAAAAAAGAATTCATAATATAAAGTTTTTCTTTTTCTGCAAACTCCACAAGTCTATGTCCTCTCTCATTTCTATTACCATAACCAAAATTACCTACAGCACTTTCATCTTTCATTTGTTTACCAATTCTAGCATTAAAGTCTCCCATAACGATTTTAAAATGTTGTTTACTCTGATCAAAAGCCTTTTGTACATCCATATAAAAATCTTCTACTACTTCATCACTATGAGAACTTTTTGGGGCATAAACCTGAATTATCTGCATTTGATATCTGCTATTAAGTTGTATAACTAATTTTGCCACTCTGTTTGACATCAATCTCCACAATATTGTTCTTCCACTTTTTATTTATAATGAATCCTACTCCACTTGTATTTCCAATATTTGTGCCTTTATAATAGAGTATATGTCCACTTTTTAAATCAATTGTCTCTTCACCTTTTCTTCTAACTTCACAAAGTCCAATAATGTCCCATTTAATATAAGAGAGTTCTTCTTCTAATTCTTGCAATCTTCCTTCACTTGAAAGTGATCTGCAGTTGTAAGTACCTAAATAAAAAGTTGTCATCAAATGGCAGCCTGGGTCCGCAATCAGGGGATTCTTAGCACCCTCCGCCTTTGGCCACCAACCTCTGCCTTGGTTGGTGACTTTACAGCCTCCTGGGAATAAGGGCCATGCTTTATTTTTGTCTGTCATAATTGTATATATGTATTGGAAAAAAATATTTATCATTTACACAAACATTCATTCTGCCTTATCAGGCACTGAGAAGAAAGACCATGGTGTTTCTTGATCTTAAACTCAGAGGTAAAAAGCCAATAAACTCACCACGCTGGCTAATGTGTGTTGGTGAGCAGCCCATCCATGATCGTATACTATGTGAATAATCACATAGTAATAACAGCTGCAACGACAAGAACGTATGGAGTGGACATTAGGAATTTGCCCTGCTCGGTTCCTTTAAGGCCTCCATGAGGAATCAAAGGATCTCCTTTCAGTTAATAGCAAACTCCTTTCTGCAGCCTTATATATATACTATATTATCTTATAAATATATATATTTTTGCTGCTTATTAAATAGTTCCTGTTTTCATTGCTATTATTACATTCATTTATCCAGAAAATCTAATTTAATATAGTTTTATTATATTATTCATTATTTTATAATAAAAAAAAAGTACATTTTAATGATTACATAAAATTTATTTATAAATTTTGCTTATTATTTATTTCATCTGCATTGTATAAAATACATACGATGTTAATTTACCTTTATTTCAAATGTACTTTGTAATATAATTGGTAGTATAAAATTACCCTTTCCACCTTCTGCATTATTGAAGATAATAGAATTAAGTAGGTTTATAGTCAGTATAAATTAAATATTTAAATAAGAAGAAATTTCAAAATATTTACGGACCATTTTATATATTAGCCATGTGTTATTTAAAGTGTTAGGATACTTGATTTTTGTATATTTGCAATTTTGTTTACCTAAGATATAAGATATCCTATAATAGAGTTATAAGAAGAAGACAGAATATTTAACTTATAACTTAAATAGTTATTGCATTTAAGAATGAATTTGAGCATTGGAAATTTATCAAATATTTATGATGAGCAATACATATGGTCTAGAAATAATATATTCCACAGAATAGATTATGTATTAGTAGAGGAAGAGAGAATAAATAAAGTATAAAAAATTAAAGTGTTTGATAATAAAAAGAGAGTTTGTAAGAGTAATCATAATTTCTTTATAGTAGAATGGTTAGTAATATGATGGAAAATAGTAATAAAAATAAAAAGCACAATGAAAGATGTAGATGGAAAATGAATGATAAGAATAAATTAGAAGAATATAAAATAAAAGTAGAAGAAATCTTGGAAGAGTTTGTTGGGGATAAATATAAGGATTAGTGTGGTGAAGTAGAAAAAGTGGCAAATAGGGTTTTAGATGAGAATATTCAGAAGAATAAAAGTAATAGAAAAGTGAGAATTAGTAAAAATGTAAAAGAGAGGAAAAACAGCATGCAGAGAATATAAATGTGCTATTAAAAACAAAGAAAATGAAAATGATGTTAATATTAAATAGTAAAACTATTTAAAAAAAGATTGGCTAAAATAGATAATTATATAGAGAATGAAATTAAATAATAAATTATTGGAGGATATTAATAAAAGTAAAAGAGATGGGAGTAAAAAATTTTGGAAATATATTAACTGAAAAAATGTAGGGGAGAGAGAAATAGTATTATTAAATAATGAGGAAAAAGAGTGTAGCTCTAGAGAAGAATTACAGACAATCTTAAATAAATATGGAAAAGATGTTAGATGTGAAGGACAGAGTGATAACAAACATGAAAGCACATAGTAATGGAAACATTAGTTTTACAAAAAATAAAATGAATGAGGCAAGGAAAACATTGGAGGTTTAGATGAATGGGCAGCAGAGATGGTGATGAATTTGTGAAATAGGACAAAATTAAATCTATAATAATGTTTTAATAATATTTTAATAAGATGGCACAGAAGACAGAATTTCCTGATAGCTGAAATAATACAAGAGTAAGGCTGTTATTTAAAGGAATGAGAAAGGACCATAGAAATATAAACAATTATAGACTGATAGTGGTAATGTCATTGCTATATAAAGGTTTTGCATATATGGTCAGGGGAAGGGTGGCAAACTGGATGAAAGAAAATAATCATGGGAGAAATGCAAGAAGGTTTTAAAATGGATAAGCATATACGAGATAGTTTATTTGTAGTACACACAACTTATAGATACGAGTAGGAATACAGATAGACAGTTATATATGGTCTTTATGGATATAGAAAAGGCATAGATAGAGTAAATAGAAATAGATAGGGGTATGGTTAGTAAATATAAGAATGAATGGAGCTTTAGTGGATCTTATTAAGCAATTGTATGAAAATAATTACTATATATTAATTAATATAAAATCAGAGTTAAAAATGGGTTGCGACTAAAACAAGGATGTTCTATGTCACCTATTTTGTTTTTGTTATATTTGAGAGAAATGGAGAGAAGAACAGAAAGACTAGAAAGAGTGTAGAAATACCATTAATAGATGGCAAAGAGTGTGTATATTAGCAGGTCTTTTATTTGCTATCTTTTTGCGCACGGAAAGTAGGGAAGATATGGAAGTTAAGCTGAAGATGTGTGCAAGAATAGGTAAAGACATGGGGATTAAATTTAGTGAAGAAAAATAAAAAGTAATGATCATAAATGTTGGAGAACAGGAAGAGAAAGAATTTTTATTGGGGGATATAAAGTTAAATGGGGTGAATAGGCATAACTATTTGAGAATCATTTTAAGTAATCAGAGAAATTGATTGGATGAATGGGAAAAAAAAAAAGATAAATGAAGCAAAGAAAAGAAAGGGTCTGATAAAAAAAATTAACAGTGTTTTATATAATAAATATGATGTAACAAGAATTGTATGGCAGTAGCAGGCTTAATTTATGGCAATGATGTATTATGTGTTAGTAAAAGGTGTTAGATTACTTAGAAAAAGTACAAAGAGAAGTAGGAAGATATCAAGTTTTTATATGAGAGATGCAAAAATCAAAATAAAAATTTTCAGTAGATTGCAGTTTATGGCTAGTCAGTGAATAGGTAAAATAGTATTTAATTGGATTACAAGTAAAAGACAGGCAACAAGATTAGTGTGAAAGGAAGTATGGAATGCAGAAGATTTGGGTAAAAACTATGTGAGTTATACTTGTGCAAAAAGTGGAATGATTGTGTTAGGAGAATTGAGTGTTATAGTAGCAAAGAATGGGATAGAAGAATAGATTCATTAATAAAAAATAAAGAGTTGGAGAGATAGAGAACTAGTATGGAGAGAGTAAAAAGAGTTTAAATATATATAGAACAGAATATTGGGTGTGAGTTAATTTTAATAGCAATGTAGGTTGTTTACTGTTTAGGGCTCAAACAGAATTGTTACCAACAAGGGAATATGCACATAAATGGAAAAATATGTGTGATTTAGTCTGCAAGTTATGTAAAGAAGGCATGGAAAATATTAGGCATCTGCTAATTAAGTGTAAATGCCTGCAAGCTGAAAGGCTCCAACTAATGCAATTGTGGGAGAATAAATATAAACAAAGTGATTATACAGAAAGTGGGTTCTTGGTTTTTATGTTGGGTTTGAAAAAAGATAAAGAAAATCTAGATATAAAGGCTATAGAGTGGATAAAGATGATATTATGGAAATGGGATGGAACAAAATAGAGAAGAATATGGGAAAAACTTAGGGTGAGGAATGGAAAGTGAAGGTAAGGTGGCTAACAGGTTTTCTGGGAATAGTAGGTGAGAGATTCCTGACTTTGATAAAGGAGAAGCCATAGTGTATCACACTCATATATTGGGGGTGGGGTGATTTCCAAGTCACGTGACCCCAAGTTCTACATTTTTTTCGTTTTCACATACTTTTTTATCACTTAGATGTGTCAGACGATGTTTTTGGTTGTTTTTGAAATTCAAAATGGCGGAGATCGTGTACTAAAAGAGCACCATCCATAGAATTATTATAACTTTGAATGTATTCTTTTTATTCCAATATATCTTTAATTTTTTTTTAAAATAGTCTTTTCCCTATATACATTATGGTGCACTTACCTTTACAATAGTAATGCAAGAAATATTAATACTTTTAAAAGCAAATTAGAGACAATAAAACTAAGAGATAAAAAAATCATCCCATTAGGTATTTTTGCAGCCACTTGGTCACTTGTTCATCAGTGCTCTAGCCTCTAGTGAGATGCATTCTCTGTTTTAATTTTATTGTAAATGTTCTTAATAATAGTATAACTCATTGAATGCTATTGAAAATACTCATTGCAATATTCTTTGATTAGTTTTGTATAACTTTTTTTTTTTTACTTTTTAAACTGAAATATCTGTGGAGATATATTTCCTTGAATAAAGTTCCTTCTAAAACTACATTTTCATTAGATAAATTCTCTAACTTTTGTTCAATTTTAAATGCATGAGAGAGAATTAATTTAATATTTAAAAGAGTTTGTTTACAACATTTCTGATTATTGAAGTGTGAATAATGTGGATCTAAAACTAAAGAAGTTATTTCATCATTAATGGTATGTATTACAAGAGTTAATTTTATCACAGTCAGGACATAGATAACAATTATCTCCATTGAATTTAAGTAAATTTAAATCTGCATTTGATAATTTTAAGCACTGTGCATGAAATATTTTAAAACCATTACCAGATCAAGAAATAGATTATCAAGAATGTTAGTAGAATAAAAGTGACACAAACCAGTATAATTTGTATTATGACTAACTACTGATTTTTCATTCTTATTGTTTTTTGCTTGACAAGTTTTTCAGGTTAAGAGAGCCAGTAACTTTATTAACTGTATCCTCCATTTTGTTTTCCTGAATGGAATTTTGTTTCAAACAAATATTGCATATAAAGGCAGCTAAACCAGGCTCATTTTTTTGTATATTTATTGTATGAGCATTAATACATATGATGTGAAATTTATTTCCACATTTTTTGCAAACAATTTGCTATCACATGATGTTCCTCACATAATAGTCCCACAAATAATAAAAATCTTCAATTTTCCATCCCAAAGTATGTATGTGTGTAAAGGGTTTAACCACAAAGTCTTTTAGAAGTTGCATTCTGTAAGATATGAAAAGAATGTTCACATGTCTTGGCTTTGTTCTGGTTTTATCTCTCTTGTCCTGGTATCCCAACACATTCTTTCGGGACAGCTAATTGTCCTGGTTTTCTTATCTACTCAATTTTACTTTTATTTTTTAACTTTATATTTAATTTTTATATTTATTTTAAATTAATATTTATTTATTTAATATTTTATAATTCATTTTTTACTTGGTTAATCATTAATTTTTTCCAAAACGGAAGTGGTTCCCCATTACTTTGGTAAGTTACTAATATATGATTTCAATTTATGATGATAGATAATATAGATATATAAACAATTATCTTTTATATTACAAAATGAGTATATTGTTGGTAATAGAAATATGATTATATGTTTTGTGATTTTTTTATTTCATAGTAAAATATATAGTAATCTGCAATGAAGTTTTTTTTTTTTTTGTAGTGTGTACCTGTTAGTCCCTGTGGAAATATGGATATCCTAGATATAGATGGTGAAGTTATAGATTCTTATAGAGCTGCACTTAATTTGAATATTACTTCTCTTTCTGTTCATTACTACATCAGGTTGTAGATATCCAGAGGACAGACACTTTAATCATTTTCTCCCTTACTTAATATCATTGCTGGTTTTTCTTTTTCCTATTTCTATTACATTAACATAAGCTAGTTCTTTTAATTTATCATGTAACTTACTTAGTTGTTTTTGCTGGCTCATATCTATAACATTGAGGAACTCTTCCACCTTTTCTACCAAATTTCTATCTGTGTCAAGCAATATTTGCTCTATTCTAAAGGATAGATGTTGAGGATCTCTCGTATTATTCTAAACCATTGATGCGGCCTACACATGGTTCACTATCCAGGCCCTCAAATATTATTTTTAAAAATTGATTAATACTATAATAAAACTCACTATGCATATCAGTACTAGCCTTTTCAAATTTTTTCTCCTTTGATTTTATTATACCCAGACTTTCCTACTTTTCTTCTGTATAATTGAACCTACTGGCATTTTAAGTCTTTCTGGGCAACTTCAATTTTACCTAGCCAATGTATCACACCTGTCTTAAACTCTTTACTTTCTAATCTTTCATTACTTTCTCTTTAATACTTTCTTTCTCATCAACAACCATTTTTAAATCCTTCATTTTTGATAAATTGTTATACTTTCTCCAATCACTATTATATTTTTTTCTATTTTCTTTATTGCATTCCATGCCTCAAGTTCTATCTTTCCTATCCTTTCTTCTTGGTCTCTTATTTTTTCATCACATTCAAATCTTTTCATTACGTGCATATACTTTCTATCATATCTTGATTTTCTGCATTTATTTTTCTCTCATTTTATTTAACATTTGTCATCATCATCTGTTCATTTTCTTCTTCCATTGCTATGATTATTTCTTTTATTTCTTTTTACTAGTTGACTAGAATAAATTCAAATTCTTGGGATAAATTTATATACATGATAATCACCAAAAGTGGTGTTTCATTCAGTTACATCTTATTTGGCTATTCTTTGTTACAAGCAGCTATAATGATGGTACATACTGAATATGTGTCTATCATTGATAAGTCCATAAAACTATAAAGATTGGACTAGAAACATCAGGCAATTGCTTGTTCTTAGTGCATTGGTCACTAGTCCAGGAAGGAACAACACACTTTTAAAGTTGGCAAAAGGTTACATAATTTTAGATTTCAATTAGTGCACAAAGTTTATTCTCTCATGCAGAGTTTAAACATAGCATGATTTGCAGTATTAGCTTAATGAAACTTCAAGATTTAGTAGCTTCTTGAACAATGAGAAGAAACTATTCTGACTGTATAATTTCTTCTGGCTACAGTTAATAGTCTTTTAAATGGTTGAGATAAGTTGCATGGTCGATTCTTCTTATTTAGTTTTTTCTTTTGCAAAATCAGTCCTTTTTTAAAACTTCTTTCCTGAATCTTCTTTGCATAGATATGGTAGCCCCCTTCCAGTATTGGTCACCCAACTTATACCCATGCTACCACAGTAGAACTAAACAATCAAGGTACATTACTATTGTCCTCTTCTAATTAGTTTTAACTAATTACTTTTTTTAAAATATCAAGATAACATTTCTTTGTCTCTTTTTTTATTATTATTAAAAAAATACTTTTCTCATCAAGCAGAACAGCTGCCTTACAAGTAGTTGTCCCAGGTTAGTGGGTTTGCTTCCTGGCCAATGATATGACACATGAGAAAAAAAAATACTTTACTCTTTTTCTTTCCTAATTACATTCATTTGCATTTTTAAATTTATTTATTTTTTCTTTACAAATAAAAAAAAAGATAATAAATTCTTCCTTCATTACTATAATTAAATTGATAATCTATTTTCAATCTGTAAAATACATAAATTAGATGGATTAAACTTATTTCTTAAAATATATATATACTTCACTGCACAAATGATGGGGGAAAAATAAGAATATAAAGTTACAAAAAATTCTGACTTTGATATACTATATTCAGAACCATGCAGTCAATTGGCAGCTGAATATATATGTTGTTGAATAAAGAAAACTAAACACAAAGTTTAATAAAACTTCCAAGAGTTTATTTACTCTGAAATAATAATACTAATAATTGCAGTAGATCAACTTGCTAGTTGAATATAAGATCACTTAGATCTCCTTAAAGTTCATCATCTCCTGAGAGATTTATATGTATTTAAAGTCTCTTTACTTTTCAGGCACTTATTGCTCACACACATTTACTTCAGAGATTCTTGACTAGAATTCTTCTTCATTAATTCCAGAACAATTTTACATTTGCTAGTTTAACTTTTTACTAGTTTATTTTTGTTCTTCTCCCTTTCATTTTTTCTCTTACTCTCTTACAGTTCAGCACTTGAATGTCTGCTTCAGTTTACATCATTAGATAATACTCTTGCATACTAGACATGGCTTGACAGCTGTTAAGTACACCTTTGACAACATTAGACAACTACTCTTACACATTAAAACAAGCAAAACTCTTTACATGTATTGCCACTCAGTGCAAGCCAGAGTAATCAATGGATGCCAGAAGGCTTGTGCATAAAAGCCCCATCTAGTGCCTATTCATCCAGCATCCCAGACTAGTTTCTGGCTTGTGGCTCCACTCAGTGCAAGCCAGAGTAATCAATGGATGCCAGAAGGCTTGTGCATAAAAGCCCCATCTAGTGCCTACTCATCCAATATCCCCAGATTAGTTTCTGACTTGTGGCCTTTGTCAGTGAGGAGCCACAAGCCAGAAACTAGTCTGGGATGTTGGATAAGTAGGCACTAGATGGAGATTTTATGCACAAACCTTCTGGCATCCATTGATTACTCTGACTTGCACTGAGTGGCAATATGTATAGAGAGTTTTGCCAGTTTTAATAACAGTTATAAGCAAGCATAAAAAATGGTGATCATGTGATGTTTATATACTCTTGCACACTTGACAATTCTGATTAATTCTTCTTCAGACTCTTTATCACTTTGGATAATTTACATAAAATAACTTTCATTAACGTATAAATTAGCCTATTGCTATTTTCAGCGTTTTATTTCTTTCTGCACATTATTATTAACAACTTGTGCACATACTTTTTTTTAATCTTTAATAAATACATAAATATATGTATGTGTGTATGCACAGTAGATATTTTTGTTTATAACTTCAACATATTTAATAATTTATACTTTTTGATGGAATATATGAATTGTCCATCCAATTTTCCTTATGTCAATATGATTTATCTCTATCTTTTCTTTTCAGAAACGCTTTTAAATGCATTGGGTTAGTCATTGATATGCTAATTCAACACAGTGACTCAATTTACCTCTTAATGATTGGCCATGAGTCTGAACCATACAATAAACTCCCAACTGAAAATTAATGACTATAACTCTAGTGGCAATCAGTAATAGAATTAATTAGTGGTATGTATCAGCATTATTATTCTATTTTGTTACAGTCAACATGGATTTTATATTCATATACAATAAATAAGCATTAAAGAAATTTTACTTATTATTATCAGACTTAAAAAAATATATTAAAGTCAGGATAACTTGTTAAATCCTAGTTCTACATTAATCCTACTGATGTAAACTACTGTGGGAAAATTAGCCTTTTGCTGAAGATCTTCAGTTGAGGCAGATGACCTTCACCTTGGCATTTCAATCTTCCTTATTGCTATGCCCTAACTACTCAGACAGTAATTCATGCGAAGAATATTAACTCTTTAATTGCTTGCTTAAACATTTGAGGTTTATTAATAACACAGTAATTATTTTTGTTATTGTTTCTTAGACCGCTAATTGCATTCTTTTCTTTAATCTAATAGTGCAGAGTTAATTACTTCTTCCCGGATTTATTTATTTAATCTAAGATTGTTAATCCCTGCCTGGACAGGTTTGCTATTGTTTTCATTCAGCCTGCAGAACCGCAAGTCTGATTGGTTGCTGCACATCAATACACCGTGGCTCTGTATTTAATTTCGTAAATATAACGATTATCCTATTTTGTCATTAGTTTACATAATTATGTATATATACATCAAATATTTATAGCTAAAGAATCTTTTTTTTTTTTTACATTATTTTAATGTCTATAAAAATATTTATTATGTTTGGTTTATAATCTGGCAATAATGCTATTTGTCAGTGTCAAATAATAGGTTGCTAGCATACTTCAAGCATATACCTTTATCAAATGTTAATTAGATTCTTATTCCTTGAGCGCGATATCCACTGCCAAGAATCTTATACAAATTCGCTTCACTGAACATCGTTTAACACCAACGCAGATACAAATATTGTATATCATGAATTTGCATATATGCAGTAAACTTTAAATGTCACTTTTTATAATCATTATCAAATTAATAAAATGCAAGTTATGAATCAAGAAGATTAATCATTTAATTATAAAATAAATTAATTTAAAGTCAGCAAAAATACGGTATATAGTTTTCTACATTAACTAACTTTTTATTAAATCCATGTATACGGTATATAAATATGAATATTAGTTATTTTTAATACAAGGGCATTAATTAAATTGGATGATTTTTTCTTTACCGATTGGATGATAAACTTGGATGAGTTTACGTTTGAGGTTACAAGGATAAAACTATTTTCAGTGACGTTTACTGTTGCTAAGGAAAATGATGATATAAACATTGATTGCTACATTTAAAAAATAAAATAAAACTCTGCCAATCTCAAAGTATGCTTGAATTCTTTTGAGGATTTATAATAAAAATAAAAATATGTACTGTATAAACTATTATATCATAATACTGTATACCGTTTATAAAATATTTTTATAAAATTTAAATATAAATAGAGAATTGGTAAACGACATCAACATTTTTTTAAAAAAACCTATACTCGTTTTAAATCTCGTTAATCTTATTTAGAACAGCTGTGCATCATGTTTACAAATTTGCTTCGACGGTAGACTATGTTGTATTACGGGGTGAAAAAATGTAAATAAACAAAAATCCCGTGATCAATAATAATGGTATGTTAATTTGTAAATTTTTAAATTTATTTATACAATCTTCATTTTTAATAAACGTGAAATATATTAAGCTTAAACTTTGTTCTATATGACTATATGTGCGCGTTAAGTTATTTATATTTTAATGATTTTTGTTTGCTATGTTTGGTTTTGTTCGTATGACACAATTTTACAGCTCATAGAATATGACCTTTTTTTTTTAAAAAAAAAATGATTTCATAATTTCTTTGCTTGATTGTATTATTTTATATAATGAAAAAAAAAAAATTCCCGAAGTATAAATTTATAAATATAGGATTGTTTATATACATACTCGGAATTGTCTATCATGCTTACCCAATAATTTTCTGTATGAATACTGTATTGCTTATGTAATTACACGCATACATATTTGCCAAACACTCCTTTTTAAAAAAAAAAGACATGCAGTGTATTTCTATTGAACATATATTAGTTTTTGTGTTTGGCACGCACACAATTTTTTTTTTAAAAAAAAAATAAATTATGCACTCATGTTAGCGTCTATATGAAAGTACATGAAAATATTGACAGAATCAAAAGTTATTGTTTGAGTGGCGCGGGGGGGGGGGGCGTTATCAGTAAAAGTTGACATTTGATTAAAACAAATAGTAAACGATAATTTATTTATTTCAGATAGAGACGATAATGAGATCGTAACAGAGGTATCAACAATACTTAAACCCTAGACGATCGATTTAAATCCTTTTTTCTAATCCGTAGCCAACATGTTGGACAAATTATTCTATAACCTAAAAAAAAGAGGCGATACGAACTGCGGCGGCAAACAACAGCTCAGCGGCACAAAGTACAAGCTAAATTTATAGCGATATAGTTAAGCCCAAGGATTCTTTTAACATATGCCACAATACAAAGATATATATATGTCGGGGAAGCATTATAATAAAATATATAGTAAAATACAAAATAATACTATTAATAAATGAAGAGGGGGAGAAATCTCAACTCATTCTAACATAAGTAAAAGAATTCTGATATTGTAAACATACGCCATTAAGGTTACATTTAAATTTCTTACCTCTCTTTAGTATCCCTTTTCATCTCTTTAATTTTATTTAACAATATTTGGAACTTATCTTCCTGAACATTATGAAACATTTTGTTGATCAGAGGATACCATCATTTGGCTATGTTATAAATTAACATTTTAGATATCAGGGGACAATAACTCTTGGGTCCCACCAAAATCATCAACATTTTCTTCAAAATTACTTATAATTTATAAATTTATTATTATAAATAACCTATCTACACACAAAAAATCTAAACATCAACTATCAAAGTACTCAAATTCTCCACAACAACCATTTCATGGGTTAATAAATTTAAATATTCTAACAATAAATATAAATTCCTTTTTTAAAAAATAATTTCATACCGTCATCATTCACAGAAATCTTAAAATATTTATTTTTAAAATTGATTGTTATGATTTCAAAATATAATATTAAGAGTATTAATCACTTTCTGTTTAATAAAATAATTTAAAATAGTAATTGATAATATTAAGCAATTAAAATTTATATTGAACAAATTGCAAAATTATAATGGGATCACATTATAATTGATCAAATGAGTAATTTTTATTACAAAAATATAATTGTGGCATGAAAATCTGATCATCGCAATAGATTATAATTGCAGAACAACAAGATACTTACGTATATAACTAATAATTAATATGGTGAACATACCAAATTCAAATCAACTATTAAAATAATTTATGGATGTTACAATTAATTAGTACCCATTTAATTAGGTGATTATATTATGTAATTAAGCCACACGTTTCATGATTATACGTAATCATGCCACTTTAATTGGGTACCTGTTTTTAAATATGGATTGAAAGAATTGTTCACTGCACAAAAAGATTTGATAATGGGTTGAAGAATGTCTCTTTATATTATTTCTTATTTATAATTTTTCTTCTCTATTTCATCCAAGCAAACTCGTATCCATTCATCTTATACGAAATCCCTTAAAATAATGGAATCAAAATTAGGATATCATCTTCCATTTTATATCATCTCTTAAGTTCTTGCTGTTGCTTCTTTGTTTTATTAGTTATGTATTTCATTTTCTATCCATATTTATGAATACTATTCCATCTCTCCATAGTTTGACGTATAGTATGTAGTCGTCGTCTTCTATTAAATATCCAAATCATGGAATATTTAAGTGAATATTAATAGGAACTAATATGACAGGGATATGCAAAAGAAACTGGAATTCATTTATAAAAATGGTGTATTTATTTACACATTTTGAAATTTCAGACTCCTTCAAAATACTCTCCATTGGAATTAATACATTTGTTCAAATATTTTTCCACTTCTCAAAACATTCTTTAAGCTCATCATTGTTGATATCTTTTAATACTTTTATTGATTTTTGTTTCATCTCTTTAATATCAGCAAAACAGTTTCCTTTGAAATCTCTTTTCATCTGAAGAAATAAAAATTTTTTCCATGGGATGAGTTTGGGTGAATACTGAGGATGAGGCAAAGGTATCATTTTGGGTTAAAAACTGCTTAACATTCAATATTGTTTGGGCAGTGCATTGTCATGATAGAATCATGATTCAATCTCTTCAGGCTCCAAATATGTGAATTTTGGTTGATTGATCTTGGGATACAAATTCTGAATGTACAACTCCTCTCACATTAAAAAAACGAGTGTTGTTTTCACATTAGTCTTCACTTATGCTTTTTTTGGCTTGAGAAGTAAGTGTTTTCTATTAGCTGAATTACTGTTTTATTTCTGGATCATAACTATAACTTCCAAGAGTTCCTTCTAAGCACAGCATCATGGCTAGGCAATTGTTTCTAGTCATAAACTTGTGATCCTTGCTTGTGTGAATTAATTATCAAAAAATAAACCAAAGGTTGTACAATTGTTTTCCTGAAGGTTTGTGATGATGGTGCTCTTCATTATATTTTTATATTGGACTATTTCCATCATCTAATATGTGTATTGAATGTCTTAAGAAAAATTTAACTTTATTTAATGCTCTAACCAACTGAGCGTTATCTTAAAATTCAATACTCAAAAATCTAAGGGTCCAGGTTCAAATTCCATGCTAGTACTGTCACTGGTCAGGCCAGTAACACCTGAAGAAACGTTGTGTATATACTAACGTGTTTGATGTGCTATTATTAACAGTTGAATGTATTTGGAATATTTAAATAAAGTTAAATTTTTCTAAAGACATTCAGTACGCATATTAGATGATGGAAATAGTCCTATATAAAAATAAAAATTGTACAATTGGTTGGAGGAAAAAAATTACTGAAGCCAAACACAATCTTCACCAACAATGTCGATTGTTCTACTGATTCAGAAGGGTTTCATGATATCATCTAGTGGCAGTAACCTGCCTTAAAACACGCCACTCTCTAGATGCCAAATTTGTTTTTTTTTTGGATATTCTCTCATACCTTTATTTCAACTTTTTTTTAGGCACATAGATATATTTACTTTCAATATTACCCAAAGGGTTTAAATTTAATTATGTGATTTATTTCATCCCTATGTTTTCATTATATTAATTTGCCAAATATATTTATAATTTTTAATCTTTTAATTCATTGTATATACAATCCGTGCATAAACTTCTTTATAAATCTTGATTTATTCTTATATGAACTATTATAATGTACAATAATATAATGCAATATGTTGACTATGAGGTTTAATGTAAGAGGTAGTTATATTTTGTTATACGTATTATGGAATATTTGTACTTATTGTTTTTTATGTATTTTTTAATTGTTCCTTGATAAAAACTATTAATATAATATAGTCTAAATGTTGGAGTATATTATTGTACATTATAATAGTTCATATTATAATAAATCAAGATATTTTGAGATTAGTGGACTATTTTTAAAATAGAAGTCTGTGCTTTTATTTTTTAATTTATTTTAATTCATTGCTAATTCTATTTTCTTCATTTTTTAGATAACCCATTAAACATTACTTCAGACTTTATTTATTATTTTTAGATTTTTTATTTTATTTTATCGGTTAGCTTATATAATTTTGCATCTTTGAAGCATTATTTTCAACCAACCACAACTTCCACCAAATTCAGATGACTAATTTTCCATTGGTTTACATTTAATCGTAAAATATTTTCTGTAAAACTGCTGTAAACAGTTTAGAGAGTGAGTCATATATGTATCTTCATTGTTATTAATATTGTAAATATTATTATGAAGTTAAATCACTGTTGTTTTTCAAAATTATTTTCAGACATAGCAGAAATATGTACAGAGTTAAATATCTTTTTGTAATATCCAGATCTAATGCATAATTACATCTCATATTCATTAACCCTTGTTTATAATTTGGATGTGATCATTGTTGGTTATAAATATTTTTAAATTCTTATTGTTTCTTTAATCAATTTGAATCCAATGTTTTCTGTAAATGATTTATAGCCACTAAACATCACATGATCACCATTTCTTATGCTTGCTTATAATTGTTATTAAAACAGGCTAAACTCTCCATACAGTAATGCCATTCAGTGAAAGCCAAAGTAATACTGATCTTGATAAATATCCTATGTAGAGCTGCTTTAAAAGTTTTCTTTCTTCACCTTTTAAAATAATTTCATCATTATAGTATCTTTCTAGTTGTATGAGTATAACATTTTGTGTATGCATTTACCAATATTTTTTTTATTGGCTTCTTTAAAATATATAAAAGAATATCATCATTTTTCTGAGATTTTTCATTCACTATAGATCTTATTATATATCTCTTCAATTCGAATAAGTAGCTTTTGGTTTAAGTTATATATAAACTACTTAACTGTTTTTTTGATGTCATCTTTATTTTACAATTGTCTTTTCTATCTTATTACCTAAATAACTTTTCTTCCAATACCAAGATTTTATATTTTTGAAACTTTTATTCATTTACTATAGCATTTCCTACTACTTCACAAATATATTTTCTTATATCATCAGTAATTTTTCTTTACTGTTATATCAAATTCATCATATTCTGTTCTTTTAAATGGATTACTTTTAAATATTTTCATGTTCATTTTTTCTCAAAATACATATTGTTTTATTTCAATAGAAAATTTCCCATTATATTACCGAATTTTGCTCCTTCTATTTGTATCCTGTTTTTAGTAGAAGTTTCTGTTGTTTTCTTATTGACATTTTCAAGTAAAGTATGTTAAAAGTCTAATAGCTTTTGTCTTTAGATTTACTTTAACACAGATCTTCCATCTCAGCAGTTTATAATCATATATATATTGCTTATAATACTTCTTTCATATACACTTCAATGCAAACAAATTTTCTTAAAAAAACTTCATTTTCACTTAATTTTTGTATCTATTAAATACAGTCTTAAATATGTTATTGTCTGTTAAATGAAATATAATGCACTTCTATTTTTTTTTTAGTACTAGTATCATCGATGGCACAGATCGCTGAATGGGACTGTTGCTACTCAAAAACATTGAAATATATCATTACCTGGCCGCAACATATTATTAAATAATTGGTCTTTTTTAATAACTGAATAGTAAACAACGTCTTTTTTCTTACATTTTTTTTTTTTTTGACCTATTATTAAAGAACGTCTTTTTTATTACATTTTTTCCCTTTAATAACTAAATGAAATTTTTTATTTACATAAAAAGAAAAAATCGCCGTGTTTTTTTGTTTAATATAATTACTTTTGGGGGGGGGGTTGTTAACACTGTACTTCTTCTAACGCAAAATCCTTTTCTTTTTTTGGACATTTTTAAATAAGTAAATATTTGTTTTAAATTCTTAACATAAACAAGCAAACAACTATACGAATTCATTTGAAATTTTTTTTTTATTGACACAACAAGTAAGAAACGTCGTCTATTTGGCGGCTTTTTTTGTTAATCTAATTTTTTCCGATAAAAAAACAACATTGAAGAAAAAGCACTTCAAAGGAGTAAATTGATGTACAAATAGAAAAACCAAAAGACAATGTTTTGAATGTTCTTTTCTGTATATGCAAGTTGGAAATGTAATAAAACTACTTTTTTTTTCTCATATGTCATAGCATCGGCCGGGACGCGAACCCACACCCGTCTGCAACCAACTACTTGCTTGCAAGGCGAGTACGATGACCTCTCTGCTAACAACGCTTGACTAATAAAACAACTTTTTGAATAACAAAAACAATGACATTAGCAAGAATCTTGGTCTAACATAAACTTATCTCTTTCAAAATTGAGATGAAGAGATCCACCGCCACATAAATTCGGCCAAGTAGTCGTCGACTAATGATCTGACAGTGCCTCTAGATCGCTTATTCTGCTATTTCAACACCCTCCCACTCACTGCCTCTCGATGTTTTGTGCGTCGGCACCCGTGGAGGGGTCGACAAAATTATATTGGTGGTTTACTTTGAAGTGATGAAACCCGGCAATCTCTAGGTAAACCATCCTGTAACCCTTCCAGCATCAGAATAAATAATCGAACCTGGTTTACCATGCTTGTTTATAAATTAAGATATTTTTCATCTTTAATTTTCATCTGTTACCAGTTTTCTATCAAAATTATTACCTTAGTAATTGATAAAAATAGCGTCCGTCTACTAACTTTCTCTTTGTTATAATTCAAATTTAATATGTTTTTAAATTTATTCTTGTTTTTACAAAGTTTAAAACCCAGGTGTGGTCAGATAATTTCCAAGAAATAAACTACTCCACAAAACAGATTTTAACTTGGTAAACATTCTAACATATATAAGAGTCCGTCATCTAGAAATTATAACTTATGCTAGGAAAGCTAATTAGTGTAAGAGATTTATCGTAGCCTAGAAATAAATAATTTAAAAGAAATGACTGGGTTTGAAAACTATAACCTTGCTGCTCCCTTCACATCTATGTATGTGAAAACTCACATACCAGGTAATGTTTAACCCTAACATTTAAATTTATTATTTTAAAATCTATAATTATTTATGTGTGCTTTATTTATATAGATCAGTTAACATTATTTGAAATAAACGCATTTATAAAATATACGCACATACATGCCTATGCCTTAAGTTATTTTTAGTTAATCTTTGAAGTACGCTTTTATAAAATATATGCACATATACGGATATACGTATTATCATACTTTTTATTAAGTTACTTTTGATTAATACACGCTAACTTGGAAAAATCAAACAATCAAACAATATCATTAGTAAGACTGTTTGTTCACTATACTTCTATCGTAAAGTCATATTTTAAAATAGCTATTTTGTTAATCTCGCGTCATTTCGCGAATACCGTGACTGCAATAATTTGCGCTTGCAACAAAACTTTCCCTTATTTTATAAAAACCTTTCCAAACTTAGTTCAGAACCACGACAATGGTTTTAAAATTATTTGGAGCTAATACTCCATCATTAAAATGTAATATAATAATTTTTTCAATAACATTTCAAATATTACGTTGTCTTAAAATCTACACACCCTCAAATTATATGATAGTGCAGATTCAATACCGATGATTTTGTTAAGAGTAATAATATCATATATTATAACACAGCAAATGTACAATCACTTTTTGAAAAGAAAAAAGAAGGGTTTTTAATTTGTTGATGTTTTTAAGAGTAATAATGTTATGGAAGGATAAATATAAACAAAGAGATTATACAGAAAGTTTTTATTATGGGTTTGGGAAAAGATAAGAGATTCCTGACTCTGTATATAAGAAGTCACAGTGCATCACATCACATACATAAACTTTACAAGTCTGCATTCCTTCTTATTTTCAAATTTAATTATTGCACTTTTATCTTTCAAACATTTTTCAATTTCTGCATCAAATGCTTCCATGACAATTTAAAAAACATTTGCCCACGTCATCAGATTGACAGCTTATTAGGGAATAAACCTGAATATAAATCATTAATCTTTAAACTATTGTTCCATTTCTTTATAACAAATCCCATTTCATCTATATTTTTAATATTTGCATTTTTACAATTAAATTTTTAAGACAGTTGTTGCTTCTCGTTGTAATTGCACAAATCCCATAATTTTCCATTTAATATGCATTTCAAAATATGGAGAGATCATAAAATACACATTGGAATTTGTTAACAGTATTCACGTATATGTAAGATTATTGGTTAGAAGCATGATATAAAGGAAACTGAATGAAAGACATTACTTGGATTAAAAGCTCAGTCTTTTATTTCAGGTGCTCAACAAAAATCCATAAAAACAGCTAAATTTCTATATAGAATATATCTGTATAAATTTTACAATATATAATAAGTAACACCTCCTTTCATTTATAGTTTATTCAATGCAGTATATTATTTCTTTATTTAGTTTTAGTTTTGTTCTTTACAGTTTAGACTGTCCAGTAGTCTTTATCAGAGCTACAAATACATTTAGATATAGATGATTTATTTTTATGAAGACTGCTAAATAGTCAAAATTGTAAGGAAAGAAAATAAAATTATATGCGGAAGCAATGCCTTGCATTGAATAAAATGTAAAAGAAATGAACTATTTACTATATTTTATAATAAAATTAATGCATAGGTTAAGAAGGAAGAATATTAATATATATATACTCAATTATAAGAGATTTGAACTCAAATTTTCAAGCTCCCTCCATCTATTTAATCTATCTTATACAACTGATACACATAAGCACATACATATATAAAAGATAAATGATCTCCAATATATGTATTTCATGTTGACCCAGCACTCATCTGTTGGTCCAGATCACTGTCTCCCACACATATGTACAATCAGAGCTCGGTTTATATTAAGATAGTAAATCTTTAAACTTTAATGGACAAGCTTCAATCTTCTCCACTCTCCAATTCTTCAGCCATACATGCCATTCAAAATCCGAGAGTGTATAATGCCCAAACCCCTTGTTGATGTCTATATTATCGTCATACCCATGTTGACCTTAAGTCAAATGAAATGTATGGCTGAAGAGTTGGGATAGTGGAAAATATTGAAGCTTGTTCATTAAAGTTTAAAAATTTGCTATCTTAATATAATCAACACTGATTATATATATGTGTGAGATGGTGATCTGGACCAACTGATGAGTGCTGGTTGAGCATGAAATACATATATTGGAGATCATTTATCTTTTACACATGTATGTAATCCATGTGTATCAGTTGTATAAGATAGATTGGATAGATGTAGGGAGATTGAGAATTTAAATCCAATTCCCTTATAATTACATTAAGTTTAGTATAGACAATATGCATATATAAAATACATATTTTGCAGGTTCATCCGTGTTAAAAAACTTTTAATATTAATATATCCAAAATTTAACATTTTTGCTATTGGTGGAATTTTAACGTTTTATTCAAATCAGTGATTGTAGTGCCTCTACAACCATCTTTCTACCTTTTATAACTCTGTGGATGATTTGTGTGACCAAGTCGAAACATCAGTATATTAATATTAAAAGTTTTTTAACACGGATGAACCCACAAAATATGTATTTTATATATTTAACCCATGCAAATCTTCGTTTTAATATATATATATATGTATTCATCATCATCATTATCAACCATTATCAGTCTACTGCAGGATGAAGGTCTCTCCAAGTTTAATCCATCTTCTCCGATCTTTAGCTTCTCTTCTCCACATCACCCCTGCACACTTTCTTATTTCATCCATCCATCTCACATGTGGTCTCTTTCTGGGTCTTTTACAATCTCTTGGAATCCAGTTTAAAATTTCAATTGTCCATCTATTATCTCTTCTAGCAATATGTCCAGCCCAACTCCACGTCAATCTTTTAATTTTTTCAATGAGGTCAGTAACACCTGTTTGTTCTCTTACCCATACATTGCGTTTTCGATCTCTTCTTGTTATTCCCAACATACATCTTTCTATACTTCTTTGAGTGGTCTGAAGTCTCTGTATTGCTCTTCTATTGAGTGTCCAAGTCTCAGATCCATAAGTAAGAACTGGTAAAACATATTTGTTAAAAACCTTCCTTTTCAAACACATAGGCATATTTCCTTTTAGTATCAAGTTATTTCTACCAAAAGCACTCCAACCAAGTTTAATTCTATGATTAATTTCCTCCATTATGTTTGCATCTGTATTAATAATCTGACCAAGGTATTTGTAACTGTTAACTTCTTCTAATTCATCATAATCAATCTTTATTTTCATATTTTGAGCAAATCGATTAAACATTACTTTAGTCTTTTTAACATTTATCTTTAGTCCTACTTTCCTACTTTCATCTGATAACTCCTGCAACATTTCCTGCAGCTCTGAAGCATTATTTGCAAAAACAACTACATCATCTGCGAAATCTAAATGACTTAAATAATCTCCATTTACTTTCACTCCTTTAGTTTCCCATTTTAAACCACAAAATACTTCTTGCAGCACTGCTGTAAAAAGTTTTGGAGATATGGAGTCACCTTGTCTTACACCTTTCTCAATGTTGACTTTCCCAGTATCATTATGTAATCTAATTGTTGCTGTTGCATTTTTATAAATATTCTTTAAAATATGACAATATCCTGGATCTATACCTTGATGATCCAATGCTTTAATCACTGAAGAAATGTTTATAGAATCAAATGCCTTTTCATAATCTACAAATCCAAAACATAATGACATCTCATATTCATTTGTCCTTTCTATAACTTCTCTCAGTACCTGAATATGATCTACTGTACTAAAACCACTTTTAAATCCAGCTTGTTCTCTTGGTTGGTGGAAATCCAATGTTCTCTGTAGACGAGTTGCAATTATCTTGGTAAAAATTTTATATAAAACTGATAAAAGGCAGATAGGTCTGTAATTTCTAATATCTTCTTTATCACCTTTTTTAAATATTAATATTATTACTGCATTCTTCCAATCATCCGGTACATCTTTATCATTTAGACATTTGGTATATAACTTTGCTAATATTTTTTCTGTTTCTTCACCTGCTTCTTTTAATATATCAATTATAATTCCATCATTACCTGGAGCCTTTCCTTTCTTCAGACATTTAATTGCATTTCTCACTTCTTCATTTAAAATTCTGGGCAATTCGGAAGATGTAATAGATATAGGAGGTACTTGTTCTTTATTTCATGATATCATCTCTCTTTTTAGTAATAATTCCATCTTTTTTTCTTCATCCTTCATCACATGTAGATATTTTTCTGAAATTAGAAATACCTGTAATTTCACTTGTTGCTGGGAAAAAAAAAATTTTGTAGCTTAAATTTATAGAAAAATATTTATGTATATATTAAAAAAAATTCATTGTGGAAATAATTTCAAAGTATTTTAGGATTTTGTAAATAAATACCATGATATTATTTAAGATTTAATTAAATAAATTTGTATTATAAATTACAAATTATATAACATTTTTATAAGTTTTTTTTTCTTACAGCATTCTTAAAAAAAAAAAAAAAAAAATTGTAATGGATAGATAGTGCTGACAATGTCAAACAATCCAAATAATCTAGACAATTGGGTAGTGGTTGACAAAAATGGTGAAATTTCAGGGGTAAATATCTGACCTTTTTTTTGTTTTTTTATTCATAGTATTATTCAGATTTTATTTCATTTTGCATGATTTTATTTAGGATGGCTGTATGTGTTTTTATTTTTAATATATATAACTAGGCCTTTTAATAATTTTATTTTTTAATTATTATTATATATATATATATGTAAAATATTGAAAGATTTTGTAGTGAAATGGCAGTACATCTACTTACTTTGACTATGATTTGGATTTGAGCTGGGCTTTTTTTTATTTTGTCAAATAACAAGTTCATAAACTAAACCAGCTAATTATTCATTATTGGTTAATAAATGGATATTTAACTGATAGAGATAATTTTTTTTAAAATTTAAAATCCAATTCTCTATATTTTCTGTTGAGTACTCTCATATTCATTAAATAATTTTTTTTTTTTTAAGTGTCATAGCATCGGCCGGGACACGAACCCGCAACCCGGGCAACTGCCTGCAAGTGCAAGGCAGTCGCGCTGACCTCTCGACCAAACAATGCAAGACATTCATTCATTAAATAATTAACTCAACTTTTCCACACTTTTATTTGAACGCTTTCTTATCGGTTTCCTCTTGGGGATTATTTTTGAAAAATAAATTTTTTCTGATAATTTAAAAATATCCCCTTTCATTTCTGTCTCTATTTTAATATGAATCCATTCCACTTTTATCTTTTCCAATATTTGTATTAAAGCCTTCCCTTACAAATTAAAAATATTTAGTGTATTTAAATAATTATTTTCTGACATACTGTTAATCTTTACAATGTTTTTTTCTTCATATTTATAATGACTCCTATTATAATTCTAATATTTGTTTTCTATAATAATGTATATAGATTCATTTTCCTATTGTTTTGAACATAAAATCTGATAATGTCTCATTTAATATGTGATCATTGTTATCATTATAATTGATGCAAATTTTTCTTCATTGAAAGGAGACCATTAGTTTTAGATGGTCAAAGGTACAATTATCATTGAATAAGAGTATTATTTGGAAACTTGGTATTTTATAACAACTTTTGGTTATTAACATTCCCCAGGAATAAAAACGATCATTTTTTGTTGCCTCTTTTGAGTATTTATTTATTAATCATTTCAAGCAGATCACTACCAATTCACACAGCTATGGCAATTATTCAATGCATTAACCAATATCACATGCTGTGCTCACATACCTATCCTTACATATACTTGAAAATTCATAATTATTTTGCTTTCAAGAAAACCCAGTAAATGACACAGTCTGAAACTATAACTTCTGAGAAAATGGATGTCCACATTATTTTCTTGATTCCAAACTTAGAGATTAAAGCTATTAAATGCATTTTGCTAACAGTGTCTATTGGTAAGCAGTTCTTCCATATATCTTTATTGATTTTTCTCATAGTTATTGACATCGGCATTGTTATAAATTTGCTGAACATTAGGATTTTGTCCAATTTCATTCTTTTAAGGCCTCAACAAAGAATTAAAAGATTTTTCTATTAATAGCAATTTTTTTTTTTTTTTTTTTTTGCAATCTGTGGTTGCCTAAAATTGATATTAAATGCTAATTGTGATTCATTTGTTTGTCTTTTTTATCGACATTTAGCTAATTTAAGTATAATTTAGCTTGAAAAACAGATTTCTATTTACTTCCTTTATTATATCAAAGATAGTGCATATACATATGTAAGACTATTACTACATCAGTCTGTGTGCAAATGTTATGTTTGTATGAAAATGGAATGAAGATGATCACACCATCTAGCCATGAAATAATATACGAAGCTAATACATTACATTAGCAGATTAAAGAATAGAGTGGAACAAATCGATTATTATGCTTTTCAACATAACCTTTAGCAAAGTTATATCGAAAAGCATAAGGATAGGCTGCTCTATTTAGTTTGTTAATATACTGTGTTGCACTTGTTTAATTATTTCACAACTAGTTGGAGCTTGATCATCTCGACTATTTTTATATACATTTGATGCTGTGCAAAGTTAATATTTAAAATGTATTATTCTTTTACCTATATTTGATTTTTAATACAGCTGTTGTTAAAAACAAGACAGTCTTCCGTCTAATTTGATAGGATTCCTTAATTGATAGTGCCTATTTATATCTGTGTTGATATTAAACTAACACATTTAGCAGACTTAGTTTTATTTACATCAAGTGCCTAATAATAGATGGTCCACTCTGTCCTTTAATTTGCTAATATAGTGTGGTGGATTTATTTAATTATTTCATGGCTAGATAGAACTCAAGGTTATATCCATTGTATTTTCATATACTTTTAATGCTGTACAAAATTAATATTTATATATAATGGATAAATTGGATTTAAAATTGTGTAAGTAATCAATAAAGCAAGTCATATATTGCGTGACATTGCTTTGTATTTACAAATATGTAATATAGGGAGCATACCAATAACTCGAACAAAGCTCTTATTGATAAATGCAATAAGAGAAAAATATTTAAAATCTCTATCTAGAATATTCCTATCCCCAGACTAATTTGTTTCGAACTTTTGGCTCACTTTAATGAGGAGCTAGAAAATTCAGACACTAGATCTAAAATATGAACCCAAAACCCAGCACTTCTTTAATACGTAACTATTGAGTAAAAAAATCTGAAATTTTCAGACACAAAAATGTCTTTAAATCCAGCTATCTAATTCAAATAGCTATGTGGGACTGAACCAATTTCAGATCTACCATATATTAATAGCCTTAGCATCACCAAAGCCTTAAAGACAAAATTATGATAATCAATAAAGCAAGTTATATGTTAAAAACAATTCAAAACAAAGCAAAACTCTCCATATAGTAGTGCCATCTTGTGGCAACAAGATCAATCAATGGATGCCAGAAGGCTTGTGCATAAAATCCCTATCTAGTGCCTACTCATCCAATATCCCCAGACTAGTTTCTGGCTGTGGCCTTCATCAGTGAGGATCCTTGGATCTGAGAGCACTGCACCTAGATCTTAGGATCTAATGCAACCCTCTATGTGCTAGTATGAGATAGTGATCATGTGATGTTTAGTGGTTTAAAGTTATATGTTGTGTGACATTGCTTTTATAAGCTTGTATTTATAAATGCAATTGGTCTGGGGATAGGAATATTCTAGATAGAGACTTTAAATATTTTTCTCTTACAGCACTTATCAATAAGAGCTTGATTGAGTTATTAGTACGCTCCCTATATTACATATTTGTAAATACAAACTTATAAAAACAATGTTATGCAATGTATGACTTGCTTTATTGATTATTATAATTTTGCCTTTAAGGCTTTGGCGAAGCTAAGGCTATTAATATATTGTAGATCTGAATTTGGTTCAGTCCCATATAGCTATTTGAATTAGATAGCTGGATTTAAAGACATTTTTATGTCTGAAAATTTCAGATTTTCTACTCAATAGTTACAAATTAAATAAATACTAGGTTTTGAGTTGATATTTTAGATCTAGGGTCTAATTGTTCTAACTCCTTACTGAAGTGAGCCAAAAGCTCAAAACCAATTGGTCTGGGGATAGGCATATTCTAGATAGAGATTTTAAATATGTTTCTCTTACCGCATTTATCAATAAGAGCTTATTTGAGCTATTGATACGCTCCCTATATCACATATGTGTAAGTGTATGGCTGATCTTGAAAAGTTAAATGCTGATTTTTTAAAAATAATAACTTTTATTAAATTCAGTGTTCTATTAATGATTTGTAGTCAGCTAATGAACACATATATCTTTAGAACTATGAGACAGGACTGTGACTAATAAAAATATATTATTTACGCAAAGATGTAGTATTGGGAATTATTGAAACTGTGATCTATAATTATGGGATTATTCTCACGAATGTTTTCATGGATCAGATTGGCTGTTACATAAAAGATTATTATAAAAGTTTAGACAATTTTCCATTTGCTTTGTATAAATTAATGAAGAGTGCATTTAGTGACCAGACCATTGTTATCTTATTATTAAAAGTTGTAATATTGATATTTCTGGTGATTTAGTTATGATTGTGGATTAAAACTGCAAAGAATATAGAATCATTTGCTACTCATGTCCCTTTGGATCATTATTGACATATTAATTTTAAAAAAATGATATCATAGTCCTATTAAATCAGTGGATGACACTCTTATATGATGATGATGATACTTTAGGTAGATAGAGTATTTTCATTACATTTGAATAATGGTGCAATGATTCATATATCTGCCTTTAACAACATGTGCACCCCGCTGACTCATTTATATTTGGACAAAAATACCCAACTTAATGAAATTAAAAGTAGATCTTTATGATTTTACAAATAGAAAAGTTCCAGATCCTGGTAGGATACCTAGAGAAAATTTAAAATATGGTGGTAATATGTTATTTTCAATACTAAAGAATGTTTTCAAAAATATATGAACTCATGAAGTTATGCCATTTGATCTTAAGGATATTTCTAATACAGTAATTGATTAACTTGAAGGTGAAGAAATGATTGTAGTAATTATCATAGAATATTATTATATACTAAAGCAAAAATACCTTTAAGGATTTTATTTAATAGCTTATTTCTAATTATATATGAAAGATTAATAGAGATTTTGTTGCCAGAAAGATGCAAGAAAAATGTTGAAAGAAAAAAATGTGATTTGTATATAATTTTTATTGAATTGGTTCGAACATTTTTACATGAAGGTATAAAATTTGCTATTAATGATGGTGGAAAATCTGAGGCATTTGGAATAAAAACTGGTGACAAACAATCATATATACTAACCCCAATTTTGTTTTCTACTTTTATAACATTGGTATTTGGAATAATTTATAATTTGCTTTGTGAAGCAATCATCAAGGTGCTTTATAGGTTTGATGAATTTTCAAATTGAACCAATTGAAAGCAAAAACAAGTACATCTCTGTGGCTTTCTGACAATTCAAAGGACTCTCCACAGAACACCCTTAATATTTTAAATGAAATTTATGAAGACTTTGACTTATTTACTAATGTTCATAAACTTGGGTTATTAGTTTTTTGGATGGAAAGGTGTGCATATTAAATGGCTTCATTGCTCGAGAGTTTATAAACAGTTCAAGGGCTAGAAGGGCCAGAATTGGAATCCTAGGATTTTATGTCTTAAGAGCCCTGATACAGTACCACTGTATTAAATCACATGGCAATGATGAATTTAAGAAACTACACTGATCCCCACTGTGACAACTTGAATGGCCAAATTAATCAAAATGTTATTCTGTCAGGTTTGTTGTATTTATTTATTTAGCATATGATTTTTTTTAATCCACTTTAATTATTAATTAAATATTATATAGAAATCTGTAGAGATTCCATTCAGGAAATATATTCATAACGGTTCTAATAGAAGAACTTAGTAAGTTCTTCAATTCTACTACCTTAGCCATAGATTTGTCAATCATTAGCTGTGTGATTCATGTTTGTATTTGACTACATCTACAAAGATCAGTGGCCATTAAATTCCATTTATAAAGTAAATGAGTACAGTACAGTGACCATGATTATTCTGAAACTATTGATAATACTTGTATAATGTATAGGAAAATCAAATCCACTTGACTTAATGGTAGGATATGGAAAAAGAAATTTATTTGGAATCTCATAAAAAATCCATTGTTTACATTATAATTGATTGATAGTTTGGAGAGATTTTTTGTTGAATATATAAAAAGGGAATCTTGATTTGAGACAAATCATAAGTGACAAAACCATATCTCAGGTTATTGATTAGTCCTATTTATTTAATAGCTTTTAATATGTTTTCTCTGATGCGACTTCTGCTATTTTATAGAGGAATATGTGAACAATTAGGAAGCCACTGCAAAGAAGTAAAGTGAACAGAACTAGTAATAGTTCTCATGATATTAATTAAGTACCTAATTTAGTGTGGGAATTTTCCTCATAACAGGGCACAATATTTGCCAGCAGAAAATATTAGTGCCAAGGAAGCTGTTCATAAAATAATAATATCAAACATTAATTAATGCCAACCAATTTTATAATAAAGTTATTCTGTTGTAGTTTTATGGACAAAGACGCCGCTCGACACAGTTTATGTGCTAAAGCACATAAAAATGCCATTTCCGTGGCCGCCATGTTCGAACCCGCGTTTACTATAATACAACTTTTTCATTTGTTACAGATTTCAGGCCGCTTTGTCGTATCACAGCAAATAAATTTTTCGCAATTCATACAGTTTATACAATTTTTTATGTCTTGGTGAGAGGGTGTGTGTATTTGAATTTGATGGAAATGGGTTTTTTATTGGATTTTTTTTTTTTTTAAAGTATTGAAATATTAAAAATTTATTAATTAATAATTATCCAACTCTTTACAACATTCTGTATTGAAGTTTTAAGTGGCAAAATCCTGTCCAGATAGATGTGTAAAGGCAGTTGGAATTAAGTAACTCGTCAAGTAACGTATTGTTCGTAACATTCAACGAGACCAAAAATATGGCACAGAAAATCGCACGTTTTGTTCGATTCTGTGATTTACCAACAACAGAACACTAACCCTAACCCTAACAACTTTTATAGTTTTACTGTTTGTTCCGATTATTAATTTTTAAACACCAACAACCAAAAAAAGGCATAACTCCAAAAAAAACCCCGAATTAAATTGAAATTTGTTTATTTTATTTTACATTTATTGTTGTCATTTAATTTCTTTATGTTAATAAAAAAAAAGTTCAAAAAACACGATTTTGTATATATTTTTTTTTGCATAACAAAAAACACAGAATCAATGGCCTGGGAATGTTCATATTTTATAGTTTTGGCATGATAACGGCACCATCGAGTGGCGTCTTTGTCCATAAAACTATAACCAGTTGTTCCTAGAAATTATTGTAGATCAAATCTTAAATAAATGAAGAAAGATAGGCTATGGTCCAAAGCTATCCATACATAGTATGGGGTAGATTGTGTTTCAGTCTGTTATCACAAATGGTTACATCCAAATTACAAGATGTTTCTCTGTTATTTAGATGAAGAGTTGAACATAATGTTTTCATTGGATTAGTAATAAGATCCAATCTTTGTAAAAGATTTCCAAACATTTCGTATCTTTTTTGGGAAACTTCTATTTTAGGAAAAGACTAATTTGAGAAGTCAAAACAATATCATTGGCATAAATCAATTTTCTCCACTCATTTTTAAGAGGATCACTGATGAATATATTATGAGATAACTGAACCCCATGAAAGACTGTTTGTAACTCCTATGATTATCCTTTAGTGTAACGTGAATTTTTTTATCGGTGATAAATTTCGTCAGATTAAATTAATGGTTTTCCTGCATTTAAAACTTTTAGAAGATTGTTTTTCCAAACACGTTTAGCATTGATTTTAAATCTATTTGGAAAGCCTTTTTTACTGTAAGTTGTTAATATAAAATTTGTTACCAGTAACTTTTTTCTTGCCTAAATCTAACCTATTCTATAGATAGTTGGCTCTCAATTTTTGGAAAAATTATTGTTAATATGATTTTTTCAGAAAGCTTTTAGGTATCGCATAATAATGATTGTTGAGTGATAATTTTTTAGACCATCATTGGATTTAAATTGCTATAGTTTTGCTTTTGTCAAATTTTTGGAGTAGTTTCTGTTTGAATAGTTTCCCCCACCATGTTTTGGTTTAAGTTCCTAAATATTTCCGAAACTTTGGAACTTTGCTTTCTGCTCCTTGTTCACAAGCTCTACTGGTTTTGTCAGATTGATATCACAAGAACATTACGAAAAAGAAAGTTAAATTTGTGCTTTAGTGGTACTTTTTCTCATTCATCAATCTCAGATTTAGTGTGATATATAAAACGGGAAATATCATTAACAATGACAGTATTAATTTTTTCAAAAATGCTTTTCTGCCTATCTAGCTTACATAAAAGGATCACTTTTGTTTTGTCTTTATTGGCAATTTGTGGATTTATCATAAACAAAATTGACTTAAGGATTCTATTAATATTCCATTCAAGATATCCAATGTATTGACTTTAGTTAGTTTTCCTTAAATTCTGTTTTGGAACAGAGTAATTTTCAAGTATAAATATCATAGAATAGTATGTTGTCTAATTTCATCCTTTCTAAGATCGCAACATTTTGGTTCCTCATTTGCATATTCTCGAAGATGGCTATGAGAATTGACGTGTTCTATAAATGTAGAAAAGTGTTTAAAGATCTGGAAGTGGAGGGTAAGGTTGGTTTCTATTGGGAAATTTGAAAATATTGCATACCTAAAAATAATCTATGTGAATACTGATTGCAGTCTCATTTGAACTATATTCAACAGAAGTTGTTTGTTTTATAAGATAATTTGAAACAAAAGTAGTCATACCATGTTTAGAATGCATTCTTACAAGATAAATCCAGGAAATTTAAGATGTACTTTGTTTGAAGAATGAAGAGTCTCCTGAAATGCAATTATATCAGTGTTGTGTCAAACAGTTAATTAGTAGAGAAACTCCATTTTGTGATTTTGATCTATTATCAATATTAAATTGAAGTAATTTTTTGTGTTTCCTAAGTGAAAAGAGTATCATTCTTAGAAATTTATTTAGCACTTGAGGTGTTCCATGGTTGAGAACCATGTTGCTATTTTTGATTTGAGAATTGTAGTATTAGTACCACTATTCTTTATAATATTGTCCAAGTTCACATTAACTACTTTATTATGCATTTTTGTTATTTGATATATTTAATCAGGAATTTATCAAAATGAAATATGGTTTTTTTTTGGTACAATTCATTTCACATGTTAATGCATGCTATTAAACCACTAAACATCACGTGATCACCCTTTTTTATGCTTACACAAGCTGTTTGAGGCAAAACTCTCCATACTGTAGCACCCTTCAGTCCAAGCCAGAGTAATCCATGGATTTTATACATAAATCTTCCTGCATCCATTGATTACTCTGGCTTGCACTGAGTGGTGCTAGTGTATGGAGTTTTACTTCTGTGCTAATGCATGCTATTTGTAGGGTGAACTTCAGGAAGGCTGTAAGCACCCATCCCTTTCTATTATTGATAGCTATAAATTTGTAGATATTAAATAAAAAATCATGTATATGTTGGGATACATGTGACAAAGTTTTTGTCATTTCTCTATTAGTTCAACTTTATTTGGATGATTATTAGAGTGACTGATGTCGTAGTTGATTAATAACAGAGCTAACTTATTTTTCTATAATATAGCATTCCTTGATATTCTTCTATACTCATATAAGATTTCATTTAATAGAAGAAACTGATTTACATTTTTTTATTTCTATCCCATTTAGAGATTTGTTCATGTTCTACAAATCCATTACTGATAACATCACACAGACAAAATTTTGGGGAAAAACTGGGGTAACTTAGTAATATGAATCTAGCGCATTCTATAAAGTTTTTGGGATAATATATATAATAATTTTAAATACTTCTAACACTAAAACTATTAATCATTAATAGATTGGTTTGCTCAAGGCAGCTGAAAACTGGGTTTTTAATTAAATAAGTTCTGTAGAACTAATTTTATTTTACCAATTAGCATTATCTTAGCATTCACTATGTGGAAATTTTTTTCAAACATTGTAGAGATCAAATGATTATATAAAGGACCTTATGGCTCATAGATCAACACATCTTCCTGCTATGTCAATATTCTTAAGTTTGAATCATATTTAAACATAACAATTTTTCAAGTTCTAGTCAAGTTTTTTTAAAAATAGATTGTATTTAACTAATTCAAATACCTTTTTAATTATTGTTTGATGAATGAGTTAATAAAAGATATTTTTTAGAAAAAGAGTAAATGAAAAAAGAGAATAGAAAACCTCACCATGTCATTTGATTAATCTGATGAATATAGATCCTTTTCACAATTGCTATTTAAAGTGTGTTCAGCATATATGTAATATAAAAAAAGATTGTAATAATTAGAACAATGTATATAATTTAATTTTTTATTTTAGTAAACCTAATATACATATAGTTATCAAATTGCAATCTTTCAACTTTAAATAATATTTAAAAATATTTTATTTATTCCAACTCTGATTCATCATGTGCTCTTTTTATGTAATAAACTATTTCCTTATTTTTGCCCCATTATTTCTTTCATCACAATTCAGTGATATATATATAAATTATTAATCAATGTCTGTATTCCAATTATAATAAAATATATATAATTAATCAAAACAATACAATGATTAATACAGTAAAAAATATTTTAAAAACAAATATATACCACAATTTAATAAGTACTTTCAACTATCTATGTAGTCATTATCAACTAGATTCAAATTGTATTACAAAAAACCGTTACAAATGTAAACAAAAAGTAATACGTCATACATCAATTTTCCCACAATTCATTAATTTTTATATTGGCAATCTGTCTATTTACCAAACGATGCTTTTCACTTTTTATTAACATAGCTTCTTTAATTTTGCGTTTATTATTATTTCTTTCAATACACAAAATCTTAACTTTATTAAAATCAAAACCATAATTACAAGTTACATTATGATCAAGAAATACTGACGGTGATATGTCATCATTTCTAACATTCTCGTCTTGATTTTTGTACTCGTTTATATAACAACAAATGCTCCTTTGATATTTTCTCCAATGTACATCAATATAGATCAAAGGAGCATTTGTTGTTATATAAACGAGTACAAAAATCAAGACAAGAGAATGTTAGAAATGATGACATATCACCATCAGTATTTTTTGATCATAATGTAACTTGTAATTATGGTTTTGATTTTGATTTTAATAAAGTTAAGATTTTGTGTATTGAAAGAAATAATAATAAACACAAAATTAAAAAAGCTATGTTAATAAAAAGTGAAAAGCATCATTTGGTAAATAGACAGATTGCCAATATAAAAATTAAGGAATTGTGGGAAAATTGATGTATGACGTATTACTTTTTGTTTACATTTGTAACAGTTTTTTTGTAATACAATTTGAATCTAGTTGATAACGACTACATAGATAGTTGAAAGTACTTATTAAATTGTGGTATATATTTGTTTTTTAAAATATTTTTTACTGTATTAATTATTGTATTGTTTTGATTAATTATATATATATATGTATATGTGTGTGTGTGTGTAAAAAAACTCTGAATATCCATTATAAATATACTATATGTAAGTTCCAAATAACATTAATGGTAAAAAAATATATATATTTTAATTAATCGGTAGTGCTTTTGATTATATGGAAGTTTAATAACGTGATTGTCCGTGAGCTATATATGTTAGTATTTACTGTTTATCTATTCATTATATTACTTTTAAATTTATTTATCAATATTGCTTCCTTAATTTTTCTCTTTTTATGATTTCTTTCTTTGATTAATATTTTTGTATCATTTATATTTAAAGTAAATTTATAATTACAAGATTTTTCATGGTCGAAGAATACTGAGGCTGTATTTAATTGACTATTTACAGTTTTTTTTTACTCGATTATATAGTAATTGATGTTCTTCTATCTTTTTTCCAGAGCACATCTTGATTCCCCGATATATGATGTTTTACAACCACATACAATCTGATAAATTATATTACTTCTTTGCATTTTAAGTATAACACTTGTAAATAGACTAATTAATAATTCTAAGAGGGTTATACCTAAAATGCAAAGAAGTAATATAATATATCAGATTGCATGTGGTTGTAAAAAATCATATATCGGGGAATCAAAATGTGCTCTGGAGAGTGTTATATCTAAAATGCAAAGAAGTAATATAATTTATGAGGTTGTATGTGGTTGGAATACATCATGTATCAGGGAATCAAGATGTGCTCTGGAAAAAGATAAAAGAACATCAATTTCTATATAATCGAGTAAAAAAAAACTGTAAATAGTCAATTAAATACAGTCTCAGTATTCTTTGACCATGAAAAATGTTGTATTATAAATTTACTTTAAATGTAAGTGATACAAAAATATTAATGAAAGAAAGAAATCATAAAAAGAGGAAAATTAAGGAAGCAATACTGATAAATAAATTTAAAGATAATATAATAACTAGACAAGCAGCAAATACTGATATACATAGCTCATGGAAAATCATGTGATATTAAAATATTACTTTACAGTTAATAAATTGTAATCGAAAGCACTAATGATTAATTAAAATATATATTTTATTATTTTTACCATTAAAATTATTTGGAACTTATAATGTTTATATATATGTATGTGTGAATGAAAAAGAGAAAAAAAAAATGAAAAATAGAGAATGAGGTTATAAATTGCTTTTTAAAATATAATTTATGATCTTTCATGGTTTAATGTTTTCACTTTATTCTATAATAATATATATATATAGGAGTCTATGGAAAGTTTTTTGCTGCCCTCTTGTGAGGAAAACAATGATGTTGGAAATAGCAGATTAGAGGTTGAAGGATCTGATTCAGAATTCTCAGCTCTCTCCTCTGTCAGTTCATCAGATCATCTGAATGCGGTAGATGGCAATCATAATGGTAATAATCTTTCAGAATAATATATGTAGATTTAAACTGTAGGAGAATGAATATTATATCTGGCATTCGTGCTGCTTCAGAAAGTATTGATTTTATAACGATATCTGTGAAAATTATGAACCATTTTCAAGTTGTTTAGTCATATTTATATATTCAATCATCAAAAAATTGTTCCCCTCCCCCTCATTTTTTCCCCCAACATATATAATGGGGATTTTAACAAATAATGTATCAGTGAAGAAAAAATACATATAAATATTTTATAGCAATTTTTGTTTAAAGTGTTATAAATAAATATTCCTACAACTTTAAGAAGTCTTGACTAAAGTAAGACTATTTGTTGTTTTGCATATAGCTCCAATTACATGTGAAAAACGATTTCAATTTCAATCTAAAGTTAATATAGTTATGAAATATTGTATCTATAATATTTTAAATAAAAAAATAAACATTTACTTTCAGGTTAAGCTCATTTTGCAACTGATAGGCAGTAATGGCTTCCATTTTGGAGCTTCTTTTCTTCAAATAAATATTTTTACTGCACGAAAAAGGCTTTTTTAAAAAAATAAATGCCAAGTGGTTTCATCTATTGACTAAAAGTATAATAAAATTTAAAAAAGTTTATATGAAAATATTTGTAAAATGTGAAAAGCTATATACATTAACTAAAAAATCTGAGGTGCCTTGTTCTTAACACCAGGTTCTAAATTAGCACTGTCATACTGTAATGATTACAAGATAAATATTTGTCTACTTGTGTATTTAAAAGAACATTACTTTAGACAAATTCTGCATGGATATAATAATATGGAAATAAGATGAACTAAGCAATAGTATACAAATTGTAAAATACTAATGCAATAATCATTTTAAAAATTAGTTTGCTTTTTTTGCTATTATATAATCTGTAATTTTTATAAAAGGCATAGTATATTTATTCATATTGCTGGTGTCTGCAAGTATTACTGTTGGCCACCAAATGAATGTATATACAATAAAAGACTCACAATATTTTAAGTAATCAGAATAGCGAGTAGTCTGCAACAATACAATCTCAACAGTTCACAAATGTTCCATTCCAATGATGTACTTTCAGGTTGGCTGCTACAAAGCGGTTCACAATGGGCTAGGTTTACACACCTTGGCCCTAGTCCAATTTAGCTGCACATGAACACATCATAGTGTAGCATTGCGACCGACTATAAGCTCCTTACAGCTTCCGTCTATGCAACAGTCCACCAGTAACTCCACTTGAAAAACGCTGGAGACTCAACTCTTCATTTAGCTGCTATCCAGATGGTCTCCTCAGGCTATGGTCTCCCAATCTCTGTGGGCCTATTCATCTATGCCTGTGAACTACATTTCCACTGAGCGCTGGACATTAACTGATGCACTGACACTAGATCTCTCCTACACTGGATTTGAACATGTAAGTCAACTGGAGATGTACTCAAATGGCCCAAACACGTAGCTTTCTGATAACTGCTACAATTAATTACCTTCTCCATATATAAGGTAAGGGCTCTTATCTAGAAATATTTGCAATCAGCAAATATTTTTTGGAATTTATCGATCGCCTTAACATTAATTCTTTGATTAAATTTTTATCAGTTATCAGTTCGCGATTTTAAAAAAATCTCTCTAATAAATTCTAGTTTTTCTGGAGTGCACAAACTTGTATAAAACTTTTACAAAATACAACACACATTATTATTGTTAGTTTTATTATTTAGTTGCTTTGTATATATACACAATCCTATACATTTTCAGTATTGCTATATCTGTTTTTTTAAAGCAAACTGCAATTGTGACTTCAAAAGAAGGAATCTGAACAGAAATATAAATCAATTTAAAAGAGATCACAGAGTACAGAAGTTTAGAATAAATATTTAATATAAATACGTTCTATCCTAATGTAGCAATACCAAAAGCATAAAATACAAATATTATATGTAAAATAATATATAAAGGTATTTTCATTAATTTGAAATGCTCGATAGATAAAGGGTTAAGTTTTGTTCTAGTAGTTGTGCATGTGAATGTTTTAACATTTTATCTCAAACAAATATTTATGTGTATAAAATAAAATAAAAAGGATTGTGTTAACTAATCATAAAATTAATCATTGGAAGAAAAAAGGAAATAAAACAGACCAAAATAAAGTTATTAATATTATTAACTCCGTGATAGAATTTTTAAGTAATTATTTTAAGTAATTAAATTTTATTTATATAAATTCAGTGTTCTGAAATAAATTTGTATTAGTAAAAAAGATAATATTTTTTTTATTTTCTCTATTTTTCTTTTTTGTTTCCAATTGTGAATCATCATCATCATCTGTTTTTTTCCTGAGTTTTCGAAAAACAAGCCTTTGATAAACACAACATTGAGATGGGGTTTAGATTAGATAAAGTTTGGATCGAAGAGGTTAAATTATTTTTCAAAAAAATATTTGATAACATTTGGCTGTGTCTATAAATTTATAGGAGAATATGTGTTACAGGCAGAGTGTGAACTAGAAAATTATTCTGTGAACGCCTTCATCAGACATCATATCTACATGTTAAAGTTAGAAGAATTTATAAAGAGTGTGATTACTATTTAAATACTCGATACCTTCTTACATATATGATTTAAATTTTGTCTGAATGATTGTTTAAAACTCTAGTGGTCCATCTCTTAGCTGGCATGGCTGCTCCATGAAGGAATAATGTTGTCTAGCCTTTAAGTCAAAAATAACCTAGCATAAAGAAGAAAGCATAATTGCTCCATCCCAGCTCTATCTTACATGTTTACCTACATATGTCTTATCCAAGAAAGATGAAAAGATCTACTGATATCTGATAATGACTTAGACAAACAATGAGAAATTCATTAATCAATTGCAGGACTGACCAGTGGAAAAATATCAGAAACTATTTGTGTCAACTAAGTGCTGTATTTTTGCCCCTCTATAAATTCAACAACTGATAAAAGAATCATGTAGATTAAATGGTTCTTCTACAATCCAGTCAAGAAAGTATAAGGAGCAATAAATGAACTAAAACTCATATAATTTCATTGACAAATTGGAAATAAAAATAATTTTGAGGATTTTTACAGTCAAACTAAAATTTTTTATGTAACTATTTTTCTTGGCAAAGATGAATGAAAATAAAGTAAGAGTTATTATTTTCATTGTTATATATATATTTTTTCTTAGTTGGTTAATCGTTAATTTGTACAGTTTTTATTTTTACTATCTACTATACATATTATATCTGTTGTTTAGAGTAAGGTATTTATTTATATTGCTAACATTTTGTATTACTATTCAAGTATATAGACCAAACCTTGATTAGTCATCTGGGATAATAAAATAAATTTTTTATGTATTTTATATAAATGAATAAAAAAGAGTAATTTATCATTATGTGGTAATGCAGATGCCTTTACAGTGATTGTACAAACCTTTGTTTAAGAGGATATATCTTCTTGCATTATTCACTTTTCTTTTATGCATTTCACCAAATTAGTTAAATAGTGCAACATTGCAAATGAATTTCATGAAACCCAAAGTTATGATTCAGTGCTAATGGGATGTCTATTAAAGGGTATAAGTTCAAACCTGGGTTATTAGTGACACATTATGGTGCCTTAATAGTATAACTAGCCCAAATTAATAAATATCCTAGCCAGCGCAGGCATCATAAATTACATACATATGATGAGCAGGAAATATTACTTTATGATATTAATATTATCAACAATAGGCTTTAAACTGATAATGTCCCTTAGTATGCCCATCATTATTTTATGATTGGGTCAATAGGCCATCATCTTATATTCTTGTGTTTAGTTACATTTGTTGCTACTATATGGCCGAATGGACTTCCTTCAAGATAGTCATCTAAATATCCAGTACAATATATATAAATATATATTATTGTGCCATTCAGCTGCACAATGTGTGTTAGAATCTGTAAATAGGTTTGAATGAAGCTTTATTAAGTTGTTAATAAAGGAGAATTCCAAACAATTACTGAGATTAATTATTGATATTCTATCCCTATAACCAACTGAAATTATAATAGAAAGGAAAAGAAAAGTGGTGTTATAAAGGAAAATAAAATTTCAATTGAAAATCTTATTTCATAGTAAAATATAAGTGAGATTAATAAATGCAATTATGTTTAGTACTTTATGGTATTTTTTCAAAACTAGAAAATTCATAAAGAAGAAACACATACTGTTTTTTATTATTATTATTATTTTTTTGTAATTAAAATTTAAGATTGAACGTATTGCAGCAATATTATAAAAATTGGAAAACATATAACAATAACAAAAGTTAACAGATTGTTTTCTGGAAATAATTTTAATGTGGATTAAGTATTAATTTGATTTCTTAATTAAAAGTTCAAACTAAAAGAGAAACATATCCTCTGTTTTAAATTAGAAAAAATAATAGATGAGATAGTATATCAATACTTATGCGCTTATAACGCTCGTTAAAGAAGTTATATGTTATTAAATTTATTTAAAGCTTAGTGCTTTCAAAGCTCTATAGCTTCATAATCATAGCTGTGCAAAATAAAAATAAAACGGTTGATAGTGATGAGGTGTATATAAAACCAGATCAGGCAAGATTTCATTCATTCTCTGCATTTGTTTGTGAGCTGATCATTAGAATGTTAGCAAGTGTAGGCCAGGATGAGGACTGAGAAAGTGTAGTGATTATGGAAGCGTTATAAGTGATAATCTGCAAGGTAACTAAGAGTATATAATGAGAAGTCATTTCAATCATTAAAACCATAAATACCCTAGAATTCAGTTTGAAATATCTATTATGACTTGCTAAATATATCACTGCTATACCCTGTGATGCTGATGAAATGTTGCTCTGATCCATCTAATTATATCTTCCACATCTGTTTCCGATTAATAAATCTAGAGATGACTCTTAGAATATTGTTCCTGACCAGATACAAGAAGGAAGAAGTCACCTAAAGAATGATCAGAAACTGAATATATATTCCTGAAAATAAGGACTAAAAATTGAAAGATACCTAAGGCTGAAATTCACACCATACTTAATGAAATATCAATAAACTATCTTATTTATAGTATAATACATATTATTTAATGAAAGTGTTTTTATTTTTTATGTAAAGTAAAATGAAAGAAAAAGTGTGTGGGTATATATTGAAATGTAAAATATTTTATTATCTAATTTATTCAATTTTATAATTGTATAGTATTTTTTATTATTATTGTGTTTTTGAGTTTAAAATAGTGTACTTAATTATTTTCAGTTATAACTATTTATTTGATCAATCTTTAAAAATTATTATATATATATTGGTACTTTAACCCAATGTGCTATGTTGCCACCGGGTGGCGCTGCACCACCGTCAACAACCGGTCTGAAGCCTTCAAGTGATAAATTTTTATATCAAAAAGTGGCTGAAAATCAACAAATAAAAAAGCCCGAGGCTAGACATATAAAAACGCTGAAAATTGGCAAGTAAAAAATAAATTTATATCAAAAAGTGGCTGAAAATCCACAAGTAAAAAAGTCCGAGGCTAGACATATAAAAATGCTGAAAATCGGCAAGTAAAAAATAAATTTATATCAAAAAGTGCATGAAAATAGACAACTAAAAAAGCCTGAGGCTAGACATATCAAAATGCTGAAAATTGATGCTGTATATATTCAAGAAATATTGCAAAAGTCCAACTTTAAAAAAAAACCACTCAAAATGCTATAAAATTTAAAATTAAAATATATATATATATATAGCTGAAAAATTAAAAATAAAAATAAAAATAGCTGAAAATACGTTAACCCCCCTCCCACAAGGAATAATTATCCACTTAAATTGACAAGTAAAAATGCCTGACGCTGTATATATTCAAGAAATATTGCGAAAGTCCAAATTTTTAAAAAAAAAACAATCATAATGCTATAAAATTTAAAATTAAAAGAAATATATATAGCTGAAAATGAAAAGCAATATAAAAGAAACCATTAACAATGGTGGAAGGCGGGAAGTGCAAAAACAGAATTTCATCAAATTATTTATTAAGCTTCCAATTTGCATTTATCTGCAATGCATTCAAAAGCAATTATTTGGTCTCTGCTTTAAAATTATGGCATTATCATTTAAATTCGTCAAGCAGTACATAAAAAATAATTATCAACGTAAAATATATCCCTACCACACAAAATAACTGAAATTCACAATTTACGTCTTAGGTGTAATACTTAAAAAATAACCGATTATAAACATTATCAAATCATTTAAATTCATCAATATTTAAAAAAAAAAAAAGCAATATACAAAAAATAATTACCAATGTCTTTCCAGAAATTTCAATGATTGCACTGTTTTCGTTTCAAGAAATTATTTTTCAAGCTGGGCTAGAAAAGCTATGAGTTCACATTTTGAAGTTACAAAGATGTGCAGCATAACATTTTGAAGATACAAGGCTTTTGTGAAATAGAAAAATTATTTGCAGCATAAAAATCCATTAGCTATCAAATAATAAAACGAATTAAATATCCATTATCTTTTACAACTTTTTTTTAAAATTTTGCTTTCTAAGGTTAAACTTATTAGCATTCCCGAATGAATGAAAAATGGCGGTGCTCACTGTAAATCAAATCTATTTTTAAAATTACCATTTAACATAATCGTAAAAGGTAGAAACTGATAAATAGTTGCCTAAACATTTCATCATATACGCATGTTCTTAGGAAAATACTGAATGAAATCTATACACATATGGCAATTAAAAATTAAAAAAAAGAAATATAATGGCACCATAATATATTGGATCACAGTTTCTACTCATTAATGAAATATGATGTAATAGACATTGTACAGAAAAATATAATTTCCAAAGCTGACAAATTTAATCCAAAATGTAAGTGAATTAGTCTTTTGAAATACCTGTTTAGTTTTATTTCTTGTTAATTTTTTTGTACTGCTAGAAATACAAGTTGTTGGGATTATTTTTATTTTTTGACTGAGTTAATGTGGATTATTTTCTTACACAGATGAATACAACAATAAACATGCACAAACTTTTGGGAAACACTTCAAAAAGCTCGCGCTGAAATATTAGCCACCGAAATTGAAGTAGCATCTTTTTCATAATTTTTTACAGTTTTTACTATTCAAAATGATCAAAATTTGGGATCTTCCTAAAACAGAATATGAAGCAGTGGAGTTCCTTCAAAATAAAAGTGTTCTGCCTATTCAAAAAGTATGTGCAAATGGGCATCAAATGAAACTTTGTTAGACCAATGGCACAATGGAAGTGCAACATTTCTGCTTGTCAATGTTCCATAGCACTTCGGAAAGGAACCTGGTTTGAAGGCTGCAAATTGTCATTTGTTACAGCCATCTGACTGATTTACTACTGGAGTGCAGACCAATTGACCATCAAATCTGGAAAAAAGGATATGGACTTGAACAACAAGACTGTCATTGCATGGAAGCAATATTTGAGAGAGGCCTGTAAAGAAAGTCTGCTATCTCGACTATCCTGCAAAATTGGAGGCCCAGGGAAAATTGTAGAGGTAGACGAAACTTTATTTACTAGATGCAAAAACCAGCAGGGTAGAATTCGTCTGCACCTATGGTTATTTGGTGGTTTATGTAGGGAAACCAAAGAGTGTTTTATTGTTGCTATTCCTGGTCGAACAGCGTCTGTTCTTCTGGATGCCATTAAAGAACATGTAGCACCAGGATCCTCCATATATTCTGATTGTTGGAAAGCCTACAAAACTGAGGAATTGAATGCTGCAGGTTACCAGCATTTAAAAGTAAACCATTCATACAATTTTGTTGATCCCACTACAGGAGCACATACTTAGAATGTAGAAAGACTTTGGGGACTTTTGAAATGGTGCAATAAACGAGAGAGGGGAACTACTTGACATCATTTGGATTCATACTTAAGCGAATTCATGTAGTGAAGACTGCATCATGATGAAAATCTATTTGATGCGATTTTGCAAGCTATTAAGATTCCATCGATCTAAAGTTTATATTTTCTACATTATAATATTCTAACTCAAATAACCACTATTTTTTAATCTTCTGTTCTCTAAAAATGTGAATTCTAAATTTAATAATAACCTTTTTAATGGATTTTTATGTTGAAAACAGTCAAGTGCCTACTAAGCTAAATGGGAAATGTTATAATTTTAAAAAAAAAGTTATAAAAGATAATGGATATTTAATTCGTTTTATTATTTGATAGCTAATGGATTTTTATGCTGCAAAAATTTTTTCTATTTCACGAAAGCTTTGTATCTTCAAAATGTTATGCTGCAAATATTTTTTTTTATTACACATCATCTTTGTATCTTCAAAATGTGAACTCATACCTTTTCTGGCCCAGCTTGAAAAATAATTTCTTGAAACGAAAACAGTGCAGTCATTGAAATTTCTGGAAAGACATTGGTAATTATTTTTTGTATATTGCTTTTTTTTTTTTTTTAAATATTGATGAATTTAAATGATTTGATAATGTTTATAATCGTTTATTTTTTAAGTATTACACCTAAGACGTAAATTGTGAATTTCAGTTATTTTGTGTGATAGGGATATATTTTACGCTGATAATTATTTTTTATGTACTGCTTGACGAATTTAAATGATAATGCCATAATTTTAAAGCAGAGACCAAATAATTGCTTTTGAATGCATTGCAGATAAATGCAAATTGGAAGCTTAATAAATAATTTGATGAAATTCTGTTTTTGCATTTCCTGCCTTTCACCATTGTTAATGGTTTCTTGTATATTGCTTTTCATTTTCAGCTATATATATATATTTTAATTTTAAATTTTATAGCATTATAATTGTTTTTTTTGTTAAAATTATGACTTTCGCAATATTTTTTGAATATATACAGCGTCAGGCATTTTTACTTGTCAATTTAAGTGGATAATTTTGCTTGTGGGAGGGGGGGGGTTAACGTATTTTCAGCTATTTTTTTTTTAATTTTTTAGCTATATATATATTAATTTTAAATTTTATAGCATTTTGAGTGTTTGTTTTTTTTAAATTTGGACTTTTGCAATATTTCTTGAATATATACCGCGTCAATTTTCAGCATTTTGATATGTCTAGCCTCGGGCTTTTTTAGTTTATTTTCATGCACTTTTTGATATAACTTTATTTTTTACTTACCAATTTTCAGCATTTTTATATGTCTAGCCTTGGACTTTTTTACTTGTAGATTTCCAGCCACTTTTTGATATAAATTTATTTTTTACTTGCCAATTTTCAGCGTTTTTATATGTCTAGCCTCGGGCTTTTTTACTTGTTGATTTTCAGCCACTTTTTGATATAAAAATTTATCACTTGCAGGTTTCAGACCAGTTGTTGATGGTGTCACAGTGCCATCTGGTGGCGACATAGCACGTCAGGTTAAAGTATCTATATATTTATTGATAGTAATGACTGAAATTGTTAAGGAGGAAGTGTCCATGCTAATAATGTTATTTACTATTAAATGTGTTAATTTTAAAATATTGCAAAGTTTTATTTTCCTATTTTTTTTTGTTCCAATTATTCTAACTATTAAATTGTTATTTAAATAAAATGTCTGAATTATTTATGCATAGCTAAGCAAGGATTTCAAGGCTGATTTGCTAGATGATAAAATACAAGGGATAGCTAATAATTTTGGAAATATTGGACCCATTATTTAACTAGAAATGGCTTCTAGGCTGTTCTTGGAGGGATATAATTTCTCTTAAATCTTACAATGATTGATTTTAATATATAAGTCTTATAGTTTGTAAAAAATTTGCTTTAATAACATAATTTGTATTTATAAAGCTAAGATTTGTGTCTCCAGAAAAAATAGGAAAGAATAGAAACTTAAATATAGAAAGATATAGTAAGTTTAAAAGCAATGAAAAAAGATTGCTGATAGATAAAAGAAATGTGAATAATAATGCCCGAAAGGCTTAATGATTTAAATATAGAAAAGGCTAGTATTGTTTAATTAAAGCATCAAGCTATTTTAAAATAATTAAACAAAAGAATACAGAGGAAGGATCAGTTTAATCAATATTTGAAAGACTAATTGCTGGTGAAAGGAATGAACACTGACACAGTTAAAAGGTTGAGGATAATTTGTGAAAAGATGCAGTACTGGTGGGGGGGGGATAACTTAATGTAAATAGCTATTACTTTTTTATAATAAGGTGCTTAAAAGAACAGTAACGTTTTCTTGGTGCTGTTGTGTTGTGGGATGGTCAGGAAAAAGGATCCAAAGAAAAAGCTGTTGGAAAAGTTGTAGCAACTTTTCTGTTATGAGAGACATCATCCCAGAGACCGAGCCTCTGTAGGTGCAAACTGCCGGATAGGGAACTTAAATAGATCACTCCAATCTTATTTTTATTTGTGTATGCATCATAAGCTCATGAGAACTGTGCAAAGTCAGACTGTGAGTATAAACAATTGTTTAGTTATTTACTCAGGTCTGATAATAGTGAAGTAGTGGTTAGTGTTTAATTGTAGGGAGTACTAGCATTTAGTGAGAAATAATCCTCAAATTCAAGACTGATCTGATCACATTAGTAAATACAGAATGGTTAGGTAGATATATGTGTGGGAATAACTACCGGGTGGACAGTTGTTAGGAGTCATTGGAATTATAGAAGGCATAATTGTATATAATATGTGATGTATATTAATGTAAAATAAATATATATTCATCTTTTATTTGATATTGTGTTTTAAAACTTACAATCTACATTTTTGTTATTTTGTCAGCATTTAGCCGTGTAGTTGAATATACAGCAGTAAGGGGTTGAGATAATCAGAACATGTATCTGCTGTTTGTATGTTGAATAGTACATTTTGATAATTATTAATTTAATAATGAAGAAGCTTCAATTTTAATTTCTTATGAGTTGGTAAATGAAGGTTTATATGAATAGCATTACCTAATTTGTAAAACTTGATATACAATACAGATTTAACTTAAGGCAAACCTCTCCATATAGTAGTGCCACCCTATGCCAACCCAAGTAATCAATGGATGCCAGAAGGCCTGTACATAAAATCCCTATCTAATGCCTACTCATATCCCATACTAGTTTCAGGCTTGTGGCCTTTGTCAGTGAGGAGCCGTGGATCTGAGAGCACTGCACCTAGATCTTAGGATCTAATGCAATCCTTCAGCAGCCACCTTTTATCTCTACTTAACTACAAAACTATGAGAATGAAATTGAAAACAATATTTTCAATCTAAGCTCAATAGCTTATATAGTCATATGGGTCTGAACTCAGTTCAGCACCCATAGATTTTGGTGTCTTTGGCTCTTTAACAACCATAGCCACTACTATCCTATTAGGCAAGATTAGTGTTAAACCACTAAACATGTCATGATCACAGGCCTTTTGGCATCCATTGATTACTCTGGTTGGCACAGGGTGGCACTACTATATGAAGAGTTTTCCCTTGTCTAATAACAATTATGTGCTAGTATAAGAGATAATGATCATGTGATGTTTAGTGGTTTAATACCAGTCCTGCCTAATAGGATAGTGGTGGCTATGGTTGTTAAAGAGCCAAAAGAGATTGAAAATGTATGGGTTTTGAACTGAGTTCAGACCCATATGACTATATAACCTATTGAGCTTAGATTGAAAATGCTTAGATTGAAAATATTATTGTGTTTTCAATTTCATTCTCATAGTTTTGTAGTGAAATAGAGATAAAAGGTGGCTGCTGAATGGTTGCATTAGATCCTAAGATCTTAGCAATGTAGAAGTAATAGAAAATGATATTTTTTAGTATTGAAAGTAAGCTTTTTTAAAATATATATGTCAAATGATTTCTTACTTGGTAATAGTGTGATGTTTAAGCACTGAATTGACAGTTCACCTTCTGTCAGAGACCTTTAGCTACTGCATTTAATTGTACCAGACAATGTTCTTTAATTGACAGCTGGCAGATATTGATCCTGACATTTTCATACCGTGAGCTGATTTCTCCATCTCAAACTTCAACATTTCAAGATTTAGATGCAAACATTACTAACATCATATAATTAAGCAAAGAAAATTCTATTTAATGTTATATTCGTAATGCTAAATGATTTTCAGATCATCCCACTAAATTTAAACTCAAAAATTTTTTGCAAACTATCTTTAAAATTCTTCATATAAAAAGAAAATTAGTAAACAAAAAGATTTTGTTTAGTTTTTAATGTTAATCGGATATTTAAAACAAGATGGCAGGGACAAACCCCAGAGACTACAACATTTTGACTAATATTATAAAATCAAACAGTTTTTTTTTTACTCTAGCTAAGTGAAATTGAAATGGCAATATACAAAATGGAAATTTTATTTGTGTTTTCATTAACTTTTGTTATTTTGGAATGAAGATTTTAATAATAGATGTCATTTAGTTTAGATCATAGTTAAATATTTATAAAAACAAAAACTCTAAAGCTCTATTTATTTATATTATTTAAAATATATAACAATTTTAATTATTTTTATTGCTGTAGGTTATGAAGTGTTACCATCCCAAGAACCTCTTTTACTCTCCAATTCAGTTAGTCAGTAAGTTTACATTTTAAATTTAAAGTGTTGACTTTCATGTTAAGGGTGTGAATGCATATGTATGTGTGTGTTTTTCTTTCTATATATATTAACATAAGATTTTTACGGTAAAGCATATTTCAGGTTTGTCCATATATGTATTTGCTAATTGGTAATGTCATAGTGACATTTTAGAAAAATCACACCTGTCCTTGTTCAGATAATGAAGAAATCATTGCAAAGAAGTTGAAAGCAAAAAAGTCAAATTTTTGAATGACCTCTACAACCTGGATGATGGCAGAAAGTCACTGTAACTTTGGTATTAACAACATCATAATACATGACACAACCCAATGTATATGTTTTCATGAATATATAATTATATGGTTAGAGTAATTTCAACCTAAACAAGGCAAAACTCTCCACACAGTACCACCCTGTGCCAACCAGAGTAATCAATGGATGCCAGAAGGCTTGTGAATAAAATCCCTATCTAGTGCCTACTCACCCAATATCTCCAGACTAGTTTCTGGCTTGTGGCCTGGGGATATTGGATGAGTAGGCACTAGATAGGGATTTTATGCACAAGTCTTATGGCATCCATTGATTACTCTGGTTGGCACAGGGTGGCACTACTGTATGGAGAGTTTTGCCTTGTTTAATAACAATTATGTGCTAGTATAAGAGATGGTGATCATGTAATTTCAACTTCTTGATGAAAACCATTTTTTATTTATTTACTAATTCAACAATGGCATTTGCTAGAAATTCAGTAATGAAAATGCTTTTAGATTGGGTTCAGTATGATAATTAAAGAGTGGATAAGCAGGTTATTGAAATCAAACAACTACAGCTGGAAGAAAAATATTCTTTAATGTAATCACAATCGTGGGAAAACTTAGTTATTTTCTTACTCTTAGTTGGAATTCTTCAAAATATAGCAGGTTAGCAATCTGCCTATAAATATATATATTGAAATATATATATATAACTAAAGTTCTATACCTATCTTAATATAAACTGAGGACTGATTATATATATGTTTGGGAGATGATGATCTGGACCAAATGATGAGTGCTGGTTCAGTACAACATACGTATATTGGAGATCATTTTGCTTTTTCACATGTATGTGGTCATGTGTAGTGGTTGTATAGAATGGAGTGAATAGCTGCTGGGAGTTTGAAAGTCTGAGTTTAAATCTCTTCTAATTACATTAAGTTCAATACATTCAATAAACCATTTAGAGGAAGTAGTAACATTTTTTTTTTATGATTTCTTTATAGAAAAGCCAATCAAAAAGATCATAGCGTATATGAGAGTAATAAAAAACTAATTTTGTTACAGATAATTGAGTTTTTATTAAATACGATTGTGATCTAGATTCAAGATTTATATATGAAGGACTTGATTGCTTTGTGATTGTCATGCTATGAACTGGGGTTTGAATTTACACAGTAAAATTTAAAAAAAATTTTTTTTTCAGATTCTAAAGTAAATTCGTATTTTATTTTTAGGTAGCCGACTCACCTAATTATCTAATATTGATCAGTAAATGAATACTTATTTATTCGTAGGTAAAGGGTAAAACAAGGATTGAAACTGCTAAAATCACCAATATCTTAATAGTTGGCAAATCTGGTGAATAGAGCCTTCTTTTTCAATGTTTTTCTATGAAGGGCAGAGTCATACAAGTTATTAAGATGAGAGGTGGCTGGAGTATTAGAAAGATCTTTGCTGAGCAGTGAATTATTTAACGGCCGTTTTTATTTATATATATGAAATCTAAGTTTGACTATATGGAAGTAGATTTACGGAGTTTTTATATATAAACAGATTTGGAAATCATCATAACAGCTTCTTATAATTTTAATTTGAATTTTAACTTGTTGTAGATGTGTTCATTATCATGGTTACAACTGGCGGAAACATTTTTGGATCGCAGAGAATACACCGATATTTCTGAAATGACATTTACATGATTGCTACAGACTTTTTATTAATAACAATTGATATTTTTCGGAAACGAATTTCCACACACAAGCAAATGCACCCCCATTGTATGCAAACTACAATTTGAATCTTGTCTTAACTGGTTGTATTGAGGTTAAGCATTTTTATTTATTAATTATGGTGCAACAAGACTGAACTCATTGTTATATTTTCACATTTAGCTTGAAGTATGGAATAATGATGACATTGTAGAATCTTGTCTATTTTTTGAAGGCTATATGTGATTGTCAATTTTAATGTTTTACATATATTTCCTAATAATTTATATCTAATGATTTTCTTACTATTATATTATTTCCTTCTATCAGCATATGTATATCATAAACCTATTCTTGGAGCAAAAAGTCTGAATACATTATTAATACAATTTGTAAGCAAAATTCCAAAAAAAAAAAAAGCATTTAAATTTTTGTTCAACATCAAAAAGTATCAGGATACGAGTTTGAACCCGCATCTGCAAAATTGGTTTGTACTGAGAGGCATGATGTTAAGCGTAAGGTAAAGGAGGCTTATTTCATAGCAGAGGACTTCTTCACCATCAATCGTAAAGAAGCATGTTTTGCTATATCAAAAAGATGGTCTAATTGACTCATTTGCATAGAGTTTGGATATTATACTGATAGAATGATTTCAACGAACGAGTCAGAACTGGCTATGATTATGAGAAGTACAGTTTCTCGAAAGTGCTCAGCCATTTTAATTGACTAATTGATATTAATTATACAGCTTTATGTTATAAGTGTGATAGCAATATTTAATATTATTTAAATAAATTGTAAATAACTCTTGCCAATTTATTTTGTCATATAAAAGTCATATTGAGATAATTTTGAACCAAGATTTCCAATGAATTCTTTAAATAAACATATAAATAATCCCCATCTTTTGTTTTGTCAATGTCAAACTATTTTGTCATAGAAAGATCATTTTTTATCTGACAAAATCGATTGCCATTGATATAGCAAATGATGTTTATATGCAGGCTTATTAAAATGATCTTTGTGAATCTTGGATGTGAATTGTCTTAGTAATGTATTCAAACTTATTTTCTTCCTAAATAGGTTTCTATTCATGGTATTACATATTTAATAGCTGTAAATTATTTTTGTCCTCATTAAAACCATTACTATATACAGTATATACACACAAACACACTTTGAAGTTAAACATTTTACTTACTTATTTTTTAATTTTTGATATTTCTGTTTAAACTATAATAGTGTTTATTTTTTTAAAATAGATCTTCTGAAGAACCAGAAGGCCAGAATCATAATGATGAAACTGGTAAGTTTTTATTTATTTATTTATTTTTATTTAAACATCTATAATACATAATATTTATAATCATTTGAAAATAAGTGATAATGAGATTTTGTAAATTTATTGGGATAACGCTAGTATAAATGTGAACATTTTCATTTAGACCATTCAGTGTGAATTGTAGAATAATTTTAAAGAAATGATTAGTTATAAAGCTCATTTATAAAAATTAATTATTATTACTTCATATCTGGACTTATTTTCAGACAGCTTAATTATTAATAAAATAAACGATTAAGCATCATATGATCACTATCTTATACTATCACATAATTGTTTATAAACAAAGCAAAACTCTCCATGACTATATAAGCTATTGAGCTTAGATTAAAAATATTTTTGTGTTTTCAATTTCATTCTCATAGTTTTGTAGTTAAGTAGAGATAAAAGGTGGGTGCTGGAGGGTTGCATTAGATCCTAAGATCTAGGTGCAGTGCTCTCAGATCCGAAGCTCCTCACTGACGATGGTCATAAGCCAGAAACTAGTCTGGGGATATTGGATGAGTAGGCATTAGATAGGGATTTTATGCACAAGCCTTCTGGCATTCATTGATTACTCTGGTTGGCACAGTGTGGCTATACTGTATGGAGAGTTTTGCTTTGTTTATAAAATAAACAAATTTATAATGATTCCAACTAAGAGATAGATTCACTAGTGGCTTTATTAAGACCTTCAATTATGACACTATAATCATAAATTTATCAGTTACTATGTGATTTATATTCAAGCACAAGTGCGTGTGCGGCACAACTGCTCCCAAAAGCTGTAATACAAATACAAATAGCTAACTAAAAATATTAAAACAGCTGAGCGCTTTCAAAGGATCTTGCCTTCATAATCATAGCTTGCTTACGTTTAAATTTATGCAAATATGCTAATTCCATCTTTTTGATAGAGAAAAACACGTGTCCTTCCTCTTTATGGCATCGCTGTCGCGAGAGATAAATAAAGCCTCTTTGATCTTTCTTTTGAGGTCATGTCTCTCTCTACATACGATGGTAGGATTGTCCGGAATGCACTCATGGTGACTTGTGCACTGGTGCTGATAAAAAACTGAATAATTAGAAGGATCGTTGCGAGCTCTATTGTACGAATACCTGTGTTGTGCCAATCGTGTGGCCAGAGATGCCCTGCTTTCCCCATAATATGTGCCTTTGCAATGGTTATTTGGACAAGCAATGTTATATACTGTATGGGGGGTCTGTAACAGTGGAGTTTGATCTTTGGTATTGTTAATTAGATTGTTAGAATTTGGAGGGGTTCGAAAACAGACCTGATATTTGTTGTTAAAGATGGAATGTAGTTTCTTGATCTACTGAATTTAGGCTTCAGACAATCCATCATCGACAAAAAAATCTCACACATTCAGAATAAACCTCTCAACTCTCACGCCACACAGGATAAACCCAGGTTATTACTTCCATACATACCCAACTTACACAAGAAACTACATTCCATCTTTAACAACAAATATCAGCTCTGTTTTCGAACCCCTCCAAATTCTAACAATCTAATTAACAATACCAAAGATCAAACTCCACTGTTACAGACCCCCCATACAGTATATAACATTGCTTGTCCAAATAACCATTGCAAAGGCACATATTATGGGGAAAGCAGGGCATCTCTGGCCACACGATTGGCACAACACAGGTATTCGTACAATAGAGCTCGCAACGATCCTTCTAATTATTCAGTTTTTTATCAGCACCAGTGCACAAGTCACCATGAGTGCATTCCGGACAATCCTACCATCGTATGTAGAGAGAGACATGACCTCAAAAGAAAGATCAAAGAGGCTTTATTTATCTCTCGCGACAGCGCTGCCATAAACAGGAAGGACACGTGTTTTTCTCTATCAAAAAGATGGAATTAGCATATTTGCATAAATTTAAACGTAAGCAAGCTATGATTATGAAGGCAAGATCCTTTGAAAGCGCTCAGCTGTTTTAATATTTTTAGTTAGCTATTTGTATTTGTATTACAGCTTTTGGGAGCAGTTGTGCCGCACACGCACTTGTGCTTGAATACATACATTTCCCAAAAGTAAAATTATTTGACTTAATCGGATTATGTGATTTATAGTTCTAGTTTTTCATATTTACATACATTTATGAAACAGATGAACATGACAGTCATGGCAGACTAGTGTGAATTGTTGATGAACCCCCCAATGTGTCTAGGAAAGTCAAATCTAGCTGGCTTTATTTCCATCATTGAGTCTGGAAAAATAAATTTATGATCTCAAAAGAATACCAATTTGTTTATGATATAATTCTTTGACTGTATATTCTTGGCTGAGCATGCAAAAAGAGAATCTTGACTTGAGACAAGTTTCTCATTGTAAAACAATCTCTTGAGTTGTTGGCAGGTCCGATTTGCTTAACAGCTTTTTATATAAACATCACGACCACCATTTCTTATGCTTGCTCTTAACTGTTATTAAAACAGGCAAAATTCTCTATACGTATTGCTGTGTCCCGGCTCTCGCCTATGGATCAGCAATGATAAATTTAGTTTAATAAACAGACAAGGTTTTGAATATAATGATTTAATAGACAATAAATAGGTTAATATATATAAATAGCTAACACATATATATATATATAATATGGAGGGCAGTTGGGGATCTTAATATCCTAATGCTCCCCGCACTAAAGTTAAAAGTTTATAAATAAGTTCACTCTACCTGCGACAGGCATAAATTACTTAATCACGAAAAGCCCAGTTGGGCGTTATAAAATAATAAAAGATCAGTATGATCTGTTCACAGTCCTAGTTGGCTGGATTACCTTCAGGCGCCGAGTACCTGGGATATTATCTCCTTGAACATGCACACGCCAGCACTGTAGCAGGAAAAAAGACTTCGAGAGTCTTTTGACTTTTGTTTTTATACCTGTCGCGTGTCGGTCTCGTTTGATTTCTTTATATTTCTGGAGTAATTGGTGACCCGTATCTGTCAGACGTTAGATCCGGGTTCTACTGATTTATTACATGCTATATACACTAGTTACGAAATTAGCTTGACAATCTGCAATCATTGTCAATTGTTATTATTCTATTTTGTTATTATTCTATATATATAACACGTATTTTATGCACAAGCCTTCTGGCATCCATTGATTACTCTGGCTTTCACTGAGTGACAATATGTATAGAGAGTTTAGCTTTTTATATACTTTCTGTGAAGTAAATTCTAGCATTTGATGGAGCAGTATATGTGAAAGAACAGGAAGCTACTGCAAAGAAGTAGGCTTAGATGCAGCAGCATTTCTCATAAAATATTTAATTGAATAACTAGAAGTTTAGTATGGAAATTTATTTTCTAACAGGGCACAGCATTCACCAGAATATTTTATATTTTTCTATAATATTTTAAAAAATTTATTTCACTTTTAATATTTATTGATATATATATATCTTACGGATACTTTTTCTCTTTTACAATACTTTTTATCATTTGAATAAAACTAATACAGCATAAATATAAATTTTTTTTATAAAAAAATGACAATTATTGTAAGAAGATAATTAATCTTCATTGCATTAAATAAAGTAATAGAAATAAAAATTATGAGGATGATTTACAGTATCTTAATTATTTAAGATTTAAAATGTCCACATATAAATTACTCAATTGTTTAATATAATTTAAAAATTATATTTAAAACAGTGATTTATTTGAAATATCAACTCAACCTCATATTATCATGATAAATATTTTCACAATAATTTAAAAAATTAAGTTTGAATTAATTATTTTAACATATATGTTTTTATGAGGAATTCTAAAAACTTGAAAAGTTATGGTAATGGAATGGGGAATTGAAACATGATGATGTTGATGATAATATTAATGATAATTTATAAAAGAAACATTTAAGTTTGATTAATATTTTTAAAATTATAAATCATCATCTCGTTATAAAAAACTCACGAAGAGCGTATAAATTAACACAATTTTAAAAAGTCATGGTAGTTTATCTTTTATTTATTTTATCTATTTTGTAGATTCTGACTTGATTCATCTCAGCCAGGATGAAGATGGTTTTGGAGATGATTCTATATCTGGACTTGATATCATTCCTGCACACTTTGAAGGTAAGCAGTTACACATATCCACAAGTCACATGACAAAGACTGCCATGATGGTAATCGTAGTGATAAATTGAAACATTTGTATATATATACACAAATATTTTAAATAACAGCCTTATCAATCTTTAAAATTTCAAATCAAATAATCAAACTTATAATCATTCACTATACAACAGTTTTTCCTTCTTCTGTAAGAAGACTTGCACTAAGAGAAGTTTTATTTATTTTATACATTGTTCATTCTTATTTATAATTTAATTATACATATTTAGAAAAGGTAATATGTGTTTAAAAAGAAATAATTACAAGATCTATCTTACCATGACATATGTTCTGCTTCAAACTGAGGACTCCTTTAGGTGAACATGGAAATAGTACATCTCCAAATAATAGATAGCTATGAAAGGCATGATCAGCTTACCTTCAAGAGTGGATTGTCGAAAATACAATTGGATATATTAAAAATTGTAAGCAGAAAACCATGGAATTAAACCTATGAAACATTTTATGTTTAAATAAAATCTACGAAACAGATTATGTTTAAATAATTCTATCTTTAAACATACAATAAAATTAAATGTTAGCAACTAAACTAGATTTTATAATTTGTTATAGTTGTTAACTCACCTAAACTTATCCTCAAATAATGGATATATCCTTACTATAATATTATCAAGATTGGATTCAACTTGAAATAAAACTGAACATTGAAATAACAATAAAAGGAAATAAATAGCTAATGGCATAAACAGGCCATTTGGAAAGCTTGCTTTCATTAAGGATAGGGATCTTACTTTACACTGAGATTCATTTGAGAGAAAAAACAGACCACATAGACATTTGTCAGACATTGAACGACACATTATCCACTACATAATAAAATGCAGAGTGGTATGCTCAAATCTGAAGCAGGGAGTTGCTAGCTACTGGCATCACTATATATGCACATTAGGGAAGAAACTCTTATGCAGGAAGTATCAGGCTTCAAAAGGGAAGTTACCACATTCCTTCCCAAGCATTAGCTGACTGCTAACAAGTAGACTTGCATAGATTACCAACTGTATGAGAGACAAACCATTGTATCTAAACATTTGTATTGTAAATATGTTTAATAAATGTATTTATTTACAGCTATGTATTATTCTTAAGTGATCAGGAATATTTATTTATTCTGGCCATACTACAGATAAACACAAGGAGAATTGGTGCATTCTATAGGATCTACATTATGGGTTGTTTAGATCTTTCTCATTTATTTGAAAGAAAAGACCCAACAGCTCACAGTATTAACATATCAATGAAAAAGAACCAAATACTAATAGTTGCTTGTTTACTGGAAAGAGAATTTATGGGAAAAAATTTATTCTTTCCATACAGAAAAAAAATCAAAATGGTAAAAATTTTATTCTAGAAGAATTTGGCTCTGGTAATCTGGAAAATTGGCCAATATATTTAGATTGAGTTTCCTTCTTTTTTTATATCAAACCAAGTCAAAAAAATAAAAATTATAATTGGAAACTTTTATAAGTATTTGTGGTTCTCCATTATCATTCGGTCCTTAACCAGCCTTATGAATTAGATTTTGATACAGCAGTAACTCTTCTTACTGCTTATTTCTGTCTAAAACCCCTAACTGCATTTCAATTTCAACCTCCATCCATATTCAGGGGGAGGAAGAAAATGGTAAAGATTTCTTCACAGAACCGGAAAGCTATTGTGAGTTCAAAAACTTTTTAATGAAAAACTGAGAGATGATTTCATTTGTGGATTGAAAGACTTATAGCTTTAGGGTCAAGCTGTTAATGGAAACCATTTACCACTTATGATTTTTACAGTCACCCAAGTGATTAGCTGATTCTACAATGAATCAGGTGCCTCCATTAAAGAAAATTGAACCCAGTATTAAAGTTATCAAACAGAAAACAATACTAACCAAAAAAAAACAAAAAACAAAGAATTTTCAGCCAAAAGTATTAAAAACTGCCAGAATAGATCAACAAAAACAACACAAAAGTTTGTTATACCGAATGTCCATATCAATATATAGTGTGTAGATATTGTAATTGTATCAGTCTTATAGAAACTGCATATTTAAAAAAATAAAAAGCATGTTATTCAAAAAATAATGGAAGAATCCAATTTAAAAAATCCAAAGGATAAAGTAAAATCAAACAAAATCAATATCTATATAAATAATGTAAGCGGCACTGATTCAACCCTCAAACCCTAAATTATAATTAATGATAAGTCAGTAAAAGTAGAATTGGATACAGGATCTCCAGCGTCCATTGTATCAAAAAATATCATCAGTTGCAGATTACTAATAGAATGATTATTGGTTCCAAGACAACCAAATAGCACTATGGATGAAATGAAATAAAGTTACTATGCCTAATAAAATTATTCATTTGCTTTTTTATTAGGTCAGCTGATAATCACAGCAGGCTATTAGCCATGATTGGTTTAGTCACTTGGACTATATAGAGATTAAAGTAAACCAGCTCACAAATATAACAAAATTAAAAAGGGACTACTTAGATCTGTTTGACAATAAACTAAGACTATATTTTATGACAAACCTGTCAGTCCTTAGACCTAATCCATATAGTCATAAAATCAAAAACAAAGCTGCTCTGTCTTCATTTGGATGCTTTTATGTCCATTTCCATTTAGAATTTTCTTCCAAAAAATTAATTCATAAAAATGCAGTTTTTCTGTAAAATCCTTAAGTATGTGTCCTCTCTCACTTTTATCACCATGACCAAATTTAACCATAGCAATTTCATTTTTCAATGAAAGGATTACCAGTTGTAATATTTAAAAAGAGAAAAGAGTAATGGTTATTGCTAACAGCTGAATACAATTGGAAAAATGTACAAATAAAAATGATTTTTTTAAAAATACAATGATGGATCCAATTCAGTCTATGTCTACAAATAAAATGTCAATTATTTAAACTTTCAGACAAACTCAAAGATTATAATAAGCCATGCAGCACTCCTATTGATTGGAATTGAGGTTTTGTTTTCAGGATCACCTGAAAAAAATCTTTAGTTCAAAATGAAATACATATGTCAAGATGGCTATCTCTCTTATTAAATAATCACAGTCTTCTTATACTTTCAAGCAAATAATTTTTATTAATATAATAACAGTTTCGTTCCTGGCAGCCTTCTTCAGATCTACAAAAATTCAAATATTATAAAAAAAATACAATCAAAACTTACATATACATCAATTCAAATATTATAACACTACAATTAAAACTTAACAAAACTATCAATCAATATGTATAAATTGATTGATAGTTTATTGATAAATTTTAATTGTAGTGTTATAATATTTGAATTGATGTATATGTAAGTTTTGATTGCATTTTTTTTAATATTTGAATTTTTGTAGAACTGAAGAAGACTGCCAGAAACAGTTGAAACTGTTATTATATTAATAAAAATTATTTGCGTAAAGGTGTAAGAAGATTGTCATTATTTAATAAGGTATATTGTTGTATATGAATAAGCAAAATTACTGAAGAAGAAGGAAGAAGTATATATAGAATTATATAAGATGGCTATCTGTTTTTTTCTTTGCATAATCTGATGACTAGATATTTATTTTGTTTTATTAACTGACTATTTTGCTAGAAACTTTAACAATAATAGGGATTTTTTTTTTTGTTATAATTTCTATTTAACTGTTAATATTTAGTGTTATTATATGTTTAAAGATGGATTTATTTAAATTTTGTTTAATTCATGGGGTTAATTTTTAGGATTTCTATTTATAATAAATATAAAAAATTTTATTTTCAAAGATTTTTATTTCTTTCAAGTATATTTCACTGTATCTATGTATTTATTGGGACTAATGTTCAGTTTACATAGTCATCTGAACGAGTTCTTAATTTGAGAGGAAATGTATTTGAGAAAGTAGTTGTTTCTAATCTTTCTTTTTTTTTTAAGCATTCTGGTTCTAATAGCTATTTGGTTAGAAATTTGAATGATTATTAGTATATTGCTAATTCATTATAATATCTAGTTTAGTTTGTTAGCATTTAGTTTTATACATATGAACCTATATATAGATAAATAAATAATCAATTGATTTTATTGCTTGAGAATTAATAAGTTTGAAGGAAGGAAGTGCCTACTCTGGAATCTATTTGAGAATTTTAAACTCCAAAATCTGACCACCTACTGCTACACTAAATCAAGCAATGCACATAAGTAAATTAATAAGAAATCTTTAAATAGTTCACTTCTGGGTAAGGGTCTTTACAACAGTACTTCAAAAAAGAACATTTAAGATATAACCTCATGCCATAAACAAAGTCTAACTATTTAATTGTTTGTCAGAAAATGGGAATCCAGCTATTCTTACCTTTTAATGGTAAAACGAGAAAAGAAAACTTTGAACCCTCATTATTCAGCAGCTAGGAAAGCCTGTTGGGTACTGCCCTTTTCAATTCTCCATGACTATGATATATAATTATTATATATTAAATCTTACAAAATGATACAAATCTCTTGTGTACGTAATGATTGTATATTAATATGCAGTGTAAGATTTGAATTCAACTTTATAAATATTTTTTATGATAAAAGAAATCGTAGAAGAATAAAAGAAGGTATTTTTTATTTATATAGAATTACATTTATTGAACAAGCATTGAGTTATTATGAAAATTTAAAATGGTTGATATATAAAATATTGCTTTATGGTATTGTAGTAGAATATATGGGTCATAATGATTATATTATAAATTAATTAAAAATATACTTGTGCAATATTGAGTATTAATTATAAAATTTGAAAGTTTATTATGTTATGCATTTTTACTTCTTTATTTTTATATATAATCGTTTAATTGTACATAGAATTTGTAGTCTTATCAATATAATTAAAGTTTTGTTTATTATGATTGGATTTATGTACATTTGCTCAAATTTAACATTGCCTTAAGTTGAAGTTCAAAAATTTTTTGGTAATACATCGTCTATTCATCCACACCGCCCAATGGTGCTGTTGCTAGTGAAAAACAAATAGATATAATGTTACCGGGCCAGTATTATTTTGTTGATTTATGTTTTTAATTTTTGGATTTGTTTGATTTTTTTTGTTGTTGTTGTTTTATATATATTTCTTAAAAATAAATAAATTTTTTTATTTTTTTTTTTGGCTTTTTAAAACATTCTGTCTTTTCTTTTAAAACAAACATTTCTTTTTTCCGGTCTTTTTTTTTTTTTTCAGTCTTTTTTCTTGTTTTTGAAGAAACTTTTATTTGTTGTTGTCATTTACTGTGTTTTTATTCATAAACAAATACATAGAAATTGCTTTTTTACTTTTAACAAGGCTTTCTCGACAGAGTTCTCTAAGATCTGTCGTCATAGACACATTTCCAACTCAGCTCCAATACGCTTCACTGTAAGCTCATCCCGGTTCCAATAATAAATATTCGGAAGCCCTCAAACCACATTCCATGACCGAATGGAATATTTTGGTGACATTGATGCGACTGACATTCCATTTCAGATGTTTGACAATGCCTTAATTTCATTAAACTACCACAAAGACAGTTTTTCTGGGTGGGTAAAATATTTTTTTTTTGGTTGAAGGAAGGCCACTGCTTCTGTAGCAGGTAAATTTAAAAACTTCAACGCCAGATGGTCGTCTGCTATTTAACTGTTTTGATCTTGAAAAAGTATCGAAAAGTGTGCGACTTGATCATGAACTTTGCCGAATCGTGATTTACACTCATTTAGTGAATTGTGACCCCTGAGAATGAAAGTAGGGGCATTTGAGAATTCGTTACAATTTTTACTAACTCACATAAATTACAATACATTTTTCCAAAAAAAAAAAAAGAATCCAGTCCAATATACTTTTCGTCATTACAACTACAGATACCTTCATATCATATGCTGTACAATAGTCAAGAGTAATGTCTAAAGAGAGTATCGCAACTGGTTACTAATAATGTTCGCATGCTAGCGGTGTTGGGTGAAGGGTGCACTTCAACAACATCTTAGTGTTTGAACAGTTTACAGGATGTGTGATCTATTGAACAGCCTTGTAAAGAGCATATTTCTGTGCTTTATGCATAGAAACCGCCATCAAGCGGTGTGGATGCACAGACAAAGTATTACCAAATTTTTAAGTCATAGAACTGAAATGTAATTAAATTATTTGTCAGGCAAGGACTATTATTTTCTGCTTAAGTAGGAGTAAAGAGTGAGCAATGAAAATGAACTACTCATTAACCTTACTTTTAAGAAAAAATAGAGAAATGAGGATAATCCTGTCTTTAACAAAATAGCTTAGTTGGTTAGAGAATCACCTTAAATTTAGTAGTCATGAATCTAAAGATCCCAGATTTGATTCCCATGCTATTAATGACGCTGATCAGATCACCTTTGTAAGGCTAACAATACATAAAGAAACATTACATGATCACCATTTCCTATGCTTATACAAGCTGTTAATACAGTAGCTAACTTTTAATATATTAGTGCCATCTTCTTGCATCTAATGATTATTAAGGCTTGCACTGTATGGAACATGGAACTACTGTATGGAAAGTTAGCTATTATATTAACACAAACAAAAGACAAAAGAATAATATCGTTAAAAATGTTGTTCTATATTTCTCTGCATGGTATTTAATGTATTTGAAAAATTTAAACAAAGTATGAATTTTTCTAAAGACATTTAATAATTCTAGATGATGGAAATAGTCCAACATAAAATTACAGCAAATGATGTGGTTTTACTGCAAATTCATGCAATTTTTCTTTATGGCAGCTTTAGTCAGCGATTAGGAAATTCTTAGCATCATCTACTTTAAGTTGCCAACCATTGCTTTAGTAATAATTTTACAGTCTTCTGGGAATAAGCACCATAGTTTAATTGTGCCTGTCATGATTGTAAATATTTTAAGATCATTTACACATTAATTCTATTTGCTTTCAATAAAGCTTAACTGATATTTCAGATAAAAATTATTAGGCAACTGGTTAAAGGACTTTAAGCTTCACAGTCTTAAGCTTATTAGTAAATAGCCATTCAATGCAGGCTGGTTCACATTGGAAGGTAGCTGATGGAGAGCAACTTATCCATATTTGTTTTTACAAAGCAAGAAAATATGGAATGGACTTTAAAAATTTTACTCGTTCAACTCTTTTAACATCATTTTTATGAATATATATATACACATTAAAGTCAAGCGTTGTTAGCCGAGAGGTCAGTGCAGCCGCCTTGCAAGCAAGCAGTTGGTTGCAGACGATTGTTGTGGGTTTGCCTCCGGCCGATGCTATGACATATGGAAAAAAAAAAGGTAATGTTTGTAAAAAAAATTAAATGATTCTAATTTCTACTAATGAGAATATAAAACAGGCAAAACTCTCTATACGTATTGCCTGTTTTAATAACAGTTATAAGCAAGCATAAGAAATGATGATCATGTGATGTCAATGAGAATATAATTATCTGTATGATTTTAACCAAAAATGACATCAAATTTTGAAAAAAAAAAAAGATCAAGTGTACTTAATATGAATAAAATTAAAACTTATTTTGCTTTGCAGAACTGATGGAGTTCTGAGAAGTGAGAATAAGCTAGCAAAGGAAATGGATTTATTCATAATATCGATAAAAGCTGTACATTGCCCTTGATTTTCTTATATCAGTAAAGGCCCATGAGTAGATAACATATTTCCAGTTTTTCTAAAAAATTTAGAGCCTAAAGTCAGAGCATGGTTGCAGAATTATTCTATAATATTATTTATATAGAAAGTATTGCAAAAATTTGGTTCAAAAGTGAAACTGTAACAGTTTAAAAATCAACAAACCCAGCAATGATTAAAAAAAAATTATCCAATAATATTATGTGTGTTCCCTATAAGCTTTTTAAAAGGATTGTATTAAAAACAATGTTACCAATAGTTGAGAACCAGTTTCCTTATAGAGTAGCCTGGTTTTAAGCTAGAAAAAAGTTGTTCTGAACAAGTTTTATCTTTAAGAACTCAAAAAGTCTTTCAAAATAAATTAAAAACTGGTTCAATCTTTATTGATCTAACTCCAGATTATAATTCTGTTTGGAAAAATGGTCTAAGAATTTCTGAAATTCTTATAAGTAAACTATATATTTTCTTGACAAAATACTTTCCAATAGATACAAAATTTACAGAATAGTCTTTTTTATCTACTTTATTTAATATATTTTTCAGTGATTTTCCAGATACAGAATAACAGGAAATTCATTCCTGCTGATGATATCGTTTTGATTTCTCAAAAGAGATCCTTTCCCAAAATAGAAAAGTCTGTCAATCAGGGTATAAAAAATTGAAAATCTTTTTTGAAGATTGGGATCTTATTCCTATTTCAGTGAAGATAGTTTAGTCAATTTTTAATCTAAACAGTAGAAAATCATCTAATAGTCTGACATACATTCCTACTTTCATACTGTTTAGGAATAATGTTGGATCACAGCCTAAATTATTTTCCTCATTTAGGAATAACTTTTTTCAAACACTTGACTGGCATTACTTAAATTTGAATTCAAGTACTTTATGAACAATTTTCTTAGCACTAGTATGTTGTCCTGTTTGAGAAAAAAGCTCCAAAGTCAAACGTCTGGATATTCATTTTAATATTACCATGAGATATATTACTGGTACATTCAAATCTAAATCTTTCAAAGTGGCTTAAGGTTTGGATTCAAGTACTTTATGAATAACTTCTTTAGCACTAACATGATCCCTATTTGAAGAACAAGTTCCCTCATTAATCTTCTGGATACTCATTCATATATTACTGGCACACACAAGTCTACTCTTTTGAAGTGGCTTTTTGTTCTTTCATATATTCCTCCACTAGATATGAGTAGAAAAATTGTTTCTTAGAAAAATGTATAAAAACTGTTAAGCAGGCCAGATTTGTTAATAACTCAGGATATCAAATCAAATCAAATCAAGATCCTGTTTTTGGAAGTTTAGCCAAAAATCTACAATTGAAGAATTATGGCATAAAAAATAGAATTCTTATGAGATTCCAAACAAATTTTTTTTTTCCAAATCCAACAATAAAGCCAGCTGAATTTTATTTTCCAAGTTGCAATTGGAATCTCATCAACAGATTCAGAGTAACCTTCCAAGTTGCAATTGGAATCTCATCAACAGATTCAGAGTAACCTATTGCCATTGTGCTCATCTGTTTCATAAATGAAATTAACTATCACTGTTCTATGTAAATATAGATGATAGTGTCAAATCTATTGCGATATAATCTCCTGATCTGAAACAATGCTGATAATCTTATCAGTGAATTAAAGATACATACATATTAAGAATGTGATATAAAATTTATTTGTAAGTTTCTGAAATAAATGTGAAATTCTTAGATAGTTTTTTTTTATTGCAAAGATGATTTAATAAAACTTAAAACATGGAAGACTTATGTCTCACCAACTTCCTAGTACATGTAGAAAATATAGAAGGGACAATATTGGAATTGTTTCTTATATAAATTTGTTATTGTGAGATAGATGACAGATTAAAAATAAAGAAGATATGATGCAGGAGAGATAAATGGAAACATTATTTTTTTAAGATTAGTCTTTCATTTAAAATTATAATTAGTTTTAATTAGGCTTGGAAGAAAAAACTGCTTCTATAAAAATGTTGATTTAATTAAAATATTAATAATTAGTTTTAATTATACTGTATTTGAGAGAAAAAATTAAGTGAAAAGCAAAGATAAGAGTGAATAAGAGATTTTTTTTTGTATTATGGCAAAAGTCAAGCAGTCTTGGGAGCAATTTATAGAGAAGAGCTTAAAAAATGGAAAATAACTCTTAAGGAATTAAATTGGATTTTTGAACTAGGAATGATAGAATATTTTGCTTTATATGAAATTCAGTTATCTTTTAAACTATGCTACATAAGAATATTAGATTAGTTATGAAAATAACAGATTTAGGTTTTTGGGAAGAGAAATATATGAAGATGAGGAGAAATCTTGGAAATGCAGTTCTCTTCATTTAAAGAAGATAATCTTTAATTGGTTTGATAAGTAAAGATAACAAAAGAATGTTTAATTTTTTAGTCTAGAAGACATTTTGTATATCTGCAGATGAAAGGTTTTGATTGTGAAATGCTGCTTGGTAATTTGATAGTATGGAAATTGACGAAATAAAGAAATATTTAATAGTGTTTCTTATTGATATTTATATATCTTAAATTAAGCAAATAGAGATTGCATTGTAATTTTTTCTTATTAAAATGGGCCTAAATAATATAGCGATGTTAATAATCTATATGTAAATAATACAAAATATAATATAACAGCTAACGAAGTATTAATAATATGTTTGTGGTAAAATTTCTATGCTGTACAAATATAATTTTGTGCAATTTTTTGACACAAGGGATTTTAGAATATTAATGATTTTTATTTATTTTTGCATTTAACATCACTGCAGGATAATTTATAGAGACCCATTCAATTTTAATGGATTATCAATTTATTTATTTTTACTTTATAAATATTTGTTATTTAACTAGTGTTTAAGTTTTATTGTTTACATTGTTGCTGTCTGAGTGGTATTAAATACCTTTAGGACACTGCAATTTGTTTTTAAGATTTTTTTGCTGTTTTGTGTTTTTTAATTTAACCACAAGTTCAATTCTCATAGAAATATGAGTTTTTTATTCAATAGTGAAGACTGTATTATATTATTATCATATTTTTGTTTATTGGTTAGCACACTGACATTCATCTAGTGTCCTAGATTGACCCAGAATCTTTACTCTCTGTCTGTCAATAGCTATACATCTTTTTATCAACTAATAATTGGGTAGTGACCCTGGTTGGTTACATGAAAAAAAAAAGCTAAGCTTGCTTGGAAATTTTTCATTAAAGTGTATGTGAATTTGTACTTCAGAATGGGGGCATGACCTGTTGCTGCGCGGATCACTATATTACAATGTCCTTATTAAATATATTGCACTTTTATTACCATTTTTATTATATGTAGATGGTTTAAGTTTATAGCTAAGTTAGGATAATGGTTAAGATGTTTGTTGTTCTTATTGATTATATGTTTGATGCTGTTTGTGTAATCTATTTTGAGATTTTTGTTCAAATAATTTTCATGTATGGATTGTCGATGTTAACGCCTCTCTTACTGAATTATATTTAAATAAATAGCTTTGTTGCTTTCATTTTTTGCAGGGTATGACAACTTTGATCAAACTGAATTTGATAATGCAGATTTTGAGAAAAGTAATCGTTTAGAATTAGTAAACCCTAACTTCAGATATGCCTCTTTTAATTCTTTACCTTCTGAAGAGGGACCGAAGAATTCAAGACCACAACATAGACATATTTCAAATGTTCATCTTAATGTCGCATTAATTATTTTATTAACCATTGTTCTCGGTTTAGCCCTTGGTCATTTTATTGGTAAGTAAAGATTTTATGTCTTTATTAAGACTTGTAGCACAGTTGCTTTTTATTTATTTTATATTCTTGGATCTAATGAAAATAAACTTCAAACTATTTTTTTATTAAATAAATAAATAATTTTTTGTATTTATAAAAATTAAATTATTCCTTTTTTATGAGTTTTACATAGAATAATATTTTAATGGAACATTTGAGATGTTGAAAATATCAGAATTAGTATAAATTTATGATTGCTTTTATTATTAAATAGCAGTTATTATTTGTTATGTATTCGAATGCAGGCACTCGGAATGCCAACACATAAATCACTAAATAATAAATTTTGATACAGACTGGAATAATGATGAAATGTTATTAATAGTGAATAGTTATTGATGCACAACAACACCATATATGTAGTTCACTTGTGGTTCTATTTCCACAATGCAAATAAAGGCTTGCTTTACTGGACGGTTTCCCTTGACCTCAGTTTCCAAAATACTTTGGTTCCACTGTCAAATTAATGGAGTTTTTTGGCTTCGTTCAGTTGCTGTTCACGATCACATTGGTTTTACACTGGAGTGCTGTACTGTCACTTAAGCTTCTTACAGCTATTGTCCATTAATATCTCTTACCAATAGTTCAGTTGATAAGTTCACTGGAATAACAATTTTCACACTTTGCTGCACCTGCTATTTATTCCCCCAGTTTGACCTCCGGCAATCCAGGATTCATTCTTGATTGTTATCAGTCTTGTTTTCCTCTTTAGCAAATATTTCTTGGTATTTACGAACACAATTTTCTTATCACAAATACATAAATATTTTCCATTGTTACATTCTATGCAAGTTTAATCATTAATTAAACCCTTATCAGTTAGTAATGTAAAAAAAGTATATTTCTCTAATATATTTTTCTTACTTTTTCTGGAGTACAAACTTATTATTGAATTTCAATATACATATTTTGTCTACACGACATCTCTCTCCACTCCAGAAAAAACCCTTGTTCCAATTAATAAATATAACCTTGAAAATTATTTAGACTCTTCTTTTCCTTCACTAGTTTGGGCGTTTTTTTTTCCCACTTAAAGAAACGCTGGGTTTTTCCTTGTTCTTCTGTTTGTGCATCTGGCAGTTCATTCTCTAAAGTTTGACTTTCTTCTAAAAAGTCTTTAAAGCCTTTCACCTTTACTACCGGCCATCTTTTCATGTAGCTCCATTTCATATTGCTGCCAAAATGCTAGCTATTCTAATAATTCTTTTACTTTTTATTCCACTCTTCTGCTTCTTTAAGCAGCTGATTATTAATCTGCAGTAAACGTTGATTTTCTTGTGATTTCTGCTCCAACTCATTACATAATTCCCAATTTCTGGATTCCAACTCATCTGATTTCTTTTCTAGGGCCTTCACAATTGATTTAGACTCTTGCAGTTTGGTCTGCAATGATGCACTCATTTTATTTTTATCTTTCATGTTACCGGTCAATTCTTAAACAATGTTTTTGGCATTGTAATTGGATCTGAAAACTATTCACTGTTTCTTTTAAATCCTTATTTTCTGTTTGCAATTTAATCATTTGTTGACATGAAGTAAAACTATTTTGTTTTCCGGTCTCGTGTTTGGGGTGTCATTCTTGTGAATTGATCTTATCCCTCGCAGTAATGTTATCCCTATATGCTTGAATCAGTCGCGTCCTAGTAATGGACCGACACTTTTTCATACTATGTATATTGGTAAGCTCATTGTTTTGTTGCAGTATTTTATTGATACTATGTCAGTGCCTATTATTTCTACTATGTTGCTGCCTACATCTACTGCCTTTGATTGATGTTTTATGCTTTTCAGCATTGGCACGGTCTCTAATATATTTCCACAGTTTTTCGAGATTATTGATACTACTGATCCATTGTCAATTTCCATATCATCAAATTGTAACTGCAATGTAAACTTGTTCTGCCCCTTGATTGATGCATAGTTAATTTTATAAATGCTATCATTTGTGCCTGGATTTGTCTTTCTTGACTATCACTTTCTGATGATTCTCTACACATTCGTGCTCGGTGGCCTTTCCGCTTACAGATATGGCATCGTTCATTTTTAAATGGAGCCTTTTTTGATGAGCCCTGGTTTTCCTCAGCAAAAACACTTAATTTTTTTTCTAAAACCTTTGTTTGCAAAGAAACTTTTTAATATCTGTTTCACACTCTGTCTTATAAACCATTGTTTTGCTGTAATTTTTGTTACTGAACAGCACCGCCTGCTCCATGATGAGTTCATGGGCCAGTCCCTTTTTAATTGCTTCTTCGAAATTTAATTCTGCATTGGCAAGCAGGTTTTGTCAGAGTCTGTCCTCCGACATGCCCCAGATTAATCGGTCTAACAGAATTATATCTATATAATTGCCATCATATCCACACTATTTAGCCAGTTCTTTTAATGCGATTCCATATTGTTTTATTGATTCACCCTTCCATTGCTTTCTGTTTTTTAATGCTAATCTGACAATGTGTCTTGAAGGTCTGGGGTTAAAATGTTCATTTAGTTTGCTAATTATTTCTTCACATCCTATTTCTTCTGCTATAGCTATATCAAAACCCTTACTTATAATGTCAATGACTTTTAGTCCCAACATACACATTAATGCAGCCATCTTTCTCTTATTATCTTTGATTCTGTTTAATAAAAAGAAATTTGTCAACTGTGTGGCATACCATGCTCAATGACTTTCATTACTCTCATCGAATTCTGTTATTACTGACTGACCTACCAACATTTTTACTATCCACAAGCTTATTAACATTTTTTTTTAAAAAACTTATTCACTATTCAGATTCAAGATGGTGACTGCACCAACTTGTTGAGTACTCGAATGCAGTCAGTCAGGATATCAATCAATAAATTAATAAATAATATTTATTTTATAAAGTGCAGACAGTTTGAAATTAAATTGAAAGGCTGCAAACCTCTCACACTTATTATAATTATAATACTTATCTGACAGCCAATCAGATGTTATGATGGCTGTCTGAATAGCGATCAAACCATAAACACAAGACAAAGAATTTTACAAGAAATGGGTGATCCATCCTCTTCTCTACTTGTCTTTCTATATATCTAAGCCAGTCTGAAGCATTTAGGTTTGAAAGCGTGAAGCTTTAAATAACTTCACATTTAACTCACTGAGTCTAAATTACAAACATACAGGGCGAAATCGTACGCTTTACTATGCAGTAGTTTTTAGATGTTATAAATTGCAGTAATGTATATAAATAATATTTATTCTACAAAGCACAGACAGTTTGAAATTAAATTGAAAGGCTGCAAACCTCTTGTGCTTTATAAAGTAAATATTATTTACATACGTTACTGCAATTTATAACATCTAAAAACTACTGCATAGTAAATCGTAGGATTTCGCACTGTATGTTTGTAATTTAGACTCAGTGAGTTAAATGTGATTTAAAGCTTCACGCTTTCAAATCTAAATGCTTCAGACTGGCTTACATATGTAGAAAGACAAATAGAGAAGAGGTGGACCATCCTTTTCTTGAAAAATTCTTTGTCTTGTGTTTAGGGTTTGATCGCTATTCAGATGGCCATCATAACATCTGATTGGCTATCAGATAAGTATTATAATTATAATAAGCACGAGAAGTTTGCAATCTTTCAATTTAATTAATAAATAATAAATTTTGATATAGACTGGAATAATGATGAAATGTTATTAAAAGCGAATAGTTATTGACACTCTACAACACAGTATCATATAGCTAATAAGTCATATGATAAAACAGCAACATGTGTAGATGGCTGATTATTGTCTCATTAGCAATTACTAATAAAACTGCCCTAATAAATAAAGTCATCAATTACAGTTTTTATATTTGTATTTATAAAAATAATTATACCCCTCATTTTTTTGTTACTGTAAAATCATTTTATTCAAGGTGTCTGTTGTAATCAAAGATGCTAAAAAGTCTCCAAGTTTTGGATCTAAACTGCCATTTTATAAAAACTAATTTATGACCTACAATCATAAGTCATGAAACATTTTCGCAAATTAAAAGAATTGTTAAATATTAATTGGTACATTGATGGACTTTATGGAGTTGAAAGAATTTATAAAGGATTAATTGATTTGAAAAGTGGAACTATATCTTGCTGTATATGTGTATATATTGAAAATACAAGTGAAATGAGATTCAGTATGCAATTAATTTTCAAGCCATAATTTGTTAAGATGTCAGAGAAACTAAATAAAGATAATTAAAAACAAAGTGGAATTGTATAAAAATTATTAATAAGAATATTTTAATGATTATTCATTGAAATAATGTGCATGTAAATTATGACTTTATTGTTGTTTTTTATGTACAACTTAAATAATTATAATTAGAAATATTTCTCAACCATATATATGTGTGTGTATATATTTATAGTACACTATATATATATATAGTTGATTATTATAGTAATTACATATGTTCAAGAAGTTGAGGTTAATTATAATGATTGGATATATATTTTTAAAATAAATATTATCTAATCATTAATTTATTATAAAAATCATTAATTTTAGTTGTAAAACTTCTCTTTTTAAAGATTAGCAAAATGGAAAAAAAAGTTTGGGTAAAGCTAATTATTTTCTAAAGAAATTTCTAATTAAACAAAAAGGAAAAGTTATTTAATTAACAAAGAGAGAGAATATATATATTCAATTAAAATACAAAAATATGTCAAATGCGTTGACTGGGAAGCGAACTCCAGGCCAGCTGCTTTAAGTAGCTATGCTAACCACTAGGCCATCAATGCTTGACAAATAATAATGTTTTTGGAGTTTAAAAAAAAAAATACTTGGCAAAACATTGCTTTAGGATTGCTTTGGCACTGATAGGTGCCAAAACAACAGTTTGAAAAATGATGGATTTGAAAAAGATAATTATATATTTTTATAATGCTGACTTTAAGATCAACAAAAAAAAAAAGGTAAAAAGTTGGATTCATGGATTTCAGGTTGATTCTATCACTCCCAGTATACGAACATTATACTAACTCTTGGGTATAAGCTACTCACTTATTTTTAATTAAAGTTATTTAATTATTATGTTAATTTGATTGCAAATGGTTTTCGTTTATCACATGAATTAGATTTTTTCTTTTTCCAATTTAGGCAAAGTTGAGCACACTTTCCATGAGGTCCACCAGAATCATAGCTCTTGTAGATTGCTTAAATCTGCTGCTCTATTTGAACAATGAAATGGTTATTTAGACACTTTATTCAAATTGGAAAATTTACATATTCTGTTTGCTCAATAACTGAAGTGGAATAACAGGAAAAGAAAGGTTAAGGTGTGGTTCATAGCCAACCATAAGAATGTAATTAATAAGAAAGAAAACAGTGTCCAGTTATTGAGCAAATGGAATATGTAAATTTTCCAATTTGACTAATCATCTCGCTGTTAAAATAGAGCCACAGTCTTAATCAATCTACGCGATCTACGATTCTGCTGGATTTTGCCAAAAGTGCACTCAGCTACGTCTAAATTGTAGAAAAAAAAAACCATTTTGTGTCTTAGATGTGAAAAACATATCGCAATCAAATTACAAATAGAAATGAAGTGAAAGCTTAATATGATAAATTATGAATCATTGTATGCTGTTAAATATTGAAGTTATTTGTTAGAGTTGCTTCTTCGAGTGTTAATTTTATGATTATCTTCTACTGAACAATATTACTGTTATAATCTTGTCTATTATTGCTCATGTTTGAAGATCTTCAAAAATGAAAGCATGAGATAAATATAATAATTTGTTTTGGATAGTAAATGGGGTGCATTTCCATTTTAAATTGATATTATTGTTTAATTTTGAATTTCAGTTAATTTAAATATACTTTGTTGTAGGAGCTGGACGGCAATGGATTGCACAAACAAAGAAAACATTTACTTTTGAAAAATTACACGTGAAGCATCCTACAGAGCAGGTACATCTAATTAAAATTGCTTTAATATGTATATCAGATTCATTTATGTATATACACCATTAATTTTTTTAAACGTTAATTTTATTTTCCAAAGTGTTTCTGCTGAACCTGCAACAGTTATCAGAGACTGTGAAATTTTTATATTTTATTATAATATATCTGCTATGTGTGAGGGTCTCTGAAGCCCAGTCAAATAGTGATAAAACTTCTCGATTTTTTTTACTTTAATACAATACACAAGAATAACTTTACAATAACGTTTATTCACAATTTTCACACTAACGTTTTTAATAGATAACACACAGTCAAATCAAAGCTAACATTACTGCATAACAAATACTACAAATTTGAATATTCCAGGAGAGTATTTTCTGCTACAAAGTTCTTCTGACATTTGTATAGAGTAAAACATTTAAGTTTTGTTCAGAATCTATCTCCAAGCATATCTTATGGCTTTATAACATCAATACCATTATAAGACTAATATTCTGACACTTCCCAGTTAATTAGTATGCAGTTAATTTTTTTGCAAAATACTTAATAGGTTTTTAAGATAGGCAGCACTCTATTAGTTTTCTAGAGTGAATTAAGAAGTAATTAAAACTGAAACAATTAGTGTGTGTTGAGGTAAGTAGACTTGATTTATTTAATGTATGTATGTGTAATCGCAGACATTCCATTTCTCCCTCCACTCTAGAAAATCGGCAGGTGTCAACAAACAAAATCTTTATATTTAATTGGGAGTCAGAAAACAGGGGGATACCTTGGAGTAACTGTATTAGTGGCCAAAGCTTTTTTATTGATCTGGTTATAATTTTTCTCTGAAGAGGTCAACACTCTGGAGGCATAAGCAATTGGATGTTCTCTTCCATAGCAAGGATGAGATATAATAGTTCCAACACTCTATTCAGATGTATCTGTTGTTAAGATTACTAGTTAATTTTTTCAGAAGTCCTTAGCATTTTTAAAAACCTTGTCATGTTCACTAGTCCAATTCCAATGTTTTTTTTTTTTTGAGAAGTTGGTACAAGGGTGATAAACAATATGAATTTCTTTTTCATAAAGTTCTCATAAAAGTTTAAAAGTCTGAGGAGCATCTGCAATTCTTTTATGTTTTTAGGCTTCTTGGCATTTTTTATTGCTTTACTTTGTCTGGGTCTGGATTTCGGCCATTAGCATTTATGATGTGTTCAAGAAATGTTATTTTTTTTATAGACCATATGCAATTTTTAGCATTTACTTTGGCTTTCACATTTTCCAATTTTGAACAGACAATGTCTATCCACTTTTCTAGCTCAGCTTCAGTTGTGACTATACCGGTTATAGTTCTAAAGAGCATATCCATCTTTACCTTGAAGATGTTTGGCTCAATGGAGATACCATAGGGTAATTTATTATATTTGTAGAGTCTCTTGTGGGTGGTCAAAATTAAAAGTTCTGCTGTTTTTTTGGTTACTGGTATCTGATGGAAAGTATCTTTCAAATCTATTTTTGTGAAATAGTTGGCCTTTTGTAGTAATACCAGTACTTACTGTACGCTAGGGACTGAATATGAACCTTTGTTTAAGTGCTTGTTTAACATAATTTTACAATCTCCACATAAATTTCTATCAGGTTTAGCAATTATGATTATAGGTGTGGCCCAAACAGAGTCAACAGTGGGTGTTAATACTCTCTTATAGATCAACTTGCTCACTGTTTTTTCTACTGTCTCCCACTTTGGGTGGTTTACATATAATCAGTTGCGCATCTTTCATTAATTCAACATTAACTCGTTTGGTTCTTAATTCAGCAGATTTGGATTTAAATAATTTGGGGTATCGTTTCTTCATAAGAGTTTTTACATGAACTGTTTTTAAAACATTTTAATGAACACCAATAGATAAAACCAGTTTCTTTCCAGCAGCGGACTAAAATCTTTATTTACTACATACATTGTAAGAAAACTTTGCCTTGAATTTAGCCTTAGAGGGACCATGACTTTACCTCAAATGTCAACTTTATTTCCATTAATGTCTGTGGCCATCACATCAGTCTTTGTTATTTTAAAAGTCTTTTTAAGGTTTTCACTTATTTTATCCATTCTTGGTACGAAATCAATGACAATCCTGCTCCACTATCAACTTCCGTTGTGACTTGTTTACCTCAGATTTTCACAGCAAGTAATATGTGATCTACTTTACTGTCATTTAGGATTTTTATGTTTGTCTTCCTATCCTCCATCTCTCCCCAAGATTTATAGTCTGGTTTTCTGTTATTTGGTAGTCTTTTTAAGTCACAATTTCTACATATTTTATCCTTATGCTTACAATTAACTTTTGAATGTCCAGGCTTTCCACAGCAATAGCATATCTGCTCTTTTTTCTCTCTTCTGGAAGTCGGTAGATTTCTTGTTAATTTTTCTTTAGTCAAAGATATTTTCTGTAATTGTTGAGGCAATTCATATTTGGAGGCATTTCTCAGTATAGTCTCCTGAGTGAGACATTTATTCATTGCAAGTTTATAGTTTAAATTTGGATTGCTTACGTATCTTTCTGAAAATGTCATCTATCATTCCATACAAAAATTGTTCCAATAAGAAGTCACTTAATTCCAGTCTAAACTCACAATCTTTTGACAACTTTCTTAAAGCAAGATCATAGTTCAAGTATGTTTCATGTGGTAGTTGCTTTTGGTTTCTAAGTCTCAGCTTCACCACCTATTTATTTATTCTCAGTGCAAAATAGCTGTTTAAAACTTCTATGACTTTCCTTATATAAAAGTTTCTCCGGACGTTTTGGGTCTGTTAGTTTGTTTGCAAGTTGAATGATGTCTGGTCTTGCAAAGTAAAGGAGTGTAGACACTTTCAAGTCATTCATCATCTACTTCACTTATGGACATATAGACTCTACATGCTCTACATAGCTCCTCTATGAATCAGCATTATTAATATTGAATTCTTGAATCATGGAATGTCAGTATTCTATAGTATTATTTTTTGAACTGCTCTGTCTATAGTCGATTTGCACCACTCTGCTATATCTGAGGGTCTCTGAAGACCAGTCAGATAGTGAAAAACTTATTCTATTTTTTTTACTTTAGCACAATACAGTGGAATAATTTTACGATAACGTTTATTCACAATTTTCACACTGATGTTTATGATAGATAACACAGAGACAAATCAAAGCTAACATTATTGCATAATCAAATATTATAAATTTGAATAACTAATGTAGAAGATAATTTTCTGCTACAAAGTTCTTCTGACATTCATAGGAGTAAAACACATAAGCTTTGTTCAGAATCCATCTCTGAGCGTATCTTGAAGGCTTTTAAAACTTCAGTACCATTTATAAGACTAATAATCTGACACTTCTCAGATAATTATTCCACAGTTAATTTTTTGTAAAGTCCTTAATAGGTTTTTTAAGTTCCTAATTTACATCAAGTATAGGCAGCACTCTCTTTATTCATTATGTCTCTTTATTCATTATGTAGAGTGAATTAGACTGAAACAATTGTGTGTTGGGTAAGTAGACTTGATTTATTTAATGTATGTATTTGCAATCACATACATTTCAATATTGACTACAAATACAGTTTGTTTTTTGTTTTGAATTTTTTTAATTTAAAATGGTGATATTTGTCATACAATAATAATAAAATATTTCCAGATCTCTAATGAAGGCTGGCTGCTGAAAGTAGTTTGCTTTTAACTTGAAGGAGACTCTCTGATTCCTCTTTGAGACTTTAATACAACCAATCATAGCAAATTTCTCATGTCCACTCTATTAACATTCTTATCATTGCAACTGTTATTATTATGTGATTATTCATATTGAGTTTGTATGAGCTATTTCCCAATATGCATCAGTCAGTAAGGTGAATTTATTGACTTTTTACCTCAGTTTAAAATCAAACCCTTGGTCTTCTGAAGTGCATGATAGTTCTTAACTGTAACATCAGTTGAGATTTTCTGAAGGCAGAATGAATATGGGTGTCAATGATTTTTTTAAAAATAGAAAGCTTAACAAAGTGAATTTATGATCCTTATTCCCAAAATGCTGTAAAATCATCAGCCAAAATCACAGTCGATACCTAAAAGTAGAGGATGCTAACCAGTTCCCTGATTGTGAACCTAGGTTGCCATTTGAAGATGACTTTTTGTTTTGATACCTACAATTTCAGATCACATTTGAATGAGGGAAGAATATGGATTGAAAGAAGTATTGTCTAATAGAAAATGGACTTTGTGAAGTTAGAAGAAAAAATGAAGAAATAATCGATTTGAAAAATGGGCTTGTACTCTATTATAAAGGCACTAATATTGAGAAATTGATGATATATCAGGCAGAGTAGCCTTAAATCATTTGATGATAATGATAGACTCTAGAGATAAAGATTTCTTGATCAATTTCCAGCCAAGAAAAGTGAAAAAAAAGTCTAATAAAATTCAAGCAGTAAAATTAAATAATAGGAAAATATATACATGTTTGTGTGCGCATATATATATAATACAATCACGATATCTGTTACATTTTATTCTAAGCCTATCTAACATACATTATACTTCACAGACAATAAATCTTTTTATTCTTTTTAAACATTTAAAACTTATTCATATAAAAATCTATTTATTAGATACTATTTATTTAATCATGTTTAAACATGGGGGCGAAATATCAATAAATCTACTAGTTAAAAGTTCTTTATAATTCCTCTTGCTTATATTATTTTACAAAATTTTATTACTCATTCCCACCCCCTTTCTTCTTACTTTAAAATATGGATTGTGTAAATTTGACAGTACAATATAGAACTAATAGGGTCTGTATTTTTTAATTTACCTTCTTTTTTACAACTTTTTTAATAATCTGATACATTTTTATTGATTTAGACATTTGAGATATAGCTTTGCCAATAGTTTTTCTATTTCTTCACCTGATTCTTTTAAGATATTGATTATAATTCCATCATTATCTGGAGTTTTCCCCTTCTTTATAAATTTAATTGCATATCTCACTTCTTTTTTTTTTAAGTGTCATAGCATCAGCCGGCACGCGAACTCGCAACCCGGGCAACTGCCTGCTAGTGCAAGGCAGTCGTGCTGACCTCTCGACCACCAATGCAAGACATATCGCACTTCTTTATTTAAAATGTTTGCAATTTTGGCAATATAATAAGTAATTATAGTAGTTAATTTGTTTTGTTTTTTTTTGTTCTTTATTATTTTATCATTTTTTATAGAATTCTTCCATGCATTTCATATTCTTTTTATCACTAAAATAACTTTTTTTTTCAATACCAAGATCTTGTTTTATGCTTTTGAAACTTGTATTTTCTTTTTTAGTTTTTCTTGCTAATTCATATTTTCTTATATCATTATTAACTTTTTTCATATCATTTTACAGAATTTTAGATATTCAATTCTTGGTAATCATTTAAAAATATTTTTGTGTTCCTTTTTTTCTTGATATATTGTCTCAATTGAAAAATCTTTATATTGTTATATATTATGCAAATTAGCAAAAAAAAAAAAAAAAGAAATCAATAAAAAAATAATAACAAAAAGATATATTGGGAGATGGCTGATTTTTTTTGGGACAATAATAGAAGCTATTGTGTTTCATTTTCTTAAACAAAGAAATAAATAATCATATTAAGTTTCTTAGGAGGTCATGTGATAGTTGAGCATCCAAATGACAAATATTGTGTTTCATTTTCTTGAACAAAGAAATAAATAATCATATTAACTTTCTTAGGAGATCATATGATAGTTGAGAATCCAAGTGACAAGTTAGATACATTAACTTCATTTTGTTGATTGGTTAATTTTTTTTTGTTTTATTTCTTGGAAATTATTACATGAAATTTCAACAATTCTTGAGTTTGCTAAAATATTTTGGATTGAATTTTTGCTTAAAATCAAAAAATCTTAGTTTGGTCAAATGAATAGAACAGCTTTGCTTATTTTATTACTTGGGAGCTTGAATATCTCTAAACTTTTTTCAGCAATTAATTATAAATTGTAGTTATTTAAGTATCTAAAATAGTATTTATTTTTTGCCTCCAAAGAAGTTTAGTAACTTTGATGAAATATTATGTGAATTTTTATCTTTTTTTTTTTATTTAATTATTTTATATATTATTTGTTTTGAATTCTTTTTTTTTTTTTTACACACATATATGTTTGTATGAATTTTTTTTTATATATTCTTGTTAAAAGTTTTGTTCATATTTGTATTTAATATATGCATGAATATAAATTCATTCACTAGAGAATATCTTGTCACAAATTCAACATAAATTCTACATTTTGGACAATTGGATTTTTATGTTTAATATAACACAAGCTTATGTCCTTACTATAATTTTCAATGTCATCACATATCTTGCGTGGTTTGGTGTTGAATGACAGACCCTGGAGATGAAAGTTCCTGGATCATGACACCAGTTCTGTCGTTTGTAGTGCTCAAACTTTGTATAAATTTCCACGCAATTAAATCATGCAATTATTATTTTCTTAAATGCTTTTAACTTAAGAAATTCTGTCAGTTTATTTCTTTGGCTAAAATCTTGTAACAGATTTTTAATTATATTTCCATCAAATGGATTTTCTTCAAATTTTATACATGAATTTAGGGATCAATGCCAATTCAATATATCAATGCAATATTTCGGGATTGTACAACTATTTTTCCAATCTAGCAATGTTATCAGATCTAATTTCAAATTATATTAATATTATTTCAGTAAGTTTTTAGTGTCATTATATTTTTTAGAAATACGCTTTCATTGTATTTCATGACTAGCTCATAAAAAAATGTTTACAGTTAATTCAAATAGAATGAAAAAATAATAAAAGATAGAAACTTAATTTCTCTTGATTGTTGAATTAAAAATTGTTTTTTTTAAAACACAAAAATCTGATATTTAAGTACATGTATATTGTCTCTACTGAACTTAAAATAATTAGAAGGGATTTGAACTCAGTGTGCAAAATTCATTTCAAATAATGGAAATATGGCTAACGTTGTTTTGATTATCAGGTTTTAAATTTGAATACAAAAAGTCTGATACAAAATAACCAAATGTTAAAAAATAGAAAATAATACATATAAAAAATACTTTCATTTAATTTAAATATTAAAAGCATAAAGCCAAACTAGTCAATAAATAACCATAATTACTCCAAATTCAACCAGACTATCCAAAGTCTGGTTGAATTTGGAGTAATTTTGATTTTTTATTTAATTTGATCAGTAATGCAACAAAAACTGAAGAATAATGTTTTCCTTTAATCTGTTTTGCTTGTTATCACCTTATTATATTCAGTTTTCCAATTCTGTTGTCATTATTGTTTATTAATTATACTTTAAATCACAATTGTTTAAGATTAAATGCTGGATTAAATCAATAGTTATAAACTATTTTAATATATATTTTTCAGGTACATGAAGAGAGTATTACATTCTGGCAGAAAAAGTACAAAGATCAACTTGTTATGAATAAACATTTGAAAAATATCTTATCTTCGGATATGAAAGAGTTGGATTATAAGGAAATGCTTAAACAGGAGCAAGAAAATCGCCAGTCTAAATTAGATATAATTTCCTTACAACTTCAACACTTAGAAATTCTTAAAGATCTTCAAGAAAGATTATTAGATTTGCAATTGAAAGAAAGCTTCATTGGTGTCAAGGATGGAGAAGATCGCCAACTGAATATTGATAATTTGAGCAAAATTACACAAGAAGGAAATGGAAGATCATTTTCTAAGAGATCTCCTCAAAATGATGAACTCATCATTGTGTCTGATCCTGAGGAACTGAAAAATGAAAGAGGACATTTTGGAAAAACCGACGAGAATGACAAAGCAGAATCTCACAAGACTGCATTTATCCTTTTTCAGTCGGAACAAAAACCAACAGAAAATGTAAAAAACAAAGAGAAATATCAAGAAAACCCCGATGTAGATGTTCCATTATCTTTACCTTTATTGCCACCTCCACCACCTGAAAAAAATGTAAATGGAATGAATATTAAAAAACAGCTTCCAAATAGTAATGTATTAAATCAAAAAGAAAAAGGTACTTTATATCCTGTTTATCATTGGTTGGATTCTCAAGGAGAAAAACCTGTTAAAACTTCTGTAGTTAAGAATTTACAAGACAGAATTGTTCAGTTGCAGCAAGAAAACAATGACTTGCGAAATGAAATGACTCATTTACGCTTGATGCAGCAAAATTTGCATAAAAAAAGAAAACTTTGTCAAAGAAGAGTGCTGAAATCATTTAAAGAACCATCTTTAAAACAAAGCAATTGTCCATCTTTAAGCAATCTTTTAGAATGTAATAGTTTATTTAATTTAAGCCATATAAAAAGTGTTATCGATAAAATTCCTCACATTAACCTTTCAAAAACTCAAAGTTTTGTAAAAAAATTGAATTTTACAAAAAATATTTTTTCTTCTATTCCTACTATGATGGAAAAATGGGTAGTAGATGCTCCTTTTCTAAAACTGAGCAGCATTTTACACCAAACTTGGAATGAAATAAAAAATATTTCCAAAAATATTTTTATTAAAAAAGAATTAGCTGTTAAAACATTGAGTAAAAAAGTGTCTGAAAAATTAAATCATATTGAAAACACTTTAGAGAAAAAATGGGCACAGTTAAATGAAAAAATAAATAGCAAGTTTGTTCGAAGTAATGAAAAAACAAGTGATCGCAAAGAAATAAACTCTAATAAAGTAATAAAATTGAAAAAAAAAGAAAAAAAATATTGGAATAAAATTCAGAATCATTGTAACAAAATTCTGGAAAAAATAAAAAGAAATAAAATGTGGTTTTACTATTTAGAAGAATCAAAACGTCTTTATAATAGCAACGACTTTCAAAACTGGTTAAAAAGTGAAAAATTAGAGAATGATAATTATAAAGGAAAAGATTTTTGGCAGAGTATGAGAAATCTTTTAATGTCCCCAAATCAAAAAGAAATTACGTGGCTAGTTTGTCAGTATGTATGGTGGCATCCTGATAATGATATTAACAAACAGGATGCTTGCCAAAAGAATAAAATTGTACCGCAATTGTTTAATAATGAAGAAATTCAAAATCGGCAATCAAAAATACCAAGTGTGAGTGCTGATTGGATTTTTACAAGAGCTCAAGCGAGAGATGCCTTTCGTGAAAGATTGAATCCTAAGTCGGAATGGTTATTTGAACGAGCTAAAGGAAGACAATATTATCGCCTTTTACAAAATGACTTCCAAGATAGTAACTGGAAAATCTACGACTGGCTTAATAAACGTGCTGAAATAAGAAGAAATTTGCGTTATTTAGAAGAGTTTAATTAACTGAAATGTTATTTATGTTTCCAGAGAAGACACTGATATTATAGATCTGACTTATTTTCTTTGAAGCAAAAATAATAATTTTTAGGATTTAATGTGGTGAAGGTTCTTGTGATGGACCGTTTTATTTAGATTTTAGCATCAAAGCGATATGTAGCTGTCAAGTATTTTTATACTAATTTTTTTTGCTTTTACTTATCAAAATTTTATTTATATTTTTGCCTTCAATTAAAAACACAGCTGCTTCTTTGTACACACAATTTGCAATAAACAGTTGATATAAAATCGTACAGTATGTTTGATATTTATTTTTTCTGTTGGAAATCGAAAAATGTTTGTTTTAATATTTGTTATTCTTGTTTAATTTTTACAATTAATAAAACATATAAACAAAATTTTATGTATAAAGTTTTTTTTTTTTTATAATCACTTTTTAATATTTTTAATTCACATTATTTTTTAGTTTTATCATTTTTCTGGTCAAGTTATTGATTTTACCAGGATATAAAATGTTTGCTTCTTTATTACCTTCTTTTTTTAAAGTCATTTCTGTTACTTTTTTTTAAAATTTATTTTTAGTTAATTTTATGTAAAATTTGTTTATTTTTTAACAATTTTTAAATAAGTCTCGAGTCCCATTATTTTGGTTCAATTTTTTCTTAAAACATGTCTTAAAGTATTTTCATTATAAATCATTATGCTTTTAAAATACTTTTATACTATTACTCATAATTCTTAATGTATATACTATAATGTGCAACAATAATAATTAACTCGAGCATCATATATATATATATATTATTAAAAACCAATCAATACTTAGACAATATCAATAACAATCAACAATCATATATAATAACACAACAAAGGTACATCCACTTTTTCTTTCAAAATATATATGTTCTACAATAATATCAACAAATAAAAAATCCTTCTCCTTTTTTCTTTTCAAAAACTTTATTTTTTATCTCAATACTGAGCATATATATACATTTATATACAAAACTCCAACGTTTCAACTGTTTTATCTCATACAGTCATTTTCAAGATAAAAAATAAAGTTTTTGAAAAGAAAAAAGGAGAAGGATTTTTTATTTGTTGATATTATTGTAGAACATATATATTTTGAAAGAAAAAGTAGATGTACCTTTGCTGTGTTATTATATATGATAAATATTAGTAAACTTGTATATGGTCAGTATTTTTAGAAGAGGATATTGGTTGTGAAGAAATACATATGGATAAATATGTGAAGAAATACATATGGATAAGGACTTTGAACATAAAAAAATAGAAGAAGGATATATGATAAGGAGTAATAAAATATAGCAGTGGGAGAAAGATATCCTTGAAAATGACTGTATGAGATAAAACAGTTGAAATGTTGGAGTTTTGTATATAAATGTATATATATATGTTCAGTATTGAGATAAAAAATAAAGTTTTTGAAAAGAAAAAAGAAGGATTTTTTATTTGTTGATATTAACAATCAACAATCTCAAACTATTGTAAAGACAACCAATCTTCTATTAACAATAAAGATGGAATTCCACCTTTATTTATGGTCTAATATATTTATATAGACACTAAAGATTGTAACTTGACCACAGAGATTGAAATTATTGATACAAAGAAGTTTAAATAAATCTTTAAACAAGTAAATATAATCTGTTTTGAATGCATTACAAATTGCAATTACAATTTTCAAACTACCCCCAAAATATTACTTAAATAATAAGTTAAACCACTAAACATCACATGATCACCATGTCATCCTAGCACATAATTGTTGTAAACAAAGAACAAGCCTGCTGGCATCCTTTGATTACTCTTGTTAGCACAAGGTGGCACTATTGTATGGAGAGTTTTGTTATTTGATTAAATAGTAAGTGTAATAATGCTCAAGGCTAAATGGATTATATATATATTATGGCTATGAATATGAGGCTAAATGACTCGAAAGCGCTCAGCTGTCAAATATTTTATCAATTCATATAAGTATTTATTATAACTTCTCTTTCTAGTGCCTCAACATGCTTGTAATTTTGATATATATGTAATGAAAATAATTGAATAGCAAAAAAGTCTACGAATTTATACAAATCATAAATGTTTATCATTGCAAAGAATTATCAACGAATTAAATCAACACTGAGTGTATTTTGTTCCGCAGCAGGAAATTCAATAAGATATTCATAGAATTAAAATACCAGATCACAATAAGCAATCAGATATAATGATGCAGAAGCTATAAATTAGAAAAGTAATTTTGATTTAGAGTGAAAAAATAATTCAAACATTCTTAGAAATATGCTGTATTGTATGTATAAATTAAAAATAGTAAACCTTGGATTTAAGTACATATAGTAATAAATATGACATATATAATAACATCACATAAAATTTAAACTATAATAAAATTTTGTTAAATTTCTGTATGGGATTTTATATTTTCTTTTAATTTCAATAAGAAATGAATTCATTTATTTTAATTTTTAAATATGCTAATATATTTTTGTGCAATAGAATTCTTAATGTTTCAGTAAATTAACTTGTTATTTTTAAGCAAATATTTCTGTCTTTAAAAACATTGTTTTATAACAGATTTGTCTATATGTAATAAAAATAGCTAATCAAGTAGCTAATTAAGCTAATTGTGTGTAAATAGATATGTTTAAATCACACATTAAATGTAAAGGATAGTGCATTGATTAACATTGTTGTATGTATAATAAGTGAATATATAACTAAATTTGATACTTGGGATTAAATTCCCATATATACATATCCCGTATTTATAATTTGGATACATAGTACATTTTAAAGGATGTTTGGATTAGTTTTCATTCTTGATTTACGAATCATGTATTTCTAATTTAAATATTATACATCATGATATCTGCTTATTCATTTGAATCTAATATCTAATTTCAGAGATTTTTCAATGATTTGCTATTGTAAGATGAAATACATATTGCTTTGAGTTAGTTTATTAATAACTTTTCATTGCAGTATTTGATTATTTTAAATTCATCGATTTAAATATTGTTTTGTGGTTTAGTTAAACATATGCAAAGTTAATCCTGTAAGTGAGAAAACAAAGTAACTATCTTGGATATCGAACTGAAATAGGCATTAAAATGGGACATGTATGTATTTGAATATATATATAATATTCAAATATAAGTATATTGTATATACTAAACTTAATACAATTTTAAGGAACTTGAACTCAGATTTTCAAACTCCTTAAGCTATGCACTCCATTTTATACAATTGATACATGTGAAAGAATAAATGATTTCCAATATACCTATTTCATACTGGACAAGCACTTGTCAGTTGGTCCAGATCATCTCTCACACACCCAACATGATTCAATGGATTATTTTCAAAAGTACAAAATCCTGTCTTCCCGAAAAGTGTCCATTAATGGTCCACGATGCGATTGCACATTGCCAACATGAATAAAGTGTAAATATTGTATTTTATTTATTTTTTTCATTTTTCTGTTAATAAGTTAATCCCCCCAAAAAATAAACTAAATATTGTAATTAATTTTTCCACAATGATTTCTTTTTTAAAAAAATAACAGTAATAAAAAATGTAATTATTAAATATGATGTTTCTTAGCAAGTATTTCTTTTGTAAACATTTTTCAGGGGTCCCCAAAAGTGTAGATTTATCAAAAATATGGGCTGCCATCTTGGTTTACTTGAAAACTCACAAGTACACCTGGGTCTCGTTTTATGCGGTAGGTAGGTTTCGCAGAAAACCCGCATTAAAAAAAATCGCACAAAAATAGACTAACCTTGAAAAATGGGGATATGTTCTATAATTTTCAGAAATCGCATAAAAGCAAAGCAACAAGGAAAAATTACTTTAAAATTTGCATAAAAAAATAAGGAAATAAAGTATAACTAATAAAAAATTTCAAATATTTGAAAAAAAATTGATACAAGTCGAACTTTTTTTATTAACTACATTATTTAATTTTACATTTTTTCATATATATTTTAATCATTATCGCTATTTGATAATATGCGGTTCGTTTGTGAATTGGTAAGAAATCAGATTTGTGATGTGATGTACTGTGGCTTTTCCTTAAATGAAGTCAAGAATATCTCAGCAATTATGCCCAGATAAACTTGTTAGCCACTTTATTTTCCATTACCCACTCTAAGTTTTCCCATATTCTGCTCTATCCCATTTCCACAACATAATCTTTGGCAACTCTATGGTCTTTATATCTAAATCCCTCCCAACCAGCATAAAAAACAATAATTCACTTTCTATATAATCACTTTTTTCATATTTATTCTTCCATAACTTCATTATATGTAACCTTTCTGATTTCAAGCATTTACATTCAATTAACAAATGCCTAATATTTTCTATTTTTTCCTTACATAATTTACAAAATAAATCACCCATATTTTTCCATTTGCATGTATATTTTTTTGTTGCTAAAGATCTCATTTGAGCTTTAAACAATAAACTACTTTCCTTACTATTATCATATATTAACTCACACTGAATATTCTGTTTATTTCTATATATATTTAAGCTCTCTTTACTCTCCATACTATTTCTCCATCTCTCTAACTCCCTATTCTTTATTAGTAAATCTATTCTTTTATCCCATTCCTTACTACTATAACACTCAACAATCTTCTTAACACAATCATCCCATCTTTTGTACAAATATACTGATATACTTTATCCAACTAGCGTCACCTTCAGTCTTGTGCTAGGTTAATGGTTTTCTGTCAACAATGTAATCGATGATTAAACTTTGAGATGATTTTATTAATTGTTTATAAAACTCACAATATCCAGACCCAAACATTTAGCTCTCTGAAATTTAAGAGATTGTTCATTGCAGCAAACCCAGATTTCAGAATTTTCTGACATTTTTCTTTGTCTCACACATTTACTGTAAAATCTATGATTAAATGATTATTACTTATCAGAAAATAATACATTTGTCTTCATTTGATAGATATTTTTGTTTACTACTGAAATAAATTTTAAATGTTCACATTTTGTTTCTATATTTAAAAAATGAGATCGCAATCAAAACAAAAAGATTATACATTATCATTAGAAAGATTATTTTTCAATTTACAAAATCTTCATTATTTCTGATTATTTTTAAAAATCTAAAAGAATATTTATTTTTATTATATCTAACAAAATATGTTTTAAAAGTTAAAATTTTTTGAATATTTATTGCAATATTTTTATGCTCATAAGTATAAATCTATTATTATTATTATTTACTCATGAGTATAAGTAGGTTATTTATGTAAAATCTAAGATTTTAAATAGCTTCAGGCCATATTCATGTTAGCTGCTAATATAACGTTATATTTTTGAGAAAAAAAATATTTCAAGTCAAAATAAGTTATTAATAATTTAAATTTCTTGATATCTAATAAATATAGTGAAATATGAACTTTATCATATAAAAGAAAACCCACATAAAAAAGATATTAAGAAGAAACATGAATCGCATAACTTCAAAATCACATTAAAAAAATCCGCATAAAACGAGACCCAGTTGTATTTCTATATGTTAAATGAAATTGAATGCCAACTATTATTATAAACTTATTAACTACAAGAAAACAATGTTAATAAAGATTAGACATTTTATTTACAAAAATATATACACATAGTTAACTGGTTTAACTCTGTACCTATTCCAGCATTGTTTAATTTATAACTTAATCAGTTGAGCCCTTGACTTCTAAACCCTCAATGGTAATATAACCACAGACTAAGTTGCAATTCCACTCTTTTAGTAGTGAACCTAAGTGAATAACTAAAGATTATACTCACAGTTCCTTTATGCACAATCCTATTTGGGTCTTATTAGGCGTATGCAAATAATATAAGACCGGTGCGGTCTATTAAGTTTTCCTACCTGGCTGAATGTCAACTACAGAGGCATAGATTCTGGGAATACATTCCTTGATGCAGAAAAGTTGGTACACTTTTTTCACTAGGTTAATTCCCGAACCACAACAGCATTACGAGTAAAGAAAAGCCGACACAAATGACGCTCTTTTCAGCACACACTCCCTTTATTTCCTTTTTTTCTCCCACTTTATATCCACTAATATCATTATTAACATTCTAATAGGATAATGGCAAAATCCATGAGATGAAAACAATAGGGTAGCGGCAATCCATTAGACCAATGTGTTTTGCAATGATTATTATCTGGTGTTTAATTTGCATACATTTACATTCCTTTTTCTTGCAATTAGTGCTTTAGATATTTATTTCTTTGCTAAAAATAGCTTAATGTTTAAATTTAAACAGTAACAGATTTTTTTTTTGTATTTAAAAAATCCATTAAGCATATCCGGCATTATAATTCACAACTCTGTTTATTTTTCAGCAATCTTTTGTGTATTTTTTTTTAACCTGCAATCTTTATCTAATTTTAAGTTTATTTTATCTACATGCAATCTTTCTTCATTGCTTTTAAACTAACTATCTAAAATAAAGTTTTCTTTATTTTTAAGCAATCTTTTTTCCATTGTGTTTAGGACTCTAATATCTTTTTACATCTAAGTTTCCTTTTAACTATTGACAATCTTTTTAATTGCTTACAAAACTTACTATCTGTATCTATTATTAAGTTTCCATTACTATTTTTCTCTGGAGTACAAATTATCTTTATAGCTTATATCCATACAGTTACTAAAACAATATATATTTTTTACAAAATATAACACTTCTCCCTACTCCAGCAAAAAACCCCATTTCTTTACTAAATATGGTCTTGAAATCTATTCAGTTTATGCTTTTTCTGATTAGGTCTGGGTGATTTTTTTTCTACCACTTCTTCCTGTTCTGAAGACATTTGTGGGCTTTCATTTTCATTCAATTCTTCTTTTATGGCACTATCATTTTTGTTTTCGTAACTTTCTGCCTTTGGGTTGTACATTTTTTACTCATTTTGTAAGTTCATCATTCTAAAATTGAATGTCTGTTGTTTTACACCCTTCAATGTGGTTTTCATGGCATCTAGGTATGCCATTATTTTTACTTCTAATCACTACTATATGATTCAACAGTATCTTTTCAATTGCCCCTTCGAACCAAGTTTTACTTAACACATCGTGAAATCATACTGCTGCTCTGATTGTAAACTTCATGCTGTGATAATCGCCTTGGCTTGCTCTATTTTCCTTTGGGCGGATTAATGACAGATTTGTTCCTAGTCTTCTTCCAAATAGTAGTTCTTCAGGTGAGACACCTGTTACTGTTCAAGGCATTGAATGTTGCACAAGCATTATTTTCTGTAGTGTATTTTGTAATTGTACATAATAACTTTTTTTAAAACTCCTTTTCATTTGTTGCACTGCTTTTTTCATATACCATTTGATTTGGGATGGTATGGAATGGGGGTGGAGTACTAATGTGTAGAATTCCATTTTCTTTCAAATATTTTTTCATAATATGACTCTTGAAACCCGTTGCATTTGCAGTAATCCGTGTATTGAGAAAACTTTGTCCAAACACTTTGTTTTCTATAAACTTGTATTTTTTACTTCATTGCATTCTATCCACTCTGAGAATATGTCTATTATTATTAGAATCGTTTTTCCTGGCCCTGCATAGTCAATGTGCAATCTCCCATGGTCTGGTTTTAGGGCATGTAGTATAATTTTTTTGCCAGGAGGGCCATCTGTGTCTGGCAAGTATACATCTTTGTATTTTTCAATGTCTGCATTTATTTTTGACCACCAGATGTAACTATGCACTAATGATTTTGCTCTCACTATTTCTGGGTGACCTTTATGTAACAGTTTTAATACATGATTATGGCCTGCAGGTGGTATTACTGTTTTACCCCCCATTATTTGACATCCCTTATAAACTAACTAATCTTTCTGTTTATCCAAAACCCATGATTTCAATAATTCGGTTTTGTTTTAGGCTATCCTTCTCATCCATTTGCTTAGTATCTGGTAACCCTGATTCTCTTTTGTCCATTTCCGTACTGTTTTATTGTTTAACATGTTTGATTTTATGCTATCAATATAATTCACCTCTGTTTCTGAAATTACAGGCTCCAATCTATCTGGCCATCTACATAGAGCTTCCGCATGTGTGATATCTTTTCCTTTTTTTGTGGTATAACTTATAACCATATATGGCCAAAATATTCTGCCAGCATAACATCCTCGGATTTATGTGTTTGGGCACTACTTTGTCATGGGAAAAAATACCTAGTAATGGCTTAGGGTCTGTGAATATTTCAAAACTTCTACCCCATATACAATGGTGAAATTTTTTTAATTGCAAATACAATGGCTAGGGTTTCTTTAACAATTTGACTGTAATTTTCTTCTGCGTTTGAGAGTGTGCGATGTCTTCACCACTTGGCCATTCTTCTTTTTGCTAGATGCGCTAATACTGCCTCTACCCCATATTTGGACACATCAGTTATCTGCAGTTTTTTCTTGCTATTGTATTGTACTAATAACCTATCTGACATTAACAGTGGTTTTGTTTTTTCAAAAGCTACTTCTTGCATCAGTGTCCATTGCCATTTGTGATCTTTTCTAAGCAAATCATATAATGGTTTAGCTACAATTGCCTTGTTATTTAGAAATGGTTTATAAAAGTTTATTAAATCCAAAAATGTTTGCAATTGTTTTACATTGTGGTTTATTTGTGTTTTTTACTGCCCAGGCATGGTTTTTTCCGTCTTTCAGAAATGGTGTTTTTTAAAAAAAACTAATTCTAGAGTTTGCCTTACACATTTTTCCTCATTCAACTTGACCTCAAGCTTACTTAGTCTTTCACAAACTCTTGATATTCTGTCTCTTAAATCTTTTACTGTTGTTGCTGTAATGTCATCAAAATACGGTATGACTCCTGTTGTCCATTTTTGCTTGGAAAATGTTGAGAGCCATGGAGATTCCAAATGGAAATCTATTACAGCTGATATTTGTTCACTGTGACTCTATAATTCCCACAAAATTTTCATTTGGCTTTGTGATTATTACTATTGGCATTGCCCAATCCACTGACTTAACCTGAATTAATACACTCTTGCTAATCAACAATCTGATTTTTTTCACCTATTTTTTTTTGTGCCAACAGTATCTTCCTGCCTTTACAGATAATAGAGTTTGATTTTTCCACCAACTCAATGTGGACAGGATTACCTGCTATTAGCCCTTATCTATTTTCAAATAGTTCTGGAAATCTCTGCTTTATTTCAAGTCTGCTTGCCACATTATTCACATTGATAGTTATGTCTAATTTTTGAAACCAGTCTCGCCCTACTAACGGACGGATTTTATCCTTCACTATGTATAAAGGTAATTTTTCACTCTTGTTTCTGTACTTTATAGATAGTATGGGCTAGCCTAGCCATCCCAATTTATTTCCACTAACATCTACAGCTCTTATACTTGTCTAATTGGTACATCTTTGTGTTTTCCCTTAATCTGTTTCCATAGCTTTTCTGAGATCAGTAAGATGCCAGACCCACTATCAATTCCTATTGCAATCTTTATTACAATTTTCTAACTGTAGCATATATTTATTTTCCACCCTTACTCCCATATTAATGCTAACAATATCATCTGTTACAATTGCATTAGATTTTATTTTATGCTGCCTCTGTTGTCTGGCTTTTGCCCTACTCACTTTTTTTAAATGCCCCTTTAGGTTACACTTATAGCACCTTTCATCTAGAAATTTTAACTGGCTTTTTATGTGTTCCAGAGCAAAAACACATAATACTTTTGATTGTGCTATTTATCTGTCCCCTTCTTTCTGATCAGTTTTCCACACTGCTATTTCCTTGTTTAACACCTGATTTCATTCTGAATGACTTGTTTTCCACTAGTAGTAATAACATTTCCTCTCATTCCATGGTGTAGAGGTTATATAATATGAATAATCTTCAGTGGACAACCAACTAATTTCAAACACTGCAAAAGATCTGTACAATTAATTGAAGCAAACTGTGTTGACCAATCAATAAAAGAAATGCACCTGATAGCTTTATTGCAAATGTCTAATCCAAACAGCATGTCTATAATGCTTGTTGATTGGCTTAAATCTCATTAAGTTTTAAGTAATCATTCACCTAAGATTGGAAGCAGTTTATCCAATAAATTCCTAGAAAGTATCCTTTCTAAAATAGATAACAATATTCCATGATAATCACTGTTTTTTTTCTAAATTCATTATATTTGTGTACCAAACCCTTTGATAGTAATAGAATCTAGATTAGAGAGAATTAACATCCAAAATAATTACTTTTTAAGGATTGAATCGTGGGTTCAGATTTATCATTATTTGGTTTCTTGCAGATAAGTTGTTGTAGAGTATTAATTCATATGATTTTCATTATATATATATTACTAATTGTCTCCTTAACTTATTTTTATATAAATTGTAATATTTACTAAATTATGTTTATTTTTAATATATCTGAGTAAATATATTAATAATTTGTTTTGTTTTTTTAAAAAGTGTAGAAAAATGTTATTTAATCAATAGTCAAAAATAATTTAGCCACATCAATCCGATCCTTTATAATAATTTTAAATCAAAGTATCCACCATAAAAGTATATCATTATAAACTTATATAAGTATGAATAACAGAAATAACTTTGTATTCACAACATTGACTATTTATATTCCGATTTTTCTCCTTTTACTTTCTTTGCATTTCTTCATATATATATATTGTGAACAATAACTCCCCTCATATACACTTTAATGCAAAAAAAAATTTAATATGATTTCTTTATTTTTCTGACAGTTTCAACTGTCCTGCAGTTTTCATCAGAGCAATCTTAACCTCTACTTTAGGTTAAGATCGCTCTGACGAAGACTGCAGGACAGTCAAAACTGTCATGAAAATAAAGGTAGAGGTTAATATAACTCTGATGAAGACTGCAGGATAGTCAAAACTGTCAGGAAAATAAAGAAATCATATTAAAAAATCATATTTAATCATATTAATTTTTTTTTTTGCATTGAAGTGTATATGAAGGGAGTTATTGTAAGCAATATATGACTATTTGTATTTATTAATTAAAGCACTCCAAAATAAATATCCCCATTTTGCTGCAGGTGTATTTTTTATATATATTCATTAACTCTGTATTTTAAGTTTATTTGTCAAACTGTGCACTAATACAAGATTTTTGTTTTTCTATTGGTAAATATATATATTCATACCATAACTTTGTCTATCTTCAACAAAATAAGGTAAATCAACTATGTACATACATACACAACACATAAATAAAAGCATTTGTGATTACGATAATATAAAACTTTATAATAATTTAGATTCTGTTCATTATTGCATCTTCATTATTAATAAACAACCAACATTTTTATCATTTAATGCTTTTTTAAAACACTTATGTCAGCTGCATTATTTAATATGAAATAAAGTCCAAAACTAAGTATAATATTGATATAATGTATGAAAACTTCATGTCGGCCAATAACCACATTAATAGACATTCGTAAATATGTGTGACTATTAGAACTCCAGAAAAATAAAACAAATTCTATAAATAAAAAGTTTGATGACAAAGGGAAACAAATATTGAACTTATAATTGGAATGCATAAGTAGATGAATAAATATACAATTACAATGAGTTTAGAGAGATGACTTGTAGCATGAGCTGAAGAATGAGAAAAAGAATAAAATTTGATTCAATAATTATTTGGGAATTATATAGGTATTGTTTATCTGTATTTGATTGGTCCCATTTGTCTTCCAATTTCTTCTATACTGGCAGAGCAGTAGCTGAAAAATAAATTCTGTTTCTTGAATTCACTCTATAGCTTAGTGCAATGGTAGAATACAAGATTCCAGGCCATGCAGATCTCAGCTCGATTCCAGTTCTAACCCTTCCGGTGCCCAAACTTCTTACAAAATTCCAAACATATTCAGTTATTTATATTGGCCTTTGTAGTTTAGTGTAGTGGTAGTTGTCAGATTCTGAAATGTGAGGTGTTTGAATTGAGTCCATTTGTGGAAATTTCCAGTGCTCAGACTTTTTATGAACTCCCAAGTAATAAAACCATTTATTTTTACTTTAAAACAGGCAAACATTCCATACAGTAGGCAAGTCAAAATAATCAATGGATGCCAGAAGGCTTGTGCATAAAATTCCTATCTAGTGCCTACTCATCCAATATCTCCAGACTAGTTTCTGGCTTGTGGCCTTCATCAGTGAGGAGCTTTGGATCTGAGAGCACTGCACCTAGATCTTAGAATCTAATACAATCCTCCAGCAGCTAGCTTTTATCTCTACTTAACTGCAAAACTATGAGAATAAAATTGAAAACAATATTTTCAATCCAAGCTCAGTAGCTTATATAGTCATATAAGTCTGAACTCAGTTCAGTACCCATAATATCTTGGGTTCTTTAATAACCATAGCCACCATTATCCTATTAGGCAGGATTGGTATTAAACCACTAAACATCACATGATCACCATTTCTTATGCTTGCTCACAACTGTTGTTAAAATAGGAAAAACTCTCCATACAATAGTGCCACTCAGTGCAGGCCAGAGTAATCACTGGATGCCAGAAGGCTTGCGATCATGTGATATTTTTACTTTACTGACAATTTTAACCTTTACTGATGAAAGAGGAAATTTTTAAAAACACTGATGATTCTATGATTAATATTTATTTGTTAAAGTAATTTGTTCTACATAAATCACTTCATATGTTTTTAATAACCATAGTTTCATTAACCTGAATTTTGGAAAAATAATCAAAAACAATTTGATTTTTTTTTCTAAATTTACTTTTTTAACTCCCAGTTGCAGCTATAGAGTGTTTCTATCACAGCATGTTCCAAACAGTTCCTAAACAAAGAGAAAAGTAAGTTATTTAGTTTTAGATACTATAATTGTATTTGTTCTGAGAATATGTGTAATTTTACTATACTTTTCACAAAGAAAAGGAGAGAAGATACTTTTTTCTGTATTAACAAAATAGAAAATTATTTTACATTTTTTTTTAAAAAAAAATTAGTACTATTTTTAATTATAAAATTTCTAATTATAGTTTATCTACTTATTTTTAATTACTTTTCTCATTATCTTAATGTGTTAACTTTTGAAGAAAATTGAATCACAGACATGTATATAAACTGTATATAAAATATCAAAACATCCATGCTATATGCATATCATTCTTATTCATGAAGACATAAAGCCAAATGATGCAGATACAAGAATTCTACTATATTTTTAAATTATACATACGGCTTTGAAAAATAAGGTGTGAATGAAAGTTATGCAGTTTGTATATAAAAAAACTTATATTATAGAAATTTTCATTCTATTAAAATAATATCAAATTGTTTTCCAGTAATAATAATATTCTAATTCTATTGCTTCCTTTTGATAAAAAGTTTTATATTTGATTTTTTTAATTTTCTGTGAAATAGTTTAATTTAGATTTGATTTGAGTGAAATAAAATGGAGGAAAGAGGAAAAATAGAGAAATAGAATGAGATCTGAAGAAGTCTGCCAGGACCAGTCAAAACCGTAATTATAATAATAAATATTTTTTGCTTAAAAGGTGTTAAGATTATAATTATTTAAAAAGATATGTTAGATTTGATTTTGTAATAAAAATTATTATTATTTTAAAAAAATTAAAATATTTATTTATATTACTTCACACACACAAATATATAATAAAAATACTTTTTAAATTAGTAACAAATTTGTAATTGGCTAAGATTAAAAATATTCAAAATGTAGCTATTGTTTTAAAGACTCATATTTATAAATTTATTATTTCTATATATAAATTTCCTAATGTAAACCTTTGATTATTCTGATGAATTTCTAAATAAACAATTATATCTTTTTATTAATATATACAAATATACTGTATATAATTGTTTATTTAAAAATTCTTTAGAATAAACAATGACTTCTATCAGGAAATTTTATTTCATTTTCCTGATAAAATTATTGACTAAAGAATTTCTAAATAAACAATTATATCTATTTATATATATTACTAAAAAAAATATCTAAAGCATTAAATTGCTGCATTGTGTTTGTTAATTTATAGAAATTATTTTTTTTTTAAATTAATTTTAAAATGTAATGTAAAATATACAATGTGTTGCACACAAACATGTATATAGTGATGTATATGGGTAAGAGATCATTGAAAGAATTAAGAGATTGAAGTAGAATTAAGCTGGACATATTGGTAGAAGAAATGATAGTAGATGTACAGTTAAAATATTAAACAGAAGTTCGAGAGATTTAAAAGACCTAGAAAAAGATCACAGGTGAGATGATTGGATAAAATAAAACTGTTCTGGGGTGATGTAGAGAAGAATGGCTAAAGATCAGAAATGTACTGAATTTGGAAAGACCTTTATCCTGCAGTGGACCAATACTGAGTGAAAATGGTGAAATTGTTAAGAATTATTAAAGAAAAAATATATCAATGTCTTTATTAAACATAAATTATGTTTTTAAACTTAAAAGTATATTTATTGCTTTTACATATTACGTATCAATGTATTGTATTCCCAACCTGTAGTATATGTACCCTTGGAGGTATGAGGCAGACTGGTTGGGGTTATGTCAAAAATATTAATAGTGGTGGAAACACCAAAAAGAGAGCTATTGCTTGTTTGGTTTACAAAGAGAAACTTATGTGAAAGTTGCCATTAGAGCCACCCATTATGCAATTGAATCTCCTCCCCCCTCTTTGCCAAAACTGTAATTGAATGCAGATATATCATTTTAATGTTTAATTGAGTGTCAATAATGGGTATTAATAGGCCTAGATTATTTTTTTTTGTTAAGAATGCTTAATTTGAAGTATTTAGCTATTATTTATTGATTTGAGTAATTTTCTATTGATATTGTTTTGTGTTGCAAAATAGATGTGGTTGAAAACTGGAACTTTTAAGATAGCTGTAGTTAGTATTGAAATTCAATCTGCTGAGTCAGGGAGATGCAAGTACTTTGAAGCATTCTGACAAGCACACTGGGAGGGGGGGGAGTTGACTGATAAGCTTGTTCTTGAAAGAAATAAAATTAATACTGTTAAAAAACTCAAAATATCAGTGCTCCACTAAAGAAGAGAAAATATTCTATTGAATATGAGATGTGGATTATCAAGCATGGAAGATGAAGGCTGTCTGAAACCATTGTGCATTGTTTGTGAAGATATTATCTAATGGTAGTATGAACCCATCTTTACTGATGCCCTATTTAGAGATAAAATATCCAATTTATAAACAAGATATTGATTTTTTCCAGTGTTTATTAAACAGCTCCAATCTAACTTCTTATTTCTTATCTGCAAACAAAATCCATGAGAATGTGGTTGAAGCATCATATGGAATAAATTATATTGTTAAAAGTGGAAAAAATCATAATCATTGAAAATTTGATATGTCCTTGTATGAAACATGCTGTTCAATGTATATTCACTGAAGACTATATCCAAAAAATTACCAATATTCCCTTCTCAAACAATATAGTTTTTCAAGGAATTAAGACCATGTTTGATGATATTGAATCTACAGTAATTGAAAGAATAAAAAGAAGTCCTTTTCAATACAGGTGGATGAAAGCAATGATGTTTCCAATCTGCCAATTTTGCTTAGTTATTGTAAGATATTTAAATGATAACATGCTTCTTTTACATTGCTATCCTCTCACTTGAAGATATAAAGGTGAGGACACATTTAATGTCACTCAATGTTATTTTCAGTAAAAAAGAAATTTATTGGGTTAGTTGCTGTGCTGTTTACGTGGACGGTGGAAAATCTACATCTGTTATACAGGCTTACATGGTCATATGAAAGATCTTACTCTTCACATAGCTTGGAATCATCGTTACCCTCTTCTAGATTCATTGAAGAAAGTGCTAAATCAACCTGTAAAAGTTATTAATTATATCAAAGCCAATTCAACAAGCTCATTCAAATCTTTATGTGAACAGATGGAGTGACCATACTATATTAGTTTTACACACAGAAATGAGGTGGATTTCATGAGAAAAAGTATTCACAAGATTGTTTGAATTGAGACATGAAGTTCAAGTTTTTTTTGGAGACCATCCTTTTGAGTTGAGCTTCAAGTTTCATGAAAGTGAATGGCTTCAACAGTTTGGGTACTTATCTACTATTTTTTCAGAAATAAATAAACTTAGGATTACAGAACAGTTCATAACCATTTTTAAGGTGTCTGACCAAATCAAATCTATGATCAAGCAATTGAATTTTTGGGAATCGTGTATCAAAAAAAGACCAATGTGAAATTTCTTGAGACGCTTCACAATTTCTTATCTCAAAATTAGTAAAAAATAGTTATAATAGCACATTTTCAAAAGCAAAATAATGAAGATAACTGGATTTCTAAATCCATTCAATGAATTGTTTTTCAACAAGCCAAAAAACTATCAGTTTCTGAAAAAGAAAAATTGATTGAACTTTCAATTGAGTCGTCTTTATAATTTGATTTCAAAAAAAAGGAATGTCTTTTGGACAGCAGTGAACGAAGAATATGCATATATTAAAAAAATTTTGCAATAAGTTTGATGCAGCTCCTGATTTAAGATTATATCTGTCTTCATTTGAACTCTATATTAAAAAACTAGAATCCATAAAACAAGCTTAAGAATCGCATTAAAATTGAGTCATGTTAAATTAATTAGAAAATTAAAATAAATTGTTAAATGTAAAATCAAAAATAAATGCCAATAAATGTTATTAAATTAATTTGAGACATCTTATTATTTAGCTAGCCTAAAAAATTTGAACCCCCCTTCCAAACTTGATTGAGGGATGGGTAGGAATAATGAAGAGAGGGGTACCAATCAATGGTCATATGAGAAGGAAAAACCTAATTAAGGAATACAAGAGAGAAAAAAGGTTGGGATCCACTGGTATATAGTAAAACAAATTCCTTTTAAAAATATTTATCCCATTATATAAATTTAAATTCTATTTTAATTTTACATGGTGTAAAATCTTTCGCAATTTGTTTGTTGCTTTCTCCACATAATTCAATTTAAATATAATTTTTACTAATCTACTTTCCTTTGTAAATTGTGACTTTTGAAATATTTAAAATTTCCTCATTAAAGAAATAAATCCACTCTATTTCACTTTGAATAACATTATTTGATGTATATAATTCATAATCTGATGCATGTCTATCTGTTTTTTGAATTTTATTTAAAATGTCTGAATTTCCTGACCAACACAAATTTCTAAATATTGAAATACGTACCATTTTTTTTATTCAAAATTATTTTCTATATTTTATAATTGTTAAATGAGAAACATACCAAATTTTAATCAATTTCATTTTAAAATTTTTTTAAAATAAAAATCTTTCCTTTTTTTAGCTATACTCTTATCATTAAAGTAGCATCAGATATTTTTTCATTGAATTTAATTTTCATATTTCTTATCTCTACTTATTTTTCTAATAATAGATCCATATTTTATACACTGGTAAAAAAAAGGCCACACCATTTACAAAACTGAGAACCATCATATGACATAGTTTCATGGTTCCTGCTAAAAGAACCCATCCTTATTCTCAATCTTTCTATCCCAATTTCTAATTCATTTAGAAGATAAAAAAACAATAAAGGTGATAATATATTTCAACTTGATTTTTTTATTTAATTTTCACTAATTCTACATATTTCTCAGTTGATATTTATAAAAATTGGCGCTAGATAAAATATTTGCTTATTTACTCATAATTAAGTTTCAGTAAGAATGATGTCTAGTAAATTCTAAGTAATTACACCGGCGTCATTCAGTCAAAAAACATCGTAAATAGTAATTTAAAGTGAGAATCTACTCACGTTCTCTTCAGAAGTTCTTCAGATTTGCTCATATAAAAGAATTTGAGTCGTAGGAATAAGAGGGATTCTTTTTATTCCTGCATAAATGCTATATCTTGGATTGAAGAAGAGAGTATTCATTTATTTAACACTCTCAAAGGCACGTGCTCAATTAGCTTGAAAGGCTGATATTGGAATGAAAAAATTAACTTTGTAAAATTAAATTATGGAAATCTGATACATCATCGCATAGTGGCTAATGATTGCCCTGAGGTTATTTCTATTGAATACAAATTAAATGTACACTTGAGGAGAAATATGGAGCTGTATTTTATTTTTTTAGATCTACAAATGTGTTTTTTTTAAAGCAATTATTAATAACAATGATTTGGTTAAGTTTTTGTTTATCTCACTCTATTATTTTTCCTGGAATTGATTAATCAAAATGAAACAAAACTTCCTATATCTTTCAAATTTCTAGTGCTAATTTTTGCTATTATTATTAAATAATTTTCAATTATCCATAAAAATCATTAATGCCCAAATACTTAAGAATCAAGATTTCTGAATTAATGGTGATTAATATATTCTATTTTGTTAGTTCATCCACCTATATAATTATATCATCATATCAAAACAGGTATAATATAGAATTATTTCAATAGCTAAGGATTTCTAATCAAACTTAGGATTTATTTTTAAATAACCCATCAACTAGCAGTTCAAAGATAATCCAACTAGCTTTTCAATTATTGATCATTTTAAATGGATATTTAGTGTTTCTTAATTGAAGGCTAAAAATCCCATACTAATATGAGCAGATAAATGCCAATATATTGACCATAAAATGCATCATGAAGGGTTCTGGGTCATTGTTAACTGATATAAGTATGCACCTTTATTCCCACATTTAATAATTTTTAAATATTCTATTTCTATATCCAGAAAACCAAATTATTGTTTTGGTTTATATATAGTTATTGCTAAGATAAATTATTATATGATCACCATTTCCTATGCTTATACAAGCTTACATAAACTTTCTTGCACTACTGTATGGAGTTTGTCAATCTGAATAAAGAATTTATGTCAGTATACTTATACAAAAGGTGGGATGATTGTGTTAGAATTGTTGAGTATTATAGTGGCAAGGAATGGGATAGAAAATAGATGTATTAATAAAAAATAGGTAGTTGGAGAGATGGAGAATAGTATGGAGAGTAAAAAGAGTTTAAATATATATAGAAATAAACAGAATATTGGGTGCGAGTTAATTTATGATAATAGTAAGGGTAAGGCTCTAACAGGGTCTTTAGCAACAAGAGAATATACACATAAATGGAAAAATGGGGATGATTTAGTCTGAAAGTTCTGTAAGAAAGTCATAGAAAATATTAGGCATCTGTTAATTGAATGTAAATGCCTGCAAGCAGAAAGGGTGCAAATAATGAAGTTGTGGAAGAATAAATATAAAAAAGTGATTATACAAAAAGTGGGTTCTTTGTTTTTATGCTGGGTTTGGGGAAAGATAAGGGAGATCTAGATATAAAGGCCATGGAGTTGACAAAGATTATGTTGTGGAAATGGGATGGAGCAAGATAGAGAAGAATATGGGAAAAACTTAGGGTGGGGAATGGAAAAGGAAGGTAAAGTGGCTAATAGGTTTCTCTGGGCATAGTGGCTGAGAGATTCCTGACTCAGAAAAAGGAGAAATCACATTATTTTAAGATAAATTTTGTGTTTACTTTGAAAAGTAAACTTCTGAAAGTTTAATCATTTGAAGTAAAATAAGTTTACACATTTCTAATAGCTTTATGGTAAACTTAGGATGAGGGAGAAATCTAAATTTTATAAAGAAAGGTTTTCTATAATTTATTTATATCTTTTAAGTAAGGATCACATAAAAAATATTTTTCTTAAATTATGCATGTATTGTGTGAAAATATTTGTGTTCTAAAGAAAAAGTGATTGATTTTTTTGAAGGATCCTGCAACAACATATTACATGGAAACATAGTTTAGTTAATTTAGCGCAAAACTTTTAAGTTGCAAACATCTCTGGGTTCTAAGTTATGACATAAAATATGATAGTGTGTTTTGTATCTTAATCCAAGTCAGAATAATATGTTAATATAAAATTTTATTTTAAATCAAATAAAACTGCTATGGAAACTTTTGAAATAACTGTTTATGGAAATTAAGCCATGATTTGCAAGAACATTTTCAAAGGAATGGTTAGATTTCATGCCAATAGAGCAAGCTTTAAGAGGATTTATGAAGATATGAAACAGATTGCAGTATATTATATATGAACTCATGATATAGTGGTGCTATTAAATTTTCATGGTGAATAACTAAGCTATGTCACTATATAACCGTGCACTGATTTAGAGATGGCACCAGATACAGTATGAAAAGAGAACCAGTTAATTTTTCACTGAGACAAAACCATACACAGATAATGTTAAAAAAAAATTAACCATAAAATTAAACTTGAATGGATTGCTTTTGATAAAAATATTTAAAAATAAAAGAATATATATCTTTGTGCTTGAAAGATTTTTAAAAGTGTTTTACCCGCACTTATTTATACATCTGAGATTTGTATATTTGACAGAAGAGCAATGCAGAAATTTTTAAGACATGAAAAGATGGAAATCTTAAATTGGATAAAGAAGTTGTAAACTAGATGGATGAGATAAGGAAGTTTGCTAGAGTGATATAATGAATAAAAAATATGGATCAGAGAAATGATTTGGAGAGCTCATCTTGCAATTAAGTGATAATACTTGATATGATGATCATATATATATATATATTAAAATAGTAGCAAATTTTTCACACAATAGTGCCATCTAGTGCAAGCTCTAGTAATCAATGGATGCTAGAAAGTTGTATATTGTAGTTCTTATCTAGTGCCTTTCCATCCAATATCTCCAGACTAGTTTCTAACATATTGCAGCAGATTGGATAGGGAACCAGTGTCTTTTTCAATGAGACACTTAGAATATTTTAAAGCTTTATATGTTTATGGACAAAACAGTATTTAAATAGCCTACAGCAGAGAAGAGTAAACTTAAAAAAAAAATTTAAATGACTTTATTGCTCTAGAGTTCATAAGAAGTTTGAGCATCACCAAAATCAATTATAGGACCTACATTCCAAAATCTGACATTCTACCATTGCATCATATTGTACGAAGCAAAATTATTCAAATGGCTTTATTGCTTGAGAGTTCATACGAAATTTGAGAGCAGGAAGTGCCAGTAGCGAAATCAATCCTAGGATCTAAATTCCAGAGCCTGTCACTCTACCACTGTGTTAAACTGCACAGAATGGAACTATCTTTAACAGTCATCAAAGAAAAGCAATGACAAAAAAAATATTATTCATAAGCTCGTCAACTGTCAGCAAGATTTAAGATTTTTCTTCCTCATTTTAAATTCTAGTTAGACACTCATTTAGAAATCAATATTTGTTATAAATTAGCAAAAAGTTTTTAAAGACCGACAACTGAAAAGATTTTTATTATTTTCTTTTTAGATACAGCTTAATAGGCTTTCAGTGTGGTATATCAGCTGTACCTAAAAAGTAAATAATAAAAAACGTTTCAGTTATCAGATGTTAAAAATGTTTCGCTAATTTATTACAAATACAAATGATAAACCAATAATTGTGTATCCGAGAGATAATCTTAAGCCAGCTTGTAACCTGGTGGGAAAAAAATCTCAAATTTCATCCAGCCTTGATTTAGACTCCAAGTCATGTGTGTGACAGGAAGATATGTTAATGACTATTCCATGATGTCTTTGTGGCTGTATATAGAATAACATATAAATACATCTTCAAATACATTATGAAGAATACAGATAATATATAAACATCAAAACATATAGTACAAAGACAAAATTGTGAAGAAAAAAAAAAAAAAAATTGGATTTAATTTTTTATGTAAGTACTATTTACAAGCACCCAAGATTTATTATTAATATATTTACGCTTGTATATATATATATGTAGATACATTTATAAATTTTACAATTTCAGTTTACTGTTATCTTTACAACTATTCTAGTATTCCTACCATTTATTTCAAAGAAATAAATAATTGAAATTTAGCACAGATTTGTTTGGTAATTTGATCTTTACATATAATTTTTCCAATACATTTCTTTTAATAATTAAAAACAAAACAAAAAAGAATTAAAGCTATTATTCAAAAGTGAAGGTATTAAAATATCACAAGCAATAAAAGTACTAATTTATAGGTGTGACAATTCCAATTCCCGCATGTCTCTTGCATGAGAATGCGCTACAGCTATTTGTAAACACTGGACCCACTGTTCAGCATTTTTCCCGTCTCTGGCTTTTAAAATATAAGTTTTCTCATTTGTAAATATTTCAAATGCTTTTGGAATATGCCTTGAACCTCGACTTATAGCTTTTACACTTCGAATCTGGCTAACGTCAATTGGCAGGCAATCTTTATCTTTCTAGAATAAAAAAAAAAGGTAATATGCATATATAGAAGTATAAATATATACACATATAATTCAAAAAAGATATAGATTAAGACAATGAGATTTAAATATTTGAAAACCAGGCACTCTTCACAAACCTGGAACTTAATTGTAAGTATAGGGGATTTGAACTCAGATTTTCAAGCACCCTTCAACTATCCACACTATCTCATACAACTGATACACATGACCACACGAATGTAAAAAAGATAAATAATCACCAATACACGTATTTCATGCTAAACCAGCACTCATCAGTTGGTACAGATTATCATCTCCCACACACATATATAAACAGTGGTCAGTTTATATTAAGATAGCAAATCTTCATACTTTAATAAACAGGTTTCAATCTACTCCAACCTCTAACTTTTCAGCCTTCCATATCATTGAAAATCTGATGATAAAAACTCAAATCCCATTTACAATGAGATTTTATAATATGTGAAGCGATAATGAATATCATAATAAAATCCATAAAGAAAATAATATGATACACACACACACACACACACATATATATATATATATTAATGTCAAACGACAGACTCTTTAAAAACAAATGAAATAATCTAGCAAGTATTAATGCCCAAATTGAGATTTTTTTCATTATATAAGACCTTTAGTTATTAACACAAAAGATCATGATTTGTACATTAACACTTGGAACATCATTTTTTCATACTCTTGCATGAAAAGCCCATAATTTGACATTAAAAATTATTACAGCTATTTTAATGCTTAAGTTCATACAATTTATGATATATATTTAACTAATTAACTTTCCCATATTAGTGAATGCACTTCTGTAAAATTTGCTACAAAATGCTGACCCAAGCCAATCTCTCTTACAAGACAACAGCTCAAAATTTAAAACAAGCTTTGGAAGAATGTGTAACAAATCTGGAGATTTTGTTGGTCACAGATATGTAACAACACTATTCAATTATATATATATTAAACAATAAGTGCACATAACAAATTGGTTATCCTATGTAAATCAAAGCAAAGCCAAAGCATAAAATAAACCAATAGAATGTCAACAATTTGTTGTCAAGGTGACATTCCAATAATAAATGAAAATCCTCTAAAACAGATTGAGATTGCCTTGACAACAAATTGCTGATATTCTTTGGTTTATTTCAAGCCTTGGATGTGGCAATATGATTTAGATATAATATTAATATTTGATATAAATGATAAAGAAGATATTAAAGATTACAGATCTATCAGTTTTCTATGATCTATATTTGAATTTAAACCAATTAAAATGAATTCAGAAATAATTTTAACATGGTAGGGTCATCCACGTATTGAGAGAAGTTATAAAAAGAAACAATAAATATTAGTTGCAATTATGCTTTGAATTGGCGAATTATGAAAAGGTGTTTGACTCTTTAGGTGTATATCTGGCTATTAAAGCATTGGATCATCAAGATAGAATCCAAGGATATTGTCATATTCTGAAGAATATTCATTAAAATTTAATAATATTACATTATGATGTTAAGAAGATTAACATTGATAAGATTACAATGAAATAATTCCATATTTCCAAAACTCTTTAGGAAGCTAAGAGAATATAAATAAATGATTATTTTTTAAGTCATCTAAAGATACATATTGCTAATCATGGAATAGAAAAAGTTAGCAATTACAAATACATTAGTCAGATTATTAATATAGATGGAAACATAATGAATGAAATTAATCATAGAATTAAACTTAGATGAAGTTTTTTTTGGTAAAAATAATTTAATATTATAGGGAGACATGACTATATATTTAAAAACAATGTTTTGTTTTTTCTTTTTATAAAGAGATTTGATACAGCAGAACAATACAAAAATTTCCAATATTCAAGAATCTAAAGGTGTAAGTTTGACTCCTAAGCTAGTATTGTCACTGGTCAGGCCACTCTTAAAGAAGAGTGAAGAATAATACTACTTGAAACATTATATAATCTATTAATCTGTGTTATATGCATTTCATTGCTAATGTTCATATTTGTAAAAGTTTAAATAAAGTTTAATATTTTCTAGACATTCAATATTTAATGATTGATGGTGGAAATAATTAACATATTACATGTATGTTAAGAATAATAATAAAAATTTAAAATGTATTTGGGTAACAAAACAGATAATGACATCATTGAAACAATTAAAAGACTGAACTGGTGCTAGGCTGGATGTTGCTAAAAAAGATGATAATAGATGAAGAGTTGGATCCCAAGAGATTGTAAAAGACCTAAAAGGAATTACATTTGAAATAGAGATGGACGGAACAAGAAAATTTGCTGGTATTATGCTGAGAAGAAAGGCTATATATCAGAAAACAAAACTAATTTATTAAATGAATATGTGTGATGGGCAAATTCTTCAAAAATCAAATTAAAATGTGAACCAATAAAGCATTCATATCAAATTTCACAAAAGTGAAAGGATTTGTCCACAATCCCATTATTAAAGAATTATGAATCATGGTAATCCACCTGTATCCACAGACTTATTATGGATAAATTATGAATCACAGTTCTCAATGAATTAAACTACTAATAATTGCACTTACAATGGATTATCAATAAATTATGAATTACAGAAATCTTCTCTGTATCCCACACTTATCATCGATCATCAATGAACTGAATTATATATCACAATAATGCTCTCTTCATTCTTAGAATTAACATGGATTATCAATAAAGTGAATTTTTACTCATAGTAATGTCCTTGCATTCACAGACTTGTCATGAATTATCAATAAATTGAATTACTAATAATAGTAAAATCACTTGTATCCACAGACTTCATGGATTATCAATGACGTGAATTATGAATCACAATAATCCTCCATATATCCACAGACATAGATTATCAATGAATTGAATTACTAACCTCAGTATCTTAATCTCCATAATCTATGGCCACTTCCTATGTTGAATCTATTACAAACTTATAATAATTTTCAAATGCTTATTTTCTATTAGACAAAATGTAATCCAATTCTGCTGTATCTTCATTTGAATGCTTCCACATCCATTTCTGGTTAGCATTTTTCTCAAAGATAGATTTCATAAATATAATGGTTTTTTTTTTATGATAAATAAACTTACAGTAAATGATGTAAAACAAATTATTACATTAAAGAAATTAATGCAAAATTTTGTGAAAAATAAGTAATCACTAAGTCACAACCATGCAAAATAAACCTGATGTATTTTCCTGAAGGTTTGCGATGATGGTGTTCTAGTTGCATTTTTATATTGGACTATTTCCATCATCTAATATAAGTATTAAATGTCTTTAAAAAAATTTAACTTTATTTAAATATTCCGATTACATTCAACTGTTAGTAATAGCACATTAAACAGGTTAGTATCACAATGTTTCAAGAGGTACCCCCCCCCCCCCATTTTGTATTGCTGGTCTGACCAGTGACAATGCTAGCATGGGAATCGAATCTGGAATCTTAGGTTCTTGAGTATTAAATTTTAAGGTAATGCAGGATGGCACAGTTGGTTAGAATGTTATCTTAAAATTCAATACTTCAAGAGTCTAAGGGCCCAGGTTAGATTCCCATGCTAAAATTGTCATGGATCTGGCCAGCAACACCTGAAGAAGAGGGGAGAATAATACCTCTCGAAACATTGTTCATATACCAACCTGTTTAATGTGTTATTATTAACAGTTGAATGTATTTGGAATATTTAAATAAAGTTACATTTTTCTAAAGACATTCCATACTCATATTAGATGATGGAAATAGTCCAATATAAAAATGAAACCTAGTGCAATTGCTCAAAAACATTTAGTACAATGACTGCAGGCAAGATACTACATTTTTATAGAAGTTTTGATTCAATAATACTAAAACTTAAGTAACTTCTGGAATAAGCAATATTTTCTCTTTTGACTGATATAAAATTCTGATTAAGTAAACTTTACTCAAAAAATTCTCACAATTTTCACTAAGTATCTGGATGTAGAAACAAGTTATAGAAGTTAAAGTGAAAATTAAAATGGCAAAAATTGTATTATTTTCTTTTTTTTAAAAGTATGCACTTAAAACAAATGTATTCATAGATTTAATAAAGAATATTAAAAAGTAGAGCTCATTAGAATATATATTAATAATGGAAGTTTTGCATCTTTAATAAAAAAAAAAATGTGAACTCATATCAGCACAATCTAATGCTATAATCAAAGCGAAAACTACTGATAAAACTAAATAAGATTATTATAAACAGTTATTTTCACCCCACTTTAGAGCCATCTACTATAAGCTTAAGCAATTAAAAAACATTATGTAGTTTAATGCTACAAAAATCCCTATATTCAGGACAATCAGTTCTGGTTTTCATTAACGATGACTGGAATTCAAAGCTGGAACTATTGCAGTTATGTAACTAGCAGCCATTTTTACTCCTTCACCCTATTCAAGAAAATATCCCGAATTCAAAAAAATCAAAGACAAAATAACTTGCTTGCATAGTATTTACATACATAATGATAAAATTCAAAAATTATCAGCACTTTAGTCAAAAATAATTTCAGAAAAGACAAATACATCATTTTTCGACATAATCTCTATGCTTTTTAATACATTTTGTCCACTCATCATCAAGCTTTCATATTTCCTCATTTAAAAATGTTTTAGGCTGACCTACGTCTCCACCTTGTTGTAAGATGTAAATCTTCATCCTCATAAGGCTTTTTTTTGGAGGACCAAATCTGATGAGAAAAGATAAGGTCTATAGGAAGAATGCTCACCATCTCAAAAATCAAGTTTTGCTTAACACTTCAAAATCAAGTTTTTGGACAGTGTCAACAGATGCTCAAAAGTTTGAAAAACAATGACAGAGACACCAGATTAAGAACTTCTAGACTTAGATAAAATGATAAAGTGAACCAATAATAGTGGAAATAAAAGTGACAATATTTTTTTAGGTTTACATCTTATTTGATATACTGTATTTTTTGTAGCCACTAAACATCTCATGATCACCATTTCCTATGTTTAACCAAGCTGTTAAATTGGTGATAAACTCTCTATATACTAGTGCTACCTGGTGCAGGCAATAGTAATCAATGGATGCACAAACCTTCTTGCATCCATTAATTACTATTGTTTGTACTAGGTGGCACTACTGTATGAAGTTTTATTGGCTATTTGAATATGCAACGTGGTAGGAGGCCAGAAAAGTGATTGGAATTAAACACAGCAGTTAAAAATGAAGAGCTTGAAGTATTATTAGTAATGGAAACACATCTATACCGTTGGTATGACAGGCTATAAATAGAAAAGAAAAAAAGGGATGGTGGTATAGGAGTTATGTCAAAAAAATATTTAAATACTGTGAAGTGTCAAGAACATTTAGGATTTGAGATAGTCAAACTATAATGGAGTGGAACTGTAGCACATATGAATGCTTATTTAAGGATATACAGATTTTCAAAAAAAAAAAAGGGCAAGAAAATAATAGTTATAGGAGATATGAATGGACATATTGAAGAAATTGATGACTTGGATATGAGCATAGGAAATTTATCAAATATTTATGAGGGGCAATACACTTCATCTAGAAATAATATATTTCACACAATAGATTATATATTAGTAGAGAAAGAGGGAATGGATAATGAACAGAAAATTAAAGTGTTTAATAATGAAGAGAGAATATGTAATAGTGACCATAATTTCTTTAATAGAAATGGTTAGTAATATGATGGAAAATAGTAATAAAAATAGAAAGGATAGTGAAAGATGTAGATGGAGAGTGAATGATGAAAATAAATTAGAAGAATATAAAATAAAAGTTGAAGAAATTTATGAAAGAGTTTGTTAGGGATGAATATAAGGACTGGTGTAGTGAAGTAGAAATGGCAAATAGGGTTTTAGGGGAGAATATTCAGAAGAATAAAAGTAATAGAAATGTGAGAATTAGTAAAAGTGTAAAAGAGACAAAAAACATGCAGAGAATATAAATGTGCTATTAAAACAAAGAAAGTGAAAAAGATGTAAATATTAAAAGGGAAAACTATTTAATTAAAAAGAATTTGGCTAAAATAGATAATTGTAGAGAGAGAGAGAAGGATATTAATAAAAGTGGAAGAGATGGCAGTAAAAAAAATTGGAAATATATTAAAAGAAGAAATGTAGGGGAGAGAGAAATAGTATTACTAGATGATGAGGGAATAGAGTATAGCTCAAAAAGAATTAGAGACAATATTAAATAAGTATGTAATAGATATAGAAAAGATGTTAGATGTGAAGGACAGAGTGATAACAAACATAAAAGCATATAGTAACGGAAATATTAGTTTTAGAGAAAATAAATTGAATGAGGCAGGGAAGAAATTGAAAAGTGGAAAGGCAAGAAGTTTTGAAGGATGGATAGCAGAGATGGTGATGAATTTAGGAAAAGGGCAAAATTAAATCTATTATCGTGTTTTAATAAGATAGCACAGAGGACAGAATTTCCAGATAGCTGGAATAATACAAGAGAGAGGCTATTATTTAAAGGAAAGGGTAAGAACCATAGAAAGATAAACAATTATAGACCAGCTTTTGCATATATGGCAGCTGGAAGGGTAGCAAAATGGATGGAAGAAAAAAATATAGTGGGAGAAAGGCAAGGAGGTTTTAGAATGGATAGGCATATAAGAGATAGTATATTTGAAGTCCATACAACTCATAGATATGAGTAAGAATACAGGTAGGCAGTTATCTATCGTCTTTACAGATATAGAAAAGGCATATGATAGAGTAAATAGAAATAGATTATGAAAAAGTTTAGTAAGTTTCGGAATAAATGGAGCTTTAATGCATCTTATTAAGAGATTGTAGGAAAATAATTATTATACATATCAGTTAGAAAGTATAGTATCAGAGTTAAAAACGGGATAGGACTAAGGCAAGGATGCCTTACGTCACCTATTTTATTTTTATTATATTTGAGAGGAATAGAGAGAGCAAGTAGAGATACCATTACTAGATGGCAAGATAGTGTATATATTATCAGGTCTTTTATTTACTGATGATATTTTCTTGTGCACAGAAAATAGGGAAGATATGGAAGTTATGCTGAAGACATATGCAAGAGTGAGTAAAGAGATAGGGATTAAATTTAGTGAAATAAAATCAAAAATAATGATGATAAATACTAGGGAAAGAGAAGAGAAATAATTTTTTATTGAGAGATATAAAACTAAATGTGGTGAATAAATATAACTATTTGGGAATAATCTTAAGTAATCAGAGAAATTGCTTGGATGAATGGGAAGAAAAATTGATAAATGAAACAAAGAAAAGAAAGGGACTGATAAAGAAATTAATAGTGTTTTCATATAATAAATATAATATAACAAGAACTGCATGGAAGGGAGTGGCAGTAGCAGGATTAACTTATGGTAATGATGTGTTATGGGTTAGTAAAGGGGTATTACATTACTTAGAAAAAGTACAAAGATAATAGGAAGACATGCATTAGATACAGATCTATGTATGGCAAAGGAGGCACTTCAAGGACAAATGGGATGGTCAAGTTTTTATACGAGATATGCAAAAAGCAAAATGAAAATGTTTGTAGATTGTTAATTTATGGATAGTAAAAGAATAACCAAAGTAGTATTCAATTGGGTTATGAGTAAAAGACAGGCAACAATATAGGTGAGAAAGGTAGTATGGTATGCAGAAGATTTGGATAAAGACTTTATGTCTGTATATTATACAAAAGATGGGATGATTGTGTTAGGAGAATTGTTGAGTATTATAGTGGCAAAGAATGGGATAGAAGAATAGAGCATTAATAAAAAATAGGGAGTTGGAGAGATGGAGAACTAGTATAAAAAATAAAAAGTTTAAATATATATAGAAGTAAACAGAATAGTGTGTGTGAGTTAATTTACAATAATAGCAAGAAAAGTAGTTTACTGTTTAAGGCTCAACAGGATCATTAGCAAAAAGGGATTATACACACAAGTGGAGAAATGAGGGTGATTTAGCCTGCAAGTTATGTAAGGAAGGCATGGAAAATATTAGGCATCTGCTAATTGGATGTACAAGCAAAAAGGGTACAAATAATGAAGTTGTTGGAGAATAAATATAAACTAAGTGTTTATACACAAAGTGGGTTCTTGATCTTTATGCTGGGCTTGGAAAAAGATAAAGGGGATTTAGATATAAAGGCCATGGAGTCAATAAAGTATGATGTTGTGGAAATGGGATAGAGCAGAATATGGCGAAGAATTTAGGGTGGGGAATGGAAAGAGAAAGTAAGATGACCAGTAGGTTTTTCTGGGCATATTGGCTAACAGATTCTGACTTCAATAAAAGAGACGGCATATCACTTCAACATCACATCATTTTTTACAGCTATAAAATTATTTACTGCCTTTCATTTTTATCTTTAATTGATAGGACAAAAAATAAAACATTAACTATGAAAGAATGGCACTGTATTCAAAATAAATATATTGTGTGGAAAAAAAAAAAAAACCACATGGAAGAAGTGAAAGATGAAGAATGGGTGAAAAAAGCTTTCTATTTTTACTGTCATTTAGAGCAGTCTGGAATAAAAATCAGAAACTGATTTCAAATACTAAGGGTAGGAATTTTATATACATCTACTACAATCACTAATTAATCTAGCTTACACTAGATGGCAGTAAAGTGGAGGGCTGTTTTTATCAAATCACATCATATATCTTATTGCTTAAGCTGGGTATACGGTAGTTTGTTGCTATATTTCAAACTGGTAATAAAAAAAAAAATAACAAGTAAGAATTTTAGTAATAAATTTTCTCAGAACCAGAATTTGAAGTATTTGTTTTGCACAGTGATTTAATATATATTTTACATTATTTATTTATTTATTCATTCATTCATTCTTTCTTAATAAACATTTTTCGAATTTCTTCACCTTATCAGAAACTGAAAGTGCAAGAAAAGTTCTACTCCCTCCCCTCCCACACACAAATGTTCTTAAAAATATATAACAAACAAGTGTAAGAAAATACATACGGATCCTCTGTAGGACAAATGATATCCAGATAGTGTAAAATATCGTGTCCTCCATCTTTTGAAGAATTTCCAACGACCTTTTTTCTCTTTTAATTGTCCCTAAAAAATGTTAATAAGCAGTTAAATTAATTTAAAATGTCTTTTTCTATTTTATTCACTTCATTAAAAAAATTGTAAATAAAAATTAATAATATATATGAATGCTTTATTCAAAAATATAAATTATTTTGATATTATAGTTACATAACAAAAATATATATACAAACAAATATGTATAAATGTTAACAAAATATTCTATATACATATGAATATTAACAAAATAACTCTATAAATATAAAGAATAAAAATAAATAAATTATAAATATGAAAGAATAAAAACATCAACTAAAAGGTTATATACATATAAATTAAAATGAACACTAAAAGAAAAAAAGTGTATTTATATGAACATTAATAATAGCAAAGAGTCTTTCTTAAAGATATTTACCTCAATAACTGGTTCATTATCTTGAAGAAATCCTTCAGCTTTGTCAGGATGATTGCATAAAAAACAAGACCACTGCTTTGGAAGCGTATTATATTCAAATACATCAAAGTAGCGAATACTTCTTAATTCATTTAGTATTGTTTCTTGATCCTGAACAAGATAAACATATGCATAATTTTTTTTTTAATCTTAAAATTACAATAAAATAACAATTTTTTAATTGTTATATAAAATCAAACATTCATATTATTAGCTGTAATCCAGTTTACATCATTTAACTCAATCCATCTATGTAGCAATGTGATGTAATGTAGATGAATGAACAGTAAGCAACTGAAATTATCGTTTAGTTTTGAGTATATTGCTCTGGTTTTCATCAATATCTGAGTAATTGTTGTAGAGCGAATTACAGCTGTTAATACAAATATAATTTGCAACTAAACAACCACAATGATAAATAAAATTACACAGGCATTAATAAAACTATGAATAACAGTAATTTGTTTATTTGAAAATAATTATCTGCTCATTGCATATATAATCTAAAAATTAATCATAAAAATAACTTTATATGCAATGGATGTCATACACAGATATATAATATAAATTTATATATAAATATTGAAATATATTGGGAAATTTTCCATGTGATAATTTAGATAAATTTCAGCTATAATATAACCATACAACAAATCAAATTTGATAATGTAAGCTCAAGACATTTGATATAGTAACAACAGTAATATTTGTCTGACCCATATTAAGGCAAAGATGGACGATTTTTACTTCATACTCAAACTGACATAAAAATAGAAAATCAGACATAGATATTAACTTGAGTATTAAGCTAAAACTGGACCACTTTTGGTTTAATCTGTGTCAAGAAATTGTTACTACTTGATTACATGATTTTTTCCTACAATTACTAGCTTTAATTGATGGTTCGCTCATTATATCATAACTGAAATTTTACCTAGATTATTATATGGAAAAAATTCCCATTATATTTCCAATGTTTGTATCATAAATCAGTGAAATATCTTCAATTGAATATTACATATACATTTATAAGAGATAAATAACACAATTTACAAGCACAGTTTATGTTCGCAATTCTTAATTAGAAGATAGACAGCCTTGACATGCATTGTTTATTCATGTCACTAACTCACTGATGTTGTAGTGAATATACAGGACAATCTCAAACCCAAAATGCAAGATAGTGACTTTTAAAAAAATAAAAATGGCCATCTTCTCTTCTTACCTAAATGCAATTATATAGGCCAATCTAAAGCATTTTGGCATAAGTGAAAGTTATGAGGATTAAATCTTCATACACTTATTCTGAAATGCTTTAGATTGGCCCATATAATTTGTATTTAGGTAAAAATATAAGATAGCCATTATTATATTTTAAAAAGTTTCTATCTTGCATTTGGGTTTGAGATTATCCTGTATATTCACTATAATGTCAGTGAGTTAATGACATATCAAACAACACATATCGAAGGCTGATTACCTTCTGATTAAGAATATATAAGAGTTCTAAATTATAGTAATGGTAAAAAATAAACCTTAATAACACATAACTTATACAGAGGTACTTTTGATTACATAAACTACATTTACTATCAACTGAACTTATATCGATAAAAAGCATTGGTCATAGCATTTTCAGGAAGTATATCATGATTGGTAGATTGCCCACTTATTAAATAATCTTCAAATTGATTTATAAAAATTACTTCTATAAATTTTCTTATTCTAGGATCCTTTATATTGCTGGTATCAAACTTCATAAAGATGAAATTCTGCTCAGATGAATGGTAGATTTTGAATGTTCTTATTAGTGTAAAATAAGATTACATAAAGAAATACATCAAGGAAAGAAAAAAAAATTAAAGAAACAATTTCTATAAATCAATTTAAAAGTTCTTGAAATTCAAAAGATGTCTTCTTTTTATCCGTATAAATTCAGCTCATGATTACGATATAGCCAAAAGTACGTCTGTATAAGTTATATATTATTACGATTTTTTTTTTTACTATTATTACAATTTAAAATTATTACACATAGCATAATTTCATTGAATAACTTATTATATATATCATAATATTATTTCTGGAAGTTTCCGTGTAATAAAAATATAATAGCTAAGCAGTCAATGTTTCGCTACAATAACAAGTACTTTCCCCAGAGCTTCTTCTTTCTCAAATCATAAAAATTTGTGGGGTGAGATTTAAAATCATTATTTTTTCCTTTTGTTATTTTCTCCTCAGTCTTAAATTCTATTGGTTGAGAAGTTTTAAAAAATATTTTACCCTCGAATAGCTCTTTTCAAATATTGTTAATTTTCTTTCACATTTTTCATTTATGCTCTTAGGCCTTTTAAAAATCTCTATAGCTTCCCTTAGTAGTCTCTGGTCATAGTGTTCAAATGGCAAGAATATGTACTTTATTAAAATTGATGTCATGGTTAGTTAATTTAGTATGCGAATAAATGGCTGAAGAATTAGATTTTTATTCTAACTGCCAAAATGTTTTCTTCCTTTCTTATGCTTATTCTATGATTGATCTGTCCAATGTATGAATGTAAATAAACTCCACATGGAATTTCATATACCCCATGAGACTACAAAGGAATTTTATCTTTAGGGTGGGGAAATACTTCATTAATTTTTTTAAATGTAGTATAAATTGTGCGGATATTATTTTTCTTTAAAACATTACCAATTTTATCAGTTACTCCCTTTATATATAGCAGAACAATCTTAATTTTTGAAGTATCAAAGTCTTTTTTCTAATTATACAGAAAAGCTCTATTAAATAATTTTATGATCAAAACTATTATGAAGAAGCATTTTTTTAGTAGCATAGATATCTTGGTGAAAATGGCTATCATCAGAAAGTTCCTTAGTTCTTTCTAACAATGTCTTTGTTACTGAAAATAATTGTGCTGGATGGTAATGAAAAAAATATATAGATATTTCTTCTGATTACCATCCAGCACAATTATTTTCAGTGACAAAGACATTGTTAGAGAGAACTAAGAAACTTTCAGATGATAGCCATTTTCATCAAGATATCTGACTACAAAAATGCTTCTTCATAATGGTTTTGATCACAGTATCATTAATAGGACTTTTTTATATATAATAAAAAAAAAAACATTTTGATACTTCAAAAATTAAGAGAGTTCTACCATATATAAAGGGAGTAACTGATAAAATTGGTATGTTTTAAAGAAAAATAATATCCACACAATTTATACTACATTTAAAAAAATTAATGAAGAATTTCACCACCCTAAAGATAAAATTCCTTTGGAGTCTCATGGTGTATATGAAATTCCATGTAGAGTTTGTTTACATTTATACCTTGCATAGACCAATCATAGAATTAACATAAGAAAGGAAGACTACATTTTGGCAGTTAGAGAAAAATCAACAGCCATTTATTCACACATTAAATTAACTAACCATGACATCAATTTTAATAAAGCATATATTCTGGCAACTTGAACAGTATGACAAGATACTGCTAAGGGAAAAATTAACAATATTTGAAAAAAGCTATTCAAGGATAAAATATTTTTTAAAACTTCTCAATCAATAGAATTTATGAATGAGGAGAAAATAAGAAAAGAAAAAAATAACGATTTTAAATCTCACCACACACATTTTTATAATTTGAGAAAGAAGAAGCTCTGAGGAAAGTACTTGTTATTGTACTGAAATGTCAGCTATTTAACTATTATACTTTTATTACATGGACATGCTCAGAAATAATACTATGAATTCATTTATCTGTGAGTATATTAGAATTTATATACATATTAATCACTATAGTTTTTAGAATTTTGCCAAGAGGTTCTTTGAAACCATAAAATCTGCTTTTTAAGAGTTCACTTATATATGTAAAAAAAATAAAGCAGAATATTATTTATTGAAATTAATTGGGCAATTAGCAATTAGGGTCTATGCCATGACATTCGAAATAATATAACATATATAAAGTTTTGATTTTTAAAAAAAACTTTTACATTTTTTAATTTAAATCTTATGTATTTTGTATTTATCACTGAATGTGAAATAATAGTTATTTTATACAAAATTGTATGTTAAAAGAGAATATTGATTAATTTTTCTTTTATATTCATTACATTTTTTTAAAGAAAAACATACCTTTTTTATATATAAATTTGGGCACAGAGTATTTAACTTTAGGTGAAAGCAGATTAATTTTGAATTTATTATAAATCATACATCTTTTTATTAAAAATTAAAACCCAATAATTAACTTGTAATTAATATGTTTGACTTTTCCATCATCTAATATTAATTGCTAAATATCTTTAGAAAAATTTAACCTTTCTTTAAACATTTCAAATACATCCAATTGTTAATAATAGCACACAGATTATTAAATGACACATCATTTCAAATGGTATTATTCTCCTCTGGTTTGAACAGCACCAGTGCTAGCATTGAAATTGAATCCGGACCTTTATATTAAACAAATCCACTTTAAATTATCACCGTAACAATGCTTATTTTATTTAATTTGATCAATCTGATAGTTTCGACTGAAGAAGACTGCTGGTCAGTCGAAACTGTTAGATTGATCAAGTTAAATAAAACAGTGATAAAGAAAGATTGAATTTGACTTTTATATTCATGAATATTAAAGTGATGCTCAAACCAGCTAAGTTATTCTGTAAATTATTGTTCAACAATTGGGCAATAAGTTATTGTTTATTTAAAATTAATTTTTGAATAATCTTGAAACATTCAGACAGAGAATGATAATAATAATGACAATAAAAGAATAAATAAAAATAATGACAAAGCAGTCAAACAAATTACTAAAAAAACACATTTCAAGTGAATATTCCTTTGTTCAAAGTTCTTTAAGCCATTTCAAAAATACCTAACAAGCCAAAGTTCTACCAATTGCTATAATAACATTTTTTATAAAATGGTTGTCATCATAAAAATGAGAAAACCTTGATAATATTGATATGGTCTATCTTCAAAAATTATTTGTAATAATCATCATCATACCAGTTTTACATAATAAAAACTATCCCTGAACATAATTAATAGATATATTAATATTTTTACAAAATCTCCACAGAATTTGTCTATCAGTTATACTATCTATATAACAGCAGTTTTATATTTTATTATCAATGATAAAATTTATACTAAAGCTCCCAAAACTATAAAGATTTACAACTTTTAAAATTATTTTAGATAAATAGTGTTCTTGCAGCTAAATTGAAACATCCATGTTGATAAAGTATTTTTCAAATTTTAATAATTATATTCTAAACAATTCTCAGAAGTTTATAAATAGTAATTTATAATCTGTCAATTAATTTATATTTTAATCTTGATGATAGATTTATTTAGAGACAATTATAATTCATAAGGTGATAATTATAAGTAGACTTTAATGTGTGTGTGCACATCAGTGTCATAGAAATTCTTCCATGCTTTTTAAAGATTAAAATATTTGAGTTTTAAAATATTTAAATTTTCCAAGATTAATATTTGGAGCATAAGGATGCAGTTGTGTCATGACTCCTTATGGTCATTAATTTTCTTATTGTTTTACATCTAGGATATTCTTTTTTGATTTCTAATTCTAAAAATAATCATTTTTAATATTATTTTATTAAATCAATTTGACGTATTTTATTTCTGTTAATTATGTTCACTGTGATCTTATAATTCTCCACTGAATTTTGACATAGTTAGGATAACAGTAAGGACAGAAAGTGAGGCTCTATCAAGGAGTTTATGGTGGTTCCCTTTATATATGAAGCTGGTGAGTGTGTATGTATATGTGTGTGTGTATGTATGTATATATATATTAAATTTTTAAGTTTTAAAAAAAATCATTTTAGTCGATTAAATTAAACTTTCGTATTCAATCTATCACTTTAGGGCTTGAGCTTTAATTGATTTCCAACTTAAGATGAAAAAGCTATTGTCGAATAGTAGAGCGATGTATGTTTAGCATAAGACTGTTAATAGTGATTTGATAGTTGTTTAGCAATACTACTGCTAAACACATTTCTAGTTATTACAGAGAAATATCCAATTTTTTCTTTTTCTGTAGATTGTAAGCCAATAAATATCACATGATCACCATTTCTTATGCTTGCTCTTAACTGTTATTAAAACAGGCAAAACTCTCTATATGTATTGCCACTCAGTGCAAGCCAGAGTAATCAATGAATGCCAGAAGGCTTGTGCATAAAATCCTCATCTAGTGCCTACTCATCCAATATCCCCAGACTAGTTTCTGGCTTGTTTCAGACTAGTTGTGTCTCAGATCCAAAGCTCCTCACTGACGAAGGCCACAAGCCAGAAACTAGTCTGGGGATATTGGATGAGTAGGCACTAGATGGGGATTTTATGCACAAGCCTTCTGGCATCCATTGATTACTCTGGCTTGCATTGAGTGGCAATACATATACAGAGTTTTGACTGTTTTATCTGTAGATTTATGTTCTATTATCTAATAGATTAATACCCAAAACAGATAAGATTATAATTTTTTTAATCACACATTTGGAAGTCATCGACACCTACAGTTACATAATTAGCTTTTATGATCATCGAATATATCAATTACAAAATCAGCCTACCAACAAGTGGCCATATTTTCTTCAGGATATCATCTACTTATTCTATTACAAAATCAATCACAGAACTTTTAGAATTTTCTCAAGAAGCTTTATGAAATCATAAAATCTGCTTATAAAATAGTTTATTTTAATATTTATGATAAAATAGTCAGTTGCTTAGAAGGTCAAGTGAAGCTCAATCATTAAAGTGATAGGCTGACCACAAACCTTTCATTGAATTGATCAAACTGATTTTTTTAAAGAAGTCAATAAGGAAATTTTAGCTCTTGAGTCTGTGTAGGGTCTTCATGAACACATTGTTTATGACCATCATTTAAAATTAATTTTTGAGTTTTAATTATTAATAATCTTCTTTTGTAACATTTTGCTTTTTTATATTATAAATGATCACAAAGTTTTTATATGCCATAAAATCAAGCTGATCTTATATAAAAATATGCACACAAATATTAATCAATCTTGGTACTAGCATATCCATAAATCATAGGTGTAAATATTATTGTGTGTTGAATAAAATGCTTTAATTTCAATGCACGTTTAAGCTTTCCAAATCTATCATGCATAACATCATAAATAAGAGCCACACATAATTCATGCAGCAATTTTTTCAAGAAAATAACTAAATAAATATTTTCATTTATTAAAGGATATTGAGAATATTATTATTCAGTTCTATTCACTGGCACTAAATTAGGAAAGTTAATTGGATCTTTTATAAGAATTCTGAAGAAGACTGTTGAACAATCAAAACTATTAGATATTTTTGAAAGTTTATATATAACAAAATATTGTATTATATTACGTTAAATGTTGGTATTATGTGTTTATATTAGTAAAAGGTTTTAATCACACATATTTCTACCAGTTTAAAGGTTACCAAACATATTTTTAAAATATTAACAAAACATCACAATTTTCTCAGCTTTATATATACTTCCAAAATTAGTCATTTTCATGCTCCAGAGCCATCTACTGCAAGTTTAAATAATCAATAAATGTCAGATGTTAGTCATGTCTTCAGAATGGTTTTTGACCAGCAAGGACTTAGGATTCAAAACTGGAACTAATTCACTAAAGTATCTAGCAGTGACAATTTTACTTATTTATAACTTTCAAGCAAATGAGCCTGAAATTCATAAATCCTTAAATGTTTATTTGGATTTAAAAATCTTACGTTGTTTTTTTAAATTTTAGGCTGTAAATTTAAACAATGTTAGTATAAAGGTAGCTGCTGCTGAATGCATAAGTGCATTAGTTCTAGCTTTGAATCATAAGCCCTCACTAATAAAAGTGGAAAAAACAGAAATCAACCTAGGGATGTGGATATTAACACAGAGGCAAAACTCTCCATACAGTAGGGTCTCAGTGCAAGCCAGAGTAATCAATGGATGCAGGAAGGTTAGAGCACAAGTGCCTACTCATCTAATGTCCACAGACCAGTTTCTAGCTTGTGGCTTTCATCAGTGAGGAGCCTTGGATCTGAGAGCACTGCATCTAGATCTTAGAATGTGGTGTTTAGTGGATTTGCCACCAATTTGATGTCCACTGATTACTCAGGGTTATAATAGATGACATTAGAGAAGAGTGAAGAGAATAGATTTTGAACATATGCTTTAGAACTTGTTAAAGCATGTTAGGCAGTAATAAAGCTGAATATTTAAAATCTACCTTTTCTGTGTACGTGTTCGTTAACAGTCATTTATTAATGTTTTTGTGTAAATAACCTATTTTACCTACTTAATAATATGCTGCCCAAAGCATTCTATTCCTCTTCCCAATTGTTTTTTATTAAAATCATCCTCAGATATCTTTTAGAAGTATTCTAAACCTCAAATGCTTAACTAAACTGTAATTTTTAAAAAATACTTTCGGTTATAATTAGAATCTCTTATATAACAGAATCTACTTTACGCAAATAAAAAAACATCTTGTACCGAATATGTTTCATTTTGTTAGTCTTCTATTTTTGCAAGTTTCTGTTCAGAATAATTAATTGTTGCCGGCTGTAAAAAGCCTCAAGATTAAGGCTGTAAAGAACAAGCTAAAAAAATAATTTCTTGAACAACGTAATGCTGTTTGCTACTTACCAACTGTTTTTAAAACACTGATATTTAATTTTACATTATTAATTTACATTTTAATGAATAAATTAGTAGTAATGTCATTATAACATGTAAGATTGCTCATCATTCATCTTAATGTAATACAGCATTATGAATATTAATAATAAATAAATGGCATCTTTTAAATATATTTCTATATGTCAACGATTATAATTCATTCAGTATTATAAATGTTAGATTAAAGTATATATTTTTACCTTTGCCGAAGGAAATGCAGATGTAACCAAGGCAACAAAACTTTTGTCTGTCTTAAGACAATCCCAGCACGTTTTGAGAGCATTTAAAGATGGATCCAATTGACTAAGGGCAGATGCAGCACGAGCCTAGAAAGTAAATATATCAGTTGAATAACAACATCAGTAAATAAATGGATAATCAAATAGTTTGTGGCTAGGGAGGTGTTACAATGTTTGAACACCCAAAATGACAGAGTTAAGCTACAATCCATGGATCTTAAACTCTAAGCACTCTACAATGGTACTAAATCACAGCAGGACGATAAATAATATTCATTTCTTTTAAAAAAGATTTCTATTTGCAATGCCATTAAAGTTTTTGTTTCATTTTATTCCTAAACAAGCAGGAAAAAGAGCTCATAAAAAATACAGATATCTGATTCCCAATTCCAACCTCAAACTATTTATAAAAAATGCAACTTTCACAGAATTTCTTTTTTTAATCTAAATTTAAAATATCGTGATTCTTTTCATACTCTATATCATTTGGCACAGTGGTAGAATGGCAGTGTCTAGAGTTCAAACTCACGGATTGTGAATCAGATCTGTCATTTGATTCTCAAACTTCTAACGAATTCCCAAGGAAGAAACCAATGGCAGTGTCTAGAGTTCAAACCCACGGATTGTGAATCAGATCTGTCATTTGATTCTCAAACTTCTAACGAATTCCCAAGCAAGAAACCATTTGATTATTTTTACTTATGACACTATTTTATAAATATAATTTTTTAAATGAAAATTAAACTAATAATTTCATTATATGACTTTAAAAGTAACAATAACCATAAAAAACAAATATCATCTATCCAGGATCAAAATGCATACCTTTGTCTTAAGTAGTCAGAATGAAACCAATGAGCAAATGGTTCAGGATTAAATTATTTTATATACATATATATAAAAGAATCAAATCAAAGCTTAATTTTCTACTCAATTATAAACATTCTTGGAAGTTTTTTAAAACTAATTTTCACTCAAAAACTGAAAATTGAGAAATTTACACAACTTCTGATTTTTAACAGAAAAAAGTATCTACAAATGAACTTATAAGACATAAATAGTCAAAATAAGAGTCATAGATCACATGACCCTATCTCTTAAGCTTGTAAGTTATAAACAATGAGGATCGCCAATTCCTCAACAAGCTTTGTGAGAAATGCTTAGCCAGAGCCAACACTTAAAATATCTGTCAGGAACCCTCCCAAACCATGGTCAGAGTGTGCCAAAGCACGAAACCATGGTCAGGGGTTGGGTTCCTGACAGAGATATTTTAAGTGCTGGCTCTGGCTAAGCATTTATCACAAAGCTTGTTGAGGAATTGGCAATCCTCATTGTTTATAACTTATAAGACAGCTTTTATAAATTATTAAATAAATGGAATAATTTATGTGGCGATACATTGATGTTTTCAGGCTGGTTTGAAGGTCTTTGCACAACCTATTTCTAGTGTATTATTATTAGTAGTAGTATTTTGTTTTTCTATCTTTTCTTTTAAAATTTTTTTAACTCAAGATTTCTGCTTGTTTGGATCAAATCTTGATAACAATTTTTTAACTTATTTCTACCAAATAGATTTTCATCTGATATATGATCATTCTGTGGATTTTGACAATCTTTTGGAATTCAATTTAAAACTTCATCTGCCTATTTATATGTACCATCTTTTATTAATAACATCAACCCAGATCCATTTCAATCTCTTAATTCTTTCAGTCAAGTCAGTGATACCTGTTTGCGCTCTCAATCATGTATTTCATTTTTAATTTCTTGATACTTTTAACGTCCATCTTTCTAGACTTCACTGAGTGGTCTGAAATCTTTACATTGATTTTCTTTAGATGTTCAAATCTCAGATTCATCTATTGTAAGATTTGAGTAAATCAATGGTCATTGGAATGACATAATGCTACAAAATCCCCTCTGCGAATTGAACAGTTTCTGGCTTTTGCTTATGTTGCGTATTGAACAGACACTCCATTTATTTTTTACAACATTATATGTGTTTATTCCAATATGAAAATATTTCAAGTACAAATTACTTCATGGATTACACTCTACTGCTTTATATTCAAAAAACAAAAGTCTTTTTATGTGCTGTGTTACGTATCTTCACACTTTGCCAGATTTATCTGTTCATTGGCTTGCTTCTCTCATTACTTATATGGTCTGTTCTTTTGTATTTTCACCAATTAAGGTGTCTTCATGATTTCTTTATGGTCCAACTTGATACCAACTTCTCTATCAGTAATTTTTGTTTTCCATAATCTGTTTTATATATTTTCAATCCACCATTTGTATAAATCACTTATATATGTTCGTAATTTCACTTCTGAAATAGTTTTTTTTTTTTTTTACCAGTCATTTCACTTCTTTCCCTCATTTAAGAAGTAGAAAATATTTCCTCTTCAGGTATACATCTATTTCTTGTGGGCCTGGGTGACTTATTCTTGTATTTTTCTTCTTGTTTGTTTATATGTCCTTTTCATTATTTGCTTGTCACTATTCGTCTCTCTTCTTTCTCTTTTCCTGCACTATTGTTTCTATCCTTCTCAGTGTTCATCTTCTTATCCTCGCTTGGTCTCCAATCCCATTGCCATTCAATCGATACTCTTTTTTGCATATGGTTTATGTATCTTTTATATATATTCTTTCATTTGGACCATTTATTTCATATATCTTGTTTAACATCCATACTTTAATCATTCCTTGTATTCATGTCTTCATTAATATGTCCCTAAACCAGACTGGTTCTTGGTTGGTAAATTCTTTATCCATTTTTTCATGTTGCATAATGTTGCTCTCTTTTGGATATAATGCAGTTAATTTTGTTCTCAGTTTCCATATGAATTGTGTTTCTGCGGGTGATTTACTCATTGTCACTGACAGTGTTGAGCCATTATGAACACTTGTGGTGATTCTTGTATATTTTTTGCCCATTTTCTTCATGTTTTGTTTCACTTGTTGTACTGCATTTTCCGCTAGACCAATTGATAGAGGATAGTATGGTGGTGACCACACTTGTTGTATATCATGTTCTCCACAAAACTGTTGCATTTCCGTTCTGGTGAAGGCAGCGCCGTTGTCAGATACTAAAACCTCTAGGTACCCATGAATCGTGAAAATGTTTTTAAGGCATATGATTGTTTCATTCGCCATCATGTCTTATACTTTATGTGCTTCAATCCATCTGGAATGTGCATCTATGAGTATAAGCAGCATTTTCCCGTCTACTGGTCCAGCATGATCCATGGGTATTCTCCCCCACAATTTCTTTGCTGGCTGCTAGGTGGTCAGGTTCTTTTGAGGCATCGCAGCATGAGTTTGGCATGCCGAGCATTTCTTGATAAAGTGTTTGATGTCTTCATTTACTCTTGGCCACCATACGTAACTATGAGCCAGAGATTTAGCTCACCCTATTCCTGGATGTCCTTCATGTAGTAATTTCAGCACTGCCTGTCTGCCTGCAGTTGGTATTAGCACTCTATCGCCCATTACAATACATCCTTTGCATATAGATAACTGTTGTCTATTTGATCAAATCCTATTTGCTACCTAACTTGGTTTGCTTCCTGGCCATTCATTTCTAATCCGATCCATCAATTTTTTATATCCCTTGTCTTCTCTCATCCAGTTTGTCACAGTTTTACTATTTAATCTGTTTGACTTCATGGCATCAATATAATTAATCTCTACCTCTTCATTTCCTATCTCATCTATGTCGGGCAATCTTGATAGAGCATCGGCATGAGCTATTTCTTTCCATTTATAAATCAGCATGTAGTCATATGTTCCACCATCTCAACATGCATGGGCTTAGATGTTCTGGAGCTTACCGCTCATTACTTAAAATTGTTAGGAGAGGTGTATGATCTGTAATGATTTGAAAAGGTCTACCGAAAATAAATTGATGATGTTTTCTTAGAGATTATCACTAAAGCCTCTTTGTCTATCTGACTATAGCTGTGTTCTGCCGTCGATAATGTCCTTGATGTGTATGCAATTGGTCGCTCGCCATTTTTCATTGAGTGTGCCAAAACCGCTCCCGCATCTATTTCTGATGCATCCATTGTTATTAGAACTTCTAATGTGTTATCAAAATGTGTCAATAGTGTATCTATAGAGAGTAATTCTTTTGTTCTTTCAAACACTTCTTCATAGATTTGGGTCCCCTCCCATTTTTGGCCTTTACTTAACAATTGATATAACGGATTTGCCACCATTGCTTTGCTTTTTTAAAACATTTCAAAAAAATTTATAAGACCCAAAAAGGCTTGCAATTGTTTTAAATTTTTGGGTCTCTGCGCATTTTTGACCGCTCATACTTTTTTTTTTATCTTTCATCGTTCTTTTCCTGTTGTTAGAAATCACATGTCAAAGAAATTCTAATTGCAAGCATTTTTCTTTGTTCAGTTTGAGCCCAGGATCTTTTAATTTATTACATACTCTAATTAATGGCTTATGTAGCTCATTTTCTGTTGTGGCCATGACTAAAATATCATCGTAATATGGTGTCACTCCATGCAATAATGTGTTGAGTTTTGCCTGGAAAATGTTAGATGTTGTTGTCACTTTGAAAGATAGCCTATTGCATTGAAACAGACCGAAAGGCATGGTTAGTGTTAACATTTGAGCTGTTTCATTAGTTACCTTAATTTGATGGCAGGCAGCATTTATATCTAACTTTGCGGAAAAATTTTCATTGGCTAAACTTGCTAAAAGTTTACAGACATTCGGAACTGGATATGCCCCTTTGGATAAAAATTTGTTTACAGTTACTTGGTAATCTACTAGGGTCAAAATTCCTTCGCTTACCAATTTCTGAAATTTTTTGTTTTACTTTTTCGTGCTGTGCAAACGGAATCTTTCAGGGTTACACACAATTGGTTGGGCGTTTTCACGTAAATCTATGTCCACTGCATCTGATTTGAATACTCCTACTTATTCTGAAAACAGTTCTGGATATGCTTTAACATATTCTTGTTCAAATGACATGTGTTTTATAATTGTTACAGTAATTCCTAGCTGTTTGAACCATTCTCTTCCTATTATCGGGGCTATGTTTCATTTTACTATAATAATAGGCAGTGCAATATTTCTTCTTTGTACCTAATTGGAATCTCGAATTTTCATTTTACTATTACTGCGTTTTCGCCGACATCTTTGACTCTAATGTTCATTTTCTGTATTATGAATCACTTATGCCCTTTGGTACTGTCATTCCATTTTTCTTCTGATGAGTGATATTGCCGAGCCACTATTGATCTCCATATCTATGTCTTTTTCACATATGTTTAGTGTTATCATGTATTGTTTTTGGATTTGTGCGCATACATTTTTTTTATTTCATATTCCATATGTCGTTCTGCAGACTGATATTAGATGTCCTTTCCTTCCACAATTATAACAACTATATGTATGCCATTTGCAGTTTTTTTATATGTGTGCTTGTTTTCTCACCTACTGGACGATCCACCAGGTGACGATGCAGAACCACCAAGAAACCTGCAATTGATAATTTTTTTTTAAAATATTCGCTAAAAATCGCTTAATTTTAGAAATGGTAGAACCCCCCCCCGCCACACGAGAAATCGGTCAAAATCGCTGAAATTGAAATGTAAAAAAAAAAATCGTTAAATTTGAGAAATGGTAGACCCCCCCCACACGAGAAATCTGTCAAAATCGATGAAATTGAAATGTATAATTGAAAAAAAAAAACTATAATAAAAGCCTACGAAATTAAACAAAAACATACTAAATGTCAAAACGATTTTAAAAAAAAATCACTCTTCAGTTAATATGTTACTATATTACTAGTTTATATCAAAAATTATTGCAAATACTCGGATTAAATCACGCATATATAAAATCAAAATAGAAATAAAATACTCAGAATAGAAAATAAAATTTGAAAGTAATTAAAATAGATTACCAATTTCCCTCGAGAGTGAGTTCATCATTCAGAATGTCGTTGAATTTTTTCATCTTTGCAAAATGAAACGTGGGCATTCTAGATCTCTCCATTAGTGACAAAATATGGTTTATATATATTTTTCCCGTCTATTGATCGCGTTTTCTTTCACTTAAAGTTTGTTATTTTTAAAATAACTTACGCACAATTTTGAAATGTAGATAGAAACTGAAAAATAGCGCAAGCATCTTTGGTACTTTATGTAGTATAAAGAAATTTCTAGAACTCGGGTCATGTGACTGATTGATTTTTGTAAGTTTTGTCACAGGGAAATTAATCTCTATGTTTTTAAAATCAACAAGTGTATTTTTTTTAGAAAGTGAAACTATTTTTTTAAAAAATGGAAAATAATACTTTTTCTCGTTTTAAATTATAAATCAATAATATCAACAAATTAAAAATCCTTCTTTTTCTTTTCAAAAACTTTATTTTCTTGTATCAATAATGAATAATATATTTATATAATACAAAACTCCAACGTTTCAACAGTTTTATCAAACACATAGGCATATTTCCTTTTAGTATAAAGTTATTTCTACCAAAAGCACTCCAACCAAGTTTAATTCTATTATTAATTTCATCCATTATGTTTCCATCTATATTAATAATCTGACCAAGGTATTTGCAATTGTTAACTTGATGTTAGAGGTCGTCCTGCAGATGTTTATAAAAAGCCCAGTCGTATCTCAAAAGTGCACTCACTAGTACGCTTTGGAAAAGCTCACGCACAACAAAATGTCTAATGCTGAAAATATTATGGTCTGGCAGTTGCCTATCACTGAGGCTGACACAGTGTCATTTCTGCAGGCCAACACACTTGCCTGCCATAAAGCAATGTGTTTGTGGCAAACAAATGACATTATATCAGTTATCGAGCTTCCACTGCCCCGCTCAATTGTCTGATGAAGAAGCTCTATTTGCCAGCAGACGTGGTTTGATGGTTCAAAGATACCATTTTTAAAAGCCGTGCGTCTGGTATATTTTTGGAGCCACGACGAGATGATGATAGAACGGGGTCTAACAGATCTTAAGTTATCGCGAAATGCTATCATCAATTGGACCACAGGCCTAAGAGAATTATGCTGTGAGAGCCTGGAGTCATGACAACACACCAAAATCGGCGGTGCTGGCCTGATAGTGGAGGTGGACGAGATTATGTTCACGCAAAGAAAGAACCATCAGGGTAGAATGCTTCCACAACAGTGGATATTTGGAGGCCTGTGCCGGGAGACCAAACAATGCTTTGTGGTAACCATCCCATCTCAATCAGCAGCTTCGCTTTTGCAGGCCCTATGCAACAACATTGAAGCTGGATCTGTGGTTTACTCCGACTATTGGAAGGGGTACAAGACGTCGAAGCTGGAAAATGCAGGATTCACGCATATGAAAATGAACCACCACTACAACTTTGTAGACCCCAGCATAGGGGTCCACACTCAGAACATAGAGCGTCTTTGGGGAATGCTGAATTGGTGTAATAAAAGACATCGTGGCACAGCCCGCCAATGGCTCCCTGACTACATGGCGAATTTATGTGGTGGCACCTCCACAAAGGAAAGAACTTGTTCAAAGTCATACTTGCTGAGCTGGCCATTGCAACAAGGTCTTAGTTTTTTTTTTGTTTATATCAAGGTCTTAGTTTAACTTGAATTTGTGTTTTTTTTTATTTATTTATTATAAATAAACACATAACCTAAAGAAATCACTAGTCTTTTGCCTTCATTTGTTTGCGTGTCAGTTTTTGATTAAATGTCTGTTTATTAGTTGTTTTAATTCTAATTTGTTGTGCGCGTGTGTTCATAAAAAGCTGTATAAACTTTAAAACTTATGGAATGGAATGTGTACAGCACTTTTCATTCGAACTTTTTGAAATGCCGCATTTCAAACAATAAATAAAAAGTATTACATCTTAGGGTTAGGTTTTGTCTTCATTAAAGCACAAACTAAATAGAAATAGAACAGTAATGTTTTCGTTTTATTTTTTTTCATCCCAAAGCCAAATAAAAAGTAATAATGGAGGAAGCCCCTCGCAAAAACCCCCAGAAAGCTTAATGGATTAATATTTTGAGAAAATGCATATATATATTATTTGATTTATAATCATATATTATATCACAGCAAATGTACAATCACTTTTTCTTTTAAAATATATATGTTCTCCAATAATATCAACAAATTAAAAATCCTTCTTTTCAAAAACTTTATTTTATTATATCAATACTGAACATATTTATATAATATAAAACTCCAAAAATAACTGTAAGAAGATAAAAACAGTTGAAATGTTGGACTTTTGTATTATATAAATTGTTACATTTACCGGTATACCCATTTACCATTATCAAACTCCCTCCCCGGACAACTTATAAATATATGTTCAGTATTGATACAAGAAAATAAAGTTTTTGAAAAGAAAAGGAAGGATTTTTAATTTGTTGATATTATTGATTTATAATTTAAAACAAAGAAAAAGTATTATTTTCCATTTTTTAAAAAAATAGTTTCACTTTCTAAAAAAAATACACTTGTTGATTTTAAAAATGTAGAGATTAATTTCCCTGTGACAAAACTCACAAAAATTAATCAGTCACGTGATCAGAGTTCTGGAAATTTCTTTATATTACATATAGTACCAAAGATGTTTACGCTATTTTTTCAGTTTCTATCTACATTTCAAAATTGTGCGTAAGTTATTTTAAAAATAACAAACTTTAAGTGAAAGAAAACGCGATCAATAGACGGGAAAAATATATATAAACCATATTTTGTCACTAATGGAGAGATCTAGAATGCCCAAGTTTCATTTTGCAAGGATGAAAAAATTCAAAGACATTCTGAATGATGAACTCACTCTCGAGGGAAATTGGTAATCTATTTTAATTACTTTCAAATTTTATTTTCTATTCTGATTATTTTATTTCTATTTTGTTGATTTTATATATGCGCAATTTAATCCGAGTATTTGCAATAATTTTTGATATAAACTAGTAATAGAGTAACATATTAAATGAATTTAAACTCTAATGACGCTATTATAAGTTAATACGAACATTGATTACTTAATATGTATTAGTCTGTTATTAAAGTTTAAATTATTATTAAATCTGTTAGCTAGATAAAAAAGTGATTCTTTTTTAGGTAATCCTGACTTTTAGCATCCGATAACTGCACCCTCTATTTTTAAAAAACTTAACTGTATCCAAATTGATATAAGTGTATGTAACTATATGTAAGTATAAATGGTAATAAAAAAATTAAAAAAAAAGGAAAAAAAAACTTACATTTAGGATCTGCGTGTGTCGAACTACGTCATTCTCACTATGTAATTGCAAAGTATATCTAACTACAAATGTATTTTTTACATGAAGATTAATAAATAAAATGTATGTAAGAAAACTGACTTTAGGCTGTATTTAGTCTCACCCGAAAATTCCCTGCTGCAAAAATTATGAACTACTGTACTTTGTTCACGTGTCATTTTTGACACGTGTAAAATTCTGAACTACTTTCGCTTTACCGCGTGGAATTTTGTCTTGATAAAAAATGGCAGGTAGAGTCCCTATCACAACCATAGTGCCTCCAAATGATATCATGGATGTTGCGGATGTTCTGTCAGAAACATGGAACACTCGTCTGATAGAACAATTGCCAACTGCGGATTTGACCATCAAGTAGCTGGCCAGGAGGCATCTGTTAAAGAACAGCATGCTATGTCTGCGTTGCACCATTGAATGTTCGCTGGTAAAATATTCAGCCAGCATAGATGGTGTTAGATGGCAATGCAGAATGTGTGACCAGCGTACAGCAGTAAGAAGTGGCTCATTTTTTTTCCGCAGCCATCTGGCTTTGAACACCATTGTTCGGATAGCATTTTACTGGGCATATAATTCGCCTATTCACATGATCGTTCGCGAGACGGAGGTGAGCGAACGAGTGATCATAGACTGGTGTAATTTTTGCCGGGAAGAATGTGCTACATATTTGCACAGAAATCCACCATTTCTCGGTGGATTTGATGCCAACGGAGAACCACAGATAGTTGAAATAGATGAGTCGTATTTCTTCCACCGAAAATACAACAGAGGTGCATTCAGAGAAGGCCGTTGGGTGTTCGGTGGGATAGAAAGAGGCTCGAAAAAATGTTTCCTATCTGAAATAGCAGACCGATCGGCTGACACTTTAGAAGCACTGATCCAGCAACACCTTTTGCCTGGAACCCATATTATCAGTGACGGCTGGCGTGCGTACAATAATATTAGCGGTCTTTCGAATGGTGTCTATATCCACTCTGCCGTCGTGCATCAACAGAACTTTGTTGACCCGGATGACGAGGTTATACACACAAATAATGTTGAAAATCTGTGGATGAGAGCAAAGCGTAAGCTCAAATACCAATTTGGGACGAGCAGACCTTTGTTCTCATCCTACCTGGAGGAATTTTCTTTCAGAAATCTGCACGAACACGACGACGTTTTCGTGCATTTCCTCGTTTGTGTAGGTTCAAACTACTCCTAAAAATGTAAGTTCGTTTTTTGGTTATTTATTCTTCTTTATGTAAAAACATTTACAGTTAATATACGTCATTTATTTGCAGTTATATATACAGCAAAGACCGCTATAAGTGAAAAATATGCATGTAAATGTAAGTTTTTTTTTTCCTTTTTCTTAATTTTTTTATTACCATTTATATTTACATATAGTTTCATACACTTATATCAATTTGGATACAGTTAAGTTTTTTAAAAATAGAGGGCGCAGTTATCGGATGCTAAAAGTCAGAATTACCCTTTTTTAATATATTTCCCGCCATTTTTCCTGCTGTTGTTTTTGCATTTTATAACTACTTTTATTTTTTAAATTGCTTTGAGATTTAGTATGTTTTTGTTTAATTTCATAGGCTTTTATTATAGTTTTTTTTCCATTTATTTCATAGCATTTTTAAAATAGCATTCATAATTTGCACTTTACTTATTTTTCATTGAACTCTTCTTCGTGCGAGAGGGGGGTTTTTCTAAATATTACTCGCCTCAGATGTTCTAATCAACTTTTGTTCTAAATTTCAATTCTCTATTCTGATTATTTTATTTCTGTTTTGTTGATTTTATATATGTGCGATTTAAACCACGTATTTGCAATAATTTTTGATATAAACTAGTAATACAGTAGCATATTAACTGAATTTAAACTCTAATGACGCTATTACAGATTAGATAACTGAAGAGTGATTCTTTTTTAAATCGCTTTGACATTTAGTATGTTTTTGTTTAATTTCGTAGGCTTTTATTATAGTTTTTTTTTTTTCAATTATACATTTCAATTTCAGCGATTTTAAAAGATTTCTCGGTGTGTGTGTGTGTGGTCTACCATTTCTCAAATTTAGCGATTTTTTTTTTACATTTCAATTTCAGCGATTTTGACCAATTTCTCGTGCGGTGGGGGGGGAGGTGTCTACCATTTCTAAAATTAAGCGATTTTTAGCGAATATTTTTAAAAAAATTTATCAATTGCAGGCTTCTTGGTGGTTCTGCCGCGTCACCTGATGGCTCATCCAGTAGGTGAGAAAAGCACCAAAAAAGGGTTTAATGGTTTTAATTTTTTGCTCTGAATTATTATTTTCTTCTTTCTGCAAATTATAATTAATTCTTTATCACTTTCTATATCTTTGTAGTGATCATGAAAAAACACTTTATTCATAAGGCAAATGCTATTTTGTGGAACGATCATATATTTATATAATTTAATATTCTTCATGGTTCTTTTCCAATATTGTTATGAATTATAATATTTCTTTTGCTATGAAAACCTTCATTTTAATATGTGTGTGTGAGTGGATAAAAATGAATAAATAATATGCATGCATAACTATACCTGTAACGCAAGAAACATAAGATGAATCCAAATTTTAGGGACTTTGGTACGAAAAGTAAAAAATGTATGGCTATATAAACAATGTTCTCCTTTCTCTTGACAAGAAAAAGACAACTTGGCATGTTTTTTGGATTTGCTTTCTGAAAACAATAAAAAATATGTGTATGTAGTTATAAGAAATGAATTCCAAGAAACCTTATCAAATAATTATACATTGCAAAATGAAACTGAATAGTAAATGAAATAAAAGACAATTACTTTAAACAAAAATAGTCATATATCACATGACTCAATTTTTAAACTTGTAAATCGAAACAAAGAGTTTTTCTAATTGCTCTAACTCCTCAGTGAGGCTCACTGAGGAGTGCCAAAGCATGAAACCATTGGTCTGGGGTTTGGTTATGATAAGAGATATTTTAAATGCTTTCTCTTGCTAGCATTTTATCAACAAAGCTTGTTAGAGAAATTAGCAAACCTCTTTGTAATTACTTCAAACATCTTTAGCTCTTAAATCCAAACATTCTCTTATCTAACAATTTGCTGATAATTTTTTTGAAAAACTACATTGATTTTCATTATAAAAAAATGCCTATGTATGATTTTGTGGACATAATGTAAATACATAATATTACTATTTATTATGTTATATACAAACCATTTCTTAGGTTTGAACTAAATCTTTGGAATATTTGTGTGTAGGGGTAGAAAAAAAAAACATTTATTTTTTACATTTTAAAAATATATAGTATTTATATATATAATTATAATATAAATTATCACATGATGAACTGCTCATGATGTTAAGTAATGTTCGAGCTTCAAAGATATACAATGAAACATTTCCATTCAAACAACTAAACTAGCTGAAAATTAATTTATCATACCATGATCCATGTGTGGCAATGCATAGATATAGAATATTCGAAGCAATAAACTCTTCATAAATAAATAATTAAATGCATTGGAAAAAGAGAAATCTAATGATACAATCATTTTTTTATAACATTCATTACCTAATTGATGGTCAGGTTGACCCAGCCAGAATATTGGTGATATAAATTACACATGGATAAACCCAGTTATGTTATTTATATATGGGTGTGTGTTTGTTACTGACATCATTGAAAGGATTAAGCGACTGATTGGAGCTGGATATATTACTAGAAGAGATGATGATAGATGGATAGTTGAAATCATAAACTGGATTTCAAGAGATTGTAAAAGATCTATAAAGAGACCGCATGTGAGATGCATAGATGAAAGAAGGAAGTGTGATGGGATGATGAGGAGAAGAGAGGCTAGAGATTGGAGATGGATTGAACTTAAGAGGGACATTCATCTTGCAATGAACCAATAATGGTTGAAAAAGATGATGATGATGATATATACATATACAGAGAAGGAGAAAAAAGAAGAAGGAAGGGAATGACATGGATAAAGGGAAAAAGAAAGATAGAGATAATGAAAAAGAAAAGTATGCACCATGAATACCCAGCATTATAAGTTATCAAAAAGATTTTTGCAAATTTTATCCTCTAAGTCTGTATATGTATTATCTTACTAAAGATGAATCTTAGAGATACCATCTAAAACAAAACACAATGGTATGAACTGTATACTGTCAAGCCATCATCTGTTATCACATATATCTATGGTAATTTATTTATTTTGCATATGGAACTTTTGACAGTATAACCTGTAACAAAATATCATAAAAAAACTTGTGTAGAAATTCCAACCAGAAGTAGTTTCACCAGTGGCTCATAAAGGCTTTCCCTTCTATCACTATAGCCCTAGATTCGACAATCATAAACTAGGTGCCTGCCTGCATTTATAACAGATCAATAGTCAAAAAATTACATTTATAAAGCAGGTGAGTGCAATGGCTATGGCCTGAATCTAATGATGGGATTCCTAGGAAGATCAAATCTAGCTTACTTTATTATTAGATCTGGAAAACCAGATTTATTTGGAATGTCATACAAATTGCATTTTTTATGCCATAATTCTCTAACTGTAAATTCTTTATTTGATATCTTTTAAAAAGGAATCTTGATTTGAGATTAGTCTTAGATAATGAAACTAAATCTTGAAATATTGGTAAGTCCAATCTGTTTAATACTTTTTTATACATTTTCAATTTCTCTTCTGATATTTGGCAGAAGAACAGGAAGCCACTCCAAAGGAGTTTTGAGTATCCAGAAGTTTAGTCAGTATTTTTTTCCTCCGCATAGGGGCACAGTATTCAACAGGGGTGTAGAATTCACTAACAGAATATGCTAGCACTAAGAAAGTTATCTGTAAAGTATTTGCACTTCAAGATCAAATGATGACAGTTATCTTACCAAAAAAGTTATTTCTAGAAATTAATTTTGATCTAAGACTAGCCAAATGAGGAAAATAGGTTATAATCCAAGATAATTCCTAAATAGTATGATGTAGGATTAGGTTTTAGTCTATTACTGCAAAATGGTTAGGTATAGATTATGACGTGATACCTGTTAGTTTGATTAAAAAAAAACTGAACATACTGTCTTCATTAAATGAAAATAAGTCCCAGTCTTTAAAAAAAAATTTCAAGCTTCTCATTTGAGAAGTCAGAGCAACATTATTAGTATAAATGAATTTCCTGCATTCTATTTTTGAAAGATCATTGCAAAAGATATTACATAAATTAAATGAGAGAACTGACTCCTGTGGGAGACCTTTTTGTAAAATTTTGTATCTATGATGATTAATTAATGTCATTTGAAAAATTTTTTTCTAATTGAAGAGCATTTGGTTAAGTAAATTAATGATTGTCCTGCATTCAAGAATCTTTTAGAAGAACGTTTTTCCAACAGAATCAGAAGCTGAGATTAGATTAGTAAAAATCACACCACTTGTTAATTTATTTTTAAATTCTTATTCAACATGAATTGTTAAAGATAAACCCCAGTCTGCTCTATAGGTATATAGTTCTTAACTTTTGATAAGATTATTTTTAATATGATTTTTTCTAAACATTTTTAGAAAATACATATTGGGTGATAACTTTTTTTAATCATTGCTTAGGCTTACTTGGTTTTAAAATTGTAATACCTTTATTTTTATGCCAAATTTTTGAAATAGTTTCTATATGAATGATGTTACTGAATAATTTTGACAACCATCTTTCATGTTAGGCCCTATTTTTTTTAGAATGTTATCCTTTACAGGGCCTTTCCTGACTTAAGACAGTCAAGGGAAAATTCAAGTCAATCAACATCTACAGGTTCTATCAAGCAGACATTAATGAAATATTGTGAAAGAGAAACTTGAAATTCTGCTCTAAAGATTTCATTCTTTCAATATTGGATTTAAAAGCCTAACATATAAGATTAGCAATCTCATTAGCAGTAACAGTAGTAGTTCTTTAATGAAACTTTTATATCCACCAGATTTCATAAAAGAAATTAGATCTTACAATTAGATCTTGTAAAGGTTAGATTCTCCTTCGACTCTTTCTACTTTTCTTTTCTGGTATTAATAATGATTTTTACAAATTTATCAGCAATTTCTGGATCTTTGTTAGACCAGAATTGGTCATAAAGATACTATTGCTTTTGATTCAATCTGGAGTATAGTGCTTTCGATATCAATGAAGAGTGGACTCTCTGGTAACTTGCTATGAGTTTGTTAAACCTATTATAGCAACAGAAGATTGTGGAGAGATTTTATTACTACTCTTTTTAACATATCCAGTTTATTGGTTTTAGCTAGATTTCTTTAATATTCCATCTTAAATCAAGATAACTTATAATTATAGGAATATGGATTCCAGAGTGATTCAGCTTATTTAAGTTGACTATGGGAAAATAATCCAATATATATAATTCAGCAATTAAAAGTAAACAACCTTTTGTCAAAACAAAACATAAATAAGGAATTGTGTCTGTTCTTAGAAAGGCATAATCGATTTGTATTTAAAGTTTATAAATATTGCATTTGTAAAAACTATCTATACAAATTTAGATTACAATATCAGTTGAATTATCTTCAACGGAGGTCGTTTGCTTTATAAGAGGGTTTTTGAAACCCAAGTTGCCATGCTATATTCGTAATGTGTTACCAATAAACAATGCATATCTAGAAATTTTTGAAAAGATAAATATTATTAGAATGATGAGTCTCCTGAGGTAAAATTATATCAATATTGTGCCGAACAATTAATTTGTAGAAAATCTCCATTTTATATATTCTCAATATTAAGTTAAAATAATTTCCTAGGTGAAAGGAAGGTCACTTTGTAGATAGTATATCTGGCACATGAAGTGTTCCATGGTTGCAAACACCTTGTAGTAATTTTTCACTTTGAGAGTCAAGAGCCTAAAATCCTCACCTCAATAATCCTAGTTGAGCTATCTGCCATAATATCACTGAAATTCATATTAATAGTTTTATTGGATAATTTTCTAACATTAACCAAGATGAAATATGATTTCCATGTCGAGATAATTGGTTTCATATACAAACACATGCTAATTTCAGAATGGACCATAAGATTGGCATCAATCCATACCAGTAATAATAATCACCATGCTAACTGATGATATCTATACAAAAATAACTTAGATTTGTTTTATGACTTGATTCGCTAATTCAGAGCTATAACAACAAATAGTCCTGTCACCAAAGAGCTCTTCCAAATTTAGCACTGCCTTCAGTAAATGATAGCCTGTAAAATTTCCATAAAAAAAACATGCATGCAAACTGCTTTTTGATATTATGCAGTATGTCTAATTGTTCTCAAATCCTGAACATGGATAGCAATTTAGTCAACATGGATAGCAATTTAGTCATAAACATTATTATAGTTCTATGCTTATATCTACCAAAAAAAATTAACAGTAGTATTTCATGGGAATTTTCCTTTTAAGATAACCTATAACAACAGACCTGCTTTTTTTAACTTAAATGACGCTTCTAAGATAATTTCCTCCACTTTTCTTAATAATCTTTATATGATAAGCTAATTTATGTATTTCACCCACTAGATTAATTCAGTTTATTTTCATATCATAAGTTGTTTCTTTTCAAGTCATTTACATGTAATGATTGAGTGTAATATAAAGACAACAAATTAAAGTTTAAAATCTTCATTAATAATAAAATACTGAATTATTTGCAACATACATGTTGAGAAGGAAGCAGAAATTATTAAAAAAAATACATATATTTTTGAAAGTGATATTTGGTTCCAGGTGAAACAAATTATTTCAGAACAAGTATTCAATTAATGAAAGTGCTGTTAACTATGAAGTAGGTTAATTTGAAATAACCAAGTTTCAATTGGTTGATAATCATCACATGACTGAGTTATGATCACTTTAATTACTGAATTCACAACAAACTTATGACAATGCAAATTGGTAAGGACTATAAGCATGATAATTGATAGACTCTGGAGCTCAAAATTCATGGATCATAACCCAATTTTGTCATTTCTGGTGCTCAAACTTCTTATGAACTGTTGAGCAATAAACCAATTGTTATATATCACCATTTTCTACCACTATCAATCCATTGCAGGATTATGATCTCACCAAGTTTAATCCAGTTTCTCTGATCCATAGCTTTTCCACATTACATCAATGGAATTGGATTTTTTCTAGGTCTTTTATAATCTCTTGCAATCCAATTTAAGATTTCTACTATCCATTTATTATCATCTCTGATAGCAACATGTCCAACTCCACTCTATTTCAGTCTTTTAATTCTTTTGATGTTATCAATGATTCATCCAAATATTTCACTTTTGATCCTTTCATATTACTCCCAACATATATTTCTACATACTTATCCATAAGTAAACCCTATTAAAGCACATTTATTAAAAATCTTCCTTTTCAAACACATGGGTATAAATACAAATACACGAAAGCAGTCAACACTTAAACAATACCAATAACAATCAACAATCTCAATATATATATATATATATAAATATGTAATGATATTCTTATTCGATATCTATATTTCTTTGAAGTTATGTATGTAATCTTGTAATTAAATATTAATAAATATAGTAATATATATATAAAGTACAACTTTAAAAACTTTTATCCATCTGGGAGCACTTTCAAATAGCTTCATAGTCTTTGTCAACTAACACTTTCAAAGTCTAATCTACCTACAATTCATTGATTTTTATGTTTGCTGCCTGTCTGCTTATTAAGTCATGCTTGCATTTATATATTAACATAACTTCCTTTATTTTCCTTTCAATCTGTAATATTTAATTACAAAATTACAGATTGAAAGAAACAATAATAAAAAGAAAATAAAGGAAACTATTTTAATATATAAATGCAAGCACGATTTAATAAATAGTCAGGCAATAAACTTAAAAATCAATGAATTGTGGGAAGGTTAGACTTTGAAAGTGTTACTTGACAAAGACCAGAAGCTAGTCGAAAGTGCTCCTAGATGGATAAAAGTTTTTAAAGTTGTACTTTATATATATTTATGTTACTGTATTTATTAATATTTAATTACAAGATTACATATATATATTTTGTGAGATATATCACTAAAAATTATTCTGAACTAAATATCACATGTATAGATTTGACGAGGAAAAATTAACAGTTAACAATTCTGGTTTTCAATTGAATTAATGAATGATTATGAAATAGTTATTAACATTAGTTTTGAAATTTTTTTGTTCAAGATCTGTGATTGGTTAGTGATTTATCTAGATTTGCAGAAATTATATTTTCAAATTTAAAATATTAAATTGTGTTCCAGAAATTCTAATTATAATTAAGAGTTTTTTAAAAAAATAAAAATAATTTTTAATAAGTTTCTCACAGCTGCATGTAACACATTATTAAACCATGTATCCATATTGACATGTAATATACTTTAATTTTAAAAAAGACAAAACTCACTATATGTATTGCCACACACAGCAAGCTAGAGTAATCAATGGATGCCAGAAGGTTTGTGCATAAAATCCCCATCTAGTCCCTACTCATCCAATATCCCCAGACTAGTTTCTAGCTTGCTGGTGATGTTTACTTTAATTTTATTAATGAGTGATTTTTAATTAAATTTTTCATTTTAAAAGTTTTACAAAGGGCAAAATAAAGTAATACAAACTACAATAATATAATAATGACATTAGTTTGATTAAAGATTGTTAATATAATTCCAATATTGTTGATAAAAAAAAAATCTCAACAATTTGTACTATATATTTTCTTATTCTTCTCTTTTACTTTTTTTTGCATATCTTCATATATATATTTCTTATGATACTTCTTTCATATACACTTCAATGCAAACAAATTTTCTTAAAAAACTTCTTTATTTTCCTTACAGTTTCAACTGTCCAGCAGTCTTCATCAGAGCTTATCAAACTTCCTCTGTAAGGAAAATAAAAAATTTTTTTAAGAAAATTTGTTTGCATTGAAGTGTATATAAAAAAAGTATTATAAGAAATATATATACTATATATTTTATAAGATATTAATTTTCAGTTATTTCACTTACCTTCAATGGAACATTTGACGGGTAGAGGGAAGCGAAAAAATATACTTGACATAAACATTTTAATTTTATTTAAATGCTTTTCACTAAAATGTTGAACAGCATCTCGAAGAGGGAACGTCTACAATTAACAAAAACAATTAATTTCCAAGTAAACACAAGTACATATATATTATAATAGGATATATTATAATAATCATAGGCACAATAAAGGGGTATATCATTAATTACGAGTCCTATTTTAAAGATCAAACATTCAAACCTCAATATTCTACACCATCATGACATACAAAATAAAATAAAATTACACATTTTTGTTGTCAAATTATGTTTGAAAAAAAAAATCATTAAATATAACCAGTTAAATCTTCCCAAAAAAAAAAACAACAAATTAAAGAACTGATCTTAAAAGATAGAATTAGAGAAATTGTAACACACACACACATATATATATATATGTACACCCAGATCTCATTTTTATGCAAATTTTTTTAATGCGATTTTGAAGTGATGCGATCCATGTTTCTTCTTAATATTTTTGTATGCATTTTTCTTTTATGTGATAAAAATTATTAGATCAGAAGTCGAGCTCCAATAATGCACTACTATTTAAATATTATAAATTTCATGCACTCACATGTCATATTTAAAGTAATAGCACATTATCGGAGTTCGACTTCCATCTAATAATTTTAATATTTTCAGTGCTTTATAATAGTACTATAATAGATTTTATGCAATAAAGAAGTTCATAATTCACTTAAAATCAGGATTTGTCCATTTTATATACACATTAAATTTTACAAGATTATAACATAAATCTGTTCAAACATTATAGTTGCCTATACTAAGCATGTTGTTGTTTTTGCATTTCAAATCACATTCTATTTTTGCTTAAAAAGAGTGCATAATCAATTAATCATTTAGTGTCCGCAAGTTTATTTTTAAAAGGTGAGTAACAGCAGTGGGCACAATTAAATTTGACAATTAAAATTTATAATATAATTGTTAATTGTAACTAACAATTTAAAAATTACATAACGTGATCTGAAATTAATGAGATGTGAAACAATAAAATTTGATTTTTAAACGGGATTGAAAATTAAAAAATTAAACACAAAAATAAGAATTTAATTTTTAATTGTTAATTTTAATGAAATTTTACCCTACAGTGATGTGTAGATATCTTTTTATTATCAGAAGTCCAAGTTCTTATTTTTATTTTAAACTTTTAGTTTACCCTAATGGAGAGAAAAAAACACCCAAGAAAATGAATTTCTTTGGATGCAAAAATTTCAATTTTAGATCACTTAGCGAAATGGGAATGACTAACAGCGATTGGAAAACATTTTAGTTTGGGCGAGTGTACTATAAGAGCAATTAAAAAAAATGAAGTTGGCACTAGTTGTATTTCCTCTTGTGATGAATCTGATGTCTTACCAGTACACAAACGAACTCGCAAATCATCAAATAGCGATAATGTTTAAAATACTGTACATGTATGAAAAAATATAAAATTCTGTAAACTGCACATAAAAACATCGTTTTGAATAAAATTAAATACTGTAGTTAATGAAAAAAGTAAAAAAAATTGTCTTGTATCAATTTTTTTCAAATTTGAAATTTTTTATTAGTCATATTTTATTTCTTTTTTTTTTAAGGGGATTTTTAAAGTAATTTTACAATGTTGCTTTGCTTTTATGTGATTTTTGAAAATTACAGTATTTATCCCACATTTTTCAAGGTAAATTGAGTCTATTTTTGTGCGATTTCTTTTGTGTGTGTTTTCTGAGGAACCTATCTACTGCACAAAATGAGACCCAGAGGTATTGAATTATATCATATACTATATCTAAAAAGAAATACATTTTCATTTTAGAATAGTTTCTTGGCAGAAATATACAATAGTTTAGTAAGTTTGGAATGATTCCTAATACAGATATGATTACAAAAATTAAAATGTAAGGTAAAAGTCTCAAATTCCCTCCTTTTTTATATCAAACTGCTGAATTTTTGTTCTCATTTGCTTAAAACATTTAATTATTTACTATACAAAGCAAATTTACTTATTTTAAAAATTCTTGTTTTTTACATATGCACAATTCCTAATTACTTCAATAACATAAATAAATAAATAATTTAGTGATGTAAATAATTGTAATCTTGTGGAAGAAAATTAACTTTCACATATGTGCTATTAGACTAAATTTAACAGTAATGTGATGTGATGCACTGTGGCTTCATTTTCAGAGTTAGAAATCTGTCAGCAACTATGCCCAGAGAAACCTGTTAGCCACCTTACCTTACCATTCCTGATTCTAAGTTTTTCTCATATTCTTTTCTATCCTCATTTCGACAACATAATCTTTGACAACTCTATGGCCTTTATATCTAAATCCCCTTATCTTTTCCCAAATCCAGCATAAAAACCAAAAATCCATTTTCTGCTTTTTTGTTTATATTTATTCTTCCACAACTTCATTATTTGTAATCTTTCTGCTTGTAGGCATTTATATTCATTAACAAATGCCTAATATTTTCTATATCTTCCTCACAAAACTTGTAAACTATATCATCCACATTTTTCCATTTATTCCCTTGTTACTAATGATCATATTCGAGACTTAAACAGTAAACTATTTTCCTTGCTATTATCATAAATTAACTTGCATCCAATATTCTGTTTACTTCTATATATATTTAAACTCTTTTTATTCTCCATCTCTCCAACTCCCTATTTTTTTTTAATACATCTATTCTTCTATCCCATTCGTTGCCACTATAATACTTAACAATTCTCCTAATACAATCATCTCACCTTTTGTTTAAGTATACTGACATAAATTATTTATCCAAATCTTTTTCATAACTTACTACCTTTCTCACTCATCTTGTTGTCTGACCTTTATTCATAACCCAACTAAATACTATTTTGGTTATTCTCTTATCATCTAATTAAATAATTAATTATATTTCACATATAACAAAATAATGTTTGTATTGCGGTAAAGCACAGAAAGGTGAAGCTAGAATAATAAACAAAATATAAAGGCTAAGCGCTTTCAAAACATCTAGTTTCCACATTCATAGCATATGATGGAAGTGCTGGCAAAACATTATGTAAAACTTAGTGTATGCAAATTTATGCAATGTATTTAAATGGGCCATTTTTTAGAAATGGAAAAGCAGGATTCCTTCTGATTGATGGCATTGGCATCGTCTTCTATAAAGCATGCTTCTTTACCTTACATTTTGTATCGTTCTGCTCCATGCAAAAGTTTTTCTGCCGATGCGAGTTTCAAATGCATGGCCAGTAGACCTTTGGTGCTATAAAAATATAGAGTTATGTTTGGAATTGATTTGCACTCTATTATATAAATAACGATGTTGTGAAACTCTAGTGGCTAGAGTTTCCCCATAATAGACTGCTTTGCATTTCTGGGGGCATGTGATTTTATAAACTGCCTGGAAGGTTTATTCGGGTGATATCTGATCTTTGGAATTATTAACGTCTATTGATTGCAGATGGTGTATGAAAACTCAAGTTAAACAAAGTAGCAAATGTCTCACAGAACTTTTTGAAAAAGAAGGTATATAAGGTAGTAGCATCTATGGGTTATCATCTTTAATGCGGTTAGTTTTTAATCTACTATGAAAGCAATTAACTTTTTTGTTAATAGTTCCATATTTAAACCTTGAGTTGGTCAAATCTTTTAAGTAATTAATTGGATTATTTTTGTGATTGGATTCAAAGTTACAGAGATGGTGGTTTCTAAAGAGAAAAAATGAAAACCCTAACAATTTAGATGCTGTGGGTGAGTTTGAATTCGGGTGGATATAACCCAATATCTCCAGAGGTTTGATTTGCATGATGTAATTAAGTTGTGTCGGGTCTCTTTGTACTTGAATGTCTAGATACCTAACTTTTTGTTTTGAGTTCACCCATGCAACATTTAACGTTAAATCTGTGTGTGCTTGGAGTTCATTTTGAATGTTTATTGTGACATTCTCAGGTGCAGCAATAAACAAGTAATCTACGTAGTGTGTGCATAGTATGTTAAATACTGATGTGTAATATTTAGGTAGGATCTGCATCTCGTGATAGTTAAGAAAAATGCTGGAAATGATACCGCTCATTGGAAGACCCATAGGCCATCCATATTTTATGTGGAACCATTGCCATCAAATAATATCCAAACACACCATAAAATTGATAATGAAACTAAGGCATGTTTGTAATCTACTGAACATTTTCATTTTACTTTTGGCATCTTTCGTATAAAAACTTGACCATCCCATTTCTCCTTGAATTGCCTCCTTTGTCATTCACTTACCTGCATGTATTCTATGACTTCATACTTCTCTTTGTATTTTTTCTAAGTAATCTAACACACCTTCATTAACACCATAAGTTAACCCTGCTATAGCCATTCCCTTCAATACAATTCTAGCTACATCATATTTTTTACATGAAAACATTGTTCATTTCTTTATCAGACTCTTTTTTTCTTTGCTTCATTTATCAATTTTTTCTCCCATTCATCTAAACAATTTCTCAATTACTTAGGATGTTTCCCAAATAGTTATATCTATTCATCACATTTAACTTTATATCCCCCAATAAAAATTCTTTCTCTTCTCTTTATCCAGCATTTATTATCATTCCTTTTGATTTAACTTCACTAAATTTTAATCCCCATCTCTTTACCCACTTTTGCAGATGTCTTCAGCATAACTTTCATGTCATCACTATTTTCTATGCACAAGATATTATCAGCAAATAAAAGACATTATAATATATATATATTCTCTTGCCAACTATTAATGGTATCTCTACCTCTCTTCCTACTTCTCTCTCTCCATTTCTCATATAAAACAAAAACAAAATAGGTGACACAGGCATCCTTGTCTTAGTTCCACCACATTTTTAACTGATTCTATATTTCTTAATTGATATGTATAGTAATTATTTTCATACAATCTCTTAATAAAATCCACCAATGCTCCAATCATTCCCAAATTTACTAAACTTACCCATAATCTATTTCTTTTTTTTCTATCATATGCCTTCTGTATATCTACAAAAACCAATATAACTGTCTACCTGTATTTCTACTCATATAAGTTGTTTGATTACAAATAAACTATCTTCTACATTCTTATCCGATTAAAAATCTCTTTGTATTTCTTCCATTATATTATTTTCTTCCATTCACTTTGCAACCCTTCCGGCCACCATATATGTGAAAACTTCATATAACACTGATGTTACTACTACTATCGATCTATAATTGCTTAACTTTCTATGATCATTACTCTTTCCTTTAAATAGTGGCCTTACTCTTGTATCATTCCAGCTATCTGGAAATTCTCTCTTCTGTGCCATCTTATTAAAACATAATAATAGATCTAATTTTGCCCTATTTCCTAAATTCATCATCATCTCTCCTGCCTATCCATTCCATTTAACCCTCTTGCCTTTCCACTTTTCAATTTTTTCCTGCCTCATTCAATTCATTTTCTGTAAACCTAATATTTCCATTACTATATGCTTTCTTATTTGTTATCACTATATTCTTCACATCTAACATCTTTTCTATATCTATTACATATTTTTTTTAAGATTGTCTAATTCTTCTCTAGAGCCACACTCTATTCCCTCATCATCTAGTAATACTATTTCTCTCTCCCTATTATTTCCAAAATTTTTTATTCCTATCTCTTCCTCTTTCATTAATATCTTCCAAGACAATCTACTATTTAATTTTCATTATCTTTCTATAATTATCTATTTCAGCCAACTTCTTTTTCTTAAATACTTTTCCCATTTAACATTAACAACTTTTTCACTTTCTTTGTTTTTAATAGCACATTTATATTATCTGCATGCTTTCCCCCTCTTTTTTACACTTATAGTAACTCTTGTTTTTTTTTCTATTACTTATATTCTTCTAGATATTCTCACCTAAAATTCTATTTGCCACTTTTTCCACTTCACCACACCAGTCCTTATATTCATCTCCAACAAACTCTTCCATGATTTCTTCTACTTTTATTTTATATTCTTCTTACTTAATCTTATCATTCGTTCTCCATCCACAACTTTCATTATCCTTTCTACTTTTATTACTATTTTCCATAACATTAGTAATCATTTCTATTATAAAGAAATTATGATTTCTATTACATACTCTCTCTTCATTATCAAACACTTTAATTTTCTGTAATTTATTCATTCCCTCTTTCTCTACTAATGCATAATCTATTGTGTGAAATATATTATTTCTAGACTATATGTATTGTCCTTCATAAATATTTGATAAATTTCACTGCTCAAATTCACTCTGACAAAAATTCTTCAAAAGCTGCCCATTCTTGTTATCTACATCATCAATTTCTTCAATATGTTCATTCATATCCCTATAACCATTATTTTCTTCCCCTTTTTTTGAAACTCTGTATATCCTTAACTAGGTATTCCTATATACTACTGTTTTACTCCATTATAGTTGAATTATCTCCAGTGGTTATACACTACAGCCACCATCCATTCTTATCTTCCTAACCTTATCTCAAACCACAAATGCTCTTGATACTTAACAATATTTAAATATATTTTTGACAAAATTCCTTTACCACCATTCCTTTTTATTTTCTATTTATACTCTGTCATCCCAAGTCTTCCAGTATAGATTCTTCTGCTTCTCTTAGATGTGTTACCACTACTGCTAATATCTCAAACTCTTCATTTTTAACTGTTTTAATTCCAGCCATTTTTCTGGTCTCCTACCATTTTGCATATTCAAATATCCAATTTTAGCAATTTCTTCTTTTTTAACTACTCTTTTAAAAATTATTTTGCCTCTTTCTTCTCCATTACATTTGTAAGTAACTTGCGTACCCTTAATTTTACAGACCCATTCCCTCTCCACATCTACATTTGTTTATTTCTTATATACCATTCATTCTTCTTCTTTTTGATAATACTGAAATTTAAAATCCTACCCCCCCCCCCCTTTTATAAGTTTCCCGAACTATAATATTCTTTATAAATGAACCCCCCTAATATGTCACTTTCTTTTTTGGCTGGGTGCAATCCATCTTTACTATACAACTTCCTCTTACTAATAAAAAAAATCCACACATCTACAAATATATTATTTCTCTCGCATAATTTTTTTCAATCTCTCATTTATATAACATGCCCTATCTAACATATAAATATTGTTGAATCTTGGTAATAGTCTAACTATTATTACACTTCATTTAATCTTACAGTACAAACTCTCCATACAGTAGTGCCATTCATAGCAAGCCATAATAATCAATGTATGCAAGAAGATTTTTCTAAGGCTAGCACTAGGTGGCACTACTGTATGGAGGGTTTGCTACTGTTAATAACAGTTTATATAAGCATAGAAAATGGTGATCATGTAATGTTTTGTGGAGACTAAATTTACATGTAATCACCCATCAGTGAAGTATAAAATGAATGTAAGTTAACCGGTTGTATATTTTGGTGAGTTATGTCCAAACGCTTCCAAAATCATAATAAGGGTGACATATTTGACATCCCTAGACAGTTTTTTGAATCTTTACCAGTCAGTCTCACCGAGTTTCATCCTTTTCCTACAATGTGAAAATTCTTAACAATTCCTCCTAATGCCTTGTTTATTTTTCTATAATTAAATACTATGCCATCCTACTATTTGGTATAAATATGATGTGATGTGATGATGATGTAATCAGACAAAAGTGCTGCCCTTTACATTATATTTCAGCTATTATTATAAAAAAAAGACAATCTTTTACTTTGATTGAGCATTTCTATTTTAATTTGGCTATCAAACATTTTTAAGTATGGGACAAATACTATTCTTTAATTAATTAGATTATCTAACTTTGATTGCTAAGTATTTTTAGATATTTAATAATATTTAACCAAAACATTGATTTTTAGCTCCTGTTTTAACAATCAACTTCTTTTCCTTAATTAATTATCATACTTTTTTGCCTTGCATCAACACTATACATAAATATTGAAAGAGTGATTGAAATTTCTATGTATTTTTTAGATAAACTTCATTATAAAGTAACCACCAGACAACAATCAAAACCGGTATTGAAAAACTGCAATTATGCTATCTAGTAAGAATCGTAATAATTGAATGGCTTTATTACTTGGTAGTTCATAAGAAGTTCAAGCCTGAAAGTGCTACAATTGGAATTGAATGAAGTACTTTAAACTCAACAGTCTGACACTCTATCACTGATCTAAATCGCACGAGACCATTTAGCAATAGACTGTTCGATATTCGATTGCTCAATGTTAAGTATTAGTCAAGGTGAATGATTTAGATATAACCAAATAGTTTTGTGCACTTGGGTTTATATAATTTGTATGTCAAACAAATTATTATTAAATGAGGTGATTTCAATTTGCAATGCTAATTTTAATTGGTTGTTGCTTGGTGACATCATAACTGAAATTTATCTAGAAAAATACCTACTTTTAATAATTATATTGATAAAATCCCTTGAAGTCTTCTAATTACTATTTATATGAGATACTCTGGCTTTAATATTTATAATATCATTTAATATTATTAAACGATTTAAGTTTTTTTAATTTGCAATGTGACTGGGCTGACATCTATATAGTGATACACAAAATAAAGCAGAGTGAACCCAATAATATTTTTACACAAGTTTGAATATATTTAATATTTTTCATTTAACCGTAAAAAGAAAGCAAAGAAATGAATTTTTTTCTTTGGTTTTTAAAATCCTTACCAAAAGATTTTTAAACTGTCAATCTAAAACATATTTTTGTTCATTTCAAGTTAATTAACCTTGAAACTTTTTCTTCAAATGTATTTTTATCTAAACATTCATTGTTTAACACTGTAAACTAAGAAACCCTTTTAAGGAATACTCTCCAAACACAAGATAAAGTCTTTTGAAAAGATAGAATGAATCCATTCTATCTTTTAAACCTAAACATATATGTATAGGTAAATCTTAAGCATTTGGAAATGAGAGTGTGAAAATATTAATTAATTACTTTTAATTCCATTTGCTATGTTTTAATTATTGATGTCTGTGAACTTTTTACACTTTGCAACATCTCAGTCTTAGATATAATATTAAACATATATATAATGAATTATTTATATAGCACTATGTTTTAATCTGTAACAATCATTAGAAATCACACCACTACACAAACACTGTAAAGTAATAACTACTTTTAAGGAATACTCGCCTTTCCAAACACAAGATTGAAAAGATAGAATGAATCCATTCTACTTTTTTAACCTAAATGTATATGTATAGGCAAATCTTAAGCATTTTGAAATGAGAGTGTGAAGATATTAATTAATCAGTTTTAACAATGTACTATTAAACATATATGTAATGAGTTATTTATTTATATAGCGCTATGTTTTAATCTGTAACAATCATTAGGGATCATTCCACTATACATGTGCTGTAAACTAATAAACACTTAAGGAATACTATCCTTATTTTACAGTGCATGTATAATAGGATGATCCCTAATGATTGTTACAGATTAAAACATAGTGCTATATAAATATGTTTGATATTACATCAAAACTGACATGCCATATATTGTAAAATTTTTGCAGACAACAATAATTAAAACAGAGCAAATGATTTAAAAGTGATTAATTAATATCTTCATGCTGTCATTTCCAAATGCTTTAAGATTTGCCTATATATATATATTTAGGTTAAAAAGGTAGCGTGGATTCATTCTGTCTTTTCAAAAGTCTATCTTGTGATAGGAAAGGAGAATATTTATTAGATTGTCATGCATATTTTTTAAAGTAGCTTTAGTTTTTAATTGATAGAATTTATTAAGGAAATACATGCGTACCTGAGGCTTTTATAAATAAAGGCAATTATATGTGTAAATATGTACATGATATTCGATAAGTTATTGAATGTTTAGGTAATACATAATTTTAATACAATTGCTTTTTAGATCTGAAGAAGATTTTTAGTAAGTCAAAATTACCCAGTTTATTAATAAATAAAGCACAATAAAAATACATTTTGCAAGCGTAGATTTTTATTTGTCAAGATTTTATACTATAATGCAATAAGAGTAAAAAAGTTTTAGACATCTTGGAAGAAATCTATTGTTTTTTATTCATGCCCACACACAGAATGCAAGCAAATGGCAGTATATTTTTAAAATAAAAAAGATACCTCTTTAACTTTTTCCTCCTTTTTATAAGGATTGTCTACAATTGTTTTGCTATTAAAAATAAATTTCTGTTTAATTAAAAATTCAACTTCTAACAAAAGCATTGCAGACAATCCTCCTGATATAAGGAGGGAGAAGTTAAAGAGGTATCTTTAAATTTGTAAGAGTAATGTCACATGCTGACACTAGAGGGCTATTGAATTATATTTAAATACTTGCAGTAAGTTAATCTCAAAACTTTATATATAAATATTTAGCAGTGTAAATTATTATTTACACACACATATAAGCCAATTTTTTTTAAAAAACAAACAATTAATGAGTAATAGAAGATTAATAAAAATATTTTTTACTCTTTTTTATTAATATATGCACATGATAATTTTAAGCATTTTAAAGCTTCATATTCTTAAAAATTAAAAATGTACTAACCTGACAATTGTTAGTGTAATGATGAGTAGGATGTTCACTGGAAGATGACCTCTGCGAATGATTATTTGGTATCACTTCATCAGACTGATTGCTCTGAGAAGATATTTGTTCGTTATGGCCGTTGCTGCTTGTAATTGAAGCAGTTGTACTTTCAACAAGTTCATTCAGTTTAAATGGGGAATTTTCTCTACAGATAAGACAATTAACACAGAATATATGCATATATTTGTTTCAAAATTTTGTATCAACACACCCATCATATCAAACTTCATACTAACTTGACCATACACTATTGCAAAAACTCTACCCACCCACTCTCACTATGCATGCATTTTACAAACAATCTTCATTCATCAGACTTGTTATGGAATCACATATTATTATATCACTTTTTCACAAGGTAAGAAATAGTTCCCATCCACTTTTAATTTCTCATTGAAGGGTGAATAATCATCAAACTATAGAAATATCTACAAATTTAATAAATTTTTTAACATTTTATGCAATCATATATGCTGTATTTAAAATATGATTATTAAATAAACTGAACACTTTATTTCAAATATTATCAACAAGTATCAAAGCTGAAGTTAAGGATGGTCTTTTTTTTTTAATTTTTGGCCCATCCTTTTCTTCTGAATGTTTGTTGGTGCATGAAGATGATTATTCTTAAGTGTCTGGGACTATATGCTTCCATTTAATTTACATATATACAAACATACACATTAAAACAGGCAAAACTCTCAATAGTGCCACTCAGTGCAAGCCAGAGTAATCAATGGATGCTAGAAGGCTTGTGCATAAAATCCCTATCTGGTGTCTACTCATAATATCCCCAGACAAGTTTCTAGCCCATGGCTTTCGTCAGTGAGGAGCTTTGGATCTGAGAGCACTGCACCTAGATCTTAGGATCTACAACCCTCTACAGCCACCTTTTATCTCTACTTAACGAGTAAGCATTAGATAGGAAATTTTATGCCCAAGCCTTCTGGCATCCATTGATTACTCTGGAGTGCACTGAGTGGCACTACTGTATGGAAAGTTTTGCCTGTTTTAAGTTACGAGCAAATATAAGAAATGGTGATCATGTGATGTTTAGTGGTTTAAACACACACATTTACATATCAAGAAATTGATATCATCCTATTACCTTACTTTACAGTTTAGATTTAAAATGTCTATTGATAATATTCAAGTTAGCCTGCAGTTATTTGAACTACCTGCTCAGCGATAACAATTTGTGATGCAATAATCTGAAATTATTCATTTTAAGATTACAATATAATTCAATTTTAGAAACCCATCCTTTTATTTAATAAAACATTAAATGACGTCTTTTCATATCACAGAACATTCTCATTTTAATATATTCTTCAGAATTATTTTGCAGGCAGACTGATAACGAACCGATTTTTAATAAACTTGCAAATACAATTTTATTTTTCATTTATCAATGCCCATTCATTCAGTCTGATAAAAGAAGAATTCCTCTTTCATCAGATCTCCAACCATATATTTTATATCAATATTGATATCTGAAAAGGCTGAAACTTATTATCAATGAAAATCATATATCAAAGTGACGCAATATTAAAGCCTCGCACAGTTATATATACTCACATATACATATAACCATCAACTACTCATGCTATAATCATTAGCTTTATGTTAGTATTCTGCTGACCTAAAGGATTAATGAGAACACATGGATATTAAACTCAGATTATAATTCTATGGCACTTGATTGTCATTATCATTAAGACCATTATAAATTACTTCAGGTCACTGCCAGTTGCATAACCAATCAACCAAATAGCCAAACCACCAGTCCTATCACAACAATATAGTTATAGTTCTGATTATCAGCTATAGTGTACCATTACTTTCACACATATGTGGGTATATGAGCACTAAAATATAATGAGATGATTTCATACAATAATCTAGATAAATTTTCAGATAACGCAAATATTGTTATTGTTATTAGAAAATTCCATAGCAGTTGAAATTTTAGCTAGATTATGATGTGAAAAATTTCCATTGTATTTCACTATTTATACTTATGCATCTATAAAAATCTTTAAATATATATGTTTGTGTATGTGTGTGTGTGAACACTGAAAGTTTAATGAGATTTTTCTGTATATTTATTCAATTAGAACTCAATTAAGATAAGCAAATATCAGACTATACAAAATATTGTTACCGGATAAGATTTCATTTTGTTAATCCAGTTTTTAATTGGTTTCTTGCTGAATTACATTTTGGCTGAGGCTTGAATTAAAAAAATACAGGAAAATCTTATTATGCTTTCAATATTTTCATGTATAAAGTTCATGAACAATTTTCTACTAATATATCTATGCACATCAATAAAAAGTCACATGATCTATCATATGACTTCAGCTTTATATTACTTACTCAGTGGTATAAAGAAGATGAAAAAGTGTATATCTAAATACAAATTAAACTAAGTATGAACTTACCTAAGAGGAGATACAGGTGCAATATATTGTTCATTTATAATGTTACTTTGTGAAACATTAAAGGAATTCAAAGTCCCTCTATTAAGAATACTATGAAGATTTTGTCTACTCCCCACAGAACCAAGTATTACTGTCCTATTCACAGCCATATTGGATCCTAAAGAATTTCGACTTCCTTTGGTTTGCAATATATTGGCAGATCCTAATGATATCCTACTTCCTTTAACTGGATTTGCTGCAAGAGAACCTAAAGACTGTTGATTACTTCTTGCATGTTTTAATAAAGCTGTCCCTGATCCTAAAGACTGCCGGCTTCCACTTGTGTATCTGGAAGATACCACAGATTGGGGTAATAATGACTGGCGATTACTAGTGCAGGTTTTGGTTGGAAATGCAGAGTGGGAAAGCGAATGCCTGCTGCCACATATACCTTTCATTTGATGAGGATTTTGGGAATGTAAAGATTGTTTACTTCCTCTAGCTGCTAATGCGGGATTGGAAAGTAATGACTGCCTACTGCTACAAACTTTATTATGAGAGGTATTATGACCCAATAAAGAATGATGACTTCCTGTTATACTTCTATGAGGAATAGTGGATGTCGAACCATGAAATAATGAATGACGGCTATTGCCAACAATGGCATTATGATAAGAAAGATCATGTCTACTATCCCCAACATGAACTACAGTTACTGGACCAGATAACTTATTTATGGATGGAGAAGTATTACACATTCTGTAAAAAAAAAAAAAAAGAAATCAGAAATATATATATATTAATAATTAAAATATGCTTTAAATTATTTGAATTGTATTCTGTGAATTTCAATTCTTTCTATATTTCAATTTTATAATAATACCATACATATTAAAATTCTGACATCTTTTTAAAAAACATTCTGCAGTATGAAATAATATGTTTATACTTGCATTTATATCTTTCGCTAGTTAATCAGTATTTTCTACATTCTTGACTATTTATAATAAATTAGATATTAGAGATGTTCCTGTGATGTGATGATGTGATTTATTATGGCTTCTCCTTAAACGAAGTCAAGAATATCTCAGCAATTATGCCCAGATAAACCTGTTAGCCACTTTATTTTACATTCCCCACTCTAAATTTACCCATAATCTGCTCTATCCCATTTCCACAACATAATTTTTGTCAACTCCATAACCTTTATATCTAAATCCCCCTTATCTTTTCCCAAATCCAGCATAAAAACCAATAATTCACTTTCTGTATAATCACTCTTTTCATATTTATTTTTCCACAACTTCATTATATGTACCCTTTCTGTTCTCAAACATTTACATTCAATTAACAAATGCCTAATATTTTCTATTCCTTCCTTACATAATTTACAAAATAAATCACCCATATTTTTCCATTTACACATATATTCTCTTGTAGCTAAAGATCCCGTCCGAGCCTTAAATAATAAACTACTTTCCTTACTATTATCATATATTAACTCACACCTAATATTCTGTTTATTTCTATATATATTTAAACTCTTTTTACTCTCCATACTATTTCTCCATCTCTCTAACTCCCTAGTCTTTATTAATAAATTTATTCTTTTATCCCATTCCTTACTACTATAACACTCAATAATCCTCTTAACACAATCATCTCATCTTTTGTACAAATATATTGATATAAATTCTTTATCCAAATCTTTTGCATACCACATTACCTTTCTCACCCATCTTGTTACCTGCCCATTACTCATAAACCAATTAAATACTATTTTAGCTATTCTTTTATTATCCATAAACTGCAATCTACCAAACATTTTCATTTTACTTTTTGCATCTCTCATATGAAAACTTGACCATCCCATTTCTCCTTGAATTGCCTCCCTTGCTGTCCATACTTCTGCATCCAATGCATGTCTTCCTACTTTCCTTTGAGCTTTTTCTAAGTAATCTAATATCTTTTTACTAACATATAATGCATGGTGAACAGCGCCACCTAATGGCTGGAAAAAACATTGCTGCTTTGTGTTTAAGCAGAAATGACATCTCTAGCAGTGGCAGTACACTATCTCCACCAGTACCATAATGATTAAAATTATTTTACAGAAAATGCTTTCATAATCTTCAGTTATGACTATTAACAGAAACATTATAGTTGAAAAAGTATATTTGTAGTAATCAAACGCATGCTTCTATATTTATATAAAATTCTACATAGGTGATATTAGATAATATTGACTGAAGAAAAAATAGCATAATATTTCTAACTTTACCCAGAGACAGCTGAAGTAATGAATAAAAATATATAAAAAAGGTAATTTAATAATTAACATTTCACACTGTAGAATACTTCTTGAAATATTTTTGATGTTGGTTGTGCAGTGATCAGTCTTTGCTTTCGACATATTCAAGTAATATTTCATACCATATATTTTAAATATATTTGATTAATGACTAGTTTTTAAAAGGAAACTATTTATAGTTAATTTCATTTCTTTGCACTTTCGCTTTTAAATAACTATAATAGTCAAATATAACAAATGTATAAACTAAATAATCATTCTAAATAAGATTGTAATAAACAACTATTGATAATTATATTTTAATTTTTATCGAACCTGTTTTCATCGCCATTGAGATGAAAGTAGGTTTGATAAATATTAAAAAGGTGTTCAATAAATATTAAAATATAATTATCAATAGCTGTTTATTTCAATCTTATTTAGATTGATTATTTAGTTTACACTCACTTTTTTTTCCAATTCAATATGTGACAGTTTTGACCATCTAAGACTTCTTCAGAACTATCAGATTATTGGAAAAAAAAAGTGAAAAGTACAAAAAAGAGATTTCTTTAGATACTTATTTAATATTAGAATTGCAAAGTATTAAAACTGATTATATTTTATTTGAAAAAGAATGATGGTCTATTTTTCTAATATGTAGTTTGAAGTCAAGCAGAAACTTTTTTATTCAGTTTATTCATAAATAATCATAAATTGTCAGTACAAAAAGAAATTACTACACCCCTACTTTTCTTTCAAAAGGAGAGATTTTATTATTACTTTTACATAATTAATGTTTCAGCCAAATTGTTGGCCATCTTCAGAATTAACTACAAAAAAAAAAATGCATTGAAATTGAACATGTTAAATACAACTGTATAAATAAATCCAAACAGTAATACTATTAACTATTAACATATTAAATACTTACAGTAATAAATTAACATTTTTTCAGAAAAATATGTTTCGTACTTTAATATACAATCAAAGCTCTGCATACTTTAGCAGAGTGATAGAGTAATAGTTGTGAGAATTAACAATCACTAAACCAAAATTCCATATTTCACTTTTAATACTCACACATCATGCGTCCTTTTGGGCAATTAAGTATTCGATAATGATATTTTGCTTATTACGTACAAATAATTCTTCATAAACTTTGCTTTATTTTAAACATGTATGCGCTAAAGAAGGATTTCTTCTTGTTATTAAAATATCATATGACCCCAACATATCTTTAATAGTCTTTGAGAGTTTTTTGCTCAACTGAATAATCCAAAAATCATTAAATGATAAAAAAAATTTAAACATGAATGATGTTAGAAATATATTTTATAAATATTCTATCCATTTGAAATCTTACTGGAAACTGTAAGCTAACAACTAAGATTATAGATGTAATAATTTTGATAAAAAGAGAAGCATTGATTGTAGCATTCTCAAAACAATTCTTTAATTAAAATACTTTGATTAATCAAGAGAATATATCTGTTCGTATAGCCTAAGATTAAATCAAAGTATTGGCTTATATCAATAAAATAAAAAATATTTTTAAAAAATGCTTTTATTCACAAAAAGGCACTAAAAGATTAAAAAAAATTAAACTTTCTTCAGTTTTCACAAATAGAATGAGCAAAGAATCATTTAAATAAACTTGCAAATAATATCCATTTTGTTGTATCAAACCACTAAAATATCACATGATTACCAGATAGCTGTTAAAACAGTATACGATGTGATATGGCTACTCTTTTATCGAAGTCATGAATCTCTCAGCCACTGTGCCCCCAAAAAACCTATTAGTCACCTTACTTTCCCTTTCTATTCCCCACCCTAAGTTTTTCCCATATTCTTCTCTATCCTGCTTCAGCCCATGTCCACAATATCATCTTTGTCCACTCCAAGACCTTTATATTTAGACCCCACTTATCTTTTTCCAAGCCCAGCATAAAGATCAAAAACCCACTTTCTATATAATCACTTAGTTTGTATTTATTCTCCCACAACTTCATTATTTGTACCCTTTCTGCTTGTAAGCATTTACATTCAATTAGCAAATGCCTAATATTTTCCATACCTTCCTTATATAACTTGCAGACTAAATCACCCACATTTATCCTTTATTTGGATATTCCCTTGTTGCTAACGATCCTGTTTGACCCTTAAACAGTAGACTATTCTTGCTATTATTGTAAATTAACTTATACTCAATATTCTGTTACTTCTATATATAGTTAGACTCTTTTTACTCTCCATACTAGTTCTCCATCTTTCCAGCTTCCTATTTTTTAGTAATTCATCTATTCTTCTATCCCATTCTTTGCCACTGTAACACTAAACAATACACCTAATACAATCACCCCACCTTTTGTACAAGTATACTGACATAAAGTCTTTATCCAAATCTCCTGCATACCATACTATCTTGTTGCCTATTCTTTATTGTAACCCAATTAATACTATTTTGGAAATTCTCTTGCTATCCATAAATTGCAATCTATCAAATATTTTCATTTTGCTTTTTGGATCTCTCATATAAAAACCTGACCATCCCATTCCTCCTTGAATTGTCTCCTTTGTTTTCCATACATCTGCAGTAGCAAACTCTCCATACAGGAGTGCCACCCAGTGTAAGCCTTAGTAATCAATACCAATTTATTTTTTTAGATTTTCTGATAAATAAATTATTAATGATACAAGCCCCATGCTTTTATGTGTGAAAATGAAGCCAATTTATTTTTTTAATGCATTTATGTGAGTAAACATATTAAAAAAAATCTTTTTAATTTTATATAACATTGAATATCAAAAACAATTTTCAATCATTCAATTTTCATTTACATAGGGTGGTGCCTAGACACAGCAATTATACATATAACTGTTATAGTCCTCCCTTCTCTCAGTAATGGGACTATTCCAGATTCTGGCTTATCTGATCGGATTAAGCATTGTTTGCTGCTGACCAATAGGCTGATGTACAGCTAAACACATAGCCAATGATTAATACAGGCCAATAAGCGATGATCATTGAATCTGAATGTTTTCAATAAGGTCAGGGATCTGGCTATAAATAGTCAGCCTTTTGTGAGAATAGGGGAAGAATGTCTGTCTAACCTACAAAGACAATGTGCTTTCTCCCAGGGAAGCTCTGCTAACCTGAACAGCAGTAAGCATTCCCACGATGGCAATACACTATTTGTCCTACACAGCTAGGCAAGTCCACATAGGGATCGGACACTGCTAAGACTACTGTTGACCTGAGACAAGCTGTCTTGTACAGCCGGAAGAGTCATACCCCCTAGCCGTGAGGCAAGCTATCAGGTGTAGCTGGAAGCGGTAGGCAGAATCCAGGGTTTATGTTAATCTATAATGTTCAATATTGTATATATTCTCTTGTATTATATATATTTGTAGATATAATAAAGATCATATTAATTGTAACTTGGGTGTAAGTTGGATCTGTGATCCAGACCAAACACGACAATAACATTAAAAATTATAAATTTTCACTCATTTCTTTGCTAAAATTGTTTGCAAACTAAAGACATATCTTGTTATTAAAAATGAGTTAAAATTGAGTTATGTTATTTATCAGATTTTTTTACAGAATAAATTAAATAAAAGAGGACAATAATACTTTTATTTTTTCAATTAGAAATATTAAAAAATCAAAGTAAATAGAAAAATCATCTTCATTAGAAATACTAAAAGGTCAAAGTGAATATTAGTAGGATTAAAAAATCATCAACATGATAAATATTTTAAAATCTAATTAACATTCCATTTTATTTAGAATTAAATATTATAGAATCCATAGTATCTTCACGTCTTGCATATATTGGAGCAATAGCAGAGTGAAAAGGTTAAAGGTTACTATTTCAAAGTTAAACGACCATATCTGATGCTTAAAAGTTAAAGGACTTCTCGAGCCACTAATCTTCAATTACTTATATGGTCCAGATATCACCATCATATTTATTCTGACTACAGGTATTCTATATCCTTTCTAAACCATCTTCATTATTCTTTTGCCCTGTCTGATTTAGTATACTGGTAGAGTGGCCATCTCTGGAGTTCAGGGTCCATGTATTGTAGATGTGGTCAATCACTTCCAATGCACAAACATCTTATGATCTATCAAGCAATAAACTATTTGGTTATTTTTTATTTACTTATTGTTCTTTTCTCTGTTTTCTTCTTTAACCAACATTCCCCTTTAATTTTCAATATCTTATTAAAAACATAATTTATCACACCGTTGTTTTTTTAATATTACATGAACAAATGGTGTTAATAATTAAAGAATAGATAAACAGTCCTTTATTTGGATAAAGATCTGAGAATTCTTTTTTGGATCTTACATGAGTAAGCAGTATTAATAATTTAAGAAGGTTTGTTCATCAGTCTTTTTTGGGATTCTACATGAATAAATCCAGTATAAAGAAGAAATTTATTTTTGGATCCTACATGAGCAAATAGTATTAATATTTTTTTTTTTTTTAAATTGATAAATTATTTTTTTTGGATTGTATATAACCAAGCAATCTTAACAATTTAAAGGAAAGAAATCTTGAAAGTTGGAAATTAATATAATTTTTTTTTTTTCTAAAAAATACTAAATTGGTTAATTATTCATGAGATTACATAACATTTGAACACAAGAAATAATAGCTTGAACTCTTATTTAAAAACCTTTTGTTCTCTAATCCATAATTTTATCCTTGGAATAATTCTATCAACAATGTGATACTTTGACTCTATGCTTTATTTCTCTTTTCATTTCATATCTACAAAAGTTTTAATTCATTTTATTATATTTTTAGGTCTTATATATCACAAAGTGTTCCATTCCAAAGAAATTAATTTTGCAAATCTAATGTTACTAGCCCATTAAATTAATATTTTTTATCAAAATCTTGCAATTCTGTTTTAATTTTATTTTCAACTCCTTATTAATCCTATCCATTATTTAAAGATTCTTATTACATCTCTATATTTTGTTTCCATTTAATATTTATGTGTATTGACTTAATACTTTCTCAATATAGTTTACTACATTTAAATCAGTAGAGCAATCTGAAATCTAATTAATACATTGGGCTTCCAGGACTTTTTTAGATTTGTGAATTTTTTGGATTTCACATATAGATCTTTCGCCCGCCATAAGAAACCCAAATTCTGCTAACATCATTTTTCCACTTTTACTCTGTTTTATTTGAATTCTCTTAAAAGTTTTTTTTTTTTCTCCACATTTTGTTTACTTTAATAAATTATAGCACTGGTTATAAAAACTCCATATATACACAGATCTGTGCGTATACATACATATATTTATAAATAAACACACATACACATGCAAACAAATGAGTCTAAGCAAATATAACATACCGATTGGAGCTAAAATTATCTTTCAACTGTTGAACCAAAAGTCGAGCACTTGTGGATGATGTCTCTGAGTACTTATGGATTTCTGATATATGTTCACCCAAAAAGTCAGGAAATCGGTCAGTAATGGTTTTTACTGCTTTTAGAATTAATGGTTGGGTAGAGTGATCCACAATGGACAATTGAAAAACTAAATAAATAAGTATATCTTGAGCCAATTCCTAATAAACAAAAAGCACATATTTAGTTAGCAATATATAGGGGTGAAATAATGAAATGATATTAAAACTTCCATTATATTTTTGATATTATTCTATACTTAAAAACTTAATGTGAAAATTAGTGAACCTTTACACAACATAAAAATTTTAAACATCTTTATCAAGAAGTGCCTTTGAAGGGACCAATAAAAAAAACATAACAATGTCATTCTTAAAACAGGCAAAACTCACTATACATATTGCCACACACTGCAAGCTAGAGTAATCAATGGATGCCAAAAGACTTGTGCATAAAATCCCCATAATACCTACTCATCCAATATGCCCAGACTGGTTTCTGGCCTTTGTCAGTGAGGAGCCTTGGATCTGAGAGCACTGCACCTAGATCTTAGGATCTAATGCATTGATTACTCTAGCTTGCAGTGTGTGGCAATATGTATAATGAGTTTTGCCTGTTTTAAGGTTACAAGCAAGCATAAGAAATGGTGACCATGTGATGTTTATAGGGTTAAAACCAATTCTGTCAATGACATTCTTATTTAAATATTTCAGTATTACTTCAAACTGTTTATTATTTACCACAATGGATAATTGTTTAGTGACATGTAGTTATTTAAAAGCTGTTTAAATTTGACATTGCTTCTCATATAACTTGTAAAGTTTTATTTCATGAAAATTCTAGGTCTTTTGAGTTTTTAAAACCAGTATTAAGACATACCTTGAATCAAACATCATTTATAATTTAGACAGTGATATTCCTCCTTTACCACCAGCTACCTTTTATTGCACAGACACACAAAAAAAATGGGTCTGAGTATAACAGCCATGAATCTAACCTCACATTTTCAATGATGCTAGATGATACACTACTCTCAACATTGGTACATCTTAACTATACCCTAAGATAGATAAACCTATTCATAAGAATAAACTAAAGTCATAGTTAATATCACACAAATTTTAAGCCCTCTAAATCTAACGAGAAATACAGATGTGCATGTAATTACAACAATTATAACCAAGGAAAGAAATAAAGAAAGAGTACCACAAATGAAACTCCAGGAACAAATTCTCTTTGAGTGAGGTTTAAGAATCACATGCTTGACAAGAAACTACAAACTCTTTTTCCTAATAAATGAAATCAAATACACTTAATGACATGAATGCTTAAGCATTTATCTTAGAAATCTAATATCATTAAATTTTCAAAATATTTAATAGTAGAATACATAAATAATGATTTATATTTAGTATGATAAATGTTTTTAGGTAGCTTATTACCAAAATATAAAAAAATCTTCAGATTGCCACCAGAAGACAGATTCTGGTTGACATCATTAAATCCTTCAATTCTGTCCCTTAATGTGCCTTTAATTCAATTGAATCAATATAAAAATTTTAAATAAAGTTTGAATTTTTCTATAAAGATATTTACCAATTAATATTAAATGATGAAAATAGTCCAATATGTAATTATTACTAACATGCCAACATTATAAACTTTCAGACAAATGTAATGTAATTCATAATTTGTTTGTCCGTATTTACATAAATCAATGCCTGCTGCATTGAGACCATGGGTTATCCTGAATGACTGATGAGATTCCAGTCACATCTATGAAAATCAAATTCAAACTATTTGGAACCATAAAAGAATTCCAATTTTAGAACATTTTTCCAATTATAGATTCTTGGTTGGATCCAAAGAATGGGTATTACTTAGAGACTGATCATAAGGTAAAACTATACCTTGTGTTATTAGCAAGTCTGACCTGTTTAACTATGCTTTAAAGATTTTCTATAAAACAACTCCTCTTCTAATATCTGGTGGAGGAATATGTTAAAAAATGGAAAGCAATTTCAAAATAACTAGATCATTGTAATATTTAATTAAGTATCCAGAAATTTGGTACAGGAATTTTTTTCTTCAAATGGTATTACATATTCACTAATAAAAATGCCAATTTTAAAGAAACTGTCTATAAACATTTGCATCACAATATCAAATAATGCCATTTAGTTTTCTATGGAAGATATTTCTATAAATTAAATTTGATCTGTCCTGAAATGTAGTGCACTGATAGAATATCAAATTCTGGAGCATAAAATCCGCAGACTCATTTCAATTCCAGCATTCAAATTTCTTAACATCTCCTGAGAAATAAAATCATTTGTTTTAATTTTCATATAACCTTACATCAATTAGAAAAATGTTAGGCTACAATTCAATGTTACTTCTATTAGTAACATGGAATAGGATTGTGATATTCAGTCTATTACTACTAAAAATTATATTCAGATTATGAAATAATGATTAGCGTCTTCATCAGATTAAAAATAAAATCCGTCTTTGAAATAGATTTCCAATTTTTTCATACTCTTACTGGAAATTTTTCTACTTTTGAAAAAGCTCTTTTCAGAAATTAAAGTGATATCATAAGCATATATATTAAATTTTTTTCTATCATCTTCTCATGTACACTTTAATGCAATCTTTTTGCATATAATTCCTTTTTCATTTTGCTTACAGTTTTGACGGTCCTGCAGTCTTCATCAGAGCTTTCTATAAGTTTTACTTCCCTCTTTACAACTGTAAATGAAAAGCTTACAGTTTTGACTGTCCTGCAGTCTTCATCATAACTCTCTAGAAGTTTTACTTCTCTTTTTACTAACTGAAAAGCTTACAGTTTCGACTGTCCTGCAGTCTTCATCAGAGCACTATAAATTTCACTTTTCTCTCTAAAACTGTCCATCAAAAGCATAGGTGAATTTCCAGCATTTTGCTCTAGGAAGAGCACTTAAAAATATATTAAATTAAAACAGAGACAAAATTGAATCTGCAGAAGACTTTTCTGTAAGATTTTGAATCTATTGCACTTATCATTTAGTGTCATTTGAATTTTTTTATTGGAGAGATCTTTATCAAGTAAATCAATAGCTTACCTGAATTTAGGGAACTTTTAGACCATTTTCCCAAATAGAATAAGCTGAGGTCATTCAATAAAATGACACCAATATTTAATTAGTTTTGAAAGTTTTTTTTAAAGGTGAATTGTTAAAATAAAACTTTTTCACAGCAGCTTCTAACTGGCTTAAACCCAACGTGATCTACAGATAGATGGCTCCCAACTATTGATCATTATGTACTTCTTCCCATGAACCAGTAAGTAAAACTACATTCTAAACTTTCCTTGCTTAAAAATCTATCTTTGATGTAGGCAGTCAATAATCTTTATTTAATATTATAGATAAAATACAATTTGAATCTAAATCTAACTATTTTAATATTTGGATCATAAAAATTGGAAATATTTTTTTTATGATAAAAGAACACAAAAAACCATGAAATCAAGCTTAAATCCATTTTCAAATGCAAAACATTTAACAAAGAAAATAAATAACTGAATGAGATATTGTTCATGAGTTCATCAAAAGTTCAAGCAACAGAAGTGACACAACAAAGCCATAATCCATGAATCCTCAGCTCCAGAATCCATCACACTATCAGAATTAAACCATCCAATGCATAGACAATTAATTAAAGTGTTCAAATAAAATAAATGATATACAAATAGTGAAAATAATTCTACCATCACAATTTCCAGGAATTACTTGGATATATAATAAAACTAATACCAATAATAAGAAAAAAATTATTACTTTCTAAGAGTATATAAATAGCACACTAAAAACGTACAGCTTGCATATATATATGCTGTTAGCTCAAAGAAATATTAATTCAGTTAATATTAAAAAGGTCATATATACACTTAAATTGCAATCGCTATCTATTGCACGCACAAAAGGGTCAAGCATTGGTGGTAAAGAGGTCAGCACAGCTGTCCTACAAGCAGTTGTCCCGGGTTAGCGGGTTTGCTTCCTGGCTGATGCTAGGACACATGAAAAGTCTCTTTTTATAAAAAGGAAATATAAAAAGAAATATCAATAACAATATTTCTCCCTAAATAACAGTATTATTTTTATAAGTAAGTGCACATATTAAATTACAGATTCTAGGAGCCCCTGTGAAATATTTTTAATTGTTGTAGGTTTACTAATAACCAAGTTTCTTTACTCATCTTTAAAAAAAAGGTAATTATTTAATACTTATGAGAGGAAAAAATGTTTTAAATTATAAATATTTAACAATGTGTTTTTCATTTAGACCACCTATATCAATGGTACCAAAGTTTGTCTATAAGAACCACATGTCAAAACTGCAACATATCCAAGGGTCAGAAATAAATTTTTGAAATATCCAACAGGAGCGAATATTTGGTTAATGATTTTCTGATATATTTTCAAGATCAAGAAACAATAAAACCATTGAAGTTGACAGTGTAAATAATCATTATAACAACAAAGCATTCATAATTTCAAAATACATCATGTTAATATAAATTATATTATGGTTTTACCTCAAAACATTCGTAGAATTATAGTTCGGTCATGGTGGATCTATATAAAAACCTTTGCATGAACTTAAACTGAGTACTGATTTTAAAATGGCATTTGCAGTTAGTAAATAATGTTAGCATTTATATTCATGAACTTATACTAAGTACCAATATCAAAACAGATAAAAGTTGATCACTATTGAGATTATCCCATAGTTTATTGTTAGTGATATTATCAAAAGATAACTTATTCAAATCACTTTTACTTCTTGATTTTTTTTGATTTTAAATATCTTCATATTTATTTTCACAATGCATGCTTAAATTTTTTTCCATGTTATATACAGAGCTTGCAAAATAAGTTCTTAACAATCTTTGCAGAATATCCCCAAACCCAGACTGGTTTCTATAACTGGCATCATCAATGAGGTGCCAGGATATTCAAGCATTAGATTTAAAATACCAGGACACATCCAGCACTTTATCTAATGTAAAATCTGAAATTTTCAGACATCCATGTCTTCCAATCCAGTTATCTGACTTAAATAGCCATATGGGACTGAACTAAGTTCAGATACACCATATATTAATAGCTTCAGCAATATAAAATTGCGAGCTCTATATATAACTTTTGTAAATACAAGCTTATTAAATTAGGTCATGTAACATCTGACTTTATTCTTTTGTTGTAATTTTTCTCCATGTTCAAATGTAAGACTGCAGTTACTTAAAGTGAATTTTGAGTTATCAAGATTTAAATGGTAGACATCTGTCTTTGAAATATTTAGTCGTGGACATTTATTTTCATACATTTAATCCTGCAACTAATGCTGAAATAATTATTTGAATATTCCTTTAGAAAACTTCTTAACATTTTCATTATTCTTTTATTCCTCATACATTCCAATGTAAGCTTTCTTGGTTTATATTACATCTTTTTTATCATAGGCTGATATAAAACTAGTTTGGGTAATTTGTTTCAAGTACAAGATATGTGCATGTTTTTCCTTTTTAAGTAAATCCAGTAGTGAGTTAAGTGAATTTTATAGGCAATCCTCTTTTCTTTAAAGGTTTTATAATGATGGTCATTATCCAATTATATACTTATTTGGTGCTGTATAATTTCCTTTGAGCAAATTTGTTTTTTTAATAAGTTATTTGTTCTAACATAAATGATAATTTTTCCAAAAAATGATAAAAGTAGAGATTCCTTTTTTCTATAGCGGAGAAAACTTATTTCTTTAGGACTTACTTTTAATTAACACTATCTTTTAATTACTACTAGTACTAGCACCAAATTAGTATTCTTTCAGTTAATCCTTTTTCACACTGCTTTTTCTTTTAACAGAAAAAAAAAGTACTCCTTTTTTTTTTTTTTAGAACATCCCGATATCATAACTCTTCATTCTTCAGTTATTTAGATAAACAAAAATTGTAACTTGATTTTTTTATTATATTTTAAGGACGGAGTGGGGGTGGGGGGTTGTTTGCGAAAATAAATTAATTAAACAATTTTCTTAATAATTGATTTTATATAATTTATTGAAAATCTTATAAATGAGAAAATACTATTATTGTATTTTGTAGGATTATAAAATTGGAAATTATAAATACTAAATCCAATATTGTGAATGCATGTCACATATAATCCTCTACATACCATACACACACAAGGGCATCTACATTGATAATAGCTAATGATCAAAAAATATGGATTATAGATTAAGAAAGCAAAGATATTAATTGTTTTTTGTTTAATCAACTATTATGTGTTGACATACCTAAGGATTTAACATATTTGAGGCATAATCATTATCTTTTTTTTGGATACATTATTTTTCTTTTTAAAAATATAGACTATAAATATATGTGCAACGAGTCAAACATAAGCATATTTATTAATACAGTTATATATCAAGAATGCAAATCTGTTGGATAATTATAACATCAAATCTTTAGTTGGTGTTTCATTTAAAGATTAGAAAAATATTATATATCCTAACAGATACCTATTGTCAACTCTCCAATTGCCAAAACTTTAACTAGATTCCAACATATGTGTTCCTCGATCATAGCTGAAAATTTTAACTTATTACTTGGTGCAATTCCTACAAAATTTTTCCTCATTAATCATTTTAAATAAAATCTGGATCCCAGATGCATCTTCTATAATAATCATCCAGAAGATATAATACATTTTTCAATCCTGTTCATCGTTCTCATACTTCACAAGCAAGTAATTCATCTTTGCTTGAGAAAATGCCATAGTAATTATTGCTTGTTCTCTGCTCTGCAATTTTTGACAACAAAAAATATAATGTTCTAAAAAAATAATAAAGAGTGGTATAATATATACTTATACGTTCTAAAATATTTACCTAGAAATATTATGAGCAAAATTTGACAGAACAATATTTTTATTAGTAGTACATTATTTTAAAATGATATAAATTATAAATTCATCTGCATAAAACTGAATCATTTTCATTTGCCCTCAAACACTAATCATAAGGATTATATTTTTATAAGCTATGTATTATATGACCACAAAACATCACATGATCACCATTTCTTATGCTTGCTCATAACTGTTATTAAACAGGCAAAACTCTCCATACAGTAGTGCCACTCACTTGATCATGTGATGTTTAGTGGTTTAATACCAATCCTGCCTAATAGGATAATGGTGGCTATGGTTATTAAAGAACCAATGACCCCAAAATGTATGGGTACTGAACTGAGTTCAGACCTATATAGGCTAATGAGCTTGGATTGAAAATATTTGTGTTTTCAATTTTATTCTCATAGTTTTGTAGTTAAGTAGAGATAAAAGGTGGCTTCTGGAGGGTTGCATTAGATTCTGAGATCTAGGTGCAGTGCTCTGAGATCCAAGGCTCCTCACTGATGAAAGATACAAGCTAGAAATTAGTCTGGGGATATGGCTGAGTAGGCACTAGATAGGGATTTTATGCAGAAGCCTTCTGGCAGCCATTGATTACTCTGGCTTGCACTAGTGTCACTACTGTATGGAGAGTTTTGCTTGTTTTATGTATTATGTGCTATATATATATTTTTCTCCTGTGCATGTGTATGTAATTTGCATTTATCTCCAATAATATTCATCCAGATACAACAATAAATTCAGCTGGATTTGACCTAATACAATTGGAATCTCATCAACAAATCCACGGTCGTTGTACTTATTCATATGTGGAATTTTTCAGCCACTGATCCATGTAAATGTGAGCAAACACAATCTATGAACTACATAATAAATGACTGCCTTATCTATGGTTATCATGCACATAATGATCTTGAAAAGATATAATGTACAAAAAGCAACTATGATTTTTTTTTTCAAAATTTATATCTGGTCCATTTTTTTTACAATATCTTTTTTGTTATATTACATGTAAGAAATATAACGTATCATCGTCTATAATAAGCGTTTTTCATTGGCTAATAATAAAAAAAATATTAAATATTTCATTTTGAAAAAGACTTTAATAAAATCATGTGAGTAGGAAAAATTTACCAAGTTTGGCTAAAATTATTATTCACTTGGTAATGTCATATTTATGCAATCTAAATTTTATACTGTCAAACGAATAATAATCTGAGATTCAAATAGTTTTAAAATTATATTACTCGACTCTAGGATAAAAAGTGACGTTTTACTCGTAATAGGAGAATCACGTGATATTTTGTAATAACTTTCTACAAAAGAAATACAGTAATTTATGTTTTAAAAGAATACACGAATGTATGCTTCATTTTTTATAAATGTTTCATTTATATCCTTCCACCTTTTACAAAAATTTATTTATAATATTTCTTCACATTTTTTTTAAAAAAATAATTCCTAAATTTATTTGATTACTGCATAATTAAATCAAAACAAATTTACCAATTAGTCCCTATTGATTATTCTTGTTTACAATAGATGGCAGCACTGAGGTTTTAGAACAATTATTTGATTATTGACTATTAAATATTAATTTGTCAACTTCTGACAAATGGGTGAATGAATTTTTTTCTAAAATGATGGAATCTGTTCCATTTTATTGCTAGTCTTTTTCATTTTTCAGTCATCAATTTTTCCAAGTATTACACTGTTTTCTAATGAATTAGTTATTTTTATAGATAAAAGCCAACCATTTGTAAATAGTTGCTGTTAGAGCAGAGATCTTTCCAGTATTCTCGTACAGAAACAAAGTCTGAAAGATGAAAGTAATATATATATTTTGATGGACTATTGGATAGATCATGGGCCACAAATATTGGAGATGAGGGTTTATATTTTTCTTTTGGATTGCTCAAAATCATTAGACTGCTTGGAACCTGAAAATTTTTCACTCTTTGCTAAATTAAATTTCAAACTCCAGATTATAATCATAGAAAGTATGATAACTACTATATCATCACATGAAATTTGTTGTTCTCAAATTGTAATTAAAATTTAAAAATTCCAACCTAGTCACTTTTGCTTCAAATAAAATTACAAGTGTAATCTGAGTTTATTTGCTGTCTATAGTCTAGCATTACTGTGGTTAAAAAGCATTATTAATTTTTTTAACCTCAATGTCCATGTTTCACAACAGTACATCAACAAATAAGCAGTTGAATAATTCTAATATTTGTTTAAAAGTATTCTGCATTTAAATATCTGCAAAACTTTTTCACTAAATTCTGTTCAATGACAGTCCTTTTAATAAAAAGTACATATTTTGTTGTTTCTAAATGAACCAAGGAGGTTTAAAATGTTAACTTTTATTTCTTCACCATCAATTTTCAAAGTCAATGACTATCTCTGTCATCATAACATATCATTATCTTTTCATTCTGTTTTTCCATTTTTTTTATTATTAAAAGGGTGGCATAACTTACATGTCAAAGGCTGTAAATGTTTTTCCCCCAATTCTAATTCTCATTATAAATCAAATAGTTTAGCTGACAATAAAAGGTACTTTCTAATTCTTAGAGACAGTTCTGTTTTATTATGACTAACTGCTAACAACATATGGAAACTTTTTGTGAGAATAATAAAATTTCTGGTAAACCTATTTTCTTAAAAAAGTATTCTCTAAAAAAGTTCTGACTTCTTTCTGATATTTCATTTTAATCACTCAATGTGGATCAGCCATAATCAGTTTATATATATATGGCTAGTATAATAACAGGTTCTACAGATAATGATAGTGGAATGACTGGATAGCTGTGAATAACAAATGGACAATGCCTCCTGGTTTCTTATTTGAAAGGATGTTGATTCATCAAAATAGACTATTTCAGATACATATAGTTTTTCTACCCCCCACCTTTTCCCCCTATCTTCAGTCATTTAAGTTAGTGTAGAAATCACTCACTCTATTTACTAACTGTGACAATTCCATTTTTCTTTTTTAGTTTAAGCCTTCAAGAATTAAGAAAGCAACGATGGGAATAGGTTTAGTAACATGGCAGTCCTTAGCTGTGATCTTTGATTGAGACAAGACGATCACTAATGAGTCAGTTTTAAACTAGATTTGAGAGTTTCAGCTGAGCAAAGACTGTATATTTAGACAGAAAATATGATCAAAACATAATCTGCCTCACTCAGTGTTTGGCCAGTTTGTCATGTCTGGTAGTTCACTCATTAAAATGATATAAGTAAAATATTACTAGCAGAAATGGTAAGGCAAAAGATGGAGATAGTACAAAAAGTATTACAAATATAATTTTCTCCTACATATAGGTGCATGGGATGTGCAAATTTTACTTGAGAAATCAAGATCTCAATGGAGAAGGAACTGCTAAGATTTAAGATCAATATAGCTACTTTTAGTGAAATTCATTTACCAGAGAATGGAGGTTTAATAGAATGGGTGGACATATACAAGTTTTTTTTTAAAGCCAAAGCCACAAATGAAAGGAGAATACATGATACTGTTTCCACAAGTTTAGATTATCTTTCATTCTTGAAATTCCTTGTAGTAACAAGAAAAGTTAATAATGTTAAAAGATCTTGAGCAATGGAACCAGCACCCATTTTACTGGTGCGCATACCCAACACTTGATTCAAGGAATGCAGAGAAAGCTTTTATTTCTTACTAAATAACATTACTATATGCAGTAATATTATTAAAAGTTTGTTGAAGACTTTAATTTAAGTCTCAGTACAAATAGTAGACTTTGATCAAAAATTGTTGAAAATGAAGGTAATTAATAGAGCAATAATGCATTGTTAATTCATAATCAAGACATGCTAATAATAATAGCCAACCTTTGCTATATTAAAATACTGTTATTTTTAAATGATGTTTTAACAATCATTTCACAATTCCAAATGTGTGGTTGCTATATGATGTTGCCATTGCAACAAATACTCAGCACAGCTGCCATATGTGAAGTGATTATTTTTGCTTCAGTTCATGATTAGATTCATTTTCTATCTATTGAATGATAGTAATCTAATGTATGACATTCTGTTTTGGTTTTAATTATTATTTATAGATGGAGCTACAGTCAGGGAAAATATTAATCTTTGACACTCGCATATTCAAAAGCAGATTATCTGGTTTGGACATTTGTTTTGTTAAATATTTATTCTTGTTTATTCTTTATAAGTATGTAATGTTTATATAAATAGTTTTTTAAAATTACATATTACTTTTTATAATTTTGTTATGCTTTTTCTAAGTCGTACAAACTTATGAGATCATAGGCATGAAATATTTTACATTAGTCACATTTTTTTTTTCATATGTCATAGCATTGGCCGGGACGCGAACCCACAACCGTCTGCAACCAACTACTTGCTTGCAAGGTGGCTGCAATGACCTCTTGGCTAACAATGTTTGACTGGTTTTCTTCATTTTCAATGACATTTTATTATGAACATTAATAAATGATCTATTTTGTCATTTTTGCATTATAAAATTATTTTGAAAAAGTAAGGATAGCATTCTTTCATTAGAATCAATATTTTCCATCCACTCATTCTACTATATTCAACACCCTTCTTTTTAAATGAGTAAGCAGATGTATAGTGATTATCGATTGTACTTTAAAAAGTAAAAAAAAAAACAACAACAACGTGCAGTAACTGCTCCAAAAAATATTATACAAAACTTTGCTACAACAGTTTTGCATAGACATTTAGAACATGTATATTCCATGAATAAAGAATCTAAGAAAAAAATATTAACCAATTAAGCACATAAAAATTGATACATTCATGAAATCCAAATTATTAGAATACACCATGGATAATTTTATTCAAACTACTCACTTGATGTTGAAAGAAATTGGTGCCAAGCTTCTAGAAAAAGACGGACTTACTGTCTCACAAACATGTAAATGTGAATACTATATGGAATATCTCAAAATTGCTTCGATTTTCTTTACCAATGCTACCAAGGGAAGCAGGGAAATTAATTTATAATTCCTATTACTGATTTATCAACAAAATTAAAAATATAAAATAGGAAAATAAGAAAGTATATACTTTATTTGATGAATGGGCAAATAATAAAAAATGTAGATACTTGAATATCAGTATTTCTTATAGTGATAGAGATTCAACCCATCAGTCATAATGAAAGTCTTTGGATTAAATTATGCAAAAATTATTGTGACAACCACATATAATGGCATGAATGTGATGCTTTAACTTGGGAAATTATTACCACTCAAGCCACAATTATGTTACCGTTATGCTTTACAATTGCCAATCACATCTTTTTTTTTTTTGTTAAAACTTTGAAATGAGCATATCAAAAATCAGAAGATGGTTTTGATTGTGAAGAGATTGACTATAAAATGGTCACCATTGCAGTTTAAATTTTCGCAAAAATGATGATGCATAAGTACACATTTTTGACGAATATTATCTAACTACTACTTAATGTGTTTACACAGCTAAAAAAAAAAAAATGTTAAAAATCGTAAAACAAATTGACAAAATTATGTGTGAAAATATCCATATTACAAAACTAGCTAATGGATGCAGGAAAAAAGAAACACTCACTGATTTTTGGATTGGGTGGAATAGTTTACAAGTTGTGTGGAATGATTTTTAAGGGTGATTAGAATACTTTATCCAAACTGAATATGAGTAGCCTCCGGAAAACAGAGAACACAAACACAATTAAACATATATTTAATTCACTGACCCCTGATAAATTTGCTCTAGAAGTTTTGAGAGTTAAAATACGAATCTTCTTAAGAATGAACAAACATTGAAATTTTTATTTAATATTCTTAAAACTGAAAATTCAATATTAAGCAGAAGTGTTCTTGGTGAAATAAAGATTCAAATTGCAAAGACACGAAATAGGTTGACCATTTCATTATTCAAATTTCTTCAAAATCCTAGCAACTTATAAAACTAGATGAAGCCTTTTCTCTTCATTCAAATCTGATATCATTAAATTAGCCAAAGTCTGCATGCAAAGTTTATTCCAAAATAATGATGCAGAAGAATTTGAATATTACAAGCCTGATTAGGAGTTAAGCTTGACATTAACAAACGAAGTAGTTTATAAAAATCTGAAAAATCAGCAGAAAACATCTTCAAGCAATAACTAATATTGTTTTATAATTAACAAAAGAATTTAACTTACTTGAAGCAACAGGAAAAATGACATCAAATATGGAAAATTTTAAATCAGTTTTGAAAACAAGTAAGCTGATATCAACACAATATGAAAGGATTTTTTTCATTTTCAGATCATTTCTTTTTGAAATAAAAGATAAATATATTTTTATATCAAGATCTTCTGACCAAAACATGATTAACGACAGAAATAAAAAGTGGAGTCATTAAATCAAAGAACTGTAAGTTTATTTTATTTTTTTAGTATTTATTTTATTAAACTTGCATTTATTCTAGAAATTTTGGGAATTAACAATGTGTTTTTTATAATATATTTTATTCTCAAAAATTTTCAAGAATGTAAAATAAATTTGTTGATTTCTTACAAATATATCTCCACTTACAATGAATATTGGATAATTAGATAGGTTGACCATCTGAATAAAAAAAAACAAGACCTACCTTCAAACCCTGTTGTGAATATGGCAGGTTTATGCACTATTGCTAAGTCACAAGAATTTTTCTATCTATCCAGATATGTATACAATATTATTAATATTTACTTGTCATTGTATGAAATTTTTTTAATGTTTATACAATTTTCAACACGATATACAAAATTAATTTTCAATTACTTTTGTATAATTTAAAATGCAAATAACTGTGACTAATTTGGGCCAACATCAGCTACAAACCGTTAAACTTCTCTTATTGCATCTTTCACAATATTTTATTTAATTTATGACAGTTTTGACTGTCTAACAATCATCTTCAGATATTCTGAAATATCTTTCATTAACCTTCTTTCATTTATCATTTATACTTTGAAAGGAGATTAGTGAAAGATATTTCAGAATATCTGAAGAAAACAGTCAGTCAAAAGTGTCTTAAATTAAATATTGTGGAAAGTGTACAAATTAAATGGAAGCAATGTGATTGGAAGAAGTTTTGGATATCAGCTAATATTGCTGTTACCTAATATATATATATATATATTAATAATAAGACAAAAAAAGTAAACAAAAAAAATAAAAACAAAAAAATGATCAAACTCTCTATAATGAAGTGTTAAAAAATAATTAGTGAAAATCACCATAGATTTCAATGTAAAAAAAGGATATAGTCAAGAGATGGAAAAAAAAAAAGATTTCTGATAACTATGGAATCTCAGATTACACACACACACGTATAAGCATAAATACACACATGTAAGAGTCTTATGACTATGATATGAGTTCGAGTTCAGGATTTGGACTTTTTTTCAATAAGATTAGAAATTTTTTTTAAGTGACTGGCTTATCGTCAACATAGAAAATTGACCAATAAATGAATATATAGTGATTTTTAGTTAAAGAGTGCAATAAGGATGAAAAACTATCCAAATTCTCATCTCATGGCAATTAACAAGACTTGCTGCCTCCTCTTTTATATTTCCTCTACTAGAGCTGTTGGAAAGACCTTTCATAATTCTTGAGAACTATTTAAAAGCTATTCTACCAATGTATTCACACACTAGATTATATTAACTCTATAAAAAGCAGTATATACATTACCTGGCTCAGTTTTCCAATAGCACCTAAAATACGAGCAGAAATATTCAGTGCTCCTGGCTGTTGCTCAGCAACCCTTTTTAAGAGCGAAACTAATTCAATGAAAGGTACAGCATTGTAGGAACTCATTTCAGCAAAGATTTGTAAAATGAGCATAGAAGATGTACTAGATTTGAGGCATTCACAAAGATGAGGAATACAGAATTCAAGTAACTGGGGTTTATTTTTAGCTATTAATGTGAAAAGTTGTAGTAAACTCAGCCGCTCCGTGTTCTCAACCTGGAGTAAAATCTTTACCATAGAAGGAATTTCTTCATGAATTGGCTTCTTGTTTTCATTATATATTTGAGGAAGCAAACGAACTAAGGCAAAATTTCCTAAAAAAAAAAAATATATACACACAATAATGTATTAATTTTGATTTCCCCCCACTATCTACTGCAGTGGTTATATCAGTACTAATACAAACAAACAGTATCATTGCATTCTTCTATGCACTTAACACTATGTAAATACAATATTTTGATATTCAAATATTAAAAAACAATTTTAACTATCTAACAGTCTTCTTCAGAAGTTTTTCCATATTTGTTTAAGTAAAGAGTTCTCAAGGAGACTGTTAGATAGTCAAAACTGACTTCTTGAAAGTTTGGTTATAATAAAATAGCACACTTGCATTGTGTTTAAGTGCACAGAAGAGTAGATTGCCATTGTTTGTTATATTAGAATTCTATTACAATTTATATACAAGATAAAAATCACCTGCGCAGATAAAAATCTGTAAAAAGCTGTAAAAGAAATTTTTAGCTTGCATGAATATAATTTCAAAACTTAATACACATAGTGGATATTGGGTTGACTTTCATTCATCCATTAATATGGAATTGTAAATAAAAAATGAAATTGTCTCAGTCCCCTATGTGTCATTTTATGTCATAACCATGATTGAAAACAGCATCCATGTTAGCTTGTGAGTGTTATTTCATACAAGGAAATCAAATAATAGATACACATAGCTTGTTTGTATTATATCTAATATAACTTATTTATGTATAATACAATTTATTTACATCATGTATAATATAGCTTACATATACCATATATAATTTATTACATATAAGTTAGGCATATCATGTCTAATATAAGTGATTCAAATCAATTATAATACAGCTTAATTTGATCAGAAAGAATCATAAGAGATACCTTCACTATGACTAAAAAGATGAAGGCTTTGGGCTCATGAAAAAAAAAACTATATAGTGCTGGTAATCATGGAATATCTTAAGGGCCAGGTATACCATCTACAGAGTGATTTTCTGATCACCTAGAAAACACAATAAAATTGTTTCAACTGAACATTGTGGGCATATCAAAATCAAAAATGAAGTTTCTCTACTCATTAGTTCTTCAACATATTGCCATAATTATAGTTCAGATGACTCATCCTTCTAATAAAACATACCCTAAAATTATTGGATTCACACCAATTATTGGTGGAATGCTGTCCCAGTGATTTTTCAGAAGATGATGAAGTTGCGATTCCTTAAAAAAAAGACAAAGAAAACACCTGCACTGAGTGCAACACCCACTTTTATACTAGGATCATTGTTATGACTAGACTCAGAACAGCTTTTGACCAAAAATGTTATTGAATCATTGGCAATTTTACAAAATCTCCAGAACTAAAGTTTTCTATTATTTATGATTATACAATCTCGCTCATTTATTTTTAGGTAAAAAATTATTAAGAAATTTTTTCTTCTGGAACTAATAAATATGCTATAAAAAAATTTCTGGGCTAGATAAATCTCTCATTGCATAAAATGTTTTATATTCGTTGATTTCCTAGAATTTTATAAATTGAACAAATGTCCATCTCAATACTTATTACTGTATCTATATTTTGCAAAAAAATAATTAGCATTGTAACGGTCAGAATCGTCTATCTCGCTAACACACTGCATAATTCAAACCCCAGACACTAAACTGAACATTCTAGGAGGGGTTGCCTTCTAGATATACTAAGTTCGAATCTAAAGTCCAAATTTCACAGGGCCACCTGCGTGATAACGCATCTGATGCTACAACTAGTATAACCTTTTACTGGTGCCTGGTGGTCAGGGAGAAACAAAAGACTCTATACTAAGATAAGTTTGGGTGGCTAATTAACGTCTATGGATTTACATAAGAAATGCAGAAAATATATATATATAGACCGAGACAGTGATAGGAATCAAATAAAATAAGAGATAAAATTTAGTTTAAAATAATTTCACACAATTTATTTAGATAAATATATATATAACGCCACTGTCTGCTTATATGAGACAGGGACGCGTATTAAATAATTGTTGGCATTTATATTTCAGCAATGACAAAAGATTTTAAAACAGAGTGATATATTCTATTCCTCGGGCTAATAGCATTACGATAATGTGCTTGACGAGATAGGAATATGTGCGAGATGCTTTGAGTAAATAGACAAGTTTAAGAAAAATATTTGAAATTAAATGTTCTAAAATATTTATTGACTTCGAGAATAGTAACGGACTAAAGCTTACTAAGCAAACGTGGGAATGTGATCAAAGCATTTATTTGAGAATAATAATAATTGGTTTGTATGGGGGGGTCAGTATTGCTGACAGTGAATTTATAAAGTTGGAGGGTGTGACTCGTTTAAGTCACGGATGCTTTGTAAAATAAATATAAAATGAAACAATATTGAAAATCCGGAATAATTACGGAGGGCATCTCGCCGCTAACCCGTAGGAAAGTATTTTGACGAAACAGCCGAAACTTAGCGACTGTGTCATTTGTGAACACCCTCTGCCTGGAAATTTGCAATGAGCGAAAGAACGGACTTTGCCGTGTAAAGAATCCTTGGAAAATAAAAACAAAGCGGTCTCAACAACCAATTCATGTACCAGCAATACGAGACTAGTGTATATAAAAACATACTAAATGGGTTTTACTTGTATTAAGAGAAATGCCCAATCAAATTCCCTGAAATTCATTTAAAAGGGTCCGCACATTCTCGACATCAATGATGAACTTTATAATTAAAATAGAACACGGTAATTAAAATAAGAAAATGCATGCTTGCGGGTTTGAAAAGTAAGTATAGATTTATATACGCAATCATGCATTTGGGGACACATTTAATCATTGACTTCGCACATACTCTTATATTAGATTAAAATCAATAACATGTAGATTTTAAACTATGTGATTATGTTACATTAAAGAAAAGAATCGCCCTCGAACGAGTGATTTGCAAGACAATAAAATTGGAAAATTATAAAATTAAAATATGCCTTAATAGCGGCGTCTTATTTTCAATAGAGGGAATAGTTCACTCGGTCAAAGACGATTCTGACACATTATCATAATAAAATAAAAGAAAGCTTTATAAATAGAAAATATTAACCCAAGGATAGAGAGCAAAATGTTGAGCATATTTAAACACACAAAATAAATACACAATGAAGTTGTGAAATATAAGAAAACAATGTTAAATAGCTATAGCATGTTAGTTAGTGATCACAAGAGCTCTTGGGTTAATTTAGGTTACCTCTGGAGAAGCATTTGCAGGTAGATGTTCGGCAGGTTTTATAATTCAGCAGCAAAATCTGGAATGTTCATATTTGGCAGCGGCAGCAGCAGTTCCGGGATCCGTGTGATAATTTTTTGATGGTATGGAGCAGCGGCTGGCTATTCCGAGGGGACATAGCCATCTTAAACGCCTCTACTCGGACATGTCAAGGTTAGCAAATTATTAGAATTTTAGACAACTCAGAAACCTTTAGTCAACTCAGAATTCTTTAAAAGCTTAGACTTCTTTAAAAGCTTAGAAAAGCTTAGAATGGAGAACAAAAGAAAAACATCCTTTTTATAGTAAAATTTAACAATAGATTTGTCCTGGGGCGTACAAAATTATTGGACTTATCTGCTGTAATTAAATCTATCCGAATGTCTAAAGGAATTCAACATTAATTAATTTCTTTTGTTAACTTCCCCGTCGACATTCGAATTACAAACTAGATTTAATTAAAATTACTGCTACTAATTAAAGAAAACTTAAGTGGACAGCTGCTGTTTTTAGATAAACTTATATAATTAAACTATTGTCCCTCATTTATTTTAACAGAAATATTTGGGATGATTTTTATTAAATAAAACGAAAATTATTTTATTTTAAATTGTAATATTTGAATCTATCTACTAAACTAATATTTACTAAATGAATTTTATTTTAAATCAAAATATATTACGACGGTAATATATTTGTAAATAGATCCAAACAAAATAACTAACAATTTATAATTTTGATATGTTTTAAAATGGATATCATAGTGTGTGCGCAATTACGACTTATATAACTTACTTTTTAATAAATGTAAATTATGTGAACAAATACATAATTCATAATATTTTATTTTATTTGGGAATAAGTTATATATATAATACAAGCATTGTGCTCGTGGTTTAAAATTAGGCGGGATTTTCGGTATATAAGTGTATTGCAGACACACTACGATAGATTGGGGTTCAAACTAAGGTATGAGGGTAGGAAGTAGGTGAGAAAAGGTGAAACGAAGATCTGCAAAGCAGACCTTACTGTTTCAGCATTAATTTTGCTCACGAAATGTAGGACTTATGTGTCTTTTTTATGTAGCAGTATCTCATACCATTGTAGTTTAAATGTAAGCAATTTTATTTTTTCATTTTTGTGACTTATAGTTATTTTTGTTTCCACTTTTTATATAAATATATTTTTTGTAAGTAAAGTTTATAATAAAAAAATTAATTTATTTCATTATAATAAATTAGGTAACTGATCCTAATTTTTCTAAAAAAAATGTCTACTTAGTAAGCTATAAGGATTTCCACAGATAATAAAAAACATCAGTACTATGATTATTCATATTAATATTTTATATTGTGCTAAATATAAAAAAAATAATAAATTATTCTTTATATATTTAATTTACAATAATTATTATTAAAATACCATTTTTAACAGATATCTGCATGCACTAAAAATTGATGGGACTTCTGGTAAAAATGAAAGTTGCCAGGATTTCTAGTTTTTAATATGTTAAATAAAGAATTATCTCAAGAAAAGCATATACCATTTTATTAAGAATTTTGCGAGAAATGTAATGAACATGTCTATAAAAATATAAAATTTAACTCTCAAAATTTAGAATTTGTGATCGTCTTGTTTTTTTAATTTTTTCTAAGGTAATCAAGATATTTTGCCAGCTTTACTACATTCCTTGATATTTTTCCATTCTGGCAACATATAACATTTCATTTTGATGTGTTCAAATTGAAATTATTGTATACATTGCATTTAAATTTGTTTAAAAATATAATAAGGTGGCCATAGGATTCCATCAGGCTGTCACATCAGAAATAAAAAATTTTCTTATTTACATATTCTAATCTAACAAAAGATCATAGTAAAAATACGTGAGTTTATTAATAGATCTCAAATTAAAAATTTAGATTTTTCTTACAGCTAATATTTTTATTCATTTAAGTAGATTGTTGACTTAAAAGTAGTGTTTTAAAAAAATCAATTCAATTATGAGCAATTTATGTGGAAATAAATATCATAGATTAAATGTTTATCTGAAAAAAGAAACTAGTTGTTTAGAGCAGGGGTGGCCAACTTTTGGGTTCATAAGTGAAATACTATTTTTATATATCTATCTAGTAAAAAATAACAATTATTTAACACCAAAAAAAACTCATGTCCAAGGGAATTAAAGCACCATGAGTAATTATTAACAATATTTATTAATTCAAATTAAATTAAATCAAGATTTAAAATATTATTTTCAATAACGATACGGCTTAGTGGACTTCATTTATCTAGAATTGAAAACAATTTAGAACAAAAACAAGAATAACAAAAAAAAAAAAACTTGAAAAATCTTGATTTAATTTGGGTTATTTCACTTGTTACCCAACAGCTCTTGCCATATTGGCCTCACGGTCGACTTGTTGGCACCCCTGGTTTACAGCATCACCAAATCTAAAAATCCTAGGTTTGATTCTTTTGTTAATACTAGCATTGATCAGACACATCTGAACAAAATAGAATAATACTAAGCAAAATGTGTTTTATAGTAACTTGTGTGTTAATACTAACAGTCGAATGTATCTGATGTTTAAATAAAGTTTGAGTTTTTTAAAAGACTTTAACAATTCTAAGTGATGCAAATAATTCAACATATATAATTACAAAGATAGATTAAGATAAAATGTTTGAAAATATTTGAAATTCAAAGTAAGTCTGTAAATTGTAATTCTATTCATTAATGCAGCAAATAAACAGAAAAAATAAAATGACATCAGTTTTTTTTTTTTACATTAGCTGAGATATACAGACTAATTAAAAATCTGTAGCTTTTTAAAATTCTTCTTGAGAATAGAATAATTCTCATTTTCACACAACTTTTTAAGAGTATACTTCTTTCTCCAATTATCCTAACTAGTAGCAACAAAGTATTCCACGAAATAAAAAAAAAGATAAATCAAAATTTGTTACAGAAAAAGTTTTGAATAAGAGTTATAATACATGTTTAACATATATTATGCCACAGGCATTATAAGTTTCATTCATTATTTATACTAGTCAGAAATGGAAATAATTATAGATGATATAATCTAATTATACACCATTTTACCAAGTGAATTTTCACCTTAAAAACATTAAACGAAATTAGATAATTTATTTCACAGCAAAAAAAAAAAAAAATAATGATAATAATAAAAATATTAATTGACTTAATAACTTTCTTGCAGTAAAGTAAAGCTTTTATATAATTATATATAAAAATGAATACAATTTAGAGTTAAATATACAAACGAATTTAATATTTCACCTTACTATTTAAAAATATAATAAAACGAATATAGTACTTTATATTTTTCAATCAAGTTATGTTTTATAGACAATGAATCCGTTTTTTTAAAACACTTAATCATTATAAAACATTTCTAAGTTGTGGGAGAAAAAAAATTATTCGAATAAGATGAGGGGGGGTAAAGTGTTTCGAATTTTAATTCGCGTAATTCTCATTAGATGTCCCACACTTACATCATATGATCGGAGAAAGAGAAGAGAAAGAATTTTTATAAGTTACGTGTGGTAAATAGATGAATGGGAGAAAAATTTGATAAATGAAGCAAAGAAAATAAAGGGATAGGTAAAGAAATTAACAGTGTTTTCATATAATAAATATGATGTAGCTAGGTATGGAAGGGAATGGCAGTAGCAAGGTAACATATGGTAATGATGCATTATGTGTTAGTAAAGGGGTGTTAGATTACTTAGAAAAAGTGCAAAGAGAAGTAGGAAGACATGCATTAAATGCAGATGTGTGGACGAAAAAGGAGATAAATTCAAAGAGAAACGAGATGGTCAAAGTTTTTATATGAGAGATGCAAAAAGCAAAATGAAAATGTTCAGTAGATTGCAATTTATGGATAATAAGAGAATAGCCAAAATAGTATTTAATTGCATTATGAGTAAAGGAGAGGCAACAAATGGGTGAGAAAGGTAGTATGGTATGCAGAAAATTTTGGATAAAGAATTTATGTCAATATACTTATACAAAAAAAGGTGGGGCAATTGTATTAGGAGAAATGTTGAGCGTTATAGTGTCAAGGAATGGGATAGAAGAATAGATGCGTAATAAAGAATACAGAGTTAGAGAGATGGAGAACTAGTATGGAGAATAAAAAGAGTTTAAATAAGTAAACAGAATATTGGATGTGACTTAATTTATGATAATAACAAGGAAAGTACTTTACTATTTAAGGTTCAAGCAGGATCTTTAATAATAAGGAAATATACACATAAATGGAAAAATATGGGCGATTTAGTCTGCAAATTGTGTAAGGAAGGCAAGGAAAATATTATAATCTGTTAATTGAATGCAAATATCTGAAAGCTGAAAGGATACAAATAATGAAGTTGTGGAGATTAAATATAAACAAAGTGATTGTACAGAAGATGGATTATGCTAAGTTTGGGAAAAGATAAGAGGTTTTGATATAAAGGCCATGGAGTTGACACAGATTATATTGTAGTATTGGGATGGAGCAGGATAGAGAAGAATATGGAAACAGATAATGGAAAGGGAAGATAAAGTTGCTAACAGGTTTCTCTGGGCATAGTGGCCGAGAGATTCCTGACTTCAAAAAAGAAGTCACAATGCATCACCTTGTCATGAGAGAATACTGACTTCGATAAAGAAGAAGCCATAGTGCATCACATTGCCATTCCCTATGCCTATACAAGCTATTAAAATGGCAGCAAATACACCCATTCATTACTAAGACTTGCACTGGATAGCACTAATTTATGAAGAGTTTGCAACACCTCTATCTACTGCCTACTCACCCAACACCCCTAACCTAGTTTCTAGCTTATGGCTTTCATCAGAGGAACCTTGGCTCTGAGAGCACTGCACTTAGATCTTAGGATCAAATGCAACCCTCCAGCTGTGAAAAACAGCTTGTGTAAGCATAAAGACTGGTGATCATGTGATGTTTGATGGCTTAATAAGCATACATAATGCAGTCTTACTCATGAATCTGAGAATTTATCACTTAACAGAGACCATTCAATGAAGAGATGCATGTTAGGAACAAGAAATGATCAAAAATGAAATACATAAATAAAAGAACAAACAGGTATTATTGACCTCATTGAAAAAATGAAGACTAAATTGTTGCTGGACTTGTTATTTTGCTAGAAGAGATAGTAGTAGATTGACACTTTAAAATCTTAAGCTAAATTAAAAGAGATTGCAGGGCCTAGAAAGAGTCCACATATAAGATGGATTGATGATATAAGGGAAATATGCTGAGCTAAAGTGGAGAGAAGAGGCTAGAGATCAGAAAATGATTTAAATTTGGAGAGTATTTTGGATACATTATTTGCAAATAGTATAAAAATATGAAGCTGATATTAGAGAAATGTTTAGAGATGGGAAGAAATATGAATATTTTAATAATTAATGGAAAATATTATATTAAAGAAAAGACAATGGAAAAGTATGTCTCAAATAAATGAAAGAGTATAAGTATTTTCTTAAATAAATACAGATATTGTACAGACAATTAAAAATTAAAGTTGAGACTATTTAAAAAAACAATCACTATGGAATTGTTAAAAATCAAGTACACCCGGGTCTCATTTTATTCGGATTTATTTAATGCGATTTTGAAGTTATGCAATTCATGATTCTTCTTAATATTTTTGTAGGCGGTTTTCTTTTATGTGATAAAAATTATTAGATCAGAAGTCGAGCTCCAATAATGCGCTATTACTTTAAATATTATAAATTTCGTGCACTCATGTCATATTTAAAGTAATAGCACATTAACGGAGTTCAACTTCCATCTAATAATTTCAATATTTTCAGCGCTTTATAATAGTACTGTAATAGATTTTATGTAATAAAAAAGTTCATAATTCACTTAAAATCAGAATTTCCCCATTTTATATACACACATTAAATTTTACAAGACTATAATGTAAATCTGTTCAAACGTTATAGATGAAAAATACTATGTTTGTTGTTGTTTTTGCATTTTAAATCACGTTCTATTTTTGCTTTTTATAAAAAGAGTATGTAATTAATTAATCATTTAGTGTCCACAAGTAATAAATTTTACAAGATTATAATGTAAAACTGTTCAAACGTTATAGATGCCTATACGATGTATGTTGTTGTTTTTGCATTTTAAATCGCGTTCAATTTTTGCTTTTTATAAAACAAGTACGTAATCAATTAATCGTTTAGTGTCCGCAAATTTATTTTTAAAAGGTGAGTAACAGCGGTGGGCACAATTAAATTTGACAATTAAAATCTGATTTTTAATTGTAATTAACAATTTAAAAATTATGTAACGAGGTAATGTGAAACAATGAAATTTGATTTTTAAACGGAATTGAAAATTAAAAAATTAAAGACAAAAATAAGAATTTAATTTTTAATTGTTAGTTTTAATTAAATTTTGCCCAACAATGGTGAGTCAGTGTCTTTTTATTATCGTAAGTCTAAGTTCTTATTTTTATTTTAAACTTTTAGTTTATTCTAACGGAGAGAAAAAAAAACTCAGGAAAATGAATTTCTTTGGAAACAAAAGTTTCAATTTTAGATCGCTTAGCGAAATGGGAAGGATCAATAGCGATTGGAAAACATTTTAGTTGTATTTCCTCTTGACTTCGTTTAAGGAGAAGCTACAGTACCTCACATCACATCATGACGAATCTGATGTCTCAAATAGCGATAATAATTAAAATACCGTACATGTATGAAAAAAATGTAAATTACGCATAAAAATATATTGTTTTGAATAAAATTAAATAATGTAGTTAATAAAAAAAGTCTTGTATCAATTTTTTTCTAATTTGACTTTTTTTATTAGTCATATTTTATTTTCGTATTTTTTTAATACAAATTTTAAAGTATTTTTACATTGTTGCTTTGCTTTTATGCGATTTTTGGAAAATTACAGTACGTATCCCCAGTTTTCAAGGTAAGTTAAGTCTATTTTTGTGCGATTTCTTTTGTGCACGTTTTCTGAGGAACCTATCTACCGCATAAAACGAGACCCAGGTGTATGTTGCATTATACGATAAATATAAGATTCAGAAAGGTATGATAATATCTGCTTTAATATTGGGAAATGAGACATTTTATATTGGTCAGATAATTTATTTTAGAATTTAAAAAAAAGTAGATTGATAAAGCATTGGATAATGACTTGTGGGCATCTAATGAGAGTATTTAAGGATAATGGGATGGATTTCTTTTGAAAAATTGGATTGAAAATAGATTAGGAAAAATAAAGTTTAACTGAAATATGAGGAAAGAGCAAAGGATATGCCCCGGACTGGAAAATTGACAATGTTAATGTATAGTGAACTTATTGTTACATATTTATATAAAAATGAAATACATTCCACTATCACAAATTGTAAAAAAACTATAATAACTCCATCAGTGAAATCCCTTTTTTCTTTCAATTTAAACTATAAATATTCTATATTCACTCTTTTGTGTATTATTTTCCTATCTTCTTATATAATTTACAAATCATCTTTTTATTTTCTAATAATAATGGCAATAATAATGTTATTTCATACTTGGAAAAACATTCAAAATACTAAATACTGTACAACTTTAGTGCCTTTTCATTATCAAAGGCAATCATTATATTTAAAAATGCTTTTCAATGTGCTGCTATTAATTTATTCTCAAAAATTATGACCTATAAACTATGTAAGAATATTTACTTGACCCATATTAGAAAATAATAAATAATAGACTGATTGTGGAATATTTATAATTTATGTTAAGAAAAATAGGATAGAAAAATTGTACCAGAAAAATATCATCTATATCAATTTAAGAGAATTAGAAAATAAATTAATAACATCAAAAGTAAGTCATTAAATATCAGCTTTAAAAATAATTATAAATATACAATTCAAGCATTATTCTTTTCATTCAAGAAAAAATAAAAACCTGAGATATATATAAAGAGAGAGAGAGAGAGAGAAACAGAGAGAAAATAAAAATAAAGAGTAGTAAATATCAAATAGAAGGAATTAATATTTTTTTGAGATCAAAATTAGTTACAAAATGATATAAAAATTAGAATTGAAAAATAACATGAAAAAAAAAAGAGTTAATAATTTATTATTATTCACTATTTCATATTTTTTATATGAAATTAGCAGAATCTTATAGTTGTTTCTAATCTTAAGAAAATAATGTAATATTCAGCAAGTCAGAATTCTTAGCAGATTTGAATAAGATTCAGGGAGAAAAAGGAAAATAACTTCTGAGAAAAAAAAAAAATGTAACCCATGGATAAAGGTAAACAGAGAGAAGAAGAATCTCCACTTTACATGAGCAAGATTAATGGCAAAAAATTTGATTGGACTAACTTATCTTTTGTTTAAAAGTAAGCAAGAAGTTAAAAAAGAATTATAATTTATGTCATAAAATATTTTTTATTATGTTGTTTTTGAAAATTCTTTGTAAACATATATTTGTATATATTGAAGTGATATTTATATATATTTCATGTGATAATACATAAAAAAATTTGAAGAAATTTTAAAACTGAAATATTTTAAACAAATTTAATTATATATATAATTTATATGAAAGACAAAAGTATACAGTATAATTAATAATAAATTTATTTTAAAAGTATGTTAAAACAAAATGTGTTTTTTTATTAACAATTACAAAGTGGAAATGAAATTCTTAGAAAAGGTAATTAAAATGCTTATCAACAGATTAATTAAATAGGAAGATAAACATTTAATATAATTTAGACAGTTATTTTATTAATACCTTTCAAAGATAAAAATTTGTAAATGGTATGATTAAGCAAATCAAACTGCGGACCAAAAATCAGAGGTTAGAGATTATCTACAACCAACAGATCGAAAGATTCAAATGACTACAGATGAATCTTATTTTTGCTGATAAGCAAGTCAAAAAGATATAAATAGGGAGGATCATAAGCTTGTATATTAGGATTCTGAAGATTATTCTGCTATGTGCTTTAAGTAATCCAGCTTGTCTTATTCGGCCACTGTGTTTATTTGGGTATTTTTGGTTCCAACATCATGCAGGAGAACCATCATCTGCCTCACTCTGACCAAGTGGTGGAGTGCAAAGTTTAAGTCCATCACTGAGTCCAGAAAAGAAAGCTGTCAACCAATGGAGAAACATCTACAATGGTGTGTCCAGTATATTTAACACATAAACTGTAAATGTCCAAAGCTTCAGGGAGAAAGCAACCATCAAGCAAAAAATAAACTACCACTGGTTTTACTTTGTGAATTTTGAATAATGATTAAAACTTATCACCATAGCTATGGTTCAACAGATAAAGCCTGCACAAATATACAAATACCTAAAGGATAAACTTGAACTTTTATCACTGAAAGAAATAGGTATGAACTTTAAAAGAATATTATAAAATCTCTAGGATTGCTATTATTTATCTCCTCTCTAATAAAAATGTTTTAGACAGTAATTGTTTGCTAAATCTGCTTATAAGTGGGTATGGCAAGAGATTGTTGTTTTGTTCTTTTTATCACGCCACAATTTAGCGATAATTTTATATAAAGCATTTTAAATTTATTATCACAATCTCTGACCATACTTTTAATGATTGATTGTTTTCAGTCATTTCCACTTCATCGAAAATATAAACAACAATTTAAACCTGAAATTTAATAAATTCTGAAGGGAATTCAAGTGGGCTGTATAGACAGAATAAATTAATATCTTATTAACTGTCTTTTAATAAGTTACAGTTTTAAGCAAACTACCCTCTACTTTTGAGGAAGGATAATTGGGAGTATTGATCTAAGTAAACTGCTGTAACCTTTATTTTGGGCTGTTTTACATATAAAATTCATTCATATATAATTTATTATTCATTTATTTAATGCAATAGTATGTGGTAGATAGAGATTCCTACCATATTTTACATGAGTTATCTTTGTATATGTCATGGATGATACCATTTGTAAAACTGCTGGTCATCCATATGCTTAATACACAGTAGATGTAAATTCCTATCATATAGTGTGCTCTTAGTTCACATGTATGTATCTATCAATAACGCCAATGTTGCTTTTTACATTTGCTTATATAGAATTTAATTACTTACTTACATTACAGCCTGAAAGCATTTATGGTAGTTTGGTTATTGGAATAGTTTATAAATTTATTGTATCCCGAGATTGCAGATTTATAGATCTTAAAATTGTAACAATAATTGCTTGTGATTGTTAGACTATGCAGCGAGTTTATATCTTTTCAGAATTACTTAATATCTGTTTAAGAGCTTTTAACTATATTATACCAGTGTACACAATATTATCTATGCATAAAATTCATACAACTAATAAACAAAATTAAGAATAGAATTCATGAATAAATGGTATGCACTTGTCTTGTAAGTTAATAGTTAATTTATGCTATAGTGTGTTATCTTTATGTATATACATGAATAAATTGTAATGTTTCATTAGATTTTTAGCATGTTGTCATTATTTGCCATCAATAATTTAATTAGAATAGTATAAGAGTCTCTTGTGCCTAGCTGATTTTAGAATACTATAAAAAAAGACACTGTTCTTATGTGAAATAGAATGTGGATCACACATGCAGATTGCCTCTTAGTGATTTTTGTATGGGTTGTATATTTTGTCAGCTACAGTATATATAAATTATAGGAATAATCAATCCTCGACAATAACCATATATTATGATCTAAATGGAAGAAAACTGAAGTAAAAAAAAAAGCTTATAAAATAAAATTACATGATGAATATATTTTTAAAGTACATATGCCAGCAACATATTAGGTACACAATGCGTTAAAAAAGAAAGACAATTTAGTAAGAGGAAAGATGTCAGGACAGTAAATAATAAAAACATTAGTTTGACATTAAACAATGAATAATGAAACTGAAAATATTTAGATAATAAGAGAGAAAATGAATTGCTGTAATGCAGGAATGAAAGAATTAGAGATAAGCCTAAATATATGTGTGGATTTTGGATAAAAACGTACACAGCATTTGTTATTAGAATATAGGCATTAAAAAAAAAATAGAGAATAGAAGATCAAATCATATTAGACGATGTATATAATGATATAAAGAATTGTTATAATTAAAAAAGAAAAAAAAACTACGATACCAAATAAAACAAAAAAGATTAGCTATATATATATATACACACACACTCACAATAATTGTATCTAATATTTTTTGAGAAGATTTTTAAACAATGAAAGAATAATGAATAAAAAATAATGCATTAAATAAGTGAAAAATTCCATCACCATAGTTACAGATTCACTGCAGAATGAAGATCTATCAGAATTGAAATAGGATTTTACATTCAATCAAACTGCAACAATTTTCCTTATTTCACAGTTTCTTTTAGATCTTTTACAATCTCCTAGGATTCAGTTTAAAACACCAATGTCAAAGATACCTGCTTGTTCTCTCATGTATTTGAATTTGCTAACCACTGTTCTATTAAGCTTACAAGTCACAGATCCATTATGAAACAGTGATAAAATACATTTGCCAAAGGTTTTCCTTTTCAAAGACATAATACATTCTCATAAATTGTATTCTATGATCAATTTTGTCTGTTATCTTTACAGAACTAATCTGACAAAGTATATGTAGTTATTAATTCCTAATTTATTATCAACTAATTTACTTAGTGTTAAGGGGGAGGGAGGGTAATACATAAAATGTATTTTAATAATGGTGGAAAATGTTTGCAATGTAAAAGAAAAAAGATGTGTGGGTAAATGTAGATGGAGTAGCAAATATGAATTGATAAAACATGTGTGTTACTCTGCACAGTTTAGTACAATTGTAGAGTGATAGATAGGCTCAACAATTAACAGTTTCAGGATTAATGTACAAAATTGGTTATTTTTTATGTTCAAAGGTCACGACCTCTCAAGCAACATTTTGAAAAGTTTTGTTGTTGTCATGCATCATTTGTTTCAACTCCACTATCACAACCACTTGCCAATACAAAAGCTTAGACATCCTCTCTCACTATGCATACATTTTGAAACTATTTTCACTCATCAGGTGGGTTACAGGTATCAAATACCTAATTATTATGCCTGTACTAACAGTGCAATAATTTAAAACAGGCAAAACTCTCTATACATATTGCAACAGTTAAGAACAAACATAAAAAATGGTGATCATGTGATGTTTACTAGTTCAATAATTTCCTATTATACCAATTTCTAGTAAAGTAAAAGACTAATTTTATATTCTTTTAACACCTTGAGAAAAAATGAAGATTTATTGCACTGTGGATGCTATTTTCAAGTCATTTCTTTAGTTTTAATCAATACATACCTCATCATTACTATATCACAATTTTCAACTAGCAAAAAAACTCAGACCTTTCATAGATGAACGATTGTGATATGGTAGGATTGACATGAGATTATAATTTATAAGTTTGTGGGAATTTTTTTTACGTTAAACATTTTTTAAATAGATTGTGATATGCCTTTATTAAATACAGATATGATAAAATCGGTTTTTCAAGATTTATAGATCTTTAGGTAGATTAGTTAGGCTAAAACAGCGATGGAAATTTGGAATGGATGTAAATATGGGGGAAAGATAGTTTTTTCATATGATCTGATGGTTAATATATATATATTACTTGGTCTTTATTTCGATTTAAAATATGGATGTATATTATTGCCTAAAGGCAAATGAAGAGAAATTCATCGATCGGTGATAATTTTCCATTTTTTAAAATTATTTATTGTAGCATTTCAATATTCAGACCTACACCACAATTTTTAATAAACTATTTACAAATATCATTTAGATGCATAATCATTTAATATGTGAATGCCTAAATTTTTTATCACATATTAATATGTGTGAAACAAAAGGATTATTAACAATTTAAACAGCACGTAATATTAAGTTAAAGGAAACTAATTTTGCCTGTAGCTACGAACAAGTATAAATCTAGATGGGAAGAGGGGAGAAGTTCTTTCTGCATTATCCGATTTCTTAAATAAGTTATGCCTGTATGTGTGTGATATATACAATATTATTCAAATTTTCCTATTCCCTTTGGACAATTTTTAATGAGATAAACATATTAGTAAGATTTTTTTGCTACATCTATTTAAATTTTATATATAGTGTCAATAAGTAATTTTGTATATCAAAAAATAATTAATATTAAAAAAATATTTTTTTTTGTTTCATTTTACAAGTTAACTCTTATTAACTCCCTCTTCCCTCCTTATTTTAAGCGTAGCAATCCCTTAGGCTCAAAACATCTACGCAGATACAATGCCACATTAGACATTATTATCTTTAATTTATATTTTAGACAAAATAATAAATAATGAGAACAAGTGTAACCGGTCTGATTAATCAAAGACAGTTTCAGGGAATGTTTCTGAAAGGGAAACCTGGTTACAAGTTAGAAAGAATTGTGTAAATTAATACGTTATTAAATCTAAGAGAAAACTAACTTGATGATTATACTTCAATTATTTGTAGTATTTTAAATTTTGTTCCAATTTTTCATTTAACTATTTACCGTTGGTTTGTTCATTCTGCGGTACTTAAATAGTGAACCAATTAGCTAAGATCTTACAAATAAACTGGAATTATATCCTCTTTTTTTTTGTCATTTAAATTAATACATGACAATTACAAAAAGATGTTTTTTTTTAAATATTTTGAATGACTGAAGGACATTAAATTGTTCGTTTTAAACTGGAGACAACTGCGCAAGAGCAGAAAGAACGTTTTTAAAAAGGCTATAAACGAAGTAATACAATCAAAACAGAAGCCAAGTATACATTATAATGCAAATTATAATACTTAAATAAGCTTCCCACAATAATATTACACAGATCTTAGAAGATGTTAAGCGTTATTTCATACTAAAAATTAATAATGATCCATAATTCCTTTTTTTTTTTTTTTGTCAAAATGAATTATATTAGAAAAGCAATTTCTAAAATAGTTTTTTCCAATATTTCAGAGATATAATAAAATATAAGCAGTGCCAAAGCAATCTATTTGGAATCTGGGGCAAAGTAATTTGGGCTCCACTTATCAAAGATTTCAGAAAAATTTGAAGACAAATATGAGAAAATTCGATGCATTTTATTAAAATTTGTAAGTGGGTATGCATTTTTCAAAATTTTCATTAATATAAATAAATTTTAAAAAGTATTAACATAACTTACACTTTTTATATTTGGGAAAAAAATATTTATTTAAAATATTTCTTTTTGTGATTTTATTGCTGCAAAATCTATGAGATTGGCATAACCTAGTGACTCGGCTATTTCATCTTCAATTAACTTTATGCTCAAATTTGCTAATCTTCTTTAATATTTGAAATACAGGCATTCTTAATATATATAATAGTAAATATAGGGGATTTGAACTCAGACTTTCAAGCACCCTTCAACTATCTGTGATATGGGATAGTGTGGATAGTTGAAGGGTGCTTGAAAGTCTGAGTTCAAATCCCCTACATTTAGTCTTCTTTAAATAATTTTTAATTAATTTTACTTTTCTGAAACAGCATTCATATGAGGCTATCATTACAGGTACAGTTAAAAATATAGCAATATAATCTCAATATTAGGATACACCATCTGAATTTGACAATTATGAATCATTTTTAATAATTGATGTGAAATTATGTATAATGAGTTCTTAAACTTGCCATTTAAAACTTTCCATTTCTAAGCAAAGTTTGAAAATATCAAACTCTCCATAATATTTTAAAAACATCGTAAGACATATCTGTGATATATTTTCCATTTAAAAAGTAGACACGGAGTCTGAAAAAGAGTTTAAAATGTTTTGAACTTCAGAAAAAAAAAAAAATTTTCATAATTGGTGAAATTTCAGAAGCATGAACTTCAATAAGATTCATAGAATAATCATGTCCGAATATGTCATAGCAGTAACAGTTATTTATATGCAATTAAAATTATTAATATTCAATGTATGTATTGCATATGGAACATATCCAGATAATTTGTGTTTGAACTCAACAGTAATTACCTGCCATAATGGCATCTTCATTGTGTCCTTGACCTTTGTAATTCTTAATATCTTAAGTCATTTAATGTAATTTTTTTAAAATTTCTTTTGATATTCCATGATCTGATTTTTCATTATTCTTAATAAAATCAATAAACCCTTTTTCCATTGTAAACTTATAAGTACTGATAAAATTATAAAAAATTAAACAAATCCAGTTTTCTTAATATTTTATTTAAAATCATCAACCTTATAGTTTTGATTTTATATGGAGATATAATATTAAGTTGATTGTTTATATGATAAACTATGTATGTATTCATGTTTAAATGGATATTTTATTCATTTGAGTGTTGTCCATGCAGTCTTCCATAAGGCAGAGCTGCTGTTCAGAGTTGTAAGAATGCTAATAAATATAGCATTTAAAAGTTGAAAAAAATGTTTATTATATAATGTAATAATAATAAAATATAACAAACTTTAAATTGAAATGTTAAATCTATATTAAACTAAACTATTAATTGTCATATTAAATTATGTACTGTAATGGTCACTAAAAAAAAATAGGAGAAACTGATAAAATATATAAAACTTTCTCTTAGCAAAGAATGAATTGCAAAACAATTCAGATAAAAATTAGAAGAAAAAAAGGGTTATGCCTGTTTCAATAATAGATTGGAAAATAAGAAAAAAATTCAGGCAATTAATATATTTGGCAAATTAATCAATTAAGGTGTTTTCAAAAATTTCATAATTAAAATAAAAAGATGTTGAAACTAAAACAAGATCAAACATGTTGGAAAACTGAGTTAGGGTATTCAAAAACAGGAAGAAGTAAAACTTATATAAAGTCAATTTTTTTTATAGCAGTCATTCTGGATTCTCATTTTTATTCAAGCAACATAAGACTTTCATTATGCTGAGTGAGTAAAAGAGGAAAAACTGCTAATCTTATTCTGGACACATGGGATATAACATTATGCCACTTAAAAATGAATTAATTCTTGCCATCTTGAAGAAAATCAAATTATGACTATGGAACTTGGGGCTTTGTAAGTTGTTGGTTTTTAAATATATTTATTTTTTATGAAGTGTTTTGTTTAAAAAAAAAAAAATGTAAATTTTATCCCAACTATTCTAAATTTATTTTAGTATAGTAATCCAAACAAACTTTATGAAGTGAATATAAATAGACAAAATAAGAGTCATAGATCACATGACCCTATTCTCTTAAGCTTGTAAGTTATAAACAATAAGAATTGCCAATTCCTCAACAAGCTTTGTGATAAATGTTTAGCCAAAGCCAGCATTTAAAATATCTCTGACAGGAACCCCCCCAAACCCCTGACCATGGTTTCATGCAGGGTAGGTCTGAACCTACCCTGGCACCTCTCTGAGGAGTGCCAAAGCATGAAATCATGGTCAGGGGTGGAGGTTCCTGACAGATATTTTAAATGCTGGCTCTGTCTAAGCATTTATCACAAAGCTTATTGAGGAATTGGCAATCCTCATTGTTTATGATGTGAATGCTTTGTTGTTGTTTTTTTAAAAAAAAAACAGCATTTGCAGTTAAGTATTCTACCTGTGTTATAAAAAAAAAAAAAACTTTTTTTTAAAAATATATATGTTAAGTAAAGCTTTTTTTGTTTTGAAATTATCAAGTTAAAACAATATATATATATAATAATGGAAGATATTTGTAAAATGGAAGTATCCATGCTAAAAAAAAAAGTAAAACAAAGTATCCAAGTGTTAAATAATGATTGGCAATTATAAGTATTTTAAGTTAATGATTTAATTGCATCAATCAGGTTCATTTGTTTGTAGTTAGCCCTTCTTTTGATTCCTGAGAATTAGATTTTGTGTAGGTGAGCTTGTATTATATATGCAATTGTTTGTTAAAAATATTTCTGTATTTATATAGATGTCATTTGTGATTTTGTTTTATAGATTTAGGGATTATCTCAAAATGAACCATTTCTATAGTTAAAATGTAATTTATTAAATGAAGATTTGGACCTAAAATGACCATTTTCTATAATTACCATCATAGTAAGGTGTAATGGTTATATTTATCCCATATTAGGTATATGCAGATATCTATTCTAGGAAACTTTTGAGTGCATGAATATCTTATACTTGTGAAATCGGCCATATGCAGAATTGTATTTTAAGTTGTATTAGAGGTTTGAAATTGACTGTATGAAAAATGTACTTGATTATAAAACTGTATTAATGTTACCATATAATACTAAATCAACCATGCACTTTACTACTGTTACACAATGCTTTATTTACTACCATTTTTTACAGTTTTGATTACCCCAGCAATCTTCTTCAAAACATATACTTTTAGTACACCTATCTTTAAATTTTACACTTGTATTATTAGCAGCTCTTAATGTTATAAATATTAATATTATAAATATTAATATTATAAATGTAATGAATATTAATGTTTAAAATTAATTAAAGACACCTTGGATACTTTATAATATTGTTTTCCTCCATACATGCAAAATAAAATAATAAAATAAAGAGATTGTAGAAATGGTTTTATTAAAAAAGAAAAGAAAGTTATACTTTGACTGATAATTATAGTTTATAATTAAACAATTGTTGTTATAATGTGTTAACCTTTTATATTTAATAATGTCTGGTTTGCATATTTATTCCATGTCCATTTATCAGGAATAACTTATGTTCTTCATGATCTAGCCAAGTATTGCAAATAGAGGCCGTGTAGTGGTCACCATTATCCTATTAAGAAAAATATTGTTTGAATATATATATATGTGCCAGTCAATTTCTTGATGTTTAAATTCAGGAGGCACCTGAAAATTGAAATTAATATAAATAATTGACACGTTTAATCTGATCATTGAGTAGCATTTATATATATATAGCTCGAAGAAGATTGTTGGTCAATCAAAACTCTAAGGTTGATGAATTTTAATAAAGTAAACACTGTAACAGTAATAAGAAAGGTGAATTTGTTTGACTTTTTTCTATTTATACATTTAAAGTTTTTAATTCTTACATTTACAATATTTGTTTTCTTCGTGATACATTTGGCATACAATCAAATAAAATTGAGAAATATTTTGCATGTCCATTAATTTTGTTTAATTTTTCTGTTTCTATTAAATTTGTAATTTCATTTTAGATTTTTCAGGATGTCACTGATGGTCTCGACTTTATTTTTCAATATGCTGGCTAATAATTAAATTATAATGGCCGACAAATTCAATCAAATATAAAACAATTCCACATTAAAAGTCATCTATTATATTAGATGAGCCCCTTAATATAAAATTATTTTTACTCACAAAATATGAACAATTAATAACATTTTACAGCTTATGATGGTATATTTTCTAGGGGATCAAGGATTGTTGTATCAAAATCTTTCAATTTCTGCAATATCTTCTAGGTTCTGGATTATTATCATGATCAGGTTAATCTTGGCTTTAAACCTTTTTAATATATCTAAAAAAAAACTTGATTTAAAAAAAAAAAATTCACAAGAAAAGTAAAATAAACAATTCATTGATATACTATATAAAAGCCATTGCTATTGACTTTTCATCATTAAGTAAGATTTTAGAAATCCAATTGCTATTAACACTTCTTCCATCTTCTGAAATAGGAAAGTCATAAATTTTTTCTTGAATTTATTCCAGGTAGGAACTACATGTTATTACATAACAAATGAATTTATCAGTGATAGATGGTCACTTTACTACACAATATGATGATCCTGCCAAGTAGCCATTTATCATCGATGATCATCTTGTTAAATCACTTTCTAGCAGCAAACGGTCTCATATTTTGATGCTTACTTGAGCTGTAATTTCATCAATAATGGTATCTTAATTGCCATTGGGAGAACATATTTTGTTCTTCAATTTTGGATTTCATCTGTCAATATGAAAGAATATTTATCTACGTTTTTTATTTGCAGTGAGAACCATTTTGTAGCTAGTTTGACAAATTCAATTTCTTTTTGAGTGCATCCCCCCCAGTTTTTCCAACCAGATTTTTTTTCTTATTTACTTTCACTTTTTTTAATCTAACATCCAAATAAAAATAATTTTGTCATTTTAAAAAAATAAAACAGTATCCATGAAAACATCACTGCCCATCCTATATATGGTCACCATGTTAGCTTTATTTACATGAGAACCATGCACATGTGAAACTGGCAAAAAAGTGACAATTTTAGTGCCACCTAACCTAGAAAATATATTCTATGTTAAAATTTAGTTGTAGCATGATCATATCTCAGAAAAGCACAGAAATAAAACTGTTAATATCATAACATACACTGTAATACTACGTATAGATGTAATAATTTTAAGAAACGATATCACTTGTTTTTTTTATGTTTGTTAAAACAGTAGCAACTTTCCCCATACAATAGTGCCACCCTGTGACAACCAGAGTAATAAATGGATGCTAGAAGGCTTGTGCATCAAAATCCCTCATCTAATATCCCCACTAGTTTCTAACTGCGACTTTCATCTCTATTAGCTGCAATTTGGATAATTCTAGTTCAGCACTTCTTAATCCTGGGGCTAACTAAGCAGTACTTTTTTCCAAAATTTATTTTAATAGAAAATTAGTGTAAACAGAAAATTTGAAACAGTAAATAATTAGATTACCTAAAATTATGATGAGAATATACATCTATTTTTAAAAAATGTTTTCTTAAATTTTAATTCTGTATGGTTTAGTGGAATGGTAGCATGTCACATTCCGGAGCATAAGATCCTCAAATTGATTCCAGTTCTAACATTTCTGATGCACAAACTTCTTATGAAGTCATGCGTAATAAAGCTATTCTATTATTTATTTTTTAAAACTTTTCTCCAACTTCTTTATCTATTCAATATATCATGTAATACTCAATTTTTGATGCTTACTTTCCCATCAGATTTTATTATGTTCTATTATTAAATCTTAGAATAAGCATAATTTATTTTTTGTATGGAACATCCAATAATATATATTCTATACACCCTCTATGAACAGTTTGAAATACCTAAACTAAATATTGAAAGGTAATTAAGATGCTGTTAGAATGCTAAAAGCAATGCATTTTAGGCTAATGGATATTAAATTTAGAGCAAATAGACTTGAAGAACTGCATTGAATGGTTCTGTTATGTTTAACCTGTCATTTGAATGTTGAATGACTTCCCAGGCAACTATCCATATGATTATTAACATTATCATAAAAATAATTGCTGATAAAAGAGATTTAGGTTGCATACATCCATTTCAGGAGCTGTTTTCTTAATCCTAATCCAAAAGTTATCAATTCATAAGCTTGAGTAATCAATGAGTAGGAAAAAAAGAAGAGAACTGATCCTAAAATTTATAAACTATATGACAAAAGTATTCCAGATAGCCCATGATAGTAGAGGGTTATCTATTTATATTACCAGTTGTTGGTAATGACTTTTTTTTGTATTGCTTGCATATTCAGTTTCTGCATATTTTTTACTTTTACACCTTTCTTTATTGTATCTTATAATTCCAATTGACTAAAAGTCTTTCTCAGAAAGATAAATCTTCTTACTAGAGAAAAAAATCCAAAACAGTTCTAATTAACCATTTCATGGAAGATTAAACTATTTAAAATGAGGTTAATTTTGCACATATACGTCTTCAGATTGTAAAAAAGTAAATTATTTTCTAGAATAATTAATATTTAGAAAATAAATAAGTGTATTTAAAAAAACAAAATAATTTATTAAATCATTAATTTACATTGAGAAAAGTAATCTGAGCTTCTAATTTATTTTTTCTCATTATGCGGATTGTTTTAATTCTTAAAAAACATTACATATGAAAATTAAATATATTTTTATTAATAAAAATATCATTAAAATACATGATATATTTGAAATATAAAAACAAGCCTGCAAATTTAAAATAATTTTATCTTTCTTTTTTGGCAAGTGTAATGTCAAAAGTTCTCATTGCACCAAGCCAAGCTTGAGTGAATTAAAATTTTTCTACTTCCCTAATTAGACCTGACCTCAATGTACAAAATGAAAACTAAAATAGAAACAAATTTTCTTTAAAAATAAACTTAATTCGATGAAAAATAGATTGAATAAGTGATTATTATTAAAATAACATCAATACATAATGGTGCTGAGGTGAAAAAATTGAACAAATGTTACTGACTGGAAATCAATGAAACGGTTAAGAGAGTTTTTACAGAAGAGACTGCTAGACAGTTGAACATATCTAGACTAACATTAACAATGAAAGACATTGTAAAAATAAACAAGTATGATATATTAATTATAATATATTGAAATGTCATGTATTGATGCAGGCTGCTTTGAAAAGCACTAGGCTATGGCTAATTCAACAGTCTCTCCATGCATAACTGATTATGAAGAAATGCATATCAAAAATGCTGTTATTCATTTAATTTTTGCTATTTATGTGCAAGGTTATATATTTGTTATGAAGTAAATAAAACTTGATAGAAAAGTTTTTACACTTTTAAGGTTTGATTCTTCCCAACCTAATTTGCATATCCATGCAGATCTATCCTGATAAATAATAATAATTGCATATGCAAATAGCATTGTCATATAGTGATTAAACATAGTCTATTGATATAGTATTATGAGAAATAAATAAGTCTAATATTTTTGTGAACATATAGATGAAGGAATTTTTTTAAATAAAAAAAAGTTTCAAATGCTTTTTGCACAAATAAAAATTAATTTTATTAAAGTTATTATTGTTAGAATAAAAAGAGCAACAAAATTTGAAATAGATAAAATTTATACTTATACGTTTTAAATTTAGAAATGGTATATGCTCTTTTTTTTTTCAAAATCTTAATAATGAAGTTATTGGCTTTTTAAAACTAAAACTTAATTCATGATTAGATGGAAAAAGATATGACTTTTTTTAACTTCTCCATTTGCATTACTGTTGAGTTTTTTTTCCAATAAAGCATGTAAAATTGTATTTAATTTGTATTTTAGCATTTTATACTTACAGCTTCTACTGATAGTTTTACAAAATTCATTATCATTCAGTTGGTTTAGCAGTGCTGCCCTGTGAAGTTTATTCCAGCGATGGAATAGTGGGCTTGAGATTAAAGGTTGCTTAATTAATTCTCAGCAGAGTAAAGTGAGAAAAATCCCAGCATAATTCACGAATCTACTATGCTTAAGCTGTAGATTAGCTGCTCATAGGTCACATGACTTTCTTAGGAAAGATTCGGTGATTATTATTCTTCTTTGTTAGCAGAATTCAGTTTCTTTAAATTTGTAGTTCTCCCCCATGCAAATATGTTTCTAATATATTGATTACCGAATATAACAAATATACACTCGTATTTAGAATATATTTCACAATGGCTACATTTTACCTGCTACTGTTAATGAGTTATCGCTTTTAATTCTAGGGTGAACCATGGAAAAAAGAACTCTAAATGCCCTTATAAGTTTCCTATCCCTTCCAGCTGTATTTTGACCAGTCAGCCTCATGAGTAAGTCCGATGACATTTCCAGCTGGAGTATAATAGCTTGTCTCATGTCAATGTTTGATATAAAATTCTAAGTTAGTTATATTTTTTATTAAATTCTGTTTCTTTGCAATGTTTTAATTACATAACAATATATTTTAAAAAAGAATAATTTCTTAAAGGGTTAATTTTTTTAAAAAAATAAATTCATATTGAAGATAATAGTAAAAAAAATAAAAGAATTATTTATTGCTCCGGAATTTATAAGAAATATAAGCATCAGGGTAGCTGGGCCATAAATCATGAATATCCAGAATCTGCTACTCATACAAATGTACCATGCCACACAGAGGATTTAAAGATGTTTTACAATATAACAAAGGTCTGGAAAAAATAATATTTTTGTTGGCAAAAAAAAAAAAATCCGACAAAAAGTTGCAAGGATTGACAACTGAAAACAAGAAAGTAGGACTAAAGATAAATGCTAATAAAGTTGGAATTTTCCATGATTTTTCTAAAACAGAAATGAATTAGAAGAAGTTAATAACTGTAAATATCTTTGTCAGATTATTAATACAGATGAAAACATTGCTTGAAGTTTTAATAAATGAGTTCTAACAGTGCTTAATTGTAAATTTGGGACATGAATGCTTAACAGAAGCATAATGCAAAGACTATAAAACATAATAAGATACATTCTGGGGAATAACAAGGAAGAGTCACAAACAAACCACAAATAATGGATGAGCCAACATTTACAAAGTGTTTTTATTATGCACCACAAATAAAAAAAAAGCAAATAATATATTACTAACATTATTGAAAAAAAAAAAAAAAACAGATGCTAAAAGATATCTGGGATGGACAAGAATATAGAAGTGAATAGATTACAATCAAGAGCAGCAAACATAAAAATATAATAAGATAAATGCTAGGAATAACAAGGAGTCACAAACAAAATACATGGATAAGGAAAAAAAATATGTATCACTAACATGATTGAAAAATATGTACTGAAAGGTATCTGAGATGGATATGAGTATAGAAGTGAAAATTATAAACAAGAATGGTCCTCTACTCTAGTGCCATCTACCATAAAGTTTAAATAAATTATTATCAGATGGTAATACACTTTATTTCCCATACCCAGACCAGCTTCTGGGTTTTGCTTTTATCAATTAGAATTTGGGATTCAAAGTTGGAACCATTTTTGTTATATATCAAACAAAACTGCTTTTGTTTACATAATAATGTAATAAGTTAAAAATTTTAAGTCATGTTTTAGCCGTAATATTTTTGGTCAGAATAAAAAAATACTTATAGTTAGAAAAGAACAAGTTATTGATCTCATGCCAAATCTATAAAAGTTCACTGACTTCTTCAAAACCTTAAGAGTGCTTTAAGTTTTTATCTTCATAGTAAAAAAAAAAGTTTAAAAAATAGATACCAAAAAAGATAGCTTGCATTGGTTTCCAATTTAAATCCCCTGAAAATCCTCATTACAGTAATAAACTGTTCAACCAGTAGTCCCATTCTACAAACCTATCAATGGATGCAAGAAGTTTGGGCATAAAATCGCCATCTGGTGCCTACTCATCCAATATGTGCAGACTAGTTTCTGGCTTGCGACTTTCATCAATGAGGAGCTTTGGATCTGAGAGGAATGTACCTAGACTGGGTGACACTAATGTATAGAGAGTTTGCAACTGCTAATAATAGCTTGTGTAAGCATAGAAAATAATGATTGTGTCATATTTTGGTGGTTTTATACCATTCTTGCCTATGAGATGATGGTAATTGTAGTTTTTGATAAACCAAGGACATCAAAATGTATAGATGCTCAACTAGGTTCAGATCTCTATGACTATATAAGCGAATGAGCTTGGATTGTAGATATTAATGTGCTTTCATCTTGAATTCCTAGCTTTATAACTGATTAAATAGGTAAAAGATAGCTTCTGGAGGATCCTTAGATCTAGGTGCAGTGCTTTTAGATAAGTCACAAAGGTAGAAGCTAATCTGAAGATATTAGATGAGTAGGCACTAGACATCCATTAATTACTAAGGCTTGTGCTGGGTGGTACTACCATATAGAGAGTTTGATATGCTAATAATAGCTTGTGTAAGCATAGGAAATGGCAATTAAGTGACATTTTGATGGTTCAACTCCTCATTGATGAATGTAAACTCTACAACTGGAATAACGATCAAAAGGTCAACAATTTAGTAAAAAACTGATTAGTCAAACTTACAATAAAGTGGCACTAGATCAGAGATCTAATTTTTTTTATGTTATAATGTAGTAAGTGAAGGAATCAAGAGATGTTTGCTATGACAATAAAGTAACATTTTAAATCTCATTTTGAGACTGCCAGAGATCAAAAAAAAAATGATCGCAAATGAGTTGGATGGATGAGATATGAAAGCTTTCTAGAATGATGTGGAAAAAGATACTAGAAAATGGAGTAAACTTAGAGATCATAGCTTTTCAGGAGATTGATAATAATTTTTAAAAAATCACAATAATAATGTATAAAAATATACACAATACGTCTATCAGAAATGCATTGATGGTTTTATGGTTTTGCATATATATATAAAATAATAATCTAACAGATACAGAGTATTTTTCTAATTGGCTTTTATTTATTCTATGTAATAAAAGCTACTTTCAATAAAATAAATAATCAAATAGCTTTAACACTCAAGAGTTCATTTAAAATTCGAGAACCACAAGTATCTAACTAGAGGTGAATTGTGGACATAAGCTCTTTTTACTGCTATAGTATTGCACTAAACCATGACAAGCAATAAATTCAATGTTAAATCTTTACTGAAATTACAATTGATATTATATTCAATGTAAAACTTAAGCTGATTGAAAAAATATATTAAACAATCCAAATATCTAAAATAAGATTCCAAATAAAAAGTTTATTTTATAAAATATTTATAAAATGTCAGTGATAGATATAAAACCAAGAACAAATAGCAGAAGCTAAGTACCATAAATAGTAGAAATAAGTACCACATAATTAATAATACAGTAGTACGAAATATCTTACCATCGGTAATACTGTCCAAAATTGGATGTATATGTTGAGCTAATAAATCTGCATTCTGAATAGCAGCCAATGATAAATAGCTTGATAAATTACGACTTAATTCCTTATTACCTTTATGTAAAAATTTCACACCCACAGGAATAGCAACTTTCATTACTGATCGTTTGTCATAATTCTGCAAAAAAAAAAATAATCAAAAATTCTCATAAAATATAATAATAATTAAAATTATACATCACATTACATTCTACTAGACTTACAATGAATAAATGAAATTTTAATCAAACTACTGCATCAGAATAAAATTTACTACCATTACTAATTTCAAGTATTCGTACTGTTTAATTAGGTATAAATACCAAATCATAAATCCAGCAATATATAAATCCAAATATAAAAAAACAGCTATCACATTCATATACTTATATAAATTACACTTTGATTTACAAGTATGGAACTGCACTCGCAATAGTGACACCGATCATTTCTGATAAATAATTAAACTATTTAGTTATTAAACTAGAGATTATTCTTAAACTATTTAAAAAACTTTAAACCACAGTTAAAGATAAAAATACTAATATATGTAGACACTGGTGAAATATTCTAATTATGTTATAAGATTCAGAACTAAATAATAATTCCGCTTAGTACTTCTTTACTGTAACATTCAAAATTTTAATAATTTCATGTATGGGGATATCGTTCTTTCATGCATTAAGACAAACGAAAGTTGTGACTTTTTTATCATGTGATTAAAACTTGAATAATCTACTTCAGCCAAATTGTAGAAAAAAATGAGGGAGAGATAATATTTATTCTCCATTATTAGCAATAAAATAATTTTACTTCCTTGTCATACTATTCAAAGTTTAACAGTAATTCAACGTAACAGTTTTTTTAAACAAGGCAAAACTCTCCATAAAGCAGTGCCACCCTGTGCCAACCAGAGTAATCAATGGATTCCAGAAGGCTTGTGCATAAAATCCCTATCTAATGCCTACTCATCCAATATCCCCAGACTAGTTTCTGGCTTGTGGCCTTCGTCAGTGAGGAGCTTTGGATCTGAGAGCACTGCACCTAGATCTTAGGATCTAATGCAACCCTCCAGCAACCACCTTTTATCTCTACTTAACTATAAAACCATGAGAATGAAATTGAAAACACAAAAATATTTTCAATCTAAGCTCAATAGCTTAGTCATATGGGTCTGAACTCAGTTCAGCACCGATACATTTTGGTGTCTTTGGCTCTTTAACAACCATAGTCACCACTATCCTATTAGGCAGGATTGGTGTTAAACCATTACACTTCACATGATCACCATCTCTTAGCACATAATTGTTTATAAGCTATTGTTTCTACTAGCACATATTTGTTTATAAGCTACTGAGCTTAGATTGAAAATATTTTTGTGTTTTCAATTTCATTCTCATGGTTTTATAGTTAAGTAGACATAAAAGGTGGTTGCTGGAGGGTTGCATTAGATCCTAAGATCTAGGTGCAGTGCTCTCAGATCCAAAGCTCCTCACTGATGAAGGCCACAAGCCAGAAACTAGTCTGAAGATATTGGATGAGTAGGCATTAGATAGGCATTTTATGCACAAGCCTTCTGGCATCCATTGATTACTCTGGTTGGCACAGGGGGGCACTACTGTATGGAGAGTTTTGCCTAGTTTATAAACAATTGTGCTAGTATAAGAGATGGTGATCATGTGATGCTTAACAGTTTTTTTAAAATAAGAAAGTGGGATAACTTTTAAGTACTAGAGGCAAAGCAATTTTACTTCTTTGTTTTACCATTCAAATAATTCAGATCAAAATTAAAATTTTTCTTTCATTAGTTAATAAGACAATAAACTTTATTACTTTCAAAAATATTAATTACAGTATATCCATTATTTTGAAAAGTTTAGAAATATGTTTTAAATGATATACACACTTCATAAATGTGTTTTCAAAGTTCTGGTTTTACCAATGCATATTTCTTGTCTATTATGCCATACTGAAAACATCTATCTGTACAAAATCTCAGACACCCCACTTTTATTAGTTATGCTTTTATAAACAATCTCTTTTCAGGTGAGTTAGAGGTGCCTAACACCCGAACCTCCATATCCACATTACAATTTATAAATTATTTCAACTTACATATAGTTTGGAAAAAAAGTGTGGATTAGAATACTAATATAGATTGAGAGCCAAATGCACACCACTAAACAAGTAAACCATTAAATATTTTTCATTCTAATATTCCAGTCAAACTAGTGATGTCGTCTATAAAACCACAGTAAGATTTATTTAAACTAAATTAAGAATCTCTAAAAACTTTGAGTCAAATAATCATAAGTGCCATTGTGGAAAAGTCTTACTTTTCAACAACCTTATATAACAATCATTGCACAATGAACTGTCCCTGGATAATGTATTTGAATGCAGTTACTGTTGTTAGGAGGGAGTATTTCAGTATTGTTAATGCAACCAGGTGTGACTAGTTTAATTTGACTGACACAGTATTGGATAAGTTTTACAACCTTCTAGTGAGATCAAATAATCACCAGACTAAACAAAGGCTTTGAGAATGATTCTATCTGTATTAATGTTCTAAAAGGTTTATTCGATATTAAGATACATCAAATGTTACAAATTGCGATTTCATTAATAACAAAAACTTGCTGAATTTAAATATTGTTAAGCTTTCTCATATAAAGACTGCAGAGAAGATAAAATATTTCTACATTTTTTAGTGAAAAGATGATTGTTTTTCTCCCCAAACTGTCTATAACCCTATCTCTGACTTAATACAGATATTTTATAGTAACAAAATTCAGTTGCGCCATACCTTCATAGATTGTTTTCAATGCTTTTCCTGGCATGATGAAATATTGCAAACCATTTGAAAATGTCCATGTGATTTGTGGCTTTACTGCCATATACAGTATGAATTGTTTCAATAGCAATTTTACCCAATTTAAACAAAATTTGAAGTTAGCTCATCATTCCATAAACATTGTCACATTTCATATAAATTGTGATACAGACATGCTAGGGCCTATACACTTTTTGTGGTTAATAGCTGAACTATATAGCTGCATAATGTGTTTATTCAGTTGGATTTGCAGAAAACTTTGAGAACCAGTTCCCAATCATCTTTTCACTGGTCAATAAGTGAAAAATTAATAAATCTAACACCTTTTAAATACTTAGTCTTTAGGCTTTGCCATTGTCGCTTTTATGTATAATTTTAAATAATAGATTCTCCTATGTTTTTGTCATCTATTTACAGGCTTATGATGTTTTAATTGTTGATAGGCGGTAAGAATAATTCTAAGCAAATTATTATTTTTTTTAAAAATCAATCATAAAATTATATAAATGTTTTGAACATTTATACAGAAAATATAAACTTTATACATATTTTATTTATGGATTAGCATGCTTTTGACAATTTTGTCACATTCATAACGATGGAAGTTTTTTTTAATTAAAATCAGTCATTATGAAGTATTTTAATCAAAATATAAGGTGATTATAAAGTTGTTCAGCAATAAAAACATCCAATACAAAGCTTCTTTCTTCCTTTATCTTTCTTTCTCCCTCTTTGTGTGTGTATATATATAAACAAAAAAAGACTTATAAATCCAATAAAGTCTTTTTTTGTTTTTATATGTATTTCCTTTGGTTAGTTTGTTATATATTAATATTTATATATATACAGCTTAGGGATTTATAAGAATTCAATTTTTTAAAGTGACAGAACTGAGTATGATCCAAGGACTTCCCTTCCACCATTATAACAAATCAAAATATCTGATGATTTCAAAGCCAAAAACATACGAGCTGCAGAGATTAGTCAATTTTTTTAATCAATATATGACATTTAGAAATTTGGTGAATATTGTACATGGTACATGAAGATTTAATATTTCTTCAACTAATTGTATATATGAAAACAACTCACATACAGACATATATACTGGATGGCCAATTTAGGCATTGATTAGATTGACCATTTAATAATAGTAGTTATACCTTCAAATTTGGTGTTAATTTCAAATAATCAATTTGCCTCTCTAGCTGCCTTGTAATCAAAAAGTCCTCTATATACTCATTCATTCCCTCCACTTTTAAACCAAGCTATTTTCAGTCATTTAGGTCATTTTATAACCTTACCATCATAAGGTTTTCATACTATCAACCATTTCTCTGCACTAACTGGGATAACGGATTAAAGCAATCACATTTCATTTCTTAGTTACAAGTATCAATATTAAGCCAATAAACATCACTATTCCAATAATTTGTACACAACAGAATTCTTAGCCTAAGATGTAGATGCAGTGCTCTCAGATATAAAGCTCATCGCTGATGAAAGTCAAAGCTGTAAACAAGTTTGGGGATATTTGATAAGTAGACAGTAGATAGGTATTTTATGCACACACCTTCTAGAATTCATTGATTACTATGGGCTGCACTGGATGGCACTACTGTTTTAACAGCTTGTGCAAACATAGGAAAGTGGTCACTGAAATACAATGATGAGAACAGATTGAGCAAACCAGAAGCTATCAGGTGTAGTCAATGAGAAACTAAATTATAACCTAAAGTTTCATTCATCAAAAGAGTAAAGGCGTGGGAAGCAAATTTAGGGTTCCTTTTTACAAATGTGAAAGGACTTAGAAAATGTTTGTCTTTGACGTAATATCTCAGTAGGTAACTATGCTTGTCAGACGATTGCTCACAAAAAGAATAAAAATATTTTTTTTAACATCAACAGTGGTGCAAGACAACTGAAAGAAATGGTGATTATACCCCCCCCCCCCAAATAGAAATACATGAATTGGCAGTCAATGCTTAATTATGGACTCTTTAGAACCTGAATGGAGGAACTCCTTACAGTTAAAAAGATATCAAAATTAGGTGTTTTTTTAATTATAAGAGCAAATTATCAACGGAAAAATGACTTGAATTATGTAGGATTATGGACTCTTTAGAATCTGAGTGGACAAATTTCTTACAGTTAAAAAGATGTCAAAACTAGGTGTTATCAATTAAAAAATGACTTAAATTAGGTTGGATTAACCTTAAAATCTAATTTGGTAATGTTTGGGAATTTCTAGATGAATCAGTGATATCCATATTTATTTTTCCAGGATTTATACTCCAATGTTAATTTCAGAAAGTTCAAAGAAAAAAAATAGTTTTTTTTTGCACAACCTCAATTGTTTCTTTTTAGATCTAGTACTACTTATATTTCAGTAATCCTTCTAATAGTGAAAATAATAAACAAATGGTAAAACTGTTAGAAAAAAAATTATACTGGCTATAAATCTATGGATCAGCTGACTTAGTATTTAGCAGCAAATCTTCTTTTTTTCATACTACAATCATGCCATCAAGTGTAAGCCCAAGTAGTTAATAAATGCAAGTACATTAATAAATTCCTATATCAAAGAACTTTGTATGACATTAATTTTCACCAAAGAGTTTGTTTTTAAATAGATCATTCATAATCTAATTTATTAATATATTTATATATCACCATAATAAAAATATTTTAATTTTTAGGGATTAAATTTTTAAAAATCAGCCATGTTATTTTTTTAAAATAAATAAATAAAACCAAAAAAAGTTTACAGAACTATTAATTTATTTAATACAAGAAAAGCTTCTTTTGACTATATTTTATTGCTCTCAATACAAGAAAAGCTTCTTTTGACTATATTTTATTGCTCTCATTAGCATAGCATATATATTATTGTGGACATATATATATCTTTAGTGTCTATATAAATATATTGTACCATAAATAAAAATGGGATTCCATCTTTATCGTTAAAAGGAGGTTGCCTTGACAACTGTTTGAATTTGTTGATTGTTCTTCATATTGAGATTGTCTGTGTTGATTGATTTTAATGAATATATGCATGTGTGTGTTATGATGAACTAGAATTATAAAATATAATTGAATAATTTTTTACTAATTTTTTTTATGATAGATTTGTCAATAAACATAAATTAATGTTGTACTGGAAATTAAAATAAGTATATATGTATAAAACATCTGTCATTTGTTATTTTAATTCAAGAAAACTAGAAATAAAATAGATTTAAAGGAAATTAAATCAAAGAATAAAACATTTCGCAGTTTATTTATCTAATTGATAAAATATATATCAAAATTAGAATTGGAAACACTTACAATTGAACAATGTAATAAATTTATAAATATATAGTTAAAAGATTAATCTTTTAACTGATCCTAAACACTTCAATTAGTATTAAGCTCATAACACTTTAGAAAAAAAAAATATTTAGATGTATTAAAGATTTTTGTTTAACTTTTTAAAGAAGTAATACAACTTTTTGAATGTAAATTAACTGATTAAATTGGAGAATTGTTCAATTTATTACATTAGTAATTCATTATTTACGAGAATAATCTTTCAATTAAAATACAATAAGCCTGTGCAATGTAGTATTTTAAATCGTAACATGACTGCATTGTCGCTGTTTTATTTGAATATGAATTTAAACTAACAGAACATTTGATCATGACAGTCTCCTACAGTATAACAATATTCCGCCTATCTGCTTTAACAGTTATTATAAGCTTGAATAATCAACTGGTAGTGCAAATTCCAAAAATTGATCTAATCATGGGGATTAAAGTGTATTATCATGAATGTTGATTATTCAAGTTTATGGTAGATGGCGCTAGGCTAGAGAAAGAAGAAATGCTTTTGTTAGTAAATGTTTTCACATTTATGATAGCACTCTGATTATCAAATTCAAAGCTTTTTTTTATTAGAAAGTTTTCAAACAATTACTCAGATTACGTGAGCTTATGATAGATGGTGCTAGGCTAAAAAAAGAAGAAATGCTTTTGTTAGTAAATGTTTTCACATTTATGATAGCAGTCTGATCATCAAATTGAAAACTTTATTAAGAAATCTTCAAGTAAATTACTTGTTATATCTGTCTGTGCGGTCAGCAAATAACTATATTTCTACAGTTCGCTAAAGTTCAATTTCCATGCTGTTCTCTCGCAACGAATGGTCTGCAACGAATGCTCTCCAACAAATGGTCTGCAACGAATGCTCTGCAACAGATGTTCTCCAACAAATGCTCTCCAACGGATGGTCTGCAACGAATGCTCTGCAACGAATGCCCTGCAATGAATGCTCTCCAACAAATGCTCTCAATATCTCCGCTGCGGTCTCCCCCATCTCTGTGGGCTCTTTCAGCTACACCTGTGGACTATATTTCCACTGGGCACTGGTTATTTACCGCAAGCACTGACGCAAGATATCTCTACTCGAATTGAACAGATGTCTACTGGCGTTGTACCCTAAATACTGCCCTGCATAGTTGTTACCCAGTCGTCTTATCGCTTCCTGATAACTGCAACAATTAATACACCATCCAATAAGGTATCGTCTCTTATCCAGAAATATTTGCAATCACCAAATATCTCTTGGAATTGTCGATCGCCATTACGTCAATGCCTTAATTAAATTCCACAGTTATCAGCGCGTGATCTAAAACAACCTCTCAAATAAATTCTAGTTTTTTCTGGAGTGCACAAACATGTCTGCCATTTTTACAAAACACTACATTACTCATACAATTTTTATTGCAGCAAGATTGTGTTGGTTTCATTATTATTATTATTTTTTAATAGGATTTAATATATTAATTTTTGATTTCAGACAAAGATAAATTTGAAATATAATTATTTATTCTTTTCCACCATCAGCAGGTGAAACATTATCATTATTATTATTATTTTACTTATTTTCTTCAATTTTAGCTGAACAAATCACTTCCCAAAGAAAAACCTAAATATAAATGTTTGGTTTTTATATTGAATATAGATATGAAATCTGTACTTTTTTTTATAATAGACTATTATTTAATGAAAATAGAAGATTCATTGTTATTTGCCATTTTCTGAAATTTATATTTGCTTTAAATAATGAAATTGACAATCTTTTATTTTTAATTGAAATTTTTTTTTCTTTAGATTGAGTATTCATATAGTAATTATAAACATGAATTTACTCAATAATAATCAAATGATTTATAAAAAATTTGTTGAAATAACAGAGCTGTGTCCACCCAATGGACCTTAGTTTCAGAGTCTGTTGATGTACCACTACACTAAATCAGGCAGAGCAATTTATTTAGTGACACTAATTACTTAATTAACAATAGATTCTTAATTGTTGTCTAAAGTTTTGCATAAATTACTTAAAAGAAAATTGGAATAAACAATAACTTATAAATGCAAATTACATTTCATAATTTAAATAAATAATAATAAAGCTCATTATAATGTCCCTTGATTTCACTCTTGAATTAAACCAAATAATAAAATTATATATATAAACATTTGTTCAACAATAAACATTCTTTAAATTTCATCTAATTCTTTACTAATTGGAATACGAAGAATTAAAGTAATCTCAGTATAAAAAAATTGCAAAAAAAAAAAAAATCTCTTAAAGACAATAGTCCTGAATAAAAAAAATTAAATCTGCATATAAAAATTGAATTTTTTTCCCCATGATCCTTCTCTCTTTCTGTTAAATATATAAATAATATTATAATCACTCATAAAATTAATAACAAAATTATACTGAACAATAATATTAATTTTGTGACCTGCAACAAAGATTAGAATTATAAAAAAATAATTAGCTATATCAACAAAATAATATTATTAAGCTAATATTTCAAACCCAAAGCAATGATTGGATGAGAAATGAAGCTTCATTTGTAGCAATTAATAAACAAATAAAAGCCAATAATTACATAAAATTCATACATCCTATTGCAGCGAAAACATTTCATTTATGAAGTAAAGAATCCTAAGATAAGCAATTTATTTATAGTATAGTATCAGCTGCTGAATTTGATCATTATGAATATGACCTTATAGGTTGAAAGCATTTCTCCGCTATTTATTATTTAAAGTTTAAATAAATTAATCTTTCCTTTGGAAGTGAAGAAAAAACTTTTCATAGAATTACATAATAAAAGAAAAGAAGTAAAAATTGTTATAGAATTAAAGAATTGTAAACTATAAATGATGTTAATATATATGGATAAACATCTTTACCATTTTATTACTTCAATCAAAAATTAAAAAATCTTAATCATGGTGAAAACGTTGGTCTTAATACAATCCATTAATTAAAATTATTTGCCTAAACATTTACTGAATAAAAGAAAATTTTTAAAAAAAAAAAATCTGTCAAAACTGGATTTTCTCACAAGTATAGTGAATAGATCTTGTAATCTTGAAGAATGATCTTTAGACTTTCCAAGAGTGATAAGTCAATAGCAAACCACTGTATAGGTATGCTATAGGACTTAAGTTTTTAATTAAAAAATGCACATCTCGTATACTTGTTTCCCCCTATTCTAACAAGTCTGCAAACATTGACAATTAGTTCTTTTAAAAATTTATTTTATTGGAATCAAAATTCATTGTTACTATAGCAATAAGTAGTGATTGAAATATTAGGCAATAGACTGTGAAATGTTTTGATTCAAATAAAATAAGTTTTTTTATATATATAAAAAGAAATAGTGATTATGAAGAGTTATTAGATTATTGAATACATCATGGATTAAGTTTTGGAAAACCAGAAGAATACTTATGCATAGGATGGGCTTCATTTTTTTCATAATCGATTTAAATACCTTATGAATATATAAAAATAATACTGCAGTCAACATATGAACAAAAGTAAATACAGTACTCATGCTAATATATTGGCATGAAATCCTACAAGTAACTTAAAGACCAATTATATGGTACTACATAGCATGGAAGTAGAGTTCATCATCAAAACTATCTAATTGTCCACTAATTCCAGATTTATATGACTTCCTGAATTTTAAGCTCTATATGGGAAATTCATCTTCTTTGCAAGCTAAAGTGATAGAATTATAATCTAGTTATTAACACACACCCAAATCCTCTTCAACAAAACTCTGAACTATATTTTGGAAGGAAAGATCCAAAATATAATTTTTAAATACCATACAATAAGATACATGTATTATTATTGTCAGAAATTTATACACTTTGTGACATTAAGTAAATATGTCCTATGTAGGTAAAATAATGCAATGTATAGATTACTATATGCTATTGCATTAAAAATGTTCAATTTACTCAGCTGATACTATTTCACACACTTCATACATTTTTCTCAATGTCTATATTTAATGTCAGTTTCGATTGGCTAATAGCCTTTTTCAGTTCTAATTACAAATTGTTTTCAAAAAACAAAAACTAAATCTGTTAGTATGGAGTTTGAAAGAAGATCTGCATAAGATTAGTACCCAATCAAAATTCATTAAATAAGAAGTGCATTATGAAAATTGTTTTTTTATTTTATTTCAGATACTATAAGAACAAATTCAACACCACAACTAACAAGTTCAATAATAAACATCTGCCCACAATCAATATGTCAATCCTGTGAGATACTGGCATAATTCAATGTGAAATGATGTGTACTATACACATTTTTAAATAAAGTCATTTATTAATGATTGCTTATTAATGAATACATAGAAAATTCATTTCATATGCATATTTTTAATATGACAATTTATACAATTGATCATATGCATAACTTTGACTAACTTGTCTTTTTCTTGAATTAAAAAGTCATGCTTTTGCATTTATCTTTAATAACAAACATGTCTATTTTGGAGATTTGTTCAGTTGGCCTTTTCCAAAGATTTGTATGATTTTTTACAGGTTATTTATACATCCATGAAAAGTTATCTCTATCCTAGAGCTATGTTCTGTAATTTTAATTTATTAATGGCTAGCAAGTAGTAATGCTATAATATTAACAAACCCAAACCGATTTCTGGATTTTTCCTTTATCAGTGAGGATTTAGAATTCAAAACTGGAAGTAATGCAATTATGCATTCAATAGTTACCAATTGCTTCTTTGCATAAAATTTGAGATCACTAAAATATAAATCCTCAATGATGAAGGCAAAAACCATAAAGTAGCATGGGGATATAGACATTATAACAGTATCACTAGATGTTTATTGATTACTTAAATTTACAGTAGATAGATGATTTTTAGAGTACAGGAATAAAACTAATTTTAGAATGATACATTTCTTTAATATGCCAATACTGTCAGTTGATGATAACCATTTCAAATAAAGAATTTTGTTCTTCACACTTTAATCAATGACACAATGGTGAATCTTCAGAGCTCAAGGTCCATGGATTGTGGAATCAGCCTTGCTACTTCCAGCGCTCAAATTTATGTACTCCCAAGCAATGAACTCTTTGTTGTTGGTTTTGTAATGTTCAAACTCTTTAAAAACTACCAAGAAATAAATCATTTTATCTTACCTTTGTTGGTAAAGTAGCAGACTCTGGAGTTCAAAGTTTATGAATCATAAACTAATTCCATCACTTCTAGTACTTGAATTCATGAATTCCCAAACTATACACTATTTAATTATACATACATCAAAGAGGTGAATTTGTCATTATTATTGCACTAGGAAAAACTACAAATAACATTTCTAACATCAAAATCACAATTGGGTGCAAAAATGTTATCAACAACCTAATTCAAGAGATACATCTCAATTATCAAAAAGTGATAATGACATGATAGAAATATTGTTCTAAACAAATGTCTTTTTCCAGATCCAAGGATCTTTCTAGATGTTGCTAGAGTCTCATCAATAGATCCAGGACAATTGACAGTCATTGTTCTCGTCTGCTTCACAACGGTAATAAATGTAGACAAATGCAAAACACAAAAATAATGATTATTAAATGTATGACTATAGTGGTAGAATTGAAGAACTTAATAAAGTCTGGTAACTTATTAGTATATAATATAGTAATTTAAATTTAATAAAGTCTGGTGAATCTATCCCCTGATATCAATCTATGCAGGTTTCTTTATAAAATTCTATTAATAGCTAGGCTGTCAAAAAAATCATGTTAAATAAATAGCCTAATCTACAATACACACATATATACATATACACACACATAAGACAGTGGATGATTGTGATATAGTGGAGTAGAATAAGAAATGCAATGATAAAAACCAAACAACGTGTATTATCATCATCTCCTTATCCTTCTTCAAATGCTAATGTCTATCTGATTATTGTGTATAAATTACATCAGCAGTCTTCATGCTTAAACAAACCAATAGAATATCAGCAATCTGTTGTCAGGGCAACATTACAATTAAACAGTAAATAGAAATCCATTTATTCTTAATTATAAATGTTGTCAACAAGTTGCTAATATATTATTAATTTGTTTAGGTGTGAAGGCTGTGGTGATTTAATTTTTTAAAATATATACAATGTGGTCATTTAAAGAAATTGCAAAATAGTCTATAAAGAAAATTATATTAAGATATTAACTAAAACAATTATCAATTTCAAAAACTAACAATGACAACTATCTGGCTTTGATCAGAATTTATTGAATGTTCAACACTGTAATAGAGTAGTAGATTCAGGGGAGTAAAAGTTCATGAATTTATTCTCATCTAAAGAAAAAATTGTTTGAATCATTACGTGAAATCACTGCAGTCTATTTTTTGATGATCAAATGTAAGTGACCTCCCATGCATCAGACCATGTGATTATATAACTCAAGATAAAAGGTTATTAAGACCAAATCAAATATGAAATCCTGAATTTACGATTACCATTACCAATACTATTTGAGGATATCAAATCCCTATGATCTATTTCTAAGACTAGAATATAAAACTATTAAATATTAAAAAAAATATTTAGCCTTAATTCCTTCAAAACATTGTCTTTTTCAGAAGCTGTAGAACTTTACTTTCCTACAGTGAGTAATAATAATTATTAGAACATTTAAAGATAGTTACTAAAGTTTTTTAATTCATCTTTATCAATCATTTGCGAATGAATACACACACACACATATATGCTGGTCCATTATTCTGTTTATTTGACATTTTGTGGTGCTAACTTTTAAGTTGTCCTACAGAAAACTTTTCTTTTTGAAATACTTCCCAATACCTAATTGTAGGTCTCCAAAGTATTCAACTCTCTGATAGTTTCCCAATGAAAACAATCAATAATGCACTTCTTTAGAATGCCTTTGAAACCTTTCTAATGAGACCAGGCTTAAGTTCATCATACAATACTCCTTTAAAAAGTTTTGTATTGTTTATTTCACATGTCCAATAGAATGAACATGTGATTTTGCAATAGTAAACCCTATTTAGCAAGTTGAAGAAGATATTGATTGACTCCATGATCATAATATTGTATTTTTAAGTTTTTGTGGAGTTCCTTAAATGAAAATTTTTACAAGTCTTTTAGGATGCCCATGTCTCACTTCCATATAATTAAATAGATAAGGCAAGCTCTAAAGACAATTAATTTAATTGCAGTAGTTATTTCAATGTGAAGAAATACTGTATCTTTTAACTCGAGCTTGTGTTGGATCTCAACATCTCAGTCCATCTTTCTATTTATAAAACTACCAAGGTATTTAAAGTTGTTTATTTATGCTCAAGTTGAAAACTATCCAAGTTAAAAATTCCTGAGGATTTTTCTTCCATCATTGGCTAATAAAGAATTGGAGTTTTTTGAACCTTAATTGTTGAATTAAAGTCTTATATGAACTTCTTATTTTTACTAAGTTATATTAAAATTTTCATCATCAAATCTATAGCATCCTGATTCACTAATTAGATCACCTATCAACAGTTTCAAAGATCACAATCTTGAAAGTGAAAAATAATGTTGGAGCAAATATACAATTTGTTTAAAATCAGTTTTCATTTGAAAATGCACCAGATTTTGTATATCCTCTCATTCCAATATATTAAAGCTGTAGTAGGAATTTAAAAATTATATTAAAAAACCAAAAAAATATAGCAGTTTAACTAACATAACAGTTGAATGAAGAATACTTTTAGCCTAAAAGTTAGGAGTACCCCCCCCCTTCTCCTTAAAAAAAAAATCATTAGAGCACTAAAATCGAATAAAAACAAAATTATTAAATACAAGTAATTATTTACCACACTTTTTTTTAAATGAATATTGGTAGGAATTTTGATTTTTATTATTATTGCTTCATAAATTATCAAAAGCAGTTGTTTCCTCTTCCTCAACATTTTAATCTTTGATCTTCAACGTTGTTTCTGTGAATCAGTTTTATTTTTCTTCTGTATTAACAGTTAGTTTATATTTGATTCCACAGGAAATAAACGACCAGGAGCTTTTTTTTTTTTTTTTTAGAAAGCTGGAGGTATTTCATCAAAAGATTTTTTTAAACTTTATTACTCACTACTAAAATACACTTGCATTTTTTTTTTAAAAAAAAAATTCTTTCTAAAATGCCTTTAGAAAAGATTATGAAGAAAATAAATAACTATATTCTGGACGCTAGGAATATGGCGTATGCAAATGATTTCCACGAACTGTATTTTATTTTTTAATATAAAGTAATCATTTTATATAAAATAAAATTGTAAAATTATATTTGTATAGAGTGATTGACTGCATTCAGTTTGTGCAAATTATGTAAAAGGAATTAGCATTAACATTTATTTTTTGTCAGTTAAATGTTCGTAAACGTTCGTATTTTTTACACTGCATATGTATAAATGATGCACATATAGACATAAATACAAAACAAACGATTCTTATATAAGAATAACTTAAAAAGCTGATAAACTAATTATTGGACAATCCTCGGCTTTAGCAAAGAATCAAACACCAAATCATGTCAATCCCATAACAAGTCTGTTTCATTGCGATTGGTCAGTCTTTAAGCAAAGCACATAAGAAGCTTGAAAAGATGAACAATCAGCTACTCGTGTCCTTTTCAGGTGTCCTCACAGTGCTTGACTTTACAATATTTTGTCTAAGAACTATCACCTGTATGTGATGTATTAATTAAAACCTGACGTGATACTACCCAGAACAATGGATACATCGCTGAGAAATAATTATTTGCTTAGAACAACAACAATAATAATCATTGTTGCTAACAACATACTTCGTGCTCGCGTGAGATATAAAATAGGTATACGGAATTATTAACTTGCAGCTTATGCAAAGAACGATCTGCTAGTAGTATTAATTAATTATAAAGTAGAGTGAACACTAATTTGTTAAGGTGCCAGTTGGACATTTAAAGGTTGGAGATAATTTATTGTTTAACCTCGACGATTAAATAAACCAATTTGGCGCAGTCGATAGGATAGAACCTGTAAAAGAAAACATTAAACGTAATCAGCAATGGCCACCATGTTCCAAATGTCAACAGCAGAATTTGATATCGAGAACACTACCAACTGGTCACTATATGTTAAACATGTGGGAAAATTTTTCCTTGATAACAATATCAAGGAAAACAACATAAAGGTGGCCATATTACTTGGATTTTCCGGAATGAAAGTGCTAGAGATTGCAAATTGTCTATATGAACCGGCAGAGCCTGAAATGTTTCAATACGATGAAATTGTTCAAAAATTAACAGAACATTTCTGCCCTCTTCCGTCGAAACATGTCGCTAGAATGCATTTTAGAAATCGACGGCAACTGAAAGCAGAAACTTTTAATGAATTTGACACAGCGCTAAGGGAACTAGCAAAAATTGTGTCTATGGACAATTTTTAGAAGAGGCCCTGTTGGTGCAGTTATGGGGCATATACAACACTAAATTCCATGAACACCTACTAGCCGATTCAGAGTTAAATTACAAGGATGCCATTAAAAGAGGAATTGCATACGAGTTTGTGATGAACCAAGCTAAAGAATATCTGGATATCATGCCATCGGTAAATTTTTACCAATCAATTAATAAAATCATGAAACGTGGAAATGAAATGTCAAAACAGGAAAGAGTAAACAATATATAAACAAACTATTACTGCTGCGGCAAATCGGGACATATCGCTCGAAATTGTAAGAAAAATCAAGAGCATTGTACAAATTGCGGAATGAAAGGTCATCTAGCAAAAGTCTGTCGTAAACAAAAACCAGAAAATACAGACAAAAGAAACCTTAATACAAGCATTAAAAATTTAAAATGTAACGAAGCAGAATTCAAACTGTCAATACTCATCGAAGGGAAATACGTTAGAATGGAAATTGACAGCGGCTCCAGAGTTACATTAATGTCCCTTAGCGATTGGGAAGTTCTCACTGTGCAAAGAAACGTTATACGTAAAATGGAAAAAAACAATATAAGCGCCAAAGACGTAAACAGCAATACGATGGTAATAGTTGGAATGGTAAAAGTTAAATTAAACTCAAAAATAAGAAAATTACCTCTATACATAGTCTATAAACAAGTAAAGCCATTAATAGGCCGGAGTTGGTTTAGACCACTCGGAATTACCATAAACGAGATTAAAAAAGTCAATGTGGAAATCAACTACATAGACAACTGGAATTCATGGATAAATAGTAAAAAAGTAGCAGAGTGGACAGATAATGATTCAGGATATCAATTGCTTATAAAATGGATTAGTAAAGGGTGGCCCAGCAAACGACCAAAGAACTTATCACTGGCTTTCTGGAATGCTCGTTCAAGCTTATCAGTCTGAAAAGGGTGCATACTAAATGGAGACAGAGTTATAATATCCTCGCAGGGCCGGAATCAGGTGCTCAAAATGCTGCACAATGGTCACCCAGGAGTTGTTCGGGCAAAAGCACTCGCCAGAAGCTATGTTTGGTGGCCTAAGATAAATGAGAACATTGAGTCCTTCACAAAAACATGCACAGCATGTCAATCAAATGCCCACAAAGAATATAGTTCATGGTTACCAGCTAAAAATGTGCTGTCCAAAACAGAAAATAAAACATTCATAGCTGGAGAAAAAGTATGGTTTAGAGATAGTCTACACAAGCGACACATAAACCACATACTCCATCGCAGTTCTCCAAGCTGGGAGAACAATAAACCCAGTGGAAATAAAATCATCGAACCGGCAGAGACAAAATCAGAGATAGATAAACCAAGATCACCAAGACCTCAGAGAAAAAAACAGTCTCCCATATTCTTAAAGGACTATGTCCACTAGAAAAGAGAAAATGCTATGTTGGACTATAGAGAAAACAAAATGTATTTCATGTTACTCCTAGTTCTGTGTAGTGGGAGGAGAAGTGTGATGTATTAATTAAAACTTGACATGATACTACCCAGAACAATGGATACATCGCTGAGAAATAATTATTTGCTTAGAACAACAACAATAATAATCGTTGTTGCTAACAACATACTTCGTGCTCGCGTGAGATATAAAATAGGTATACGGAATTATTAACTTGCAGCTTATGCAAAGAACTATCTGCTAATAGTATTAATTAATTATAAAGTAGAGCAAACACTAATTTGTTAAGGTGCCAGTTGGATGTTTAAAGGTTGGAGATAATTTATTGTTTAACCTTGACGGTTAAATAAACCACTGTAATAGACCTACTGTGAGGTTGAGGGTTTTCAATATTTAAAGTGGTCATTGGCTTATGCTCTGGCTTCTATTAAAATGTATATGTAGTAATATAGATAAACTGGTGTTAAATTCTTTACTGCAGAGCAAAGATCTCCGGCAGTCTCTCTTAGTGTAAGTGCAAAAGATGGCAGCACCACTAAGGTTGCTAATTCGCAGGCAATAGGAGTCCATCTTTGATTTATTCTTTAATCAAAAGTAAGTAGATACTCATTTCTGACCAATATTAGATGGGTTAGTGATTGACTATGGGCCTATCTGAAAACAAAATCCCAAGCCATTTAAAAAAAATTCAAATTTACTTAGTCCAAATTTGAATCCAGTTTATAAGAATACTGTTTTAGCAAATCCTTATTTGTAACATTCATTCTTTAAAAAACACATAAATAATTATTAATCACATTTTATATTTAGCACAGCATTATGCTGTTGCACATGCGCTTTGAAGATGTGGTTGAGTGTTAGTATTCATTCATTTATAGTTAAAATCTTCAAAGCGCATGTGCAACATCGTAATGCTGTGTTAAATATTACAGTTTACAAACATCGCGCTATAAAAAAAAAAGATTTATTTAATCACATTTTATTAGAAAATAATATTATATTTTTAACTTTAGTTATATTCTTTAAATTTATCAATATACAAATGTATCTACCTTTATTTATTATATGTGCATGATAATCATGTTCCTCTATTAACTTATATATGCATGACAATCATGTTCCTCTATTAACCTTATTGCTTGGGAGTTTGTGATTACTGGAAGTGGCACTGCATGGATCTTGAACTCCAAAACCTGCAACTCTATGACTAAACCAAACAATTCAGGGCATTAATCTCTTATATTTTGAATTAACAAGACCTCATTAGTTAGGCAAGTTAAATATAACTTCCTAAAGGCCATATATCATTGTTCTGTGTTTGTACCTTGCCACTAAACAAATTACTTTACGGTGTTGTATTATTTAGAAAATCCTTTTATTTATAGTATTTATTTTTTAATAAGAATATATTCTATCAGAGTATGTAGACAAGTGTCAACTGTTACAGGAATAAATCTTAACAATATTTGTTATTTTGCTGATCCAGGCTTTTGATATTGCAAGACTACAATCAATACTAGCATATATATTAATAAATGTTACTGTTTTTTTTTATTAATTCAGAAATTATTACATATTTTTTAACCTTAGATATAAAAACAGGCAAAACTCTCCATACAGGAGTGCCACTCAGTGCAAGCCAGAGTAATCAATGAATGCCAGAAGGCTTGTAGATAAAATCCCTATCTAGTGCCTACTCATCCAATATCCCCAGACTAGTTTTTAGCTTGTGGCTTTCGTCAGTGAGGAGCCTTGGATCTGAGAGCTATGAGCAAGCATAAGAAACAGTGATCATGTGATGAACCTTAGATATGCATTTTAAATTTATTAAAGATCAAATATATCAATAACACTTTATTACCATGCATAACAATCTCTTTTCATCCATTTCTGCTCATGCATATATTCTCTACAGACCAAAGTTAAGTTTTAAAAATATTACTTCTTTGAAGTTTACATTTAAGATTTAAAAAAATAAAGTAATATTTAGTGTTTTCCTGAAGGTTTGTGATGATGGTATTTTAGTTGTACTGTACTTATATATTGTATTTTTTCCATCATCTAATATAAAGTACTGAATGTCTTTAGGAAAATTAAAGGAGAATAATATCTCTTCAAACTAACCTGTGTTATTACTAACAGTTGAATGTACTTGGAAAATGTAAATAAAGTTAATTTTTTCTAAAGACATTCAATACTTTATATTAGATGATGAAAATAGTCAATATATAAATACAATGGTAATATCTATTATTTATATGAACCTTTCTAATGATCGTTTTATTTGTATTTATATGTTGGACTATTTTTATCATCCAGAATTAATGATTAAATGTCTTTAGAATAATTCAACTTTAAACTTTTCAGACACATTTAATAGTTAGTAAGAGAGCACATTTTAGTAAGAGCACAAAGATTAGTATAAAAACCAGCATTTCCAATGATATTATCCTCTTTATTTTAAATGTTCCTGTCTGACTAGTGACAATATTAGCATGGAAAGTGAACTTGAAGATTTTTATATTCAAGAATATTCAATTTAAAATGACACTGTAACTTTAATGAAGCTAATCAATATACATAAATCTAAATGCCCCAATTCCCATTCTAGTAGCACTCTCACTGGTCAGACCAAACACATCTGAAGAAGAGAGTAATACTACTCAAAATGTTGTACTACACACTAAACTTTATGCTATTATCAAAAGATGAATGTATTTGAAAAGTTTAAATATAATTTAAATTTTTCATAAGGCATTTAACAAATAATTTTACACGAAGTTCATCATATAATTGCATATAATATCTAACTTTAAAAAAAAAAAAAAACATTCATCATCATTTATATGATCTATTAAAAGATTGTTAGTGAATTAGCCAGAAAAAAAACAAATTTGAAAACCGAATTTCTGCATAAAGCTAAAATGAGTAATATTAAAAAAAAACAAAAACACACAAAATGAAACAAATTTCATCATTGAAAACTGATTCAAAGTTATATATATATGTTAATTAATTATTAAGTTTTATTTATACAATCCATTTTTCTGTTTTCAAAAAAACAAAGTTCTTTTATATGAATGCTGACGAATGGGAAAACATGCGACAGATTCAGAAATTAATTACAATGATCAATAAAATCTAGATAAAATTTGATCTCTTCGTCTATTAAAAATCTATTTTGAAATATGCATTTTTTCTACAGTACAGGCTTTTTTATACCTGCACTTCTATATGCAATATGTAGGTGGCTTGAACTCAGACTTTCACACGACCTTCAACTATCCATGTTATCTTATACTGCTCGTAAACTTGATCACACACATGTCAAAAAGATAAATAATTACCAATACACGTATTTCGTGCTAAACCAGCACTCGTCAGTTGGTCCAGATTATCATCTCCATACATATATACAATCAATGTTCAGCTTTATATTAAGATAGCCAATTTTCATACTTTAATGAACAGGCTTCAAACCACTCCACCCCACAACTCTTCAACCATCCATTTCATTGAAAATCTGATGATGGAATGCTTAAATCCCACCTTTGTGCCAATCTTCTCATCCTATCCATGTTAGCCATAAGTCAATCTGACCCCTTATGTATAGGACATAATCCATTTACATACATATACAAGGGATGGGCAGACATTAAAACACTATATTTTGAAATATGCATTTTTTCTACATACAGGCTTTTTTATACTTGCATTTCTATATGTAATATATAGGGGGTTTGAACTCAAACATTCACATGACCCTCAACTATCCATGCTATCTCATACATGCCGAAAAGATAAATAATCACCGACATATGTATTTCATGCTAAACCAGCACTCATCAGTTGTTCCAGATTATCATCTCCACAACACATATATACAATCAATGCTCAGCTTTATATTAAGATTACCAATCTTCATACTTTAATGTACAGGCTTCAAAACACTCCACCCCACAACTCTTCAACCGTCCATTTTATTGAAAATATGATTACAGTTTTTCTGAATGATTTATTTTAAATCATTACTGATTATTCACTTATTCAGTGAATATTCACTAAATTAGAGTTCAAACCATGAATAATAGCAAGCCTTACTTGTACCATGTACACATTTAATATATCAACACAGACATAATACAATTAATTTCTAAATTGTATATAAAGCTGATAATTAAGCTATAGTGAATTTGCATGTTATTTCTATAAATAATCATTAAATTGCTTCTTATTTAGAATTTTTAGTAGGTTTACATTCTATCAGTTTTAATACATCTTCATTTATTTTCTCTGGTCCCTCGATTAACAGTGGATTGAGAGTTCACTGCATTACTTTTTTCCAAAACATTTAAATAATTCCCAACACGTTAAAAAAATATTTAAATATGGAAATATTCCTTTAGAAGTCATTTTAATTATTTACCTTCTATTTGTAATAAAAAAATCACTTATTCAGAAAATCATTTAGATTTAGCCCTAAGTAACTAACTGTCTTCTTTTAAATAGCCATGTGCTTAAAATGATAGATTTTAAATATTGGTCAATTTTTGTGAAAATTGACAGCATACAAAATAAAATAAAGTTTTTATTTATACCATCAAACTAGTTTTTATTCCTTACATGACTATTACAAAGATGTCTCCTAATTTTCAGATGTGATACGGCTACTTCTTTATCAAAGTCTGGAATCTCTTATCTTAATATATTCAAGAAAACCTTGTTAGCCAACTTACTTTTTCTTTCCATTTCCCATCCTAAGTTTTTACCATATTCTTCTCTAACCTGCTCTATCCCATTTTCACATCATCATTGTCACTCCATGGCCTTTGTATCTAAATCCTCCTTACCTTTTTTCATTCCCAGCATAAAGACCAATAACCCACTTTCAGTATAACCACTTGACCTATATTTATTTTCCCACAACATTATTTGTATCCTTTCTTCTTGTACGCATTTACATTCAGTTAGCAGATGCCTAATATTTTCCATGCCTTCCTTACATAACTTGCAAACTAAATCACCTATATTTCTCCATTTGTGTGTATTCTCTTGCTAACGATTCTAATCGAGCTTTACACAATAAACTACTTTCCTTGTTATTATCATAAATTCCATTTATTCTATAACAACTCCCTCTAGGAGTCATCATTGAAATATAACATACTAAAAATAATATACACCTGGGTCTCGTTTTACGCGATAGATAGGTTCCTCAGAAAACACGCGCAAATGAAATCGCACAAAAATAGACGTAACTTACATTGAAAAGGGGGGGATGCGGTCTGTGAGTTTTCAAAATTCGCGTAAAAGCAAAGCACCACCGTAAAATTACTTTAAAATTCGCGCAAAAAAAAAAAAAATAAGGAAATAAAATATGAATAATAAAAAATTTCAAATTTGAAAAAAATTGATACAAGACAAACTTTTTTTAACTATAATACAGTACAGTAATTGACATTTTTTTATACACATTTTAATTATTATAGCTATTTGCCTAAAAACACGTTCATTTGCAAACAATTAGCGCCAACTTCACACTCATGTTGTGACTGGTTTTCTGGTGACAACGTAATTAGTAATTAATCTTTGAGACGATGATTTTATTAATTGTTTATGAAACTAACAACTAAAAATTAAATTCTTATTTTTGTCTTTAATTTTCAATTCTGTTTAAAAATCAAATTTCAAGTCGCCGTAAGTAATTTTTAAATTGTTAATTACAATTAAAAATCAGATTTTAATTTTTAATTGTCAAATTTAATTGTGCCCACTGCTATTACTGACTTTTTAAAAATAAACTTGCGGACACTAAATGATTAATAATTGATTAAACGTTCTTTTTTAAAAAGCAAAAACAGAATGTGATTTAAAATGCAAAATTAACACGCACAATGTTTGAACAAATTTACATTATAATCTTGTAAAATTTAATGTGTGTATACATAAAATGTGGAAATCATGATTTTAATTTCATTATTGCATAAAATCTTACTATTATAAAACACTGAAAATATTGAAATTACTAAGTTGAAAGTCGAATTCCAATAATGTGCTATTACTTTCAATACAACGGAAGTGCACAAAATTTATTATTTAAAGTAATAGCGCAATATCGGAGTTCGACTTCCAGTGTAACACGAATCGCATAACTTCAAAATCGTGTTAAATAAGTCCGCGTAAAAAGAGACCCGGGTGTACTTATCTTTTTTTCTTTTTTAGATTAATGTTGTAAACAAAAAATTTTATTTTGGCTCAAATTGTTTATCAGTTTTATTTCAAATTGATCAACATTTTATATTTCATAATAAAGACTACATTATGGATATTTTAAATTTTGAAAATTAGTCATCTGAGATGATTAGATTTATGCTTGAACTTTGGCTGAATTTACATTTTTCAGGTCCAAAAAACTGTTTAGGTAAAGATAGCTATTTTCCTGCTTATGCCTTCCTGGCTAATTTATTCAGTACGTAATAAATATTTGAATAAACTAAATATGAGTTTCAATATCTGCTCATAAAATAACACTTTTCTCCTTTACTTAAAAGAAGCTGATTATAATAATGTGCTTTTGTTCTCATACTGTCAAATAATTTTAGAGAAATAATATTGAAATAGTCATTTCTTAATATCTTATTTATTAGATTATTATAAATTTATTAAACGCACATTCTTCCATAGCGTAAGCTTGTGGTTAAAACACCTGTAGAGGTCCCTACTATCGCATTTTTACACACATATTATCGAGGTTATAGCCTCAGTAAATATTAGATTATTGTAAGTGTTACTACCAAAAAAATGTTTCACTTTAATTACTTTTGAAATCATTGATTTATTGTTGGTTTTTTGGAGGTATTTTTCTTTTAATTCTTGACTTTATTATTATATAAATTCAACCATACATTAGTATATGAAGTATGTTGGATTATAAATTATGTTTAGAAATATATGCACTATGTGTTCATGTCATGGACATAGAATCCAAATCTTGTTTATGTATGTTTGATGAAATAGTATTAGAAGCAGCAAAATTGGTTGCAGTGAATATGTCACATGATATCATACTAAATATATTAACTGAAGCATTTGCAATATATACTCTATATATTCTATAAAGCACACACTCTTTCTTTCACCATGGAATAGCCATCTAATGCAAGCTTTAGAAGATAATAGATTCAAGATGGTAGTGCCTAATAAATTCCTAACCAGTGCTCTCCTATCAATATCCCCAGATTAGTTTCTACCTTATTTTCTAGGTTAGTTTTTCAAAGATTATTATGTAAACTGGAGATATATAAGAATCGTGATATTTTATTGGTATTATACTTCATATATATACTTATTTCAAAAATATATACATAAATATTTTTATACCGGTGGATAGTTATATGCTCCATTTTAAATATAAGAAATGCAGTTCTGATAGATCTAAAATTTGATTGATTATACATGTTTTTTTAACTGCATATATTTATATATGTGTGTGCGTGCGCGCACACACACACACAAAATTGAACCAGAAATCATACCATCTCTGGAAGCTATGTATAGACAGCACTCATACATCGATAAATGGAAAAATCAGAATGGATGAGTAAGGTCTATTCATAGCTTTTGGAGATGTATTACTTCCTTTTGAATTTCGTATGCACCATTGTTCCATAAATATGTTTTAATATACTTTTTTTTTTTCATATGTCATAGGATCGGCCTGGACGCGAACCCACAACCATCTGCAACCAAACTACTTGCTTGCAAGACGACTGCGATGACCTCTCGGTTAACAACGCTTGACATGTTTTAATATACTTTACATAATATTTATATAGTTTTGCAAATAGGTTAAACACTAAATAAACGTATGTTTGATTGCAAATACAGTCTTTTAATTCAGACAAATCAGAGTCAATATAGAAATGTATAATCAAATATTATTTCTGGGTATGGAGATATGGCTGTATCAAACCTCAAATCTAAGTGATTAAATAGGATTTTTTCCGTTGAAACACCTGCATGCAGAGAAAAATAATGGTCTAAAATTGTTTATATTGATCGGTAGCTGTGATTGATAATGTTAAACATGAAGTATGGGTTGATATTAGATCTGATTGATTATAAATATAAATAGATGCAATAAAGAAATACAATTATCGTGTCATTCTTCCAGAAAGTATATGTCTAAATTCAAATGCAGCATATGGATTTAAAAAAAAATAAAAATTTATTGCCAAAATTGTTAACTCTCTTCTAATATTTTTTAAGGAATCATATATTATAAATTACATATATAGATTTGATATATGGACAATATAGAATAAAAATTAGTAAAGTTGTATTTATTTTACTTTGTGATAACGTTAATTACTAGAGGAAGTGACTAAAAAATAATTATTTTGTCATGTGAGCAGAAAGTGATAGCCATATTGAAGATTCCAGTGACGAATGAATTAGTTGCTGTGAATAAGTTTTATTTAAAAATTAAATTGCTGATTACAAATATTCTTTACAATTAATACATTATATAACTCATAAAGACGGTGTACATATATATATATATGATATGATATTTGTTTAATCTTTAAAAAATAAGTCTGTGAATTACCTAACGTAATAAAAAAGTTAATATTAGATCTTGTTTTTCTTATTACCTTTATCTATTTATTTTTTACTTAGCAATTCTGAATAACATTTGTAATCAAACTAAAGCTCACTCAATTTTAAAACACAATCAATCTTAATTTGTCTCAATCTAATCCATCATCAGAAGTAATCTATTTCAAATTTTTGCAAATGTCATTTTTTTTACAGGAATTTCTTTTTGTATCTCAAGTAATTATAATCATTCAGTTCCCTCATACAGAATCTTACTCAATTTCTTTTAATTCTAATTTGCATCTGTTTCTGCTTTTTTTAAAAATGCATTATATATATAATGATTAGGCTCTTCATTGGAAGGAAGTATGTAACCAAATAAATTAATTGACAGCATTTTTAAATTTACTCCACAATCTAGTAAACTACCAATCTAGTGAAAAAGAAAACAGACCAAATTCTCACTTGATTGGGGGATTTGCAAGAAATAAGTATATAGTGAAAGAAGTCGATTGACTTTTTTATTGGGCTGATAGCTTGCAAATTAAGAAACAATAGTTCAGGAATATGAATATATGTACCATTCAAATTTATTTATTAAGTGCATAGATCGTATGGTATGAAATTAAAGAGAAAGGATTTCATCTTTTTAACATATGCATGCCCTATTGATTTTTATAATAGTTCAACGATGATGTGTTGAGTACAGTGGAAACACAGTATCATTGAACTATTATAAAAATCAGTAAGGGGCATATGTTATAAAAGTGAAATCATTTCTCTTTAGGAAACCAGTAGCAGAAAACGGTCTGGGGTTTTGGGGATATTCTGCAAAGCTTGTTAAGAGCTTATTTGCCAGCTCTTTATATAACATTTGTAATACAAGTTTGTTAAATTAGGTCATGTGACATATGACTTGATTTCTTTGTAATATATATATAATAACTGTTTAATAACTCACAGCAGGACAAAGTCTATCAATTCCTGACTCTCCCAACAATAAACAGATTTCTACCTCTTCCATTTGCTGCAAACCATAGATTTAAATGGCATTCATTTTACATTCTATGTTTTTGTGCATTATTTTGCATCTATTATTGAAATTTATATATTGAAATTTTCTATCTTTTTTGTTGTTATTTATTTCCTTCATAGATTTCAATTTCTTTTTATACATATCATTTTCAGATTTTTTTATATATATATGTAAACGTTTAAATTAATATATAAATATATATAATCATTAAAATCAGTCAATACTTAGACAATATCAATAACAATCAACACTCTTAACCTGGTAGTAAGGCACTCCATATCAACAAATGTTTTTAAAGAATGGGTGTCCACCCAATCTTAAAGCTTACTATTAATTAAATCAATATTTATTTACAGTGATAATTAGCATATTGTTTGTAAAATTATATATCCCAAGAAAGAAAAGCATCTCATTTTTAATGACGTGATAATGAACCAGAGTTTTTTTTTTTACATATATATATATATATGTAAAATTTCCTTCCACTTGTTCTTATTTGCATTGCTGAATTATATATAATACACCATATACACCTTAAATGACACTTTACAATGCAGTATAACATATCTATTTTATTTCCTTACAGTTTCAACTGTCAGCAGTCATCATCAGAGCTTTAAATCTCAGTACTCTTTCTTCTACAATTATATCCTTGTATATATCCAAATGTTGCTCCTTAATTAGTCTTGGTCTTAGTGTGCCAACTTCTTCTTTGAAGTATTAAAATTTCCTTCCACTTCTTATTTGAATTGCTGAATTATATATAATACACCATATACTTAAATATACATATATATTTAAAACTCTGATGATGACTGCTGGACAGTTGAAACTGTAAGAAAATAAAATAGATCATATGTTAAACTGCATTGTAAAGTGTCATTTAAGATGTATATGGTGTATTATATATATATGTAAATTAGAAGAAAATTACCCAAGGCTATGTGAAGGCTATATATATAATATAAAGAATTGTATTATAATCCATTTATTGATAGATTCAATAGCATATCAATTCAGACATTCATTTTTTTTATATTCCTAGGGAATGCACAAAACTGTAGTGCAGTGTAAAGCCTGAATTATCTAAAAAGAGAAATGACTATATGCCCAACAAATCAACATAGTTAGATAATAACCACTTGCATAAAAATTATAATAGTTAGGAAATATTTTTTAGTAGTAATTTTATTTTAGTCATAGTGGAAAACTTTTTGTATGAAAATGACTTTCAACTGAATGTTCGGAGTATAGAAGTGTAATATATACACTTCCAAAAATATAATTTATCAGCAGTGAAATGTTTTTATGCCATTCACCCAAAGATGATAATGATGTAAAAAAACAGCTTTTTTGACTGTCCTGATAAAATTTTGTTCCTGTTGCTTAAAAGTTCATTTAGCCTGCTGAAATGAAACAATATATAATGTAAAGGAATCAATGATCTCAAGTTGGAGGTTAATACAAACTGACTAATGAAAAACTAATGACAGATGGTAAAAAAATTTAATCATTATTATGCAGAAGATAAATTTATAGTTTTGTAAAAGTATTTAGTCCACAGTAAAACTTTAGATTGATATAATGTATTGTGCCGGACGAAAGATTTTTGTTTCGTACATCCTGACCATGAGGGCGCCACTAGTCTGAAAACCGGAACTAGACATTTATTTTAAGGGTGGGCAGGATATACGAACATGAATGTGCCGGACTAAACCCAGGGAGAGCAAAAGCTAATGAAGGTGGTTCAGACAATTGAGAAAACACTGAGACAAACGTCAGCCAAAATACTTATAAGAACTTTTTAAATTTATTAAACATAATAACAAAATAAACATGAAACTTGATATACATTTACTTAGCAGATCTTAACATTGAGTGTATGCGAGCAGAACTACGTTAAATACCCAGGCAGACACGTTCATTTCTTATCTATGACACAATAATGGCTTATATCTTCTTGCTAGCGGTTCACCCAACCAATTCCCTTTTCCCTATAGAGATTTAGTAAGATGGATGTTTGTGGAGAATAACGGGACAGCGCAGACGAGCTTTTCTTAGTCCAGAAAAGAAATGTTGGAACCAAGAATGTCATAATTCTGCAAAACGCTCATGGACAAGTACATTGAAATGAGCCAAGGTTAGTCTCACACAAGAAAGAAACATGAATTACGCAATCTGAATTATAGCAAATAAATCTCTACCAAAAATAAATAAATCATATATCCTCGCAATCGCTAGCCAAAGCCAAGTTTGATTTAGTTTACGCCGAAGCAAACAAACAAACAAAAATAAAAGAAAACTACTAAGGTCGGTCTGAGCATTTAACAAGGGTTAATCATAAAACTGAGAAATTATTAAGCACATAAAATATCACTCGCCCTACACTCTCGAACAAGCAACATTTTAAGATTGAAAATCTTGCTACTAAGATTGTACTGTAAAATAAACAAAAATACATTAATATTTAAATTGATAAATTACACATCGTAAATATAATTTCCTTTTAAGATTAAGCTGAGATTTGCGAGAGACTTAATTAGAGATTTAGCCCTGATTTTGACATGGAAAGGTAAGTTACCTCGAGATAATATTAAGTTCTGTTGTTCACACAAAGCTCGGTTTATGGAGTCCTCTACAACGGATGTCATTTACTACAGGTTCAGAAGTCTGGAGGCATTATCGGGATCCACTCTGGACTTGACAGTTAGGTCATGATGAAAGTCACAATTTGGAGCTCCGGCGGTTCATCTTTGGAAAGGCTCAGCCCATCATGTTGTGGAGATTCTTCGTGGCGTATATTACAGGCATGGCGTCTGAATGACTGCTATTATCGCGGCAAATAGAGTTATTGTCGGTCAACGGAAATTCAACTTGGTGATTCCCGTAGCACCAATATCAAAAAAAAGAAATTTTAGTCACTTTCACAATGCAACAGTTCAATAACAGCTAAAATCTGGATCGATCCTCAATAAGAAGAAGGTGAGCAATAAAAACTGAATGAACAGAATAGTCTCTTTGAATCCTCCTCTCTAATCAAACAAAAAATAAATTACCCAGCTATTTATGTCCTTCGTTATCTCCCGCGCAATCTTAATTAGAAAACAATATCTTACAGGGCTTAATCTTACAAAAATGATTATTATTTTTTTTATAAAAAAAAATACAAAACTAAATCTCAGCTTTAAAATACATCAACATTAAATTTTTTTTTTTTAGTTTAAATAAAATACATATAAGAGCACTAATTAAACCTTGTTTGCTTTTAATTATTTTAAAAGAAAACAAGCGTCATAAAAAAAAATATTTTATACTAAAATCAACTTAGAATTAAAAAGATAAGATTTCAAAATAAATAAGTATGTGTGTTATTGCACATATAAAACTTGGGTTTTTTTTTTTCCAATTTACATGATAGAACCCTTGAATCGGATAAAGTATCCAGTTCAACTGCCCCTTCACGCCAACAAAAAAAAAAAAAAGCAAAAGCATCTATTTGCTATTTCTTTTTTTTTTTTTCAAACTTTAAACCCCAACATTTAAAACTTTTAAATCCCCTCCCCCTGGCCGAACATTTGCCATGAGATCAATTCCTTAAGTGTACCTCCTATCTTTTAGGTGGCTGGCCTAAGGCTTCGTGCATTATAAGATCCATAAACCCCACGCTCATCTTCCAATACAAAGGCATTCGGACCATTTTTCTTTTGTATAGTGAAGGGTCCCTCATATACTGGGAAAAATTTCTTATATTGATGCTGGGTTGGATTGCTGACATGAGGTTTTCGTACAAAAACCAAGTCCCCTACCTCGAATCTACATGGTCGTGGATTTCCCCGCTTTATGCGTACTTCAGCCATATGTTTCAACTTTATTCGAGCCTTTCTTTTATCCATTTCTTTATCAATTTTGTCCCGATCTACAGGCAAGGGAGCCTTTATCAGCATTGGATAATTCTGTCCAAAATGTAATCTGATGGGGGCAAACCCTGTAGATTCATTCTGTGTCCAATTTATGTAGTTAGTGATGTTTCCCGTCTGATTCACCCATCCACGGTGATTTTCGCTGACATAAAGCCGAAATAAACGGTTTAACTCCCTCATGACTCTCTCACAGGGATTCGATTGAGGATTACGAATAGATGTTAATACATGCTGAATGCCCTGTTGCTGAATCCACTTTTTCCAGTGGTGAGATTTAAAGGGTGTCCCATGATCTGTAAGTATCATCTGGGGCCTACCAATCTTAGGAAACTGATGCTCCTGTAAGATCCGGATAGTACTTCGTGTATCCGCCTTTCTTAACGGATATGCAGTTACATACTTAGAAAATATGTCGTACATTACGATTAAATATCGGTATCGTTTATAGGCAGGTAAAGGCCCATAAAAATCTATGGCCAACATTTCATTAGGGTTGTGTGCTAAAATAGGCTGCAAGATCCCAGTAAATCTCTTATTTACGTATTTAGTTTGTGAACACACATGACATTTTCCCAAAACTGATACAACATTTGAATATAAACTTGGCCAGTAAAATACTTCCCTGAGCACATGTTCTACTTTACGTGGTCCATAGTGTCCATAAAGGCAATGTATATACTCTATAAGTTTGTTCCTGAGTGTTTGGGGTATAAGAATTCGCCATGAGTCTTGTTCTGAGGCGACTCTGTATTGCAATACACCATCTTTTATTCTATAGGCTTTGTATTTTTCCAATGTTGCTGTGTCACTGGGGTCTGAAGTTCCTATTCCTTTCTTATATGTCATGATTTGTGCATACTCTGGGCTGGTCTCCTGTATTTCAGATAGCCTTAGTAATTGTTGCTCTATGGACTCATCTATGGTCAATGTGAATGCTGCAATACTTAGATTGTTGGGCTCAAGATGATGTGGAGTCAGATCTACGGGATGGCGACTCAAAATATCCGCCACAATATTTTCCTTTCCTTTACAATATAGAACTTTATATTGGAATTTCTGTAGCGTAAGACTCCAACGTATCAATCGATCATTCGATAAATAACTGCTATTAAGAAATTCCAAGCTCTTATGATCCGTAATTACAACAATCTCTGACCCAAGCAGGAATTGTTTGAATTTACTGAAAGCCCAAACAATGGCCAAAGCTTCCTTTTCTGTCATCGTGTAATTATTTTCCGCCCCTTTTAGCTTGCGGCTACAAAAATACAACACTCTGTGACGTTTTTGTTTGTCAATTTGAAATAACACGACTCCAAGCCCTTGCCCACTGCTGTCGGTCTGAACATAAAAAGTTTGTGAAAAGTCAGGGTAGGCTAGAACCACCTGTTCCAAGAACTTGTTTTTAATGTGTTGAAATTCCTGCTCCTGTTTGTACTCCCATACCCATTTTTGGTCTTTTGTCAATAACTGAACCAAATTTGCAGCATCTAATGCAAAATTTTCATAGAATTTATGATAAAAATTGCATAATCCCAGAAAAGACCGTACCTGACGCCTATTAGTGGGTGTGGGAAAATGTTGTATCGCTGTTAGTTTCTCGGGATGAGGTTTAATACCTTCTTTCCCAATTAAAAAGCCTAAAAATGTAACCTCCTCCTGGACCAGGCAACTTTTTTGTAAATTGATGGTAATGTTTTTCTGGTAACACTCCATTAAGAACATTTTCAAGTGTTCCATATGTTCTTCCATATTTTTAGATGCGATGACTATGTCATCCATATATATCACAATCAGACTCTTGATTTTGTCTGATAACACTTGATCCAAACACTTTAGAAGTCCTGAACCACTATTGATTAATCCAAAAGGCATACGCTTAAACGCATACGTATGCCCTTCATAGCGGAAGGCAGTATATTTGCGGTCAAATGGATGTAGAGGGATCTGCCAATAACTGGATGTCAAGTCCAATGTAGAAAAAATGGTTTTCCCTTGAAATTTTGAGAGAAGTTCTGTTATTGTAGGTGGAATGTTTCTTTCAGGAACGGTAATGGCATTTAACCGCCGGGCATCCAAACATATTCTGACAGATCCATCTTTTTTCTTTACCACTACTAATGGGTTAACATATGGAGATGTGTGCTTTTCAATAACTCCCCATTCAATCATTTGCTGTATTTGAAGATCTACTTCAGCCTTATATTGAAATGGAATGGGATATGAACGACTCTGGAAATGGCTTTCATCCTTAACTTGAATGCGATGCACATACCCCTCAATGATCTTAGGCCTATTCGAAAAAACTGAATAGAACTCCCTCAACAGTTCCATTAGAGGGTGTTGTTCTTCCATTCCTTTTAACATGGATTGCGACACTTTATTTTGCATTTCCACGGTATCCCTCACTTGCTGAACACACTGTACCTGAAGTGGCTTATAACTCTTTAGCCCTTCAAATGGCATCAAAACTTCTTGGCAAAGAAATAAACATTTGTCATAATCCAAAACACACTTATGCCTGTACAAAAAATCAGTCCCAATTATAACATCTTGTATGAGACCAGGCATTATCAAAAAGACATGGTCTAACTCTATGTTACCCAGATGCAAATGTAACCACACCTGTTTGGTTTCAATATTTGCCTTCTTGCCATTGGCCAGTGTCACCTGCATTCTTTTTATTGGCAGTGTATACAAACGTGGCTGGTCTTTCTTTATTTTCACATAAAACTTACTAGAGAGCAATGACATTTGACTTCCTGAATCAACCAATGCTTCTGTAATGATGTCTCCAGTCTTTATACTGACAATTGGGCAAGTCTGTATAGCTCCATTCCATGCTGGTTCTTCTTGATCCACCATCACATTAGCTACCGTCCTATGGCTTTCTTTACTTTTTTTAATTGGAGCTGATAATTGACTCTTTTGACCTTTTTCTATCGAAATTATCTGATCGCTCTGCATTGTTCTTTTCTCCACTTCTTCTCGGGCCTGATGATGTTCAATTTCATTTAACAGTTTGATCATTTCTTCAAAGTGAATGCTGCTACTACACAACATGATCTGATATATATCCCTTGGCATATTGCCCAATACAATTCGGCATATCAGCCTCTCAGACAAAGAGAAAGCCATCAATGACTTCAGCCTTGCTGCTTGTCTGCAGAAAAACTGGGTGTACGTTTCTCCATTATCCCTAATATATCTTTCTTGTGATATATTGATGAAGATATGATACTGCTTTTCTTCACTCCAAAAAGTGTGCAATAATTCGCGTCTGTAATCCCAAAAAGTCTGTGGTTTGATCTTTAAGATATGCCACCAATCCTCAGCCATTCCTTGTAAATAGTGGCGTGCAATTGCCACTTGTTCAGTCTCCTGCCAATTATGACATCGAAACATCTCTTGCAGGCTCTCCAAATGCTCTAATGGGCTTTCCCAAATATCAGCCGTAAAAGATTTTATTTGCCAATCTATTTCGGCCATGATGCTAGCTAGTCTATCTTCAGCCTCTTCTCTAACTTTATTTAAATTCCCAACGCAACTTCTGTCTAATTATGAAATTTATTTCTTTTTTTTTAATCTTCAATTGCTATTTATTATATATATATTTAAAGCACAAAAGTTAAACTGTTTACTTTTTTTTTTTTAAACGCGAACCTAAACTCTTTGCTTGCTTTTTTTTTTTTTATGAACGTAACAGCTAATTTTTAACTTTAAAAAAAAATCTTTTATATTTTGTTACTTCTAAAACGCGAACCGAAACTCTTTGTTTTTCTTTATTATTATTTTACGAACGTAGAACTAATAACTTTTTTTTAAATAAACAAAGAAACAAAATAAATATATAACTTCTTAATATCTTTTTGTCTGATCCGTCCGTTCAGTAATAACTCTAAAGAACGCTGTTTAATTAACTATATATATTAATTATTCATATTGAAAAGATGAACCCCCTACTCCAAACTGCTTTCTACCATTTAGCACAAACTGATCCCTACCTACTGAATCTTGCCTCCAACACTGAAATATTCCTCAATTGTCCGAACAAAATCTCACGTGGGATTTAAAATCGAAGGCCCGCGTTGGTTGCGCTAAAATTACTATAGCTATGTGCCGGACGAAAGATTTTTGTTTCGTACATCCTGACCATGAGGGCGCCACTAGTCCGAAAACCGGAACTAGACATTTATTTTAAGGGTGGGCAGGATATACGAACATGAATGTGCCGGACTAAACCCAGGGAGAGCAAAAGCTAATGAAGGTGGTTCAGACAATTGAGAAAACACTGAGACAAACGTCAGCCAAAATACTTATAAGAACTTTGTAAATTTATTAAACATAATAACAAAATAAACATGAAACTTGATATACATTTACTTAGCAGATCTTAACATTGAGTGTATGCGAGCAGAACTACGTTAAATACCCAGGCAGACACGTTCATTTCTTATCTATGACACAATAATGGCTTATATCTTCTTGCTAGCGGTTCACCCAACCAATTCCCTTTTCCCTATAGAGATTTAGTAAGATGGATGTTTGTGGAGAATAACGGGACAGCGCAGACGAGCTTTTCTTAGTCCAGAAAAGAAATGTTGGAACCAAGAATGTCATAATTCTGCAAAACGCTCATGGACAAGTACATTGAAACGAGCCAAGGTTAGTCTCACACAAGAAAGAAACATGAATTACGCAATCTGAATTATAGCAAATAAATCTCTACCAAAAATAAATAAATCATATATCCTCGAAATCGCTAGCCAAAGCCAAGTTTGATTTAGTTTAACGCCGAAGCAAACAAACAAACAAAAATAAAAGAAAACTACTAAGGTCGGTCTGAGCATTTAACAAGGGTTAATCATAAAACTGAGAAATTATTAAGCACATAAAATATCACTCGCCCTACACTCTCGAACAAGCAACATTTTAAGATTGAAAATCTTGCTACTAAGATTGTACTGTAAAATAAACAAAAATACATTAATATTTAAATTGATAAATTACACATCGTAAATATAATTTCCTTTTAAGATTAAGCTGAGATCTGCGAGAGACTTAATTAGAGATTTAGCCCTGATTTTGACATGGAAAGGTAAGTTACCTCGAGATAATATTAAGTTCTGTTGTTCACACAAAGCTCGGTTTATGGAGTCCTCTACAACGGATGTCATTTACTACAGGTTCAGAAGTCTGGAGGCATTATCGGGATCCACTCTGGACTTGACAGTTAGGTCATGATGAAAGTCACAATTTGGAGCTCCGGCGGTTCATCTTTGGAAAGGCTCAGCCCATCATGTTGTGGAGATTCTTCGTGGCGTATATTACAGGCATGGCGTCTGAATGACTGCTATTATCGCGGCAAATAGAGTTATTGTCGGTCAACGGAAATTCAACTTGGTGATTCCCGTAGCACCAATATCAAAAAAAGAAATTTTAGTCACTTTCACAATGCAACAGTTCAATAACAGCTAAAATCTGGATCGATCCTCAATAAGAAGAAGGTGAGCAATAAAAACTGAATGAACAGAATAGTCTCTTTGAATCCTCCTCTCTAATCAAACAAAAAAATAAATTACCCAGCTATTTATGTCCTTCGTTATCTCCCATGCAATCTTAATTAGAAAACAATATCTTACAGGGCTTAATCTTACAAAAATGATTATTATTTTTTTTTATAAAAAAAAATACAAAACTAAATCTCAGCTTTAAAATACATCAACATTAAATTTTTTTTTTTTAGTTTAAATAAAATACATATAAGAGCACTAATTAAACCTTGTTTGCTTTTAATTATTTTAAAAGAAAACAAGCGTCATAAAAAAAAAATATTTTATACTAAAATCAACTTAGAATTAAAAAGATAAGATTTCAAAATAAATAAGTATGTGTGTTATTGCACATATAAAACTAAGGGTTTTTTTTTTTCCAATTTACATGATAGAACCCTTGAATCGGATAAAGTATCCAGTTCAGTATATTTAGATTTAATTAGGTCTAAAAGAAGTTTTATTATTATTATTATATTTGTAAATATTTTTTTAAATTCATTTTACTTTTTATATATTGGTTTTATTTATTAGAACTTGTATTTAAGTTTTCTTTGTGTCATTTTTCATTATGATTCTAAGATATATTATGCTCTTGAATACTATATGTAAGGAGTAGCATATGTCAGCGAATACGAGATAAAATTGGTAAATGAAGACTAGATATCTTTTTTCTTTTTTTTAAATTTAGTTGAAAAAGTGTGTAGATATTTTTTTGACACATCAGTTGAGGATTATGTTTTTAATATATTTCTGTGTGCACTTAGCCAAGGGTAATTTTATTGAATTAATCAAACTATTTTAATGAATTATTTATGTTTGATACATAAAATTAACTTTAATGTCCATGGCATTCTTATTAAAATCTTGTCTTATTTCCATTGCATACTGAGTTCTTGTTTAGAATATGCTTAATGGGAATATGTCACTATGTTAACAGAAAGAGAATTATAATATTATATGAGAATATTACTTTATCTTATGTAACCCTCTAAAATGGAAGTGATGCCTGGGAACCTTTGTGGTATACCCTGATAGTTGCAAAGTGATGATTATCAGAAAATATAACCTGTCTTATTTAGAATTCTTCACAAAATGGAAATACATAGTTTGGTCACAATGATCATCCTAATCATTGTGAACTGAGTTTGAAATTACTGTTTAGCAAAATTAATAATTTTTTTCCATCTTGTATTTATTCAAATCACCTATTTTTCTAGCATAAGCAGCACTGATAAAACATTATTTATTTAAAACTTTACTCTTTAAGCACATAATTCTTAAATTACATCACATGACATATGCTTATGTGAACGTTATAATTTTCCTTTAGAATCTTATTAATGAAATTCTATTAAGTGTCCAAATCTCATATTCATAAGTTAGTACTGATAAAAACTATTTATTAAAATCTTTACTTTTCAAGCATATAATTCTTAAATTAAGTGATTACATACTCAAAAATGAAAGTTGTTTATAACTTTGGTTTTTTTTTTGGAATTTTTCTAATGAAATATCAATTTAAAGAATTTTTGATATTAAATGTTCTTATTTTTATTCAAAACACATACAAATGTAAACAAAAAAAACAACAACATGATAATAAGTAAAAATATTCTTTATAAAAAAAATTCTAGCTAATGGCATAATTTTTGGTTTATTATAATTATCTTTTTTTGTTGTTTTTTTTTTTTTTAAAAAAAAAAACTGTTTTTATTTCACTTTCTATTTTTTTTTTTTTTTGCATTCAGAGAACTACAAAGGTGAAATATAATTTTTTTAAAAGAAAAAATGCCTTTGTTTACACTATAAAAGGAAAAAAAAATTAAGAATCCTTTCAATTAAATTAATATCTTTTACAATGATTTTTACACTTTACACTTATTACGCCAACATCGGAGAATTTGAAAGCAAATTGCAATTTCACCTCTTCAACACTACTTACATATCTATAAAACAAGATTTTTATCCCAGTAACAATATTTGCATTTGATATGATTTTAATTAAATATGTGGGTTTTTTTTAGAACTTTAAAAAGCACTATAATTATTATTTTGTTGCTAGGCTAAGGCAAAAAAGTGTCGGGAACAAAGAAGTGATTTATACTGTATATTGCTTTTATTGATTCAGTCAAGGCATTTGATTCAGTTAATAGGACAGATCTATGATTTTATTTAGTGTTTTGGTATTTATGTATAATCCCATAACTGGAAGCTTGCCAGTTTTTTTTTTTCAATTATCACTTTTCAAGGGCGTCAAAGTATTTATTTGTTGTTTTCTAAAAATTATTTTACCGAATATGTGTCACTTGTTAAGTTTTAAAAAATATTAAGAAATCCATTATAAATTCCATTCACAAGATTTATACTTTTTTATATATAGATTGTAGCATAGAAACATTAACACATTGCAAACATTGTTGTGATTTTTTTAAGTTTAGCATAAGATTGTCAGTGATCGTGTTTATTAATATATTTTTTTTATAATATTTTGTCAAAATTTTCAAAATTTGGGATCTTCCATTGACAAAAGAACATGAACCAGTGAATTGCATGACAACACGTAGATTCCTATGTAGTGAAATTTATGTGTCGGCAACTGCATGAAGAAAATGTATTTGTCGCAATGTTGCAGGCTATTAGAGATTTTGGTCCTCCAACATGAATAACCACATTTGTTATTTTGTTTCCCCATATTTTTTATTTTGTTTATTAAAATTATATTAAATTTATTCTAATTACAATAAATTCTTGTGCTTTGGTGTAATTTCTTGTATTTTTAGAATATTAAAAAAATAAATAAAAAGAAATATTAAATATAACAGTTTCTAGTCAGCCATATTGAAGGAAGTGATAGTGATAATTAAAAAAAAAATTCTGGAAAGCTTCCAGTTATGGGATTATCCATAAGTATCATTTATTTGAAATGAGTTGGTTACCCGCCAAAATTTATTTGTATTGTAAAACTTTATAACAAATGAAAAGAGAACATCATAAAATGTTACGTTTTTTCTCTCTTTCTTTCTCCTTTTTTCTCTGGGAGTTTCTGGGAGTTAGGATGGCCATACTTATTTTGCAAGTGTTTTTTTTTATTAATATTACAAAAAAAATGGAAATAATTTTGTCAGTAGAGTGTTTTACAATATTTTTTAATTGTAATACTAAATTAGACAAAAGGTGAAGTCTTTAAAATTGCTCATGGTTAAATAAATGTCTGTTCAAAAATTCTACAAAAAGAGGCAACAAAGAAAACATTAGCCACTTCATAAGTACTGAGGAGTAATCATTATTTATCTCTGTACCAATTTTTTCCAAAACAATAATTGGATAGCTGACTAAGTTTGATTACATGAAAGAAAAATCCAAAGACTGCTTGGAACTTGAAAAAATGTTCACTTTTATTCTATCCTAAATTTGAACTCTTAAATTTGTAGGTAGATGAACTGATAATATTACACAGACATATTAAAGTACTATACTATACTATACTAAATAATAATTGAATGATTTAAAAGGCATGATCTCATAAGAAGCTCAAACATAGAAAGTATTGAAGGGAAGCCATGATCCATGTACTTTAAGATCCAGGATCTGATCTGACACTCTACCAATGCATCAAACCATGTTGGACATACTATATTTGAATATTTTTTAAATTTTTTTCATGCATTCTGCCGTTATATAATTATATACACATATATAATTAAAAGAGATTTGAACACAGACTTTCAACCATCCTGTCTCATAAAATTGATTCACATGACCACACACATGTGAAAAAGATAAATGATCACCAATACAGTACTTCATGCTGGACCAGCACTCATCAGTTGGCCCAAATTATTATCTCCCACACATATACATAATCAGTGCTCAGTTTGTATTAAGTTAGAAAATCTTCAAACGTTAATGGACAGACTTCAATCTACTCCACCCTCCAACTCTTCAGCCATCCATACCATAGAAAATCTGATGATGGAACACCCAAATTCCTTGTACATGCCAATATTATAATCATACCCATGTTGACTTTAGGTCACTCTGACTCTCATGTTTTCCGGTTAATCCCCCACTCACACAGTCCCGAGTTCAAACCATCCCGTTTAAGAATAAATTCCACCACCAAATTAAACCCCAACGGTGTGACCAACCGATGTGCTTTATAACAGCGGGGTTATCCCTTACTAGCTCAACTCAGAACACAGACAGAATTACTTACAGTTTTATATATAGATCTATTATACTCTGGATATTGGTACGGTCATTAATGTAATGTATATATTCAAGTTGCCAACACAGACAGTAGGTGACTGAATAGACTTCGAGAGTAATGAGTTGGAAGACACAAAATTAGATTATATAAATTGTTTAATAATAAATAGAAAGCATAAAATATAGTATTCAAAGGTATGGTAAGACCCATAAATATTCTATTATAATTAGCTACTGTCTAGTAATCATTTTACCTGGACAAACTCATACCAATATTTGTGAGTGAAATGATTGGCGGCTAAGGGAATCAGAGCATTTGGGCATTGAAAATATTTATCTCGTTTTTATTAAGTTATTTTATCCGAATAGATTCGAGCCGTTGCGTGTACGAATAGTTGGAGGGTGGTTTCGTATAAATATGATATCTAAGATTGATGTACTAGTGGTTGCCTATATTGAAGAGCCCTACAGTAATTACTTGTGGTGCATCAACGGAATACCGGGCGGCTTGTTCTTTGACAAGGCTTAACGCCCTCAAGTAGATCCGGGACACTACAACCAGCGGGATTATTTCAAACCCGGTGATCCAAGAGATAACCTGGAAAATTGCTTTCTCCCCATATGGAGTATGGCGAGACGCTAACGGCGAAGGAAAGGCATTGCCACAGTCATCGAGGACGAGCTTGAAGTGAATTTGAAAAGAATTACACAAAACCGGATAATCAATTCGTCTATTCTACCAACAGGCTGATATAACTATTCCAATACAACGTGGAATCAAACTGACGCGAAAGCAATAATTAATTAAGTTTCTCTGAAACTCCTAAACCCCCAGGTTGTTCAGGCGATGCGTTAGCGATTATAACAAATTATACACTGAAAACTATTTCTCATTTCATGTATGCAACTAAGATAATAACTAGAACCTTTACATATTTAAGATTGAAGTATCGGTTACAATAGTATGACAAAACTAAAAAAAAAACATAATAAAGTGATTTAATATCTGCCAACTCAATATATGAAATAATCTTTACTTTAATAACGAACTTCCTTTAAATAACTATAATCAATATTATAAACTAGCTTTAAACAGAGTTGGGAAATATTTCTATTGGCTAGGTTTGTTTTATAGCATAAGTAATAAAAGAAAAAAATATAAATGTCTTCATTTGAATTATTGTTAGTAGATACAATATTTATAAACTATTTTCTAAAGACTAGAGCAGAGGAAAAGGAGAAAAGAAAATTTACTGACAGGTTTGAAACAGTAGCATTATAAACCGAAACAAAAACTTACATGTGATTCATTTGATTTACAGATTGACTTATAACATTAAGAACAAGGGAAGTTAAAAGTTCATGTAACACAGTTACCCTTCTTTCTTCCCCGGCTTGGCTTCACGACGGTATTTCTGACGAACGTAGGCACGCATTTGAAATTGCTTGGAAGGCATAGTCAATTTGGATATTGGAAGCTGGAAATTGTGAAGCCAAAAACATGATCAGTCAGGCAGAAGGTTCAAATTGGCGGGACCGAGATCAGCTCCTGGCACTTAGCCCATCGACATTACGGTTTACTGGTGGACTTCTTAACAAAAGTTGGAGAGATTTCTCTAGAACTGCTTTGCTTTTTAGATCTACCCTCCGTCCGTCAAAAAGTTAGAATCCTAGTTTTCTCTAAGATGGCTAAGTTGACCTTTCTGTCTGGTTTTTGTTTTAGGCTCCACCTACTTTTCTCCAGCCTCCAGAGTCCAGCTGACCATACAATATCAATTATCCATTTCCATTGTTCCGTTTTCAGCTATCTCTAACTTTAATATGCAATTTTAACTTGACACAGTAATTACAAATATAAATTCCATATCTAATTTCAATACAACTTAATTACTCTATACATTTGTACAATACAGATTTTAATTAAAAACACTGATCAAAGGAATGTGACTTTTGATCAGCATTTTTAAACGACTTTGTATAATTCTAAAAAGCTAAAATTTAAGCAAATACACCGCAATGAAACTTTTAAATTAAGCTGATATAAATTCACAAACCACATACGAATATTATTTCATGATTTGTGACATTTATGCACGGAATCTTTACATATTTATTTACAAAACATAAACTATATATAGCTCAATTTTTGTGACTTGAAATGGAAAAATCCCATTGCGGGCGAATAGTAGTTCAATTACCATACTGAAACTAAGATCGGTTCTTTGATCTGTCTGTTTCAGTATAGGACCTTGTCCATTTAAATACCCAGAAGAGAGATGGCCAGATACAGGCTGAATCTGTAATATTTGAATACAAGGGTAATTAATATACTTGAAGTTTAGATGTAATTATAAGAGATTTGAACACAAATTTTCAAGCTCCTTTCAGCTATCAACTCTCTCATACAACTGCTACACATGACCATACACATGTAAAAAACATAAATGATCTCCAATATATATATATATTTCATGCTGAATATGCATATTCATTAAAGTTTAAAGATTTACTATCTTAATATAAACTGAGCACTGATTATATATATATGGGAGATGATGATCTTGACCAACTGATGAGTGCTGGTTCAGCCCGAAATACATATATTGGAGATCATTTATCTTTTTCACATGTGTGTGGTCATGGGTATTGGTTGTATGAGGTAGAGTGGTTAGTTGTTGAAGAGAGTTTGAAAGTCTGTGTTCAAATCTGTAATTACATCTATACTTCAAGTATATAAAATATATTTGTATTCAAATATTACATATATAAATATTTAAAATATATTTGATATTAAGAGTCTTTGCTTTTATAGTGTAAACAAAGTGCTTGATGCACCTGGCTAATTACTTTGATAAGAGAAATAAAAAGTTATTTCAATCAATGAACTAATCTAATAACTTTCCATGGAACAATGATTTTTATTTATCTATGTTTATTTTAAATAGCTTTTTTCCTTACTTACTAAAAATATACAGGAAACAATATCGGAGACTATCTTAGCATGCGGTGGATCTTCATCACGCACAGATGGTCTTAAATCATGCTTCAAACATGCCTCCAGAACAGCCATCAGAGCGAGACTATGGTACTCTATTGAACTAGTTTCTCTGCACAAAAATAAAATAATAATAGATTATTAGACAAAATAAAGTTACTAATATACAAATATCAATAATAAGAAAATGCAGATAAAAATATATCTAACTATACTTATATTTTTATGGCTAAATTACAAAACGTTATTAAAAAAAATAAATGTGCAATGGCGTCTACAGTATTACTTATAAAAAATATATCATTATTAATTTAACAATTATTTCATTTTAGAAAATCTAAATAAAAATAATCCACTACTAATTTAAACACACGTGTATTTTTTTTTATTTTAAAAACTTTGTTGTGATTCATATCAAGGATTATCATAAGTAAAATACCTTTCACGTATACATTAGATGATGTATAACATTAAAATTATACCATAATCCTGTATCCGCTGAATTTGGTTCAAAACCTTTCGGTAGATATTGAAACGTCAAAAAATTTTCCGTGGATATTGAAATTACGGATAGTAACAATCATTCTATTAAACACATGTTCGACATGCTATATACCAAACTTGACCTCTTGATATCTGCTAAACAATCATCTATTTATCAAGTCTCAATCTAAGCATATTTGCATACAAATCTGCATTCATTGTGGAAAGAATAGAGGGACTATTTACATATTTAGAATTTATTTATTTTTAATTTATGATTAGTTCAAGAGACTTCTATACTAGGATTTTTTTTTTCTTGGAGAAATAATATTTCCCCAGATGTCTTTCTTAACGATGAAAGAAGTACCTATAATGATTAATATATATTCCCTCAATTATAATTCTCTTAACTTATCCCTAATAATATTTCTGAGACTAACTTAGCACTGAGCATGAACGTTGATGATGAGCAATGATAAGAAGTATGTAATAAAAATGACAAATTTAACTAAGAATGTAAACAGAAAATAACATATAATCATAACAAATATTATTGAGCAACAGGTCAATAAATATTACTCATGATTGATCACACACACAAATGTATAATTATATTTTATAGAGCACACAGGAAGTATATGTAAATACTTAAACAGGCTTTAACCTGTAATGAATGTGCCTTAAAATTTCTAATAGTCAAGCTATTTTGCAGATAGAGGGACCTCACAAACAATGACACAAGATAGCAACTTTTATAAAGATAAGAGCAGCCATCTTATCTTTAACCAAAATTTCTATTTATATAGATCAATCTGAGGCATCCTGATTTGGGAGCTTGAAGTTGTTGTTCTCTTCACAGTTTAAGTCCACTATTTCCTTTACTAATTAACTTTTATAAATGAGATATTTATTTATATAGCACAATGTATATAAATTATAATAAACTAAAGATCAGCATTTCAAGCTAATGTACATGCACTTTAGGTTGAAAGAATAGGTGGATTCATTCTATTCTTTCACAAAGACTTTGTCTTGTGTTGGAAATGAAAGTATTCATTTATTATTAACATTCATAAAAAAGCACATGTACATTAGCTTGAAATGCTGATCTTTAGTTTATTATAATTAACTTTTGTGAAATCTTGCGATTTACAGCAAGTCAATGTTGCGATCTCAATACTGGAAAATCTATAAACTATTGTAGAGTTGTAATTATATTTTATAGAGCATACAGGGAGTATATGTAAATACTTAAACAGGCTTTAATCTGTAACAAATGCGCCTTAAAATTTCTAATAGTCAAGCAGGCGCATTTGTTACAAGTTAAAGCCTGTTTAAGTATTTACATATACTTCCTGCATGCTCTATAAAATATAATTACAACTTTACAATAATTTATAGATTTTCCAGTATTCAGATTGCAACATCGACTAGCTGTAAATCGCAAGATTTTGTGAAGATTAATTAATAAAGGAAATAGTGAACTTAAACAGTGAAGAGAACAACAACTTCACGCTCTCAAATCAGGATGCTTTATAAATGTATAATCTATAATGGATGGTAAAATTAACATATTCACAAGATATTAGCTAAATCTTTAAATAAGAGTGAATTTAAAAATTTAATAGACTATAACATCAGTTTTTTTAGCAAATTATTCCAATCATGTCAAATATATCTAATTCATCATATAATAATATTTTTCACTTGCTAAAAAAGATTCTAAGCTTTGTACATTCCAATCCTGTAAGAAACTAATAGCTTGAAACATCTAACCCCCTCCCCCCACACAGTACATATATTTAATTAGTTTAAAACGCTTGAAATCATTACTATACTACCACTACTAATACAAAAAAAATAGTTGAGGCCTGAAAAAAATTTAATAAATAAATTTCTTATTGTGGGTTTTGGATGTTTGTGCAAGCTTATAATTTTATATACTTTATTTGAAGGATATATTTTCTAGCTGAATGATAAAGTCCATTAATATTTTTAAGATACTAAATTTTAACTTAAGTTGGTCTAAAATCAGGTTTGAATTTTGGTAGAAGGTCAGTATTCAACATCTCATCTAAGGATGAAATGTATTCTAATCTATTTTAGTCAGTTGACCATGATTTTAAATACCTCCACAGGTGAGATTATTAAAGCAGAATTCAATATAGTTTTAATCATAGCAAGCAAGCCTGACTTTTAAGCATTAACAATATGGCCCAGACAACAAAGAGGTAATAGGCTAATTTTTGTTAGGGCATTATCTTCCAAATCAAGGGATGCGGTATCTATTCATCTCTGAAAAGCTACATGAAGATGATGAGTAATACTTCTGCCACCCACTTAGCATATTATGTCCCAATTGATCATAGTTTAAAATTATTCTTCATAATTGGATATATTGAGCATTTTCCTCTAACAGAGTATTTAAACTAAAATATTTTTCCAGCTGTTCAAGTACTCTATTAATGCTTCTCCTGATTTCATTCTAATTGTTCAGATTTTTATAGACTGATTTATTATCACAGGAAAATAACTGAATGTACTAAATTTTAACTTTGTTTGTTAGTCTTTTTCATATATTGTTTTCACTTCCATGTCCATTTTCCTTGTGCAAGTGGTTATTGTTTATATTTTTGTCTAATGGGTCTTTCCCTTCTAGAATGTATTTGATTATAGTTTATACCCATCTCTGTATGGTCAGTTTCCATTTTCACAATTTGGTTTATTGCCTCTATTCATTTGTTGCTTTTGCTCTATGGATTTTGTTTTAATTTATACATACTCTTGTAACAGTTTTTCTCTTATCTTCCTCTTACTATCCCTAACTATAATTCTTTCTCCATTACTACTAACATCTCTATGTTTTTTAGTATTTTTGAGATAATTTCATGACTTACTTGCATATTTTTTTGTTTTATTGGACTATTACTTTAATTTTTAGCTTTGTCTCTCCTTTTTTCACTAGGCAGTAGTTTCACTAGCACCCAAACACGATGAATGAGAAAGAAAACATTGCATTTCTAACATTAAAATAAATCAAATTCATATATCAACATTGTGGCATTTCCCTTATTCTAGTTATTGTCTATATATCTAACCTATCACCACTACTCTCCCAATAATATTATTTTTTTAATAATATGCTAAGTATATTTCCAATAACACAAATTCAAATTTGAACTAGCTTTACATATACATGCTACAGGATTAACATTTTTAATAAGAAATCTCCAGTTCCATGTTTGCTTAGATTTTTTAATTACTCAGATTTCAAAAATAAATCTTTTACCCATCTTCTTCATAGGGAAAAAGTGAACTGTTCATTGCATTGAAGTTTATTAATGTATGGGTATTTTTTGGTCTTTTTTTAAATATTTTTTTGTAGTAGCGAAAAGTTAACGATCGCTTTTAAAATTTTATTTGAATTTAATAAATGTTCGATTTTTTTTCTATTACAGTTTTTAAATAACAATAATAAAAATGAAATATGTTTAATACTTATTTTGGTATTAATAATAGACAGCTGATAAGAAGATTTAAGTATTAGACTCATGCCTTATTTCAACGTGAAAGACTGCAAATTCTCAAAAACTTCATCACATCCATTTCTAAAGCCAATGGTCACTGGATGTATACCTATATGGAAAGTATAGAGAGAGGCTTATTTCCCTAAATAAGACTCACAACATTCCCTTTGTATAGTATTTGGTTGATGAGATGTAAACTGACATTTGATCAATCTATAAAAAACCCTACCAATTTACTTCTAAATATTATCAGGAGAATGAAACAGAGACACAAGGCCCTGGCTCCTCCCGATATTCACATGGCAATATGCAGCCTTTTCATATTACCTACTGGCTGCTAACCTTGGACAGATAATGCTCTCCAGACTTATTACATCTTGCCCATATGATCAAACCTTATGTTAATCACTATTATGTTTCATTGTTATAACTACAAGCCTTAATAAAGTTCTTTATTTTTTTTTTTTAAAAATATTGGACTCTTGAGCCGAAAGATTTCAATTTTATGCTCAAAATTTGCCTAGATTATATTTTTTGAGGTATTAGAGAAATCTTGTCAACACAGAAAGAATATGTCAATTATGTTTCAAGAAAATCAAAAACATCTTAAGTATAATATCTTACAAGATGCCTGGTCATACATCACAAAAATACTTTGACAAAATAAGAATACAATTTAATCAATCATTACCACTTCCAAAAAGCTTGCTTTGCAAAAGTGAGAACAGTCATCTTCAATTTTATGCTCCATGGTACACATGATTCTTATTTCTTTACAGCAGTGTTACAAGAACACATATGAACACATTTAAAAAGCAAACTAGACACAATTAAACAGAGAAAAAAATTATTCTTTCAGATATATTTGTACCTACATGGTCACATATTCATCAGTGCCCTAACCTATGAGATATAATTGCTCAATGTTTTTTTTAATTGTCTGGCATATTCATTTAGTGTTTTCTCTCCCTAATTCTAACAAACTGTAAATATGTTATTTATATTGTTCCTTTTTTTCATTTCTATTGCAATATACTAAGTTTTTTTTTTAATCAATAAAATTTCTTTTGCAACACTGAATTTAATAAAAAGATGTAAAAATGTTTTATTCACACAAATGCATTAAAAAGTAAAAAGAAAACGTCAAGCATTGGTGGTTGAGTGGTCAGCACAGCTGCCTTACAAGCAGTTGTCCTGGGTTCGCGGATTCGCTTCCCGGCCGATGCTTTGATACATGAAAAAAAAAAAAAACATTTCTTCAATATTCATTGCATCAGAGATGATGTGCAATGAAAATAAGTATGTGTCACTCTTATTCAGAAATAGTTTAAGAATATTTCCAAATATGAGTACATATTTCTGAACATGAATACTCCTTTGGTTGCATAATATCAAGAATATGGTGGAAACTGAAGAAAATTTATTTTCTACATTTCAATGCATTTTTAAAAAAAAATTATTGCATTGATGTGAGTTTAGGTACAATTTAATACTGCTAAATGATAACACAATCAAGAATACTGAATCCCAAATAAAATTAAAAATTTGAAGATTTTATTTCCTTTTTTATTAAAATTGTTTGAAGACTAAAAAAAGTATATGCAAAGTTTCAACTATATCAGAAATTGGGAAGAGGATGAAAATTGAGATACAAGATTTTATCCAAATAAAGAAACCACAATAAAACAAGATTAAAAGAAAAACAACATTGAGTGCTGATTAGTCATTTATCTAGTACCAACAACAATAAAAAGTATATCCTAGATCAGCGATCATGGACCTAGAGCACACATGCTAAGTATGGCATTCAGAATGATTATCAATGGCACTCTAATTGAATTGAAATAAAAATATATATTTTAATTACAGCGTACGCATTCGTGCCATCACCTACATTTTGCATATGCGACACACATGTAAATGGGAACCATGATTCAGTTTAATTTACTAATTATTTTGTACAATAAATGTACACTCGATCTCTGCTATTTTCAATAATGATATAAGCTAAGTGGGATGGAAATATATTTTCTTTTCCGGGGATGATTAATTTTGCATGGATTTTTTTTTGAAGATCAATTTATCTTTGATGCTTTTGTAAGCAATTGTGTGTTTAGAGTAAACTTATATTCAGACAGAATATTATATTGATTAGTTCATTTGAGAAACTTCTATTCATAATTATATAATAATACATTTTAAGTTTTGGTGTGTTTATTTGAAGAAAAAAGTTTATAATTAGTTTATAATTAGTGAAAATCGGATTAATGTGTGAATGAAGTCTGAAAATACGTGAGACTTTGTTAATGATTGTTCAGATTTCAAAGAAGTTAATCATTGGTGTTTTTTTTTTTTTTAAATGTCTATTGGGTAATTAAAACAAGTTTCTCATAGAAAAAAATTCCAAATGTCCATAGTTTTAAAGAAAAGAAGAATATATGAAAAACTTCCAATTTCGAGTTGATTTTTTATATCACAAAATGATGAATGCTAGTAGTTCATTAATCAGCTAATTACTGAATGCTTTGCTTATTCTGAATCGTATATTAATCAGAAATTTTGTAAACAATACAAGCTTTTAAGTACTAACCAGATGAATTTTCTCCATGCCAAAGGAAATTTTAATTACGTCTTTTGAATGCAATATAATTTAACAAAACATACTTTTCACATATGACCCTATGTACTTTAAAATATTGAATGACCACTAATATAAGATCTGTTGTAATGGGCTTCAAAAGTATATAAGATATCATTTTGAAGCCCATTATAATCAGACCAATTTTGATACTACATATAATAAGATTGGTAGAATCATGTCGGCACATAAAATAGATTTAGCGTGACACAACTAAAAGGTTGTAGACTCCTGTCCTAGACAATAATAAGAGAATTTGTTTTTGTATTGCTCTTCCCATTCTTTAAAGTAGTAACCATCTTATTAATATTTACACTAATACAACGATTATTAAGCAGCTCTCTTTAAAATCTGATGGCATGTAAAAACAGAAAATATGTTTTTTAATGTTTCTGGTAATTATTAATTCTCAATCTGTGTACTTTGGGCAGGAGTGGAAATGCAAACTCTGGAGCACAAGAAAACATTATTTTTATTACAAATTCTTGCTAATTCTATACATAAAATTTTCTCATGGATAGAATATTTGTAAGTGTAATTCTTCTAATTCTACTTGAGCACCATCTATTACAAGCTTTGGGCAACCAATATGTACCAGATGGCAATGCAATTGAAACTACATCCAGTGCTGCCCTGTCAATATTTTCAGGCTAGTTTCAGTGAGCAGCTTGGGTTTAATTCAGTTGAACCTCATTAATCTGAGGATGCAAATAAGATAGTATGTAATGTGGGTATAATTGCATTACTATGTAATAACCAGTGGTTATTCAAGTGTATAATAGATGGCACTGAAGTAGAGTGAAGAGAATTGCTCCTAATAGAATCTGTTATGTGGAAACAGAGAGAATGATGTGATGTTTGATAAAATTATTCATGAGACAGAGTAATTTTAAAAAATTTAAGGAATTAGAAAAATCACTTCATTTATTTAGAAATAAGTGACATTTTATTTTAGATTAATCATCAAACATTATTGCAATAGGTATTAAGTTTCAAATATCTAACCCAACTCTCTTTAAAAAGTGATATATAGATGAATTGAAAGACAAAACTCCAGAACTACCGAAAGGTCTTAATAAGTGCAGATACATACACGAAAATTATAATGGATATTAAGATTGGAGCAACAAAAAATATTTGAGACATATTAACAAAACTTACAAAATGAATTATTAACTATATAGGAGGGAGGTCAGATATTGTGTCCAGCAGCCAAGAGCCTTTACAGGTGTTGGGATAGTGGAATGATTTTAAGATATGACAGTTATCTATAATTAATAAATAAACCAATATCTGCTGTATTGTAGAATAGGATGTTGGTTCATAAAAGGCTAGGTACTGTTTCTGATAAGTCTTTTCTATCTTCTCTTTTTCTTTTTCAATCACTTAGGCCATATTTCCTACTATGGAAATAGAAAGGAACTAGAAAATCTGGCAATTAGTCTGGTGAGATTATTTGTGTCTGATTGATTACTCGTTAAAGTGCTAAAAATAATAATATCCTTAGTAGTAACAATGCGAAGTCAATGGTGGTACTAAAGATAAGTATTGTACATTTATTTTTTTCTAAATACTTGATACAAACACTTTAAGATCAGAAATGAATGATTTATTATTAGCTAAAGAGCAGTCAAGATTTAAGTTGAATATAACTCCTTTTAGTGAAACTTGTCTTCCAGAGGAAAGAAGTTTATGTCAACTACGTGGATGGCTATAAGTTTTTTAGCAAAGGCAGATCAGATCAGAAATCTAATTCAATATCTTCTATTCTCAGAATTCCTTGCTGGATCAATGAGAGGCTAATGGTATTAAAACTTTTCCTTCCACAATGGCTTAGTACTCATTTTATTAGGGTCTGTAAAACCTTAAAGTTGGAAGGTTCAGAAAAAGAATACTTTTCTTCCTTGATGAATAGCAGTATTACACCAATATAATTAAAAAATTCAAATTTTTCTTTTTGGAGACTTTAATGTATATGTTGGTTGGTATAAATAGAATTTGACCTAAAGTTGTCGGAAATAATAGTATTGGTGCTGTAAATTCAAATGATCTAATTGTTATTGAATTTTTGCACCATACATGAATCGGCACACAAATACTTTGTTTAGGCAAAAAATTGCTATATAGAGGCATGAAAACATTTGTTTTCAAAGGCATATAATATATATTATATTACAGTTCAGAATTATATACAAGAGAAGTTCATTTTTCACAAGCATTTACAAGTGCAGTGTGAACCGATTACAAATTAGGATGCTCCAAGATTTAAAAAAGGAAACCTATTTCAATCATTACTTCAAGAAAAGTTTCTTCTTTAGAAGTACCTATTATATATTTTAATTTATTATTGAGATGTGAATTTCTCTTAAGGAGTGTGTTATGGATGCAAGTAAACTGTTCTTCGGTTCATTAAAAAGAAGAATCATGATAAGTTTTCTGACAATGATCTTATTATTAACAATTTAATTAAATGGAAATATGGAATTTTCTGCTTGGAAGAATAATACATTGAATGTGGAACTTCATATAAAAGATTTGAAGGCAGAATTTCAACAACAAACAAAAAATTTAGAAACAATTGGTAGTTTATACTGCAAAGAAGATTCAGACACTCACTAATCATGGTCATTCTAGATCTCTGAAAACAACTTTCAGACCTGAAAAATGTTACCACAATTCTATTAAATCAAGCAATGGCACTATTTTATATGGAGTTGGAAGGAGTATTTTGATCTTCTTTTGAAAAATGGTACGTGGATTGAAATGAAATCTTTTAATGATATATCAATTTTATCTATTCATGTAGATTTGGACCAAGATATTCAGCTTAATGAAGTCAAAATAGCTCCTTGTAATCTTAAAAATGGAAAGGCTGCAGGTCCTGATGAAATTCATGACGAAGTTTTAAAGTATGGTATTGATATGTTAGCTTCAAAAACCTTGGACATTTTTTAAGAAATAAAAATAATCAATACTATAATAATTATCATGGAATATCATTATCTTTTATAGCAAAGATATTTTAGAGGATTTGTTGAATAGGTTGTTTCCAGTTGTAGATGAGTAGTTAACAAAGACTCGATGTAGTTTTAGAGAAAAGTCATGGTTATTCTTGTTAGGCAAATACAAGAAAACTATTAGGGATAAAAGAGTGATTTATATACTACTTCCATTGACTTGATTAAGGCATATTATATCAAATCGGGCTACAGAATTGTGTGAAATTAGTTGGTTGTCTACCAAAGTTTATTTGTATTATACAATTCCTATAAGATGAAATGAGAAGGTTATTGCTATTGATGAGCAAACTGATGCTCTCATAGGATGTATACTTGTTCCAACATTGTTTTCAACTTTTACAACACTGGAATTTGGAGATGTTTGTAACTGACATAATGAAATAGGAAGTAAGATCTGATAGCAAAATTTTAAATTTGAATGAAAAGTGAACATAAAAATTTCATCTTGAAGTCTAGGTTTACAGTTTACTGATGACCAGTTTATTTTTGTCAAATGAAAAGGTAATCTACAGAATGTTTTTAATATTATGAAGGCAACATATAAAGACTTTGGTTTAATACTTGATATTCAAATAACTCAAATTTGAGAATATAAAGCTATTTAAATAATGTTGTAGTTTTATATTTTAAAAGATCGACAAAGATACTGTGTACAACACAGACTCCAATATGCTGCTGCTTTTGATAAATTAGAAGATAGGGTGTTTTATCATGGTAAAATAACTACTGCAACTAAATTAGCGATATATAGAGCTATTATTTTATCTAATTTATTGTATGGATGTGAAACATGGACATCCTACTGATGCAACATAATGAAAGAAAAGTTTTCTTTAAGGATGCTTCAAAAACTTTCAAAATTATATGGCAAGATTATAAACCCAATCAATATATTCTTCAACTTGCCAAATATGATATTACAGGGTCCATCATAGTAAAATCATATCTTTGTCGGATAAGACTAGTAAAATGAAGACTTCGTAAAAGGATGTTTTATGGTGAACTTGAGCATGGTTTTTGTAGGAGAGATATACCTCATTTAATATTATATAGAATATTTTAAAAACATTCTAAAGAAGTGAAATGTTGATTTTTTTTCTATTGGGAGGATTGGCAGAGAATAGAATCCATTAGTGAGTTACAATTAGACATATTGTTAATGTATTTCAGAAAGTTGTCTGCAGAAGTTAACAGTCAGAATCACAAAGTGTCAAATAAAGAGAAAAAATGGACTAACACAGTTTATTTGTTAATGCATTTATGTTTCTTAGATTGGTTTGTATAACCATCACAAAACTAGCAGTCTTTTTTAAATTAGAATTGGAATGGACATACTTGTTTATAAGTAAAAATGGATGCCAGAAGGCTACTATATAAAATCCCCATCTAGTGCCTATGCATCTAATATCCCCAGACTAGTTTCTGGCTTATGGCCTTCATCAGTGAGGAGCCTTGGATCTGAGCGCACTGCACCTAGTCTGAGGTTAGATGGATATGCACTAATGGGGATTTTATGCAGTAGCCTTCTGGAATCCATTGATTACTCTGGCTTGCACTGAGTGGCAATACATACAGAGAGTTTTGCCTGTTTTAATAACAGTTAAGAGCAAACATAAGAAATAGTGATCATGTGATGTTTATTGTTTATAAGTGCTGATAATGATGGTTATAAAAGGTACCCTGATAATAATTCAGTATTTAAAAAAAGGTTGAAAAATTAGCATTTATTGTAAAAACTATAATTAAACTCGGGTCACAGTGAGCAATAGACTGGCTCAGCATAGATATATATATACAAAAGCCACAACTAAAGGAGAGGGCAGCTCAGTATTTGCTGATCATCAGCAGGACCAAAGCCATAGATTTGAGCTGTCTAAAGCTGACATCGTGTGCACAGAGAGGAACAATGTTAAGAGGAAGATTAAGGAGGCATGTTACATCACCAGCGATGCCATGTCAATCAATAGAAAAGACACGTGCTTTGCGATCTCGAAAAGATGGATGTTATAATTTGCATGCATTTGCATAGAATCAACAGCATGTAAAAAAAGACTATGATTATGGAGCTGTAGGTGCTCCAAAAGCACTAAGTCCATAAATAGAGGCTCACTAATAACAAACTTATAGCTTCACCTTAGCTATTAATCTTAGCTTAAACAGTAATTAAAAACATTGAGGAATAAATAAATAAAAATTAAACAAAAAAGTATATATATCATAAAGAAATAAAATCAAGAATAATTAAACGGAAGTAAAATAAAGCCAAAAGATAATAACAATTTTTTTCTTTTTTTTAAATATCTCAACCAATTGAATTGTATATACATATAAATTCGTAGAAATCAGTCAACTCTTAGACAATCTCAATATCAATAACAATGTATAATTTTTATAAATATTTATAAAAAAATTTCTATTGGTGGAATTTTAACATTGCTATAAATTAGTGCTTACAGCACCTCTACAATCATCTTTATAATATTTTATTCATCACCCAGTTGATGGCTTGTGTGATCAAGCTGAAATGTCGTATATTCATTACTAAAATCATACACTATTGAACCCATAAAATATATTTATATCTGTAAATTTATATTTGTAAACCAAGAAAATCATATCAACATAATAAACAATAATTGGAGCAATAAATCTCTCAGTTCTAGCAACTTACAAAGCAATTGTAATATGAATACAGTGTGGATGATGATCTTATATGAATAGTAAATTGACATTATCCATAGAACCTTTTATATTAGCTATAATTTATATTTATCCATCTTAATAACTTTGTAAACTGAGTAAATATCAAATGTGCAAAATTCAATTATATAGAACTAAACAATGTGTAATAACTAAAGTGCTAAACGTTTAAATAGTTGTTATATCAGTGTAATGTTTTTTAATAATAATGCAATCTCCAATTTACAAAGCAATTACTTTCCACTCATTATAATAATTATTTTATAACATTATGTAAAACTCTCTATACAGTAGTGTCACTCAATGCAAGCCAGAGTAACTAATGGCTGCAAGGTTTGTGCATAAAATCCCTATCTAATGTGTACTCATCCAATATCACCAGACTAGTCTGCAGCCTGTGGCTTTTATCAGTGAGGAGCCTTGAATCTGACAGCATTGGACCTAGATCTTAGGATCTAATGCAACTCTTTAGCAGCCACTTTTTACCTTTTTTGTTAACTATAAGCTATGAATCCAAAATTGAAAACCAATATATTTTCATTCAAAGCTCATTTGCCTGTATAGTCATATAGATCTGAACTCAGTTCAGTATCTATACATTTTGATGTCTTTGGTTCTTTAATAACCATAGTCACTATTATCCTATTGGGAAGGATTTGTATAAAACCACTAAACATTACATAATCACCATTTCTTACGCTTGCTCAAGCTGTTAAAACAGAGAAAACTCTCTATACAGCAGTGCCACTTAGTGCAAGTCAAAATAACCAATGCTTGTCAGTAATGAAAGCCACAAAGTAGAAACTAACTATAAATAGTCAAAATAAGAGTCATAGATCACATGACCCTATCTCTTAAGCTTGTAAGTTATAAACAATGAGGATTGCCAATTACTCTACAAGCTTTTTGATAAATACTTAGCCAGCGCCAGCACTTAAAATATCTCCATCAGGAACCCCCCCTCCAAACCCCTGACCATGGTTTCATGCTTTGGCACTCCTCAGAGAGGTGTCAGGGTAGATTCAGACACTAGATCTAAAAATACCAACCCAAAGCCAAGCACTTATCTATTTGAGTTGAATAGCTGGGTTTGAAGACATGTAGATGTCTGAAAATTTCAGATTTTCCACTCAATAGATAACTTTTAGATAAGTGCTTGGCTTTCGGTTGGTATTTTTAGATCTAGTGTCTGAACCTACCCTGACATCTCTCTGAGGAGTGCCAAAGCATGAAATCATGGTCAGGGGTTTGGGGGGGGGTTCCTGATGGAGATATTTTAAGTACTGGCTCTGGCTAAGCATTTATCATAAAACTTGTAGAGGAATTGGCAATCCTCATTGTTTAGAAACTAACTAGTCTTGGGATATTAGATGAGTAGGCACTAGATAAGGATTTTATGCACAAACCTTCTTGCATACATTGGTTACTCTGGCCTGCACTGAGTGGCACTACTGTATAAAGAGTTTTGCCTGTTTGAACAGCTTGAGCAAACCTAAGAAATGGTGATCATGTGATGTTTAGCAATTTAATACTTATATATATAATATTTGATGTCAGAAATGCACAATATAGTTATTTCTAATAAATGTAGATGTTGTTTAGATGAAAAAATGGGAGTGGATGCAAAGTATATTATGGATTAACATAATTACTATTATATTAATAATAAATATTGTTTCAAGATTGCTCTTCTACCACATTTACTATGTAATATTATGCAGATAAGAATGATATTTCCCACCAATATTGCACTAGATTTTATATAACAAGCATTTTGTTATATTGTCCTCAACAAATTAAATTAAAATACTTCCAAGGTCAGGTAATATGAATAATGCTTTAACCTTGATTAGAAGGTACACTAAAAATAAATTGTCATATCTTATGAAAAAAAGATCAAACGGTAGTAGTACATGAATACATCACATATTTGCGTGTATGTGGAATAAAATGATAAAAACTGCATCCAAAATTTGAGATCACACTTAATTAATATGAAATATTTCAAATTACCATATTAAAATTTTTAATCATTTACACATTTTATCTTTTAAAAATGTTTTTATTCAACAAATGTAATTCGAAAATCTACTATTTAAAGATACTCCCAATTTCGAGGTCATATATTTACATATTTTAAAGAAGAAACATTTACACGTCAAAATGTTCTAAGCAGGTTAACAGAACAATTGATCAGGATTCACTTCAAAAGATTAAATTACATTGGGGTTATTCTAAATGACTTTTGTCAATTAATTAGATATTCTTTTTTCTAAAATTGTCAAAAAATTAAGATCACATTATTCAAAATATATTTTCATGAAATGATGATTCATTTCCAAATATGGCTATATAAACAAGCTTATTAGTATTGGGGGGGAAATTAAAATATTTAGAAATGATTATTTAAAAATATAAATATATTGAAATATTATATAGAAACTATATTTAAAAATATTCAGAAAATTTATAGAAAAGATTTTACAACAAATGCATTAGCAAAAATGATTAAATTAAAAATAATAGCAGTAGAAAATCAATGTATTAGACAACATAAAAAATGAAATCTGTAGAGTTTAGTGCAGCATCAGATTCTGGGCATAAGATCCTTGGGTTTGATTTCAGTTCTGGTATTTCATCACTCAGACTTCTGAACAATAAATCCATTTGATAATTTGATAGAAAAAAATAATTGTGTAAATTAAGCAACAAATCATGTAAAAACTTTGTTGCCGATTAAATTGAAGGAGTCTGAAAGATTTGACGATTATTTGAATGTTTCACCAACTAGAAAGTTATAGAAACCACCTATAAAAGAAGTTTAAAAAGTAATTGAGCAAGAATACAAAAATAGTGTGAATAGGGAAATGGAATGTTACAGTAGCTTAGAGGGAAAAAAACTATATGATTATTGTAAAAAGAAATTATTAAACTCAGGTGCTTGCTATACATGTATATAATTTTAATGCGCAAATACGCGCACAACAACCGAGCTTCATCAGGATTAAATAACAATATATTATAAACTCAAAATAATTATAATATCTAAAGAATAATGCCCGAGCGCTTTCAAGAGAACTTAGCTCTCATAATCATGGGCAACAAAGAATAAGCATAGCGTGTTGGTATATGCTAAAATATGCTGATATATGTAAATTAGTTGAAAATAAATGCGTCAGCTCTAAATGATCCATTTCTTAGAGATTTTGTAACACGCATCTTTCCTATTTGAAAAAAGTATTATTCCTAAATACGAACAAACACTTAAGCTAATTGTATACACAAGATACGTTGACGACCTTTTCATCGCTGCTACTGAAGAAATTATAGATAAAATTAAACAGGACATACAAGACAGTACGCAGCTGAAGCTAAACACAGAAATGGAAGATCGTGAAGGGAAAACTAAATCCTTGGATATGTATGTGCAAAGAGAAGATCAAAGACTAAATTATACAATGATTATAAAACCAATAGAAAAAAGAGGCAATATTCAACCTACTTCAAACACGCCTTCTATTCATAAATTAGCTGGTTTAGCGTCTTTCTTGCATAGGAATGAGCAACTTTGCAGATTTGAATCGGACAAAAGAGCAAACTTAATCTTATATAGAAACGATTTATTAGATTTCGGCTTCAAGCATTACACAATTGATAGGAAGATTAGACAATTTTACAGTAAATTAAACAGCAATGTTATTAAGCAGCAGAAAAATAGAATTTTGTTACCATATATTGCAACTACCCATAGAAAGTTTTACTCAGTGTTTAATAAAGAATTTCAACTAAGCTTTCATACACCCCCTAATACAAATAGGATTATTAATAACACCAAAGACATTATAACACCCGACGACACCTCTCAAGCCGTATATAATATTTCATGTCCAGAAAATAACTGCATGGCATCATACTATGGGGAAACGAAAGCAACTCTTTCTACAAGACTATCCCAGCACAAATATTCTTACAATAAGACCCAAGTAGACCCAAATTGCAAATCAATATTTGCAATACATCAGAAATCAGCTGGTCATGCATGTGAACCTAAAAATGCAAGAATAGTTTGCAGGGAGAGAAATGACATTAAGAGAAAAGTTAAAGAAGCATGTTTTATTGCTATTGATGATAAGGCTATGAATAGGAAAGATGCGTGTTACAAAATCTCTAAGAAATGGATCATTTAGAGCTGACACATTTATTTTCAACTAATTTACATATATCAGCATATTTTAGCATATACCAACACACTATGCTTATTCTTTGTTGCCCATGATTATGAGAGCTAAGTTCTCTTGAAAGCGCTCGGGCATTATTCTTTAGATATTATAATTATTTTGAGTTTATAATATATTGTTATTTAATCCTGATGAAGCTCGGTTGTTGTGCGCGTATTTGCGCATAAAAATTATATATATGATTATTAAAAAGTATATAAATGAATGAGAGAAATTAATAAATGGTAATTTCTAATTATTAAAACAGGCAAAACTCTCCATACGTATTCATATGATGTTTATTGGCTTGATTTCTAATTATATTTAATCTATAAGGACCAAATTTCTTGCACTCATACAGATGGCACAATCCACTTTAGATAAATATATTAATGATTATTACTAATCATTATTTAGGTAAAAGATTATCATACCATTTTTAACCTAAATGTAAACTTAAAATATAATTAAATATTAATATCAACTTTTGTTGAATATACTCTTATGATATGATTAATTAATCCAATTCCTTTTTTTCATGTATAATATTTAGATATATTTAAAATTTATGTCACACACACACTCTTTAAGTACAGAAATAAAGATATTCAAAACGATAAACAATTCTCAATATGCATTTCTGGCAAAATTAGCATTCTTCAATTCACCCAATAACTTCTTACCAATTTTCATGATCATTGTTTTGTATTTTTCAATGTCAAACTATTATAATAATCTACAAATGGTAATTTGTTTTTCACTCATGTACTTGATAACATCCACTTTTTGATAAATGCATTAATAATTAGTATTAATTTGAAATTTATCAGTTACTTATCTATATAAGTGTGGCCAAATACAAACTATGATCAACAAAAGTTTATGGCTATTAAATCTATGGTTACATGGGAAGAATTGAAGGACTGAATAAAACCACTTGTGATTCTATCTTCTGATTGGATTTCTTTATGATGTTAGTTAATAGTTACAGGACTCTGCATAGTTTAGTACTGTGGGAATCAGTCAGATTCCTGAATGTAAGTTCCTCAGACCGATTTCAGTTCTGGTATTTTAAGAAATTCATCTTCTTCTGAACTCCCAAGAAACAAAATCATTTCATTATTCACTTATTAGACTTTGGATGACTTTATCATGTGTTTAAAATGTGTGTTATGTGACAAAAGAAGGATGAAATTATATTAATGTTATACAGTATTGAGCTTTAATTAAGATTAAATTATATCTAAATTAAAAATATTATGATAATCTCGAATTTAATAAATAATTAATATTATTCATTAATATATTTATCTAAAGAGGTTATAATCAGATATGTGAGGGCAAAAAAATTGACCCTTATAGATTACCAAATCTGAAGAAGGCTATTAAAATGACTAAAGTGATGTTCAACAGATTTTCTTAGAAGAAAAAAATAAAATCATAAATTAGAAGATCTAGTGTCTGAACCTATCCTGACACCTCTCTGAGGAGTGCCAAAGCATGAAACCATGGTCAAGGGTTTGGGGAGGGGTTCCTGACAGAGATATTTTAAGTGCTGGCTCTGGCTAAGCATTTATCATAAAACTTGTAGAGGAATTGGAAATCCTCATTGTTTTTATAACTTACAAGCTTAAGAGATAGGGTCATGTGATCTATGACTCTTATTTTGACTATTAGAAGGAGTTGTCTTGCAAATAATGCTTTAGAGCTTCAGAAATTGTAAGAGTTGTCATATGAAAGTAGAACTAAAGTTAAATGCTAATAAGGTGAAAGCAATGCTCACTATATTTTGTCAGATGCAGCAAATAAAATTTGATATTCTAGAATTAAAAAAAGTAACTAACTACAAATATTTTAATGGATGAAATGAATCATAAAATTGTTCTTGGTTGGAGTGATTTTGTTAAAAATAATTTAATATTGAAAGGAAATATGTCTATGTGTTCGAAAAGGAAGATTTTTAATTCTTATTTATGGATTTGAGACTTGGATACATAACAGAATAACAATAAAGAAACTTCAAATCACTCAGCAAAGTATGGAGAGATGGATGATAGGAGTAACAAAAAGGGATAAAAAACAAAATACATGGATGAGAGAACAAATAGGTGTTACTGATATCATTGAAAGAATTAAGTGACAAGTGGAGTTGGGCAGGACATATTGCCAAAAGAAACGACTGCCTTGCACTAGTAGGCAGTTGCCTGAGTTGTGGGTTCACGTCTCGGCTGATACTATGACACTTAAAAAAAAAGAAATGATAATAAACGGACAGTTGAAATCTTAAATTAAATTCCAAGAGATTGTAAAAGAGTTAAAAAAAAGACCACATGTGAGATGGATGGATAAAATAAGCAAGTATGCTGGTGATGTGGAGAAGAGCAGCTAGAGATCAGATAAAATGGATTGAACTTAAAAAGACCTTCATCCTGCAATAGACTGAAAATGATTGAAAATGTTAATGATGATAAATAATTGCAAATACTTTGCTCAGATTATTAAAACAGATGAAAACATAATGGATGAAATTAATGTTATATTTAAACATAGATGAAGTGTTTTTATAGAATTAACTTAATATTAAAAGGAAATACGCCTGTATGTTTGAAAAAGATTTTTAATGAGTTTTACCAGTTTTTACTTATGGATTTTAACATCTAACAGAACAAGACCGAGACTTCAGACCAATCAATGAAGTATGGAAAAATGTATATTAGGTGTAACAAGGAAATTAAAAATGAAACACATGGATGAGAGTAAACAGGTATCAATGACATCATTCAAAAAATTATGAAGCTGAAATCAAAGTGGACATATTACTAAAAGATATGACAACAAGTGGATAATTGAAGTTTTAAACTGGATTCCAAGAGACTATAGACCCATAAAGAAACAATATATGAGGTGGATAAATAAAATAAGTTTCTGATGGAATGTAAAGAGACTATAAATCAGAGATATTAGATTAAACTTGGAAAGAAGAACCTGCAGTACAGTGACAATAATTGAAAATGATGATGATAAATTTAATATTAATAAATATAGGATAAAGTTAGGAAGATGTTAGAGATTGTAACCTGGCCAACTGAAAAGTGCTGGTTTAGCCAAAAGACCATCTTCAGGATCATTTATGTTTTTAGACATCTTTATTTAAGTGCTAAAATGGGTGCACATAAGATAGAAATATTAAGTATATTTTAATAAGTTCTGTAAAGAAAATATTTTGTAGTAAAAAAAACATAATATAGAAATTACAAAATGAGGAAAAATTAAAGCAGTAGCAAATTCTTTAAACAGTAGTGTCTCCCAGTGTAGACCTTAGTAATCAATGGAAACAAAAAGGTTTGTGCTAGAAATTCCTATTTAGTGCCTACTCATCTAATATCCCTAGACAAGTTTTTAGCTTGTGGCTTTCATCAGTGAGAAGTCTTGCATCCATTGATTACTAAGGCTTGCACTAGATGTCACTACTCTATGGAGAGTTTTCCTATTATTTTAATAGCTATCTTAAGCATAGGAAATGGAGATCACATGATTAGAAAAGATTCAAGTGCATGAAAAAAATTTCAATTATATTACATAATTAATTTAAAGTTGATTTAGAATTTGTGAAAATTCTGAATCAAGAAATTCAGACCAAAGTTTAGACCTAATAAAACTAAAACTGAACTTTATAAAGAATTAAGAAAAAGAATTATAAAAGAAATAGGCCATTAATAAATGAAATAGGAATTTTAAAAACAAATTTTGTTGAATTATAAAAACAAGTGTAGATAGTGAAAGATATAAATTAAAATAAAAAATAGAATACATTTAAACAATCACAAAAAAGCTACCATTGAATGGTAGTTACAGAAGAAATGAAAAAAAAAAGTATTAGAATAACAAAAAGTTAGCATAAAATATAAAGTGAAGAAATGGACAAATACAGATACTGAATAATGTAACAATACTATGAATGCGATGTAAAACAGATCAAGCAAGCTAAGAATGATTAGAATAGTAGCACATAAATACTTTTTTAAAAAGGCATAAATTTAATTTAATATACAGAAAAAAGTTTGATTAGAAAAACAATGTCAGAAATAAAACAATATAAGAACCAAAATAAAACAAAAACACTTCTCTATTACAGTGCCACCTATATTATTACTATCACTGTGATAATGCCACTTTATAGTAATTACATGTTGAACGATTACCATTATCTATTTTATTGTTAAATGTTTTGAAAGATTCAAACTTTATTTATGCTTTTCCCAATACACAAATTAGTATAGAAGACATTTTAATTGGTATTATTCATTGATCTTCTTCAAGTTTTTCTAACCTAACTAGTGCCAGTACTATCATGGGCATCACAACTGAAACTTTTAAAATTATGAATATCGAATTTAGGTGATGCTTTAATAAAATTAGATTATTCTGTCAAAGAATATGATGGTCTTACTTAAGATTAAAATTCAATGGAATTGAAGCAAAAGTTTGTTTTAATTGAAAGCATTTTACAAAAAAAAACAGGAAACAAAACAGTAAATTATTAATAATTAATATGAATGTAATAAAATGATGGAAAAAATGTGTAATTTGTGTAACAGAAATAATAAATCATATAGCTTAATGAATCAAAGTGAAATAGAGGAAGATAAGAGGTTAATAAAAGTTATTAAGTACAAGAAAGTGATGAAACTATTCAGTTATTGAAAGCTATGGAGAAAAGAGTTTAAGAGAATTAGTTGATTTAAATATATATACTCAAAATATTTATTCCATCATCCATTCTTGAAACATTTGAATAAAAATATCTGAAAAAATAAATGACATCAAAAAGCATTTCACACTAAATCAGCACTCTTCAGTTGGTCCAATACATAAGCTTTTACACATATCTTCATCATTTGTTAAGTATTTGCAAATGTTTAAGGGGTATATTTGAGTTAGGGATGATATGATAATTTCTAGTCTAAGACATGATTAATCATAATTATAAATGCATTTATCTGAAGTAGATAGTGTAAAAATTAAACAAGGCAAAACTCTCTCCATACAGTAGTGCCATCCTGTGCCAACCAGAATAATCAATTGATGCCAGAAGGCTTTGTGCATAAAATCCCTATCTAGTGCCTACTCATCCAATATCCCAGACTAATTTCTGGCTTGTGGTCTTTGTCAGTGAGGAGCCTTGGGTCTGAGAGCTCTGCACCTAGAAACTAGTCTGGGGATATTGGGTGAGTAGGCACTAGATAGGGATTTTATGCACAAAGCCTTCTGGCATCCATTGATTATTCTGGTTGGCACAGGGTGGAATTACTGTATGGAGAGAGTTTTGCCTTGTTTAATAACAATTATGTGCTAGTATAAGAAATGGTGATCATGTGATGTTTAGTGTAAAAATTGTGAGCACAGAAAGTTTGACATTTATAAATCAAATTGTAATAATTTGTTTTTTATTAATATACTTTATGCTCTTCAAAAATAGTCAGTGGACTTTTTTTACTGGATTTAAATAATTTCTTTAAAGAAAATGCCTAATACAGATAAAAATAAAATTTTACAACAATAAAGAAATCACGTAAGAAGCAGAAATGATGTTAAAAATCTTAAATAATCATGTTTTTGTCTAAAAAACATTTAGATTGAAATGTGATTCAAAGTATATAAGGCAATTAAAGCCATTATTTATTTTTGGAGTATAAAATGAAGACGATTAGGATAATTTGTATGAAGAATGGGAAAAATATAAAGATAAAGGAAATGAAAGAGGAAGAGATGTAAGACTTTTTTTTTTTTTTGCATCTTCATAACTAAAGTAGCAAAATAACTTCTTTTAGGGTAAAATAAAAAAGAAAAATGATCTGAACTAATAATTAGATGATAAGGAGTAAACAATAGATGAGTTTATAAAGATACATATGGCTTTTAGAAGAGGAAAATGTTTAACTTAGTTAACAGGATTTTGGGGCATATAATTTAGGCAAGACAACTTCTTAGTTTGTTTTTAAAAAAAGTTATTTTATATCACATAATACCACATAAGTACTGTTATTGGTATGCATAATATTAACATTATATTTATTTATGCTCTACGTAAAAATGTTTGGAAATTTAAATCATGTCATGATCATGTCATGTTTAATGAGAAAATTAATTAATTTCTAGCAGAATATGTGTTTCTTTTAATTAAGCCAGCAGTATCAGCAATATAAAAAATCATTTGAGAACCCATAAAATATGGCAATACCACCTTCTATTTAGGTTCACTCACAATGTGAATATGATCTTAAGGTTTGAATAAAATTCTAGTGGTAATTCAGATAAAATGTCTTTTGCATCAATTATTGGTAATGGCAAAGCTTTTTTTAAATCAAACTCCTTTCTAAATAATCTTACTTTCAAATAAATATATAAATAAATATGTAATTAAACTCCAAACAGATATGTAATAATATAAACACAACCATTTGTACAAACAAAATCATCCATTTGAAAATAGCTTTGATGGGCTTTCTGCTTCTGCAGCTACTTATGGCAATATTTCATCAGTTTTGCATCCACTTGATGATAGAAACTGAAAGTAAAATAATAGTGATTTATTAGTTCAAAAAATTCTGAAGATCTTCAGTATTCTATAGATTATAAATCCATCACATAAGCTGGATATACATCCTCGGCATGATGATTGGTAAATTCTTTGTTCTCAGACTTTGAGAGCATTTGCAAGATTATCTTTCAATTGTTCCAAGAAATGAGTAAAAAATAACAGGCATTTTTCATAGTTTATTTAAATATTTAAGTAATTATTAAAAAAAGAAATATTTCACGATTCTATTCAGTTTTTTTTAATATGTTTTATTTTTAATAATAAAAGTAAGAGATTCATAGCAATGGTAAATGGAAACTACAATTAGTAACAACTCTAAACACCATACTGTACAACTTTTGTTGATATTTGAATAATTATGCATACAATTTAAAATTTTAGAACAGAATTCCATAGATTTATGATGTCTTAAAATTGTCATATATTTCATTTTTATTTCGTTTTATAATTTTTTTCTCTCTATATATAGACATTTATTTCTAACAAATCAAGTTTAATTTATTGAATTCAAATATACATAAAAGTTTAAATATTAAAATCAGATGTTGAATATTTATTCAAATTACCACTAGAGATAACAAAGTGAACTCCCCCTACTTTAATTTAAGGCACTAAACATCACATGATCATCATTTCTTATGCTTGCTTATAACTGTTATTAAAACAGGCAAAACTCTATACATATTGCCACTCAGTGCAATCCAGAGTAATCAATGGATGCCAGAAGGCTCGTGCATAAAATTCCTATTTAGTGCCTACTCATATAAAATCCCCAGATTAGTTTTTGGCTTGTGGCTTTCGTCCTGAGGAGCCTTCAAAAGTTAACCTTGACAATGGCAGATGCTAGTTCATCAAAATATCGGTTTGTAATGCAAAATAATACAGTTTAGTCCCAAAAATAATATTTTATCTATATATATATATATAGAAGGGAAGTTAATTTATTGATATTTTAAAAGGAAATATACACATTAGAAATGAAAAACAATTTTTAAAAAATTGTATTAGAATAATGAAAAAAATTTTTTCTTACAGCAAAAAAAATAGATACAATATACGATCACAATGTTGTTTATTTTGCGAATATAAACAGGCAGAAATGTTTTTTTTTTTTAAATATTTATTTAATAAATGTCAGATTGTTAAAAGTAAACTGCAGAATAAGAAGATGCACTAAAAGTATGATAAATTCTGAAAAAAACTAAAAAAAAAAAAGTAAATTAAAGAGAATATTTAGCCACATAAATTCACTAAAAAGTAAAAAATAAATTTTCTACAGCTTTAATAAATAAAAGTGTAGAATACTAATGTTTAAAAATAGTATTATTTCCACTTTCTGTCAATTTTTATGGGCCTCATCCTTTTATTTTTGCAAGCTAAAGAAAATTTTTTATTTAAACTTAAGTACATTTACTTGAATAAAAGCATTTCTTTGTGTTTTTATTTTTAATTTTTATATGTAACACTGAATTATTGGAATGAAGTGAATTTATTTTAATTACATTTTGAAAATGTTGAATGAAATTGCATTTGTCTACCACATGAATTCCATATAAAATTTAAAGGTTTAATTTTTTGCTAAAATTGTTCGCAAACTCTAAAAAAATATTTTTTCATTAGGATACATATAGATCAAAAATTGAGAAGTGAAGGAAAATTGAATTACATGATTTTATTTAGATAGACTATAAAACAGGATAGATTAAATAAAAGCATATAAAAATAATTACAGCAGAACAAGCCAATAAAGATTACAAATAATGATTAAATGAGATAGTTCAAATTAAATTAGAAAAAAAAAAGTTTGTTAAATGTTTTACTTGTTGATATTCTTTTATAATTTGGGAGAAATAAGGGGGGGGGGGAATCTTAAAAGATAAGAAAAAAAGGAAACCATAGCATCATGTGCCCCCTCCCCCAATTTTAGCATTTACATTAGGAATGGTAATTTTCTTTATTTCACCCCAGTGCCATTTAGTATAAACTTAAATAATGATGGATATCCTCAGACTAATTTCTGGTTGTTGAAAGTTATAATTACTTCAGTTTAAAATACATGGCTATGAGTAATTAGAGTTAATTATCATTTGGAATACAAAGAGAAATACTAGTTGAAGAAAGTAAATGAAAAATTGAAACAATTAAAAAGTGAGAAATAAATGATTGTGTACATGGAAATAAACAAAAAAAAAAAAGTTGAAAGATGGTTTAAGGAAAAAAGAATAAACGTATTTCTATATAGAAAACAGATAGTTTGGAATGATATACCATAACATATTAGTGACATTTAATAATGAACTATGTTTTTTTTTTCATTCAAGTTTGATAGATTTATGGTAGCAAGATTAAAGCAAAAAGTATGCCTCTTTTAAAATTACCCAAAGATGGATTAAATATTATTAAAAATAGATATAGACAATCTTCTATTTATATAAATGATATTTGTTCTTGCTTAGGTTGAAGATGATACAAATCCAATTCATAATAAAGAGCATATTAGTCATAGCACTAAATAAGGAATGGATTAATATTATTAGCAACATTAAAATTAGGTATAGGCAATATTCTAATTATGTGAGAGAAAGTGAGAGAAATGGTTCTTTCTATGACTTCTTGCTTAGGTTAAATATTATATTTATTCCAGATCATAATAAGATACTTCACAATCATTAGTTATAGCAGTAAATAAAAAAAAATTTTTTTTTAACAAATGAAAACAAACTACATAAAAAGTATAATAATAATTTTTTTTATTACTCATTTATTAAACTAGAGATTTGAGCTATGATGAAAATATGTGTAAGAGGTAGTAATTTGGGTCAGCAGATGAGGACTGGTTCAGCACAAAATGTGTATCTTGGGGGTCATAGGTCATATGTTTATGATTACATCCTTCTACAAGGTTCCTACCTTGCATGAGAATGGGCAGTGAAAATTAAACTATAAAAATATTACACATAAGAGGTGTTCACAGAATATAAGTCAAATAATAAGTGAGGGGTGCACTACAAATCAAATTATCTACATAAACAGGGAACTGCTGCTCATATCATGATTAATACATTTTGGAATGCTGCTTTTATTATACAATGTTGTATTTAAATAAATGAAACACTCCATGACTTCTTCCTTAAATCAATATCTGTTCAAGGTGAATTTTTTTATTCAGGTGAACATGATGCAGAATATAAAAATATTGTTTTTAACAAATCACCATGCTTCGTATGAGATATACCCACAACATAAGAATAAAAACTATATTAACTTATACGCCATAATTTTTGAATTGATATTTTAAGAATGAAAGCTCTGATTTACGTAAGTCAAGGCTGGACTGTAACACCATTTGTAATTATTGACAATGAATTTACAAGTGCACAATATTTATATCAGAAAATATTCGATGACTTTTTTATTTTATTTTAACACATAATGCAAATATATTCATATGCATCTTTGTATAAATTAATATGAACTTTTAAATTTATTGTACATTTACGTTATTTTTTCAAACTCAGACTTTCACACAACCCACTACTCTCGGTGCTATTTCATATTGCTGACCCACCTGATCACACACATGTTGAAAAGATAAATAATCACCAATATATGTATTTCATGCTAAACCGGCAATCATCAGTTGGTCTAGATTACTATCCTCACACATATATACAATTAGTGCTCAGCTTTATATTAAGATAGCCAATCTTCACACTTTAATGGGCAGGCAGTGTGTAAAAGTCTGCCCATCCCTCACATAAGTATGTATAAATGGATTATTCTCCTGTATATGAGGGGTCAGAATGACTAATATGTTAACATGGGTAGGATGACAACCTTGGCACTAACAAGGGCTTTGAACATTCCATCATCAGATTTTCAATGAAATGGAAGGCTGAAGAGTTGTGAGTTGGAATAGTTTGAAGTCTGTCCATTAAAGTATGAAGATTGGCTATCGTAATATAAAGCTGAGCACTGATTGTATATATGTGCGAGGATAGTAATCTAGACCAAAATGATGATTGCTGGTTTAGCATGAAATATGTATATTAGTAATTATTTATCTTTTCAACATGTGTGTGATCAGGTGGGTCAGCAATATGAGGTGGCACTGAAAGTAGTGGGTCATGTGAAAGTCTGAGTTCGAATCCCACATATATTACATATATATAAATGCAGGTTTAAGCCTGTACAATGTATTAATCTTATTTTTTTTAAAATAGATTCAATATAACAAAAAATTTCTCTTTGAAAAAAAAAAATCATTACAAAGTGTTATTTTAAAACTAATCTAAGTTTAAAAAGAACTTTTTTAAAAAAACTTCTTTTGTTTATCTTTGTATAAAAAATCATTTTAAATATAAATGTTAATATTTTCCAATTGCAAATAAAGATTAAGCTTTTTGATAAGTTTTAAGAATGGCATTTGATATCAGTTTTCAGCACTTAAAACCTAAATAAAAATGTATTGTTATAATGAATAAGTAATTTGTTCAAAAATTATTTACTTTTAATAATTAAAACAATTCACTTTTATTTTTTTTTTAATCATACTTCAAAATTAAATAAAATTCTGAGCACTTATCCGATGTTCTTTTGTCGGCCATTTTGTTTTAAGTTAAAAAAAATATTATAGTTTCATGGGCCTGCAACTGGAAATTTGTTATAATTAGGGGTTAAAGTTAAGTGTAAATATTATAATTAAAATAAAATAAAAGCAAAAATAAGAAAATTTTTTTTTCTTTTATTGCCAGTCATAGGTTCTTAAAACTGTAAGATTACTTTTACAACTTAAAACAAAATGGCTGACAAAAAGTGGTCAGAAGTAAAATACGTAAGTACCAAATTCTGAAAACAAAAATGATGATATTAAACTTATTATTTTAATTACAGGTATTCCCATTTTTTATGACTTTACAAAACATGATTTCCAATTATCATGACTGGGTATTTGTGGAATATGATAAAAACTCTCGTTGGCTAGAAGAACTAAAGCATTGTAAATTGAAAAATCATAATTAAAACCTTTCCACAGAAGCTAAGATAAAAATGAATGTGTGTTTAAAAATATAATGACTATTATCAACATTAACATATTAATAATACAGTTATCTTAAGTGTTAACAGTTCAAATATAAAATTAGAAATTATCAAAATTGAATAAAATGTAAAAATTATCTGCTATTAAAAATGCAATACTATACTAGAAACCATTATTAAAATTTATGGTTAAGAAATAGTGTATCTTCATCTAAAAGCAAAAGATTACATTTAAAATTATAAAATAAGTCAGATAAATAAAAAATTAATGCTAGTTTATCCAAATAAAATGAACTTATTCTTGGGAAAATTATATTCCATCACAGAATTTTAAATATTGATATGAGACAAAAAACTTTTAAAAAAATCTTTTTTTTGTTTTGTTTTAAAACATTAAAATACAAAAGATTTCAAAATTCACATAAAGAGAAAAATAAAATAGTAATTGGTATTTTCAATTTATGAATGCAAAATATATTGCCAGTTGTTTGGACACTCACTTTAAAAAAGAACCACTATTTCATTTTGCTAAAGAAATTAAGAATGGGTTCAAATTAGAAAATAGACTGCTAACAAAAGAAGTATGCAGTTTTGTTTTTTAATTAACTGCAAAGGGTAACAATAAACACTAATTGTAAATTTTTAAAATTCATACCTTGTTTGGTTATTATTATTTTTCACATATCTATCTTTGGTTTTTAGTAAATGCAATATAGTACAATATCGTATTCATACATTTTAATATATAAAAGCAAATACTAGCATTTATTTAAAGATTAATTATATATATATAATCATCATCATCAAACACTGTTATCATGTGGTTAATTGTTTGGAAGATGCTGAGTATTTAATGGTTTCAATCAATTAACATGAAACCAAGTTTTTTTTAAAAAATCTGTTACTCATTTGAAAATCTATCATGAAACTTTCATATTTAAATCCATCACTCTATCATTTCACTATATTGTATATGGCAGCAAATTTATCTTTAGAAGTTAATAATTTTACCATATTTTTGCTGAAATCATTTCTGATTAATTACAGGCAGCATAAATAAGTTTTTTTTATTAACTTAAAATACAGTGAAGAACATAGTTTCATAGCTTCTTTTACTATTGGTTAAGTGAACAAATGAGTACATATTTGAACTTAGATTGCTCTTATTCTTTACTATCATGATTTCTAAAACTTAGATATTTCTTCAAATTCTAAAAGAAAATTGATGCTTAATAAAGAAATGCATTTCATAACTGTATCAAATTGTTCCCCAATTGTTTTATAAGCAGTTACTGAAACTTTATATCTATCTCCCCAGTTCTGATATCTATAATCAATAAATGATAGTTGATGCACTATCCAGGGAGGTTCTAATCACATTCTCAGAATTTAGATTCTGGATTGTGAACTTTATCAGTGAAAATTTTTGAATCTTAATATCTATGATTATTCAAGCTAATACAACATAGCAGAAGAGGAATGTACTGTGTAAGCCAAGGTCATGTGACGTTCCATTAATTGATGATAGTTCTAGTGAAAAGGTTCCTGGTTCACTCTCCAAGCTATCTGCAGTGCCAGCTACAAATCAATGCACGTGTTACACAGTAACACAGTTTAGTTATTCTTTACAAAAATTTTAAGGCATTACAAAGCTAGATTATAAGTTATGACATGAAATGTGACAGTATGTTTTGCATTCATAGATAATCTTGCAAACCAATTGAAAATGTTTTTGTCTCATGGCTTCATTGCCGTATAGTTTGAATCCTTTTAAAAGTTTCAGTAATGGATTTTCTAAAATTAAAACAAAATTTAATGTTAGTGGGGTATTCTATTGTAGGTAAAGATATGCAAACACATTACATTTCATTCAGACAACGTTAAAATATTCACAAGAGTAGCTATACTGTCACTAAAAAACATGCATTGATTTATAGATGGAGCTATAGGCAGCTTTGAGAGAGAATCAGTCTTTTTTCACTAAGATGCATTGTACTGAATAACAAAACAAGATTTAAAAGATGAAAAGATTGAAAATATGCTTTTGGATAAATGTATATTTTTTAGTATAGTTGGATAGCTATATCAAATGAAACATTTAAAAAAACAAAACAAATATTTCTTAAATTTCAAGAGCTTGTGACAGAAGCCAAATTGCAGTTTCAATTAATACACAATCTTTATCAGAGTTTTTAAAATTTGTTTAAATAAAAACAAAATTGATATTTTTTGTTCAAACAAATATCAAAAACTCTGATGAAGCCTATGAATCAGTCGAAACTGTTACTAAAATAAAATCAAACATTGTAAAAAAAACTATTGAACTCAAGTGCAGGTACATGGTTTTCTTAATACAGTTTTAATGTTCTTAGTAAATAAATAACAGTAATGTTTTTAAAATGAATTTGGACAAAATAAAATTTGTTACTTCGTAAATTGTTTGAATCACTAGTTATTTCTTAAATATTCAAGAATATAAAAGTATTTAGTATGATAATGAATTGAAACCATAAATGTAAAATTTAATAAAAATCTGAAAGTGCCCCAAAAATTTAGAAATATTAAATAATAATAATAATGAATCACTTCACATATGTACTTTAAAAGTCATACAATTTCTTTATTAAATTTCTTATTTAAATTAAGTTTTGACTATTCAATAATCTTCTTCAGGAAAGCATTGTTCAGAAAGAAACTACTAAATAATAAAACTGTCAGCTTAAATAAAGTGTTTAATAAAGAAATTGTATGGTATTAGTTAAGTATATAAAATGATTTATTATTATTGTTTTCCTGAAGGTTTGTGATGATGGTGTTTTAGTTGTATTTATATATTGTACTATTTCCATCATCTAATATAAATATTGAATGTCTTTAGAAAAATTAAAATTTATTTAAATATTCCAAATACATTCAACTGTTAGTAATAGTACCCATGTTGGTATATGCACAGCATTTTGGGATGTATTATTTTCCTCTCTTCTTCAAGTGTTGCTGGCCTGAGGAGTAACAGTACTAGTATGGGAATCAAATCTAATCCTTTGTATTATTGAATATGGAATTATAAGGTAATGCTCTAACTGACTGAGCTATCCTGACAAAGTGAACAGTCAGAAGAAATTTCATATACTTATCTATGAGATACCTCCTGATTTCTTCACTTTTTCCTGAGAAAAATTGATTAGTGATTTCCACATATTATGTATAGTTGCACTAAGTTGATTTATGGGGTTGATCACCATTGTCACATGAGCAGCATCTTTAAATTATCTTCATTGTATCTTTTCTTCTCTATCCAATATTTTGCACTTTCCCAATAGAACATATGTTCATTGGTATGTATATGGTCTGTTACCTTAGGCACATCTATTTTCTCTCTTCTAATCATGTTTGTGTTCTTGCAATCACTTTTCAATGGGCAATTTGTCTCACCAACATATATTTTCCACATTTACATGGCTTTTCGTAGATGCAGTTTTTGCTTTTCAACATTTAAAGTTTAGACTTTGTAGACATTAGAATTTCTCATAATGTGGTATGGCTCTGGAAAGCCATTCTGATGTTATACTGATTGTAGACAAATTAAGGAAAATCTCTAATCAGTATAACATACCACACTATAAAAAATTCTAATGTACAAAGCCTAAACTTGAAATGCTGAAAAAGAAAAACTTCATCTATGAAATACCATGTAATGTGAAAGACTGTATAAAGGTGAGACCAGTTGTTCCATTGAAAAGTGATTGCAAGAACACAAACTAATGATTAGAAGAGAGAAAACAGATGTGTCAAAGGTAGCAGACCATACATGTATCAATAAACATATGTTCAATCAAAAAAATACAAAAATATTTCATAGGAAAAGGTACAAAGAAAAAAAATTCAAAAAAGTTGCTCACATGACAATGGCAAACAACCCCATAAGTTAACCTAGTGTGACTATATATAATGTATGAAAACCACTAATCAACTTTGGTCTTAGGAAAAAGTGGAGAAATCTGGAGGAACCTCATAAATAGTATATAAAATTTCTACTGACTTGCCTTTGGCAGGATGGTGCAATAGGTTAGAGCAATAGCATGCCCGAAACACCTGAAGAAGAGAGAAGAAGAATACCTTTCAAAATGTTTTATATATTCTAACCTGTGTGCTATTACTATCAGTTGAATGTATTTGGAATATTTAAATAAAATTAAATTTTTCTAAAGACATTCAACACTCATATTAGATGGTGGAAATAGTCCAATATATAATTACAATATTCATTATTATTATTATTTATATTTAATATAGCCAAACGAAAAAAAGTTAGTGGGAAAAAAAGGATGGATTATTTTATTAATTTAAAAATAGCAAAAACATATTTATAGGCAATATAATACTTTCCCTTGATAAGAAAAAATAACTCATTTTGATGTGGAAAGTGAAAAAAAAAATTTCTAAAAACTTAACAGTATACATTAAATATGTTGAAATGAATATTTTTATGGGGGAAAAGGTGATTATATTTTTTGACTTCATCTGTGTGCATGGTTTTTATTGTGACTATTATAGCCTTAATATTTTGAATAGATCTCATCTGCCTTCAGCTCTAGAAGGGCCAGCTCATTGCCTTTTGTCAGAAATAAGTAATAAAAAATGGATTGCAGGTCACATATTGTAATTTAATTATTATTTTATTCAGTATGAAATTAAATTTTGATTTGAAATTTTACAGTAATCAATACCTTCCTTTAATGTAGTTTCTATATTATGAATTGGTTCACGTAATCATATCAGAGGTGTTGTGCAAGCTAATCCTTGTTATTAGTGCTCTAGAAATAGCTATTAAATTATATTTACTACCCAGACAATGGAAAATGGGCTCCACATGAAACAGCAATGCTACAGTTGTAACCACAGATGTAGACATATATGGATGAACCAGAAAACTACTCATATATCTATATATTTCATGGGAACAGACATGATATACCAAGGACAAGATAAATAAAAGAGAAAAACATATTTCCTGGATAAATATTAGCTGGATGATAATTATGATATGAATATTAATGAATCAAAGATAACTGCAGATGATTTTAATTATTCACAGCTGGAAGATATAAATAGTGAAGGTCAGTTAAAGATAAGTGGTTTTTATTGAAATCAATTTCAGCTAATGATACAAGTAAAAATGCAATTAAAATGATTCTGAAGTAAAAATATAAACTAGTATTGTAGCTAAATTTAAAAAAATTGAATTAAGTGGTACTAAAATTGAACTTAGAGATGACGTAAGAGAAATAAATACAAATTATAATACAATAAACTTAGACAATAGAAGTGGGGATATCAGTACAAAATGTGAATGTATAACAAGCTGATTTACAGTGCCAAAATATTAGATCAGCAGCAGAAATTTGCAAACAGATATGTTTATCCACATCCCCTTCCAAAAAGTATAGATATCCCATAAAGGTAGAAAATAGATATAATTAAAATATATGTTTAGAGATACAGAATTATTATAATGTTAACAATAAAATATACATAAACAGAGCAAAACTCTCCATACAGTATTGAAATATGTGATCATGTGATACTAAAATATATGTCATCTATGATTCACATGGTAAAGGTAGTTAATTATATAGTTGCATAAAATAATATGAATATTATTATTATAATATCTGACCAAATATCATGTCAAAATGTTCCATACCATTCTAAAAGCATGAACAAAACTTCATAAGGCTTTCAATATATTCATTAGGTTATCAGATATAGCATGATGCTGAATCTACAGAGATAAGGTTAAATCTTCATTTAACAGGAATGTGATAAATTTTCATGGGAGGATGGAGGCTGAACTCTATCATATCATAATGCTTAACTTAAAGATTATCTCCCATGAAGATACTTTAATAAGAATAAAACACACTAACTCCTTTTTTTTAAAACTTGTTTTTATATGACTATACTCATGTAAAAAAAAAAAATCCAATGTTTCGACTATTTTATATAGTTTTTTTCAAGGCACACTAAAATAAAATATGGTCCTGGTTTGCGGACCGTACTGCCGCCGTCAGAGGGCGCGGCGACTTCATAACCAAAAATTTACCTTATCTCACTCCCCTTTCCTATTACCAACAAACACAACTCAAAGAGAAACAATTTCCTTTTATTTAAAAAAAAAAAAAATCTATATATATCCTTTAAAACATTTAATTAAAAATCTATTATTTTCTTTTCTGTTTATCTATTAACATCCTATTTAATTCTGGTTTTATTTCATTAATATATACACTTTCTTTTATCATCCTTTCATTATATGACTTAATACATTCCAAAGGCTTTATATCAAAATCCCCATGCTTAAATTTATTCATGTGAATGTAAACAGCAGAATTTTTATCACCTACATGCTGTTTCAATCTAGTTTTTAATTTATTCTTACTAGTCCCAACATATGTCATTTCTAAGACAATTCAAACACTTTATCAAATAAACTGAATTCATAATATCTAACCTATTATAGTCCCCATTATTATTAATTAAAAAATTTAAACTTACTTTCTTTTTATAAACTGGACAAATTGAAACATCATATTTCCTATTAATCATTTTAACTAATTTCTTAACTTTAATAAATAAATCTTTAGATATATTAAAACCAACATAAATAATTTTTTCTCTATTCCTACTCCTATCTAATCCCATTCTATTTCCTATTTTATTTATATTTTTATTAGAAAACAAATGTTTAACTACATCCCTAGGATAATCATTCATAAAACATTCATTCCTAATAATATCAACCTCATTCTCAATTAAATTACTATTTGAACATAACTTAATTGCCCTAATAATTTTATTATTAACAATATTAATTTTACTATGATTATCAATATCTGAAAACAAATTATTTGATAATCCAAAAAATGTTTTTTTTCTAAACACAGATGTTTCTATACTATCACTACCATTCCTATCAATTTTTTTTAAAATTCTAACATCCATATATTCAATAACATTAATATATTCTTTTTCCATAGTAAATTTTATTTTTTCAACTCTATCATTAATATAACTCAAAAAATTATCTGCATTTCTTTTATTACCATTGAAAACCATAAAATAGTCATCAACATATCTAACATAAAAAATGGGTTTATTTCTATTATAATTAAAAAATTGCTCTTCAAACTTATACATATATATTCCTGCCAAAAAACCACTCAGACTATTACCCATACTTAAACCCTCTTTTTGCTTATAAAATTGATCCCTATATTTAAAAATAAGGTCCCTACAACAAATCACTAATACTTCATATAAAAGAAAACCCTCAATTTTTAATTTTACCCCTTTATCTTTATTATATAAATCCATAAAACAACAAATAGCAACATCTGGATCAATGTTAATATACATACTAACTATATCTAACTTTACAAAAACGAAATTTTTAAAAACCTTACCTTCTAAAAAAATTTTCAATTTACTAATAAACTGCATAGAATTATTAATACAATTTCCCTCAAATAATGTAATATATTTTTTAAAAATATTACTATACACTCACTTTGAAAATTTCTCATAATAAGTATCACAACTACTAACAATTGGCCTCACTGGAATACCAAGCTTATGTATTTTAGGTAAACCATAGACCTTTGCACATTTTATATCCATTCTTTTTAATTTAAGCATGACTAATTTTTCCATACAAAACTTTTTCATACAACACAGTTAACATATTATTAACCTTTTTATTCATTAACATACTTTCATCTTTATAAATTTTTAGAAAACATTCTTCCTTTAATAAATTTAACATTTTTGTATTATATATATATATATATTTTTACATGAGTATAGTCATATAAAAACAAGTTTTAAAAAGGAATTAGTGTGTTTTATTTCTATTTTGGATATTTATGAACTATTTTGAAAAGAAGAACTCTGTGCTTGATATACTATTTTGAAAAGAAGAACTCTGTGCTTGATATATTAAATTATACTCTAATAAGCTTCAATATCAAATGCTTTCTCTGGAAGTCTTTGACTGAAAATCAAATACGAAAGTTACAATTGCCAAATAATTAGATTAGTGGTCTTCAACCTTTTCACACCTGCAGACTAGCAAAAATAAGGATAAGATTTCGCAGACCGGCAGAAGTCTATAGATAAATTTTCTTAAAGATAAGCATAATTGTTATAACTTATCAAAACAATAATGTTAAATATATAAGATAAAGTTTTATATATATTTATGGAGGTTATATAATAAAAAAAAATTTTAAAATTTTTTTTAGAAAAGTAATAAAAAATTTAATTCTACCCCCCCCCCCCATAAACATCTGTGATAACTAGAAAAACAAATTAATTTATGAATAATTGATTAGATTTTGTTTTCGTTCTATTTTCTTTTTTTTTTTAATTGGGTAAAAATGAGATGAAAAAATAAATAAAAATTGGCTATATTAATTAAAAGTTTAAACTCTTATTATTTATTATTACAAACTTTTTACTGCCTGTCTACCACGCGGACCTGCAGAAAAGTTCCGCAGCCCAGTGCCGGGCTGGTACTAAAGGACCAGAGAAAATAAAACATGAACAAATTTATGTCTTGCAGATTGGTCTGAACAATGATCAAAAAATGTGTACCAAATTTTTTTTTCTAAACTCACATAACGATATTCTAATAATCTTCATTATCAAATGGAAGATTATGGCTGAATATAGAATATGAGAGTTACAATTGCCAAATAATCAAACTAAAGGACCAGAGAAAATAAATATAAATATAGATGTTTGCATATTGGTTTGAACAATGATCAAAAAATTCATACTGAACTTTTTTTTAAATTAGAATAATCATATTGCCCTTATATAATCATGTGATTCTGAGCATCCATTTTTTTAACTCAGTAAAGAATTGGTGCAGGGATCCTGGGTCCTTGTGTCTAATACTGCATTATTGTGTTAGACCACACATGTCATGATGAGATTAAACCAACTGAATGATTTATTTCTTGGAGGTTCCTAAGACATTTGAGTACTGGAAGTGATATAGCTGGACCCACAATCCATTGACCTTGAGTTCCACAGTTCACAGCCATTCTACTGCACTGAGCCCTGCAGGGCAAAATAAAAATATTATAATGGTTTATTGCTTGGGAGTTCATAAGCAACTGACCGAATTGGCCCAGGATCCATTGATTTTAAGCTCCAGACCAAACTATGTGGAGCAAGATAATACTGAAAGTGGCTGATAAAACTTATAAATTAAGTTTTTTAGACATGAATATCTATATGCCTCTAATTCAAAATATTTAATTCTCTTTTCATTAACTAATATAATTCTTATAACCTCATTGTAATAGACTATTACAAAATAGAAAAGATGAAATTCAAGACTTTTGTAATGCATTAAGCATGCTTTCAGCAGACCACTGCCAGATTCATAGTGCTATATTAATTTAGCAGTTGAAAATTATGCCTATATATGGACATAATTTATTATGTAAATGAGGCTTAATATGTATATGTGACATTTAAATGTTCCATTATTTCAACAATGAAATGCATGAATCCTTTCTATTAATTGCATTTGGATCTTTTGCAATTGCTCAACCTGCCTTATGTTTTCTTTTCCTTTCATCTCTCTCAACACAAATTGTCCTCACATTAGTGTGACTGAATATATGATCCATAGCAAGCTTGTGATTGAAGAAAATTTGATTTATATTCATTATTCTGATTTGCTCTGTTATATAAGTATGTATGCTGGGCAATTCCTGTAGATCTATTCATGTGAGATTCACCATAATATAAAGAACTATAAGACAGGACACTGCTAATCAAACTAGTAAAAATAAATGAAATATATCTATTGCTGCCAAATCACCCTAAAGTTAAATCACACCTGCATTATCAACAAAACGCTTGAAAAAAAAATGGATATATGAGATGAATTCATAATTCAGCATTTCTTACACTGCCATTTACCACTATGAAAATTTTCAAAATTAAGTTCACAAGGAATATATCATTCATCAACTTATCCCTTCAAGTATTGAAGAAATTTTAATATAAAAATTAGTTTTTACATTTTTTAATAATGATTAAATAAATCTCATATCTACATAGACACTTTTTTTTTAAAAAAATCTTTTTTAAAATAAGTAGTTTCTGGAGTAGTAATTTTAAAGAGTGAAGCAGACCTATTATTCTGTAATAAGATTTACAACATATTTCAATGGGTGTTATAGTCATTTCACTGATGATGTTAACCCAAAAACATAGTAAGATACATAACTTGGGCTAACATAATTTTTTTTCTGATAATAAACAGAATTGTTTCATTCAGGTAAATAATCTATAACAGTATTTCACAATGTGTTTTAAAATTGGCTCTCTCCCCAACTATTTTATGACATCTCTATTTCTTATTGTTAATGTGTTCAATATTATTATTTTCAACTTATGGAACTGCTGTAACACGCTCTTTCCAAATTTAATCCAATTTCTCTGATCTACAGTCTCTCTTTTCCATGTCGTATCAACAAATTTTCATATCTTATCCATTCATTTCATATGTACTCTAAATTTGGGTCTTCTACAATCTCTTAGGATCCAGTTTAAAATTTCAACTGCCCATCTACTACTATCTTTTCTAGCAATATGTTCTGCCATCTTTATTTCAATCTATTAATCCTTTCAGTGATATCAATTATAAGATTATTCTCTTACCCACTTATTTTGTTTTTGATCTCTTCTAGTTCCTCCTAAAATATCTCTCTCCTTACTTTGTTGAGTGATCTGAAGTCTCTACATTGTGCTTTGTTAAGTGTCCGAGATCCATAAACTGGTAAAAGATAAGTATTAAAAACCTTCCTTTTCAGCATATAGTAATTTCTTTTTAAGTTATTTTTGCCAAAAATATTCTAACCAGGTTTAATTTGTGACTAATTTTTTCCATTATATTCATATCTGTATTAATAAACTGACCAAGGTACCAAGGTATTTTTAATTAACTTTATTTAATCATTGATTATCAATCTTTATTTTTTTTCTTCTTTGGGAAAAATTCATTGAGCATGTATAATTTATTATTTTATGTAATTGTGAATTATTTATAATACACATTAATCTCGGCCTCAGGGTAGCCTTCGCACATTCCATTATCAGATTTTCAATTGGATGGATGGTTGAAGAGTTGGAGTGTGGAGTACATTGAAACTTGTCCATTAAAGTATGAGGTTTGTCTATCTTAATATATCTGAGCACTTATAGCATATATGTGTGGAGATAGTAATCTGGACCAATTGATGATTGCTGGTTTAGCATGAAATATGTATATTGGTGATTATTTATCTTTTTGGCATATATGTGTTCAAGTGTATCAGTGTAATGAGATAGTGTGGAGAGTGGTGGGTCATGTGAAAGTCCGTGTGCTCATATACCCTACATATTACATATATAGACACAGGTATATAATAAGCCTGTGTGTTGCAGTTATTAATAATTAGAAAATAAAATACATGCAAATGCTGTAATTATAAAAATCAACTTTGATGACTATATTAAAATGAACTTATTACAATACATGCATGGTGGGAATTTGCACATCAGTATACACAAATGAAATATTGAATACTCAGTAACTGATATTGCACTAATGGTTAGCTTCATTGGAAAGTTATTTCACTTATCTTACATATAAAAGGTGTTATAATTGGTTTGTCACTATATTTTGTGGCAGTCTCCGAATATCATTGCAAGATTTTCCAGTTAAAAGTACTAGCCCTTAGCTAGCCAAGTTTGCCATTTAATAGTGATCAATAAAATGGGTATCTAGCTATTCTTAAGTAGATGGTAAAGGTTAAAGATTAATCTGTGTTATTATGTGTCAGTGTTATATTTCTATATTTGGATTTGAATTCATAGTTATCTTAACTAATTACTAAATAACATTTTATGGGTAGATAATCTGATTACAGATCATCTATCAAAAAACGGTACTTTGGTATTAACTATGCTATGCCGTACTCGAAGGCATACTATTCTAATCTTACGATCTTTAAGATGTCTCCAAGTGATTTGCCCACCTTCACCACTCCTATCGATTAGTCATGCCAATGTTTCAGTTGCCGTGACATTGTTTTGGTTCATTGTCGATCATATCTACCGGTGGGTTGTGTAGTAAGTCATAGCTTAGTTAGCCATGACGTACTCAAAGGTATACTATTCTAATCTTACGATATTTAAAATAACGTCTCCAAGTGATTTGCCCACCTTCATCACTCCTATTGATTAGTCATGCCAATGTTTCAGTTGCCGTGACATTGTTTTGATTCATCGTCGATCATATCTACCGGTGGGTTGTGTAGTACGTCATAGCTTAGTTAGCCATGACGTACTCAAAGGTATACTATTCTAATCTTACGATCTTTAAGATAACGTCTCCAAGTGATTTGCCCACCTTCATTACTTCTATCGATTAGTCATGCCAATGTTTCAGTAGCCGTGACATTGTTTTGGTTCATCATCGATCATATCTACCGGCGGGTTGTGTAGTACGTCATAGCTTAGTTAATATCAAAATACCCAAAAACCAAAATCATGAGAGTTTTACAGAAAATTTTTCATTGCTACAAAGAAATTACAAAAGAAAGAAAAACTGTGTTGCACAAATACTAGACTTATGGGTATTATCAATTTAAATGTTGGTGTGGATAGTTTGGTGCATTGATAGTGACAGACTGGAGCTCATGGTCCTTGAATCAAGACCTAGTTTGGTCATATCTGGTGTTTGAAATTCTAAACTCCCGAACAATAAATAAACTAATCGATTATTTATTCATTTAATTTTAAGAGCTAAAGGGAAAACCATTAAAACAATACAGTATTATATTATAGACTCAGTTCATCATAGTGGATGATATATATGCACACGGGGTATGTGCGTGTTTTGTAGAAATATAGTTTACGTTTCTCTGCGAATGGGTGATTAATATGTGTGTGCGTGTGTTCCATAGAGATGCTTGTTTTTCTACGAATGGGTGATGTGTGTGTGTGTGTTCCGTAGAGAGAGGTCTTTGCTCTTCAGTAAGTTATACGGTAACACTTACATTGTTAAAAAGTATCTATTTGTAAATTGATTCTAACAGTTGTTTACACAAAATATAGTGTCTAGATGAATTATTTTTATCTCATTTAGAGAATATTGTGTCTGATATTCTTTACCTATTTTCTAAAACGAGTTTCTTTTTAAATAAAAATGTAAGTTTGGACAACTTTACAGTCTATTCTTAACACCTTATTAGTAATGCACTGATTATAAAATAAATTTGAGATTCTTTACATCCGTGATCTTTGATTATAATCATTAAAAAAAAAAAAAAAAAGAATAGAGAAAATTGAAAGGTAAAAACAGGAAATCTACTTTGTCGTATTACGAAAATTATTGCTTTTTTTTTTTTTTTCAATTTTTATTTATTATTAAACTATCATATTATCATAATTAATATGTGTATGTCTGATAACTGACGATATAGTTAAGTTATACGTGTACTTAATAGTTTTATTCATAACAATAAGCTATCAACAATATTACAAATTAAAAAAACTAAGCTTATAAAATAATTTGTTTGATGGTAATTTTTTTTTTACTTAAAGTGTTAATTAAAAAAAAAGCAATGGAGATAATTAGCAATTAAAGCAGATAGATTTCTTTTTCACAGATAAGAATTACTACATAACTTATTATGGAACCAGTCTTAAAATGAACTTTTTTGATTACATGTTTTATTTAATTATAGATTTAGTTTCTTTAAAAGTTTGTATTATTAGGGAACCAGTCTTAAAATGAACTTTGCTAATTACTTGTTCTATTTTAATTATTAATATAACTTTGATAATGTGTAGCAATCAATCATATAAGGAATACAGATATGCGATTTATATTCTAAAATGAGAATCAGAAAATCAAAATTAAAGTAGATCTTACATGGGCTCTATATAAATCAATAAACTATCACATGACTTGAGCTTGCATATTGCTATTATAGCAGCATATTTTTCATTTTCTCTATTTCACTTCCTGTAAGCTTTAGTAAATAACGATGGGTTAGTACAGATAGGGATTTATTAAGCACGGCCATCTAGCATCAGTGTACTTTACTAAAGCTTGCAGTAAGTGATACAGAAGTGAAAAAGTATGCTGCTATAGAGTTTAATAATTAGCATATATATAGGTTCTAAATCCTACCCCCCAAAAAATTATGGTCATAATTATTTGACCATCTCCCCTAGTTATTTTTTAAACTGTACATATCAACATTTTTAAAATATTTTATCAGCATCACACAGCTTCCCCCTATTTTCATTAGTTTTGTATTTTTATTAATATTGTAAATGTGAACTTAATATTACTAATTAATTATGTTTCTAATATATTTTGATAAAGTTGAGACTAGCCACTAAAGGGATTGAGTATCCATAGCTAATTAAAAAAATAAAACTACCCATATTTAATGGTGGCAATTCATGATCAAGCAATTTTGATAAACAGATGATTTACAAAAAAAAAAAAAAAAAGCAAAAAAAAAAAAAAAAATTAATTTTCAACCTTATTTTAATCTAAAAAAAAAAAAATTAATTTTCAACCTTATTTTAATCTAAAGCTAATAAATTTCTCAAAAACCAGATAGTAACATAAACAGTGAGGATTGCCAATTCCTCTACAAGCTTTATGATAAATGCTTAGCCAGAGCCAGCACTTAAAATATCTCTGTCAGGAACCCCTCCCCAAACCCCTGACCATGGTTTCGTGCACGAAACCATGGTCAGGGGTTTGGGGAGGGGTTCCTGACAGAGATATTTTAAGTGCTGGCTCTGGCTAAGCATTTATCATAAAGCTTGTAGAGGAATTGGCAATCCTCACTGTTTATAACTTACAAGCTTAAGAGATAGAGTCATGTGATCTATGAATTGATCTATGACTCTTATTTTGACTATAGATAGTAACATATTTCTGTTCAAAATAAGGATCTTGTAGAAGGAAAGATAGTCATAATAAACATTGTGCACAGGTTGAAGATTCATTTAAATGAGACCTGAATCATGATGACCCGGCACACAAGATGAGGATCTGGTTAAATGACAGATGAGTTCATGATGCTACTGTATTTGTTCCACTGTACAAAAGACAAGAATGTTGATTGGTGAAAGATGTTCAGGATGCCATTTTGCACAAGATAATGATCCAGTTGAATGAGTGATGACTTATGATGCTCTTGTGCATAAGAAATGAGTTGGGTGAGAAATAATCCATGATGGCATAAATAGGTTGGACATCTTAAATTTGTTCATTTTTAATTTTATACTTTTTCAAACCACAATTAACTAACAACTAGTATAAGAGGATTACAGCATACATATTACAAAAATTTACTCTAAATAATTAATTTATAACAATCGATTTTTAATAAATACTTAGGTAATATTTTCTAAGGCTGTAGCCTCAAGAATGTGTGCATAAAATGTGATAGTAGGGACCTCTACAGGTCTTAACCACAAGCTTACATTTTGGAAAAGAGGGGAACCCTTCTTTACTTCAACCTACTTTCTATATAAATAGGTGAAGCTGAAGCGGTTAGATCTGAGAGCATGAAGCTATTCAATACTTCATGATTAAGGCCACATTTCTTATTACACATTAATACTCGTGAAATCTTTCGATTTAACAATGAGTCAATGAAAAGATCTTATAATTAGAAATCTATTACGATAATTTAAAGTAGTAATTATAAAAACTTAAATAATTATTAAATAATGTACTTCTTATATTAAAAATTATTATACTTTATTAAAATAATAATCAAGTTTATTGCTCAAATTCATGATGTTTAAGCACCAGAAATATAAGAATGATCTATGATTAACGGATCATTAGCTCCAGATTCTACCATTCTATCACTATGGACCCAGAGGGCATTATATTTAATTTAAACTTAGGTATAGACTTTAAATAGAATACAATTCAAAAATATCTATAATTCTCTTTATAGATGTACATTATAATTTTCATGCAACATACTATTATATTTTTTAGATGTTACAATCAATATCACTTCTATATTTTAAACACAGTTGACAATATGAGGCAAAAAACTCATGCTAATGGATTCTAAAACGCTTCTCAACCAACACAAATGTTTTGTAACAGCTGATGTATCACAAATTTTTTTCACAAGTATGAATTTTTTAGTATTTATTTTCAAAACAATTATATTTAATCAATGTCAATTTATTGTCGAGTGTGAGTCTCTCCACATTTAATGCAGTTTTTCCAATCCACAGCATTTCTTCTTCACATCACACCAGTTAACTTTCTTATTTCATTCATCAATCTCATAAATGATTTCTTTCTTGGCCTTTTACAATTTCTTAGGTCCAGTTTAAGACTTCAACTATCGATTCTATTATCATATTTTTTAGCAATATAACCACTCTATCTTATTTTCAGTCTCTTAAATTTTTTCAATGATGTCACTAAGACATGTTTATTCTCTCACTCTGTTTTCAATCTCTTTTCAATAAATAGTTAAATGATTACTTATCAGTTTTTATTGGATTATAAACAAGTATCATTTAACTTGAAATAAATGCTAAATTTAATAAAGTTCATGTTCCTTACACACATCATCATTTCTTACTGTTCATTTCTCTTCTTATATGTCATAATGTTTTTTTTCTTCAAGTCTGATTGCCCTCATTCTTATATTTCAAATATGATTGTAGATACTGAAAAAAATCCCACACTAATGACTAATGGTTCTATGATGCATTTGAAAATATTTTTAAAAAAATCAGATATATTAATCTTTAACTGAGATTTAAAATTTATATCTGGATTAAAGATAATTTCTAGTTTAGTAAATGATTAGTAATAATCATTATTGTATTTATCTGAGGAGGCTGGTGTCAAAGTTATGAGTGGAATGAGTTTGACAGTTGTAAATAAAAATGTAACAATATATTATATATACTTTTAAGCTGGATGTAATTAGAGAGATTGGAACCGAGAGTTTCAAGCTCCCTTTAGTCATCCATTCCATCTTATACAACCAATACACACTACAACATACATGTGAAAAAGAAAAATGATCTTCAATATACGTATTTCGTGCTAAACTAGCATCAACAGTTGGTCCAGATTATCATCTCCCACACATACATACAATCAGTTCTCAGTTTATATTAAGATAGCAAATCTTCAAACTTTAAGATATATATATATCATAAAGATTCGTTTGAATGAAAAATTTGATTATCACAACAATAATTGACATTTTGATCAAACCTCATTGACCATTGTCAGAACTAATTATTTCTTTCAAAAGTAAGCTTTGTAGTCCTCTCCTATATATTAAATTTATATTAGTATTGGGAAGTTCATAAAAAATATTTAATTTTAATTTTGCAATATATTTTAGATTATGTTTCGTTTATTTTGTTTTACTTTTTTTTTTATTTTAAATTAATATGTCCGGGAGGTTTTTTGGGTTGTTTTTTATGTTTTTTGCTTTTTTTTTCTCTATTTGCACCTCTTTAATTTCCTTTAAATATTACTTTCCCTTTTTTTTTTCCTTTTTACCCTCCAAGTATGAATAATTCAAATTATATAATTAGTCTTTTTTATTCAATATAGTTTCCCCACCCTTTTTCTTTTAGTTTATTTGGTTTTACTAAATATTTTTTTTCCTAGTGCATTTACAATTATATACCCCAGTTTTAAAAATATAAATTTTAATTTATTTTGTTTATGTCTACCCTAAAATACAAATTTTTAAATTTTAGTTATATTCCGGATCACCCTTCGAATAGATTCTTTCTCGTTCTTATTTACTTCTGCGTTTCTTTTAAAATATAAAATAAAATATTTTTTTTGGATTTTTTTTAAATTAAAGCATTTAGTAAAAAATAAATATTATAAGAACCCAAGTTATTTAAATTTCTTTTAATTTTCTTTTTTTTTTATATATTTTTAAAGTTATAAAAAAAAAAAAATTTTTATCTACTTTTTATTTTAAAAACATTTTTAGTATCCACAATTCATTCTTTTATAAAATTTATAATTTTCTTTTTATTTTCATTAATTTTTTTTTTTTTTTTAAAAGAAATAAAAATTAAAGTATTTGTGTTTTTTAGTAAAAATTAAAAAATTTTTTGCGTTAAAAATAGTTGATCTCCTGGTTGGATCTATCCAAGTTCTTTATGTTTTTGTTATATAGTCAAATATAAAACAATAATCAATAAAATTATTTTAAATTATAGATAGGGTTTATATATATATATTGTTCGGATAAATATTCGAACTAGAAAAAATATCTGCCTACAGGCCATCTAGCATTGAGCCTAGAAAAATTATAAAGTAACAGATACGCTTTAAGATTCCACTTTATTTAAATATTCGATCGTTAGCCCAAGTCACTAGCTCAGAGAGAGATAAAAATTATAAAATCTTAAATATCAAAGAGTAAAAGCCACTGCCAGAAATTAAATATAAAAATATTATTTACGCCATATAAAATAATATTTAAATTTGAGGATAAGTTTAAATAGTTTTTATATTAACTTAATTTAATTTAACTAATTTCAATAGTTTAATTATTATTTAGATAGTCAAGTATGAATAGACTACATAGATCTCATTTGAAAAGAAAATATTCTTCCCTGATTTAACCTTAGGCAACAAATTTCCAACCAAATTGCCAACCATCTATACATTCATGTATTCAATGTAGCATGATACGACAACAAAATACTATATTGTCAGGAATGTACATCTGAACAATAAGTAGAAAAAGAAGACAGATCTCCACCAAAAGTACATCAAGTAAACAATAAAAAAAACCAAGGAATGGACTGCGGTCTTCTGCGACTTACAAACCCATCCATAGGCAAACAGAGGGTGTGTGGCGTATATCTATAATCCTGCCCGTAGGGACCTCATACTACATCTACTAATTACACAAATATATCCAATCCATTGAACCAATTCAACTACGAAATGAATAACCTAAGATTACCCTCCCTTAATACAACTTTACAAAACTATATAGCCATTCACGCCCGACTTAATTTTAACAATTAAATACGTTTGCACAGATTTGTTTAAAAAATGTTTAGTATAGATCGATTACGTAGATTCCAGGTCAAAAACATTTCAAAATAAACATAAACGATCAAAATACAAAATTATTGATACCGAAATAGAGGAACTTATAAGTAACCCAATAGTATTCACCATAAGATACTTGCGTTGTCACCAATAACTAAAAGACATCCGAATAAATACATTTTAGATACTCACCTAAGGTATCATTATTTATCGAATGTCTATATATTTTGATCAAATATGAAAACAAAATATAATTAACAAACGAATCCATGCAAGCGCTATAAACAACTTAAATTTCATACATTTAAATAATCTTTAAATAAGAAAAAAAAAATATGTTTATCAATCGGAAAAATATAAATTAAACATATTAATTTGTTTAAAATAAAAGTCAGATAAGAGTCCGTTTTAACTTTCAGTTTTCTTGTTTATCAATTTGTAAAACTTGACGAAGTTCTTAATTGATTTTAAAATTGTCATTTATAGTTATGGTAGAAGATCCAGGCCTCTGCTTTCAATTCCGAGCTCCTTGAAGGTAATGTTCTGAGATGGCAATAGCTGTTCAGGTATCACAGTCTTTTCATTTTTTTTTTTATAGAGAGGTGGTATGTCGTCATACCACATCTCTCAAACAAACCTGGAACTGTCCAAAAAATGTATTTCCCTTTTATATTATCCACAAGGATTCAATGAACAAAAGTCACTAGTCTATCACTTTCGTTAGGGTCCGAGCCAAGGCTTAGTGCTTCCATTGGTCAAGCTAAAATTTCTTTCTTCTCTTATCTAACTTTTCATCTGACTTTTTAATTACACGTTTTAGATAATTAATAAACAATCATTTCCATTTACAGATTACAGGAATTAATTAATACCTGTTTTTACTTTAACTTACGTTATTTTTTTATTAAAATATTTTTATATTTCAATCTGTATTTTTATTAAAAATAGTTCAGATTTTTTTTTGTTATGAAATTTTAAGTTTAGGTCATATACGTTTTTTAATTTTAGGTTAGTTTTACCTATTTGGAGTAGTTTTTATTTTAAAAATAGATTATTATTACTATATATATAAAACCACATTTCATATCGGGGGGTGTAAAATAAGATTATAGGTAATCAAACATGTATATGGTTAGGTATTTTGTTTTTGTTGTTATTATTATATATTTCCACATTAACAAAGTTTTATAACTAATCAATTTTATTTAATAAAGAATAAGGTCGGTAAAATTTATTTTTTATTTTAATTCATATATATAAATAAATAACATCAAAAGTGGAAGGTTTTAAAACCTTGTTGTTAGTTATATATCCTATAACCAAAAAAACACAAAGAGAAATGGGGGGAAGAGAGATGAAAAGGAAAAAAGGAAAAAAAAAGCGTTTCAGTATAATATAAAAGTAAAAAAAAAAAATCGAAATGTTCTATTTATATACTATAAATTTATAAAATCTTTAAATGTTTTTATTTTTTAAATATAATATTTGTATTGTTATTCTATAAAAAAAAAAAAAACCAAAACTTTTTAAAATAACCTTTTGCTATGATAAAATTGTTTGGTTTTTGTGGGCGATTTATTTATTGTGTGTTTGTCGTTTTTTCCCATATTGTTAGTTCTTTTTTTTGTACTTTTTGTCAGTGTTTTTCTTCTTCTTTGTTCCGTTTGGTCTTTTCTTTGGGTTGGTGCGTTATCCGTTGTTATATTCGGGTTTCTTTTTTGTTTTTTATTTGTCGGTTATTATTTTTATTTCCGGAATATATGGGATAAAATATATTATATATAAGTTGTTTATTGTGAATTTTAGTATCTGTTCTGATTAGCTTGGAGCTAAGCATTAGAAATATGAGAAAAGATACTGTACTCTCTTGTCATATACATAGAGATGAACTTTACCAAAGATCACTAATCATATATCAAAATGCTTCAAGTTAATATTTATAAAAAGATATCTCTTGGAATATCATTATTTAAGTGTTTTTTTAAAAAGAACCCACATTAATACATTAAAGGCAGTTATTTATTTGAAATTTAGTAGTATAATAATAATAATATAAAAGGGATATGAACTCAGGCTTTCAAGCTTCCTATAGTTACCAACTTCATCATATACAACTAATACACATGACCATATAGATGTGAAAAAGGTACACGATCTACAATATATGTATTTCATGCTGAATCAGCACTCATCAGTTGATCCAAATCATCTCCCACACATATTGATGAGTGTTGGTTCATCACAATATATATATATATATTGGACCCCATGTGTCTTTTTCACATGTATGTGGCCATGTATATTGATTGTATAAGATGGAGTGGATAGCTGTAGGGAATTTGAAAGTCTGAGTTCAAATCTCTTTTAAATTATATTAAGTTCAATTTAGACAATATACTTGCATTTAAATATTATAATTATAATAATAGTTGGAGTAACAACAATAATAATGTGATTGAAATCAAAACTAACTCTGGTTGAAACCGAATCTATCACATCTGGTCCTCTAAATGTCACATATCTTTTGGATTAACTAATCATTCGATTGTTGTTTTAATAATCAAACATAAAACTAAATAATTCCCATTATTAACATTATTTTTTGCTAAAAAAATTAAATCATAAACAATACATATATTCTACAAAATAATATTTTTAAATATATGTATTACTTGTTTATAACACTATAAAATGATATGCTTTTTTTATATGAGTGTATGCATTAACATTTTTCACTGCACAGCATTCCAACAGCATGAGAGGATCAATTTTTTTTCTTTAATAACCTTTGCAAAAATCTAAAAAGAATATTGTGTTTTATACATGTGCACTTTACATTAAATTATAGATATTTTCCTTCAAATTTTAGCAAAAAAAAAACAACAAAAAAAAAAACATGGTGGTTATGGTATATAGTTTTTTAAAAGTAATTTTAGGGGGGGGGGGGAGGATTAAAAAAAATTATAATTAAAAAAAAAAACCATTAATGCAAAAAAAAACAAACTTAAATTTATTAGGAAGATTTGCATATATATAATCTCTTATTACTCTAAGTATTCATAAGAAATTCAACCTTCACATATATTTACAGACAGATACTATGCTGTATAAATAAATTATCGACTTATATACTGATACATATTTTTAACATTATTGTTATACAAAGCTACTTTGGATTATTATTTTTACTGAAACAGTAACTTCTATACTAGATATATTTTTAAATATTAGATTGTAAAATAAGTAGACCAAATAATAATATGAATTGTGTATGTAAGTGTGTGTGTTTAATGTATATATATATATGCATGCATGGGTGAGTAAATTTATCAGATTCAGATAATATATTATTTTAATTTTCTTCTTATCAGTATTATTAAAATAAATAGTTGAGAACAAATTATATCTAAAATAATATTTATTTTGTTAGAATAAAAGTCCCTTTAAAATATGTTATTTTACTTAGATGATCGATTCTATTTGGTTGTTTGAAAGACGTCCATCTTGTAAAAAACTGCTATTAATAAAGACTGATAAATTCTTGTACATTTTATTCTTTTCACAATCAGTATGTACATTAATTAACACACCAGAATATGAAATTTATGAATAAATTTAAAATTAATAAGTTTAAAAATATTTAATTTTTTTTTATATTTTATTAGCTTTATTATTTTCATGGTATGATGATTTGTGATGTATTTAATATTTGTTCTTTTTTATGATTTATTATTCAGTTATTGTGAAAATTAACAGATGCATAAAAACTTCAATATGGCACAGTTATAGTAAAAATGGTTAGAAGAAAGTTTTTATTCTTTTTTCTTTTTAATTTAATCAGTTATTTATTTAAAAAACAACATGTTTTTCTAATTTGGGTATGAGCATAATTAACTTTGAAATAAATAACCAAGTCTGACTTTGATGAGAGAAGATGATTTACTAAATGTATGCACAATGAGAAAAGGTCCTCTAAATTTCTAGACTGGTGAATGGTTATGAAATAATGAAGTTGGGATAAAGAATGTGCTGGTAAAAATTAAAAATTTGCAAATCTATATAGCTTGTTTATTGGAAAATGAAAAATAAGGATTAAGTAACTATCAAAGAATGGACAATATTTCATTCAATAATTCAAAACAAATCTTAACATACCTGAAAAACAATAGAATTTTAAAATATGTTGGAAGTCTATAGATAGAAGACAGTCAATTGAGATGATCACTGCAGAGAAGATAGAAAGCAATGAATAGTGATTTGATCAATTCAGTTAGCAAGTAGTCATCTTAAAAGATTGAAGAATCAGACAGGTTTACTTCTGACGTCATAAATAATGAGTGCCCAGTAGCTTATGTTTGAATCAATCACAAAAGGCTTCCATGGAATTATTTCAATTTTCTCAGACATCTATGCATGTATTTTACATAACATGCTGCTACTGAAATTTTTTTTAAAAATATAGGGATACAAGTATCGTGTTTTTTACAATAAATTTAAAATACCTAAAGCAAAAAAGTGAATGAAAAAAGATAATGGATACATATATTAATTTAAAAAAGGAAGAACATTAAAAAAATAAATCGTGTACTTGTGACTATTGCATTTTTGGATGATGCTTTGTATCGTCAAAAATATCCTCCTCTCATAGCACATTGCCGTCATTAATTGGATGTCCAGACTAAAACTTATATGTACCAAATGTATTATTATTTATAAAATTATCAACAAATTCATTTACAAATGCCAATTTTTTATAACCACCATTACAGTAACTTTATATATCATCTTACCCATAAAAATTGGAAGGTTTCACTAATATTTATCTATCAAATTAGAACACTACAAATCCAAATTTCTAGAAGTTATGGTAATAGTAGTTCTATGTAACAAATCATCTCTAAAAATAGGATAAATTATAAAGATTTACACAGATATTTGTACACAAATTCTAAAACTATGCGATAAAATTATACTCAATTTTCAAATTATTACAATGCCTAGTATATCTTGATAAAAATTACATCCAAGTTGGAAAATAATTGAGCCTGAAAGTAGTGACCTTATAGCAGAATTGGACATCTGCAAGCACAACCTCTTTATATAATTTTATTTAATTTACTAGGTTTTTTTTCTATGGGATAAAATCTTATAACTCAATTGTTATCCACTTCCCAATACCTGATCCATTATTGCATACATATGTATTTCTGATAACTATATAATTTTTAAGACTTTGCAAATAATTTTCCAAAAATTAATAAAAAATTAAAATTTGTAATTTATACGAAATTCAGTAATCTTTACAATATTATTTATTATCTGATGATATCGAATTGTATCAATTTTTTCCACTTGTAATTTCTAGAATTATATGAAAACTAAAAAGTAGAAAATAAGTAATGTAAAAAAAAACAGTTTTAAAGAAGTGCTTTTATTCAAATAGAAACCGACTAAAAAATAGAAGAAAAAGTATTAAAAAATATATTTTTTTCAACTTTCATGATATTTTTGATATAGAATTAAAACAAAAGCATACAATGCTCGTGTTCAGAATATTGTGAAAACCATTTTTTTCTTGCTTTTCGGATCTCTTTTTTTTTACTTTAACGCATTTATGTAAAAAAAAATGTTTAATATTCATGAACATAAGGGCTGCATGTTTTTATTTTGATCACATGATAAAAAAATATTGCAAAACTGAAGACATTGTTTTTTTTTTTATTATTTAGGGCACATTTGTATTTTACATTTTAATGCATTTACGTGAATAAAAGTTTTTCTTTAAACCTTTTTTTTATATTATTTTTTTATTAGACTTTAAATTCATATTTAAGTATTTTAATTATACAAAAGCAGACCACACTTATTTACACCAAGAATCTTCAATTTACTGTCAAAATCAAGCTTTATAAGTAAAAGATGGGTCCCACATTTCTCTCTGGTACTAAAATATTAATATAGACAATAAAGAGAACTCTTGGCCTGTAACACATTGAGATTTTTGTTATGCTGCAAGTGACAGTTTTATTGTCCATTTTAACATTTTAAATCAGGGTGAAAGGTAGGATCCACTTTTTACTTATAAAGGTTGTCTTGACAACAGTTAGAAGTCTCTTAGTGTATATAAATATGGAATGATTTTATGTGATTTAAACTCTATGAACCATCTAACTTTGCACAAAATCATTTTTATTATAGATCAATTAAATATTCTTAGTAATGTATACTTAAATTTTGGCTGTTGTGTAATGAAATATTAACAGTATGTATGTTTATTTTAAGATATTATTTTGTAAACAGAGCAAAACTCTCCATACAGTATTGCCACCTGTGCTAAACAGAGTAATCAATGGATGCCAGAAGGCTTGTGCATAAAATCCCTATCTAATGCCTACTCATCCAATATCCCCAGACTAGTTTCTGGCTTGTGGCCTTCGTCAGTGAGGAGCTTTGGATCTGAGAGCACTGCATCTAGATCTTAGGATCTAATGCAACCCTCTAGCAACCACCTTTTATCTCTACTTAACTACAAAACTATGAGAATGAAATTGAAAACACAAAAAATATTTTCAATCTAAGCTCAATAGCTTATATAGTCATATGGGTCTGAACTCAGTTCAGCACCCATACATTTGGGTGTCTTTGGCTCTTTTACAACCATAGCCACCACTATCCTATTAGGCAGGATTGGTGTTAAACCATTAAGCATCACATGATCACATTTCCTATACTAGCACATTAATTGTTGATAAACAGAGCAAAACTCTCCATACAGTATTGCCACCTGTGCTAAACAGAGTAATCAATGGATGCCAGAAGGCTTGTGCATAAAATCCCTATCTAATGCCTACTCATCCAATATCCCCAGACTAGTTTCTGGCTTGTGGCCTTCATCAGTGAGGAGCTTTGGATCTGAGAGCACTGCATCTAGATCTTAGGATCTAATGCAACCCTCTAGCAACCACCTTTTATCTCTACTTAACTACAAAACTATGAGAATGAAATTGAAAACACAAAAAATATTTTCAATCTAAGCTCAATAGCTTATATAGTCATATGGGTCTGAACTCAGTTCAGCACCCATACATTTTGGTGTCTTTGATTACTCTGTTTAGCACAGGTGGCAATACTGTATGGAGAGTTTCGCTCTGTTTATCAACAATTAATGTGCTAGTATAGGAAATGTGATCATGTGATGCTTAATGGTTTAACACCAATCCTGCCTAATAGGATAGTGGTGGCTATGGTTGTAAAAGAGCCAAAGACACCAAAATGTATGGGTGCTAAACTGAGTTCAGATCCATATGACTATATAAGCTATTGAGCTTAGATTGAAAATATTTTTTGTGTTTTCAATTTCATTCTCATAGTTTTGTAGTTAAGTAGAGATAAAAGGTGGTTGCTAGAGGGTTGCATTAGATCCTAAGATCTAGATGCAGTGCTCTCAGATCCAAAGCTCCTCACTGACGAAGGCCACAAGTCAGAAACTAGTCTGGGGATATTGGATGAGTAGGCATTAGATAGGGATTTTATGCACAAGCCTTCTGGCATCCATTGATTACTCTGTTTAGTACAGGTGGCAATACTGTATGGAGAGTTTTGCTCTGTTTATCAACAATTAATGTGCTAGTATAGGAAATGTGATCATGTGATATTATTTTGTAATGTAATTATATGAATACAATAATTTGGATATATATATATCAGCAGCAGCAGCATGTTTTGCAATTTCTGATATCATTTAAAGTATTTGAATTTAAGAATATAACATGCTAAGCTTATCTCTTCAAGCTGAATATTTAAGTTATACACATGCTCTAAATAATATTAACATTACTTTTTTTTATTTTATTTATAACCACCTCAAATATTAACGGTTATTATTACGTTAATTAAATTTTACTGTTTTTGTTAATTTTAGGCATGTTTTATTTATTGCTGTATTCTCTCAATTATTTCTGGTATTACTATAGTCTCAAATTCCTCGATTGAGTTTAGACTGGAAAATATGATTAGAAGATATGTATACAGCATGACATCATCAGTCAGGGTCTTGATGTGGTACTCTATATAAATAAAGTTTGATGAATTGTAACGATATATAAATATGTCGTTACATTAATTTAAAATAAAAACTTAAAAGTTCGCAAATAAAAGTAAAAAAACTAAACGCTAAAATTAAAATGTTTGTTAAACGTGTATACATTCACACAGATGCCAAACTTTAAAAATATTTTTTAAAAAAAACAAATAAGTATTTGAACGTATTTTTTTTATAAAAAAAAAGTACAAGATTTAAAAATAAAAACAGGTATTAATTAATGTAATCTGTAAATGGAAATGATTGTTTATAAATTGTTTGAAAAGCAAGCTAGCCATGGGCTCTTGTATAATTAAAATGATCTGATGAAAGATAGATAAGAAAATAAAAATAAATTAGCTTGACCAATGGAAGCACTAAGCCTTGGCTCGGACCCTAATGAAAGTGATGGATTAGTGACGTTTTGTTAATTGAATCCGTGTGGATAATATAAAAAGGGAAATACGGTTTTTTCAGGCAGTTCCAGCGTTGTGTGTTTGAGAATTGTGGTAGGACGCACATACCACACTCTCTATTTAAAAGAAAAATGAAAAGACTGAGATACCTTGAACCAGTTATTGCCATCTCCAGGACATTATCTTCCAATGGAGGCGTCGCGGGAATTAAAAGCAGAAACCTGGACTCTTCTACCATAAGCTATATGAAATGAACAATTATTAAAATCAATTACGAACTTTCGTCAAGTTTTACAAATTAATAAACAAGCCAACTTAAATGTTAAAACGGACTCTTATCTGACTTTTGTAAGTTTTTAAATCAAATTAATAATGTTTAATTTTATATGTTTTCCGATTGATAAAAATCATTTCCATTTTTTTTTTTTCTTATTGTATAAATTGTTTAAATTTTAATTGATGAAATTTAAGGTTGGGTATAGACGTTGCATAGATTCGTTAGCGGTTGATAATGCTGTGGTTTTCACATTCGATTAGAATATATGTCAACGATATCACTGCAAGCATCTTAAGATGAATGCTAATGGGATTTGTATATTCCCTATGCAAGTGACGTTTATCGATGATTTTGTATTTTGATCGGTTGTGTTTAATTTGGAATGTTTTTGACCGTGGAATCTGTGCAGCTGATCTGTACTCAACATTTTAAAACAATGCATTTGTTTTAAAATGTTGAGTACAGATCAGCTGCACAGATTCCACGGTCAAAAACATTCCAAATTAAACACAACCGATCAAAATACAAAATCATCGATAAACGTCACTTGCATAGGGAATATACAAATCCCATTAGCATTCATCTTAAGATGCTTGCAGTGATATCGTTGACATATATTCTAATCGAATGTGAAAACCACAACATTATCAACCGCTAACGAATCTATGCAACGTCTATACCCAACCTTAAATTTCATCAATTAAAATTTAAACAATTTATACAATAAGAAAGAAAGAAAAATGGAAATGATTTCTATCAATCGGAAAACATATAAAATTAAACATTATTAATTTGATTTAAAAACTTACAAAAGTCAGATAAGAGTCCGTTTTAACATTTAAGTTGGCTTGTTTATTAATTTGTAAAACTTGACGAAAGTTCGTAATTGATTTTAATAATTGTTCATTTCATATAGCTTATGGTAGAAGAGTCCAGGTTTCTGCTTTTAATTCCCGCGATGCCTCCATTGGAAGATAATGTCCTGGAGATGGCAATAGCTGGTTCAAGGTATCACAGTCTTTTCATTTTTCTTTTAAATAGAGAGTGTGGTATGTGCGTCCTACCACAATTCTCAAACACACAACGCTGGAACTGCCCGAAAAAACCGTATTTCCCTTTTTATATTATCCACACGGATTCAATTAACAAAACATCACTAATCCATCACTTTCGTTAGGGTCCGAGCCAAGGCTTAGTGCTTCCATTGGTCAAGCTAATTTATTTTTATTTTCTTATCTATCTTTCATCAGATCATTTTAATTATACAAGAGCCCATGGCTAGCTTGCTTTTCAAACAATTTATAAACAATCATTTCCATTTACAGATTACATTAATTAATACCTGTTTTTATTTTTAAATCTTGTACTTTTTTTTTATAAAAAAAATACGTTCAAATACTTATTTGTTTTTTTAAAAAAATATTTTTAAAGTTTGGCATCTGTGCGAATGTATACACGTTTAACAAACATTTTAATTTTAGCGTTTAGTTTTTTTACTTTTATTTGCGAACTTTTAAGTTTTTATTTTAAATTAATGTAACGACATATTTATATATCGTTACATATCAGTAAACTTCCTCAAAAAACAAAAACATTAAAAAAAAAAAAAAGAATTTACTTAGTGTTAGTAATTAAGTTACACAAATTGATTATATATGAAAATTTCAAAAGGACAAAACTTTTTTTTGCAAGACAAAACAGTAATTACACACAAATATAATGATTACAAAAAAAAAAATTGACTGTTGATTCCCTATTACCAGCTAAAGTTCTGCCCCCTCCCTTCCAAGTTTCTTTTCTTCAACTTTTAAGTATTATTTAGGCAAGTTAAACGATTAGATTTTAAACAAGACTTTTTTTTTAAAAAAAAATTATGATTTATATTTATTAATTACGTTTTATTTATTACTTTTTATTCCTCGTATTTCTCTTTACATATGCGCAATTTTTCTTACTGGCAGTACCTTTAAGACAAATTTTCAAACTGTAACTCCACGTCAATACAACAAATATATTTATACAATTTCAGAAAAAAATTTACGGGCATGATTCACTTTTAAAATTCTCCAGGCACTCGTGTTTATTAAAGATCGGAAATTTCATCATCATCAATTCCCCTTCTCAGGGTCAATCTCTGAGGTAAGGCCACACTTGGGACGCCAATTATAACGATCGAAATGAAAGTGAAAATCGAATCTAACCGCAAATACAATATCTGCAACTACTAGGGCGCCATCTAGGCATTTGAGCCTAGAAAAATTTATAGAGTAGGCAGATACGTGCTGTTAAGATTCCACTTTATTTAAATATTCCGATCGTTAGCCCAAGTCACTAGCTCAGCGGAGACACAGAGATAAAAATCTATAAATTTTATATCTTAAATATAAAAGAATAAAAGCCACTGCCAGAAATTAACACATAAAAATATTTATTTACGCACATATAAAATAACATTTAAATTTTGAGGAATAAGTTTAACATTTTAGATTTTTATATTAACTTTTAATTTTACATTTACATAAATTTCACTGAGTTTAATATTTTATTTAGATGGTCAAGTATGAATAGACTACATAGATTTGCATTTGAAAATACACATTCTATCCCTATTTAACCTTAGGCTAAAATTCACAGTCAAACTGGCATCAATCCATCTGATACATTTATGTATTCAATGTAGCATGAAAATACAACAGCACAAATATACTATACTGTCAGGCATGGACATCTGAACAGTATAGTTAGAGAAAACATTGACTCTTGTCCAATACAGGAATATGACGTCTGTATAGCAAGAAGAACAATAAAATAAAAACTCCATAGGAAGGGACCGCGATCCTTTTTGCCGACTTACAATCCCATCCATAGGCAAAGGGTTGGTGCGGTGTATTCAGCAATTCTGCACGTAGCGAAACTTATACTACATCTACTAATTACACAAATATATCCAATCCATTGACCCAATTCAACGACACAAATAACCTAAGATTACCCTCCCCTAATATAACTTTACAAATCTATATAGCCATTCACGCCCGACTTAAATTTAACATTTAAATATGTTCACACAGATTTGTTTAAAAATGTTGGGTATAGATCGGCTGCACAGATTCCACGGTCAAAACATTCCAAATTAAACACAACCGATCAAAATACAAAGTCAATCGACAACGTCAATTGCAACAGGGAATACACAAGGCCCCATGGCATTCATTGTAAGATGCCCGCATTAACATCGTTGACCTATATATTCCAATCGACTGTGAAAACCACAACATAATCAACCGCTAACGAATCTATGCAACGTCTATACCCAACCTAAATTTCATCATTTAAAATTTAAACAATAAACACTTTATACAATAAGAAAAAAAAAAATGGAAATGATTTTTATCAATCGGAAAACATATAAAATTAAACATTATTAATTTGATTTTAAACTTAAAAAAGTCAGATGGAAGTTCATAAGCTTGAACGAAAGTTCTTAGTTATTTTTAAATTTAGAGTTCATCTCACTATAGCTTACGGTAGAAGAGTCCAGGTTCCTGTTTTTTAATTCCCGCGACGTCTCCACTGGAAGATAATGTTCTGGAGGTAGCATTAGCTGGTTCCATTCTTGTTTCACAGTCTTTTCATTTTTCTTTTGAATAGAGAGTGTGGTATGTGCATCCTACCACAATTCTCAAACACACAACGCTGGAACTGCCCGAAAAAACCGTATTTCCCTTTTTATATTATCCACACGGATTCAATTAACAAAACGTCACTAATACATCACTTTCGTTATGGTCCAAGCCAAGGCTTAGTGCTTCCATTGGTCAAGCTAATTTATTTTTATTTTCTTATCTATCTTTCATCAGATCATTTTAATTATACAAGAGCCCACGGCTAGCTTGCTTTTCAAACAATTTATAAACAATCATTTCCATTTACAGATTACATTAATTAATACCTGTTTTTATTTTTAAATCTTGTACTTTTTTTTTATAAAAAAAATACGTTCAAATACTTATTTGTTTTTTTAAAAAAATATTTTTAAAGTTTGGCATCTGTGCGAATGTATACACGTTTAACAAACATTTTAATTTTAGCGTTTAGTTTTTTTACTTTTATTTGCGAACTTTTAAGTTTTTATTTTAAATTAATGTAACGACATATTTATATATCGTTACAACTGGCTTTCCCAACTTGGGCCGATATTTAATAAACCACGTATACCCTGAACAAATTCTTCTCAAAATGAAACATTTTTATCTGTTTACATAAAGTCGTATACTTTAAATCTTATAAAAGCTCTGCCAGTAAAAGAAATAGCACATATATTAAACACGAGAAAGTATAAATAATTTTAAACTGTATTTCGTTAAAAAGAAAGTCAAAAGGTTGCGATTGATATGTTTTTTTTTTGTTGTTGTAATATAAATTATGCTTTAATGTGTATAGGAGCGCACAGCCACGTAAGTTTATGATCGAAATGTGGTGCCTTACGATGAGTACCTTTGGGAATTACTTAAGTGTAACCCTATTTATGCATTTCAATCAGTCATAAATAAGTTGGTGGTATTTATAATTGTTCTGCAAATATACACGTTTAAACCCATTATTTCTTAAAACATATTTATCTCAATGCAACCTTCTTTAAATAAATAATTTATAAAATAACTTGCTTGTCATGCCATGTGTAAAAATAAAATGTATAAAATAAAATAGAACTCTTGTGGGGAGGGGTGTAAACGTAAATGGTCCTTAGGTAAGCGATAGTAAACATTTTTCTTTTTGAATATAGTCTTTTTGTAAAATTATTAACCGGATGTTTTGTAAATGTCTTCGTCAATCGTGTACCGTAATTACTAACCCTAAGTAAAATTTTTTTTTTTTGATCATTTTTTTTTAAGCAACTTTACTGATATGTAATGAGCACAGATGTTCGTTACATTGTTTTTTTTATATTTATTAAACATGAAAGTAAATTAAAAAGTTCGCATTTAAAAATTTTCTTTAAGAATTAAAAATTGAAATTAAATATCATCTTAAACTCGTATATATTAAATCGCACAGATAAAAAAAATTATTAAAATAAAACTGTATTAAAAATAGAAAAGGTATTTTAAAAACAAAAACTTAAAAAGATTTAGAGATAAAAATATATCTTTGATTTGGAAAACAGGTTAATTAATCAGAAATGGAAATGATTGTTAATTAGTTAAATGTAAACCAGCCTTGGGCATTTAAATGTAAAAACATCGGTCAGATAGGAAAACAATAGAAACAAATAGCCAATGAAAGAAATCCATCGGGAAATCGGACCTCAGCGAAAGGATCATCACATCGATGACATAATGCCAAGTCAATCCTTCGAATACGTATAAAAGGAAAATTTGGAAATTATTAATTAGTGACTGGAAATTGATTATTATGATGTGACTATATGTAGTAGTACGGAGTTGGAGGTGAAGGAATTGACAGACGCACTGTCAATTCTTTCAGCTGTTAAAGAAAGGAGAAATGAACTATCGTTTCCTACATTGAGGACCAATTAAACTAAAAAAACCTCCGAATGAATAAATAAAACAACGGCTAAATGGATACCAATCTTAGGACGGCGTGGGAATTCACGTTCATGGCAAGCAACGGATAAAGATGAACTGTTTTAAACCGTAAGAACTTTATAAATAATGAACATTAAATTAAAATTTTCTATATTTAAATGATTGCAATATGATCCTATCTGACCAAACTAAATTCTTTATTAATAGTGTTATTTGATGTATTTTTTTTCTTATTTATGTAAAATCATTTCCATTTATTTATTTTTTATTCTTTAAGTTTTTATCATGATTTTTTTGTTTTTCGTTAAATTAATTATATAAATGTTAAACTTAAGTCGGGCGTGAATGGCTGTATAGATTTGTAAAGTTATATTAGGGGAGGGTAATCTTAGGTTATTTGTGTCGTTGTTAGATTGGGTCAATGGATTGGATATATTGATGTAGTTAGTAGATGTAGTCGGAGATTCGCTACTGGCAGAATCGCTTCATACGCCGCACTCTCCCGTTTTGCCTAGGGAAGGAATTATAAGACGCAGAGCGCAGTTCCTTTCTATGGAGTTTTTTTTTTTTATTGTTCTTCTCGTTGGATAGAAGTAATATTCCTATCTAATGAAAGTCAATATCTTCTCTTAATCTTTTTGGTGCTGCCGTATTCCGTATTACATTGAATACATCGATGCATCAGATGAATTGATGCCAGTTTGACTGCGAATTTTAGCCTAAGGTTAAATAGGGATAGAATATTTTATTTTCAAATGCAAATCTATGTGGTCTATTCATACTTGACCCTAAATAAAAATGCATTAAATTTAAGTTGTTTATAGACGCTTGCATGGATTGGTTATCGGTTAAGTATGTTTTGGGTTTTCATATTTGATCAAAATATATAGACATTCGATAAATAATGATTCCTTACGGTGAGTATCTAAAATGTATTTATTCGGATGTCTTTTAAGTTATGGGTGACAATGCAAGTATCTTATGGTGAATACTATTGGGTTACATATAAATTTCCCTCCGCAATTGTCAGTAATCAATAATTTTGTATTTTGATCGTTTATGTTTCTTTTGAAATGTTTTTGACCGTGAAATCTATGTAACCGATCTATATTCAACATTATAAACAAGCTTTCATAAATTTATATGTGCGAACTTAATTAAAATGTAAAATTATAATATAATAGTAATTAAATGTAAATTAAAGTAAAGTTAAAAATAATGTTAAATGTTAAAATGTAAACTGATACTAAAACAATTTTAAATCTTATATATATATGTGCGTAAATAAATTTTTGTATGTTAATTACTGGCAGTGGCTTATTTTATTCTTTTTTATATATACTCTTATATTATATTATTAAATCTCTGCTATTCCACTGAGCTAGTGACATGGGCTAACGACCGGAATCAAAATTTAAAAAAAAAATTTTTTTTTTTTTTGACTGATGTATCTGCCTACTTTATAAATTTTTCTAGGTTCAAATGCCTAGATGGCGCCCTGTAGTGCAGTTTACGTTAAGTCGTTTTGTCCGGATCGTTACAGAATATAGAAATTTCACTGCATAATTGCCAGTCTAATTTGTATTGTTATTCAGGGGTTACACCCACCCACATACTAATTCAGTTTCATAATTGGCAACCCAAAGTGTTGCCATACCTATTAGTTTTATCAACTACACATGCACACACACACAATACTTCCATTATAATATACACAATTATATTAATCACTTTCTATTTATGCAAAAATATTGTATTAAAACATATTTTAAATTACAGCAACATACACAATATATTAGCATGAGCTTTGTTTACATTAGATAAATGTTAAAAAATAATTTATGAATATGACTGATCATTTGATATATTAATATTATTAACCTAACCATAAACTATCATCTCTTAAGAGTTACTAAAAGGATCTCTATTTTATAAACTGCAGATAGTTAGTTGAAATTAAATTAAATGTGAAGATATTTAAGGCTTCATGCTTTCAAACCAGACTAGCTTAGATATATAGAAAGACAAGTAAACAAGAGTGGACCACCCTTTTCTTGTAAAAATCTCTGTCTTGTGTTTACGGTTTGATCACTATTCAGTCAGCCCTCATAACAACTTATTGGCTATCAGATAGGTATTATAATAAGCGCAAAAGGTTGCAGCCTTTCAATTTAATTTCAAAAAGATCTCTCTCCTGAATTATTTATCTGGCAATAAGTTCCAATATTTTCCTTAAAAGACATTTTGATGTTTTTAATTCCATAATTAAACTGTAATAAATTTTTTGCATTAATAGATATATTTTTCATATGGATCTAGAACTCCAATAGTATTTATTATTCAAAAATTTGAATGGATTTTTGGTGGACATTACTCTTTTAAAAAAAAAGATGAACTGTTTAAATGTGCTATAGAAAATAACAATGTAAATTTTACTTTATGAAGGACTTTCTGTTCATCACCGAGTCTTTACTGTTAATAAACTATGTCTCTTTTATTTTCCATTTTTAATTCTCTTATTAATGGCAGAGTAGTTTGCAGTAAATAAAAATATATGATTTATTAATAGTGTAGACTCAGAAATGAACAATAGGCTTAACTGCATGTAACTGAATGTGGCTTGGATTCATGTGCAAAAAAATTAAACTTAGTTGTATTTTACAGCCCATTTAACAATGTAATGTTGGCCTTTTGAAAGAAAAAGAAGCACATGGTTATATTGCTAAAAAGTTCAAGATGACCTGTAAACACCAGAATTGATTCTGGGACTTCCCAATCCCAAGTCACACATTCTAACAACTATGCCAAACTGTGCAAGGAACAAAAATGCATATGGCTTTAATGCACAGAAGTTCATAAGAAGTTTGAGTGCCAGAAACATCCTAGGACTTCATGAGCCCAAGTCAGGGACACTCTGTTAGCTATGCCAAACCATGTGGGCTTTTAGAAGATACTCTGCTATGAAAATACATTTAAAACTTTGAATAAGTGTTATTGGAGTTTTTGTTAACTATTAGAAATATTTCTATTAAGCAAGAATTCAATAGCTATTAATTTTATAAAAATATTATTTAAGGAATAATTTTGTTTAATAATAATAATCATAAAGAAATATGACTTTCAACCAGCTGAAGAATTATGGTGTAAAAAAAATGGGCTTTTATGAGGATTTCAATTTTTTTTTTTCCAGATCTAATGGAAAAATCAGGGATTTGATTTTTTTGAGAAGTTGCTGAAATCTCATTAATAGATCCAGAACTCATTTGCTTCATTAATGGAATTTTGAATCCACTGATATAAGTAAAAATGTGAATCATCCAAAACCATGTAACACCTTTCAAATCTATGACTATAGCAACAAATTGAAGAACATAATAGTCACTGAAGACTATTTTCTTGTTGGAATCTCTACAGACTCCTTTATATTTTGTTAATAATTAAAATATCAGGGGGGGGGGGCATCTATGCACTAAATAAAGAAAGAATGAAACTATACAGTAAAATAATGGATTTAAGAGTCAAAGCTTTTTGGATTTACTTTCAGATAATTTCTAAAATAAATAAATAATCAAATAGTTTATTGCTCAGGAGTTCTTAAAAGTGGTACTGGAAGTGATGGACCTAGGTCATGATCCATATCATGAATGCGAGTGACTGCTGCACTACTACACACAACCACTCAGAATATTTTTTAAAACAATTTCAGTTTAATAAAACAAATTGAATAATTATGTTCTCAGCCCCTCATTTGGGAGTCTGAATGTCACATGATTATTTTATGACATTTTTGCCATACATATAAAATAAAGAATTGATTACAGAAGTACCTAAAAAGTTCAAGCATCTGAGATGGTTGAATTGAATGGCAATTCATGAATCTTGAGTTTGCCACTACACTTAATTATTCAGGGCAAATAATTGAATGGTTCATTGCTAGGAAGATTATAGGATGTTCGAACAATCAGATCTGAGCAGTGATTTAAGAACCTTGAGCTCTTGGGTTCTATCGCTATAATAAAGTGCCAAATCATTTACGGAAAATAATCAAATAGTTATTACTAGAGAGCTTATATGAAATTTGAGCACCAGTAGGGATAGAAACAATCCATGATCTACAGATTTTGAGTTCTAGAATCTACCTCTCTATCAGTGTACAAAAATCATTCAGGACAAACAATTAAATAATTTATTGCTTGGGAATATAAATACTGAAAGTAATAGTGTTGGACCATGATTCATAGACTTTGATCTTTAGTTCAAACACTCTACTATTCCACTAAATCATGTATGACACTATATATTACTTTACCACTGCAATAAACCACACGGTCAGCCATCATATAATTTTTTCATTTTCATACTTCAGTAAAAATAATTATTCATTATCTTAGTCTGACAAATGTTTGGCATGCATAATTAATGATCTTGGTAATACAATTCTAATACAATTCTAAAATTTAGATATTTTCTTATTCTTAGGACATTTTCGTAAAATTCATTATTTTTAAATTACTACAAACACTTCTGCATTCATTTGTGTTATTGTCAATAATTTCTTTATTTCTGTTGGTAGTAATAGTCTTTAATGTCAATTAACATTATTTGGGAAATAGTAATGTATAAATCACATTAATTTTTTCATAGAGTTCTCACCTCCTACTATGTTCACAATTATATTGGGCAGATTTTTTTATAATAAACTGTGATCAACTTTTAGAAATAACTCAAAACATTTTCTTTAATTGAAAGTGCATGCATATTAATATCATAAATATTAATAAGGTCTATGTTATGTCAGAGGTTACAAGTAACAATGTCAATATTAGCACTATTGTTAGAAGTCTTTTGATACAAACAATGCTTGAAAAATTATTAGAATATTTGTATTTAATACACTTTGACTAATACAACTTGATTTCTAGTGCTATTTTATTATGTTATTTATTAAATTGTTACTAATTTTCTTTTTTTTTTTGAGACAACATAATATCTGGTAATTAATGAATATGTTCACAGAAAAGGTAGTTCTTTTAATATTTAGCTTTATTATTGTCTATCATGCTTTCAATATATTTACTATATCATATTCATGGCATAATCATACCACTACATGGTATGAATATGATATAGTAAATATATTGAAAGCATGACAGGCAGTTATAAAGCTAAATATTAAAAAAATTAACTTTTCTTAATTAGGAAATATTGTTATTTATTAGTAAGTTTTACAAATTGAAGTGAAATTTGTTTTTAACTCTCATAATTTAGCAATATTAATTTTTTTCATATTTTTCAACGTCATGGAGTTGTCAACAAATGAAATAAACAAAATGTTAAAACACAATTGCAGGGAAAGAGCTAATTAAATTATATAAAACGTTTTTTGAATGCTTATTAAAATTTTTAGAAATTAAATTAAATCTTTTTTTTTGTACATTTCCCCAAAAGATTTTCTAATATTAATTTTTTACACATCCAAGGAACCAGAGGCAAATGAAATTGCAAAAAATATTATTATAATATTTAATTTCAGTTTCATAATTACAGAATAAATGTATAACATATTTGCAATTTCACTTACATGTAGCTTTATGAATAAATAATGGAAAATTCACAGAATGCTAATTTTACTATTATTCATATGGGATAGAGGCAATATTGCATAAGATGAGATTGAGAACAGTCCTGACAGCCGAAAAGTATTATTTCAAACGCAAGAGAATTACAAAATGTTTGTATACTACATTCTGTGATGAAGCTATAATTTTTAAATTCCTGTGTAAATATTAAAAAAGATCCTTTTTAATATACATAAAACATATCTTAATATTCACAACTTTTAATTTAATGATGAACAGTCAAAGGGTTAAGAGTCTGGAATTCATACTCAATGCTTGGGACTGCTTCATAAACATCTGTGTGTTGCGAATCATGATAACCATTCTTTGTGCATACACAAGCAGTTTTTCACAAAGCCAAAACTCTCTATACAGTAGCACCACTCAGTGCAAGCCAGAGTAATCAATGAATGCAGGAATGAGGCTATTAAAGAACTAAAGTCAGAAAAAGTGTTGATGGTGAACTGAGTTTAGATCTATACAACTATATAATGTAATAAGCTTAGTTGGCACTGAGTGGTGCTATTGTAAGGAGAGTTGTAAAATGGATGGAAGAGAATAATGTAGTGGGGGAAATGCAAGGAGGTTTTAGGTCAGATAGGTATATAGGAGAGTTTGTTTGTAGTTACCCAACTTATAGAGATGAGTAGGAATTCAGGTAGATCGTTATATATGAGTTTTATAGATATAGAGAAAGCATATGATAGAGTAAATAGAAATAGATTATGGGTAAGGTTAGCCAATTTGGGAATGGATGAAGCTTTAGTAAATATTATTAAAAAATTTATATGAAAATAATTATTATACTTACCAATTAGGGGATATAGAATCAGTTAAAGTTAAAAATGGGGTGGGATTAAGGCAAGGATGCCCTAAGTCACCGATTTTGTTTTTGTTGTTTTTGAGCGAAATGGAGAAAGCAATAGAGAGACTAAGAAGAGGGTAGAGATACCGTTAATAGGTGGCAAAGGAGTATATACTTTGTCGGGTCTTTTTTTTGCGGATATCCTTTTATGTGCAGAAAGAAGAGAATATATGGATATTATGTTGAGGACATGTGCAAGGGTGGGTAAAGAGATGGGGATTAAATTTAGTGAAGAAAAATCAAATATAATGATGGTTAATACTGAGGAAAGAGAGGATGTAGATTTTTTATTGGGGGATATAAAGTTAAGTGTGGTGAATAGATATAGGTATTTGGGAATCATCTTATGTAATCAGGAAATTTGTTTGGATGAATGGGAGAAAAAATTGGTAAATGAAACAAAGAAAAGAAAGGGTTTGGTAAAGAAACTAACAGTATTTTCATATAATATGATGTAGCTAGAATTGTAGGGAAGGGAGTTGCAGTAGAAGGGTTAACATATGGTAATGAGCATTATATGTTAGTAAAAGGATTTTTAGATTATTTAGAGAAAGTACAAAGGGAAGTAGGAAGAAATGCATTAGATGCAGAGGTGTGGACAGCAAAGGAGGCAATTCAAGGAAAAATGGGATGGTCAAGTTTCTATATGAGAGATGCAAAAAGTAAAATGAAAATGTTTAGTAGGTTGCAGTTTCTGGATAGTAAAAGAATAGCCAAAATAATGTTTAATTGAGTTATAGTAAAGGGCAGGTAACAAGATGGGTGAGAAAGGTAATGCGGTATGCAAAAGATTTGGATAAAGAATTTATATCGGTATACTTGTATAAAAGATGGGATGATTGTGTTAGGAGGATTGTTGAGTGTTATAGTGGTAAGGAATGGGATAAAAGAATAGAAGCATTAATAAAAAATAGGGATTGGAGAGATGGAGAAGTAGTATGGAGGGTAAGAAGAGTTTAAATATATATAGAAGTAAACGGAATATTGGAAGTGAGTTAATTTATGATAATAGTAAGGAAAGTAGTTTATTGTTTAAGGCTCGAACGGGATCTTTAGCAACAAGAGAATATACATGTAAATGGAAAACTATGGATGATTTAGCATGCAAATTATGTAAGGAAGGTATAGAAAATATTAGGCATCTATTGATTGAATGTAAATGCTTAAAAGCAGAAAGGGTACAGATAATGAAGTTATGGAAGAATAAGTGAGTTATTAGCTTTTATGCTGGGTTTGTGAAAAGATAAGGGGGATTTAGATTTAAAGGCCATAGAGTTGACAAAGATTATGTTGTGGAAATGGGATGGAGCAGAATATGGGAAGACTTAGAGTGGGGAATGGAAAATAAAGTGGCTAACAGGTTTGTCTGGGCATAGTTGCTGAGATATTCTTGACTTCATTTAAGGAGAATCCAAATACATCACATCACATCAACATCACCTCTGTGAAAAGCAGTTTGTGTAAGCATAAAGAAGGGTGATCATATGATGTTTGATGGTTTAATATCAATTCTGCCCAACAGGATTATGATGACTGTGATTATTAAAGAACCAAAGATATCAAAGTATAGATGGTGAATTGATTTCAGATCTATATAACTATACGAGCTTGAAAACATTGCGTTTTCATTTTGGACTCATAGATTTACAGTTAGCTAAAGAAATAAAAAGTGGCTGCTGAAAGCTTGCATTAGATTCTAAGATCTAGGTACAATGCTCTCAGATCCAAGGCTCCTCACTGATAAAAGCCACAAACTAGAAACTAGTCTGGGGATATTGGATGAGTACACACTAGATAGGGATTTTATGCACAAATCTTCATGCATCCATTGATTATTCTGGCTTGCATTGAGTGGCAGAGTTTTGCCTCTATAAAAAATATTAAAATATAATGCTATTCATATAATTAGTCATGACAAGATATCATTGATGTCAACTATTAATAGTAAGAATTTCATTATAGATATATACATACATGTGTAGAATTGTAAATAAGAATTTTGTAAATAATTGATTAATCGTGAGTATATCAAACCCCATTTCCATAATATAATTATTCAGTTTTATAAGGCAATAAATGCAAACTGAAAAAGTAATCAGGAACAAAAAAGTAATTGGATTGCTAATACTATATAAAAAAAAATCACATCAGGATCTTATAGACTGGCATAAAAAATAAATGGCTCTAAATCTCCCATTATGCTTGAAGACTAGAAATTTGTAGCATGAAATTCTCACTATCACTGTGCTAAACTGCATAGGGGCTTAGGCTCATATAAAAAAATAAGAGACAATAAATAGTTTTGATAGTAATAAATGAATACATGGTTGGAATATCCCAAGCAGTTAACTTCACTCTAGAATCAGTCATTCATTGTAAGTTTGAGTAATTAATGGAAGCATATTTAGGAGAGGTCATGTGATATTAGATTAATTGTAGGAAATAATAGTAAATTGCATGTATATATTCTCGAGATAATATAGAGTCTAATCATTATATTAATAGAAACAAAGTGTTTTGCTGAAAATAAAAAGATTATAAATAAAATCAATGATAAATAACAGAAAACAAAAATTCAATTGCATAATGAAGTAAGAGATAAAGAAATAAGGGATGTACATTATTTAAACTATACTTAAAGTAATTGTAGAAATAGTGACAATATAAATAATTAAAAGTCTTAATTATTAGTGAGAGGGTTAAAAAATAGATAAAAACTCAAAATTATAATATAAACAACAGAAAAGTTAACAAAATGAAAAATATATACGATCAGATAAACTTGGCTGCAAGAATAAAAATATTTAAAAAGATCCTAAACATTCTACAATTTTTAATTAACTACAATATTTTACATTTGATTATATTTTGAAACGAATTAGAGCAATTGGAGAGTCATAAAAATGAATGGATAAAATTTTCATCTTATATGTGTACATATTTATATATGTTTATTATTTACTAAACAAAAAAAAATAGCTGTGCAATAGATGACTGTTAAATATTTCACACATTCAAACAAATCATTTATATTTTCTAAATATGTGACCATTAATACAGTTTATTATTGTTTCGAAAAAAATTCATAAAATTAATACAGTTTATATAAAAGTGGAGTAAATTAAAATTTCCAATTACAATGAAGCTGCAAATAAACTATATCAAACTACGGTATATGAGCACAGACTTTCAGATGACCCATCACTCTCCACTCTATCTAATATCACTGATACACTCAAGCACATATATGCTGAAAAGATAAATAATCACCAATATACGTATTTCATGCTAAACCAGCAATCATCAGTTGGTCCAGATTATCATCTCCCACACATATATACTATAAGTGCTCAGATATATATTAAGATAGACAATCTTTATACTTTAATGGACAGGCTCCAATCTACTACACCCTCCAACTCTTCAACCATCCTTCCAATTGAAAATCTGATGATAAGCCTGTGTTTCAGTTATTACATTGTAGAGATGTCTGCCCATCCTTGCACATGTATTAAATGGATTATGTCCTGTACATGTAGGGTTCAGATTGACCTTAGGTCAACATGGGTGTGACAAGAATCTCGGCCTCAGGGTGGCCTTTGAGCATTCCATCATCAGATTTTCAATTGGATGGACGGTTGAAGAGTTGGAGGGTGTAGTAGATTGGAGCCTGTCCATTAAAGTATGAAGATTGTCTATCTTAATATATATCTGAGCACTTATAGTATATATGTGTGGGAGATGATAATCTGGACCAACTGATGATTGCTGGTTTAGCATGAAATACGTATATTGGTGATTATTTATCTTTTCAGCATATATGTGCTTGAGTGTATCAGTGATATTAGATAGAGTGGAGAGTGATGGGTCATCTGAAAGTCTGTGCTCATATACCCTATATTACATATATAGACACAGGTATATAATAAGCCTGTGTTTCAGTTATTATATCAAACTACGTAACTTCAGTTATACATTAACAAAAAAATAACATATAAATAAACAAATGAAAAAAAAAAAACAAACATTGAAATACATAAACTATTACATTTTATAATTGAGTATGCCAAATGCCATGTTTTTTTTTGCTAAATAAAACATTCTCAAATCTCAAACGTGAATTTTTTAATAACGTTTGCTTCGAGGTTTAAATAGAATCGTTAGCATAGCTGTAAGCATATGGATTTTTTTTTCTTGGCGGTTTATTTTTTCCAAAAGTTTTATATGGAGTACATATTAGAATATTTTAGTAAAATGTATCACAATGCAATGAATGATAAATCCAAAAAAGTTATAAAGTAGTTCCTTTAAATAAGAAAAAAATATACAGTATTGATTTAAAAAGGAAAAATAAGAAATCATGCTCTAAAATCAGCTATATGTTTCAAAAGAAAAAGTCATTGACTAGAGAAGTTATAAAAAAACAGATTTGTGCTTCTGTGGTTTGTCTTTCTAAAATAATTAAAGTTGCAACTAAAGGATAGTTTTTTTGATTAAAACAAAAAAAGCCAAACTCTAGGTGATGGTCCAAAAAATCTTAGGCCTCTAAGAAAAAATTAGCCAAGAATTCCAAACTCTACAGTGCACATAAGGGATGGTTATATAAATTCCAAAACCATTACAATCTTGAAAATATTAAAATACACAGTAAAGCTGTATTTTCCAATAACAAAGCTGCCACTGTTTTCACTAGAATAAAAAAAAATATATAGAAAAAAAATATCCAGAGCCAAGTATTTAGCAGAATTGTAAATAATTGAACACACAGTATTGTAAATACATATGTAAATATGCTCTCTCTCAATTTATTAGTAATAAAATTGTTTTTTAAAAAATTTGTATTTATTACATTCTTACTTTATATATTCATACTATTTGCTTAAAACATGTTCTACGTATATATATACACACAAAGAAATCAAGTCATTTATCACATGACCTAATTTAACAAGCTTGCATTACGAATGTTATATAATGAGCTTGCAAATAGCTCTTAATAAGCTTTTCAGAATATCCCCAACCTCAGATTGGTTTCTGCTACTGGCTTCCTCAGTAAGATGTTAATATATCCTAGCACCTCACTGAGGAAGCCAGTAGCAGAAACCGGTCTGAGATTGGGGATATTCTGAAAAACTTGTTAAAAGCTATTTGCAAGCTCATTATATAATATATGCTGAAAAATACTATACACTTAGAATACAATAAACAATACCCAAGACATGTCAACAATACATAAGCCATTATACCCTATATATATATATGTTGTTCACAGGGAAGCTTGGAACAAAATATAGTGTAGTTTGCAGCTTCTCATATTAAAAAGTAGCATTATGTATACACCACTGTTTGTTTTCAAGTAATACAATTGACATCTATCTTATAAATTTTTTTGCCAATATATGAATTATATGGATGATATAATAGGATGTCATATTCTAGTCCAATGATTATTGTATTTTAGTGGTTATTTTTCAGTGATTGGTGATTGTAAATATAATCTTAGTTTTATATTTGGCTAATTTAAATCAAAGTTATTTTTTAAACAAATATACAATTATTAAAGAAATAGATACACATCAAAAAATGGGAATAGATGAGATTCACTATGAAAATCTTAAACTGCCATCACCTTTAAAAGAAAATCCTGATATAATAAAATGGGCTGTATGAAAATGCAAAGTTTGAAAACTAGGAATTCATTTGCTTTCTGCCATAATTTCCTATTTCTCTGGTTCATTATTTACTTTACATGTACTGTTTGTTAGTTTGGTAAAAAGGCTGGTCTTTTGTGACTGATTTATGGTGACTATATATATATATATACACACAAATAAAATGTCCATTAATTAAAAACTATTGTAATAACAATAAATATCATGGTAATTATTATATACAGTCTTTCAATCTGCAGAAGTACTTTGGTTAATTCCTCGACCTTCCTATTCCTTAACTCTCCTCAATTGTCTTTTTTTAAAATTTAACAGCAGTTGAGAAGGCTTAAGGAATTAACCAAAAGTACTTCTGCAGATTGAAAGACTGTATATAATAGTTAATTATCATTATATTTATTATTTTTATTGTTATATATATATACAAATAAAATATCCATTAATTAAATTTGATAGCACATTGTTACATTCTATTTTTGGAAGATCCGCCCACACAAACAGATATTGCGGTTTCAATTCCTAGTATCACCTTATAAGTACAATGATTATCTAATGATCATCTGGGCCAAAAAATATTCTGTAAAACATTCTGCTAAAGCTTTATTCAGTATTGATGATGATAACATTATGTTTATTTTTAGTTTCAACAATAAGACTTCCTTAGAACATCAAAATGTTTAGGAAATTCTGTTAATGATGCATAACAAGCTATGTAGATCAATCAAATAGATATATTTAGTGTAAGAATGACAGAGCATAAAAATGTTTTTTTTTTTTTTTTTTTAAAAAAAGCATAATTTGCAAATTGTAAGAGAATCTTTGAAAGAAGTATGAGGAAACCCAGCACATGTTATGAAAGTATATTATTTTATTTTTCTCTTCAAAATTAGTTAACATAAAACAAAACGAAAATATAGAAACTTATGTCAAACTATTTCTAATTATGATTGGACAATCTAATAAATTTAACTAATAAAAAGATTTAAATTTATAAACACTTTGAGCCAATTGACTGGCTGATTTATCCAGAAATGGCTTTTGGGACTCAACTTGCCATTTCCATGTTTTTAAAGTACCGTTTAAGTTTAAATATATATAGATTATACATATAGAGATGTAAGTATGAGTTCAAATTGGTTTGCATTAATGTCTAATATTAACAATCTTTTCACAGTTCATATTTTATATAACAGTAGTAAATAAATAAATAAATAGTTTATGGCTTGAAAGTTCTAAGAAGTCCAAGAAGTGGGCTGAGCCATAATCCATTGACCTCTATAATTGCACATTAAAACAGGCAGGAATATAAAATTAGTGAATGCATGGCGTTTTAATACACTGAAAGTACATTTTCAATATTACAATATATATATATTGTACATCAGAATGAGCCAAACATTTGAATAATTCTAGTGATTTCTTTGTTGTTCTTAATTTATTTAAATTGCACACTTATAATAATTACGGTATCGAATTTCAAAATTTAGTTATTTTTGCAACAATTCACTATTTATGTAGAGCATAAACTCTGTGTTTAGTGATTCATTTAAACACATGGATTAAATAGTAGAAAAACCTTTCTTTATATAATGCTTATATTTAACTGCAATTAAGTTTTAAAGACATATCGTATTTCTTGAATCAGCACGTACCATTTTCCCATTGAAATTAAAAGTATTAACACGCGTGTAGGAAATTGTTTTTAAATATTATAAATAATTAGGATATAATGAAGTTAGAGATAGGGCCAATCTACTGGGATTATTATCAACCAGTATTTAGAATACAAAAAACAACTGATAATTGATAATTTTCTATCTAAAGATAAAATTTCACAACCATGGTCTACTAAAAACAAATATAACATTACATAACCTCTAGTTTATACAATACTTTACAAAGAAGTTAATGAGAAGTTTGAAAATTGTGGCCATAAACCATGGATCTGAATTCCAAAATCATTCACTCTATCACTGCACTAAATTACTGAGAACAAATTATTTATTTTATTTCACTGAGATATGGATAAGGTAGCACTATATATGGATTTAATGATTACTACTATCTAGTACTCAAGCTGACAATAATTGGTAACAGCGAAGTATAAAAATAGAGCATGTTTTACTAATTGCTAACTTATTTGAAAAACATTCATAATAAAAAGATTAAGCCAAAGGTTTAATCTAACACAACTTTTTTTGAAATAACAACATTTTCTAATCAACATGAGTTTTTTTTTCCAGGTAAACACCTCAAACTTACTAATCCAACCAATCATTCAATATTGATCAGAAAATGGGTATTTCATACCATTTACACCTTTCTTAACCACTTTATCAATACTTTCTTAAACACTTTATCAATACTCTTTATTTATATCAAACTAACAGTTTCGACCATCCTGCAGTCATCATCAGAGCTCTTCACAATCCTATTTCCAAAACCCAACTCCTGATTGTGAAGTGCTCTGATGATGACTGCAGGATGGTCGAAACTGTTAGTTTGATATAAATAAAGAGTATTGATAAATTGTTTAAGAAAGATGTAAATGTTATATGTTAAAGTAGCAATCAATATATAGGAAAAGGAAGAAGTAGAAAATTATATTACTTCTAAATGTGTATTTGGCTGAAGCATAAAGTCCCAAGCAAACTGATTTAGCAAGCTGGGCTAATTATTTGAGATTTTTTTGTTTACCTTAATGACTAATAGTAAAAGTACTTCTTAAAAGATGCCAATCTTGTAGAATTTTATTCTACCTATTATAAAAAGTGACATTTTTTTAAATAAATTTGTTTTCTATGAAAACTGGAATACAATTCCAGATACAGTTGTTTAGTTCCCTCTTTCCCAAATATCAGTTTATAACCAATTGATGACAGACAAAAAAAATTTCCAAAACAGATCCAAGTAATTCCTGTTCATATAATGGGGAATTTTTTTAAAGTGAATATTAACTGTAAATATGAGGTAATGTGCAGATACGCTACAGATAGGATTGGGTCAATGTAGGTAATCAAAAGATTTAAAGTCAAGAACAGAAAAATATTTTATAACTTGAGATTCATACTTAACAAGCATGCAGTAAAACCTTACTTTAAAAAGATTATAGCATTTGGGCTACTTAATGATCACTAATTCAGGCTGACACAAATAATCAAATGGTTTATAGGTTGCAAGTTCATAATAAAGTTCAACTAATAGAAGAAAGGATCCATAGCAATGCACTTAAATATCCATCATTTTCCCACTACACTACACTATGACTGGCACTTACCTTTTATGAAGAGATAAAATGATAATTTTTGATATTTAAATTAACTTACTTATCACTGAGCTGACAATATAATCACGTTACAAACAGAATAAATGCATAACAAACTAATTAATTTAATAAAAACACCCCCTAAAGTTAGAAATATTCATAGGATAAAGTAAGCTAATTTAGAATAAAAACTTGGATAATGTCAAAGTTATAGATACAGAAAGCTTATAATAACAAAGCATTTGGAATTTTAGATGACATCTGTGAAGAATTAGTTTACCTGACGTAATGCGAAATCATATTGTTTTGACAAAGTCAGTGTTGTTTGGAAAGGCAGGTTGAAGATTGTAATGGTTACTAAAGTAATATCAATTAAATAGATAATTCAACAAATAACACCATTTTTATAGCAATTCTTCCCATGTTTATAACACATGCAACAATAGTATTAATTTAAAAACCACATGCATCAACAAACACAAATACATCCAAGCCATTGCAATGACAAACCTGCATGGATTTTGATCTTATTTTAGACAATTGTGATGTTCTCAATTTATCTCATATTTATTGGCCGGTAACAGCTTTGCAAAAGCTGTTCCAACATCCCACTTCTGTAACCTGAAACAGCCTATACTCAAGAGGTTTATCTATGCCAGGTGGTGGTTTTGTATTTTTCAGAATTTGATGGGTGGCTTAGTTAACTACCTAAAAAATTCATAATTCAAAACTTACTTGAAAAATCTGTGAATGTCAGGTGATAATAAAAGTGGCTAGATGAACTAACCACTATGCTAAAAGACCTTCATTACACAATTATAATAAAAGAAAGGTTTTTTTTATTTCTACTCAATGATCACATTCAGACTAAAGTTTTTTCTCACAAATATTACTATCGTTCAAAACTGACTTTTTATGATGAGTATCCATTTTTAATCTAACATTTGCTATTATTAGTAACTTAGCATATTGGTTAATAATATTTGTTTATTTTAAAAACTCTGATATCATGAAAAATAGATATATAATATTAAAAGAAAATATCATATGTTTAGCAAATATTATAATAGATGTTTCATCATTGCTTATATATGGGTGTGAAATTTGGATACTCGATAGAAGAGTAATATGGAAACTCCAAATCAAATAGTTAAGTATGAAGCTTGTAAGAAATAATAAAAAGGGATTGAAAATAAAGTAATAAAAGAAATTGAAAATAAAATGTATGGTAGAACAGACAGAATATCATTGACATTGTTGAAAAAAAAAAATCAAATTGAAGTTTACATGAGATTTAGCATCAGAAGTAAGAGAGATGAGCCAAAGAAATAAATATTGAGCCCTAGTGTCCAGTAGACCAGCTAACACTTATCCATGAAGAGACAATGAATAATTAAAAGGCTGAAATGGAGATAGAAATAACTATAAAATTCTTAAAATAGATTGCAAGAGATTGTACAAGATTTAAAAGGTATGTGAGATGAATTAGATAAGAAAGTTTGTGAATATGGCATATAGAGAAGAAACTAAGGCTCAGACAAACTACTAATCTAGAAGATATTTATTCTCAATTGATTGATAATAATTGAAAGTGACAATGAAAATGTATAATACAATTAAACACCACATAATCACCATTTCCTATGCTCACACAGTGATGTGATGCATTGTGACTTCTTAAACAGAGTCAGGAACCTCTTAGCAACTATGCCCAGAGAAACCTATTAGCTACTTTACCTTCCCTTTCCATTCCCCACTCTAAGTTTTCCCATAATCTGCTCCATTCCATTTCCACAACATAATCTTTGCTGACTCTATGGCCTTTATATCTAAATCCCCCTTATCTTTTTCCAAACACAGCATAAAAAACAATAATCCACTTTCTGTATAATCTATTTTTTCATACTCATTTTTCCATAACTTCATTATTTGTACAAATCCTTGTGCAGTAGTGCCATCTAGTGCAAGCCACAGTAATCAACTGGGATCATACGGTGTTTAGTGATATAATATCATTCCTGCCTATAGGAAGATTGTGACTATGGTTATTAAAGAACAAAAGATACCAAAATGTATAGTTATTGAACTGAGTTCAGATCTGTATGACTATACAAGTGAATAAGTTTGGATTGAAAAACATTATCTGTTCTCATTTTGGACTCATAGTTTTACAGTTAACTAAAAAGGTAAAAAGTGGCTGCATGAGTGATGCATAAGATTCTATGATCTAGATGTAATGCTCTCATATCCAAGGCTCCTCACTGATGGAAGCTTCAAGATAGAAACTAGTCTGGGAATATTGGATGAATAGGTACTAGATGGAGATTTTATGCACAAACCTTCCTGCATCCACTGATTACTGTGGCTTACACTAGGTGGCACTACTCTATAGTTTGTCAATGTTTCACCAACAATTGTCAGCAAAAAATAATAAACATCACTATATTACCTCCTTTTTAAGGCGAGTTACTGAATCCAATTTTAATATGCTGACAGCATACTTCCCAGTTCCTAATAATTTACTATATAGTCTTTACAGTTTATGAGATTTATTCTATTTATTCAAAGATATCAAATGTTGTGAGTGATCACAACTTGGTTTAATTTTTTTTATATAACTACTGAATGTAATTATATCGATCTTATTCTTAGAAAAACGTTTGAGAAATTTGTTTATCAAAGATTGATGGAAAAAATTTTCTAGATATCATTTCCCATCCTGCTGAGTATTTGAAACTGTTTCTCTTTGGAAGCAAAAAAGAGAATATTCTAGCTGACAATTAAGAAGTTGAAACCACTAAACATCACCATTGATTACTCTGGCTCTGAGTGGCACTATTATATGGAGAGTTTTGCTTGTTTAATTAAGAAGTTTCTAAAAATCACTATTATCAGTGTAAATATTACACTAATGATATATTCCAGTTAAAAATATAAGAAATAATTATGAGTGGGTGGATAATAAATGTTTTTTATAATCACAGAAAAAAAATTTATACACGAAGTACTTAAGATAGCAGATATCAGATAAATTTATGCAATTCAAAGTACCTTAGAATTAGCAAAATTGTGCACATATTTAATACAATATATATATATAGGTTTCAGAACAATAAGATATTATAGAATCAATAGTATTTTTTGAAGAAAACAAACAAAAATAATAATAAGTAAAACAAAGAATATAAGAAAAAAAAATAGGCCACAATTAGTAACATTAAAAATTTGTGAAATTGTAAGCAACATTGTAAATTTTTTGTTAAAGTTAGAATGAAGATGATAAAAAGCACTGAGGATCGTATTAAAAGACAAATAATTGATTTATTACTTGAAAGTTCTTAAAATACTTTAAACACTGAAAGTGACAGAACAGAACCATGGATTCTGAGCTTATGACGCTGCCATTCTACTCTTCTAACAAACCACATGCAGAAATCATGACATATAGCTCAGAAGTTCATAAGTTTGAGCTTCAGAAATCCATCATTATACCAAAGACCAGCACTTCAATAGTTTGAATCTAAATAGACAGGTTTATGTTTAATAAATGGTAATATATTTAGACAAAAATAAATAAATATTATGGTCAATGTATCACATTATTCTAGAAAGACAGAATCTTATATGCGAATTAATGCAATGTATCAAATTTCAATGTAAATACTTTGATCAGAATAATTATTTTTTATTCATAAATTAGCATGCTTTCAACTGTCCATCAGTCATTTTCACAGCAATCTAACAATATGACTAATGGATAGTTGAAAGCATGCTAATTTATGGATAAAAAATAATTTTCTTAATAGACAAAGCGAACATGTTTATATCAAATTACAAGTGTGGAAAAGAAATTTAATAAGTATGAAATGTATCAAACTGTTAAACTTATTATCTTAAAACAGCCAACTTCAAACTACAACACATGCAAATGCTAATAATTTACAATCACAGTCTAGTATTTTATAAATGAGTGAGTGATTATTCAACAAGAATCTGGCTTATGTGCAAAAGGACTCTAGAATTTTGAAACTTAAGTGACGTAATAGCTAATGGGATAATTAGTATCATGTGATTTAAAAAATCTCTCAGCAGATGGGAAGATGGCCTTATTTAATGCACAATTTATAAGAGAAAACATTTCAAAATACTGTCTCCTTTTCTTTCTTTCTCCAAAGTTAGTTCAACATACATTTATTAAATATAAAAAGGAACACTTCTTTTTTCTTTTATAAATTTGTTTACTATTTCCTACCAACAATAAATATATCTACAATTAACATCACATAAAATAGACATTTTGATTAATTAATATAATTTTTATCAAGGCAAATGTTTCAAAAATATGTCTAAAACATAAACGCGAAAAAATGAAAAATAAACAGATCCAAAAAAAAAAACAAACATAAAAATTTAAGAAATATGGACCTTTATAAAAAAAAAAAAAAATGAAACATCAATGTATATTATAAAATATATATATAACTATAAAACAATTATGCAGTCTTATTAATTATTGAAGGCTTACAAATAGCTAAATTTCTTTACTCAGCTTAAAAAAATTTATTTAATATATACAGGGAAAAAAATATTTATATTTAAAATTATACAAATTTACAATGGATTATGTCCTGTACATGAGGGTCAAAATGAATGTGACAAGAATCTCGGCCTCAGGGTGGACTTTGAGCATTCCATCATCAGATTTTCAATTTGATGGAGGGTTGAAGAGTTGGAGTGTGGAGTAGATTGAAACCTATCCACTAAAGTATGAGGATTGGCTATCTTAATATATATCTGAGCACTTATAGCAAATATGTGTAGAGATGGTAATCTGGACCAACTGATGATTGCTGGTTTAGCATGAAATACATATATTGGTGATTATTTATCTTTTCAACATGTATGTGTTCAAGTGTATCAGTATTATGAGATAGTGTGGAGAGTAGTGGCTCGTGTGAAAGTCTGTGCTCATATACCATATATATTACATATATAAACACAAGTATATAATAAGCAAATTATCTTTTTTTTTTTTTGCTATTAACTGAAAGGAGACCCTTTGATTCCTCTTGGAGGCCTTAAAGGAACCGAGCAGGGCAAATTCCTAATGTCCACTCCATACGTTCTTGTCGTTGCAGCTGTTGTTACTATGTGATTATTCATATAGTATACGAACATGGATGGTCTGCTCACCAACATGCATTATCCAGTGTGATGAGTTTATTGGATTTTTACCTCTGAGTTTAAGATCAAGAAATACCATGGTCTTTCTTCTCAGTGCCTGATAAGGCAGGATGAATGTTTGTGTAAATGATAAATATTTTTCCAATACATATATACAATTATGACAGACAAAAATAAAGCATGGCCCTTATTCCCAGGAGGCTGTAAAGTCACCAACCAAGGCAGCGGTTGGTGGTCGAAGGCGGAGGGTGCTAAGAATCCTCTGATTGCCGACCCAGGCTGCCATTTGATGATGACTTTTTATTTAGGTACTTACAACTGCAGATCACTTTCAAGTGAAGGGAGATTGCAAGAATTAGAAGAAGAATTGTCTTATATTAAATGGGACATTATTGGACTTTGTGAAGTTAGAAGAAAAGGTGAAGAAACAATTGATTTAAAAAGTGGACATATACTCTATTATAAAGGCACACATATTGGAAATACAAGTGGAGTAGGATTCATTATAAATAAAAAGTGGAAGAACAATATTGTGGAGATTGATGGTGTATCGGACAGAGTTGCAAGATTAGTTATACAACTTAATAGCAGATATCAAATGCAGATAATTCAGGTTTATGCCCCAACAAGTTCTCATAGTGATGAAGTAGTAGAAGATTTTTATATGGATGTACAAAAGGCTTTTGATCAGAGTAAACAACATTTTAAAATTGTTATGGGAGACTTTAATGCTAGAATTGGTAGACAAATGAAAGATGAAATTGCTGTAGGTAATTTTGGTTATGGTAATAGAAATGAGAGAGGACATAGACTTGTGGAGTTTGCAGAAAAAGAAAAACTTTATATTATGAATTCATTTTTTGAGAAAAATGTTAAAAGGAAATGGACATGGAAGCATCCAAATGAAGGTACAGCAGAATTGGATTATATTTTGACTAACAGGAAATACATATTTCAAGATTGTAATGTTCTTAATAAATTTAACACAGGAAGTGATCATCGATTAGTAAGGTGTAAGTTACGTGTTAATGTAAAACTAGAGAGACAAAAATTATTGAGAAAAACAATATTTACAGTTGATATTCCTAATCTTCAGAAACATTCTAATGAATTTAAATTAGAACTTACAAATAGGTTTCAAGTGTTAGGAGATTTTGAACATGATTCAGATTTGAATGAAATTAATATGAAAATAACTGATACACTTTTAAAAACTGCAACAAAGATAGCTGGTAGAAAAAAGCAGCAATTGACTAATAAATTTTTTATTGAGACTAGAGAATTTATGAAGAAAAGAAGGAATATGAAGATATACAAAAATGATGTATTAAAAAGAATTGAATATCTCGAATTTTGTAAAATGGTACGGAAAAGAGTTGAAAATGATATAAGAAAGTATAACTGTGAAATAGCAAGGAAAGCTGTAGAAGAAAATAAAAGTCTCAAGAATGTTAAACAACATTTTGGTATTGGTAGGAAATTTATATCTGCAATAAGAAAAAAAGATGGAATTATTACTAAAAAGAGAGATGACATCATGAAATTGGTAGAAGATTTTTATCAAGAATTATATAGTAATAAAGAACAAGTACCTCCTATATCTATTACATCTTCCGAATTGCCCAGAATTTTAAATGAAGAAGTGAGACATGCAATTAAATGTATGAAGAAAGGAAAGGCTCCAGGAAATGATGGAATTATAATTGATATATTAAAAGAAGCAGGTGAAGAAATAGAAACAATTTTAGTAAAGTTATATACCAAATGTCTAAATGATAAAGATGTATCGGAAGACCGAAAGAATGCAGTAATAATATTAATATTTAAAAAAGATGATAAAGAAGATATTAGAAATTACAGACCTATCAGCCTTTTATCAGTTTTATATAAAATTTTTACCAAGATAAATACAACTCGTCTACAGAGAACTTTGGATTTCCACCAACCAAGAGAACAAGCTAGATTTAAAATTAGTTTTAGTACAATAGATCATATCCAGGTATTGAGAGAAGTCATAGAAAGGACAAATGAATATGAGTTGTCATTATGTTTTGGATTTGTAGATTATGAAAAGGCATTCAATTCTATACACATTTCTTCAGTGATTAAAGCATTGGATCATCAAGGTATAGATCCAGGATATTGTCATATTTTAAAGAATATTTATAAAAATGCAACAGCAACAATTAGGTTACATAATGATACTGGAAAAATCAACATTGAGAAAGGTGTAAGACAAGGTGACTCCATATCTCCAAAACTTTTTACAGCAGTGCTGCAAGAAGTATTTTGTGGATTAAAATGGGAAACTAAAGGAGTGAAAGTAAATGGAGAGTATTTAAGTCATTTAGATTTCGCAGATAATGTAGTTGTTTTTGTAAACAGTGCTTCAGAGCTGCAGAAAATGTTGCAGGAGTTAGCAGATGAAAGCAGAAAAGTAGGACTAAAGATAAATGTTAAAAAGACTAAAGTAATGTTTAATCGATTTGCTCAAAATATGAAAATAAAGATTGATTATGAAGAATTAGAAGAAGTTAACAGTTACAAATACCTTGGTCAGATTATTAATACAGATGGAAACATAATGGAGGAAATTAATCATAGAATTAAACTTGGTTGGAGTGCTTTTGGTAGAAATAACTTGATACTAAAAGGAAATATGCCTATGTGTCTGAAAAGAATGGTTTTTAACAAATGTGTTTTACCAGTTCTTACTTATGGATCTGAGACTTGGACACTTAATAGAAGAGCAATACAGAGACTTCAGACCACTCAAAGGAGTATGGAGAGATGTATGTTGGGGGTAACAAGAAGAGATCGAAAATGCAATGTATAGGTAAGACAACAAACAGGTGTTACTGACCTTATTGAAAAAATAAAAGATTGAAATGGAGTTGGGCTGGACATATTGCTAGAAGAAATGATAATAGATGGACAATTGAAATTTTAAACTGGATTCCAAGAAATTGTAAAAGACCCAGAAAGAGACCACATGTGAGATGGATGGATGAAATAAGAAAATGTGCAGGGGTGTTGTGGAAAAGAGAAGCTAAAGATCGGAGAAGATGGATTAAACTTGGAGAGACCTTCATCCTGCAGTGAATTGATAATGGTTGATGATGATATAATAAGCCTGTGTTTCAGTTATTACATAGTAGAGATGTCTGCCCATACCTTGTAGATGTATTAAAATGGCTTATGTCCTGTACATGAGGGATCAGATTGACCTTAGGTCAACATGGGTGTGGCAAGAATCACAGCCTCAGGGTGGGCTTTGAGCATTCCATTATCATATTTTCAATTGGATGGATGGTTTAAGAGTTGGAGTATATTGAAGCTTGACCATTAAAATATGAGGATTGACTATCTTAATATATATCTGAGCACTTATAGCATATATGTGTAGAGATGGTAATCTGGACCAACTGATGATTGCTGGTTTAGCATGAAATACATATATTGGTGATTATTTATCTTTTCAACATGTATGTGTTCAAGTGTTATTGGTGATTATTTATCTTTTCAACATGTACGTGTTCAAGTGTATCAGTGTTATGAGCTAGTGTGGAAAGTGGTGGGGCATGTCAAAGTCTGTGCTCATATACCCTATATATTACAAATTTACAATGTGAAATTTATAAAAAAATTTCATTATTAAGTTTTCCCTGAATAGTGGTATTTTTCACTTTAGTTTTTTTAAAAAAATCGAATTAATGGTTCTGTTTTGTGTAAACTGCTAATAAAGAGAGCAGTTTTTTTTTTTTTAGATAAAAGCCTGGGTTATATAATGACTGCTATTCCAGATCATGCAGTAATTACTGTTTTTTACTAATTAAATCAACTTTTTGAAATAAAAAATGATGCAAAAATAATGTGTCTGTAGTATAATTTTCATTACACTACTCTCATGCAATGTGAACTGGCTTTTATCCACTTTTAACATCTTGTGGCTTTTAACATCTTGTGGATGAGTGTAATCATATACATATGACCAAAGATGTCTGAAAAAGTATGATCCCCAAGATGAACATTTTGTGCTGAAGCAGCACTCATCAATAGGTCTGGATCATAATCTCTTACACATATCTTTATCATAGTTCCGTATATATAGATTACCAATAACTACAATTTAATTGATATGCCAAACTAATAATTGGTTAACTATATATATTGAACAATGATAAAGATATAAGATTGTGATCTGGCCAACTGATGAGTTCTGGTTTAACACAAAATGTACATATTGGTGACTTTGGTCAAATGATGACATGACTCCATAAGATGTTAAAATTGGATAGAAACCTTTACCTTGCATGAGAATGGTGTAGTGAAAATTATATTATAGAAATATTATTTATTAAGTGGATAATTTCAATTCTAATGAATGACTAATAAAAATTATTAATAATAACAATTACATAAAAGCATTTTTCTGAACTTAATACTGAGAACTGATTTTGAAATGGCATCCATAGCTAACAGTTAATTTACTAATAAGATTATCCCATAGTATATTATTAGTAATGTGAATAAGCAAATTATTCACATTATCTTCATGGACTCTTGCTTTCATATCTATTCCTGAGTCCAGGCACAGAACTGATATTTCAGAGGACATACTTAAAAGTTGATGAAGAAACTCTTGCAAAACAAAATATAGATATACATTACTCACATTAAATTTATTTGGGATTTATTTTAGTGATAAACAAATTTAAAAAAAAAGAACTAGGTTTTATATATTAATAAATATATAAGAGAGAGAAAGAGAGAAAACAAAGGAGAAATATATTGCTGTAATAAAGATTATTTCCCCAGAAAGATAAAATCAACTAAAACATATTCTACAATTGGTATAAGTGTAAATATTTTTTTTTCAACTGGTAACAGCAGGTTTAAAGAGAAAGTAAAATTGTCATCAAATAAATAATAAAAAAAAATTTCTGAATCATAAAACAACTGTACAATTAAATTGTGGCTGAGAACAATTTGACAGCATTGAATATTGTTTACGTAGATATTGTGATATTTTTAATTTTGTAAAAAATAATAGGAACTCTATATATGTGCTTAATATATATTTTATGAATCAGCTTATTTGTAATTGCAGAATTAAGAACCATAATCTATTCTATCATTCTATTATATAAATCTCATTTTCAACCATAGTAAGTACAACAAAGGGCATCAAAACTTTCTTCTATGAATTTTACATAACACAAAATACAATATTTTATTATTCTATGCTTCCAAAATTTGACTGTACAACAATCTTCTTCAGAACATATATAATCATATATATAATTACCCTATTTTAATGAATTGAACAAACAAAACAAAATTCTTATATATATTAAAATCTTATAACTTTATCTTTCTTATTGCATTGCCAAATACATATAATATTAATATCATTTTAGTTCTTTATTAATTTTACAATGCTTTTTTACAACCCACTATTGACAGTTTCGATTGCCTCATCAATCTTCTTCAGAACTATAATAAACACAATACAAATACATGAATATAAATATAGAATATATATATAATGTAAAATTATATGTTCATGTATTTGTATTATGATTGTTACAGTTCTGAAAAAGATTGCTGGAGCAATCGAAAACATCAATAGTGGCTGTAAAAAAGCATTGTAAAAGTAATAAAGAACTAAAATATTAAAATCATATTAAAATCCACAATAATTATTTAATATTTAGGTTATTCTCTTTTTTCTTTCTATTTGTAATTGGTTTGCTCTAACGTTTTGAATGTTGGTTAAATAAATTCTGTATATTCACCAGTTGAAAGTGTACTCATCTACTGTCAACAAAATTAACAAACAGAACAAACTTTTATTTAGCCAATGTTCGAAATGTTAGAGCAAATCAATAATTATTTAAATATTTTAGTTCACATATAATTATATAACCATAACAAACGAATAATTACTGTTAAAAAATAAAATAAAATTTCTTGTTATATCAGTAAAATCACTAGCTATAAAAAATATTACACACAAATTTTAAATTATTTTTTAATATAAATAAATATATATTTATTTGATGGTTTAATGTGGCTATAGATTTTCAGACTCTAAAATTAAAAGTCCTCATATTGATTTCAGTTCTTGTTTCTTTCTATTGCAGTATTGGAATGACCGATTCTGAAGTTTAAGATCTGATTATCCCCAGCTATCATGTCTGACATTCAAACTTTGTATGAATTCCTGAGTAAAAAACCATTTAATTATTTGCCCTGTATGGTTTAGTGCAGTGGTAGAATGTGTAGAGTCTGGAATATAAAGTTCTTCGATTATTTCCACTTCTGGAATTTCCATCACTCAAACTTTTTTGAACCTCCAAGCAATGAAGACATTTGATTACTTTATTTTATTCGATAATAAACAATTTTATATTTTTGTTTTTAATATTTTTATTGATATTTTTTTTTTCTTTTCAAAATTTCAACTGTCTAATAAGTTTCTTCAAGGCTCCTATTTTCTTTTCTTTTTTTTCTTCAAAATTTCAACTGCCTAATAAGTTTCTTCAAGGCTCCTATTTTCTTTTCTTTTTTTTTTTCAAAATTTCAACTGCCTAATAAGTTTCTTTAAGGATTCCCTTTTTGTTTAGATAAGTTCAAATAAAACAAAATTGTAAAATAAATTATTGTTAAACAATATATAATACTAAACTATATAAGAAAATAATGTTGATAAAGGAGAATATTCACACAATTTTTATTTATTATTTTTAATACATACACTGTATATATGTAAACATATAAGTTAACAACACCATAAATATGTAATTGAATGAAGTGATTCGTACACTTTTTGTAATTTTGTACGTTACCATTTATGCAGATATTTTATCAATACAATTAAATGCTATAAAAATGTAAAAAAAAACCTTTTGATGATGCAGGAAAAGTAAATAACACTTGTTAAATATATTCACAATGCTGTTAAAGTATTTTTCATATTTAGATATATGAGTTTTTTTGTGAGACAATGAGTTTTGCATGCTAATATTACACTATTTGATATAAAGCTGCATCAAATTTATCATTAATTTAAACATGTAAACATTAAATTGAGCACAGCAGTATTATTTAAATTAATTTGTGTATTGATCATTTTTAAGACATCTGCAAAGAATCAAGACTGAAATGTGTTGGGCTAAGATTGGTCAACTTTTTTTATCAATATGGTAACATGTAAAACATTAGAAAATAATCTAAATGATGCACAAAGAGTTAAATATAAGTTCTATTAGTTATATATAAATAAACAGAGGCAAAACTCTCCACACAGTAGTGCCACCCAGCACAATTCAGAGTAATTAAGGGATGCAAGAAGGTTTGTGCATAAAATCTCTATCTTGTACCCACTCATACAATATTCCCAGACTAGTTTCTAGCTTCTGACTTTTATCAGTGAAGAGATTTGGAGCTGAGAGCACTGCACCTAGATCTTAGGATCTAATGCAACCTTCTAGCAGACATCTTTTACCAAAGATATGAGTCCAAAATGAAAATAGAATGTTTTCAATCCAAGATCATTCACTTGTATAGTCATATAGATCTGAATTCAGTTCAGCATCTATATATTTTGGTGTCATTGATTCTTTGATGACTATAGTCATCTTCATACCATTGGGCAGGATTGATAATAAATCATTAAACATCACATGATCATCATTTCCTATGCTGTTAAAATATGTTTAGTGGTTTAATATATAAATAAACTACTTCAAATAATTTTAAACACTCCATTCAATAAATTTGTTTATTAAATCCATTTTTCAAATTAGAGTATAATATAAAAATTCTACAAATAACCCCCTAGTTATATAAATTGAAACAAGATTGAAAGAAATTCAATTCTGGGATTATTGAATTTGATTTCATAAAGTCACCAAAAATAAAGAAATAAATAATTAAAAGTTTGCCCTGAAAAGAGAAAGAAATGAAAAATAACAGATATATATATATAAACAAAATACTCTAGAATAAGCATACAATATACAATATAAAAAAAATCAGTAGTAGTTATAGCTAGCTTACGGGAATGCAAGCCATCTTGAGTAGCATTTCACAGTTACAATTTTTTTTTAAAAAATCTCATGAAGTCACATAGCATTAATATTCCAACATGAATGGCTAAGTTTCCATAATTTATATATGTCAATACAATTACATTGTTTATTTACTACATTGTCTACTATATTTGTAAAATATGACTCCTTGATTTGTCCTTTCTTCGAATCATTTTCCACATGCAAAACAAAAACATTATTGAAGCAAAAATCTTAATTACAAATAACTGAATGTTCAAATAGATTTAAATTTATCCACAGAACATTGCAACATACACAGAAAACAGTAAGAGACAAATAAGCTAAATAGTCAATGACACAGACAACAATTATTTATTTTTATAAATGAGTTCAAATCACACAATGTAGAAAATAGTAACAACATTCTTCATACAATAATGCCACCTAGTGTGAGTTTTAGTAATCTATAGATGCTAGAAGTAGTGCTATTGGTTTAAAACTTGTACACGCATAAGAAAAAGTGATCGTTTAATGTTTTTAATGGTTTAACATATATAAAATAACTGTGCACGTACATTCAAAAGCATTTGACAGAATATTTAATAAATAGCATAACAGATCATATTACAATTTTTTTTATATGTCAAAATACACACATCCATTACACAATCAAAAATAGATATAGATATTATTAGAGGTATAAAAGATCCAATAACATTATTCTTTTTGTCTCGAAATGAGATATAATAATTAGAGTTTGAAAAGTAATATATATTTGGACAATGGTTTAGAGAAAGAGTAATTACTATTTTTCTCTCTTCTTTAGAATAAAATTAAATACTGAAAGTGCTGGTCAGAGAAAATTAATTCCGTTTTCGAATAATAATTTCTTAAAAATATAAAAGCCTGTCGGCTAAACAGTTTTACATTTTTTTAAATATCGTCGTGCCCAGAAAAATATAAAAAAATAATTATATTACTTCTTTACTTATTTCACATTATTATTAAAAGAAATGCAAAGTAAATTTAACAAAATGAAAGCGTACACTTTAAACCCTCCTAAAAAAAAAAGTATATATTGTATACACAAATATGACCCAAGAGTCTCTTCAAAATCTTCATAAAACATAGATTTGAAGATGTTTTATTGCTAAAAGCAATTTTGCCATCACTACCAGTCTGCAGCTGACTAATGAACTGCAAAACCTGCAAATTATAAGACATCATCTAGAAGTTTACGAAATAAGTACATTGGCTACTGAATATGATATGGCCAAAGTCATGTATCTGCCGTATATGAAGGCAAACCATCCCAACAATTATCCTGTCTGCTATTAAATGTCATAATCAAGTAAATTGCTTTTTCATGCTTTTTGTATACACATGAATATAAGCTAACTATCGAGCGTCATCACACAGCAGCACACTTTCGTCATTGGATATATCTTAATTATTCCTATATCTATTGGTCTGTACAGTTAATGCTCAATCAAAATAAGATGGAATCTGGATTAGTCCATTAGTTGAAGGAAAGTTGAGATATAAAACACACACACTTACTGTAATTCCAAAGGAACAACTCACCAAAATGCAAATCCAGGAAAAAAATTAACATTTAATCAGTTTTTTAATTTCGTTACTGTTCTTATTAGTATTTTTAGAAGTATGCTTTAAAATCAGTCCATACAGAATTTGATTATATTTGTTGTTTGGACTATTTCCATAATCTAATACAAGTATTGAACAATATCTTTAGAAAAAAACTAACTTTATTTAAATATTCCAATTGTTGGTAATAGCACACAGATAAATATATGCACAATGTTTTGAGAGGTATTGTTCTCCTCTCTTCTTCAGGTGTTGCTGGCCTGACCAATGATAAAACCATCATGGGGATTGAACATGGACCCTTAGATTCTTGAGTATTGAATTTTAAAGTAATGCTCTGGCAGGATGGCTCAGTTGGTTAGAGCATTATCTTAAAATTCAATACTCAAGAATCTAAGGGTCCAGGTTTGAATCCCATGCTAGTATTATCACCGGTCAGGCTAGCAATAACTGAAGAAGAGGGGAGAATAATACCTCTCAAAACATTGTGCATATACTAATCTGTTTGATGTACTATTACTAACAGTTGAATGTATTGGGAATATTTAAATAAAGTTACATTTTTCAAAAGACATTCAATATTCATACAAGATAATAGAAATAGTGAAAAGAATAAATACACCCAAAATAGCATCATCGTAAACCTTCAGGAAAACATACAGAATTTGATGCTTTAATAAACTTAGCAGTGATAAAAAATTACTTAAAACAAAATCAGAAATATGAATGTAGATATTTTTGTGTTGTTTTTAAGTAGATCACTTTCTTGAATTTAAAATTTGCACATATCTGATTTGAATGATATACCAATGTGGCACACTTCATTTTAATTCTATTTAGTCTGTAGCTATAAACGCAACCTAATCATATATTGTTTATTGTAAATATCTGTTGAATAGATGTGGATGTAGAAAGTCATGGTTAATCCTCATTAAACGAATATTCATGCATTAATTTTTATCATGTGCTAGAATAAATACATACAAAATATATGCATTCCAATATATATATATATATTTGAAGGAATGAATAAGGTATACTTATTAATATAATATTGGAAATTATTATTTATTTTAAAGTTGAATAATATTAGATAATTATAATTAAAGATTGAGTAGTAAAATATTATTTAGAATATAGTACTATCCTAATTACTTCATAATATATCTTAGTAGAAAGAATGGGAAGTCAGCCACAATAATAAAATGAATGTTATATAAACTTTTATTTATATTAAAGTCAATATTTTAAAATTGTATACTTGAGAGTAAATCATATTCCTAATCAATGCATAAATAAACCAATAGGCTTTCAGCAATTTGTTGTCAAGACAACACTAAGATAGTAAATGAAAATTATCTCTTTATTATCAAATATTGCTTGACAACAGACTGCTGATAATCTGTAGATTTATCTTTAATCATTAGATGGAGTAATGTGATTTACATATGATAATAATTATTCTTATAATTTAGAATCATCATTACTTACAAGTGATTGAAATATTTAGAAGCATATTTTCTCCTCTCACCATGATTATACCATTTAGTATACGCTTTAATAACCAATAGATGCCATATCATGTGATGTCTTAATGGTTTTATTTTATTGAAATATTTTGAAAATCAAAAATTTACCTTATGTTCATATGTAACAATATTTGTGAATTAAATTACTTAAATAAAGGTATAAAACTGTAATGTGAGTAAATGTAATAACTTTTATGTCTAAAAGTGACACCTGGAGTGCAAAATTACACAAATTTACATTCCTATTACAACTCATAAATAATTATTAAAGCATATATCATACTGTGAGTAAGAGTAAATTTAATATTTGAACCATTCTTTAAAATCAGATAATGACCACAATTATTAATAATTTTAATCTCCATTACCAATCCAGTGCTGGATAAAAACTATTTAAGTTTATTCCAGTATATTCAATCTTTAAACTTCACATTTTTTCAATAAAGTTTCATTTTTATATTAGCTAATCCATGTTATATATGATCTCTTCCTAGGTATGCTCAAATATCTTGTAATTCAATTTAGGGTGTAAGTTGTCTATATATTATTTTTTCTAGCAATGCATTCAGCACAGTTTTTACTTTAGCTTTTTCTTTTATGTCATTATTAATACCTATTTGTATTCATACTCATATATTTTCCTTTTGATTCATTTTTGTTAAAACTAATATATAATTCTTGTTAAACTTGGTACATATTTCTCCAATACTTTCCTGTGATGCAGTCTATAATTGCTATTAAGTAATCAAATTCAATATTTCCAATCAGTAAATCATGTTCTATGTTATAACAATCCGGAGAAGTTAGACTTAACGTAAACTACACTACAGAACACCACTAGGCATTTGAACCTAGAAAATTTATAACGTAGGCAGATACGTAAGTCAAAAAAAATTTTTTTTTTTTTTTAATTTAATATATTTTGATTCCAGTCGTTAGCCCATTGTCACTAGCTCAGTGGAACAGCAGAGATTTATATTTCATAAATTCTTATCTAAGAATAATTTAAAAAAAAAGAATAAAATAAGCCACTGCCAGTAATTATACACAAAAACATTTATTAACGCACATATAAATTTTGAATCATTTTAACATTACTTTTACTTTATAATTTTAACTTGATTTTAGAATTTGATTTTACATTTTAATTTTTATAAGTTTGCATTTTAATTTTTATAAGTTCGCGCAGATGGATTTATAAAATGTGTTTTTAATGTTGAGTATAAATAGACTCCATAGATTTGCATTTGCAAGAAAATATTCTATCCTTATTTAACCTTAGGCCAAAAGTTCGCAGTCAAACCAACGTCAATTCATCTGATATAGCGATGCATTCAATGTAATACAAAATACGGCAGCACAAAAGGTTAAGAGAAGAAATTGCCTCTCATCAGATAGGAATACTACATCTATCTGACAAGAAGAGCAATAAAAAAAACTCCATAGGAAAGGACTGTGGTCATTTTGCCGACTTATGAATCGCATTCCATAGGCCAAAAAGGAAGTGTGTGGCATATAAAGCGATTCTGCCCATAGCGAATCTCGTACTACATCTACTAATTACACCAATATATCCAATCCATTGACACAATTTAACTACAAAACAAATAACCTAAGATTACCCTCCCCTAATATAACTTTACAAATCTATATAGCCATTCATGCCCGACTTAAGTTTAACACTTATATAATTTAATTTATCGCAAAACAAAAATCATAAATAAAACTTAAAGAACAAAAAAAAAAAAAAATGGAAATGATTTTAAAAAAAAAAATACATCAAATAAAATTATAACTAATTAATAAATAATTTAGTTTGGTCAGATAGGAATCTATTTCTATTTATTTTAAATACAGAGAAAGTTTATATTTTAAAGTTCTTAATGTTTTCAAATGTTCATTAATTATATATTTCTTACTGTTTTGAAAAATGTCCATAGTCTCTGATTTTTTTGTAATGGAAAGTGTTAATTCCCACGAAGTCATAAGGAGATCGGTGTGCAGTTAACCATTGGTCCTTTATGGTTGATGGTATTCTTCGGACCTTGATGTCCTGTGGTCCGCAATATTGGAAAACGATGTTTCATTTTTTTGAACAACTGAAGGAATTGAAAGTGCGTCTTTCAATACCTTCTCCTCCAACTCTCTCCAACTTAACACATATCGGTCATCTCCTGTAATAACTAATTAATAATTTCCAAACTTTTCCTTTTATATTAATTTTAAGGATTCAATTGACATTACGCCATCGATGTGATGGTCCTTTCGCTGAGGTCCGATTCCATTGTTTTTCTCTCCTATCTGACTGTTGCTTATACATTTAAATGCCCAAGGCTAGTTTACATTTAACTAATTAAAACAATCATTTCCATTTTCTGATTACTTAATGTGTTTTCCAAAATTAAAAATATATTTTTATCTCTAAATCTTTTTAAGTTTTTGCTTTTAAAATATTTTTTTTATTTTTAATAAAGTTTTATTTTAATAATAATTTTTTTTTTCATCTGTGTGATTATATATATATGAGTTTAGTATAGAATTTTAATTTTCAATTTTTAATTCTTAAAAAGGAAGTTTTATTTGCGAACTTTTATTCTTTTCATGTTTACTAATAAAAAAAACAATGTAACGTCGTCTGTGCCCGTTACAATATATTATAATGAGTGATCTTAATCATCAATCATAAATTTCCTAAGGAATTAAATCAATATCTATTAGTATACCTCAGTAAGATATTTATTAAAAAGTGTCTCTACTCTAATAGATCATATCTGTTCTCCTAGTTTCTATCACTTCAACATTTTTTACAGCTTATAATATGGTAAAACTAAATCTAACACCAAAGATTGTAAAAGAAGATAAATGTTAACACAAATATGAGGGGAAATGTCCATACAATAAGCAACTTAATATAGATGGATCTGTCAAAAATTATAGTAAATGACTTCCCTATCTTAAAAATCTTATGAAATAAAGTTATGAAATTTTTACAGTTCACCAATCAAATCATTTATGAAAGATCAGCAAAACATATGCCATCAAATCATGCAAAATATTTTATGGAAGACATCTTAGATATATTTAAAAAGATCACTATAGCAGTCAGAAATAGTCAAAAAAATAACATATTAAAAGATTAATATAAATGAATTATATGACATACTTCAAGAATACATGCAGACATGAAAATTCAGAAATATAATCAGGACATCTCATAAAATAGTTTGAGCAACTATTAATTATGCCTCACTGACGAAGGCCATAAGCCAGAAACTAGTCTGGGGATATTGGATGAGTAGGCATTAGATAGGGATTTTATGCAGAAGCTTTCAGGCATTCATTGATTACTCTGGTTGGCACAGGGTGGCACTACTGTATGGAGAGTTTTGCCTTGTTTATTAATTATGCTAAGACAAAAACATATTACCTGGGAGATAAGTTCAGGCTAGAGTTCTACTTAATTAAAAATCATTTATGACCAAGATAATATTTTATATGTTTTCTTGATCTCTTGGTGTAACTTCATATTTTATATAATAAAGGTATATAGTTTATGTTCAAATATTTATTAAAATTACTTATTTTTTTACTGGATAAAGATTAGATAGTATATTTGATCATACTTGTGATAGTAATAACTGAGGTAAACTCCTATCAATACCTTATAATTTTAGGTATAAGCTCGATAAGCATATTATTTAATGCCACTGGCATCTGGGATAATCAGGTCAAGCTAAGGTTGTACTTTTCTAAAAATAAAATATATAATTTGGGTTAATACTCTGCTCTTTTATAAATGATTCAGTTTATGAGCCTAATACTTATTAGGACAAATTACTATTGTTTCAATTAAAGATATTTTGCTAATTATTGTTATTTAAGGCTGTAAATTAAATGCTAACCTTTTCTAATGTAGCATTTTTGTTATCACATTATGTTTTTTGATATAATACACAGGTATTTTATTATTAAAGTAGCAAATATTATTATTATTATTATTATTATTATTATTATTATTATTATTATTATTATTATTATTATTATTATTATTATTATTATTATTATTATTATTATTATTATTATTATTATTTTGTAAAGAATTTATTATTGTTATAATATTTGTTTTAAAATATTTTATTGTTAATAAAATTAATTTTATATGTTAATTAACTAATTCATTTGTGGTAATTAATTAATGCTCATCATCTATATGTTTTAAACAAATAAAATATGGCCACATGATTTTATAAGTTATTAGATATTGCTTAAAAGAAATATTTTTATTTCATTTACATTTTAATCATAATTTTATTCATTTGAGATATGAGTAGATACAATAAAATCCCTTTGCTATTTGATCATATCAATAATAAATCATTTTATATAATTACTCAGATTCTGGTTTTCAGGATAGTAATTTATTATAGGTTATTAAAACACTGAGACAATTGTTCACTCTAATTAATACAACATAAGAACTAAGAACCAATTTGATAACCTTATTAGATATGTAAATGTAGAAAATATATTTATTAATGTTTAATGTACATTTTAGATGCAGAAAAAGAGAATCAACCCTGAGATATTAATATTGGTAATCTTAGATAGGCATCAGCATATCATTGCATTTTTCATTTAAGTATTGTTAAAGAGTCTTATACTGTAATGGATACAGAGAAGTGTTTCACTTTATTCTATGACTTACTCTAGATAATATAAGTTTCATACATCTTTCAACCCTTTCATCCTATTATATAAGATTGTGTTCATCATTGTTTATTTAGTTACAATATATAATAACAAAGACTTCCTCAGTTATAAGATGAAAAAAACTTATTTGGGTCATACCATGTACTATATGTGGATGTAATTTTAATATCACAGCATTTACATGTTTAAAAAATGATGGTTAATATTAATTGTAGTGATTAGATACAGTACTATCATTTATAAAATTTTATTTACAACGCAACAATTTTATTTTATTTTTCAATTAAAAAAATGAATCACTACTTATAGAAAAAAAATATTGAGGTTTATTTTATGAAAATTTCATTTATCTTTTTATTGGTTCAAATAATAAATGAAACTGATATAACAAAATAATGGTATACTAATTTAAGTCAAAACATTACTATGAGCTAAAATGAAGGGAATTTAGAATTGAGACACTTTTAATTTTGAGAATTTTGTGATTGATTTTTGAAAAATATAAATAAACTTGTGTAATTGTCTACTTTTGTTAATAAGTATTCTTTTTATGTGTCTAAGTAAGTTCCAAAATGTCAGCAATATCAATAAAATTGTAAAAATGTTTTTGGAAAATTGTAAGTTTACTTGAAATATTGGTATTGGGTATAAATATTTCTAAAAATTGATTGCAATATATTTTTGCCTGTCACTGTTTAATTTTATGGATGAAATTTTAATGCCCCAAAAAAGTGAGTTAAAGTTCATAAGAGACTCAAGATCTTGACAACAATGTTAACATATTTTTTATTTAGCCCAAAGAAAAAATAGATTTAATAATTGTTTCAAATTAAAAAAACAATAAGTTATTCATATAGAAAAGTATTGTGAGAGAATCTTGATTTTTCACAGATCAATAGGATAAAATTACAGTTTGAGAAAAATTAATCTAGAAAAAAATGTTACTGAAATTTTAAGAGCAAAAAAGCAGTGTGTAGAGACAAGAAATAGGTAAAAAAAAAAAAGATTGTGGTTTCACTGTACATCTAGATTTTGATACCCCAGTAACATCATGAGCAGATATGACATTAACAATACGTGTGTAACAAATGCATATATAAATATTGTCATGAATATTAAACCATCAAACATCACATGATCACCACTTCCTATGCTTACTCCATTGATTACTCTGGCTTGCATTGAGTGGCACTACTGTATGGAGAGTTTTGCCATGAATATGATGTTTATGATTATATTCATGTTAACATACACATACATTTTTCAAATCAACAGCTTCTCCACATTATTACAGCAAATTTCTTTATTCCATAAGATCCTCTGCATTTTCTTGGGATCTTAAAACTTCATCAATCTATCAATTATCAGCTTTCTAAAAACATATCCAACATGATTCAATTCAGCCTTATAATTTTTTTACTGATATTTATTTATTTTCTCTCATGTTTTTACTTTCAATTCCTTTTTGATATTACTTTCCAACATACATTTTTTTCATATTTTGCCATTTTCTGTGTTGCTCTTCTAGTAAGTTTATCAGTTTCACATCCATATATGAATATTGATAAAACATATTTACTAAATACTTTATTTTTATTAGAAGTATATAGTCTTATTCTTCTCCTTTACTTTCTTTGCATTTCTTCATATATTCATATATATAGCTTATAATAATTTCTTTCATATACACGTTAATGCAAAAATTTTTTTAAATAAAACTTCTTTATTTTCCTGACAATTTCGACTGTCCAGCAGTCTTCATCAAAGCTTTCTCAAACTTCCTCTGTTTTATTAAAAAAAAATTTTGCATTGAAGTGTATATGAAAGAAATTATTATAAGCAATATATACTTCATTTTTCAAATACATAGACCATGTTTCCTTTTAATATTAAATTATTTCAACCTAAATTATAATTTAACTTGTATTAATAATCTAACCAAAATATTGAGTTACTTTAGTAAAAGGCCATCGAATATTAAATTAGCTTCTTCAACATCTATCTTTAGTTTGCACTTTCTAGCTTTCATTTAATAATTCCTGTAACATTTTCTGAAGTTTTGAAACAGTATTTACAAAAATGATAAATATTTTATCTTCAAAATCTATGTGACTTAATTTACTTCTTTAGCTTCCCATTTTAATAAACAACATACTTCCTATAAAAATGCTGCAAAACGTTTTTGAGAGATGGAATTATCTTATATATCATTATCATCATTAATTTTTTAACATAAACATGCTGTAAAGCAATTATATTTCGATAAATATTCTTCATATGACAATATACCACATCTATATATTGACAGTCCAGAGCTTTAATCACCATGAAAATGCTTATAGTGGCAAATAACTTTTCATAATTTACAAATCCAAAGCATAATGGTAAGGATTGTGATGTAATCTACAATGCTATAACATCAGGTTTAAATCTTCACTAAAATCATTACCAAGACAAGTAGTAATGACCTTAGTGAAGATCCTGTATAAAACTGATAGAACACTATCATTCAGGTATTTGGTATATATCTTTGTGAAGAATTATCCTAATTCTTCATCTACTTTTTTTAGAAATCATCAATTCCATAATTTCCTGAAGTTTTCTCATTCTTCGTACATTTAATTGTATATTTCACCTCATCATTTAAAATATTTGGCATTTCATAAGATGTTATAATTGTAACAGCCATTTTATATTATTGTTATTTATTTTTATATTTTTTTTTTACAGTATTCTTCCATACACTCCACAATAATGACTTTTTTTTAGTAATACTACCATCTTTTCTTCTTCTTATTGAAATGACCTATCTTCTAAATACTAAGCTGTTACACACTTGTGAGACATTTTCTTTTAGAGATTTTTATTTCCAATTTATATATTACTGCTTCTTTTGTATAAGCTATCTCTATAGCTGATATTATAAGAGTATCAATTATCTTCTTTTTGGTACCAATCAACTCCGAATCAACCCTGAAGTCTGTTAATATTTTTAAATGATTTTCAAATTCTGGTTTAAATGTATTGGAATGTCTTTGAAAGTTAGGATTATCAATTCCTAATACTGTTTTTCTTACAGGCTTTTTTATTTCTGCATTAGCATCTATCTTACATCTCATTAATTTACATAATCTCTTGTCTTGAATCTATTAAATATATGACAATTTTCAAACACATATTTTCTGCTAATCAAAATATAATCCAATTCTATTGAACTTTCATTTGAATCTTTTTATATCCATTTCTACTTCCTATGTTCCTCAAAAATGAATTTCATGACAAATGGTATTTTCTTTGTGTGGGTGTTTATAAATTTCACATGATTGTGTCTTTTTTCATTTCTAATAGTCTAATTTATCTGTAGTACTTTTATCTTTCAGTTGCCATTAAATTCCAACATTACAATTTCTCACATCAATTGTAAAATACTATTTGGTCTGATCAAAAGCATATTGGGTTCATTTGTATGAAAATTCTATACTTTTTCATCACAATTAGTGCTAGTTGGGCATAAACCTAAATCTGTTTTAGCATCATTCATTAATTTGAATAACTAATATTACCATTCTATCTGATATACCATTACAATGTTATTCTTCCCTCTTTTATAATGAATCCCACTCCATTTGTGCTTTCAATATTTGTGCTTTATAATAAAATATATATTTATTTTTCAAATCAGGTCTTCAGTTTATCTTCTAACTTCATTAAATTGAGTTTTATATTGAATAATAAAAGAGAATAATAATAATATTATAAATGCCTTGCTACTCACAACTACTCCATTATTCACACTATATGTATATTCCTCTTTATTAGTTCAAACTAAATCAGCTTACATATTTCAAGATAATAAGACTCAATGGCCATCATCTATAATGTTTTTTTCTCAATACAATCCTTTTAATAATAAACTTGAGACATAAAAACATGAATATTGTTATATTGGAAGTTTATTGAAATATATTCATGTTATAATCCACTATGATCATAGAAAAGGAAGGCATACACACACATATATATATATATTTGAATCTAATGTCCCAACTCCTCACTGAAGAGACCCATAGGTCGAAACCGGTCTGGGGATGGGGACAATCCAAGATAAAAATGATTTGAATGCCTTCTCTTGTAGTAGAATTTATCATAAAATAAAAATAAAAAGCTTGTTTAGAGTTCATTAGCATGCTCTTAATTTTATATATATATATATGAAAATACTACAATATAAGATTAAATATGTCAAATGAAATTAATATTAATAATGGCACTAGATATTTTATATATATAGCAAAATTAACTTCTTTATTTAGGCAACTAGATTACCTTTATAATTAATAAAGGTTACAATACAGTATTTATATCTAATTATAATTATTGTATTACTTATGTGTATAATAATAGTATATATTTATGGAATTAACAAGTTCAAATAAATTACTAAAAGAATTCAAAAGAATCATTTGTAGCTGAAAAAATTGATTGGCATTGATATATCAAAAAGTGGCCATTATTTGCAAGTTAATTTAAATGATTTTTTAGGAATTTAGTTTGCGAATTATCTTAGTAACATATTCAAACTTAATTGCTATATGAATGGATTTATATTTTTAGCATTGCATATTTGTTAAATTGTAAAATTATTTATGTGCTCATTAAAATCATTACAATAATAGTAATAAATATTAACTAAAATATTTAAGTCCATGGTCACTAGAGATTCTTGAATAATAATCTGAGATGTGAATGCATAAATATTATTATGCTGAAAGTTTGTTTAAATATATTCAAGTTATAGCCCAACTTAATCACAGTAAAAGAAGATATATACAATATATATTCTACTATTTTATGCAGTTTGTTTTTCACTTGAAATTTATAATTTTAGATATCAAATAAAAAGGCCATCATCAAATACTAAGACTTAAACTTTTATACACACATAGGGGTCTGAAATATTGGCTGGATTTACTGAAAGATATATTTGTGAGTAAAAGCTAAGTCTTGGTATTGTAAAATACAGTTAACAGAAATCAAGAAATATATTCATTTGATATATATATAATATTTAATGTTGTCACGGTTATATGAGTCACGTTATTCTTTGAGATCTAACAATTGTTCTTTCAAAAGTTAACCCTGATAATGGTGGTTGCTAGTCCGTCGAAATATCAGAATGTAATGCAAAATTCAAGTATATCACAAATATTAAAATACAGATGAAATAAGTAAATTATTACAAAAAAGAGAAAGAAATGTAACAGAGAGACATATTCATTCAGGAATAGTTTATAGTTAACTGAAAAGAATTTATTTTTTAGATATAATGATGCATGTTAGAGAATTAACAATAGATAAATAGTGCTTGTACTGTAAATGTTATGATGTCATTATTTGTAAGTAATATAGAAACAAACATAAGTAATAAATATATAAATAAGGATATTATTTACAATAGATATGTTGATGATACAATAATTGGAAATAAAAGAATACTTAATATTATTTTTACAGAACTTTATAATAATAAGGAAGATGTTGAATTTACTAAAGAATTTAACAATTCAATAAATTTCCTGAATATGATAATATATATGAATAAAAGTAAAATATAATGGAAAAAAAATGTTGATATAAGAAGTATAGAAAAATTGATTTATTATAATAACCATTATCTTAAAAATTGACAATTAAAAATTAAAAACAAAAAAAACATGATATATTAACACAAGATTTAAATGGTAATTATAATCATAAAAATTTTTTTTCCAATATATATCAAGGATATAATGCCAAATTAATGCATAACATAATATTCAATAATAATTAGAAAAACAACAACACAGAAATGAAGACAAAAAGTTTAAATGAATTAAAATGCCACATTATAAAATAAAGTATGTAATAAAATAAATAATGAAATAAAATATTACAGAATTGCATGGGAATATAGTAAAAAAAACTTGTTAGACAAATAAATCAGGGTAGGATATAAAATACATTGTCCAAGATGTGAAAAAAATATAGATTGGTAATATAAAAAAAAACGAGGAGGAGGAAAAGAACATAACATAGTTATATGATGACATGGTGCAAAATCAGCATCATGTATCCATTTTATGAATACAGGACATAACTGTGATGATAATATAAAGCTAGTAATATAAGATGATAAAATAGTGAGACAATATTATGAATGATTATATGTTAAAAAAATACATAAAAATATTTAAATATTATGAAAAATTCTATATCTTTACATGACAAATGTTTTAACATTATAAATAGTAATTATATTTTATTATATTTGTTCATTAATATATATAGTATAACATGATTATATATTATATTTAAGATTTTATTATATATGTTGAAATATATAAATAATTAATGGTTCTTGTGTTCCCCTTGTAATGCGGCTGCAAGAGGCCCTGTTTTTCATGGCCAACACATATTCAGATTAGGGGGCCAAAAGCAGATGACGCAAGTTCCAGCCGCTAGATGGCGCTTTTCACCATGCGTACACACAGAAACATACCAAGTAGGGCCAAAAGCAGACGATGCAAAGTTCCAGCCGCTAGACGGCGCTGTTCACCATGCGTATGCACAGAAACATTATGCCAAGTAGCAGCCAGCACTACTGCCCACTGTTAGCCATAGGTAAACCGATCCAGCTTACATCATCTGCTAAACAGCAAGTATCCAGCAATCTAGCCCACTAGGTGGCGCTGTTTGCTCCCCGCTACGCAAGGAAAAATGGCACCGTTTAGAAGCGATATTTACACTCGCTTCGTAGGGTTGTTTTATACGCACATTCTTAAAAAATACATAGCGTATAAGGTGAAGGTGTGATTAATATATAAACCACAATTATTTAAATATGTGTTCAGACTTAATATGGTTACATTGAATTACACGGTTTGATAAATCTATGTATTTTTAAATTATTTTCTTTTAAAAATCGATCTTTCTTTTTTTTGTAAAAATGTTTTTTATTTTTTTAAAAAAGTAATTTTTACGCCTTCTGTACTTTATTTATCATATCACAGAACATGCTTGTTTTAATACGTTATTCATAATTATTTGTGAGTAGACTCATAACGAACCATTTTTATAAACTTGCAAATATAATTTTACTTTTCATTTATTAATGCTCATTCATTGAGTCTCCAGATAGAATGCATGAACATTGGTAAATGAAGAGTAAAATTGTATTTTCAAGTTTATTAAAATGATTCGTTTTGAGTCTACTTACAAATAAATATGAGTAACGTATTAAAACAAGAATGTTCTGCGATTAGAACAGGCAAAACTCTCCATACAGTAATGCCACTCAGTGCAAGCCAGAGTAATCAATGGATGCCAGAAGGCTTGTGCATAAAATCCCTATCTAGTGCCTACTCATCCAATATCCCCAGACTACACCACATGACCACCACCCCTGAGTTTTGCCTGTTTTAAATCCCCAGACTAGTTTCTAGCTTGTGGCTTTCATCAGTGAAGAGCCTTGGATCTGAGAGTACTGCACCTAGATCTTAGGATCTAATGCACAAGCTTTCTGGCATCCATTGATTACTCTGGCTTGCAGTGAATGGTACTACTTTATATAGAGCTTTGCCTGTTTTAATAACAGCTATGAGCAAGCATAAGAAATGGTGATCATGTGATGTTCTGTGATGTGATTATAATTCTAAATATTAAATATTTACACACTAGTAAAGTTATTTACATGCAGTTGAAATTTGTATTATTTACATAGATAATTTGCATTATATGAACTTTTATATTTTGTTGTATTTTATTGATTGTCAATATTTTCGATTTATGTATTTTTACATTTTGAGGTTGAAATAATATTAATATACAAATTGTAGTATTAAAAAATTGTGTTTTTCAGGGGAATTGTAGACAATAACAGAAACATGTAGTTCAAATAGTTTGATAATAACTTTTAAATTGACTTAATTTAATCATTTAAATTATTGTTTATATATATTCTATGTATTTGTATAAGAATAAAATAAATGTGTATAAAACATATTTAAGTAAAATACTATATACATTTTAAATACACTCTTTTCAGTGCAATTTAATATAATAGAATTTATTTCTCCTTGCTTACAGTTTCAACTATCCAACAGTCATCATCAGAGCTACAATATTCAAATATACATAACTATACAATTAATACTTATCTATGTATACATAGCTACAAACAATATAAACACTATAAAATAATATTCTGTGTCATGAACTTTAAAATAAGAATATTGTTTAATGTTTATATTGTTTATAGGTATGTATGCATAGGTAAGTATTAATTGTATGGTTATATATATATATATATTTGAAGATTGTAGCTCTGATGATGTCTACTGAACAGTTGAAATTGTAAGTAAGGAGAAATAAATTCTATTACATTAAATTGCATTGAAAAGTGTTTATGTAAAGGGTATATGGTATTTTATTTATATATATTTCCATTTGTATATCCTATACTACATATATATATATATATATATATATATATATATATATATCAATGTAGTATAGGATAACAAATGGAAAGAAATTATAATACTTCCATAAAATATATTACAGCTGCTTACTTATGGGTAATGGAAAAAGATAGTTAGAAAAAGGAACAAAAAGTTATGGAAAATAAATATGAGTATAAAAAAAAGAACTTAAGAGTTATATATTAATAACAAAATACATAAAATATGAAAGGAGTACAACAATATTAGAGATAGCTTATTGGTGAAAAAATAAAAACTGTTGATGCCAAGGAAATAAAGCAAAAATGGAATAAAAATTTGGATTGTAATTGTGATTAAGGTGATTAGGGAAAGTACTGGAAAGTTGTAGGAAAAATTATATAGAGAATGGGAAAAAATAAAAGTAAAGAGAATTAAAAGTCTTTATAACAATAAATGGAGAATACAAAAATGGGGTGTTGGAATTAACAGAACAGCTTTTATAAAATGAAATGGAAGAAAAGAAATAAATGCATTAATGCTAGAAGAATAATTTGGTGATTATAGATGAAATGGAGTGACATAAAAGTGGAAATAAGTAGGTTTTTTGAAGAATATATTTTATAGATAGAAGTAGCCTCTGGGCATATGAACTATGCATAGAAATTTTTGATATTTTTAAAAAGCTATATTACATCACACAACACTGTAATATAAAAATATCCAAATAACTTACCCTGGGTTCAAAGATGTTGCTTAAGATTTGAAACTTTCTGGATTTCATCTTATAGGTATTTTATTATTCCTATTTTATATTATAAAGAAAGATCTCCTTGCATCCACCCATGAGCATCAACTTTAAAAGCATAAGTGTATGCTTATACTTAAGAGTTTATTTATATACAAACCAGTTCTTGATGCACTATATAAATAACAGTTATTAAATCGTCAATACAATTTAATCTATAAGTGTCAAATTTTCTGTTTTCTGATCTTTGACGTTGTCCACTTTAGATAAATATATTAATAATTAATATTAATCATTTATTAGGGCAAAGATTTTCATATTATTCCCAATAAGATTTATAAAATAATAAATATATAAAAATCTTTTTTTTAAATGTTTTATTGAAACAAAGTTTATATAGTATAAAAAGTTTAAAGAAATAAATTCTTTAACATTTCATAAAAATATACTGAAGAGAAAATGCTCATATAGTTAATAATGATTATTTGTAAAGTTATTTTGAAATATGATTTTTTTTTTAATATAACTTATTTACACACTTGTTTTTCATATGTCATAGCATTGGCTGGGACGCGAACCCACACCTGTATGCAACCAACTATTTGCTTGCAAGGCAGGTGCGATGACCTCTCAGCTAACAACGCTTGATCACACTACATACTTTTAATAAAATTTATTGTTTGAGACACCAAACATAATAACATAAGAAAAAGTAAAAAGAAGTTCTCATCAAATCGAATAATGATAGATCAGAATTTTTTTATTTTTTATGTTATTACATGTAATATTAAAATATTTTTTAATTTGATAAAAAATAATTAGTATACTGACAATGATTTCATGAATTACTGGAATTAGTTTATGGAGGGGAGTCTATAAGATAAAGGAAAAAAAAAAAAGGAAAAGACGGCCAAGTTTGCCTGTGAATTGCACAATTGTAATTAAAATAGAGAAACATTTACATGAAGCTTTCTATTAATGAATAAATTGATCGTTAATAGTGTTTCATCTAATGTCTTCAATCTATTATTAAAATGAGAAAAACAAATGGCTAGAAATACTGGCTATTACCAATTGAACCTACTCTATGTTAGAACAAAACATCAGTACAAGTTAAAGAGAAAAAACAGCAGCGATTATTCTAGACTCCCAAACACAATCATCATCATCATCAACCATTATCAATCCACTGCAGGAAGAAGGTCTCTCCAAGTTTAATCCATCTTCTCTGATCTTTAGCTTCTCTTCTCCACAGCACCCCTGCACATTTTCTTATTTCATCCATCCATCTCACATGTGGTCTCTTTCTGGGTCTATTACAATCTTGGAATCCCGTTTAAAATTTCAATTGTCCTTCTATTATCATCTCTTCTAGCAATATGTCCAGCCCAACTTCATTTCAATCTTTTAATTTTTTCAATAAGGTCAGTAACACCTGTTTGTTGTCTTACCCATACATTATGTTTTCAATCTCTTCTTGTTACTCCCAACATACATCTCTCCATACTCCTTTGAGTGGTCTGAAGTCTCTGTATTGCTCTTCTATTAAGTGTCCAAGTCTCAGATCCATAAGTAAGAACTGGTAAAACACATTTGTTAAAAACCATCCTTTTCAAACACATAGGCATATTTCCTTTTAGTATCAAGTTATTTCTACCAAAGGCATTCCAACCAAGTTTAATTCTATGATTAATTTCCTCCAATATGTTTCCATCTATATTAATAATCTAACCAAGATATTTGTAACTGTTAACTTCTTCTAATTCCTCACAATCAATCTTTATTTTCATATTTTGAGCAAATCGATTAAACATTACTTTTGTATTTTTAACATTTATCTTTAGTCCTAATTTTCTACTTTCATCTGCTAACTCCTGCAACATTTCCTGCAGCTCTGAAGCACTGTTTACAAAAACAACTACATCATCTGCGAAATCTAAATGACTTAAATACTCTCCATTTACTTTTACTTTTTTAGTTTCCCATTTTAATCCACAAAATACTTCTTGCAGCACTGCTGTAAAAAGTTTTGGAGATATGTAGTCACCTTGTCTTACACCATTCTCAATGTTGATTTTTCCAGTATCATTATGTAATCTAATTGTTGCTGTTGCATTTTTATAAATATTCTTTAGAATATGACAAAATCCTGGATCTATACCTTGATGATCCAATGCTTTAATAATAATAATATATATATATATATATATTGTGCCAGGCATTATCAAATGGCCTTGCACAAAGTCTGTATTAAGCACAACAAATATAAAAATGTGCTAGATTAATAATGGAGGTTCGGTCTGAACAGTAGAATACCCACACACACAAATTTAAATATTGTACACGTATAATAAACTCATGTATTTTTTTATTTTTGTTTTTCCTTTTTGTATATTTTTTATGATATGTCATTATATGTATTTGTTTTTTTTTTTATTTTCCAACATACTTGTATATTTTTTTTAATTACTTTTCTAAAGATTGTAATTTTATTCCATAAGCAAGTAATGTTAATTGCTTTTGCAAAAATCTGATCAAAAGCAAAAGGTTTGATAATGCTATAATTAAACTGTTATCTCTTTAAAAAAATTCTTTTGAATTGATTTTGTAAGCAAGTGGTCTGGGTTATTCAAGATGGATGTCAAACTAAAAATGTAGAATTTAATCGGAAAAATATAAAGGAATGTTTGCAATCTAAGTGACAAGCTAAATTAAAAGGATTGGTTGATTCATTCTTCTCAGAGGGATATCTGAATTGGTTCTTATTAGTGGGATTGATAGTGCTGTGGGATTCATTCTTTCTTTGGCAGCCATTCTGGGCAAGTCATTCTTTTTTGTGGCTCCAGAATTCTCCAAGCAACCAGCTACTTAGAGATTCATTTATGAATAGAACTATTGGTGACATTCTTAAGAACAAATCCTTATACAGTTCTTTTAAGAACTCTTGTCTTTTGTGGATTCAAGTAGCCATTGGAGACAGCTTATGAAAATTTATTAATAATCCTAATTATTATTAGATATATAAAAAAAGAAGATATGAGGCAATATACTAGAGATTCCAGCAAAATGACCGTGGGGTAGACTGTCCCAAGCCGCCAAGATGTGACCACGCCAATTCCAGCTGCCCACAATGATGACAAATGCTGCCTTGCTAAATGGATGAAATCCTCACCACACAGTCAGTTAACTCGAAGCCCACTCAAGAGCCCAGAGGAGAAGAATGAAGATGCAGATATAAGTTTATTTTAAAATATTTATTAATATTGAGATAATTAACTTTGATATTTCCGATTAAATATATTATTTTTTTGTTATTATTATTAATCATTTAAAAAAGAGATAATCTCTCACATATGTATATGAATTTGCGATTATTACGGGCATAAATGATAAAGCTTTTACTTAAATCCTTTGAGTCAATTTTTCTATTTCAAATTCTAGTATTTTCAACAAAGATTGCAATGAGATTCTTTTTTTTTGTTGTTGTTGCTATTCATTCTCCTCTTGTTGTTACTCCTGGAATTCATCATATATGGATATACATGTATGTATATGTGTACATACGCTTATAATATTCGGTAAATACGATATCTCATGCTGAATATCTAAAAATGTATTTAACCGTATATCCTTTTTAAGTTTTTTTTTTTGTTACTGCTGCACCTTATGATGTGTGCAAGAAGGGATTGATCTATTATAGATTCCCCATAAGCAAGTACTCTAATAACTTTATATTTAAAGTAATAGTAAGTGTATAATTGTGCTGCACGTATATACATGTACAGGAATTTATCTATAGCAAGAGGGAAATAGATATAGTACCTTATGGTGAGTACGATATAGTATCTGAGCCAATACAACCTATTGACTTGTTGAAAACATGAAATTAGTGAAATATTTCATAGTGCAAATATATGCATAGTTTTTATTATATTGCTATCAATAAAAAGGTTTTAAAGTCATCAGTAAAAGCGCATGCCTGTATGACCAAGAATCTCATATCTGTATATCAAATCACACAAAGTAAAATTTATTTCTATTGGGTAAAAGGAGCTCAGACCACTTCCATTACTTATAAACATTGTAAATAGCTTTAGGGATTTATTATTTTTCTTATTTAAAATTGTATTTTATCTATTTCAATGCCTCGAATATATATGGTTTGGGATAATTAATTATTTAGTATTTTGTTATTATATCATCATTAGTATGAAAAGGTGGTGGGTATTTGGGATTAAATAAATATTTAATCATAATATTAAACTTGTTTCGTTTTCATATTATTATTTATATTGATCAAAATGTATTCTTTCCTTATCAACCACGTACCGGTAATAATCATTTAACTTACCCATTTGAAGACCCTAGATTGTAGAGTGACTGAGCTAGCCACAAAGGGATATCGCTCTACCGGGGTGTTAAATCTTATTCTTATGCTCCGCTGAACATATGGTATTACACATCTTTCTAGGAGGGTGAAAAATTCATTTTTTTGATTCTTTTCTAGAAGTGGCATGCAAAAGTCTATTTTGTAAATAGATTTTTCAAAGGTGTGTACTTGCCATTGTTCTAAATATTCGGGCATTCAAATAAGATATCAACTAAAGGGTGTTTTTAACTGGAAGAGTCCTGTCAATCCACTCTTTCTATCAATTTAGCTGGAAGTACCAATATACATGAGTACAAACAATCAGCTAGATTGATATCCATTTCTTTACCTGTTGAATCTTGGTCACTTCATGCTCAGTGCAAGATTAGGAAAAGAATTCTGCAGGGAGTATGGACTGGTACAATATATATATATATGATGATTAAAGGCAAGAGGATTCAGTATGGAAAATGGTAAATTGTTTTAATAATACAGTCATTGCAGAACATGGAGCTTGTATGTAAATTAAAACAATAGACAAAATTCACCATATAATTTAAAAACCAAGTCAAAAACTAAGCTTATACAATGACATAGCTCAAAGATAGAATGGTATCATTGTATCTTTTCATTGTATTTGATGCTACATAACTGAATGTGAGGCAGTTACTTCTGCTTTGCAATTACCAATATTTAGAAGATATTATTATTTATTTATTAATATCAGAGTTAAGTAGAATTATTTCTAAGATTCCAATGACAGAATTTAAAATTAATTTATTGAATCTTTATAAGATAAAAATTTGAATTTTTTATAAAAGACTCAGATAATGTTATTCTGTAGAAATATCAAATTGTATTGCATAGTACAATAGAAAACTCTCCATACAGTAATGCCTAGTCTTAGTAGTCAATGGATGCTACTGTAAAATGATGATCATGTGATATATTGCATAGTTTGGATGTAGCAAACTCTAAGAGTTCAAAATCCAAAGATTGCAGCCTAGATGTCTCACTTCCAGTGCTTAAATTTCTTACGAATTTCAATTATTTTTAAAATGAAAGTGAAGAGTAAATTTGCAAGTATACTTTTGGTTATAAAATAGCCCAATTATGTTTTGAATGTACATGTAAGAATATAAATATAAATCTTTCTCATTTGCATAAATTTGATAAGTAATTTTACAGATGAACTAGAAGTGTACTTTTCCTGCATTCTCTTTTAAATGATGATTGATTTGTGAATAGATCATTAAGTGAGAAATATAACATTTAAAAAGATAATGGGGTATTCTAGGGAACTTATTTTTACCTTTTAAATATTTGTTTAAGTAAGGGCAAAAAGTTTTGTTTGATTTTAGGTCAAATATTTGAGATATCAAATGTACTATATATTTTTATGCAATGACTAACAAATGATTTGATTAATTTCTTTATGAACTAAGTTTCTTATCTGATCTTATAAAACCTTATAAATGTCAATAAACTTATATATTTGTGTGTGTGTTTAGACACAACTAGTGGATGTATTTGTGTGAAATATTTATGATTTATAGAAGTCATATATATATATATCTTTATAAAGCAAAACGACAAGCTACTTTAGGTAGTCTATCACTAGGAAAAAGGTCTTCCCAAAAAAGCAATGATTAGGATTATATCACTCACTAGCATAGCTAACATCAGTTTTCTATATTCCATTTTAGAGCTACTACTATATAGTAGATATTAGGTGGTGTAGTGCTATAAATGCCCAAATCTTGATCAACTAATTTCTGTCTTTTGCTTTTATAAATGAAGGCTGAAATTCAAAGCTAGAATTAAAAGCCAGAAAGTAATAAATCTGGAGACGGGACTTGACATCCATCCAGTTACAATTCTTACATAACATTTCTAATATTTTAAACTTAATTCAAATAGCCATCCAATTATTATGTGGTAGTTTTTAAATATTTATTTCATATTACTAGAAGGGTAAATCAAAAAAAGTAAACCACAAATTCTCAAATGCTTATTAGTTAACTATACTGGTATCACATATGCTTGCAAAAGCAGATATCTTCACACTACTCTAGAATCATTTATGCTACACTTAAGTAATTAATGGACACCAGTTCATATGGATTTAGCAGCTGAAGATCTATCAATATCACAGCTCAACTTTGTCGCATCTCATGCTCTCGATCAATCAATTATTTTTTTTAGAACTTTGTGCTATAGAGAATAACTCCAAAGCTCAATAAATTTACAAATTTCATAAATATTGGATCGTCACTGAGCCATAACCATTTTCTAAGTATGGCAGAGCTTTTTGAGAATTGAAGATAAACTCTAATTTATGAGTGATAATAGAGTGTTAAAATAGTTTATTATGGATGAGTATAGTGTGTTAAAAAAACTTTTTAAATAAGTTGCTTGTTCAGAATAACAATGAAGTTGCTAATTAGTCGTTTTTTATTGCACTTGTATTAGAAAGATGCTTCAGACCCTAATGAACGTGAAGTGTGATGAAGAATGGGAACACAGGCAAAAAGGAAATAATGGAGGATAGTTATAAAAAATATTCAAAATATTTTGCAGAAAGCAATCTAGTTATGTAGAATGTGTTTATGATAATAATTGGAATAGCTCATTGTTGTTGACAGCTAAGAGTACTTATCTTAGCTGTCAACAACAATAGAGTAGTTCTTAGATTAGAAATGACTGCTAGATTGAGAATAAACACCAAGTCTTGGATGTAGTTTCAAAATATTTGTGAGAAGAGTTAAAAACTTTTAAGATTGTCCTGATGCTACAGATTTGTGAAATATTATGATGTTGTGGATCTGTGACATTGACAAAAAAGCAGCTCTCTATATGACATCATATTAATCTAGCTTTTAAACATAAATCCAAATAAAAATCCCCTAGACTACACAATGCTTCACAATAGCAAATTCTATTTGTTTTATTTCACTGCTGCCATCTATTGCAAGCTTAGGTAATCAATAGATATTAAATGGTAGTGCTTATTTAATCCACATCCAGTGCTATCCTATCCCTATTCACAGAATAGTTTCTGGCTTATGGCCTTCATCAGGTGCATTAGATCCTGCTCCAAATTCCTCATTAATAAAAGCTATAAATGAGAAACTAGTCTGGAATATGGCTAGGATAGCTTTGGATATGGATTTAATATATACTTCTGATTGCTTAAGTTTACAATAGATGGCAGCAGTACCAGCAGAAAAAAAATCCAAATAGAGGCATCTAAAAAGACATTAGAGAAATATATTAAAAAGTCTGACAGTGTTGCAATGTAACTCCAAATCTAAATATGCATTTTCAGAGTACATTATTTAAATTCAGATTGGCCATCCACTGCCAAGATAACTATCCATTTCAAAAAGATGATCACCACTATCAGCAAGATCAGATATACATTTTTTTTCAAATCAAGTCTATAGTAAAATTACTATCATTATTATTTTCAACTATCATTGAGCCACCCCAGGATAAAGATTTCTCCAAGTTTAGATCTCTAGCCTCTCTTCTCCTCATAATATCAGTAAACTTTCTTATTTTGTTTATCCATCTCATATATCATCTCTTTCCACCTTTTAGAATCTCCAGGTATCTACTTTAAGATTTCATCTCATCATATATTATCATCTCTTCTAACAATATGTCCAGCTCAATTTCATTTCAGTCTCTTAATTCTTGCAGTAAGGTCAACAACACATGACTGTTTCTCATCTATGTATTCTATTTTCAATCTCTTCTTGTTTCTCCTAACATACAACTTTCCATACTTCATTAAGTAGTCTAATGTCTATAAAATGCTTCTTTGCTATGTATTCAAATCTTAGATCTATAAGTAAGAATTGGTAAAACACGTCTATTAAAATCTCCCTTTTCAAACACATAAGCATATTTCCTTTCAATATTAAGTTAATTCAACCAAATGCATTTCATACAAGTTTAATTCTATGATTAATTTCATCCATTATGTTTTCATCTGTATTTATAATCTGACAGAGTTATTTGTAGTTATTAACTTTGTCTTTTTTATCATTATCAATCTTCATTTACTTCTGAGAAAATCCATTGAACATTTGTCTTTTTAGTATATATCTTTAGTCCTGTTGTCTTACTTTTATCTGATAACTCTTACAAATATCTAAAGATATCAATTATCACTTTCAAAATATCTATTTCTTTAACAAGCATAATTCACAACACCATCCATCTAGAATATTTTTGGTGGTCCTACGAAGCTAGTGCACTGTTTGATGCTACTTTTTTTGCCACCTGCCATTATTCAAGACAAACTAATCTCAATCTATATTAATTGTATATTTCTACAAATACCAAGCCAATTGCTCTCTAAATATTCATCTATAGGATATCCACTCTTTTATTCATTTATAATAAAATAATATTCGCACTTCTAAATTTACAGTGTCTTTTACTATTACAATTGTCTTTCAATTTCAACTGTTTAGAAGTCTTCTTCAGAGTTTCAAATAATTTGTTCCCCTAATTAAAATGAAGTGTAAATTGCATCATTTTAATATATTTGTCTATAATAATGTTATTTCTTTTAGATGTGGCTTTACTTTTTGATGACTTAAGACTTAATTATATATAAACAAAACAAACATAAAAACAAGCTGAAAATTATATTAATTATTCAAACAAAGTTTAAATAAAATAATCAAATCACCAGAAAAATATACTTACCATCTTTTGCCACAATAACCAACCAATAAGCTCTCGGGCTAATTGTTTCTTGACTTCAAATTGTCTTATCAGCTGCCTATATTCTCATGCTGATATTTCATTGCAATATACAAAGCCTTTTACTTATAAATATTTAACTCAAGACAATCATGTTTTGAAGCATGAACCAATCACAATTCATTTTACATTAATGAACATTTAAATATGGTGAAATAGTTTAAACAGAAATTGAAAACTAGAAGGCCTTAGAATTCATTAATATTAGCTAAAACAATACATTACAAACAAGTAAACATAATGCTAAACTGGAAATAATACACATTAACTAATCAAAGAAAGTTTAACCAATTTTAATATTGTAGATATGCAAAAAATTTTCTCCATTTCAAAATATGATCACTCTTGAGTTTGATATTTATAAAAAAAGAGTTTTGTATAATACATTACAATGTTAATAGTTGGCTCACAGTCAGCTGATGAACAGAACTGATACTGTGAAACAATTGTCTTGGAAAAGCTAATTGGCTGATTATTTCAGTATATTTTCAAAGCTGATAAGTGCATATTACTGGCGTATATATATAATATAAATAAAATGACCATTAAATAGAACAAAATTGTAATCATAATAAAATATAATGGTAATTAGCTATTATAAACAGTCTTTCAATCCGCAGAAGTACTTTCAGTTATTTCTTAAACCTGCCACAATTGCAGTTAAATTCAAAAAACAAAATGGAAGCAAATGTCATCAACTCAAATCCCATGAATCCATTTTGTTTTTTGAATTAAATGGCAGTTGAGGTGGGTTAAGAAGTTAACTAAAAGTACTTCTGCAGATTGAAAGTCTGTATATAATAGTTAATTATCATTATATTTATTATTTTTATTGTTATTACAATAGTTTTTTAATTAAAGAATATTTTATTTGCATGTATATATATAATCGATAAAGTAAGTCATATATCATGTGACTTGTTTTAAGCTTGTATTATAGATATATAATATAGGGAATATACCAATAGCTCTAACAAGCTTTTATTAATAAGTACTGCAAGAGAAAGCATTTAAATTCTTTATCTGAATATCCCTATTCCCAGACTAGTTGTTTTCAAGCTTTTGGCTCACCTCAGCAAGGAGTTAGGACATTTAGACATTAGATCTAAAATACCAACTCAAAAGCCAGCACTTATCTAATACATCACTATTAAGTAGAAAATCTGAAATTTTCAGACATGTTAAATCCAGCTATCTGACTTAAATAGATAGATGGGTCTGAAAACACTTCAGCCTCACCATATATTAGTAGACTCAGCAATATAACATGTCAAAGTGTCAAGGGAAAAATTATAATAATTAATAAATCAAGTCCTATATCACATGACTTGTTTTAAACTTGTCTTACAGATATGTAATATAGGTAGTGTACCAATAGCTCAAACAAGCTTTTATTGATAGGTGCTGCAAGCATTTCAAATCTCTATCTAGAATTATCCATATCCTCAGAGCAATCGGTCTTGACCTTTTGGCTCACCTCAGTGAAGAGCTAGAACATTCAGACACTAGATCCAAAATACCAACTAACATATTTAATTCTACTGTTGGGTGTATATGTTTTCATTTATTCACAAAGTTATAAAATTCTTCATATAGGATTGAACAAAAGAATATACTGCCAGCATTTTTTCGGTACTTGAGAACTCAGTTAACTGATAAAGTTAGAATTGAAATTAATAAAGAGGCCTTTAATGAAGGAAAACATTTTCTAGCACATTAAATTTTTTTTTTTTTAAAAAAAACTTTCTACATATTTTGTTGAAGATAACTTTAAACACAATCTTATGTGGTTAAGCACAGCGGTAGAGTGCCAGACTTTGGAATGTGGGGTTTTAAGATCAATTCCCATGCTGGTGCATCCAGCACTTGAATTTCTTATGAACTCTCAAATAATAAAGCCATTCAAATATTTTTAACACAGAAAAGAACATGAAAGATTAGAAAAGAAGGAAGATTGAGAGTTTTAGATATGTGGATGTGAAAGAGAATGTTTATTGAGAAAATTATGATACAATAGAATAAAGGGGTTAAATATGTACTTAGAGACAAGATTAAAAAATGTATTAGGATTGCAAAGAGAAAGATGGACAAAATAAAGAGTTGGCAAATGAAGATTTAAAAAAGATAAGAGGCTTATTTAAACGATCCAATCTTATCTTTCACTATCTTTTCTGCTTTAACCCATATTGTAATAGATATAAGATCAATATGATTAAAACATTTCACATATCATTTAATACCAAGCAATTTTTTTTATTCCTTTATCTTATTTACTATATTTGTTTTAGTTTTGAAGAAGAGCAACAAACAGTTGAAATCATTAGCTAGAATTAAGTGATGAAAAAAGAAATTGCTTAGTATTATGTGAAGTTATTTAATATTAATGATATTTACATTTAATAAAATAGTTTGAATTGTTAGGTGGAGTTCCTCTGATAGCAAATTTAAACAGTAAAAATATTTTTTTAAGTTCAGGCAGACAGAAATAAGATGAAAAAATATCTTTGACAATTTGATTAGCAAAAATTGTTAAATATTATTGTTTATCATTCTACTTCAAAGAGAATTTATTGATTAAATCAACAAACAATAAAAAGAAACACTGGTATTAATTTTCACACATTTAGGTAGAAGGAAAACATAATCACAGGCACAAAACTGTGTTAAGAGATTTAAATTTTGCGTTCCAACAAATTGTTCAAAATCTTATCTTCATCAAACTACATATCAAGATCAGTTATTATATTTGGCTAATGATTTCCTTTATGAAAGTAAATATTTTATTTATTTATTTTTATCTATTTGAACCATTTTTCTAGTTATTAGACACTAGGAAAAACTGAGAAGTGAAATAATGTATTTTCCATGGATTGAAAAAAGGAGCAATATAAGCAAATTTCTGACCACTCTGTGCAGTAAGGGTACTCAAATACAACTCTTAAACAATACTAACCACCACTAATACTGGAAAAAAAAGATTCAGATGCTTTGCAGGTCATGTGATCTGTTGAGATATGCTGGCAAAGTTGCTCCTACTACGGCATTATAAAAAATAGACACTGAATTGAAAAAGCTGAAGATAGTTTCCATATTAAAATCCATGTCCTGCAAACGAGTAAATTATTTTATGTAAATACTGTATGTGAAACCATTGAAGCTATAGTAAAAATGTGAATCGATGGATGGAATATTTTCTGAAAATTCCAAATGTTTTACAGAAAATTAATGGGAACTTATAAGGAAAATAAAATAAATAAATGTGAACACATTGTGTACTTCTATCAAATAATACTAAAATTAACAAAGGATAAACATGTGCAATTTAATGAAGAAATAGTAGAATAAGCAATTAAATTTCTCCTTTTTTGTTTTTTCTTTCTCTCTTTTTTAAGAATTTAAATAAGCACAACAATAAAAATGAGTTTTATACAGTGCAAAATAAATCCCAACAAAGTAATCAAAGTTATTTTTTTGAAACAAAGTATCAACAAAAAACACAAAAAAGCAAACCTTTTTTTGTTTGATATTCTGAAGAAGGGTAGAAAAAGGTCTGGATTTCTGCTGCCATTGAAATGAGGCATTTTCCAGCATATATGATCCAGTTCTTCTGAGAATATGGGGTTCATTTGTAAAATGTTACATTTGGTTTTAGTTCAAGAACATTCACTCACCTAATAGCATATGGATTCTAGTAATAGAATTGGTATAATGCAGTCGATGGCCAGAATCCTCTGGTGTTAAGGTCAACACAGACCAGTCATTCATGGGAGTAGATGAGTCAAGCATTTATGCAGAACTGACCTGTCTCAGTGCAACATGCATAGAAGTAGTGGCAATCAGAAACCCTCTTTTCATGCTAAACACTCAGGATATGTCTACCTAAGTCCCATGGTTTTTTCCCAATTCATAGCATGGATGGTTGGTCACCTTGCAACTTCCACTCATGGTTTCAGATCACAAAATCTCTCTCCTTCCTAATTATTCTAGGAACATCTGTGGAAAAACTTGTACATTCAGTTTTAATTGTAAAATAAAAAGTTCACACTATTTACTAATAAGTTTATGTGTTTATTTTCATAAATTTTATAAAAAATCAAATAACTGTCAATATTTTTATATTACTGCTAAAGAACGCATCAATTTTGCCATTGACAATATTGGCTGATAGTCACATTTTGCAAAAATATGAGAACATTCTCATTTATCAATTAGTAACTTTAGTACAACTTTGATGGCTCCACATGCTATGTTAATAAAACCTGGAGTGTATACTATATTGGTACAACAAATATATAAATACTACATTCAAATGATGTTTTATGAAATAATATTATTTTACAATGATTTAAAAATTGACCATGGATTAAAAATAAATATATATACCCACACTCACATATGTAAATATATATTTTGGATTCAATCATATATATATATATATTTGCTCATTATTAATATTAGCATTATATAACGTTTTCATTAGATCAAGTTTGCCATCATAGGAATAGAAATCATCCTCGAATACTCTCTTTTATCTATAAGAATGCAGCAGAGATTCAAGTGAAACATTGTATACAATGTTAAAATTAACAAGTAAATATATATAAGTATTCAAACCCAAAATATATATTTGCATCTTTTATCTATAAAAATCTTCACTTAAATACATGTACATATTTATTTAGATATGTATGCATATAATAATAAATATAGAAAATTTATCAAAACATAATCATAAAAAAAAAAAAAAAAATTTTTATTAATGTATAATCTATCAGTATCTAATTAATTTAATATACCTTTTTTTATCCGATATCTAAGACAATCTCTGGCTTTAATATTCTTATAAGTTCATTGAGTTTATAATCTAGTTTTATTCTTGCACCTATTTTTTATCAAGTTCTCTCTCTTTTTCTAGTATGCCCTTGTATATCATCTCTTTTGCTTTATTTCAATTGAAAACTTATTGTCATATTGCTGATTTTTGCTATTTGTAATTGTTTTTATTTTTAATGACTTTATTCAAGTTGAATCATCTTCAAGATGCAGTTCTTTTCATCCTATTTATATGATGCTATTATTGGTATAAATCATCTTCAAAGTTTTTAATTTAAATTCATGGGAAACTTTCTGAAGATTATTGATATTTTAAACTTTTGATTTTGCTTAAGAATATCTTGCATTTCTCTATTTGAATATTCTTTCCTATATGAATCTATTAAACATATTCATCATCATCATCAACCATTATCAATCCACTGCAGGATGAAGGTCTCTCCAAGTTTAATCCATCTTCTCTGATCTTTAGCTTCTCTTTTCCACAACATCCCTGCACATTTTCTTATTTCATCCATCCATCTCACATGTGGTCTCTTTCTGGGTCTTTTACAATCTCTTGGAATCCAGTTTAAAATTTCAATTGTCCATCTATTATCATTTCTTCTAGCAATATGTCCAGCCCAACTCCATTTCAATCTTTTAATTTTTTCAATAAGGTCAGTAACACCTGTTTGTTGTCTTACCCATACATTGCGTTTTCTTCTCAGTGCCTGATAAGGCAGAATGAATGTTTGTGTAAATGATAAATATTTTTTTAAACATATTACAATCTTGAAATAGATATTTTAAAAAAAATCAAAATGCAATTGTACAATATTTTTATATTGACTTTTCTTTGTTTTTTTTCCTAAAATATTCCATAATTTCTATATTCCTTATCATTCTTGTCTATATTGATATTTACTCATAGTACTATTATTTGGGGAATATTTCAATTTTTGTTTAAAAATATCTCATGAAAGTTGTTTGACCCATTCAAAAGCACATTTCAAAAATTTCCATTTTATTATGAAGAAAAATTGCTTTACCTGAATGATTTACAATTACACTTTTTTAAAGCAATTTTGTTTTCTACTGTTTCAGCTGAACCTAAAGCCTTCATCAGTATGTGAAGCTTCTCTCTTATTTACTATCAATTATTCTGATTTTATTTATTAGGAAGCCCATTTTACATTTATTCCTAATAATTATATTAAGATAAATATCTGCTTTTCAAATTGCCTCTTTTTCTTTTTATTTCACAAAGTTCAATTATGACTCATTTAATATAGGTTATTTTTTCAGTTCATGAAACTTTCGTCATTAGAAGAGAATCACTAATTAGAAATACTTTGAAAACTTTACCTTCAATTGTTGTCACTTTTTCTGAAGTCACATAGTCTATTGGGATTGAGAATTGCAATTTTTTGTCTATCACAATAACTTTCAAGCTTAATCAAATAATTCCAAATGCATTAGCAATTGTTACATTCACCTCAAGTGCACATCCACATATATATATATGTCATATTATTATTACTATTTGCGGGATATTCCGTGTAGTGAAAAAGCTAAATGCTGACGTTTCAGTACAATATCAAGTACCTTCCTCAGAGCGTCCTCTTTCTCAAATCATAAGAATGCATGCATGATTTGAGAAAGAGGACGCTCTGAGGAAGGTACGAGCGTCCTCTTTCTCAAATCATAAGAATGCATGCATGATTTGAGAAAGAGGACGCTCTGAGGAAGGTACTTGATATTGTACTGAAACGTCAGCATTTAGCTTTTTCACTACACGGAATATCCTGCAAATAGTAATAATAATATGACATCTTTTATCCGTGAAAACATTAGAATTAACATATATATATATATATTCTTTACATCTTCAAGAAAAGAATTGAGAAATGACCACTATTTATTTCCTTGCACAAGCTATTAAAATAGTAGCAATTCTTCACCTAGTGCAAGCAATAATAATCAAAAGATGTCAAAAAGTTTGTGCAATTAAATCCCTATCTAGTGCCTACTTATGCATTAGATCAAAAGATCTCAGCGCATTGCTCTCAGATCCAAAGTTCCTCATTGATGACAGCCATAAACTAAAAATTAGTCTGGGGATAAAGGATGAGTACGCATTAGATATGGATTTAAATGCGTAAACTTTCTTGCAATTATTGATTATTACAGCTTGCATTAGATGATAGCACTATTGTATGGAAAGTTGCTATTATAATAACCAAGATGCCCATTATTGTCCATTGCTTTTTTATCAGCAGACTATCAATGTTATCATGTGAGCATTGACAACTTAATAATAGCTGCAACAATAGTTAATATTTTTCATGAGAAATATAGCTAATATTAAATTCCTTTTTGCAGCATATAACAAGTGATGCAATGCCATTCACCACCAACATCATAGATCTACTATAAAATGGTCTCATAGTTTCTCCATAACACGCTGACAAACTCCCATCTCTCATTCATTAATCTCACACACGGTTTCTTTCTAGGTCTTTTACAATCTCTTAGTATCTAACATAAAAGTATTTATTTATTTATTTACTGCATATTTTTGAAATAATGATCAAGAAACTAAAAAAAAAAAAAACATTATACAGCTTAACATATAATTAATTTCCAAACTGTTGAAAATTTATGAATATACATTTAAAAGGATAAACATAAATAAACATTGTTTATCATTTGTTTGTGATTGAAAGCCTCAAAAAAAAAAAAAAATCTTAAATATTAAAAAAGTTATTCTAAAAGAAAAATGTTTACTTTATACAGTGTCTCCGCGGTTCATTGTATTTTGTTAAGGCGAAAACAAAACAAATAAAAATTAATTAAAACAAGGTGAACAAAATGCAAATTACAGGTATGAATAAAGTATCTATCTGGGGGAAAAAATTAAAATTGAAATGAATATAAATTATAAATACATGGATAAAGTTTTGATAAATGTAAAAATATATATTTTTTTTTTATAAAAAAAGTTACTATTAATATAGTAACATCTTCTCGATATTAAATTAACAGAAAAACAACAACATATATTTACCTTATTGCAGACGTAATACGAGTCAAGCAAATTTCCACCACACTTTGATCATTGTTGTTTGCAAGGTAATCCTCGGTACATACTATCTCTTGAATTCTCAGTAAAACTTCTGATATATCATTAACAATATATTTATCGGGAATAGAGAATAAATCTCCAGCTTTAGATAAATCTCGATTTTTCAAAACTTGGGCAAATAGTTCATGCATGTTTTTTTTTTTCTCCCTCTCTATTATTTTTAAAAGTGACAATTTAGATATAAGTTCAACAGGTAGATGTTACGATAATGAAATCCGCGTTTAAAAAAACAACTAAGAAATAGAGCTTTGGTTAGTCTGTTGAAAAAGTTCACGTATCCAAATTAGGATACTTAAATTGTATAAAGTTAATAACATTTCAGATAACTTACTTATTCGTTACTTTTAACCAGTTAAGGCACTTTTACTAAAAAAAAATACTCTTAAAGATATTGTCCAAGTCGAAAAATTACCTAAGGTAGCCATGTTATTTTTTCTTTTTGATGTTCGCCTACGAGTAATTAACCAATAATATTTAAGGAGCGAAACTTGTTTCTGACCATTCAAACCACGTTGATTTTAAGAACTTGACAGTAGACCAATCACAAGTTACTTTACAAACATCAACAGGTAGATTCATGGTTCATCTAATGTTAAATTTTCTGCTTAAAAGTTTCTTTATGGTTAAATGTTTAATATTATTTTTCGGATTTCGTTAATAATGTTTATTAATTAGAAATATACTTTTAAAATGCGCCGTCACAGTCATACATTTGAGGCTCATAAAAAAATACAGTCAACGTAAAGTTTAACCGAGATAAAAAAGCAAGGAATGAAAAAGGTTTTGGGCTTAAGAAAGTAAATGTTAATATTTCTTGCAAATAATAAAAGAGTAAGTACAACCGGAACTCCCACCTTATTTCACGACACATTTGCCATTTTTGAAACTCAGCCTTTTTTTTTTTTTGCTATGCAAACTTAATTAAGTTGCTGCCTTTGCTGTTCGTAATTTCACTTCGCAGTATAGACAATATCTGTTTTTTTATTGAATAATGCTAATAAATTACATTAAAAAATTAGTTAGGATTAATATGCTAATTTCTCATATATGCAAAACATTTATTGAAATTTTAAATTATCAATTTGAAAATATTTTCTATACCGTTTCCAAGATAAAAATTCTAATAAATAATTTAATAAATTATTTTTTGTATGCAAAGTTTTTTTAAATTGTGTCTGACGTTCTTAGGTAATTGTTTATCTATCATTATTATTCATAACTAATTAAATTATATTTTAATTAAATGTTTATAAAATGTCATGATGAAATATTGTATATAAAGATAAAAGATTGACTTAATTTTTTTACTACACATGTACAAATTTTCCGTTTATAATATACATTGTCAATTCATTACAGGATGAAGGCCTCGCAAGTTTAATCTAGTTTCTCCATTCATAGCTTTTTTTGCCCATTTATCACATCGATAAACTTCCTTATTTCATCCATGTATTTCACAAATTTCTTTTTACGTCTTATTTCCAACTCGGCTCCATTTCACGCCCTTAAATCTTTCAATGCTCTAATCCAAGTCATCTGTTATTCCTTTATTGTTCTTTCCATCATACATCTCCGAAGATTCTCGAGTACTCTGAAGTCTATAATGCTAATCTGTTTTAAATATTCAAGTCTTAGATCCATTAAGCACCTTCCATTTCAAATACAGGCATATTTCCTTTTAGTATCAAGTTATTTCTATTGTAAACACTCCATACAAATTTAATTCTATGAATAATTTCATTGTTTCCATATGTCACACAGACAAAACTCTCCATACAGTAGCCCACTCGGTGCAAGCCAGAATAATCAATGAATGCAGGAAGGTTTGTGTGTAAAATCCCTATCTAGTGCATTCCCATCCAATATCCCCAGACTAGTTTCTAGCTTGTGACAGTGAGGAGCCTTGGATCTGAGAGCACTGCACCTAGATAGGGATTTTATGCACAAATCTTCCTGCATCCATTGATTATTCTGGCTTCCACTGAGTGGCACTACTGTATGGAGAGTTTTAACTCTGTGAAAAACAGCTTGAATAAGCATAAAGAATGGTGATCATGCGATGTTTCCATATGTATTAATAATATGACAAAAAGTATTTGTAGTCTTGCATTGGTGGTCGAGAGGTCAGCGCAACTGCCTTGCACTTGCAGGCAGTTGCCTGGGTTGCGGGTTTGCGTCCCGGCCAATGCTATGACACTTAAAAAAAAAAGTATTTGTAATCGATAATTTTAATTCATAATTATCAATCTTTAGTTTCATCTTTTGAGAAAATCCGTTGATTCTTTCTTTAGGCGTTTTAGCATTTAACCTACTATCTTACTTTCTTCTGATAACTCTTGTAACATTTTCTGGAGCCCTGAAGTATTACTTTCAAAAACAACCATATGGATCTGCAAAATCTAGATGATTTAAATAATCTTTATTTATTTTTATCCCTTCAGCTTTTCATTTTAATTCACAAAATATTTCTTAATATGGGAAATATCATATATGTCAAAGCATGTTGTATAGGTAAAAGATAATCCACTGTAGAGCAAAAACGTCTCCCACAGTGTTTTTATAAAGAAATACTGAAAGATTACATGATCACCATTTTCTTTCCTTACACAAGCTGTGCAGTGCTCAGATCCAAAGCTCCTCATTGCTGGTAGTCACAAACTAGAAAGTAGCCTGGGGATATTGTATGAGTAGTTACTAGATGGGGATTTTTTGCACATGCCTGCTTACTATTGATTACTAAAGCTTGCACTGGGTTGCTGTATGAAGTTTGCTATTGTTTGAATACTGAAAGTGAGATAACACTCACTAAGATTGCTAATTTTTATGTGGGGTGAGACATTTGAGTGATGTTTCATCCATATTTTATTTTCTAGGTAAGATTAAATAGATATCTATTCACCCAACAGATGTAGTTAGCTGGGCAGGCTATCTGAATGAAAAATCTTAAGCCTATTTAAAAAAAATTTAAGTTTAGTCATTCTGCGAACTGTGGGTACTATTAAAAAACTAGATAGATATTTGGGGAGGGGGTCAAAGCATAAAAGGAGAAAAAAATGAAATGTCTCAACAAGAAACAATCCCCAAATTAAGGAATTGTTTGTCCTTGCAAACTTTTTTTTTTAAAACCTTGTCAGTAAAACAATATTAGTGCTATGTTTCTTATTTACAAAAAAAAAAAAAAAATTGAACATCAAATATATTCAATGAGTAAGCTATAGACCATATTGGGTGTTAGCACCTATATTAACTAAAAGGTTTATAATGTGAACTTCTACTAGTTCACCCTCTGATATTCTAAAGCTTAAAGATGCATGCTGACAGATGGTTTAGTTCCCAATTAGTAAAGCTAGTGTTATTAAAAAAATTTGATAAAGATTTTGAGAAACCTCAAATTGTAACTCTAAAGAAACCAGCTGTTAATACTTAATTCCATTTAAAGTCATTTGTGCAAAAATCAAATAACAGCAGTTGTACCTAAAGAAAGCTATCTTATGAAATCATTGACCAATTATCTTAAATCATCAGATGCATTTAAAATCCTGATTATGTGGGTAGCTAAGTGCAATATATTCATTCTATAAATGTTAAAAGTCACTCTGGCAAAGTCTTCGATGAGATAAAACAAATCATGTGACAATGAAGCACCAGAAACAATAGAAATGAGCTTCGATCTATGAGCTTTGGCTCTTAAGTCCATCACTCTTCCGCTTCACTAAAATTCTATATAGACTTTAAACCTGCCCTATTGACAAATTAATCTTAACTATATGCTAAGACTATATCCATTTTAAAATAATAAGCCTTCTTCTACAGAGTTGAGAACTCTATGCAATAAATAAGTAATGAAAAGATTCGTCACTTAGAAATTTAAGCACTGGATAGGACAGCTGGATCTATGGATCTTGAGTTTAGAATTCACAATTCTACCACTGCGTTAAATTATACAGAGCAATGCAATTAGTAGTGTTTTACAGTCAAAGAGGTCTCAGTAGTGAAATATACATGATCAAGAGGATTGATATTTAAAATTAAAATGAACATCAAACTGGACTGAATTTAGGGACATGTTTTAGAAAGATAGGCAAGCAAAGCTGACATCATTCTTTCTTATTTTTTCATGCAGGCTATATAAAAGTATATAGTGTATATAAAATAGTGTTGCTTTTTTTTTTTATCTTGCTAAATATGATAATGATTGAATCCATCATTATAAGAACCTAACTTTGTTGGATTGGACATGTAAGGTGGAAGAAGAATAATCTCATCTTCTTAAAAGCATGTTGTGAGTTTGATTGTGGTTTGGGAGAAAGAGGCAGATTCCATTTACATTTAAAAAAAGTTACCTTCTAAAGAAGAACATTACCAACCGCTTTAATTGAGCTACAATTACATGAGATATAAAACCTTTCAGAAAATAGTGATTAAAGTCAATGCCATAATATGTCATGCAAACAACATGCAGTGTAGATGGACATATTTTATTCCTGCATTAGTGCTTTTTTTTAACTTTTTGATCTTTGTCCTTTTTTTATAGTTAAAATGGCCATAAACTTGATAATGATGTGCTAAAATAAAATCTGTTAATCAAATATAGTTATTATTTTCAACCACATTGGAATAGTTAAATAAAATTTAGTATTTGTAAGCAAAAAAATGAAGCAGTGACATATGGTTTACCAAAGTATTAATAAAACTGATGGAAAACTTCTTATTTAAACATTTTGAAAATATTCTACCAAATCACAAAAGAGACTATTTTTTGAAACCGCCACCTATTATAAGCTTGAGGAATTAATAGATGTCAGATGATAATGCTTAATAAATTCCTATCTAGTGTTATTCTATTTATAATAATAATAAACAGTCATTTGCAAATAAATTTTAACAAAAAGAAAGATGAGAGAAAAAAAATTTAAATTATTCTAAAAATAAGGTTTATAATGATTATACAAACCAATTCTGCGAAACACAAATATGTCCACATACAAATTTGCTGGTCCATTTTTCTGTTTACTTGAAATTTTTTATGATGTTGACTTTTAATTTCTTCAGCAGAAAAGTTTTCTCTCTGAAATCCTTCAGCCCATGTCTAATTGTAACTCTCCAATATATTCTCTTCTCTTGCCATATCTTCCTAATGGAAACAATCTTTTAGAATGTCTTTAAAGAAAATTCTTACGACACAGAACAGGGTTTTTCTTCTCCACAGAACTCCTGCATTGGTCATTTATTTTACAGGTCCATTCTAATGAAGATATGATTTTATAATAGTAGACTTCATTGAGTCACATTCAGCAAGTTCGTAAACATATTGATTGTTTTTACTATCTTGCAATTGTATTTTAAAAATTTTACATAGAATCCTTAAATGAAACTTTTCTATTGTCTTTATGTTGCACCAATAGGATACAATAAATTAGGGAAAATAACATCTCTATGTACAGCTAACTTAGTTGCAGTAATTATTTTCTGTGGATAAAATATTCTAACTTTTAACTTGTTAAAAGCAATGGGAGTGTGCATTTTATCTCAACATCTAAGTCCACCTTTCTACTCATAAAACTACTAAGATATTTAAAACCAGAGAAAAAGTTTTTTGAACTAGAAAAAATAGCATATTCACCAGCATACTGTAAATATAGAAGAAAAAGTTCTTGTTTACATTTTTAATTGTTTTAAATTAAAAAATTCCATCATCAAACCTATATCATATCTTGATCTTTATATGATTAAGCTGTGTATAAATGATTCCAAAGATCTCTATCATAAAAAGTGAAAACAATGTTAAAGCAAATTTACATCCTTGTTCAACGCTAGTTTTTATTTCAAATATCCCAGATTGTCCACTTGTAATAATACTACTTCCTCTCATTCCATGTTCAATTAAATGAAACAAACGCCATGACCAAGTCAATAAAAACAGTATGTAAATCACTTCTTGCAATTTTCTTGCCTTTGTTTGACAACAAAAAACATGTCTATAGAGTTTCTTGATTCTTCCAAAACCCACATTAAGTTTCTGGTAATTACTCACTTATGACTGGAAACATCCTATTCAAAATTCTTGAATGTACCTTTGCTGTAGTGGATAGTAATGATATTCCATAATAATTACTATAATCTTGCACGTTGCCCTTTTAAAATTTGGAACAATAAAAGCATCCTTAAGATCTGGTGGTAGAACTTCATGGGTCTACCTCTTCAGAATAATATCTAGTTATGACTTTCATCATTGAAGAGCCTTAAATCTGTACCTAATGTATCTGGATTTTTTGGAGTAATGCGTCTTTCTTCCAGTAACCATCTTTTATTCTTTCTTTTTTACTATCAAGTTACCAATTTAAAATTCAATAACATCTTAATATCTTGAATCTAGACCAATTTACTTGCTTATTTATATAGATCTGACTTCATCTCATTATTTATATATCCGTTTTTTTTTTCATAACTGCAGGCACCTACATTCCTTGGTTAGGATTGTCATAAAATCTCAAGACACCACACGACTTCATCTTAGCTAATACTTTTAAATTAAAATGTATTTTCTCTACTCCAGTTCTGTCACCTACTATAATACTTAAACTTAACTAATCAATATCTGTATGAACTTTCAATTGCACTAGATCAAGATCCAATCTCATTGATGAAAGCCAAGCCCATAATGTAAAAACTAGTTAGGGATTTAAATGAAATAGTACTGGATAGTAATCTATTAAGTAGTACCATATAGCATCTATTGATTACTCAAGCTTATACTAAGTGGCATAACTGGAATAGGAGAAATAGATTCCTAAATAAAAGTGTGTAATCTGGGATCATGAGGGGTTTTGTTGATTTTATGATAATATTAAATAAACTAAGGAAACAAAATGTATAAAGATACTGAACTGATGTTAGATCTATTATAAAGCAAATTCTTGTAGATTTAAAACCTTGAGGTGATATTAAATTTCAGGCTAGTAAAAAAAAGGCTGCTGCAAGAAAGATACATTAGACTCAAAAAGACCAGATAAACTAGGGTGAGATCTAAAACTTTACTTATATAGACAGTTTAATAAGACTCATTTAGTGCTTTTAATACATAAAAATGGAAAGTATATTTTATTCCACAATTTGAAATTAAAACTGGTGTCTAACAAGTATATATTAAATATATATAACAGTTCCAACTTTTCTTTATGACTGTTTATAGATGACTTCAGGCATCAAGATATAATACAGGTTTGATAATGGAATTCTTAATTTGCATCAATTAAAAGCAGTAACAAAACTTTTTAATTAGAAAAATATACTTGGCTTCTGTACCATCGCAGTTTTTTAATATACTGCTTCTAATAAGTTAAAAAGATATGGTGTTTCATTACTTCGATATAACTACAGCAACTAAATTAGTGTTTGTAGAGCTATTATTTTACCCAATTGTATGAAAGTGAGACCTGGACCCCCCAATCACATTAGAAAATTTCATTTTAAAATTTTTCAGTAAAATTCTAAAAATATGCCAATGTTGTAAAACCAGCCAACATATTTTTCATCGTGTTTGGATGTAAATATACTTTTATAAAGTCATAACTTTATTACATTAATCATGTGATGTGAAAGAACGGTAAAAGACTTCCTAAAAAATATTTTATAGTAAACTTCAGCATAGTTTTTTTTGGGAGAAGCAGAGCCCATTTACATTATAAAGATTATCTCAAAGTCCTTCTAAAGAAATGCGATATTTAATGCTATTATTGGTGTAGTGTTTGGTAAAAATGGCAGACATGTTTGTGCACTCCAGAGAAAACTAGAATTTATTCGAGAAGTTGTTTTTAGATCGCGCGCTGATAACGGTGGAATTTAATTAAGGCATTGACGTAATGGTGGTCGACCATTCCAAGAGATATTTGCTGATTGCTAATATTTCTGGATAAGAGACGATATCTTATTGGACGGTGTATTAATTGCTACAGTTATCAGCAAGCGATAAGAAGACTGGGTAACAACTACGCAGTGTAATATAGAGAGAGTCAGAGAACAGTCATGCAGTAGCAAGTTGCAGACCATTCGTTTGGAGAGCATCCGCTTGCAGACCATTCATTGGAGAGCAGTCGGTGCAGACCATTCATTGGAGAGCATCCGTGGCGAGCATTCGTTTGGAGAGCATACGCACCAGGGCATTAGTTGCAGAGTAGAGCATACGCAGCAGAGCATTAGTTGCAAGAAAACACCATGGGAATTGAACATAGTTATTTGCTGACCGCACAGTCTTACTTGCGGATATAACATTTGCACAGTCAGACTGGCAGATATAACAATTGGAAAGCTATAAAAGTGGAAAGTTACAATTAAACAGAAAGTTGACACCTAAAAGAAAAGGTTCATTTAGAAGTTAAAAGATAGATAGCATGGCAATATATCATATAAACAGAATAATGAATCAACATGTTCTCCATGTTATTATTTTGTATATATATTTTTCATTTTGGAGTTGAAATGGCCATACTTGTTTGTGAATGATTTTAATCAGTGAGTTATATTTTCTTTTAAAGTGTAATTTTATTTTTATATTCATTTCCTATTTGAATTTGTTTTTTTTTTTTAAATTCACAATACATTTTTTTTTTTTTTTGCAAATTCGACAAGTAGGTATGCATATTTATTTTTGTATCCATATTAACTGCTGTGAACTAAATAACTTTTTTGGTTATCTTTAATTTTTTATTTAATATGTTTTTTTGATAAATAGAATTGCAACTGTTGGAATTACATATATAACAGAATAATTGTGTGACATTTATTTTTTTAAGATATATTACCCAAAAATAGTTTGCAAACATTATGAAAAAATATACTATTTAATTGAAGAATGCTTATAAATTCAGTATTAGTAATAAATCATGTAATGAAACACTATATGAAGTAAAGTATCATCTATTAATATTATATTTATTTTAATTTCTTGCTATTGAAAAGTTAAAATAGGAAAGCATTCCTTTTATACTTGACGCTATGTATATCCTTTTGAGTTGTGTGTTTGAAGTTCAGCCTTTATTCACAGAGTGCACTGCTGAAAAAACTGCGTGATGGAAAATAGTAATAAAAGTAGGAAGGATAATGAAAGATGTGGATGGAGAATGAATGACAAGAATAAGTTAAAAGAATATAAAATAAAAGTTGAAAAAACCATGGAAGAATTGGTTGGGGATGAATATAAGGACTGGTGTGGTAAAGTAGAAAAAATGGTAAATAGTGTTTTAGATGAGAATATTCAGAAGAATAGAAGTAATAGAAACATGAGAGTTAGTAAAAATGTAAAAGAGATGGGGGAAAAAAGCATGCAAAGAACATAAATGTGTGTTTAAGAACAAAGAAACTGAAAAAGATGTTAATGATAAATGGGGAAAGTATTTTTTAAAAAAAGAAGTGGCTAAAATAGATAATTATATAGAGAGAATGAAATTAAATAGTAAATTGTTGGAGGATATTAATAAAAGTGGAAGAGATGGGAGTAAAAATTTTTGGAAATACATTAAAAGAAGGAATGTAGGAGAGAGTGAAATAGTATTACTAGATGATGGAGGAATAGAGTGTAACTCTAGGAAATATGTAGTGCATATAGAAAGATGTTAGATGTGAAGGACAGAGTGATAACAACCACAGAAGCATATAGTAACGGAAATATTAGGTTTACAGAAAATGAACAATGAGGCAGGGAAGAAATTGAAAAGTGGAAAGGCAAGAGGTTTAGATGGATGGGCAGCAGAAATGGTAATGACTTTAGGATATAGGGCAAAATTAAACTTATCATGCTTTAATAAGATGACACAGAAGAGAGATTTTCTGGATAGTTGGAGTAATACAAGAATATGGCTACTATTTAAGGGAAAGGGTAAGGATTATAGAAAGTTAAGCAATTATAGACCAATAGCAGTAATGTCAGTGTTATATAAAGTTTTTGCATATGTGATGGCTGGAAGGGTTGCAAAATGGATAGAAAGACAATAATATAATGGGAGAAATGCAAGGAGGTTTTTGCTAGGATAGGCATATAGGAAATAGTTTATTTGTAGTTATACAACTTATAGATATGAGTAGAAATACAGATAGTTATATATGGTTTTTATCGATATAGAGAAGGCATATGATAGAGTAAATAGAAATAGATCATGGGTAAGTTTAGTAAATTTGGGAATGGATGGAACTTTAGTGGATCTTATTAAAAGATTATATGTAAATAATTACGATATGTATCAATTAGGGAATATAAAATCAGTTAAAGTCAAAAATGGGGTTGGACTAAGGCAAGGATGCCCTATATCACCTATTTTGTTTTTGTTATATTTGAGAGCAATAGAAAGACTAGGGAGAGGAGTAGAGATACCATTAATAGGTGGCAAGGGAATATATATTATTGGGTCTTTTATTTGCAGATGATGTCTTTTTGTGCACAGAAAGAAGGGAAGATGCAGAATTTATGCTGAAGACATACACAAAGATGGGTAAAGAGGCAGCGATTAAATTTAGTGAAGAAAAATCAAAAGTAATGATGATTAATACTGGGAAAGAGAAAAAGAGTTTTCATTGAGGGATATAAAGTTAATTGTGGTGAATAGGTATAACTATTTGGGAATCATCTTAAGTAATTAGAGAAATTGCTTGGATGAGTGGGAGAAAACATTGATGAAAACATTGATAAATGAAGCAAAGAAAAGAAAGGGACTGATAAAGAAATTAACAGTGTTTTCATATAATAAATATGATGTAGCTAGAATTTTATGGGAGTGCATTACAGGGTTAACATATGGTAATGATGTGTTATGTGTTAGTAAAGGGATGTTAGATTACTTAAGAAAACTACAAAGAGAAATAGGAAGACATGCATTAGATGCAGATTTGTGGATGGCAAAGGAGACAATTCAAGGACAAATGGGATGGTCAAGTTTTTATATGAGAGATGCAAAAAGAAAAATGAAAATGTTTGGTGGATTGCAGTTTATGGATAATAAGAGAATAGCCAAAATAGTATTTAACTGGGTTATGAGTAAAGCACAGCCAACAAGATGGGTGAGAAAGGTAGTAAGGTATGCAAAAGATTTGGACAAAGAATTTATGTCAATATATTTATGCAAAAGATGGGATGATTGTGTTAGGAGAATTGTTAAGTATTATAATGGTAAGGAATGGGATAAAAGAATAGATGCATTAATAAAAGAATAGGGAGATGCAGAACTAATATGGAGAGTAAAAAGAGTTTAAATATATATAGAAGTAAACAATATTGGGGGTGAGTTAATTTATGATAATAGCAAGAAAGGTAGTTTACTGTTTAAGGCTTGAACAGAATTGTTAGCAACAATGGAATATATACATATAATTGGAGAAATGTGAGTGATTTAGTTTGCAAGGTATGTAAGGAGTGCATGGAAAATATTAGGCATCTACTAATTGTATGTAAATGCTTTAAAGCAGAAAGAATACAAATAGTGAAGTTGTGGAAGAATAAATATAAGAGTGTTCTTGATTTTTATAGTGGATTTGGGAAAAGATAAGGGGCATTTAGATATAAAGGCTATAGAGTTGACAAAAGATTATGTTATGGAAATGGGATGGAGCAGGGTAGAGAAGAATATGGGAAAAACTTAGGGTGGGGGATGGAAAAGGAAGGTAAAGTGACTAACAGGTTTCTCTAGATATGGTGACACAGATTGCTGACTCCAAAAAAGAAGTCACTGTGCATTGCATCATATTCTAAAGAGTTGGAGGAAGAGAAACAATTTAATAAAAGTTATTCTAATTGGAATTTGAACTAATTTTAAATTTATGAAAACACAGTATTTCTAAATGAATATGTTTGTAGTAATAGGGGGGAATTAATAATAATATTTTTTTATCATTTTCTCTGTTTCCAATTATGATAAATCATATATATTTTTTTATTTGCTTACAATTTTGAATAACCTAGTTTTTATCAGAACTCCATTAATGAAGTCTGGAGAGTACTAATTTAGAGTGTGCTCTCTACCATTTTTATTTCTAAAGACAATCCAAAACCACCACTAACATGTTCAAATCATACATGAGATGGAATAATCCACATATAGTCATGATATATCTCAGGGAGATAGCTACTTCTGCATTGCAATTCTTTATTTACTATTATTTGACTTTAATAATAATTATATATGGAGAGACCTTCTGCTCTATCTACTGTAAGATTCCCCTTACATTGGGGCTTGCTTAAGAAAAGCCCTATATTCATATAATTAAGATGGCATTTTATTTCTTCAACAATAAAAATGTGAGTTGAAAGAACACTATTGTAGTATAAATAAACTAAAACCCTATGAACTAAAAAAACACTCATCAAAATATATTTAAAAGACAATCAGATTCCTTAATTTTTATTTTCATGAAAATGTATAAACAAGCCTTTAAGTTTAAGTAAATACCACTGATATGGCACATATAAGCTTAAACCACTCCATTGGCAACACTTTCTAAACTGTAATGTATGCAAAAAATTCATTTTTTTTTTGTAATTAAAATCTATAAGAAGAATATGTCTTTGCTTGATCAGATATTACTGACTAACTTTGAGAACTAAAAAAAATTTTTTTTAATGATAAAATTTTAGGCTTGTACATAAAATTTTCCTTTTTATATATGTATAGCACAAAATAAATAGTCCTTGTGGCAGTTAATTCCTGATGATAATGATTTTCTTTCAGGGTCCTATGTGAAAGATACACTAACATGTAAATAATATAAAAAACTATCCTGTTAATTTGGTACAGTTGGTAGAGCATCTGACATGAGATCAGGAGATCCCAGGATTGGTTCTGCTGCTTGCATGTCAGGTGCTCAAATGTCTTATGAAATCCTGAGCAATAAAACTGTATGCCTTATCTTGCACACTTTGGAATAGTTAGTAGAACATCCAATTTGAAATCGGGAGCTCCCAGAATTGAGCCTGGTGCTCAAATGTTTTATGAACTTCTGAGCAATAAAGCCATATGTGTTATTTTTTGCCCTGCGTGGTTTGGCACCATTGGTAGAGCATGAAACTTAGGATCAAGAGATCCCAGGTTGATTGTGTCACAGATTTGATGCTTAAAGGTTTATAAACTCTCAAGCAATAACACCATTTTACCCTGCACAGTTTGGCACAGTTCGTAGAGCATCTGACATGAGATTGGGAGGCCCCAGGATCAATTCTGGCACTTGTAGTTTGGTGCTCAAACTTATGTAATATTATAATGGTCAAGTTTGTATAATCTACTAACAAGACAAAAAGACCAAGCAGGAATTCTCAAATAGCATACAAAGGACTACCTCATGATCCTAGTTTAAACCCCTACCTAGGCTTTCTAGTCTCTATCACATAGTTAACATTGTTGGTGTCATACAGCTTCCCTTTTTCATACAGCATGATATAGGTCAGGGTTCAAACATAGTCTTTTTTCTCTGTGTTCTTCCATCAACTCAGGGAGCTTTTACATGCTAGCACTCATAATTGCCAGTTTGATTACTTAATTAATTTAAGATTTTATTAACCTACACTTTAATACTTTAAGCAATTTTACCTTTTATAGGACCCTATAGGTAAAGCTACTGATAATGTACAAAGCCATGAGTATGCCTATTTAATAAATAATTTAACTTAAATCTAGTAACTATATTACAGTTCTGATTCACAAATGACAGTCATAATTAATAGTCATAATATACGTTTTATTACAGGAATGGATATAATGAAGAAGTAATTTACAGGTTTGTTAATATAGAAGATTCTATTGGCTTTTACATCATATGAATGAAGGTAATGATGGCTCACATATAACTGTGCCCTATTTAATTTACAATTAAGTATAGCTAGCAGCCATTATGGATTTGAAACTCTAATCAATGGTATATTCATGCAAAAGGGACAATTGGAAATGGGTTTAATTTTACAATTACCTAAAGTTACTAATGCACAGGTGAAGATTACAGTTCAACAATTAATGAATATTGTGGTAGCACCCTTAGCTAATGTCAATGGGAATAAAAAGTAATAATAAAGATCATCCGAGTCATTGGATGATATGGCTCACTAATAAATGATGGATGTCCCTGGCTGCAGGGATATACCTGCTTCTAACCAAGGGCGCATACCAATGGAGAAGATGAGAAGAGTCTCCAGCTCAATGCAGAACCTAGACTGGCACTAATACTTTGATTAAGAACCTGGGTATGCAAGAAGGAGTATGGCCTGCCCTTATTGCAGTTTGACCATTTGTAAGTGAGTAAATCTTGCAGAGTAATTGGAAATAATGAATTCAATAATAATAAAATATACCATTACAACAAAATATGGAGGGCAGGAATGCAATTATAATAATAAAACAATAATAATTTGATAAACCTTCCGCCCATACAATAATAAACGTAAAATTGACTTTAATAAAATAATCAGTATCCCTATTTAATCACGTATAACTTGTAGAAGAACTAGATAAACCATTCACAATAATATATTTATTAACTTAATCATAAATTCATAATCTAATATAACTTTTAAATTATGGGAAATTTAATTACTCCTAACGTAGAATGATAGCATGTTCCATTATTTATTACATTACCTATACACAAATTGTAGCTTGTTTTACATATATACTATATTACATAGATAGGCAATGCAACATAAATATTCAAATAAATTACTTATATCACGTTCACATAATAAATCCTTAATTATAACAAAGATAAATTATTAATATTACTTTCCTTACATAAAACAATTTTAACTATAGATAGGATTATTGGTATAGGCTTTACATGAAGTAAAACTTCAAACATAATTAATCTATATATTTCTAGTACAGATATTTTTAATTATTAAAGATGCTTTTAGCATGGAAGTAGGATTGTGTCTTTATAGGGCAACATGATAAACAAAATTTATTTGTATAATTGATTATTCAGAATATGCTCACCATCCTTCAATAACATTAAATAATTCTAAGAGTTGAAAATAACTTTCCTTGACATGATTGGGGGGGAAGGGGGATAAGAGTAAGAAAGAAATCAGTTTAAATATATTTTGTTATGTTAAATTTTACAACTTTCAATTGTAGCATCTCAACTCACACTATCCCTTGGGACACTGAGAACAGAAAAGCGTAAACATATTTAATGATTTAAATTTTAACTTCCTCCATCATTCAAGATAACATAAATAAAATGAAACAAAAAAATCCAATTTCAAATTTGCTAAAATACTTAAGACCAGTAGAATTAACATAACTAAAGAATATTATATAAAATTTAATAAGTTAAGACTAGCATGAGAAAACAATAAATTGAGCTACAGTTACATGGCATTTAAATATAATTAAACATACTACTATCAAGATTATAAATGTTTTCAGGACTTCTGCACAGCTTGATCAAAGGATTCTTGTTTTTTGGGACTGGCATGGTGTAGGTAGGAGGTAGATGGATCTTGATGAGATGAAACTTCTTTGGGAATGCCAGACTGCATCTGATGACCATGGAGAAGCTGACATCTGATTACTCATACATGATGGCAAGTACTTTTAACATGTAAACTTGAATTGTTAAAAAGCAGGATCAGAATGAATCAGTCAAATAAAAATTGCTCAAAAATAAATTATATTAGACTTCTGCCTATCTCTTAATGATAGCTGAATTTCTTTTAATCAAAGTTTTAAGCCAAATATTCCCCACTTACATTTTCTTTTATCTAGCTGGGGTATACCTCATGAGCTCTTAATGGATTAACTTTACTTTTTTTAAAATTGATGTTCCATACATTTCTTACTTTCTCATAATCTTATGCAGCCACATTGGTTGCCATTGTTCTACCTTTACATTTTACACCTTAAAGTATGCACAGATGTTAAAGGTGTTTAATTGTGACTATTTTTATGTGGTTGTCTCTATCAATAAGGAAATAAGGCACTTACACTTCCTTTGATAATGGTTTCTTTCCATTATCTGCTCTACCTCCCATTGTACACAATACATTAGCATTTCTCTAGTTAATTGATCACGCTTTTAACAAGATACTTTCTTTTAACTTAAAATCTAGCGTGACTTAAAAAATAACTTAGCTTAAAAAAATGTAAATTGTGTGCATACACACATATTACTAATGTGTGCAGATATAAAGAAATATATACAATGGGAAATAGGTTATAGTTTGAGCAAACATGAAGCAAGCATATATGCATGCAGATATGCACCACTTCAATATATATATAAAATCATTAGTAATCAATCAACAATTAGACAATTTCAAGAAATAAAGCCTTATGCCTTTATATTGTAACTAGTTGGGTTATGTAGCAAACAATAATATAGTGTGAGTGCATATATATATAGTCTGGTTTATATATATATATATATATATATATAACTACAACCATTAAATGTCTGTATTTTTAAATTATATAATAATAATTAAAACAAATATATTTAACACAGTATTCAAAATTAAATAATATATTCTTTACCAGAAGTACTTTCAATTGTTTCACTGACAATCTTTATCAACTGTTAATACAAACGTACAAAAAATAAAAACTTGCATTACCCATCATTCAATCTATTCAAATTTCCCACAATTCTGTTGTCTTTATATTAGCCGATTGTTTATTCATTAAACCACCTCTATTCCTAGATATCATCATTGCCTCTTTAATTTTACGTTTTTCACTATACCTTTCAATTTGAATAATTTTTATATCTCTATTATTAAATTTAAAACCATAATTACATGTTTTATTATGATCAAATATAATTGATGGAGTATTCATATTTACTGAAGATATATTTTCTTTCTGTACATGTTTATATAATGTCTTATGATCATTATATCGTTTTTAATAGGATTAAAAACATAAAAAATGATAATAATGATGTTATGTGTACACTTGACATATCTGAAATGTATGGTTCAATTAATCGTATGGAATCAATAGAGATTATTGAAAGAACTTTGTTTTTAAAATCTATAGATAATAATATTAGGAATTTTATTGTTAAAATATTAAGATTTGTGAATGATAATATATATGTTAGGTTTAATGACTGCTTTTATAAAATGAATTTTGGTTGGCCAATGGGTCTTCCGGTGGTATCACAGCTTTGTAATTTTTTTATTTCTAATTATGAGGTTAAAATATTGTCTCAGATAAAATATAAAGGAATTAAAGTATATTGTAGATATGTTGATGATGTATTTATATGTGCACATAATGAAATAATAGTTAATTTGTTTAATGAGTTAAGTATGATTAATAATGTAAAATGGATGTTAAATGAAGAGAAGGAAGATTCTATAAAGTTTTTAGATATATTTATTAAAAGAAATAATAATATGTTTGATTATAATATGATTTTAAAGCCTGTGGAAATTAGGGGTTATATTCCATATAATTCTAAAGTTCTTATGAGTCATAAATTAGCTGGTTTGAAGTCATTTTTATTTAGAAATGATTATTTGTGCAAATTTGTTAGTGATAAAATTGAAAATATTAATGTATATATTACTGATATGTTGAATGTTGGTTATGGAAGGAATATTATTTATAATACAATTACAAAATATAATCAAAATAAGAATAATAATAAGAAAATATTAAGTAAATTAAAAAGTGATAAATGGATTTCTATTCCTTTTATATCTAATCAACAAGCTAAATTAATTAATAAACTTTTTAGTGGTTTGTGTAGAATTTCTTTTTTCTCTTCAAATAATATAAATGATATGATAAATAACTCCAAAGCCAAGATTTCTAAGTTTGAATTAAGTTCTGTTATATATATGTTGGAATTTGGTTGTGGAATAAAATATATAGGGGAATCCAAATGTACATTACAAAAACGATATAATGATCATAAGACATTATATAAATGTGTATAGAAAGAAAATATATCTTCAGTAAATATGAATACTCCATCAATTATATTTGATTATAATAAAACATGTAATTATGGTTTTAAATTTAATAATAGAGATATAAAAATTATTCAAATTGAAAAGTGTAGTGAAAAATGTAAAATTAAAGAGGCAATGATGATATCTAGGAATAGAGGTGGTTTAATGAATAAACAATCAGCTAATATGAAGACAACAGAATTGTGGGAAATTTGAATAGATTGAATGATGGGTAATGCAAGTTTTTATTTTTCGTATGTTTGTATTAACAGTTGATAAAGATTGTCAGTGAAACAATTGAAAGTACTTCTGGTGAAGAATATATTATTTAATTTTGAATACTGCGTTAAATATATTTGTTTGAATTATTATTATAATATATATAAAGGATAGGAAAAGAAATAACCACAAAAATTATAGTAGATATTTTTTACATTCACTGAAAATTTAAAAATAAGCATGCTTTTTGATAATTATAAAAATGCCTTATTTATGAAATCTTTTAATTAATTTGTAAATTTCTATTATCTGAGTAAAAACATATGTAGATTCCAAAGGATTAAAGTTAATTGAAATCAACTTTTTCCAATCACACTGATAAAAATTTCAAACTTGTTTTTAAGAGGATTAGACAGATTGAAAACAGACACTATGTTTTTATCACCTGACTCAACCAAAATTATAAAAAGACCGATAAAAAATATTAGTTTTGCTTGCAGTTTTGTAAGAGTTGACCAGAAGAGTCTGGTTTTAACATTTTAAGCAGTGGCTAACTAGGCCAACTGCCAAAGTTTGGCTTTAATTTTCTGAGAAGGGGTCAGCAAAAGAGCTAGCTGCAGAGACAGCTGCAAAGTTGGTTATAATATTTTGTTGCAGCTTGTTGAAGTCCAGATAGTAGTTTTTGTAAGAGCTGGTCAACTGCAAAGTTGGTTATCATATTTTGTTGAATTTTCTTGAAGTTTGCAGCAGGTGGTTTTTTGCTGACAAAATGGATAGCTGCTGTTTGTTGTTAGCTGTATCAGAGAGTTGGCAGAATAGCTACCAGGAACTGAAATAATTGAAGGCAGGACAGTAGATCAAGGAACTACTACTATTTTCCTTCACAGGAGTTTTAATTTACTTGAAGCTGGGTCACCTCTGAATCCATAGCATGAACAAATGACAAAATAGTTTGCTGACCTGAAGATTACTAAATCCTACTCTAAGTGGAAGCAACTGCAGAACAACCTTACCTGGACTATACTGATGAGAAATCAGCAAATTCACCAAGAAAAATCTTCCAGCTTACCCATGGAACCCCAGCTTGCTGAAGAAGTAATTATATATATGCTGATTTATCTAAAGGCAGAGAAGCACAGAATATAGCTGGTGGTGAGTAGAGTTATATATGATAACAAAATTTTAAATAATTTCTTTAGTAAAATGACACTTTGAAAGTGATGCATGAATTTGTACTTTTCATGTTTATGGTGGGTGTATAGTTGAACAGGGCTGCCTGGATGCATTGTATTCATGATGCTCCAAGGTATAGGCTCAGCACTATCCAGACCTAGATGATTGAGCTTCTAGAGTAATCTAGCAGTGTTTATAGGTCTCATGAATAGGCCACATGGATAAGCCCCTAAGACACAAGAGATGAGCTGGGCTGGCTCAGTGCCAAATATATTTCCTGGCTACTACTCATTATGGATAATCTCTAGGTACAAGAGGTAGTGCTTAAAGATGAGGTATTTTCTCGTGACTTCATGAGGCATTGTGTACTGGAAGTCCATGCTTGGCTGTCTACTTATCATGGCATGGGGAGCTGCAGTTCATATATTCACTTTTCCTATCTCACCTAACCTACTTCATCAGCATTAACTAATCAAGCAGAAAGACATTTTGAAATTTATATTTTTTGATTCTATAAAACGATATTTTTCGTTTATTAACAAGAAAAGAGACATTTTAAAAGTGAAGCAAACAAGCAAATAATTTTGCCTGGATTTAAAAAGTTAAAAAAAGTAAAGGATCAATGATTCTATAGTCTAAAAACGCTGATAATTAATCAACAAGTACTTGTCAAAAATTGACTATATATTATTTTTTTTAAAAAAAACAACAACTTATAAACTGAAACTAATTTTAAATTATATCTATATTTTGTTTATACACACATATATGTATGAAATTTATGCATATTTCCAAAGAAATTAATTATGAAAATATAATATTATTGCTGTTAAGTCAGCGTGTGCACACATATGTAAATTTTAATCATTTTTTGTCATTATTGAATATCAATTGAAATAGATTAATTGTATATTAGAAATCTCACATCTGTGCACACATATGTAATTCAATGTAAATTGCAATGTGATCATTTGAAATTTTATATTGTAATCAAAATCAGAAAGCTTATATGTGTGTAATTTTATTTGTGTAGACCTTAATTTCAATTTTTTGTTATTGTTGTTAATAAACTTGTATTCAACTGTTAAAAATTGTATTGCGTCATCTGTTGGTCACATGTAGTAATAGAGCTTATGTTCTCTGAGCTAGATTCAGGCACAGGATGAGAATATAAATGGTGATGTGTATTTAGTGTTTTGGGCATCCAGTAATGATCAATCATCATCATCCTGGTTGGCGCATAAGATTATATTTTTTAAAGCCCATGCACTATCTTTAATTTTAGTTTAGTCTTATTAAAAATTTAAGTTTATAGTTTAGTACATTAATGGTACTTAAGTGACCAGAGCATTGATGATGATCAGCATGCTTTAATACCCTGGCATTGTTGTTTAAATTTTTCTGGTTATGTATTATGATGAATTCACACTTAGTTTATGCCTCCAAATTAATGGTTAAACAATTGTCCCAAGCTGGTAAAGGTTCAATAGTTAGCCTGGTCTACAGAAGACCCATTTCCGATCCAGTCATCCATGATGATGAATGGTTTATCTTGAGTATGTTTATTTACTTTTATAATTATAATGCTTGTTAATGTATGATTGATTTATAGCTATTTTAGTTGCTCTTCTGAGTTAGCCGGCTGATCTGATATATACAATTGTTTATATTTTGGATGTTAAATATTACTTTAACATTATTTTATATTTTGAACTGGGTTGATAATAATTTGCCATTACCCCGGATTTCAATTCCTTCCACCCCATCTCGTTACAATATATATACTGTAACAGTCAAATGTATAATTTGCTAACAAGACCAAGAGACTAAGTGAATATTCTCAGTCAGCATCCATAGTGGTATCACTATCCCACAATCCTTGTTTAAAGCCCTACCTAGGCTCCCTAGTTTCTACTACATAATTAATACCCATGATGTTAGCACAGCTTCCCATTTTTATATAGTTCTATGTAACTTAGCGATGTGCATAAACTGTATATTTTTTAATCCTTAACTACTAACTATAAGATTTTGATCAACAATGATGATATAACAACTGATAATTTATATTAAACAATATTTACTAATAACAATGATAAGATAGATTAAAAAGGTGGCTTTAATATTTACAGAGTGGGGTAGATGGTTGTCTACTGGCCCTGATATGAATATAACTTAGGATAATGGAATACTTATGTATATCAAAGAATGTGCTTTATTGTTTTCATCCATGGGGTAACTAAAGCAGTAATAATCAATGAACTATGGGTTAGCATTAGTTATTTTTACTTTCTTTAAATTAGTATACTGGGCCTTACAGTATCCAAGCTAAACAAGACGTGGCATGGCGTTATGGCTATCAGACATAGGTATAAACATAATACAAAGGGGAAATAATCACAGGACTGCATCTCTTATGTCTGGTTTATTGACTATCATGGTAAGATGGATCGTCTTTGCGATCTGAAATGAAACGAAATGAAAGGGATGTCCCAGATTGCAGGGATGCTTATGCTTCTAATCGAGGGCATATCCAAAGAGGAAAGTATATATGTGAAGTACACTAGGATTCATGGTCTGGATCTTCAGTCCATCAGCTTTATCTGTCCTGATGATAAAATTTATTTTCAAAACCATGTTTTAAAGAGAGCTCATTGGGCACATTTACTGAAATAGCAGGCACTAGAGACTCTGCATATGCAAATAAGTGGGGAAATTATGAAATATAAGAAATGAGGGATATTTAAAATGTCCACTGATGACATATACCCTATGCAGTAATGCAACAATGGTCATGATAACATAATTAATCTAATTCACACCTATGCTAAAAATAAAGTAGCAAAATATTTATATAATAATATCTTAGCTCATATCCCTATGTAATGCAAATAGGAGTTTATATATTTTGTAGCTAATATATATTATAATAAAAGGGATTTTACTAACCCATAATAGTTGGTATGCAATCTGTTCTCTGTCATATTAGTTTAATAAAATAGATTTTATGACGACTTGCTTTTAGTTTTACATATAAACAGTGACATTACACACATATATTGAGAATACGTATTGTTATTTACAATGTAATTTAAGTAATAATATTTACCACCATGGGTAAGCATACATTAAGAAAAATCATTAATTTTTATAATTAATTTAGTACATTTTATAATAAAGGACACACCTAAGCTAATAAGTAAATTTACAACCAAAATAATATCACTGTTATCCTTCATTGATTTTCTTGGCAATCATCAAGAAAACATTACTTTGGATGGTGGTGGTGGGGGGGATAAAGACTGCATAAGAATAATAAAATAAACATATAAAACTTTTAACTCTATATATATTTTTCCTTTCTTGACTTACTTGCACTCCATAATATCGTCATGAAAAGAGATGTAAGATGGGGTTTACATTTTTATACACTTAATCTCTCTATCATCTGATTTTTACAAGTAAACAAAATTAGATAAAATGTAAATAAAGAGTTTTGGATCAGCAAACATTTACATTAATAGTAATAAAAATTAAATCGTTGAAATTATATTAAAGTTAGTGTGTATACATATATTTAATTTAAACTATGGTTAATAAGTTGTGAATAAGCATGCTTTCTTTTACATTTTAAAATTATTAATATAATAATATATAAGATTATACTGGTGTAACGGTCAGATTTGTACATTGACACAACAAAGTCCAGAGTTTTGGCAAACTACACCAAGGCTGATCTAGATGAGGGTTTGAGACCTTGAATCAGATCGCACCTCAGCTCCATCAATACTCAATGACTTACTACCCTATGAATGACCTATATGAGGCTACATTCTGAGTTTCTCAATTCATGTGCCAGCAGTAGCAAAGGGTGGAGCAGAGACTCAGGGAATATTAACTTAATGACTAATACCTTAGTAAACACACACACCTACGGCTGGCTATATAATACATATATCAATAATTAACACTAGTATTAGAGTAGATTTGGATAAGATTTGGTAATAAATTATGAAGAACACACTAAACATTTTTAAGTTTTAAAATATTTAATTATAAGATAAACAATTCAAATATAAAAGTGCATTGGGATTTACACACACAGGTAAATTATAGTGATTAGCACAGGTTCTCATCTTTTGCGCACTTTATAAAAGTTTATTACAATTTAATGTTTATTACAGTTTTATTTTATGGCTTATGCCATTCCTACAAGGTTTGCTAATAGTCAAATTATACAAGAATGATAGATAATATATATAACTAATATATTATTATGTAATGAGCAGTCAATGTGCTCTTTATGCAGATTGCATAATATAAGCTAGGTTGGAGGTTCAGAGCAATGCTGAACAAATAATATTATGGAGGGTGAACTGGCAATTTGTAGCATAACTTCTGAGACTAAGGCATTACATAAAATAAGTAAAAGATGTGACTCGAATGTGCAGTTACTCATGGGATTCAGTACCAAGTACTCGGTTTCCATGGACTGTATGACTTGCTATCTTAAAGTAAGTGAACATTTAGTTCAGGTGATGAGAGTAGCTTATAAAACAATCTGGACCCTTGTGTTCCAGTTCTAAAGAAGGGAATTGGGTGGCCCTTAAAACCAAAGCCCATTTTTAAAAGAGAGCTGTCCGAATTAAGAGTAATGGAGTAGGCCTTAAAACCAAAGCCCATTTTATTAAAAGTATAATAGCAAGGAGTATACTACAGCTGTGTGCTTTATAAAAACATTCATCATGCTTTCTAAAATATAAATGTTAAAAATATTTTGAGTGTGAAATCTATAGTTTCATTTTGTGAAACTATTATATGCCTGTTCATAAATCAGCACCCTTAAATCATGCTAAAAAGGAAGTAATTAAAAGTGACCTAGTTTACCCAGTAATCTGTATAGTTCAGAGGTGGGCAATTGTTTTGGCTCAGGTGCCACTTTCTGGAAGTGGAGGGCTGCACCTTTTTTCATGACACAATATATTGCTTTATTCCCTGTATTACCAAAGAAATATTTGTCCATTCTTCATTAAACACACAACATTCATTACTGATTTTACATTTTTCGGAGGGTTTATGGTTTCACTAAAGTTGGAAATTTATATATTTACTGTTGCAAAGACAAAATTGAAATTAATAAGATCAACCAGAGCACTGCATCATATCTACACTGCATACATATTGACGTGGCCGTCCTAGTGGAAAATACAAGAGGAATCTTTGGTCGCACATGGGAAGGAAATCTTGGTTCAAGGCGGATTTTTCTGACTGTCTTGGCGGGCTGCATGTGGCCACAGGGCTGCTATTTTCCCACTCCTGGTATAGTTTATAAGAATAAACTAAGGGGAAGTAAAGCATATTTGGGACTTCAGATCGGAGATTTATAGGTGTGCTAAACAGCAATAAAAAATTGCTACTTGAGAGTTACTTTCCAAAATTATTATTATCCATCTCTGCTCTGAATGGCATAACATAAATAGATACATTAACAAATATATAAATAGAAAATAGGCATGACTGCAGATTTTAAAGATAGATAAATAATAACTGGTGACAGTTAATATGCTAAGAAAATTATCAATTATAATATTTATTAAACAGGCAAGATCCTTACAAAGATTATTATCAAAATAAAGTTACATAATTTACTTTTAAAAGTTATTACAAATTATTAATTTTGAATGTTCAATATTTAGCTAGCTTTAGATTTATGAATTTAAAAGTTTCGTTTAATATTTTATAGAACCCTGCAGGAAGAAATTGACTGATCTTCTAGCTGTGGTGTCCTCCATGAGGCTGGCTTGTCCAATGTCTTCTTGGCAGGCTGTGGGTCTTGAACTCTGTCTCCATTCTGGAACAATTTTATACGAAGGGAGGGGCAGTGATTGCTTTACCCAAAGGTTCTCATGGTAGAATTTTTATCAACTCTTTTTCATCCCCCTCACAAGCCATTAAAAGGTGTTTATGACTTTTAATTTTCAATTTTTAATAGCCAGCATAAATTTAATAAGAACAAAAGACTTGGCTTGGCTATTGACAAGTGGTTCTGGGTTAATGATTTTGTCTTTGCACTTTTGAACTTTATTTTACATCTTTAAAAATCTTCAGTTCTCAGTTTACCATTTAATCAGAGGTATTTCTGAGAAACTGATGACCTCCATTCTCTCTTTTTTTAAAAAGAGATTTAATCTGTCAACATTCTAGCATATACATAAGACAGACACCCATGAATTTAAGAATTATATGTGAATACCAACAATTCTGAAAATTAAATAAAAATAATTTAGAAAATCTATAATGTTTACTAAATCTATGACATTACAGTTCCCTTCGCATATATACATTGGTGTGCTCCCACACATACAATGATGTTTACAACTTAAAATTAATTTTATTAATTTTAAAATTATAAATGTGTATTAGATTATTAATACAGATGGAAACATAATGGATTAAATTAATCATAGAATTAAACTTGTTTGGAGTGCTTTTGGTAGAAATAACTTGATACTAAAAGTAAATATGCCTATGTGTTTGAAAAGGAAGGTTTTTAACAAATGTGTTTTACCAGTTCTTACTTATGGATCTGAGACTTGGACACTTAATAGAAGAGCAATACAGAGACTCCAAACCACTCAAAGAAGTATGGAGAGATGCATGTTGGGAGTAACAAGAAGAGATCGAAAACGCAATGTATGGGTAAGAAAACAAACAGGTGTTACTGACCTCAATGAAAAAATTAAAAGATTGAAGTGGAATTGGGCTGGACATATTGCTAGACGAGATGATAATAGATGGACAATTGAAATCTTAAACTGGATTCCAAGAGATTTTAAAAGACTCAGAAAGAGACCACATGTGAGATGGATGGATGAAATAAGAAAGTGTGCAGGGGTGATGTGGAGAAGAGAAGCTAAAGATCAGAGAAGATGGATTAAACTTGGAGAGACCTTCATCCTGCAGTGGATTGATAATGGTTGATGATGATGATGATACATTATATGCATACAAACATGAATATTATTATTAGATGTGCGCACAGATACAAATACATGCCCATACACATAAATATATGCTCTAAAGATTAAAACGAATTATTGAAGCTTATATATGTGGACTGCAAGAGGTTTGAACTGGGGAAAAAGATATTACTATGGATTATAATAGGTGAAACAGGATAATAGATGAAGAATACTGTTTCACTGGCAAGTTTACAAAGATGGATCAAGTGCTTGGATTCACAGAAAGTCCACATTTTGGAGGAAATTATATATATATTGAAGGTGATGTGTGGAAGTTTTCTTCCATTGTGGCTCTTAGGATCATGATATGGTAGATAGACATATAATTCTGGATTGGCATTCACCACTTCGGATATCTGGAATGTTGGACATTTGTACAATTACACAATGTAACATCAGGATATCGCTCTTCCGCTTTAACGACACAAGGAAAGCCATCAGACTACTTGTTCATTCTGGTAAGGAACTTCATTATATATTCTAAATACCTATTTTTCTATATTCTCCTGCAATAATCCTCAATAAATTTTTAGGGATTTATATATTATTTTTAAAGTGCCTTAGGGAGCTTTACATATTACGAGCTTCTTTAATGGATTTCCCTATTTTTACATTTGCCTAATTGATTTTCCATTGCTTTTATGTAATTGCTTCTACTTTCTTATTATTTCCTGTGTCCATTTCCTTCCCTTTTGTTTTTATTTTTACTTTTGATACTTTTTAGTCATGTTTTCACCATAAAGGTATAGAACCTTACCTAATTTACTGATTTTTGTTACTGATATTAAATAAGGCACCAACTCTTACTTAACATAATTTATTATTTCCGTTACCAAACCCTTTCCTATTGTTTTCATTATGTTAGCTATAAATAATTATTTATTTAATTCTTTATTGTAATACATTAAATATCAGCCTTTTATAGCTATTATACATGCGCTTTTACGAGTGTTAAATAATAAATGAATACTTTCACTGCCAATACAAGATATAGAATTTAAGAAAGAATAAAATGAGTCTACTTATTCTTTCCCCAAATGTTTATATATGGGCAAATCTTAAGTACTGTCAAAAAAAGCATGAAGATAGATCATTCATTTTAAATTACAGTTCGTGTTGTCTGACTGAATGACGTCGACGAAATTACTTAGAATTTACTAAATGTCACTTTCAAATGAAACTTAAACATATGTAAATAAGCATTTATTTATATAGCACAATGTTTATAATTGTAATACATTAAATATCAGCCTTTTACAGCTATTTTACATGCATGCGCTTTTACGAGTGTTAAATAATTTAAGTAATTTCGTCGATGTCATTCAGTCAGACAACACGAACTGTAATTTAAAGTGAATGATCTATCTTCATGCTTTCTTTGCCAGTACTTAAGATTTGCCCATATATAAACATTTGGGTTCGGAAAGAATAAGTGGATTCATTTTATTCTTTCTTAAATGCTATATCTTGTATTGGCAGTGAAAGTATTCATTTATTATTTAACACTCGTAAAAGTGCATGTACAATAGCTGTAAAAGGCTGATATTTAATGTATTACAATTATAAACATCACGCTATATAAATAATTGTTTATTAACTCTATCGTTTTCATTATTTTAGCTCTAAATAATTATTTATTTAACTCTTTTTTTTTAATTTTTTTTCCTTTCCTAGGTTTACTTTGAGCTTTTCTAATTTAATACATTATACAATTGCATGCACACACATGCATGTGAGTCATAGGAAAAATATTACAGTTTAAGGGAGGGAAATAGGAATTAAAGAAAATGAAGCAAGCATATATTTGAACATATATGCACTGCTTTAATATATAACCATTAGTAACCAGTCAGCACTTAAATAATTCCAATATAAAACTGTCATCAAGGTAATCTCCTAACAATAAAAGTGAAATACCATCTTTATTTATTGTTCACTACATATATATATATATATTGTACCGTCTACAAATAAATGGTCCAAAGATATTGGCATTTAAAATATTTAAGAGCTAAAAAAAAAAGTAAATTGAAAGATCTTTTAAATTAACGCAGTTTAATTTTTTGTGTGTGTGTAGTTTTTTTTTTTTTTAAATGTACAATGAAAGTTACATTTTTCGTTCATATTTTTTTTTATGTGATTAAAAATAAATGTTAAAATTGGAAAGAATAAAAGATACACAGATTACTAATCCAAATAAACTAAAGAAAAGAAAGAATTCCACAGCAGATTTCAATTAGTAAAATCTTTCTAACTCTGATTAAAGATGTCGGAATTATATTTAAAAAAAAGACTTTATAACTAAAATTTAAGAAAAAATGTACAAGATTATTATCTTGTATGTTGATAAAAGGACAAAAGAAAATAGATGCGCAGAGAAGTCTAAAAATGGATTGCGACTATAAAAGGTCAGAAAAACTTAAAACTGGGGCTTTGTCTTTTCCTTAACTAGCAGATTCCATTAGGTCCAGGATAGAGAAAATAACCCAGGGATAGAGAAAATATCCCAGACTACTCTATGCAGGACTACTATTACTCATATGCTGAATTTGGATTGTCATGCAAAGTGGAACCGACGTGTTTATAGATACCTTTCATCATATAGGTCACTCAGAACAAAACGTCGAATCTAGCCATTAGGACAGGTCAAGAAACTACAAGAATATTGACAGAGGGAAACTAGTTAACTTCAATGAGCTCTTCAAAATGCATAATACAAAACTTACCGGTAAGATTATTCATATCCTGATTGTGACTAAATTAAGCGTTTGCAAACGATCCTTCCTATAAGCTTATAGTATTACTACTAATAGAGACATTTGCAGAATTCTCATCCAAAGAACTTCCTGGAAGAAACTTAAGTGAACTTTAATTATTAAACTGTTTTAGCTAGTTGATTTAATATCTGGATTAGCGTGCATGTAATCTTTCCAATTAATTAGTAATGTGTTTTTAATACTTTAATTTGTTAGAATAAAAAAATATTTATTTCTAATATCAGCTATTCATTGTGCATTATTAATAATATTTATCAAATTTATTAATGTTAGTTTATTAAGATTTGAATATATAATTTATCTTTGCCAATATTTGTTGACTAAGCTCCGGGAATAATATTCTCTAAAAAAATAAATAAAGTTACGGGGAATCATAACCCCGATCTTTTAGTTACATCAAAATTATGAGATACGAAGAAGGTAGGAGTCTAATGACTATGGCGCCCTCTTATAAATTAAAACTAACTTCGTCAGCAATTCCTGTCATAATAATTAGTAGGCCAGTTAATTTGGAAATGTAGTTATGTTTTTAGAAATACAAACAAGATATTTTTTAGCCATGGCTTTATTAACTTTCACTAAATTTACCGTGAGTAAAGGAAGGCCTACCAGAAGCAACCAAAACGTGAAAAAACGTTACAATATATATATATAATTGATGTAGCATGAAGTTCCTTTGAAAGCTGCTAAAATTTTTTAATGGTCTAATAAAACATCCAGTAGTCATAAAGGAAACACTTAATTTATGCATAGAAAATAGCTTAAATATTTTAAACAAATAATGTAATTATTATTTTGCAGAGCATTTTGTTATTTGCAGTAGAAGTTTTTGTTTTGTGTTTTTATTTTACATGTGAAAAACAATTTGAAGAAAAGACCAAGCAAAGTGGCATATTTTTAAAATATGGCAGACAAATTATGGAAAGTTGGCCATTCATGTCAGAACTATTGTGTGTCTTTAATGAGATTTTTTTTTTAAATTTTAACTATAAAAATGCTATTGAGAGTGGTAAACATGTTGTAAGCTGACTATAGCTATTATTTATATTTATATATTGTTATTTGAATATTGTAGAATTTATTCTGGAGTTTTTATTTGATTATATTTATTTTGTCTGATTTTATACATGTATCAAAACTGATTCCATGGAGAGAAAATTAAATAATTGGGTGACTATTTGATAGGTTAAGTTCTTTATGGGTCCTAGTTGAGATGGAGAGAGATGTTTATGTACTGATATATCCTACTGTGAGAAATCACTGCTTGGTACCTAATTTGATGCTCTAAGATGATTATGATCATCACCAGCAGATAATGTTCTATGTTTTATTTGATTGTAAGAATTGTATCAAGCTTCACCTAATTGGAACACATCAATGGAGATGCATATATGTGCTTACTAATACAGATGTTACTGTTTTATTACATAATTAGCAATGATAATGTTTAGTCAGAGATGTTATGTATTATTTTCTTTCTGAGTTATCGGTTATCTACTTTGATCCATTTCATTATTCCTCCCATCACAGATGATTGTTATTTCAATGTGCACACACCACACACACACACACACATATATATATATATATATATATATATATAGTAACCAGACAAGACCATAAACCTCTTTACATCAGTTGTAACTATTTCCTGATGAGCATATTGTAGGAAGGAACCATCGATTGGCATTCCCCAGTACAGATGTCACCCCTCCTACAACAAAATTTCCTGCTCATCAGAGGATGTAGCACCATAGAGACTGGAAACACCTAGAAATTTATGTTTTGGTTTCCCCAAACAGCACCACTAGAGTTCCATCTCACTGCAACCTGACTTACCTAGGTCTAGTTATGCTGAACATAGCTCAGGAGGCATGAGATTCTCATGAACAAGTACAATGAATAACAAATGATGCAACATGAACAACTGGATTGCTTTTAGATAAGAATAAATTTATTTCATAATATTGGTTAAGATCATTAGTTCTCCATAGTTATTTTGGAAAATAATCCCATAATGTTTATCATTAGTTCATTTTTGATATAGTTCATCTTTAGGATCCATTTTCTGGTATGCACATATTTTCTTAGGTTCCATTGATCAGTTACTCCTTATTGGTGATGTATTTATCCGTGGTGTTCTTTAATTCTTTAGTTGTGATTCAAATATTATTCCTTGATTGATAATTAACATATAAGTATTTAGAACTTATTTCTATACAGACATAGTTTGCAGCAAAAATATAAGTATTCACAATTTATTTCAAGAAAGATGTATCTTGATCATACACATATAAGTATTTAGGATTTATTTCGATACAGACATAGCATGGGTCTAAAATATAAGTATTCATGACTTATTCCAATAAAGATGTATGTTGTACATAAAATATAATCAGTTATGATTTATTCCATTAAAGGCATATTTTGTATATAAAAATATAAGTATTTATGATTTATTCCATTAATGATGTACATTGTATACAAACATATAGTAAAGAAAGACTGAATGAATAAAGTACAGAAAATTAAAGTGTTTGATAATGAAGAGAGAGTGCATAATAGTGATCATAACTTATTTATAATAGAAATGGTTAGTAATGTGATGGAAAATAGTAATAAAGGACAGTGTAAGATGTGGATGGAGAGTGAATGATAACAATAAGTTAGAAGCATGTAAAATAAAAGTTGAAAAAACCATGTAAGAATTGGTTGGGAATGAGTATAAGGACTGGGGTGGTAAAATAGAAAAAGTGGCAAATAGGGTTTTAGATGAGAATATTCAGAAGAATAAAAGTAAAACAGGCAAAACTCTCCATATAGTATTGCTGCTCAGTGCAAGTCAGAGCTTGGTGCAGTGCTCTCAGATTCAAGGCTCTTCACTGATAAAGGCCACAAGCCAAAAACAAGTCTAGGGATATTGGGTGAGTAGGCACTAAATGAGGATTTTATGCACAAGTCTTCTGACATCTATTTATTACTCTGGCTTGCATTGAGTGACAATACACATATAGAGAGTTTTGCCTGTTTTAATAACAATTATAAGCAAGCATAAGAAATAGTGATCATATGATGGGAGAATAAAAGTAATAGGAAAGTGAGAGTTTTATAAAAGTGTAAAAGAGAGGAAAAAAGCATGCAGAGAATATAAATGTGCAATTAAGAACAAATAAAATGAAAAAGATGTTAATGCTAAATGGGAAAAGTACTTAGAAAAAAAGAAGTTGGCTAAAATAGATAATTATATATAGAGAGAATGAAATTGAATAGTAAACTGTTGGAGGATATTAATAAAAGTAGAAGAGATGGGAGTACAAAAATTTGGAAATACATTGAAAGAAGGAATGTAAGGGGAACAGAAATATTATTACTAGATGATGAGGGAATAGAGTGTATCTCTAGAAAAGAATTAGAGATAATCTTAAATAAGTATATAATTGATATAGAAAAGATGTTAGATGTGAAGGACAGAGTGATAGCAAACATGAAAGCATATAGTAATCAGAATATTAGATTCACAGAGAGTGAACTGAATGAAGCAGGTAAGAAATTGAAAAATGGAAAGGCATGAGGTTTGGATGGATGGGCAGCAGAGATAGTAATGAATTTGGGGCATAGAGCAGAATTAAATTTATTCTCATGATTTAATAAGATGCCACAGAAGAGATATTTTCCAGGTAGTTGGAGTAATGCAAGAGTTAAGCTACTATTTAAAGAAAAGAATAATGATTATAGAAAGTTAAATAATTATAGTTTTCTCATATATGTTGGCTGGAAAGGTTGCAAAATGGATGGAAGAAAATAATATAATGGGAGAAATGCAAGGAGGTTTTTGATCAGATAAGCATATAGGGGATAAACAGGAAAAACTCTCCATACAATAGTACCACTCAGTGCAAGCCAGAGTAATCAATGGATTCCAGACGGCTTGTACATAAAATCCCTATCTAGTGCCTACTGGGATTTTATGCACAAGGCTTTAGCATCCATCGATTACTCTGGCTTGCACTGAATGGCACTACTGTATGGAGAGTTTTGTCTGTTTAATAAGTTATGAGCAAGCATAAGAAACAGTGATCATGTGACATGTAGGAGATAGTTTATTTGTAGATAGACAACTTATCAGTATGAGTAGAAATACAGATAAACAGTTATATATGGTTTTCATGGATATAGAGAAGGCATATGATAGAGTAAATAGAAATAGATTCTAGGTAAGTTTAGTAAATTTGAGAATGAATGGAGCTTTAGTGGATATTATTAAGAAATTATATGAAAATAATTACTATACATATCCAATTAGGAAATATAGAATCATTTAAAGTTAAAAATGGGGTGGGACTAAGGCAAGGATGTCCTATGTCACCTATTTTTGTTGTATTCAAGAGAAATGGAGAGAGAGCAATCGAAAACCTAGGAAGAGGGGTAGAGATAGCATTAATAGGCAGCAAGTGAGTATATACATTGTTGGGTCTTTTCTTTGCAGATAATGTCATTTTATGTGCAGAAAGAAGGGAAGATATGGAAATTATGCTGAGGACATGCACAAAAAGGGGTGAAGAGATGAGATTAAATTTAGTGAAGAAAAATCAAAAGTAATGATGATTAATACTGGGGAAAGAGAAGACAGAGGATTTTTTATTGGGGAATGTAAAGCTAAGTGTGATGACTAGATATAGCTATTTGGAAATCATCTTAAATAATCAGAAATTGCTTGGATGAATGGGAGAAAATTTGATAAATGAAGCAAAAAAAGAAAGCGATTGATAAAAAAATTAACAGTGTTCTCATATAATAAATATGATATAGCTAGAATTGTATGGAAGGGAGTAGCAGGGTAAACATATGGTAATGATATGTTATGTTAGTAAAGGAGTATTGGATTACTAAGAAAAGTATAAAGAGAAATAGGAAAGACATGCATTAGATGCAGATGTGTGGATGGCAAAGAAGGCAATTCAAGAAAAAAAAGGCTGATCCAAGTTTTTATATGAGAGATGGCAAAAAGCAAGATGAAAATGTTCGGTAGATTGCAATTTATGGATAATAAAAGAATAGACAAAATAGTATTTAATTGGGTTATGAATAAAGGGAGGCAACAAGATGCATGAGAAAGGTAATGCAATATCAGAAGATTTGGATAAAGAATTTATGTCAGTATACTTATATAAAAGGTCGTATGATTGTATTAGAAGAATTAATAAGTGTTATAGTGTTAAAGAATGGGATAGTAGAATAGATGCATTAATAAAGAGTAGGGAGTTGGAGAGATGAAGGGCTAGTATGGAGAGTAAAAAGTGTTAAATATATATAGAGTAAACAGAATATTCGGTGTAAGTTAATTTATGATAATAGCAAGGAATGTAGTTTACTGTTTAAGGCTTGAATGGGGTCTTTAACAATAAAGGAATATACACACAAATGGAAAAATGTGGTTGATTTAATCTGCAAGTTGTGTAAGGAAGGCATAGAAAATATTAGATATCTGTTAATTAAATGTAAATGTCTGAAAGCAGAAAGAGTACAAATAATAAAGTTGTGGAGGAATAAATATAAACAAAGTGATTATACAGAATGTGGGTTATTGATTTTTATCCTGGGTTTGGGAAAGATAAGGAGGATTTAGATATAAAGCCGATGGAGTTGATAAAGATTATGTTGTGGAAATGGGATGGAGCAGGCTACGGAAGAATATGGAAAACTTAGGGCGGGGAATAAAAAGGGTAGTTAATCTGGCTAACAGATTTCTCTGGGCATCATGACTCTGACAAAGGAGGTCACAGTGCAGCACATCACATCAGGATTTGAATGTTTTCTATTTATTTTAGCTTGCCATTAACAAGGACTTTGACCATTTCATCATTACATTTTCAATAATATGGATGACTGAAGAATGGGAGGTGATTTGCTATCTTAATATAATCTGAGCACTGATTATATATATGTACAGGGGATGATAATCTGCACCAATTACTGAGTGCTGGTTCAGCATAAAATATATATATATTGTGGTTCATTTATCTGTTATGCATGTGTGTGGTCAAGGGTGTCAGTTGTATGAGGCAGAGGAGATAGCTGAAGGGAGCGTGAAAGTCTGTGTTCAAATTCCTCATATAATTATATAACTCCAGGTATATAAATTATTTTTGTATAATCAAATATTACAAACTTAGCTTGTATCTTGCACATCCCTCTTCTGAGTATTTAAATGAATAAGGTTCTGTACTGAGGGGGCAAAGTGACTTAAGGTCAACATGGTTATGATTAATATTGGCATTTTTCACCATTCCATCATTAGATTTTCAAAAAAGCAGATGGCTGAGGAGTGGGACGATAGAGAATATTGAAGCCTGTCCATTAAAGTTTGAAGATTTGCTATCTTAATATAATCTGAGCACTTATATATTTTGTGGCTGATGATGATCTGCACCAAATGATGAATGCTGGTTCAGCATGAAATATGTATATTGGAGAGCATTTATCCTTTACATATTTGTGTCGGTTGTTTGGGATAGAGCAGATAGTTGAAAGAGCTTGAAACTTTGTGCTCAAATTCCTTATATAATTACATAACTCCGGCTATATAAATTATACTTCATTTAATCGAATATAACAAATTTAGCTTGTATCCTGTTGATCCCTCTTCTGTATATTTAAATGGATAAGGTCATATACATGAAGGATCAGAGTGACTTAAGGTCAATGTGAGCATAACAATAATATTGGCATCAACAGGATATTTGGTGTTCCATCATCAGATTTTCAATCACATGGATGACTGAATAATTGGAGGGTTGAGGAGATTGAAGCCTATTCATTAAAATTTGAAGATTTTCTATCTTAATATTAACTAAACACTGATTATATATGTATGTGAGAGATGGTGATCTAGATCAACTGATGAGTGCTTGTTCAGCACGAAACATGTATATTGGAGATCATTTATCTTTTTCACATTGTATGTGTTCCTGTGGATTAGTTATATAAGATAGAGTTGATAGCTGAAGGGAGCTAGAAAGTCTGTGTTCAAATTCTCTCTAATTACATTTAAAGTTCGGTATAGTATACTGATGAGGATAAAGTTATTAGTCAAAATGTGGGTTTTACTGCTAATTTTACAAAATAAACTATGCTGTGATGTTATGAAAGAATGCTGGCATGAGTAATCAGTGATCTGGCAAAAGTAACATGAACACATGATCTACTGTCCATTTTGAATACTTTCCTAAATGAATATGAATAGTATATTCCAAAATGTAATGATTAAAATTTGACACTATTTTTTCTCATGTGTCATAGCATCAGCGGAAGCGAACCCGCTAACCTGGGACAACTGCTTGTAAAGCACTATTTGTAGTGGAATGTGATTCAAGCTACGAAATTTCAGCGCACTGCCATAGTGATGCTAAGAAAGAACTTTTTATAAATGGACAGAATTATGCTGTTAAATATATGAACATTATTATTTTTTTAGTTGGTTGGTACACTTGGAATAAATGTAGATTGTTAGAAATTTACTTGTTGGAAGATCATTTCTCACTAAAAACATAAATGCATGTTTGTTCTCTTTCCACTAAATAAAATTATATGTGATCATTTTTCAAAATAAATAATATAAGTTTACATGGAAGAAGATAATTTCTCACAAAAAACATATGCATATTTTCATACTTTTGTACCATTTCCAGTAATAAAGTTATAGGGCATTTCCCCCCAAATAAATCTTTAATTGTTTTTTATAGATAGACAACTTCCATATTTCTCCATTCTTTTTTATTTCATAAATAATTTCATATAAATAAAGATACAATAAAAGACAAATAACCCCCAAGATGCATTTCGTGCTGAACCAGCACTCATCAATTGAGCCAGGTCATTACCTCTCATATATATCTTTATTACATGAAGAATATTTATGTAGAGTAAATTGTCTCATTTTTATTTTCAAGCATCAATTTACTCCTCACCCAACTTTTACGTTATCAACTTTTTGATAAACACGTAATGATTATTACTAATTATTTATTAAACTAGATATTTTCTCTAGCACAGGTATGAACTTTAATTCATTAATTGATTGATTAAGTTTGTCAGAAGTCCCGTGCACAGATATGAACTTTAATTCATTAATTGATTGATTAAGTTTGTCAGAAGTCCCGTGCAGACATTATTTTCCAAAATCGCAAGATTTGATAGTTATTCCCAGACTAATACATATGTAAAATCTTACTATCAAACTAACACATAATAAATTATATTTTTATTGATCGTGTTAGAATGTGAACCATTTCCAAAACCTGTAAATATTTTTAGTTAAATTCATTTCAATATTTATAAAGTATAGGTATATCAGTTGTTAACTTTAATTCCATGTCCATAACTATGAATCAACATTTACATATCACTAGTCAACAATCACCTTTGACAGGAGTTTGCTATTAACTAAAAGGAGACCTTTGATTCCTCTTGGAGGCCTTAAAGGAACTGAGCAGGGCAAATTTCTAATGTCCACCCCATGCGTTCTTGTCATTGCAGTTGTTATTACTATGTAATTATTCATATAGTATACAAACATGATGGATTGCTCACTAACATGCATTAGACAGTGTGGTGAGTTTATTGGCTTTTTACTTCTGAGTTTAAAATCAAGAAACACCATGGTCTTCCTTCTCAGTTGCCTGATAAGACAGAATGAATGTATTTGTAAATGATAAATATTTTTCCAATAGATATATATACAATCATGACAGACAAAAATAAATCATGGCCCTTATTCCTAGGAAGCTGTAAATTCACCAACCAAGGTAATAGTTAGTGGTCGAAGGCAGAGGGTGCTAAGAATTGCCTGATTGTGGACATAGGCTGCCATTTGATGATGACTTTTTATTTAGATACTTACAACTGCAGATCATTTTCAAGTGAATAAAGATTGCAAGAATTAGAAGAAGAATTGTCTTATATTAAATGAAACATTATTGGACTTTGTGAAGTTAGAAGAAAAGGTGAAGAGGCAATTGATTCAAAAAATGGACATGTACTCTATTATAAACGCACAAATATTGGAAATACAAATGGAATAGGATTCATTATAAATAAAAAGTGGAAGAACAACATTGTGAAGATTGATGGTGTATCAGACAGAGTGGCAAGATTAGTTATACAACTTAATAGCAGATACCAAATGCAGATAATTCAGGATTATGCCCCAACAAGTTCTCATAGTGATGAAAGGCTTTAGATCAAAGTAAACAACATTTTAAAAATTATTATAGGAAACATTAATGCTAGAATTGTTAAACAAGTGAAAGATGAAAATGCTGTAGGTAATTTTGGTTGTGGTAATAGAAATGAGAGAGGACATAGACTTGTGGAGTTTGCAGAAAAAGAAAAACTTTATATTATGAGTCTGTTTTTGAGAAAAATGTTAAAAGGAAATAGACATGGAAGCATTCAAATGAAGGTACAGCAGAATTAAATTATATTTTGACTAACAGAATATACATATTTCAAGATTGTAATGTGCGTAATAAATTTAACACAGGAAGTGATCATCGATTAATAAGATGTCAGATGTGTGTTAATGCAGTATTAATATTAATATTTAAAAAATGTGATAAAGAAGATATTAGAAATTACAGACCTATCTACCTTTTATCAGTTTTATACAAAATTTTTACCATGATAATTTACTAAAATGCATGAACACACAAAGCTGAATACAATTTATTTACAAGATGGCTATGAATATGAGGACCCTGGTTCTTGAAAGTACTTAGCCACGTATGTAGATACAGATATTTAGTTTGTGTATATTTGTTTTAATATTTCTTTGTATTCAGCTTTGTGTGTTCATGCGTTTTAGTGCATTTTAAATTTTATACTTTGAATAACCAGACAAAAAGTTTAAACTTTTTGCTCATACCAAGATAATTGCGACTCATCTACAGAGAACATTGCATTTCCACCAACGAAGAGAACAAGCTGGATTTAAAAGTGGTTTTAGTACAGTAGATCATATCCAAATATTGAGAAAAGTTATAGAAAGGAAAAATGAATATGAGTTGCTACTATGCTTTGGATTTGTAGATTACGAAAAGGCATTTGATTTTATAAACATTTCTTCAGTGATTAAAGCATTAGATCATCAAAGTATATATCCAAGATATGGTCATATTTTCAAGAATATTTAAGAAAATGCAACAGCAACAATTAGATTACATAATGATACTGGGAAAGTCAACATTGAGAAGAGTGTAAGACAGGGTGACTCCATATCTCCAAAACTTTTTACAGCAGTGTTGCAAGAAGTATTTTGTGGATTAAAATGGGAAGCCAAAAGAGTGAAAGTAAATGGAGTTTATTTAAGTCATTTAGATTTTACAGATGATGTGGTTGTTTTTTGCAAATAATGCTTTAGAGCTGCAGGAAATGTTACTGGAGTTTTAGATGAAAGTAGGAAAGTAGGACTAAAGATAAATGTTAAAGAGACTAAAGTAATGTTTAATAGATTTTCTCAAAATATGAGAATAAAGATTGATTATGATGAGCTAGAAGAAGTTAAGAGCTATATATACCTTGGTCAGATTATTGATACAGATGGGCACATAATGGATAAAATTAATCATAGAATTAAACTTGGTGGGAGTGCTTTTGATAGAAATAACTTGATACTAAAAGGAAGGTTTTTAATAAATGTGTTTTACCAAGTTTTTATTTATGGATCTGAGACTTGGACACTTAATAGAAAAACAATACAGAGACTTCAGACCACTCAAAGAAGTATGGAGAGATGCATATTGGGAGTAATAAGAAGATATCGAAAACACAATATATGGGTAAGAAAACAAACAGGTGTTATTGACCTCATTTAAAAAATTAAAAGACTGAAGTAGAGTTGGACTGGACATATTGCTAGAAGAGTTGATAATAAATGGACACTTGAAATCTTAAACAGAATTCTAAGAGATTGTAAAAGATCCAGAAAGAGACCACATGTGAGATGGATGGATGAAATAAGAAAGTGTGCAGGGTGATGTGGAGAAGAAGCTAAAGATCGGATAAGATGGATTAAACTTGGAGAGACATTCATCCAGCAGTGTATTGATAATGGTTGATGATGAGTCAACAATCAGGTTTTGTATGCTGACTCTATTAAATGATTTACAATCACATTTATTTTTGGTTAACCAAAAACGTAATCCAATTCTATCATACTTCCATTATACTTCTATTTGGATATTTCCATGTCTATTTTTTTTTAATTCCACAAATCTACATCTTTCCTCATTTCTTTCTTCATATCCAGATTTAGTTATATTTTAGTTTTTTCAATTGTTTAGCAATTCTACCATTACAATTCTTTATGACAATTTAAAGTGAGATTTATTTTCAAAAGTGTTCTGAAGACCAGTAATCCATCATAATGAAAAATTAAGACGTAAACTTGAATTATCTGCATTTAACATCACTAATCAAATTGCACAATTAGTCCTGCTAATCTATCCAATAAGCCATTGATTTCTAAAGAATTCAAGAATGATTTAATGCTAAATAATTCTTTCAGTTTTTGTATTATTTCTTTATTTAAATATGATCTCCAGTTGTATGTAGCAAATAAATAATGTACATTAAGTGGCAGCTTAAGTCCACAACGATTTGTTTCACAATGCACCTGTTTACTTCGCTCTTGGAAATAAGAAGTACAATTTACTATTATCTACCATAAGTATATATATATACGTGTATATGTGTGTTAAACTACATACCATGTGTAACTGACAGTTTAGAAATTGTCAGACATCTGAGAAGAAAGATAATACCAAGTTTTTGGCCTTGAGAGGAAAAAGCTAGTAAAGTTGCTTCATTGATTTATATGTATTAATAATAATTACAAGATTAGTAATGTATTGAGTGAATATTTAAAATGTGACCTGGTTTGTTTCTTTAAGTTGCCAAAAAAAAAAAAAAGTGTTTAACAAACTCCTTTTTTTTATATAATATTATAAGACTTGTATTGGCTATTTGTAGGGTATTCTATCATCATTTCCAACTATTGTCCATATATAATCTAATTTCTTTGCTCCATAATTCTTTTACATCACTCGATAAATTTTCTTATTTCCTCTATTTATCATATATGTGGTCTTTTTCTAGGCTTTATACAATCTTTAAGATCCAATTTAAAGTTAACAATTGTTCTCTTTTCTAATGATGTGTCCAAATTAAGTTTCATTTCAGGGTATGAAGTGGTTCAATTATGTCAATAATCTTTATTTGATTTCTCATCCATATATTTTACTTTTGTATATCTTTTTATATTTCTACTATATGTCTTGAATTCAGTCTCTGTATTGCTCTTAAATATCCAAATCTCAGGTCCATAAATAAGTACTGATAAAAGATTTTCATTTTTAAATACATAGGCATATCTATTTTTAATATAACGTTTTTTTTTAAATAAAAGTACTCTATGTTTAATTTTAAAATTATTTCCTTCATTATGTTTCGATTGATTTAATTTTCTGATAAGATTATTTATAGTTCGTTATAAATTAAGGATACTTTTAATTCATCAATCTTTTGTTTTTTCTTTGAAAAACTATTGAACATTTTTTATAGACTTTTTAGCTTTTATATTTAATCCTTCTCTTTCGCTTTTATCTGATAGCTCTTATTTGCAAAAACAATGACATCATCTGCATACTGTAGTCAACGTACACAATCTCTATTTATTCTCATTTCCTTAGTTTCTTATTTTAATCCACAAAATACTTCCTGTAAAACTATGATAAAAAGTTTGGAGAAATAAAATAACTTTGTTGTATATTCTCAGCATTATTAATCTTCTTATTATCACCATGTAATCTAATCTCTGCTGTTGCATTTTTTATATTTTTTTAGGATTTGACAATATCCTGGGTATAAATCATCCAAAGTTTTAATCACCATGGAAATGCTTGTGATCTATAATCCAATGTAAGGAGGCTTTTCACAATTAATTGCATTTTTTATAACTTCCATTTATATTTGGATGTGATCTTTAATTAATTTTAAATCATTTGTTCTTTTGGTTGTTTTCAGTCTGAAGATTTCTGTAGATGAATTATAAGATTTTGTATAGAATTGATAGGTCTATAGTCCCTAATATTTTCTTCACCTTCCTTAAATGCCATTATTACTAATTGCAATCTTTTAATCATACTGTATAAGTTTAACATTTAGGCATTTGACATATAGTTTTGCCGATAATCATTCTGTTTCATTACTTGCCTTTTTTATTAATAATTCTCATATTTTACAAAGCTTTTCTATTGTTCATAAAATTACTTGCGTATTTTATCTTCTCATTTTAGAAATGTTCTCGTAACTGCGGAATGGTTTTGTTTTCTTGTTCTTTAATATTGCATAATAAAATTCTTCCATATTTTTTTATAAGGCTATTCCTCTTTCAATGCTATCTTATTGTTGAACATTTTTTCTTTCAATTTAAGATTCTATATATTATATTTTTTTATAATTTTTTTATTTTATACCTTTATCATAATTATACTTACAAATATTGTCATTATTTTTTTTAAAATACCATTTTTTAGAATTTCAAATATTTAGTTCTTCTAACAAATATCTTCTTATATATTTTATATCCAGTTTTTTTGATGGACTTAAAAGTTTAACAGTGAATTGCTGCTTTTTTTCTTTTTTTATATATATATTAATGTTAGTTCTTTAGCAGAGTATTAGTTATCTTAAGACTAAAACATCACATGATCACTATTTTCTCTGTGTATCTTTCAAAGCAACCTTTATTGTTAAAGATTACATAAAAGTCTTCTGGGTCTAATTACCTGATGTGATTGCAAAGCATTAAATGTACAAAAAAACCAAACATTTATTAATCTTGTTTACAAAAGGGCACACTCCAGACAACAATTGCATTCACAAAAGGCTTACTATAATCTTGTCCAATATGTATCTGTACGTGGGTCTACATGGCCCAACCACCAAGAAGTTATCTATAGCTCAATGATGCCACCCTCTGGGGCCCAAAGTGAAGACTCAAGCTTCAGTTGAATAGGTGGACAAGTCCAGCATTGTGCCAACCACCACAACAGGCAATGAGGTCCAAGGCCAAGTCCACAAAGACAACAAACCCTTGACCCACAGCTGACCCATGCAAAGACCATTCTGGGTAACTCTGTCTCCCAATTTAACAGTCCAAATGCGCAGGGACCAAATTCCGTCTACCTGCACAAAATTGGAAAGCCAACATGGGAAAACATAATAATGAGTACAGATCTACACTGTCCAAAAACATCCCATCAAGAAGGCACAGCAGCCCATCAAAAAGGAAAACAGCACAGAAACTTTGACCAGGTACCCTCCCAGCAGGTTTTCAGATAGCAGCAACAATTGTCAACAGCCTGCACCATAGACCAGACCCCTAGAGACGGCCTCCAGCCACCCTTGAGGGAGAAATGAGGGGTGCAGACTCACATCTGCAAAATATTACATCAAAACTCCATCAATGTTACAAAGATTGGTGGTGTTTCAAAGCAGATCAACTGCCTTACAAGTGCTTTAAGTCTAAAGTTAACTCTTGAAACCTAATAATAGTGAGTGCAAATCAACACTGACCTAACAAATAATCCATCAGGGGGTGTAGTAGCCCCTCAGGATGATGTCCAAGTGAAGGTACTGACTTTCATCTGCTTGGCAGGTATTTCTGGGCTAGACAATGATCGCCAATTGCCCCCACAAATGAACAAAGTCCCGCATGACCATCATCACCCCACCTGAGGAAAAAAGGGGGAGTGCTAACTCATATCCACCAATACAAATTTGATTCATTGTAGTCTTGAAATCAAACCAGATTTATATGCACACCACAAGAACAAATCATTTGTCCATATCATCTTGCACACTGAGGTCAATGGAGTGGAAAATCTGCTTTTAATCATTATCAACCTCTTGTGTAAGCAAATGTCCATGATACCTGTTCAACCCACCAACTATAAAGTTCTTCAGGATTCACAATCATTCTTATTTGTTGATACTAATTGGATTCTGCTTCCTTTGATTGAATTTTGCTCAGTAATCAAGGATTCATTTGGATAATTCGAAAGTTTGTTGCTAAACTTTGGAATGTTCTCAATAATTATTGCTTGAAAGAGGATGAATAATATTGCAGCCTCAATGTCTCTGTTTAGGTCTAAAATATTATTTGTACTAATTTGTCTTTAAATCATTATTTTTTTGCTCATGAATCACTTCGTTGTAATTCTGTGCTGATTTGGAATTTTTTTTTTTTTTTTGAGGCCCCCAATCCACCAGAAATAGGCTAATAATTTCTGTTCTGATCATCAGAGAAACCTTATTTTTGTGCAGGGAGATAGCTTAAGTCATAATCTATAATGTTCAGTTCTAAAATTGAGATTGAATTAACATTTAAATTAATTTTCTGATGTGCACTGTTTAGCCGCATTTGGCAACTTCCAGTTCGACACCACAATATCATATCTTTTTTTCTATGAACAATTTAACAATGGGATTTCTTTTTTCTTATGATTAATTTTTGTATCTATAATAATCCCTAGGCCATTTTTTGTCTTCCCTGACTGGTTTGTAGTCATAGAAACTTGTTTCACATTTCTAATATCTGATGCAATGAGGAAATTCTTAAAACCATCTTTGTTAACATTTTATTTTCCATGTTTTTTTTATGAGCTTTAATGTCCAAATGATTTCTCGGTTTATTCTAACAAAAACTTTGAATTTCTAGTGTCTCTATTCTTTTAGAATTATTTGGCTTGATTTAAAATTATTTTCCAAGGTTTTATGTTTTTTTAATGAATCCTAGAATTATTTAACTTAATTTTTGCTTATTTCTTATGTCAGACATTTGCATAACTGGACCTATAGATACTCTCAATTATTTTTGAGTGAAAACTGTTTTAAAATTTCTTATAAAGATGAAAAAACAATAAAATAGGTATTTACTTACATCTTGGTAAACTTTTCTTTGATGAATCCAAAAGTGAATTATGATTTTTGTCAATAAAACAGGGAGCCTGTAACAGTGAAAACTGGAGTCTCATCTAGTGCCTACTCATCCAATATCCCCAGACCAGTGAGAAACTGGTTTGGGTATGTTGGATGAGTAGGCACTAGATAGGGATTTTATGTATAAACCTACTTGCATTTATTTATTACTAAGGCTTGCATGTGGTGGCATTACTATATGGAGAGTTTGCCTTCTTATTGGGCTCATTTACATGTAGTCTCCATTGAAGTCTGTTCATACTTTTAAAGATTTGCAAGCTATTGCTTAAATTCATTAGAATATTTCTTAAGGCTGGAGGTATTGATTGATAAGATTGTATTTCTTATTAACTTTTGTTTATTTTGTTTTGCATTAACAAATATCTTTTGGTTGTTTTCAGTCTGAAGATGAATTATAAGATTTTGTATAGAATTGATAGGTCTATAGTCTTTAATATTTTCTTCATTGTCCTTAAATGCCATTATTACTGTATAGTTTTAGCTTTTAGGTATTTGATATATAATCATTCTATTTCTTTACTTGTCCTTTTTTTATTAATAATTTTCATATTTTACGAAGCTTTTCTATTGTTCATAAAATTACTTGCATTCATTTTAGAAATGTTCTCATAGCTGCAGAATGGTTTTGTTTTCTTGTTCTCTAATATTGCATAATAAAATTCTTCCATATCTTTTTATAAGGCTATTCCTCTTTCAATGCTATCTTATTGTTTAAACATTTTTTCTTTCAATACAAGATTCTATTTATATTCTTTTATAATTTTTTATTATTTTTTCCTTTATCATAATTAAAACAAAAATGTGACATCAGCAAAACTGGCCTGAATAATTTAACTGTTTTACAAAAGTAAGATGTAATAACACTCATATTTGACATTTTAGGTGGCACAATGGTCCTGTTATTGTTACTTCTCTATGTTGTTTTATCTTAAAAACAAACTTTATTAGTTTTTAAGATAAAACAACATAGAAAAGCTTCCATTTTTAATGTATTAATTTAAAAAAAATTCCAGAGATATCAACAGCATATGGATCTTTACAGACCTTTGTCTGTTATTGACAGCACATTCTATTGGTTTGCCAAAGCTATGAAGATGGCAATTTGTGATTGGCTGATGCTTTAGATTCATTTCCCCTATGGATTAAATGCCACAAAAATGTGATTATCAGTCATTGTTAATGACTATGATATAATATTTTTGTAACAGATTTATTACTAAACCAAAAACTACACCACTAGGGGGCGTTTGTCTTTGAAAACATTTTATTTTTAAAAAGACAGCTCTTAGAAAGTATATAAAGTACTTTACAAAGACTGGAAATTACCATAGAAAAGTCATTAGAGATTAAAAAGAAAATCATTTTTATAAAAACTGTAAGTGAAATATTTTAATAACTATTAATAATTTATTAACTTTTAGAATTTATTTTGTTTGTTTGATAATAACTAATTCTAAATATATAATTTTTTAATAACATAAAATTCTAATGTCTAGTATTGTGTTGTTTTAACTTTTTTGAATAGATATCGTGAAGCCAATAAGGATGTTTTCCTTTGTTATCAGTAAGACTTTCAGTTAGATATTTATTTCACAATTTTAAAATATTAATTTTTTATGTTTTAGAATTTTAATTATTAGAAAGCTTAAATATTTATATCATAGCCTATAAATAAAGGTTGTAATATACGTAAAAAAGATTTAATTGCACAAAAAAAATCAAACATGGTATCATAGTAAAAATAGTCATTGCTAGAGTCTATTCAAAAATTTGGGAGTTGGTTGACACTGAAAGAATTAAATAATTTTTATTATGAGGCATATTTGAATTTTTTTTATATTTTTTCCATATGTCATAGCATCGGCCAAGAGGTGAACCCGCAACAACCGTCTGCAACCAACTGCTTGCTTGCAAGGCGGCTGCACTGACCTCTCAGCTAACAACGCTTGATGTTTAGAATATAAAAAATCAGTAATTTGATTATAATTTAAATTAATTGTTAAAATATTCTATGTCTGTATTAAATTGGTGTTGAATTTGTTAGCCAATTTATTAATTTAAAGAGACAACATAACCAACCAACTACAAGTCAGGATAGACTAAATTCAATTTTCTTTTCTCTAACATAAACTTAAGTACAATCTTGTCACTGCCAAATGAACTAAAATTATACAAACAGAGCAAAACTCTCCATACAGTATTGCCACCTGTGCTAAACAGAGTAATCAATGGATGCCAGAAGGCTTGTGCATAAAATCCCTATCTAATGCCTACTCATCCAATATCCCCAGACTAGTTTCTGTCTTGTGGCCTTCGTCAGTGAGGAGCTTTGGATCTGAGAGCACTGCATCTATGCAGTGCTCTCAGATCCAAAGCTCCTCACTGACGAAGGCCACAAGCCAGAAACTAGTCTGGGGATTATAGATGAGTAGGCATTAGATAGGGATTTTATGCACAAGCCTTCTGGCATCCATTGATTACTCTGTTTAGCACAGGTGGCAATACCGTATGGAGAGTTTTGCTCTGTTTATCAACAATTAATGTGCTAGTATAGGAAATGTGATCATGTGATGCTTAATGGTTTAAAATTATACAGCAGTGAATTTAACTAACTACCAGAAAATCAACTTAAACAGTTTTCTCAAAATTATGTTTAACCCCCAAATCACATCTACATGTTTAACAATGATGAGAATCAAATTAAGGGAATTTGGAACTGAGAAAAAATTATCCAAATTCATCATTATGGAACAGTTTTGATAAATAGGTTTGATATTTTTTGTAAATTAAAAATAATTGATATCAATCCATATACAAAATTTTACTATATTAAATTTAAATTATGAAATTACAGAGGTCACAATCTAGTCTCAGTAATATATATCTAGGGAGAATATTTATTATTCACCCGTAACATGTATGACAATAATATTGGCATCAACAACTTTCCATCATCAGAGTTTCAATGAGATGGATGTCTAAAGAGCTGGAGGGTAGAGAAGATTGAAATCTTTCCATTAAAGTTTGAAGATTTACTAACTTAATATAAACTGGGCACTGATTATATATGGGTGTGGGAAATTATGATGTGGATTAGTTGATGAGTGCTAGCTTGGCATAATGGAGGTCGTTTATCTTTTTCACATGTATGTGGTCATTCGTATCAGTTGCATAAGATGGAGTGGATAAATGTAAGGAGCTTGAAATTCTGAGTTCAAATATCTTCTAATATAATCACATATCCATATGTACTACTGTTGACAAAGTGAAAGTTCACATATCTAAGATCAGAACTTTTTTTTTTCATTATAAGTAATCCCGGTATTTCATTATTGATATGAGATTTGTTTTTCTTTATTTCAATTTTTCTTTTTGATATTTTTCTGATTTTAAATTTTTTAGTGCAAATCCATGCACATTTTTGAATTTAAGATATTTTTTTTCATTGTAAGTTTTTGAAGCATATTTTATATACCGGAATCTTATTTTGATATTGGATATATGTTTTAATGTCTTCGAAAACATCCTCTATCTCGTCAATAACATGCATAAAAATATCGGTATTTTAGTATTATTTAACTGATAACATATTACACCTTCCGGTAGATGTTGTTGATGAAAACATGACAATGTTTTCATGGCAACCGAGACACTGGCATGATTAATTCATGGGAGAGCCAATTTTTGGATTTTTTTGACCTGCGAGATTAAAAAATCAGAGAGAGCTTTGGGAAATTTTGACATTTGTATGTCTTTTGTGATTTTGCTTCACACTGATTTTTTCGTTCTGTCATATTTCCATTTTTGCTACAAATGGCTGAAACTATCGATCTTACATTGTGGAATTTGCCGAGTACCGAAGAAGAAGCTATTATTTTCTTTCAAGACCATGGACTTCTCCCCAAAAGGAAACTATGGCATAACGGCCATGAAATGAAAAAATATATATAATCATTTTTATAAAATGTTTTGCTTCCCACTGAGCGTATGTGATATTTAATGGAAATATTTTAAAATCATTTTGATTCTTGTTTATAATTCAATTTTCATTGCATCATTTAGAACACAGTGTAATTTTTTACATCAAGTCTACATCTTCTCTCACACATTAAAATTTGATAGTTTCTAATTTCTTTTGTTTTTATTGTTTTTTTCCAGAAAACATAAGGACAGTATTGTTTTTTTTTATTATCAGTAACTAATTATACTTCCTCTGTTCTTAATTATTCATTAGTTATATTGTGGTTCTATAATGCTGAAAGATAGAGATATTACCCTGTCAGGTCATTTGATGTTAATATATTTGTCACACTTTTTACCAAAAGATATGGGATCATATAAACATGATTTTGAAGTTTATAGTTCAACAAATAGTTGGGTGGGATGTTTGAAATTTTTCAGCCGCTAATTTAAATGGCAGACGACAAGCAATTATCACCGAATGATTGTAGGACTAATTAGTTTATTACTTTCTCCAAGAAGACCAATTAGTCAGAGAGTAGTTTTTAAAACTGATTGCAGTGCTAAACATCGTCTGTAGATTTACTGAATATTTGTATAGTTTGTATAATATTATATCACATCATATATAAAAATGTTAACAGATAGAGAGCTTATTTCTGCGCATGTACTTAAGAAATGGAAAAATTACATAAAAAACATATTACAGACACATAATTATGAGGGATGGAAAAAGAGATTAGATATCTTATGTAGAAAAAAAAAAGTGAATTTTGATGATGAATACAGTTAGAAAATAGTTTTGAGTTACATAAAAATAAAAAGGAATTTGAACCCAGACTTTCAAGCTCTGTCAGTCATCCACTCCATCTTATACAACTGATACACATGCCCAAAAGATAAATAGTCTCTAATATGTATATTTCATGCTGGGCCAGCACTCATTAGTTGATTCAGATCATCATCTCCCACACACACATATATAATCAATGCTCGGATTATATTAAGATAACAAATTTTCAAATTTTAATGGACAGGCTTCAATCTCCTCCAATCTTCAACTGTTCAGCCTTCTGAGCACTGATTATATATATGCATGGGGGAAGATAATCCACAACAACTAATTAAGTTCTGGTTCAGCATGAACTATGTATAAGATGACTGAAAGCAGCTTGAAAACCTGGGTTCAAATCCCCTCTAATTACATATAGCTTAAGTATATATACTATACATGTATTTAAAATATAAAAATTAAAAGAGTATACAGTATAAGGAAAAAAAATCGATTATTGTTTATTGCATAGAAGTTTTAGATTTCAGAAAAGGAAGAAAGACAAAATAAAGATTTGAATTGTAGTTGTAGTTTATATGGAGATAGAGGGTAGACAAGTGAACACTTACTTTGGAGTACAGAATATTGAAAAAAGATCATAGTAGATTTCATAAAGAATATCCAACAAGTTAAAAATTAAAACAAGCAAAATTCTCTATACAGTAGTGCCACTCAGTGCAAGCCAGAGTAATCAATGAATGTCAGAATGCTTGCGCATAAAATCCCTGTCTAGTGCCTACTCATCCAATATCTTCAGACTAGTTTCTAGCTTGTGGCTTTCATCAGTAAGGAGCCTTGAATCTGAGAGCACTGCACCTAGATCTTAGGATCTAATGCAACCCTCCAGCAGCCACTTTTTATGTCTACTTAACTACAAGACTATGAGAAAATTGAAAACCCAAAAATATTTTCAATCCAATCTCATTAGCTTATATAGTCATATAGATCTGAACTCAGTTCAGTACCCATACACTTTGGTATCTTTGGTTCTTTAATAACCATAGCCACCACTATCTTATTAGGCAGGACCTGTTTTAATAACAGTTATGAGCAAGCATAAGAAATGGTGATCATGTAATGTTTAGTGGTTTTCAAATTAAAAGTTCTTGAAGGAGTTAAAGAGATAGAGTTTTTATGGTTTTTTTTTGTTTAGGTTTCTTAATGAAAAAGGAGAAATAAAAATAGCATAGGTATTAATGAAACAGCATACGTTAAGATGATATAGCAGATGAAAAAAGAATTGAATTAGGGATGTTATAACTATTTGGTAATGGGGATTTACTATGGTATATAATAGTTTCAGAATAAAGAAATATTTAATTTTGATAATAGGATTTCTGGATATATGATCTATACATAAAAACTTTTGACTTCATCCAAATAATTATTTTATATCATTGAATAATATTCAAAAAGAATTATGTTGAAAATAATAATAAAAAAATTCTTTTTATTTTAAACATTCAAATACAGTATATAAAATAATTTCCCAATACAGATGTATTGTTTAAAATTAATACAAATTTACGAAAATATATTTTTCAAAAAATAAAATGGTTAAAACTGGTTCAGCATTCTAATCAATATGCTCTGTTTTTATATTAACTTCACAATTAAAGTTTACCAATCTCATAAAATTATTATTTTTTTCTCATGTTACGATATTACGTAATCGGACCTTCCGCCCCCCCCCCCTTTTCTCTTATGAATTTTTAATTTTTTAATATTTGTTTCATAATATGACAATTCATTTTATGACTGCAAAATCATATATCACATGTTTATTGTGTGTGTGTTTGCGTGTGGGAATATATATAAACTATTACGGTAGCAAACAAAAAGTGCGGGTGGTCATTCAACTTATCGTTTGTAGTTATGATTGTATACAGCATATTGTTAAATTTATATATAATTTAATTGTATTTTTAAAAACTAAACTGGTTCAGTTCTTATTCATTTATAATATTAATTATATATCATATATAACATTATTTATCAAGATGAACATCATTTTAAATGAGCATATCTTATAATCTTTTGTAAACATACGCGAAGTACAGCTGTAGATGATTTTATCTATTTTTGTTACAAAGCTTACAATACAGTGCCACCTAGAGAAATTATTAAGAAATATAATTTATTCTGTTGTTTTGATTTTATTTGTTGCAGCAATACAATATTAGATTTAAAAAAAAAAAAAATTATAATCGAAATGAATTGTTAATATATTAATTTTATTATTTTTTTGCCATTATGATTTAAATATAAAAGAACTATATGTTCAATAATAGCCCTTTTGTTGGCGTTTTTATTTAAATAAAAGGCTTCTTTTTACTTCAAACACAAATTGATAAATGGATTTAAACCCCAAAATCTATTTTTTATATATTTGTTTTCTATTCTTTATTATAATAACAATCCATAAAACCTTTAATTCAACTATGTATTCAATATCTATTCACACTGCTAATTTAATTTTCACACTTTTCAAGATTTATATGTTGTATATGTCATCAATTTCATTCATTTGCGGGCTGGTGAAGATTATTAGTATTAAGCAGTAGGGTCACATGCTTATAATAACACTTGATCATTACTGAATATGATTTGTCAATTTATTCACCCCCTCCCATCCTTAATCTATTCTAGTATGTTGCATTTAGTGTACATTGTAAAACAAAGCATGAATCATGAGCCATTCAATTTTTTTTTGTAGTGAAATGCATATTTAGAAGTATATTCTTATTTTTCTCTTTTTACTTTCTTTGCATTTCTTCATATATATTCTTACAATAACCTCATCATATACACTTTAATGCAAAAAACTTTTTTTAATGATTCCTTTATTGTAGCTCTGATAAAGACTGCAGGACAGTTGAAATTGTCAGGAAAATAAAGAAATCATTAAAAAAAGTTTTTTTGCATTAAAGTGTATATGAAGGGGTTATTGTAAGCAAATGTATATTTATAAAATAATATTTGTAATTTAATTTATTTACAAATTAAATGCATCTTTTTTTTTCTTATTTTCTAAAAACTTTAATTATAGTCAAACAGTAATATTTGCTTGATGAGAAATATTTATGTATGCAAGGTAGGGACTGGTTTGTATTTAAGGTAGGGACTGGTTTGTATTTTCTTTTAATACCTTGAGGAAGGGTATAATCATAAACATATGACTAAAGATGTGGAAAAAATGTATGATTCCCAAAATGAACACTTTATGCTGAACCAGTATTCATCAGTTAGCCCAGATCACAATGTCTTGTGCATATCTTTATCATTGTTTGTTATATATATGTAACAAATTACTATAGTTTAATTGATGTGTCAAATTTATAGCACTCACAACTTTGGCACAAACCACTTAATGGAAGTATATTTTATCCACTTAATTAATAATATTTCTATAGTGTAACTTTCATTCAAGATAGGACCTCTTTTCTATCTGCTTTTAACACCTAGACTATATTCACTACTTAATTACATGCTATTTTCCCTCCGCTCAAATGTAAATAAATAAAATATTAAAATGCATACAGTTAATAAATTTTATAAAATGGTAGATATTAATTTAGAATGCTGTATGTTATCATGTTTATTAATACCATTTCTTTGGGTTAACTTGAAAACACGGATTTTGTTAGTAATAAAATACTTTCTGAATGTAAAGTTTTACAAAATTTAATAAAATATGTAAATCATCTTTTTTCAATGATAAAAAAACTGCAAAACATTCTTATTATTGCAGCAGATATCTTATAGTTTGAAGAGTTTAACCCAGTCTGAAATTAGTAATGGCAGGTAAGGATGCTATATAAATTCCAGAGCCAATACAAACTTAAAAACATCAAAACAACTAGAAAAGCTATTGTTTGCTGATAACAAAACTGCTATTAATGTTTCTTAGGGGGTAAATATTATTGACCAAAAAAAAAAAAGAATTTCAACCAGAGCAAGTTCAATGGTGACTTAACTCTGATAATTTGCTATTCATTTCATTTCAAAAAATGAAGTTACAAGATAGTAAGTTTTTTTATTATTTTTTGAGTGTTTGTGAATAAATAAAATACACCAAGTAAATATATATGTGAATGTGCTTCTTGTACTACTATTGATAATTACAAGAGTATTTTTTAAAATTTTGTTTATAGTAATCTTATTGAGAGTACCAAACTCCATACAGTAGTGCCACCAAGTGCAAGCCTTTGCAATCAATGGATGCTAGTGCCTACTCATCTAACATCTGCAGACTAGTTTCTAGCTTGTGGCTTTCATCCATGAGGAGCCTTGGATTTGAGAACACTGCATCTAGATGTTAGAATCCAATACAACCCTCCAGCAGTCACCTTTTAATCTATTTGGTTAACTATAAAGCTAGGAGCCAAGATGAAAACACCATAATGTTTCCAACCAAACTCAGGTTCACTTGTATAGTCATATAGATCTGAATTCAGTTCAGCATCAATATATTTTAGTGTCTTTGTTTTTTCAAAAACCAGTCACCATTAGCTTTATAGTTAACCAAAAGATAAAAGGTGGCTGCTGGAGGATTGTATTAAATCATAAGATCCAGGTGCAGTGCTCTCAAATCCAAGGCTTTTCACTGATGAAAGTCATAAGCTAAAAACTAGTCTGGAGATGTTGGATGAATAAGCACTAAATAGGGATTTTATGCACAAACTTTACTGCATCCATTGATTGCAAAAGCTTGCACTTGGTGGCACCACTGTATAAAGAGTTTGGTGCTCTTTTATTAATAACATGTATAAGCATATGAAATGGTGATCGTGTGATGTTTTGTTGATCTAATCTTAATGCATATTATATATAATAAACAAATATGCAGGATATATAGAGCAAAGGTTTAATAACATTAATTAAGCATGATGTGCTTAGCATGGTGTAAAAAAATCAGATATGTTCATGGCTAAAAATACCATATATATGCAGTTCAATAAGGAGTGCATATTGTATTGCAGTCAAAACGTATCAAAAATGGGAGTTATTATACATGATATATATTGCACATAATGGTGGCTTGGATCAAAATATAATGGAGTTCATGGCTCCATTATATTTCTTTGATACATATTATTTCCTTGTAAATTCCATTAATAGTGATTCACATTTATAATACTAAGCATTGGTACATATTTGTTTGTTAATGTTTATCCATTAAAAAAACATAACTTGTACACTTGCATAATGTTATACAGTGTATTCCAGTGAAAAGATTACTAGCCCACTCTCCAAGTTGCCTGCAATACCATTTCTAAATTCATATATCTTATGTAGTAACATAGTTCAGTTATTCTCCACAAATAGTTGAAGAAGCTAGTATGTCTGAATCATGAATTATGATGTAAAATGTAGAAGTATGTCTCATATATTTGGATCTTTAGTATTCTATCTGCAATCATGAATTGACAATGTCACTGATTGGTGGATTACATAGAGGCAAAACTCTTCATATAGTAGCACCACTCAGTGCAAGCTGGAGTAACTAATGGATGCAGGCTTGTGCATAAAATTCCTATCTAGTGCCTTTTGAATAGGCACTAGATAAGAATTTTATGCACAAACCTTTCTGCATCCATTGATTATTCTGGCTTGAACTTAATGGCGATAGAGAATTTTTCTTCTGTGTAGTTTGTTTAACCATAAAGTATTGTGATCATGTGATGTTTAGTGATTGGTGGATTCTTTGTTCTCATGCTATGGGAGTCAGCTGGTTTTTTTTATTTTGGAAAAGAAAATTACAATTTTCAGTAATTTATTTACACATTTGTGCAATCTATTGTAAAATATTTATTATAAAAATAAAAACTACATGATTTTAAAATGTTTGTTCTTATTAAGTCAAAATAAAATTGTAATTACAGTAAAGCAGAAATTGTGAAAGAGTTGTTGAAAAAATTTTCTTTCATAAATATGAATACTCTTTTTTTTTTCATATGCTAAGAAGCGAGCCCACAACAACTATCTGAAAGCAACTTTTTGCAAGGCAGCTGCACTGACCTCTTGGCTAATAATCTTTTTTAATGCAATTTTAAATTTTAAACCATAAATTCACTCCTTTATATACTGTCAGAAGCAACATTGCCACTTCGGCTTTTTGAAGAAAAATGAGAGAAGTTAGTAAATGTGATAATGGTGATTAACATCAGATTTTATAATATGCCTTTTTTAATTCCAGTCTCATTGACCAATGAGGAATGAATATTTGTTGTCATTGTTTGGTCCCTTCTCTTTTTGATTTACTGTAAGTAATGGTCAATGTGGGGTTATTGATAATCTATAGATTCTTTGTTTATATTTATAGATTACGATGCATCAAGGTGTGACTAATTTTATATGCTTATATTGATCATTTTTTATATTTTATTTGACTTACAAATAGCAGCAACATGTGAACATATGCAATTATTTGTTTAATAATCCATATGTGCCAAAAACTAACTGGATATTATCATATGTAAATCACATCATTGCAATGAATGATTGAATAAACTAATAGAATGCCAGCAATTTGTTGTCAAGGCAACCTTCACTTTTAGATAGTAAATGAAAATCTTGGTCCAAGATCTCACATAGATGGTGGGTAAAACCAATGAATGAATCATATTGAGAATAAATCTCCCTAGAACTTTTAAATGAACTTTAACAACAACAGGCAAAGATAATAACTACTTATGGTTTATTCTAATTAAACTATTGTAAAGGATTTTGTTTGAAAGATTATAATAATAATTATTTATTATTTTACCTTCAAACAATTTATCTTTGTCTGTTGATTGGATTTATTCAAAACTTCGAGGAGATTTATCGCAACTCTGTTACCTTCACTGCTTTCATTCATTGCCCATATATGGTCTTAGATTAAGATAAGTGATTCCACTTACTATTTTAAAATGTGAGTGTTGTCTCAACAACATATTGTTAATAATCTAAACAGGCAAAACTCACTATATATATTGCCACTCACAGCAAGCCAGAGAAAGCAATGGATGCCAGAAGGCTTGTGCATAAAATCGCCATCTAGTGTCTAGTCATCCAATATACCCAGACTAGTTTCTGACTTGTGGCTTTTGTCAGTAAAGAGCTTTGGATCTGAGAGGACTGCACCTACATCTTAGGATTTAATGGAACCCTCCAGCAGCCACCTTTTATCTCTACTTAACTATAAAACTATGACACTTAAATTGAAAACACCTTAATATTTTCAATCCAAGCTCATTAGCTTATATAGCCATATAGGTCTGAACTCAGTTCAGTACCTATACATTTTGGTGTCTTTGTTTTTTTAATAATCATAGCCACCACTATCCTATTAGGCAGGATTGGTTTTAAGCCAATAAACATCACATGATCACCATTTCTTGCTGTGAGTGGCATATATATATAGGGATTTTTGCCTGTTTTAATAACAGTTATAAGCAAGCATAAGAAATGGTGATCATGTGATGTTAATAATCTATTGGTTTATTTAAGCATTGGCTATAATGATTAACATTTGTTTATATAATAAAAGTTCTTAATTCCATTCTATTACAATCATCATCATCATCATTATCAACCATTATCAATCCACTGCAGGATGAAGGTCTCTCCAAGTTTAATCCATCTTCTCCGATCTTCAGCTTCTCTTCTCCACATCACCCCTGCACACTTTCTTATTTCATCCATCCATCTCACATGTGGTCTCTTTCTGGGTCTTTTACAATCTCTTGGAATCCAGTTTAAAATTTCAATTGTCCATCTATTATCATCTCTTCTAGCAATATGTCCAGCCCAACTCCACTTCAATCTTTTAATTTTTTCAATGAGGTCAGTAACACCCGTTTGTTCTCTTACCCATACATTGCATTTTCGATCTCTTCTTGTTACTCCCAACATACATCTCTCCATACTTCTTTGAGTGGTCTGAAGTCTCTGTATTGCTCTTCTATTAAGTGTCCAAGTCTCAGATCCATAAGTAAGAACTGGTAAAACACATTTATTAAAAACCTTCCTTTTCAAACACATAGGCATATTTCCTTTTAGTATCAAGTTATTTCTACCAAAAGCACTCCAACCAAGTTTAATTCTATGATTAATTTCTTCCATTATGTTTCCATCTGTATTAATAATCTGACCAAGATATTTGTAACTGTTAACTTCTTCTAATTCATCATAATCAATCTTTATTTTCATATTTTGAGCAAATCGATTAAACATTACTTTAGTCTTTTTAACATTTATCTTTAGTCCTACTTTCCTACTTTCATCTGATAATTCCTGCAACATATCCTGCAGCTCTGAAGCATTATTTGCAAAAACAACTACATCATCTGAGAAATCTAAATGACTTAAATAATCTCCATTTACTTTCACTCCTTTAGTTTCCCATTTTAATCCACAAAATACTTCTTGCAGCACTGCTGTAAAAAGTTTTGGAGATATGGAGTCACCTTGTCTTACACCTTTCTCAATGTTGACTTTCCCAGTATCATTATGTAATCTAATTGTTGCTGTTGCATTTTTATAAATATTCTTCAAAATATGACAATATCCTGGATCTATACCTTGATGATCCAATGCTTTAATCACTGAAGAAATGTTTATAGAATCAAATGCCTTTTCATAATCTACAAATCCAAAACATAATGACAACTCATATTCATTTGACCTTTCTATAACTTCTCTCAACACCTGGATATGATCTATTGTACTAAAACCACTTTTAAATCCAGCTTGTTCTCTTGGTTGGTGGAAATCCAATGTTCTCTGTAGACGAGTTGTAATTATCTTGGTAAAATTTTTATATAAAACTGATAAAAGGCTAATAGGTCTGTAATTTCTAATATCTTCTTTATCACCTTTTTTAAATATTAATATTATTACTGCATTCTTCCAATCATCCGGTACATCTTTATCATTTAGACATTTGGTATATAACTTTGCTAAAAATTTTTCTATTTCTTCTCCTGCTTCTTTTAATATATCAATTATAATTCCATCATTACCTGGAGCCTTTCCCTTCTTCATACATTTAATTGCGTGTCTCACTTCTTCATTTAAAATTCTGGGCAATTCGGAAGATGGAATAGATATAGGAGGTACTTGTTCTTTATTACTATATAATTCTTGATAAAAATCTTCTACCAATTTCATGATGTCATCTCTCTTTTTAGTAACAATTCCATCTTTTTTTCTTATTGCAGATATAAATTTCCTACCAATACCAAAATGTTGTTTTACATTCTTAAGACTTTTATTTTCTTCTACAGCTTTCCTTGCTAGTTCACAATTATACTTTCTTATATCATTCTCAACTCTTTTCCGCACCATTTTACAAAATTCGAGATATTCAATTCTTTTTAATGCATCATTTTTGTATATCTTCATATTCCTTCTTTTCTTCATAAATTCTCTAGTCTCAGTAGAAATTTTATTGGCCAATTGCTGCTTTTTTCTACCAGCTATCTTTGTTGCAGTTTTTAAAAGTGTATCAGTTATTTTCATATTAATTTCATTCAAATCTGAATTATGCTCAAAATCTACTAATACTTGAAACCGATTTCTAAATTCTAATTTAAATTCATTAGAATGTTTCTGAAGATTAGGAATATCAACTGTAAATATTGTTTTACTTAATAATTTTTGTCTATATATAAGAAAATATTTTTAATTCATTCTTAAGATAAAAAGTGTATTGTTACACAACTATTTAAAGTGTTATATGTTAAATATAATAGTCTGTAATATTTGTTTTTGAATAAATAAGAATTAACAATTTTATCTTAACACCACCCAGTAATTCAAGTATATGGTCAGCACAAAATGTGCCTTGGGGATCATAGATCTTTTTCATGTCTTTGGTCATATGTTTATGATTACTTCTATCCACAAAATGGTAAAAGCAGATAGAAACCAATCCCTACCTTACATGAGAGTTTTGTAGTGAAAATTATATTACAGAAATATTATTCATTATTAAGTATATGGTTTGATTGTAATATAAATGTAGTGTTTAGTATTTATCGAAGTAATATATATTGGAACAAATGTGAATGAATATCAACATTGTACACTTCTGTTTCTGTCAAAGTTAAAAATCTTTTACAATAAAGCCATCTCTGAAATAAATATGATTTAATATAAACATTAATTGTTGAAAAATTAAAGCGAGAACAATCACACAAGACCAGAATAGAAAGAACTAAGTGAATTTGGATTGGTTATAAATCAAAGATGAAATATCAGACAGAATGGCAAAATTAGTTATTCAATTTATTGAAAGATAGAAAATTTAGAAAATTCAGATTTTACATGACCAATGAGATATCACATGATCTTAGCTTATATGTTGCCTATTCATTAGCAAATTCTTTTATTCTATTTTTAGGCCATCAAGTGTAAGCTTTAATAATAATAAATACCGGTTGGAAGCGTTTAATAAATCTTTACCCAAATGCTGTCTTCACTGATGAAAGCCATAACCTAGGAACTAGTTTGCAGATATTTGGATAGGGTAGTACTGATCAGGTATCCATTCATTACTAGAATATGCATTAGAAGGCATAAAAATATTGTCAGTAGAAGAATTTGGTAATAAAATTCAGATTTAGATGCCAACAAATTCTCATTGTAATAAAGAAGAAATGATTATTATTTAGATAGAATACTTTTGATTAATATAAACACTGAAAATTTTGAAATTGTTAGATCGGAAGTCGAACTCCGATAATGTGCTATTACTTTAAATATTATAAATCTACATACATTCATATGTCAGTTAAAGTTGGTGTATTTATAGAAATGCACTCTAAACTTAAGTGATTCATTTAAGTTTTTTTTAAAACTTTTACTGACATGTGAGTGCACGTAGATTTATAATATTTAAAGTAATAGCATGTTATTGGAGTTCGACTTCCGATCTAATAATTGTTATAGGTAAATTTGTGTTATAATTGAAAGACAGTTAAAAGATATAAGTATTGTGAATAAATCAGCTTATGGAGACAGCAAATTTGAGGATATAGATTTGTAGAATTTGTGTAAAAAGAAAAACTATTTATGTTCAGTTTTCTTTCTCAGAAAGGTCTAAAATTGAAATTGACATGAAGTAATCAAATGAAAGTGCAGCGGTATCAGATTATATGTTGACTAACAGAAAAAATATATTCCAAGAGGGTAACATACTTAATACATTGTGTACAGAAAATGGTCTTTCATTAGCAAAATGTAAGAGAGATGGTGGTAAGAAATACAATATTAACAGTTGATACTTCAGTGAATTTGCATTAATATTTATAAGTCATTAAATAATATTACCAGACTTCAAAAATGGCTATGACATCAATGAGAGCAAATAAAGATCTCTAATATTCTACAAAATATTGCTGCATTGAAAGAATGAGGTATACAAAAAAAAAAGAAGCAATTAACCACAAGGTATTCAAATGAGGCAAGATTATCTATGGGGGAAGGAAAATAAAATATTTTAAAATGATCATGTATAAGAAGTGAATATCTGGAATTTTGTAAAATGATATAAAAAGAAAGAGATATATAGTATAAAAAGAAGGGAGTACAATTGTTAAAAGTCTAAGAAGACCTACAGAAAGGAATATGATATATAAAAAAAGAAGTATAATTGTTAAAATGCTAAGAAGACCTACAGAAAGGAATAAATGTTTCAAAAATATAAAAAATAATCTTGGCATTTGAAGAAAAACTGTTTTAGTAACAATAAGAAAAAAATAAAACTATTATTTTTAAAAAGGAATAAATATTATGAAGTGCCTGGAAGAATTCTGCAGAGAAATATTTAATAATAAAGAAAATGAAAACTAAGTAATCTTATAATTTCAACAACTTCCCTTTTAAATTTTAAGTATTGTGAATTAAGAAATCAAATATGCAAATAAATCTATGAGGAATAAAAATCTCCAGGAAATCACTGATTTATTATAGATATTCTTTCAAAAAGTAAGAACATGGACATCATTGATAAAGCTATATATTAGATGTTTAAATATCAGATGGTTGAATAAAAACAATAATATTGTTGTTTGTGTAAAAATTTGGAATACATTTTACTTGCAATTTCACTAGTTGGACTAAGTCCATCACCTAAAATTAAATGTTAAATATCTTTAGAGAAATTCGAACTTTATTTAAATTTTTTAAAATATATTCAACTATTAGTAATGTCTCATAGATTAATATACCACACAACATTTTGATGGTATTATTCTCCTTTCTTCAGTAATTTCTTGCCTGATTAAACACAGTATTAGTATGGAAATAAATCTTGAGATGTTTAGATTTGTGTATACTGAATTTAGGCTATTCTGTCAAACGATGTAGTTGATTAGAGATTTACCATAAGTTCAGCATTCTGGAATCTGAAGGTTTCTGGTTTAATTTCCATGTTAGCCAAATATCTGAGAAAGCAATAAGAATAATACTACTCAAAAATGATTGATACTAACCTATTATTGATGGTTTAATATATTTGAAATGTTAAAATAAAAGTGGAATTTTTCTAAAGTCTCTTAGCATTTAATTCTAGATACTGAAAGTAGTCCAACATATAAGAAATGATGTTGATATTTAACAAAAGTGAAAAGCTAGATATCAGAAATTACAGATCTGTCAATCTTTTACCATTTCTATTCCAAACAATATTGATTTCAAATTACTATCTAAAAAAATCTGATTTAAAATTGGTTATAAATCACATTCAAATACTTAGAATATGAGTTGCCATTTTGTTTTGTATATTATGAAAAGGTGCTTGATCCTATAAAACATTTTCACATCTACTGGAACAACAAGATATAGATTCAGTTTATTGTCAAATTTTAAAGCATATTTATCAAAAAACAATAGCAATGATTAGACTTCATGGTATGCCTTTAAGGATAACATTGATATAGGTGTTCAGCAAGTCTTTGAAAGTTTGTGATGATGGTGTTATAGTTGTAATTATATGTTGGATTATTTCCATTATCTAGAATTTGTTTAGAAAAATTTAAACTTTATTCTAATTTTTCAAATACATTTAGCTAATTAGTAATAACACACAGATTAATGTATAACATAATGTTCCAAGTGGTGGTCAACCTAGTGAGATATTCCATAATATTTGGAAACCAATTATTAAAATTGTCCTTAAGAAAAAAATGGAAAAATAAGAACTCTCACAGATAAACATAAAATTTCTATTAACTGTGGCTTTTGACAGAATAGCCTAGTTGGTTAAAGTGTCATCTTAAATGTAAGATTAATGAATTTAAACATTCTAGGTTCAATTCTCATACTACTAGTGTGCCTGATGGCGTACCCAAAGAACAGAGAAAAAAATCCCATTTGATGCATTGAGCTTTACATTAATGTGTGTTCTTACTAACAGATGAATGTATTTGAAAAGTTTAAATAAAGTTTGGGTGTACAGTATATTAATGTAATTTCATTAATCAAAAATATTTTACAATAAAAATATTTCGTGAATTAAAATCCAAAGCTAAAAACAAATCACTCAAGTCATCTAAATTTTGCTACAGGCTTCAGGAAATATTGCAAAGATTATCAAATGAAAAGCAGAAATCAGGACTAAAGATAAATGCTGAAAACAATATTCAATGGATTTCAAAAAATAAAAAAGAATAAAGATTGATATTAATGAATTAAATGTTAACTGTAAATAAATAATTTGATCGGATTATTAATACAGATGAAATATAATCTATGGAAATAAACTTGAATAACATAATTTAAAAAAACAAAAACAACTTTATGGATATGAGGTTTGAACACTTAATAGAAGCAGGTCAGAAACTTCAAATAACACAGTAAAATATAATAAAGTGTAGTAAAATTGAAAAATAAATAACATGAGTGAGACAAACAAACATGTACCATCAACATCCATGAAAAGATTCAAAGGACGGATCAGATATATTGCCAGAAGAAATAACAATAGGTAAACATTTGAAATCGTAATTGGATCTCAAGAGATTGTAAAAGATCTAGGTAAAATCCATGTGTGACATAAAAGAGAATTTGTCAGAATGATGTGAAGCAGAAAAGTTATGGATCTCGGAAATTGAATTAAAGTTGGGTAGACTTTCTGTAGTGATTTGTTAATGGCTAAATTTGATGATGATGATAAACTGAACGAAATACTGTTTTTTTTCCAAATCTATTTAATTACTAATAAAAAAGTCTTTTGAATCATAGCAGTTCATAACAGCCCCTAGCACAGAAGTTTAAAAATATATATTGTCTAAATTCATATTAGCATTTCATATTTTTTGATTTATTATGATAATATAGAAGAAATTGATTTATAACTACATAATAAATCTTAGGCTGCAGAAAGGAGTTTGCTATTAACTGAAAGGAGACCCTTTGATTCCTCTTGGAGGCCTTAAAGGAACCGAGCAGGGCAAATTCCTAATGTCCACTCCATACGTTCTTGTCGTTGCAGCTGTTATTACTATGTGATTATTCATATAGTATACGAACATGGATGGGCTGCTCACCAACACGCATTAGCCAGCATGGTGAGTTTATTGGCTTTTTACCTCTGAGTTTAAGATCAAGAAACACCGTGGTCTTTCTTCTCAGTGCCTGATAAGGCAGAATGAATGTTTGTGTAAATGATAAATATTTTTCCAATACATATATACAATTATGACAGACAAAAATAAAGCATGGCCCTTATTCCCAGGAGGCTGTAAAGTCACCAACCAAGGCAGCGGTTGGTGGCCGAAGGCGGAGGGTGCTAAGAATCCCCTGATTGCGGACCCAGGCTGCCATTTGATGACGACTTTTTATTTAGGTACTTACAACTGCAGATCACTTTCAAGTGAAGGAAGATTGCAAGAATTAGAAGAAGAACTGTCTTATATTAAATGGGACATTATTGGACTTTGTGAAGTTAGAAGAAAAGGAGAAGAAACAATTGATTTAAAAAGTGGACATATACTCTATTATAAAGGCACACATATTGGAAATACAAGTGGAGTAGGATTCATTATAAATAAAAAGTGGAAGAACAATATTGTGGAGATTGATGGTGTATCGGACAGAGTGGCAAGATTAGTTATACAACTTAATAGCAGATACCAAATGCAGATAATTCAGGTTTATGCCCCAACAAGTTCTCATAGTGATGAAGTAGTAGAAGATTTTTATATGGATGTACAAAAGGCTTTTGATCAGAGTAAACAACATTTTAAAATTGTTATGGGAGACTTTAATGCTAGAATTGGTAGACAAATGAAAGATGAAATTGCTGTAGGTAATTTTGGTTATGGTAATAGAAATGAGAGAGGACATAGACTTGTGGAGTTTGCAGAAAAAGAAAAACTTTATATTATGAATTCTTTTTTTGAGAAAAATGTTAAAAGGAAATGGACATGGAAGCATCCAAATGAAGGTACAGCAGAATTGGATTATATTTTGACTAACAGAAAATACATATTTCAAGATTGTAATGTTCTTAATAAATTTAACACAGGAAGTGATCATCGATTAGTAAGGTGTAAGTTACGTGTTAATGTAAAACTAGAGAGACAAAAATTATTAAGAAAAACAATATTTACAGTTGATATTCCTAATCTTCAGAAACATTCTAATGAATTTAAATTAGAACTTACAAATAGGTTTCAAGTGTTAGGAGATTTTGAACATGATTCAGATTTGAATGAAATTAATATGAAAATAACTGATACACTTTTAAAAACTGCAACAAACATAGCTGGTAGAAAAAAGCAGCAATTGACTAATAAAATTTCTACTGAGACTAGAGAATTTATGAAGAAAAGAAGGAATATGAAGATATACAAAAATGATGTATTAAAAAGAATTGAATATCTCGAATTTTGTAAAATGGTACGGAAAAGAGTTGAAAATGATATAAGAAAGTATAACTGTGAAATAGCAAGGAAAGCTGTAGAAGAAAATAAAAGTCTCAAAAATGTTAAACAACATTTTGGTATTGGTAGGAAATTTATATCTGCAATAAGAAAAAAAGATGGAATTATTACTAAAAAGAGAGATGACATCATGAAATTGGTAGAAGATTTTTATCAAGAATTATATAGTAATAAAGAACAAGTACCTCCTATATCTATTACATCTTCCGAATTGCCCAGAATTTTAAATGAAGAAGTGAGACATGCAATTAAGTGTATGAAGAAAGGAAAGGCTCCAGGAAATGATGGAATTATAATTGATATATTAAAAGAAGCAGGTGAAGAAATAGAAACAATTTTAGCAAAGTTATATACCAAATGTCTAAATGATAAAGATGTACCGGAAGATTGGAAGAATGCAGTAATAATATTAATATTTAAAAAAGGTGATAAAGAAGATATTAGAAATTACAGACCTATCAGCCTTTTATCAGTTTTATATAAAATTTTTACCAAGATAATTACAACTCGTCTACAGAGAACTTTGGATTTCCACCAACCAAGAGAACAAGCTGGATTTAAAAGTGGTTTTAGTACAATAGATCATATCCAGGTATTGAGAGAAGTCATAGAAAGGACAAATGAATATGAGTTGTCATTATGTTTTGGATTTGTAGATTATGAAAAGGCATTCGATTCTATACACATTTCTTCAGTGATTAAAGCATTGGATCATCAAGGTATAGATCCAGGATATTGTCATATTTTAAAGAATATTTATAAAAATGCAACAGCAACAATTAGATTACATAATGATACTGGAAAAATCAACATTGAGAAAGGTGTAAGACAAGGTGACTCCATATCTCCAAAACTCTTTACAGCAGTGCTGCAAGAAGTATTTTGTGGATTAAAATGGGAAACTAAAGGAGTGAAAGTAAATGGAGAGTATTTAAGTCATTTAGATTTCGCAGATGATGTAGTTGTTTTTGCAAATAATGCTTCAGAGCTGCAGGAAATGTTGCAGGAGTTAGCAGATGAAAGTAGAAAAGTAGGACTAAAGATAAATGTTAAAAAGACTAAAGTAATGTTTAATCGATTTGCTCAAAATATGAAAATAAAGATTGATTATGAAGAATTAGAAGAAGTTAACAGTTACAAATACCTTGGTCAGATTATTAATACAGATGGAAACATAATGGAGGAAATTAATCATAGAATTAAACTTGGTTGGAGTGCTTTTGGTAGAAATAACTTGATACTAAAAGGAAATATGCCTATGTGTTTGAAAAGGATGGTTTTTAACAAATGTGTTTTACCAGTTCTTACTTATGGATCTGAGACTTGGACACTTAATAGAAGAGCAATACAGAGACTTCAGACCACTCAAAGGAGTATGGAGAGATGTATGTTGGGAGTAACAAGAAGAGATCGAAAACGCAATGTATGGGTAAGACAACAAACAGGTGTTACTGACCTTATTGAAAAAATTAAAAGATTGAAATGGAGTTGGGCTGGACATATTGCTAGAAGAGATGATAATAGATGGACAATTGAAATTTTAAACTGGATTCCAAGAGATTGTAAAAGACCCAGAAAGAGACCACATGTGAGATGGATGGATGAAATAAGAAAATGTGCAGGGGTGTTGTGGAGAAGAGAAGCTAAAGATCGGAGAAAATGGATTAAACTTGGAGAGACCTTCATCCTGCAGTGGATTGATAATGGTTGATGATGATGATGATGATGAATAAATCTTAGTCCTAGAATTTTATTATTGAAATTATGCTTTTATTGTAATTTTAATTAGCGATTATAAATTTGGGCGAATAAGAAAAGAAGGTATTATTAATTTTTAGACAATACTAAACAAAGTAATCCGGTATCAAAACAATTTTTATTCTTAAAAAATCATTAAAAATATAACATTAATATCCATATTAATAATTTAAAAGTGGTTAAACGATTATAGAATATATATCTTAAAATAATTATTTATAAGTATTATTTTGAAATTTAAAAATATTTTTTAGTCGATAAAAAACGGAATTATGAGTTGTTGTTTTTTTCTATTTAGTTTATTTTATATTTTGCATTTAAGTCACTAGATGGCGAAATATAATTTTGTTTAATAAACAAAATTTAAAATTACATCACATCACATCAAACAAAATTTAAAAGATAAAACTTTTTAACAGAAAAGAAAAAATAGATGATAATGATTTATTAAAGTCAAAAAGAAAATAGTGAGCTTCAAATACCAGAGATGAATATATTATTTAGAAAAGATAGGAGAATAAATTATCGAAATAGGATTTTTTTTTCTGAGATGTCAATATATATATCAGATTGCAGTGAAATGGTTAGAGAGAGAATAAATGAAATTAAAAACCGGCACAAATAAAAGTTTTAGAAAGTAAACATATGGAGGATGTAAATGAACTGTTAACAATGAAAGAATGCTATGAAAACATAAATTGGAAGTGAAATGCGTACACGAAAAGAAATAGAGAAGAAGAATCAAAATTTAAAAATATCAAAAAATCATCAACAGAAGACTTACAAAAGAAATTAGAAAAGCAAAAATAAGAAGGTTTTTTTTAAAGCATATGAAAGTGAGGGGATTTTGAATGAATATATGATAAGATTGCAAGGAGAGAGGAATAAATCAAGAAGTAAAGAGTTTTTATTCAGCAAAGATTAGAGGAGGGGGCAGTTATATATGAGAGAGAAATGAGCTGGAATAATAATGGGAATGGTAAAAGGAATGGACATTGAAAGCAAACAAAATTTGATGAGGTTTACTCAGATTTGACAGAGCACTTGAAAGGTGGAGAATTAATAGAATAAACTAATTAAAATTAAAAATACAGTGCATTTGAATAATTATAAATCTGTGTTAGTGTTGAAGGGATTTATAATAAATCTTTTTTTTTAGATATACTTAAAATTTTTATTGTATTACCAATTTTTGAAACATATAGAAAAAGATGTCTGAAAAGGATAAATTACTCCCAAGATACATTTCATGCTTAATCAGCATTCTTCAGTCACTTTAGGTTCCAACTTCTTACATATCTTTACCATACAAGTAAAACTCTCTATACATATTGTCATGTGATGTTAATATCTTTATCATACTATCTGCATTTATCATTACCAAATTGTTAGTACATGTGTGAAGCTTCCTACAATCACATCTTTGACAATAAACTACACTAATGATTATTATTAATCATTGATAACTCTACATACTTTAGATAAATACAATAATGATTATTCATTAGCAAACTTTTTTAGTCTCTCTAACCTTATGCCATCTAGTGTAAATTTTACCAATCAATAGAAGTAGTTGGTAGTTCTGGTGGTGTCCTATCCAATATTCACAGACATCAGATGATGGATTGTTGATCATGTGATGTATTAATAACAATTACTAATCACTGATACCATGTATATCTGCTTAATTGAAAAATAGATATATTAATCTTTAACTAAGTTTAAAGTTTAAATCTAGGCTAGGAATAATAATATGATAAACTAATTTAATAAAGGATTAGTAATAACTATTGGTGTATTTATCTGAAGTGGATAATCTCAACATTTGTAAATCAAATTAAAATAAAAAATATACGTTTTTTACTCTGTTAAAGTTGTGTTTATATAACAAATAAGAGTATTGGAGGAGAAACGGAAAAGGGTTTAATTAACTATAGGAGATGACAATTACTTTAAGTCAGATAAAACAAATATTTTATAATTTGAATAGAAGCTTATTGTTAGTTATATATATATATAAAAGGCAAATAATAAGGGAATTTATAAAGAAGTTAAGTAATAATCTAAAAAATATGAATAAGATTGTGGCAAAAATTATAAAAATTATTTATAGCATCAATATGAGTAATCATCAGGGAGAATCTGTGAAGATGGAAAAGGTTTAAAATAAAACATTATTTTTTTAAATGTTATTTATAGGACTGGGAAAATGTAATACAATTGCTAAATGTGTTTTAGGCTCTTATGTGGCTTGACTGAGAGAGCCTATTTTTTCAAAAACATATTAATTCTTTCTAATATTTGCTTTTTAGCCAAAGATGGGAAATGTATGAATGTTCTATTACTGGGGTGGCCAACTTTTGTGTTCATAAGATCTACTTTTTATTTTTAAAATGTGTTGCGATCAACTTGTTATCATAGGTGATCGACTTGTTGTCATAGGTGTAGTCTAAGTGGAGGAAGTGTGAAATACATTATTTTTATATATCTACCTAGTAAAAAATAACAATTATTTAACGGGCCAAAAAACTCATGTCCGGGGGGAAATAAAGCAATATGAGTAATTATTAACAATATTTATTAATTCAAAATAGCTACATTAAATCAAGATTAAAAATATTTTCAATAATGATACGGCTTAGTGGATTTCATTTATCTAGAATTGAAAAAAAAGAAAAAAAGAATAAAAACAAAAATAACAAAAAAACTTGAAAATCTTGACTTAATTTGTTTCACTCGTTACCCGACAGCTCTTGCAGATTTGGCTTCTCGATCAACCAAAAATGGCTTTGTGATCGATCGGTAGATCACGATCGACTTGTTGGACACCCCTGTTCTATTAGATAGATGAGCAGAGTTTGAGAGAATGATGTTTAGTAAGAATATATCAAAATATAATAAATAAGAGTAATTACAAATAACTTAATTCTTTAGCTTAAACAATATATGACAAAATAAGCAGCTCTCCAGTACTAGCTCCATCTATTGTAAGTTTACATAATCAGTAATTAATTGACACCAGTGCACTTAAACCCATATACTCAATAACGTTTGTGATTCAAAGCAGAAAATTTATTTATCTAGCAAACCAACTTTAACACCATTTTACGATTCAAGCTAAAGGCCTGAAAATTAAAAAAAAAAACAGGTTTTGAACCCATGCCAAATTGGTTGAACAATTGTATGTATCTGATTCCAGATCAGTATTTGCATATTTTAGTATTCTCATAGCTTTACAAACTAGAGGCACTTCTATTTCTCTTGTCTAAGAATGTTACAAATCAATTCATTACTTTACATCGTATATAATTACTCAACATTACTACAGATGGCAGTAGAGTATGGAACTGTTTAAAATTGAATGAGAGTGGAAGTAAATGAAAGGTAGATGTTGGGAGATATGAATATAAAAGCTTTAGACGGATTCACTTATTTAGGATTGGGATAAGAAACAATATATAATTAAGACGTAACATTCGAAGTTATCCTTTTTCTTATCTTGTTCGTAATTAGTTGTCTAAAATGTTTCTAATGCTGGCTAAGGAGAAGTTTTATTCTATATCTTTATTTTACTAACAGTAGCTGAGTACTTTCAACCAGAAAAGCCAGATTTATAGCTGCTGGCTAAGGAAAAGATTTATTTTGTATCTTTATTTTACTGGCAGTAGCTGAGCCCGCTCTCCTACTGTCAATAAAGTAAAGATATTAAACCACTAAACTAGTTTGGGGATATTGGGTGAGTAAGCACTAGATAGGGAATTTTATGCACAAATCTTCCTGCATCCACTGACTACTCTGGCTTGCACTGAGTAGCGCTACTGTATGGAGAGTTTTGCCTCTGCGTAAACTAAGGTATGGAGATGTTTGTTATATCTATAAAGATTTTATATTTGAATAAAAGCGGAAGTAAGAAACCTTATAAAAAAAACTGAAAAAATCAAAGATATGAATTTGGAACAAATATGTAACCAGAGATAGTGGGTTAATTCAGAGAGATATATAACAATAGGCTTTTTATTACTATATTCATTTGACAGTGACATTTTTTTTTACATAGATGTCACTACTATACACTGTTTACATTTAGTTGAGAAAGTCATGTAATACAGTATTTTGTTTATTAACCTGCATATTCTTCATTGATTCATAGATTTAGTTATCTATGTTTCAAATAAATTTTATTTTTATAACAGTCTTAGCATCGCAAACTCATTTCTACAAAGTTCCCCCTCTCTTTCTGCATCTTTCTCCCCTTTTTCTTCCCTCTTTCCCTCCCTCCCTCTCTCCTCCTCTGTCTCTCTCCCCCTCTCGCTCTTTTTCCCCTTTCTCTCTCCCTCTCTCTCCCTTTCTCCCTACCTATCTCTCTTTCCCTTTCTCTCTTTATCTCCCTCTTTCCCTGTCTCTCTTTATTCTCTTCGTTCGCCCCTCTCTCTCCGTCTCCCTCCCTCTCTCTCAATCTCTCTTTTTGAGTTAAAATGGCCCTACTCATTTAGGAGTGATTGTTTATTGCAGTATGTTTTTTTTTTAGGCAAACTTTGTAAATATCAAATTCTGTATAAGAAACCAATCTCAATGACCCAAAGGACTTTTGTCAGTGGGTACTTGATGTCAGTACTAATGAATGTTATCATTTATCATTATTTAATTTCATCTAAACAATTTTTTTTCAAATCATGAAAAAACAAAGCATAATTTATTTTTTAACCCAAAACAAATTTCTTATCTACATAAAAGTATTAATTAAACTAAAAAAAATGTCAACACTATAATTAATTGCTCGTTTATCAAGTTAATGGCACTAATCTCATTAATGGCCTAGGAATAAATCTTTATAGTTAATATGCCCATGGGATTATGTTTTTTTTATCTAATTAAATATTTACAAAATTTCTACAGGCAAAAGAAAAGGTAATTAACAATTTACTATATATAAATAAATACACGCACATAACACTATCTTTTCACTTTAATGCACTTTTAATATTAGTTCTAAATGTTTTTAAATTCACTTATGTTGTATCTATATAATTATCAATCTAATTTTTTTTTTTTTGGCTTTTGGCTATCTATATGTCGATATATCTGTTTAATTAAAGGTAGACTATTTTTTACGTTCTAATTAGTATACTAAAAATCTTTTGTTGTCTACCAAGAATATGACATAATAACTAAACAAAGAATGTATATACTATTTCTTTTGACATATATACTTTTTAGACAATAAATTAAACAAACAATGTATATATATATATTTTTGACACATAAACTTTTTAGATAATAAATTATACACCCTAGCTTGTCATATTCATAATTTTATCAGATGCAAAAATAGAAATTAATAAAAAAAAAATTTACAGTATTTTTTTTTCATTTTACTTTATTTATTATGCAATTCATATACACTATATATATGCACACATGCATATATATGTATAAACCAAACACAATCACCATTTCTTATGCTTTTTTATAACTGTTATTAAAACAGGTAAAACTCTCCATACACTATTGCCATTCAGTGCAAGCCAGAGTAATCAATGGATGCCAGAAGGTTTGTGCATATTTATGGGGATAATGGATGAGTAGGCACTAGATGGGGATTTTATGCACAAGCCTTCTGGCATCCATTGATTACTCTGGCTTGCACTGAGTGTCAATACTGTATGGAGAGTTTTGCCTTTTTTAATAACATATATATGTATGTCATAAATGTTGTTGACTTCTCTATACAATATGTACGCACATCTATATATGTGTGTTTAAAACATCTCTAATATACCTCACTAGTCACAAATGTTAATATCTACAGCATGGCTTGGAACCAAATAGTACAGATTCAAAGAGACTTCTGTGTGTTTATATGTTTATATTATATTTAATATTTTTATGGTAATATGATGTAAATAAGTACACTACTCTTCACATTATACATATACTTGGAAAAAATCAAGGGAAAATTACAAGGAATACAAATACCAAACACCAATATTTACATACTCTGTATAGCCTACATGGATGATGTTACGGTTTTTCTAACTTCAAAGAAACAACTACATACACTCCAAAAAATAATAGAAGACTATACAACAAAATTTCATCTGAAAATAAATACTAATAAATCAGCTGTGTGGTCAATTTTTACTGGGAAAACCAACACACAAATATACCAAGGAAAACCGAATAAGTTTCTGGGTTTCCCATTTCATTTGGGGATGGGGCAGATGAGAAGAACAATACAAGACAAAATCTTAACACAAACAGAAAGAATCACAGACTCACTTGCTAAATCATACCTTTCTCTATACTCAAAGGTTGCTCTTTTCAACCAACTGATAATGACAAAAATCACATACTACCAACCAGTGATAAAGTTCACCAAAAAATTTATATCAACAGTAAACTCCATGTGCAATAAACTACTTTGGAATAAAAAGGTGGTAGCCATTTCAATGAGGCAATTAAGCCAATCCACAAAACTAAATGGTCTTGGACTACATACAATTTCAACTTTTTACACACAAAAAATAATAAACCTACTGATTACAACAATTACAAAGTTTCAAATATTCAAAAAATAATAGATATAATACCCACTGACCGACCACCTCCCAAAGACAACTATATAGCCACACTTTTAGACAGCATAAGAAATCAAAGGGACAAAATAACCCTGTCTAACCCAATTAAATACACATACTGGCACATACATAGCCTAATAGAGCAGACACAACAAGATATCAACAAAATGGTCCTTGAAATAAACAATGCACAGCTCCTAAAAAAATATAAAAATTGGTACCTGGAGCCTAAATTCTTTGATTTCATAGTCAAAGTAAATCTGAATGCCTTGCCTACATCACACTTCATCCATTTTAAAAGGTTCTTTACAAAAATAGACCCACTGTGCAGGTTGTGCCAAAGAGAAGACGAAACACAACATCATTTTCTAAACAATTGTCTGGGATTGGAAAAGGTAAGACAAATAATGATAAATAACTACCATCAGAAAACCACAACAATGGCAAAAATTCTCCAGGTATACAAAAAAATGCAATCCCAACAATAAGAGCAGCGACATTTAGCTTGTATGCTTATTGGTACACCAGATGTAAATTCAATTTCGACTACAATGCAAAACAAAACCTCAACACTTTCCACCACAAGTTAGAAAAAATAAAAGAAAGGGATAACATGCTAGCACCACCAGATATTTTTGCTGCAACTTGGTCACTATTTAAACTAAAATCAGCACTATAGTTGAAAATCAGTAAAAGAGATACAGAATAACACAGCTAAAAAAAAAAAGAACACAATACACCAAAACCAGCAGGACACACATGACAGGGTCCATCAACATAATGTATATATATAAAAAATTAGACAAGCTGAATTCAGGCAACTTTTGATGCCTTAAGAGTAGCAAAAACACAACATAAAGAACTCAAGAGAAAGCTTTTTCTCTCCTATATATCTGTGAACAAACTATGCCCAACAGATCGTTTAGACACAGGAACAGACTTATGCTTACTGTGTAAGCCCAATCTTACCGATGTAATCATTGTTTTTTAATCAATAAAGTATGCTTTGAAACATAAAGTATATTTTGGATTAAACCATGTATTATTTTGCTTAAATTCCTGACATTTCGAAAAATCATTCATCAGTGCCAAGGTTAAGATCTTAATGAAAAACTATTTGATCTTAAGTAATTCTTTGCAGAAATGTCATTATTATTTAAGATCTAACCATTCTCTATTAAGATCTTAACCTTAACAACAATGAATGATATTTTATCGAAACACTATCAAAACATCGGGAATTTATAAAATAATACATGGTTTCATTCAAAACATACTTTATGTACATATATGTTATACAGGGAACTTAACCTTATAATGAAAGTGATGGTACATTTACTAGCAACTCTTATATGCACACATAGATATATATCTCTGTAGTATACAACCAAATTATTTTAAAATTTAGTTTAACAAAGATTAATTGAAATTTGAATTTCAATTAAGTAAATTGAAATAAAATGGATATTGCTGATGATGATGAACCTATCTTATGGCCCTTATATGAAATTATCTCTGAGAGGATCTCCCTTAACAATAATTCATAACTATTTATTTGAATATACTAGGTTTGAATTCCACTAATCATAGTTTGGGGTGATACATTTCTTCTAAAAAAGAACACCTATGGATATACTTTTCTCCTGTAGAACCATATTTCTCAGTAGCAACCCTGCTTTACTTCAGCTCCAAACATGAACTCTCAGGATTGATGGAAGATGATGTACATGTTGAAGAGGAGATTATTGAGTGAAGAATAGCACAGACAACAAAATGATTTAAATAACAGTATTATTTATTTCAAATAATCTTGATTGATGTATGGAAATTTCTCATAAATATTATTATTCTATGAATAAAGTAACAAAGCGTAAACATAACAATATTTATATATGTGATCTGTCATTAAACATTGAATGTCTAGAAAATTTTAAATTTTATTTAAACTTTTCCAAATACAAGCAACAGTTAGTAATAAGACACAAGTTAGTAGACAACACAAGTTAGTATAATGCATGTTTCTACTAGTCATAGTTTCTGTTCTTCTTCAGGTATTTCTATATAATAAAACTTCAATGCAGTTTATAAGATTATGGAGGTGTCTTACTTTTACCATGGATTTCTTAAATACTTCAGTAAGCTTACTAGACAGATTGATAAGTCTAAGGTGTCATATAAAATGAAATAATCTCTGTTGATTGAATCAGGTTGAATTCATTTGGGGTTTGGTAGTTTAGTACTTAAATATGTGGGCTATGCAACTACAGGTGAGGAAAAATCTCTCCCATAAGCAAATGAGCTGCATTTCATATCTCAACCATTTCTGGACCCTTTATAGGCATTTTTTAAAGTTAGTCAAACTACATTACTCATGCGCTAGATGAGTCACATCAGGTAGGCTTCGGACACCATTTTTACTATTTTTACTACACGGAGTTTCAACCTTCTAGCTGTGTTTGAGTTAACATTTAGCTAGGACTAAAATTTGTCCAAATGATACAATGCTGGCCATGTGCACTTTGACTCACCATATATGTTATTATTCTTATTTTCTTCTATCTTTCTAAGAACAACTACAATTGTCTTTAATCTCATTTTTCATTGTCCGTTAATCTTTGTTGCTTTTACTTCTTTTTTTCTTATTTCTTTTTCAGTAATTATTTTCTGGACATTCAACATTTAATGATAAATGATAGAAATAGTCCAACATATTATATTGTTAATTACTATTTTTCTTTATTTGTTTTTCTTTAATTGATTTATAAAAACAAAAATACTTAATTGTAATTATTAATTAGAGAAAATCACGTTATTATTAAATTAGTAATAAATTGAAAGTTGCCAGTTTTTCACATGTGCCTACTGTTGTTTCTCAGAAGCCAATCAGATGTTAAACAGCAGTCTGAGGAGCAATCAGGCCTTGACACATGACAGAGATTTTGACAAGAAAAGAATGATACCACCCTTCTCTTTAGTTAACTTTATATGTATATAATATTGTAAATTATAAACTCAGTGAGTAATAAATGAATATGTTTATATCTTCAAGCTTTCAGGTCAAGATGCTTAAGGCTGGATTATATATATAAAGTTAAGTAAAGAGAAGGGTGGTATCATCCTTTTCTTGTCAAAATCTCTGTCATGTGTCAAGGCCTGACCACTCCTCAGACCCCTGTTTAACATCTGATTGGCTGTCTGAGAAACAATAGTAGGTGCATGTGAAAGACTGGAAACTTTCAATTTATTATTAATTGATTTATGTAATTGCTTTAATAACTTTTTTTTTCATATGTCAAATGCGTTGACCGGGAAGTGAACCCGAGACATCTGCTTGGAAGGCAACTATGCTAATTGCTAGACCACCAACTTAAATTAAATTGTTTAATGGGGTTTAATTTTTATATTCGTATTCTCTTTCATATGGTTTATAGGAGACTATAAATTATTTTCTTGTAATTCTCTTCTAATTAAGTTCAATGAAAAGAGAATGCGAGTGACTTTTTTGCAACTAGCATATTATTTTTAAAATAAGCCATAGTTTTGTAAATGTTTAATTTTTCTAAATCATTTTTTATGAATAAAATATGATAATAACTTTATCAAACTTAATTTAAATTATATAATCATTTAATTATAAATCACCAATCGAGAGAGTTGATTTTTTTTTTTTTTTTTTAACTTTGTTATATTTAAAAATGCTTGTCTATTCTTTGATTTAAGTTCAATTAATTAAGGCTGTTTGTAAAATATGATCAGGGGCAGAGCTAACCAAGTTTGTATCATTACAATATATATATAATTCTCTCACTGAGTTATGTGATATCAAAAACAACAAAAGAGAGAACAACCCCACTCTTTCTTTAAGCTCTGTTGTTATATACATTTAATTTATTTATTTTTCTCATGTGTCATAGCATCAGCTGGGAAGCGAACCCACTAACCCGGACAACTGCTTGTAAAGCAGCTGTCTCTAACCTCTCAACCACCAATGCTTGACATACACATTTAATTTTGACCTTGTAACCTTGCCAAGGACTAGAAGAAGATGGTCCCATTTATATCTCTCTAGTCATAGATTTATAAAGATAATATATATTTAAATGATCACAAGCAAGTTTGAAATTTAAAATTTAGATGTAATTAAACTTCAAATTAACAGTCTAAATTTAAACTTTAAAAGCAGAGTTAACAAGTATTCCTCTATATCTTAAAACACACCTCCAATTAATAATTCAATATATATAACAACACACACGCATAACACTAACTGGAACGATGCACAAAGAATTATAACTATCCACATATCAATACAAGAATGCAGTTCAATTATAAATCATATCTTATAGTTGCTTAGCAATGACTTAAAAAAACATAATTAAACTAGATTGCTTAACAATATGTGGATAGCTCTTTGGTTAGCATTATGCATGAATATTTTGCAATAATATATTATCATCTCAAGTATGTAAATGTTCAGCATGATGTAAAATATAAATTGAACTTTTAACTTAATACAATGCCATTTATAATAACGATAATAAGGAAAGTATTATAAGAAGTGCTAAAAAGAACATTGGTAAGAATGGTAAATAAATTTGATAAATGTTCAGTTCAGCTGAAGAAGAATAGATTTGAGACATTTATTCAAGATAAGTACCCATAGATATGTAATAGTTGTGAAAAGAGATTAGTTTTATATATTTATTCAAAAGGAGAAACATATAAACATTTTAAAAAGAATGGTGAAAATTATAATGAAATGAATTTATATATTTTATTAAAAGAGAGTTTAGAAGTATTATAAAGCTGTTAAGGATGAGATATGTTATCGGAGTATAAAATGTGATTGGAAGAAAGGTTCGCTCCGCAGAAGATCTTACTTACCCTGCAAAGGTTTTGGCTGGTTTCAAACTTCTTTAAAACACATTTATAATCTTATAAATATTACGTGAACGAACCGGCATGTTCGAGCAAAATGGGAGATATTATTGATAGCTTTAACTATCAACAATGGCCCACCTTGGCTGCTAGATTCAAACCCCTACTATCCAAACACTTTATTTGTTTCGGAGTAAACTCCGGGCGCCAGTTATCTATTCATAAGAATAAACAACGTATTTGGTCAGTAGGCTCATAATCCAGCGCTCGAAACAATTCCCTTAACTAGCTCAGTCTAATTTTAATCAATAATAAAATATTGGTAAGAAGAGATTGATAAAAAGAATTGGCTGACAAATAGAGTTTAATTTTAAAGACAATTTATTAACTAACATTAATTTATTAAATTTAAACATCTTTATAATTTAATAATATACACACATTTTAAATTAACATTTCTGAAATATTCTTGTAGATTTTAATAGTAGAACACTGGTATTTATCTAATTTAACTAATAACACTGATATAATGATCACACACATATTAACTCATATAGCATTCACAAATATAATAATAAAGCATTAATAGCATTTGAAACTTACACATATCAATAGTTCATTTTATGTATGATATAGAGTTCATATAATTAGACTCTTGGAGGATTCGCACAAATTAATGCAATGCAATGGCTATTACAGTATAAAGGAAGTAAGCAAATGTTTTACCTAGGATTTTGAATGCAGACATAGAATTTTGTTCTCTTTGGTGGCTGCTTTCAGTGAGAATATTTCCATTACGAATGCTTCCAGCCAGCTAAGACATTTCCTTGATGAGTTTCATTATTCTTCATGATCATTATTATTGAAGACAATTAGATATAGATGGAAATTTCCAAGTTGTTAAGCTGACATTATTTCACGGGCAGATCTTGCTGTTTTCATCGGACATCAGGTTGTGGAGAAACGCGAGTTCCCAAAAGCTGCTCAACACTGCATTTTTTTGTTTCCAGACACAATTAACTTAACTGATTGAAATTAACTGACTCAATTGATTTGTGAACTGAACTGATTATCCGATAAAATTTTACTATTTATACCTGCGACGTGTTGTCCTTGTAATATCCTCCAGCAAATATCTGTTGTCGAAATTCTTTAGCAATTAATCCTGTGACAACGTGTTTTGGAAGATTGCTTAATTAGTAATAGCCATGGAAAATGTATTGTTTTATATTTTAATTTATATCTAATCCATTGGAGACAAGCTTTTTAATCCTGTAGTTTTATATTTTAATTAATAGCCATTGCCGTGTTTTTTAATGATAATCTTTAACTTTCGTTTATTTATAATAACATTTATTACGCATACATTTATTCTATTATTGACAATCGCACATATATACGCACATATATTACTAGTTTTAAGATTTTTTTTTTTAATTCGAATGAAAAGAGACTTGTATTTTTTTAAACTTTAAATTATTTATATTTTATGAATACTAATATGAAAACTCTTTACTTCCTTTTTATAAAACCTTTAGTTTAATTTTCTAACGAAAGACCCCTCTTCCCTTCTAATTAATAAATTGTAACTTATATTTCAAACTAATGATAGAAAACTATTTGACTCTTATTCTTTTCAAAAACAAACTGTAACAAACTCTTCAACATCTAATTTTATGTTTTTCTTTTATGAAAGATTATTTTAATAATTTTTTTAGATAAAATTATTTTATATACATGGAACATTATACCCCCCTCCATTTTAGAGTAAAATGCATCATTTTTGACCATTTTATCTCTTGCAAATTTAATTCTTGATTCTAAATATTCATTTATTTTCTAAGTTTGCTTTTCATAATGCTTTCACTTTACATACCAAGGGCAATCTGTTTTGACTATCCTTTCCTTCTATCTATGCCGAATACATTGTTCACAATGATCTAAATCATGAATAACGACCACCAGGAGAAACTAATTTTGTGGCACAGGGATCTTTTGGAAACGACGTGGAAGCAGATTCGCTGACTTAAACCGACTTACATGTGTATAAAACCGAAGCTTCATTTGCCAGGTTTCTACCGGACTTGTAAACAGAAAGGGTCGCTGTGAAATGGCAGGAATTTCCAACTGTCCATTTTCGACGTACACTTTGGAAAGAGGAATGATCCCTGATAAGTCTGTTATGGGTACTTAAATTTATCCAATCAGCAGCTTTAAACTTATCCTTAACTAAACTGATTTCTATACTACCCTCATTCCCTTTTGCTATAGATAAATTCATACACATGTGTATACGTGCAGCACAAGTTTACACCCACCAATATTCTAAATATCGAGTTATTACTGGACTTGCTTACAGGGAATCTATAATAAATAAATCCCTTCTTGCACGCATCATGAGGTGCAGCAGTGCCAAGAAAATAACCTAAAAGGATATCTGGATAAATACATTTCAGATACGCATCATGAGGTATCGTATTTACCCAAATATTACCAGTGTACGTGCGCATATATACACATGTATACATATACACACTTAATACACTCAGTTTTCATATTTATTTATATTAATCTAATCTCGAATATTATTTTCAAACTCTTATGGACATTTTAAATATTAGTTTTATGATACTATTTTTAAACCATCATGGACATCAGTTTACATATTTATTTATATTACGGAATCATATTTTAAATCATTTACTTAACTTCTTTATTAACGTGCGTGCATTCAGAAAACTATTTTATTTTATTGCTCTTCATTATTATACAGACATTTTATTGGACTTGATTACTTTAAACCATTTATTTATTTCCTTTTATTAACTTACGGATATTCCAAAAACAACTTACTTTAGTACGAATCATTATTATACTGATATATATATATTGACTTGACTTCAAATCATTTATTTACTTCCTTTTATTACCATGCGTGTATTCCCCTCCAAAAAAAAAATTCTATTAGTTTATTACGAGTCATTCTTATTTTTATTTACTACAGATATATTTACGCTTATTTATTTAACTTGATTTTATCGATTTTATTTTAACTATTTGACCTACTTATTTATTTACGAACATTTTTCTTAATTAATATGCGCGTGGAGAAATATAAATCTTTTACTTTACGAAGCCTCTGTTATTATTTGACAAAACAATCCATCATTTTAAATAGCGAAATTCTAATTCAGGCTTTTCACCTATGTCAAGATAATTATATTAAATTCATAATCCATTTCCGGTCATTATTTCTGTTTCCTTTAATATTCCGCCCGATTACTAACTCTTAAATATGTCCTGCGGTTCCTTCTTTCTTTCTACTAACTCACTAATATAATTTATAGTCCATATTCTCACTTCTATCTCTCGATTAAAATCTATTTTATCTCTTTCTCGTTCTGTTCTATTTTCTGCCTTGTAAATCAGAAAACCTTTATGTTTCACAGACCTCCGTATTTTTCCTAACCGTGAATATTTTTTTCTACACTTCCTTTTTATTTTAAATCCACGTTTAAAACAAACGTGAACTTTTACTTTAACCTTTTTAACTTTTTGTAAAAACGTTTCCACGCTATCTTCTACCTTGAACTTATGTCTCTCTTCTATTTCTTGATCTACATTTGTTTCTACTTTCTCTGTAGCAACACTATCTGATTCTAATTTAATTTCTATTTCCAAACTACTATATTTACCACTATCTGACTCTCCTATCTCTTTGATGACCTCAACTTCCTTATTTTCTTTGACAAAATCTACTTCTATGATCTCTTGATTTTTCTCTGCCTTTCCTGTAATTTCACATCTTATTTCTCTTATTTTCACAATGAATTCTTGCTGACTTTGCCTGAATTCTTGATGCATTTCTTCCATCATATTCATCATGTCTATCATCATTTTCTTCATCATCTGCATCTCAGATATTTCTTCTTTCACTTTTCCCATTTTTAAAACAATATTTTATTTCACTAAATTTAATATACGACCTATTTATTTATTTCTTACTAAAACGGAAACACACACTGACCACCCCTTTTGGCCATTTTTCTACCCGATCTTAACGCTTCATCTCCACCCATAATATCCAATTGTCTCTGATTTAACATAAAGATTTATTTTAAATAACGTAAATATTAAAATCTCTTTTCATTTAAAGAAAAAAAATTTTGGTCAATTCTTTTTTAAAATTAAAACACTTTTACATACATAATTTAGCTTTTGTATAAAATTTTTTGAACAAGAAACAAAGTATTTAATTACTATTGTTTCTTAGGTCCAGCCCCAAGTTGGATATAGCCATTTAATGTATTTTGTTCTCTTTGGTGGCTGCTTTCGGTGAGAATATTTCCATTACGAATGCTTCCAGCTGGCTGGGACATTTCTTTGATGAGTTTCATTATTCTTCATGATCATTATTATTGAAGACAATTAGATATAGATGGAGATTTCCAAGTTGTTAAGCTGACATTATTTCACAGGCAGATCTTGCTGTTTTCATCGGATATCAGGCTGTGGAGAAACGTGAGTTCCCAATAGCTGCTCAACACTGCATTTTTTTGTTTCCGGACACAATTAACTTAACTGATTGAAATTAACTGACTCAATTGATTTGTGAACTGAACTGATTATCTGATAAAATTTTACTATTTATACCTGCGACGTGTTGTCCTTGTAATATTCTCCGGCAAATATCTGTTGTCGAAATTCTTTAGCAATTAATCCTGTGACAACATGTTTTAGAAGATTGCTTAATTAGTAATAGCCATGCAAAATGTATTGTTTTATATTTTAATTTATATCTAATCCGTAAGGAGACAAGATTTTTAATCCTGTAGTTTTATATTTTAATTAATAGCCATTGCTGTGTTTTTTAATGATAATCTTTAACTTTCATTTATTTATAATAACATTTATTACGCATACATTTATTCTATTATTGACAATCGCACATATATACGCACATATATTACTAGTTTTAAGATTTTTTTTTTTTTAATTTGAATGAAAAGAGATTTGTATTTTTTTAAACTTTAAATTATTTATATTTTACGAATACTAATACGAAAACTCTTTACTTCCTTTTTATAAAACCTTTAGTTTAATTTTCTAACGAAAGACCCCTCTCCCCTTCTAATTAATAAATTGTAACTTATATTTCAAACTAATGATAGAAAACTATTTGACTCTTATTCTTTTCGAAAACAAACTGTAACAAACTCTTCAACATCTAATTTTACATTTTTCTTTTATGAAAGATTATTTTAATAATTTTTTTAGATAAAATTATTTTATATACATGTGCCAATTTGGCCTTGGCACAATAGTAAATGAGTTTAGTTTATTATTTTATAGGAGTAATAAATAGAAAACAGAATAGATCATTTGGTAAGGATAAATATACATGTGATATTATTATGGTTATAGATTCAAGATGAAAACATAAATTTTGAGTTAAATAATAATAATAATAATAATAATAATAATAATAATAATAATAATAATAATAATAATAATAATAATAATAATAATAATAATAATAATAATAATAATAATAATAATAATAATAATAATAATAATAATTTTATACAGAGGCTAAACTCTCCATACAGTAGTGCCACTCAGAGCAAGCTCAAGTAATCAATGAATGCAAGAAGATTTGTGCATAAAATCCCTATCTAGTACCCAGGCATCCAATATTCTCAGACTAGTTTCTAGCTTGTGGATTTCATCTGTGAGGAGCCTTGGATCTGAAAGCACTGCACCTAGATCATATGATTTACTGTAATCATCCAGCTGTTACCTTTTCCCTTATTAACTAACTATAAAGCTTTGAGTCCAAAATGAAAGCATAATAATGTTTTCAATTCAAGCTAATTAGCTTGTATAGTCATATAGGTAATAAGCCAATAAGGTAAAAAGTATTTGCTGGAGAGTTGCATGAGATCCTAAGATCTAGATGCAGTGGTCTCAGCTCCAAGGCTCCTCATTGATGAAAGCCACAAACTAGAAACTAGTCTGGGAATATTGGATGTGTGGGTACTAGAAAGGGATTTTATGCACAAATCTTCTTGCATTCATTGATTATTTGAGCTTGCTCTGAGTGGTGCTACTGTATGGAGAGTTTAGCCTCTGTGTAAACAGCTTATATAAGCATAAAGAATGGTGATCATGTGATGCTTATTGGTTTAATAATAATTTTGTTTGACATAGGGATTTGATATTTTATATAACCAAGAAATTGAATATATTATTAGTAGTATAAAGAATTATTATAATCTCATACTAGATTTATTTTATAGATGTTCCATTAAGTTGAAAAAGGACTTAAAATAAATAACATTTATATATATATATATGTAAATTACAGATAGCTCGCTTATAAATGAAATTACTGAAACTATTAGTTTATATTGATTACTTAGCATGTGTTAAATGTTGGTTTACCTCTACTGCTGTAATTAATAAAGTTGTTAAGTTTAAAATGTATATTAATTTGCATTTGAAATCCACAATCTAATTCATGTGAAAGAGTTATGCATGAGTTGGGTAGGTTATTTAGACTTACTTAGAAAATAATCATAGGAATTGGATGAGTAACTTAAAAAAGATGGTAAATTATATAACTATAATTCAAAATGAGTCAACTAAATTAATCCCAATTCCCCTTCATTTCAGTCATAGGCAGCCAATGTTAATTAAGCCCCCTTTGCCAACTATAACAGAAGAAGTAGATAAGAATATATTAGAAGCACAGAAAAATTTAAAAGAAATGGGGCAGAAAAGAGATGTCTAAGCTTCTCAAAGACCATCTATTTTTGAAGTGGGTGTTTAGGTCTTAGTTAGAACTCCTGAGGTTAGTGATCCACAGAAATATAAATTTAACTTTTTTTAAAATGTCTATGAAGGACCAGATAAATAAAAAGAAGAATGGGGAGGGGGGATGTATTTCTCTTATGTAAAAAAAGGTAGCTTCAATACATGAAGTTTAAGACCAATGACTCCAGATGAATAAATAGATAAATAATATTTGGCCAATCTGAATTGAAATATATGAGAAAATAATATTTATTAAAGGAAAAAAGTTTATTTAGAATACACTTATCAAGGTAATGATAAATATTAATGTAATAATAAATATATGAAGATTTGAAATTTTGGTACTATTGGTGTAGCACTTGAAAAAGTTTACTAAGTTGACTCTAGCAATGAAAATTTTATAGGAATATATTTATAATTGTTGTTTTCCAAAAAATAGTGAGAGTAAAATAATATTTTAAGATTATATTTTTTTTTATTATGAGAGTTGAATTATCTGAAAGATGATCAAATATTTTAAGATAAGTTATCAGATAATAAATCATAAAGATAGTTATTAAAGAGGTTTTTTAAAATGAAATTTATGAAGTGAAAATATATTGGGTAAAACTATTGCATATATTTGTTTATGTTGCTTAATAAATTAAGAATTTTGGAACTTAGACATTTGGTTGTCAGCAGTACCTACAAATACTAAATGTATATGTTAAAGACTTTGTGCCATTGAATTGATTGCATAATTTAATTATAGGCAGATGAAAAGAATGAAGGACTTAAGATATAATTAGATTAATATAAACAATGAATTTTAGAGTTAAATTTTGAGTAAATTTATGAGTAGGTTTTTAAAAATAATAATATGTTGGAAATATGATAAACTAAGTTTTTTATATGTGTGAGTAGGAGACAATGTACCATCTTGGTCTAGATTTAAACATGAACTCATTATATTCCTAAAAAAGAAAAAAATTGTTAACTTATTTCATTTTGCAATTGCTTTAAAAAGATCAATGGTTTACAATTTTAATAAATATTTAAAAACAATAAATATAATGATAATTAATTATTATATGCAGTCTTTCAGTCTGCAGAAGTACTTTCAATTTATTCCTTAACCTTCTTCAACTGTCATTATATTTATTATTTTTATTATTACAATAGTTTTTAATTAATAAATATTTTATTTATATTATATTTAAATACAATTATATTGTCTATACTAAACTTTTAATTACAATATTAATAAATAGTTATTGGTTATCCATCGTAATATAACATTCATGAATTTTTAATTTTATTTTTTTCTTAAAAGAAAGTATATTAAATTGTATACCAAGCCAATAAATATCACATGATCACCATTTCTTATGCTTGCTTATAAGTGTTATTAAAACAGGCAAAACTCTCCATACAATATTGCCACTCAGTGCAAGCCAGAGTAATCAATGGATGCCAGAAGGCTTATGCATAAAATCCCCATCTAGTGCCTACTCATCCAATAAACCCAAACTAGTTTCTGGCTTGTGGCCTTCATCAGTAAGGAGCCTTCAATCTGAGAGCACTGTACCTAGATCTTTGGATCTAATGCAACCCTCCAGCAGCCACATTTTATCTCTACTTAGCTATAAAACTATGAGTTTTAAATTGAAAACACAATATTTTCAATCTAAGCTCATTCGCTTTTATAATCATATAGATCTGAACTCAGTTCAGTACCTATACATTTTGGTGTCTTTAGTTCTTTAATAACCATAGCCACCACTATCCTATTAGGCAGCATTGGATTATATAAACTAATGAGCTTGGTTGAAAATATTATTGTGCTTTCAATTTAAGACTCATAGTTTTGTAGTTAAGTAGAGATAAAAGGTGATTGCCAGAGGGATCCTAAGATCTAGGTACAGTGCTCTCAGATCTAAGGCTCCTCATTGATGAAAACCACAAGCCAAAAACTAGTCTGGGGATATTGGATGTATAGGCACTAAATGGCATTTTATGCACAAGCCTTCTGGCATCCATTGATTACTCTGATTTGCACTGAGTGGCAATACTGTATGGAGAGTTTTGCCTGTTTATATTATATATCATAATAAAATTAATACTTTATTATTATTAGAAAGATTGAATGGATTGAAATACATATTGATATATTTGTTTATTAGTTCTTTTTATTTTACTTGATACATTTAATAAATAATACATGAACCTAAATAAACAGAATAGTCAATTATTATGTAGAACGTATGCATTCATGTGTGCTTATGCATGTTATTTTCAATGCATCAAAAACTAAAGTGACCATAATCAATGACTATACATAAATTGAAGACCTTTCATAACAAATTGACAGTACATCTGTTTTCTATGCCCATAATTTGAATTAAGTTCAGATTTACATTACAAATAGGCTTTGAATTTATTCTAGATGATCAGTTTATGGCCAAAATCATGCTTTGGATTTGTAGATTATAAAAACACATTTGATTTTAAAAGCATTTCTTCAGTGATTAAAGCATTGGATCATCAGGGTATAAACTCAGGATATTGTCTTATTCTGGTAAATATTTATAAAAATGCAACAGCTACAATTAGATTACACAATGATACTAAAAACATCAACATTGAGAAGGGTGTACAACAGGGTAACTCCATATCTCTGAAACTTTTTGCAGCAGTTTTGCAAGAAGTATTTGGTGGATTAAAATGGAAAGCTAAGGGAATAAAAAGTAAATGGAGATTATTTAAGTCATCTAAATTTTGCACATGATGTAACTGTTTTTGTAAATAATGCTTTAGAGTTTCATCCAATTATTCATTGGTAAATTGAGATTGAGCTATTCTGAGCTTGTAAGAACAATAACAAAAAGACAAAGTTAAATTCTTATCATCCAATGATTTGCTGGCTAATAATTTGTTTTTCAAAAACATAGTGGTGAAGTCTTTTCTCTGTAGTACACTTTTTGAAGGCTATTTTGCGTAACACACCATCTACTTCTTGTAAAAAAAATCATACTTAGTAAAATAGATTTTGTACATAATAAATTATGGATTTTTTAAAGCTGTTTATAAAAACTTCTTATTTATGAATTTTTAATTCCCAAATTCTTAAAACTATGAAATAAAAATAATATTCCAATTATAATTGTTATTTCTGACGGAAGATATTAGTCACGTGAAAGAACTTTGAGATTAACTTGTTAGTAAAAGCAAACTTGTTCTCATTATTATAAAATTTACAATACTTTAATTATAGTTTGAATAATTTTTTAAAAAAAATATTGTATTTTCAATTTGCAACTGCTATAATTAATTATTCATTTTTCACCTTGATGAGTGTAATCATCGGACTTGAAAAATGTCATTAACACTTCTCACAGTTGTGTACCTCTAAACCTAATTAAGCAAATTTAAAATCTTACCTTAGGGGAAGTAAAAGAAAGATGATTTATTAATGCAAAATATTAAAAAAATAGGCATCTACTAATATTAAACAAGAGACAACTTTGAATAACTTCTTAATAAAATTCAAAATAATAACTCTTAATACGAATGACGTTTTGGCTAGAAAAATAAATTTTGAAGGATTATTTTGCAGTATTTAACTAATATATAGGATATATGCGCACAGACTTTCACACGACCCACCTCTCTCCACTCTATCTCATAACACTGATATACTTGGACACATATATGTTAAAAAGATAAATAATCACCAATACACGTATTTCATGCTAAACCAGCAATCATCAGTTGGTCCAGATTACCATCTCTAGACATATATGCTACAAGTGCTCAGATATATATTAAGATCTTTAATGGGCAGGCTTCAATCTACTCCGCACTCCAACTCTTCAACCGTCCATCCAATTGAAAATCTGGTGATGGAATGCTGAAAGCCCACCCTGAGGCCGGGATTCTTGTCACACCCATGTTGATCTAAGATCAATCTGACCCCTCATGTACAGGACATAATCCATTTAATACATATACAAGGGATGGACAGACATCTCTACTATGTAATAACTGAAACACAGGCTTATATATACCTGCGTCTATATGTGTAATATATAGGGTATATGAACACAGACTTTCACACGACCCACCACTCTCCACTCTATCTCATAACACTGATACACTTGAACACATATATGTTGGAAAGATAAATAATCACCAATATACGTATTTCAAATCTCGGCCTCAGGGTGGCCTTTGAGTATTCCATCATCAGATTTTCAATTGGATGGACGGTTGAAGAGTTGGAGTGTGGAGTAGATTGAAGTCTATCCATTAAAGTATTAGGATTGGCTATCTTAATATATATCTGAGCACTTGTAGCATATATTGTAGAGATGGTAATCTGGACCAATTGACGATTGCTGGTTTAGCATGAAATATGTATATTGGTGATTATTTATCTTTTCAACATACATGTATTCAAGTGTATCAGTGTTATGAGATAGTGGAGAGTGATGAGTGGTGAGTCATGTGAAGGTCTGTGCTCCTATACCCTATATATTACATATATAGACGCAGGTATATATAAGCCTGTGTGTTTCAGTTAGTATTTAACTAAGTAAAAAACATAAATACTCATAATAGAGTGCGTTCAAGTAACGTCACACTTATATAGTGAATTGTAATTAGCCTATTTATTCAGTATACTGAATGTTCTTGTATATGTAAGTAAAGGGATTTAAACTTTAGAGATTTTTGGTCTATTTTCATCCTCCACTTCATCTCAAACTACCAGTACCCATGACCACATACATGTGAAAATGATAAATGATCCCAAATATATGTATTTCATGTAGAACCAGCACCCATCAATTGGGCCAGATCATAATTTCATGCATTTATGTACAATCAGTGTTTGACTGGTATTAAGATAGCAATTCCTTAAATTTTAATGGACAGGCTTTAATTTTCTCACCCTTCTAACTATTCAACCATCCTTGTCATTAAAAAACCAATGATAGAATGCTCAAAGCCTTGGTGGATTTGATATTGTAATCATACTCATGTAGACATTACTCCAAACTAACATCTCATATTATCAAACTATTATATATCTGTATATATTAAAAGGAGAGGGATGGACTGAATTTATAATACGATGCCATGGAAATGGATTACATCCTAGTATAAGTTTATCCCATCCCTCTCCTATTAATATATATGGATGCATAATGGTCTGATAATATGAGGTGTTAGTTTAACATAATGTCCATATAGGTATGACAATAATATCAAATACAACAAGGGCTTTGAGCATTCCTTCATTGATTTTTTAAAGAAAAGGATGGTTGAATAGTTGGAAAGATGAGGTGATCGAAGCATATCCATTAAAGCTTAAGGAATTGATCTCTTAATATAAGCTGAGCACTGATCGTATATATGTGTGAGAGATTATGATCTGGCCCAGCTGATGAGTGCTGGTTCTGCACAAAATACATATATTGGGAATCATCTATCTTTTTTACATATATGTAGTTATGGGTACCAGTTGTTTGAAATGGAGTGGTGGCTGAATATAGACTGAAAATCCTAAGTTCAAATCTCTCTACTTATATGAAATGAATTGTAGTAGTTTTCTGTGAATAAATATTACTAAATGATGATGATGAAAACATGCATGGGAAGGATTTGGACTGAATGATAAAGGCTGACTTCACCAGAATGCATACATCTTTATCCATGTATTTTAAGAGTGCATTGATGTTTGAAACTTTTAAACATATTTAAAAGAGTTTTTATGTGTTTAATTATTAGAATCTTCTTCAAAATGAATTGATCTCCAGTAATACTGGAGAATCTCTTCACATGTTTTATTATACGAATCTATTTGTCTTATATATCATTTAACTATCACAGGACTTGGAATTGGCTTTTGAGAACTGTTTATTCATGATACACCAAGAAGCACTCTGTGGGAAATCTCTGGATCAAGTTGATCCAATGAAAAATATCTGTAAAAATAAAAAATATTATATGAGGAAGGAATAGATCTTTGACTCATTGAAAATTTCATTATTTCTTGACTGAAATTAATGCTGCATATGGTGGTTTGTTCTTCCATTGTGATATTCACTGGTTGGGTGCTGGAACATGTTTGGAATGCTTTTTCTTGCCATTTGGAAAGAAATACCACTATTTTTTAAAAATGATGTGAAGTCTGACATAACAGAACTTGAAAATCAAATACAAGATATCATATTTTTTCAGATCTTGCATTTATAACAGATATGAATATGTTAAAATTAAAATCGCAGGGCAAACACCAGAATATTGCTACTCAGAATATTGCTACTTTATATGGCCATTTAAATGGCTTTAAAAGTAAATTAAAACTTTTTAAGCCAGCAAAACTTTTTAAGCGAGCATTTGCTAATTACATTTTAATTTGAATATGTTAAATTTAAAATCGCAGGGCAAACACCAGCATATTGCTACTTTATATGGCCATTTAAATGGCTTTAAAAGTAAATTAAAACTTTTTAAGCCAGCATTTGATAATTACATTTTAATTTTTTTCCAAATTGTAAAGAACATTTTGAAGAAATGAAGAATTTTGAAAGAGCATCATTTACATCTTATGTAAAATATATTGAAGAAATCATTGAGAATTTTGAGAATTGATTTGGTGATGCTCAGGAAATTGAAGAAAATATTTCAATTTTTACTCAGTCTTAGACTATCATCAACATTGAAAACACAAGATCTGATCTTCAGCTGGAATTGCAAAAATGAAAAGGGAGAAGTTTTTTAAAAATATTACCAAAAATAAAATACCCCAAAATTGAGGAACTTTGGACTTAGGGTGTGCTCAATGCTAGGTTGTGCATTTCTTTGCAAAAAAATTTTTTTATCACTGAAAGAATCAAAATAGAGATGTTCATTAACAGATAAATCTTTTTCAAATTTACTGTGATTGAAATCAGTAGTCTAGTAAATGCAGCTGAAGTACTGCAGAGTTGTCACTGAAATAAAATAATTATTGCGTCTTGTCTACTGTCTAAATGAAAAATGATATAAATACTGTGACTTTATTTATGAAGTTTTAGCACAGCGGTCAGCAACTTATGGCACCCATGCCATGCTTGGCATGTCAACGATTATCAACAGCACTCGAAATAAACTTAAATAGTAAACAATATAGCGTTTTTTTTTTGTTTTTTTTTACATTCAACATTGAATTTATGATTAAATCATTATTTATTAGAAAATAATACACTTGACTTCATTTAAAAGATAATTTTGTTTGCAAGTGAAAAAAAAATTCTACATATTCACATTTTACTTCTGATAAAATTAAAAAATGAGATTGTAATCCAAATAACAAACTTATTATGTTATCAATTCTAGAAAGCTATTTTCGGTAGTTGAATGGTAAATAATCATCGTTCATTGGTGGTGCTTCTTTCAAAAAAGAGGTTCTCACGGCATAGTGACTAAGAGATTCCCGAAATGTCACACAAAAGACAAAAACATGATATTCCCTTTTTTCAAACTCTTGGACAAATGAATATGAATTTGTACAACAAAAAGATTGTGGTGTGTGTACATTATGCTGTGAAAGTATTGTATGTCATACTTCAAGTGTACAAAGACATTATCGAACTAAACATGTGTTCATGTTTAAAAACTCAGATGACAAAAGTGAAGCTATAAAAAGAGCTGTTTCTGCCTTTAAGAAACAAACTAATTATTTTAATCAAATAATTGGAACCCAAAATAAAGCCACCGAATGTAGTTATACAATTACTCATTGTGTGGTTTTGAAAGACAAACCTTTCACATATGAACAGTTCATCAAAGAAATGTTTTTGAAAAATGATGAAATCTTATTCAGTGATCTACCAAGTAAAGAACTGATACTGTCTCGAATTCAAGAAATACCAGCTTCTGCAAGATCAATTCAAAGAAGAATAACTGACATGGCCAAACATGTAACACAAAAGAGAAAACTAGTTTACAACAAGCTGTGTTGTTGTTGGTGAAAGCACTGATCTAAATGATGTGGTGCACCTAACAATAGTTAAACAATATTGTGACAACAATCATATTTATGAAGGATTGTGTTGCTTGATTCCTCTTACTGGGTACAACAAAGGGAGGGACATAATATTTTCACTGCATTTTTCAATTATTTTGAAAATCAGAAAATCAACATAAATGAAATATTTAGTGTTACTACTGATGCCAGCCATGCAATGGTCAGAAAGGAAAATGGATTTGTTAAACCTCTTGAAAATTATATCAAACCTCGAATATTGAGTTTCCACTGCAATATACACAAGGAAAATTTAGTTGCAAAAATCTAATAACAATGCCTGAATTCTGTAATGGACACTGTCATTAAAATAAATAATTTCATAGTTTCTTATTCTTCATTAACACATCGGCAATTTAAATCCCTTTTGCAAGAAATGAAAAGTACATATATAGATCTCCCTTTATACAGCAATGTTCGTTGGATTAGTTGAGGCAATGTCTTCAACAGGTTTGTATCATTTCTGAAAGAAATCAAGATGTTTCTTTATGAAAAAGAACAACATTATCCGGAAATAAATGATGAAGACTAGTTATGCAAATTGATGTTTCTGACTGATATAACTCAACACTTGAATGAGTTAAACTTGCATTTGCAAAGGAAGGGTCAAACAGTACAATAACGTTTTGAATATTGGAAAGGATTTGCATCAAAATTAGATATATTTTGGCGTAATATTATCACTAACATCTACAAGTACTTTCCAAATGTAAAGGCCTATGCAAATCAATTTAACATTAACAAAGATGAACTTCAAAAATACATTGAAGTCCTCAGAGAAGAATTTTCCAAATGATGTGAAGACTTCCAAATACACACCCATATTTTCTTTCCTCATCAAACCTGACTTAATTAATTTAAAGATGACTGACTCCATTTGATTTATCTCTTTTTGAGTGGATGGATATTTATAGTTTTGAAATGGAATTAATCAAATTAATGTCATCAGAATTGTGAAAAAATAAATTTGTAGAATTGCAGAAAACTCTTGAAGGGAACTGTCTAGAAAAGTCGGCTATCATTCTCAATTGTTGGATATCATTACCTGAAAGATTTAATTCTTTGAAAAAAATTGCTTGTGTTCTGATTTCGGCATTTAAATCAACTTACTTATGTGAACAAAAATTTTTCACATATGAAAAATATTTTGAGTTCACAAACAAGTTGCCTAACACCTGAACATTCAAAAGCATGCATGAAGCTAAAAGTGACCAATTACATATCTGACATTGAGCAATTGGGCAAAGAGGTACAAGGGAAATGTTCACATTAATTTATTTTACTAATAAAAAAAGGCTAATCATATTAGAATTCATGATATTTTTTTCTTATTTAAATTATATATTTTGTATAGGTAAAAAGTTGTAATTTATAATTTGTAATATAATTTTTTATAAGCATGTTAAAAATTGCAAATTTTAAAAAAGGTACTTTTCACACGATTCTAAGTATTTTAAAATATTGAATGATCAATAATATAAGATCCAGTTATAATGGACATCAAAAGTATATATTATATAGTTTTGTGTATTATATATAACTTTGAAGCCCATTATAACTGAACCAATTTTGATAATGTAATATAATAAGGTTGTAATTATAAATTTATTTAAACGCACATTATTATATTAAGTAATATTTACTAAGGCTATAACCTCAAGAATATGCATCTGAAAAATGTGAAGGTAGGGACCTCTACAGGTCTTAACCACCCGTAAGCTTGTGGTTAAGACCTGTAGAGGTCCCTACCTTCACATTTTTCAGATGCATATTCTTGAGGTTATAGCCTTAGTAAATATTATATAATAGGTTGTTAAAATCATGTCAGCACTACTAAAAGGTTGCTGATCCCTGTTTAGTATGTTTGCTGATCCCTGTTTAGTATGTTTGCTAAACTTAACAAATGATAGATATTTCCAAATAATTTAATATATATATACTATATTTATTTTGGATGTAGTCCTCAATGTATATGTATTATATTTATTCTAGACGTGGCCCTCAGGTAAATTTTTTTTTATTGCCTAAAATTGAACAATCCTGTTATAAATGTTTATCTTAAGAATATTCTGAACAAGAACAATATTGATTGCTATCAATAAAATTAAAAAAAAAAAAAAATTTACAAGTACCAAATTTTCTGTAGTCATAACTTTGATGTCATCCACTTCAGATAAATTCATTAATGATTGTTATGAATCATTTATTAATATAAAGATTGTAATGTCATTCTTCAGGCTTTAAACCTGGCTAAAGGTTAATGTAATTGCTTTTTAATTAAACGTAAACACATAAATCAAAAGTCAAATGGTTTATTGTTTGTAAATTTCATAAGAAGTTTGAATATCTGAAATGATAGAATTGAAAAACAATTCATGGAACTTAGGATCTGGGATCCATCACTCTACTATGGAATAAACCTTGTAGGGCTTTTGTATTATAAAAGATTATCTTTAAAATCCTCAAAAAGATTCAACAATGGTTCTCCCAATTATTTTCAATGGAAGAATATAACTGAAAATATAATGGAAAGTTAGAGGGTTACCATTTGGAAAGGGTTTGAAAAAATGGCTTACCACAGAAGTTAAAAGGTAGAATCACAAATATTGGCTGATAAACAAAGACAAAACTCTCCATACAGTAGTGCCACCCTGTGCCAAACAGAGTAATCAATGGATGCCAGAAGGCTTGTGCATAAAATCCCTATCTAGTGCCTACTCATCCAATATCCCCAGACTAGTTTCTGGCTTGTAGCCTTCATCAGTGAGGAGCCTTGGATCTGAGAGCACTGCTGCTAGTATAGAGAAGGTGATCATGTGATATTGGCTGATCTGATTAAAAGATCAGCATATTTTATATGTAGGCATATTTGAGATTGACAGATTGAAGTAGAATCATTGCAAAACTTATTTTTATATTTTTTTCTGGAATTATAAAGATCATATTCATTTATGACTAATTTGTAATGATAATGATGGTAACAGTATATCAACATAAAATGAATTTATACGATAATTAAATACGGATTAATCCACGCATTTATGGTAATCATAAAAACATGGCGGCCATTTTATTTATTCGAACTGACTGAATGTCGTTTAATTGTGTTTTATTACTTTTTGCAAAAATAAATGTAAATTTTTTCATTTCTTCCTACCGTTTTTCTTAAACAGTAAAACTTTAGCAATGAGCGTAACTACAATTCTGTGTTATGCTTCAGTATTACAAACATAGAGATGCACTGTTCATAAAATGAGTCACTATCATGTGACTTGCAAGCTGATATATTTTTGTGTGCAGAAAAAAAAGAGGATATGGAAGTTATGTTGAAGACGTGCAAGGGTGGGTAAAGAGATGGGGATTAAATTTAGTGAAGAAAAATCAAATATAATGATGGTTAATACTGAGGAAAGAGAAGATGTAGAATTTTTATTGGGAGATATTAAGTTAAGTGTGGTGAATAGATATAGTTATTTGGGAATTATTTTAAGTAATCAGAAAAATTATTTGGATGAATGGGAGAAAAAATTGATAAATGAAGCAAAGAAAAGAAAGGGATTAATAAAGAAATTAACAGTATTTTCATATAATAAATATGATGTAGCTAGAATTATATGGAAAGGAGTTGCAGTAGCAGGGTTAACATATGGTAATGATGCATTATATGTTAGTAAAAAGATATTAGATTATTTAGAAAAAGCTCAAAGGAAAGTAGGAAGACATGCATTGGATGCAGAAGTATGGACAGCAAGGGAGGCAATTCAAGGAGAAATGGGATGGTCAAATTTTCATATGAGAGATGCAAAAAGTAAAATGTTTGGTAGATTGCAGTTTATGGATAATAAAAGAATAGCTAAAATAGTATTTAATTGGGTTATGAGTAAAGGGCAGGTAACAAGATGGGTGAGAAAGGTAATGTGGTATACAAAAGATTTGGATAAAGAATTTATATCAGTATATTTGTACAAAAGATGGGATGATTGTGTTAAGAGGATTATTGAGTGTTATAGTAGTAAGGAATGGGATAAAAGAAATTTATTAATAAAGACTATGGAGTTAGAGAAATGGAGAAATAGTATGGAGAGTAAAAAGAGTTTAAATATATATAGAAATAAACAGAATATTAGGTGTGAGTTAATATATGACAATAGTAAGGAAAGTAGTTTATTGTTTAAGGCTCGAATGGGATCTTTAGCTACAAAAGAATATACATGTAGATGGAAAAATATGGGTGATTTATTTTGTAAATTATGTAAGGAAGGAATTGAAAATATTAGGCATTTGTTAATTGAATGTAAATGCTTGAAAACAGAAAGGGTACATATAATGAAGTTGTGGAAAAATAAATATGAAAAGAGTGATTATACAGAAAGTGAATTATTGGTTTTTATGCTGGGTTTGGGAAAAGATAAGGGGGATTTAGATATAAAGGTTATAGAGTTGACAAAAATTATGTTGTGGAAATGGGATAGAGCAGATTATGGGTAAATTTAGAGTGGGGAATGTAAAAGAAAGTGGCTAACAGGTTTATCTGGGCATAATTGCTGAGATATTCTTGACTTCGTTTAAGGAGAAGCCATAATACATCACAACACATGACATGACATGCTTACGCTATGAAGAAAAGAGAGAATCCCTTCTTTACTTCGACCTACTTTTATATATAAATAGGTGAAGCAGAAGTGTTTAAATCTAAGAGTGTGAAGCTATTAAATACTTCACTAATTAAGTCCACAATTCTTATAATACATTAATACTCGCGAAATCTTACGATTTACTACGAGTTAATGAAAAGATCTTATAGTAAGAAATATATTACGATAATTTAAAGTTGTAATTATAAATTTTATTAAACGCTCACTATTATTTCAGTAATAGTTTTAACAAGGCTGTAAACCTTAGCAATGAGCGTCTGAAAAAATCGTCACTAGGGACCTCTGTAGGTCTTTAAAACACATGCTTACGCTATGAAGAAAAGAGAGAATCCCTTCTTTACTTCGACCTACTTTTATATATAAATAGGTGAAGCAGAAGTGTTTAAATCTAAGAGTGTGAAGCTATTAAATACTTCACTAATTAAGTCCACAATTCTTATAAAATATTAATACTCGCGAAAATAAGGTTTACAGCCTTGTTAAAACTATTACTGAAATAATAGTGAGCGTTTAATAAAATTTATAATTAAACAGTAAAAGAAAGTTGGTTTACACACATATAATACTTAACTTAAAATTTGTGCGTTCATAAACGTCTGACTCGTTATTTTTATTTTTGTAAGACATTTATCGTTTTTTAAAGTAGCTTTTATCAGTGAAATATTTTTCAGATATTAATGACGATTATTAATATTTGTAGAAACATAGTTAGTTGAGGGTTAACTCACTGAAGGAAAAGTCTGCCACATTGAGAGAAATAAAGCTCATATTGATCAACTTCAGTGATTGGATAAGAACCAGCTTGTTCAATGTACTATGGCTATATCCAAGCCTCACATTTAGGTAGCTAAAAAGCTGAGAAAAAATAAGATTATTCATTACCAAATATATTGTTAAAGTGTATCTTTATATATAGCTTTACATAAAGCTGCAGAATTCTGTTATATTTATGTAAAATATGGTCAACTTTAATTAAAATTTATAATAAACAACGTAAGATTGAATAAAATTTATTTATAAAATCAAACTAGTTTTTGTTTTTCATATTTTATAATGAAGACAATATCATGAACAATTTGAAGCTTGAAAAATTGTGTCAAGCGTTGTTAGCCGAGAGGTCAGTGCAGCCGCCTTGCAAGCAAACAGTTGTTTGCAGACGATTGTTGCGGGTTCGCCTCCCGGCCAATGCTATGGCATATGGGGGGTAAAAAAATTTATAATCTAAACTGAAACATTTCAATTTATATTTAAATGTAAAGATGCATAACCATGAACATTTTTGATGTATATTTCTGCATGTGTCTTTTGATGTATATGATACTATTTTATTGTAAAAACTTTCTCTCATGCACAATAGTCATAAGTTCAAACCTCATCAAGATTCAGGTGTTTTCTAAATACCAAAAGCGTAGCTATAGTGAAATAAATACTTTTTTCATTTAAAAAAAGTCTTGTAATTTTCTTTTTCCATTTTACAAATTGATTAAAGTTTTGGTGATTACTGAAAATTATGTCATTATTAATCTAATCAACAATATGAAAAACTGATCAGATCCCAGTAAAATTTGTGAAGGTTTAAAAAGTCATTCAGAAAAAAAATTTGGCTGCCAACTCTAAAGGATTAATCCGTTACTTTCAGTTCCTGAATTTTTGTGGATTAGCAATTTTTTTGAATAAGGGACACATAATAATGAATTAACAATGCATTTATTTCCCATCATTACTGTAATGGTCTGGGTTTTTCACCAGAGGAGGGGAATGCATCTGACTATGGTCAGACCTAGGGTCTTTAGGTAGGATGCTGTGAATGATGCAATGAAGTACCTAACCAATGATTGTATCTACCTTCAATAGGCCAGCTCTAAGTCCACACATTAAATTTCAGACACAATTTAGGCTAGTTCATTCATACCTCACCCTTTCGGATTCCATTACACCTCAGTATTCAAACTCAGGGAGAGTGTTGCCTTTGGATCTCTTCAGGGGTGAATTTACTTATGTAGCAACTATTGCATCTCTATATAGGTTTTCATTGATTTAAGATACAACCAATCCTTTTGCTGTATTAACCTATATTAATGATATGTGTTTGTGTGCATATATATATATAGCCAATTAAACTTTATATATATATAGCCAATTAAGTTGATGAGTGAGTGTATGAGAGATTTGATAAACTAGAGACCAATTTGATTTAAAACACATTAACAACTTTTATTTATAACAGATAGAAAATTCAAACTCTATTAGCTTAAAAAATGTAATCATGTATGTCTGATATGCATCTCTACCATATCAATGATTAAAATTATCCATTACTCCAACCCATACCCCTGGTAGATATGCATCAATAGACACTCCTTATTTACAAATCAAATAAGATTAGTTAGAACAAAAAAAAGTTATTAATTTGTTATCACAATGATCGTGAAGCTGGCTAATTATATTACAATATATCAATGTATGTACAATAGCTCCATTATCCAATTTCAGCTGTAGAGTTCTATCTTCTTTGGGGACCCCCTACTTATGTATAAGTTTCCTAAAGTGGATAGAAAAAGACATTCACACAAGAATATTAGTCATTTATACCGAATAAACTAAATATAATGGTTATTAGTTAAACATAAACAAATAAACTCTGTCCTACACTAGTGCATGTAATTAATATGGAAGAGTATTAAAACTTCTTACCTCATCTCATATTATGTGATGATGATGATCAGATGTCAAGACACTACTCAGGGATTTAACCTAAACTTTATTTACAAAAAAAAATTCTCTAGCTTAATAAACCTTACCCCCTGCACTTTGTTGCTTCTTACCACATGGACTCTTCAGACTGCAGACATGACGAAACTTCCAAGTATGAGAGTGAAATAAAAATAGAATTTTCCAAACATACAAAGCAAAACAAATAACACATAATAACTCTGATTTTGTTCAAATCCTCCTGATTAAAGTCTGTAATTTTATTATTAATGTCTCTCATGGATACAGTCTATTTATCTCCTTGCCAGTCCATTCTGATAAATCCTTCCTCTCTCCCTCAAATCCTCTGGCAATGCACTTTTTTAAATTTCATTTGTTTCTCTCTTCCTGGATCTACTTGGACACTTCAGATGAGGTATTTGCCATTTTTTTATAGGCATTAGATGTACAAGTGAATCAAATCATCATGCTTTATGGCAATTTTGGCAGCATTCTGGCCCTACAACACCTTTATCTAGCCAGAACACATTGTTTGATACTTCATATAAGATTTAAATTTTCTTCAGCTTATTATTTGGTATTTGGTAAACTTATGCAAAAGAAGATTTTACTCCATTGTTTATTTCTATGTGCTGGCAATATAATATTCTCTTTCTTTCTTGTTCTATTAATGGCACAGTTTTTATCCTTGTTTATCGAAGTAAAATTATTTTAGTTCTTTTGTTACACTGCTAAAGTTCATCAATTTTCATCATTTTAAATGTTGATTACAGTTTCTTTCAACTTTTAGTGCTACAAAATTTTATATGAATGGGATGGTATTTTTGAACATGTCATCCATTTTATCTTGCATTCTAATGTTTGATCTTAAGATATTTACTACTTATGGTTATTACATCCTCTGATAAAGTATGAAAAATAGCCCAAATGAACTGGTTCTGTTTTTATACTGGACCTAATTTCCATTGTTTAGCAAACTTGTATTTTTAATTTCCTTTTCCATTGCCATATATGCCTATTGTTGTACAAATTAATGGTTGTTATTAAAATAATGTAATAAAATTATGTAGTAAAATCACGTAGTAAAATTCTCTCATTTTCTAATACTTGGTTGCTTAGTATTGATTTGACATCAGGTCATCATCATGCCTACTAAGTTAATGTCTTACATCAGGTATGTTTACACATAGAAGAATGACTTACTATTAGTGTGCATATATATGTGAAATGTCTCTTTAATTAGGTTTTTTTCTACTTTCCATTAAAAAAGAATATTTGTTTCATTTTTACTTTATCTCAAGTTAGTAATGATTAAGACAAACTTTTAGTGTGTACATGTCTATATGTCTGTTTGCATAAAAAATTTGATAAAACATATTAAACTTATCATCTCAGTTTATATTTTTATGGGTTTAGTTTAATATTGTGGATACATAAGGATCAGTTTGAACTGAATTGTAAGCCACTCTTATATTATGAACTTCCTACATTTTTAAAACATTGGGAAATATCTTCAATTTTGTATACATAAATATTTATATTCTCACCCACCATAAACAATGAAATTTGTAAGAGGATTGGCATGCCCACCTATTTATATAGAAAGTACGTTGAAGTAAAGAAGGGTTCCCCTCTTTTCTTCCAAAGCATAAGCTTGTGGTTAAGACCTGTAGAGGTCCATACCTTCACATTTTCAAGCGCACACTCTTGAGGTTTATTGCCTTAGTAAATATTACTTACACAATCAATGTGCATTAAATAAATTTATAATTACAACTTTAAATTATCGTAATAGATTTCTAACTATAAGATTGTTCCATTGACTCATTGTAAATCGAAAGATTTCGTGAGTACTAATGTGTAATAGGAATTGTGGACTTAATCAGTGATGTATTGAATAGCTTCATGTTCTCAGATCTAACCGCTTCAGATTCACCTATTTATATAGAAAGTAGGTTGAAGTAAAGAAGGGTTCCCCTCTTTTCTTCCAAAGCATAAGCTTGTGGTTAAGACCTATAGAGGTCCCTACATTTGCATTTTCAAGCACACACTCTTGAGGTTTATTGCATTAATAAATATTATTTATTTAACAAACTATTCACTACAACTTTAAAAAAAAATTGAATTTTTTTAAACATCCACTATTTTTTAATGATGGCCACCATAAAAAAGAGATGTGATCATAGAATAATGATTTCCTGGAAACAAAAGTATATATGTGAAAGTTTGTTTGTTTGTTACTTCATAATTCAATAAATATTACACCAATCTTGATGAACATTACATGATTTATTTATTTTTAGCGAAAAATTTTATAGGCTATGAATTTTTGCTTTACAGTACTTAATTATTTTAAAAGCATTGATAATTTGAAGTATAAATAAGCATAGAAATAACATTTTTAATTATGTCATAAAAACACAAAATATGAAAAGAGTGATTATACAGAAAGTGAATTGTTGGTTTTTATGCTGGGTTTGGAAAAAGATAAGGGGGATTTAGATATAAAGGTTATAGAATTGACAAAGATTATGTTGTGGAAATGGGATAGAGCAGATTATGGGTAAATTTAGAGTGGAGAATGTAAAATAAAGTGGCTAACAGGTTTATCTGGGCATAATTGCTGAGATATTCTTGACTTCGTTTAAGGAGAAGCCATAATACATCACATCATATTGGAAAATATTGTGATGTGTTTTGAAATACATACTATAAAAATGGAGAATCCAAGGCAACATTTTAATCCATAAATATATTTTTAAATAGTTAAATTTTGTTTGGATCATGTATTTAATTTCTCACTTGCATATACCACAATGTCAAAATTTTATAGCCATTTAAAAAAATTATGATGCAAGAAAAATAAAATAATTTCTTTAAAATTATTATTTATTGTATTTAATAAAGTTGCATTTTTGGAAATATTGCTGTTATAATTACTGCAAGTCAATCTTACATTCATATAATTTAATTATCAAACTTTCTACTTATGCAATAGAGACAATTTGCAAGGGAAAATTTAATTTGCTATTTAATACATAAAAAATTGAAAATGGAATACATAAATATATTTTAATTATTAAACTCTCTATTAGTGTAAAAGTACAGCTAAAAAAATGGAGAGAAATAGCAACAGAAATTTTTATTTGGTATTTGATACATTAAAAAAAATCAAAAATGGAATACGTAAATATATTTTAATTATAAAAATTTCTGCTAATCCGAGGGAATAGCTAGAGAAATGAGGAGAATTAGCAGAAATTTTTTTATTTCGTGCATTAAAAATTGAAAATGCAATTTAGATAATAATAAAACATAAATAAAACTTTTAACGCTCAGAATGTATCCTCCTTATATATGTAAATTTGAAATATATCTTAATTATCAACTACATTATATATTTTTATACTTTTATTTTTAGTATTATTATACTAATGTAAGTAAAGCTGTGGGAAATAAGATAGTATACCATAATTGTGTTTTGAGTATACAACTAAAATAGAATTGTTGCACTTATCATATTGTCATTGACTATCGTTTAATTTATTGTAAATGGCAAAAAAAGCAAAAAGATATTAGTTTCATTCATTACAATAAATAAAAATATTTATAGTAACAAAGTGCACTAATAATAAATTTTAAAATTTATCCATTAGCTAAAATATATTATCTGTGTTAATTTTTGGCTAAAATTTATAAAATGCTAATTCTTTAAATGCTGTCTTTGTAAATGTAAAATACTTTCATTAAAGACTGAGGGGAGGGGGTTAGTCCATGCATTTTGCAATAAACAACAAATTTCATATGATCAAATATTACTAAACACAATTTAATTGTTATTGAAAACTCTCTTTATTTGTTTCAGTTATATCCAAGGTAATGGAGATTTTCCTTGCAGTTGTAAAAAATATTGACTAAAATATACAGTAGTCAAGCATTGGTGGTTGAGAGGTCAGTGACAACTGCTTTACAAGCAGTTGGCCCAGGTTAGTGGGTTCGCTTCCCGGCTGATGCTATGACACGAGAAAAAAAATTATATGGCACAAATTTTATTTGGTATAAATTTTGACCATATACAACAACAAATTACCAACTGTTGTTTTTTAAAAAAATTAACAATACTGCAAAAAAAAAAAAGTCAAAATTTTATTGGTTAAAAAATTTCAAAAATTAAAAACTTTGATAATAGAATATAATGTACTGAAAATAAATTTTAAAATATGCATTGTGTTAATTCATTTTCTATTTTAACTTAATGAATCACAATTAAAGGCAAAACTTTCCATACAGTAGTGCCACCCTGTGCCAAACAGAGTAATCAATGGATGCCAGAAAGCTTGTGCATAAAATCCCTATCTAATGCCTTCTCATCCAATATCCTCAGACTAGTTTCTGGCTCGTGGCCATCATCAGTGAGGAGCCTTGGATCTGAGAGCACTGCACCTAGGTGCAGTACTCTCAGATCCAAGGCTCCTCACTGATGATGGCCACAAGCCAGAAACTAGTCTGGGGATATTGGATGAGTAGGCATTGGATAGGGATTTTATGCACAAGCCTTCTGGCATCCATTGATTACTCTGTTTGGCACAGGGTGGCACTACTGTATGGAAAGTTTTGCCTTTGTTTACAACAATTATGTGCTAGTATAGAGACGGTGATCATGTGATGAATCATAATTAAGAAAATATTATTCTCAATCTAGTTAAGCTCTAAAATGGCATAACTGAAAGTTTTTTATTATACAGTATATTTCCCCCCAGAATATTTAACAAAAGGTTTATTCATTATCTATCACATTTTCCAATTTAAGGATTATTTTTTAATCGATGTTTTCAAACTTTTTAATGTATTTGAATCCAGCATAGCAAATTAAATTTTTTGCTGTAAAAAAGCAATATAATCATTTGTTTCTTATATGAAATTTTTATTTATGAGACATTTTATGGAATCATTTGAATTCTCCAATGAAGTTAAATCTGTACTTTTTAAATTAAACGAATGACTTTTGTTTAAATGCGTAGCCAATTATTTAAATAGTATCATCAATTAATTAGTCTCATTGAATTATACAACTTTATTAAAGCAAACAAAAATAATTCAGTTGATATTTAAATACACACAATACATACCACTTTTTGGCACGATATCAACTCAACAACGATTCATAGCAGAATTCCAACCATCTGAAAATCAAAAGATGCTCTTTTCAAATTAATAGTTTCATATTTATAAGTCTGAATTATAAAAGTTTTTTAATTTTTTTTTTCAGTGTCTTCAAAAAGACTGCAGAAGTGCTACCAAATACAATTTCATGATACATATGTTTAACTGTCTTAACCATTCTACTAATATAAACTTTTATTTTTTTGACTTAAACTTACACTCATCTCACTAAAATAAAACTTCTACATGAACAAATAATTTTTTATAATTACTCCACATACGTGCACTCACTATCAACTTTTATATTATATAAAATTTTTTTCAATATAGCACCTTTCTTCCAAATCTCTATTATCTCCTAATTTTCTACCACTTCCTTTCAGTGTATTAACAATTTATGGTGAGGCATTGTGATGATGCTCTGATCACCTCTGCTTTTCTTTAGTATTTTGCAGTTATCTTTAAGGTTAGTTTGCCATTTTTGCACTTTTTGTGGTGGAAATTGAAGTTAAAATTATTAGTTTAAAAAGTCTATCAATATCGTATAGTTAACATAAATTTTCAGATTCAAAGTAAGGAAATGGCCTAGTTGGTTTTATCATTATATAGAGAAATTAATACCACCTCTGATTAATAGATTATTTGGCATCATGGTTTTGAGAACATGCTTTTTACTTTTAATATTTGGGGAGAAAAATTGTAATTTTCAGTAATATATTTACATAATTCAGCTTATTTATACAAATTTGCAAAAATTGAGTAATTACAATTAGATTTAATTTGAAAATGTTTCCTTTTAAGAAGACATATTATTCAAACAATAGTTATGGTAAAGTGGAAATTATTTTATAAAAAATGCTTTCATAAATGCCATGAAAAATTTTTTTGTGCAATTTTATTAATAATGTGCAATTTTAAATTTTAAAACATATTTTAGTTGTTATGATGTCTCAGTAAAAATTCATTTACATTTAAAATTGGAATTAAAATAAACAAGAATAGGTAAAAGTTAACATCCAATACTTTTTTTTAAAGTGTCATAGCATCGGCCAGGACGCGAACCCGCAACCCAGGCAACTGCCTGCAAGTGCAAGGCAGTTATGCTGACCTCTCGACCATCAATGCAAGACAACATCCAATACTTTACTACTTTATTTTTCTATTTTGCAAAGTTCAGATATTATCTTTTAGAATATCTTTCATATGTAAACTTATATTTGTAATAAATAATGTAAATATTATCAAAATATGGCACAGAATAAAGATTTAATTGTAAAAATATAATATTGCAAATGTGTCTTAATCTGCCACTAATCTTTTATTAAAAGAGTGGGAGAAACTAATAGTGAACTTGTCAATGGTAGATATTTTAATTGGTAAAAAAATAAAGTTTTCTATTATATACTTTTTATTGTATTAAATTTATTTCTAATAATAAAATAAAACTTTTTAATTATTTTATTTTTATACTGGGTGCAGAATTTTTATACAGTACTAGTCATAACAATAAAAAAATTCTGATTACCTCTCCACCACCCTCTTACACTTTTTTTGTTTAAAAACATGTCAACTTATTTATTGGGTTGTTACAACTCATTGCTTTCCACTTAGCAATTATATTTAATCTTTTTAACAGATCAACTACAATAAGTGTTTTTTAAAGTTGTTTTTTTCTTCTGTTTATTAAATAAAAATCTAAATCATTGATGTCATCAAGCAATAAAAAGTAAAACATTGTGCTCATAGCAGTTAGAAGTTTTAATTTAAAAGTGCAGTCATCATCATCATTGCCACCCATCATCAATTAATTGCAGGAAGAATGTCTCTCCAAGTTCAATTCATATTTTCTGATCTCTAGCCTCTCTTCTTCAGATCACTCCTGCACACTTTCTTATTTGATCCATCCATCTCACATGTGGTTTTTTTCTGGGTCTTTTACAATATCTTGCAATCCAGTTTAAGATTTTAATTGTCTGTCTATTATCATAATTTCTAGAAATATGTCAAACTCAACTCCACTTCAGTCTTTTAATTCTTTCAACAATCTCAGTAACACCTGTTTGTTCTCTTACCCATATATTGAATTTTTGATCTCTTCTTATTACTCCTAACATGCAACTCTCCATATTTCTTTGATTGGTCTGAAGTCTTTGTATTGATCTTCTATTAAGGGTCCAAGTTTCAGATCCATAAATAAGAACTGAAAACATGCTGTGTGCTCCAATATATCTGAAATTTGCATGTGGTTATTTATGACAAAAAAAAAATTAAAAAAATAGAATAAACATTAGTTAAAAATAAATTATATTTGTATTTTAGTGCATATATAGTTAGTTATGTGCTGTACATGTTTTCAGCATTTATATACAGTATGTATACACTTCTATATATATGTGAGTATATGATAAAATGCATACAATGTGTGATTCAATAGCATTTGTAAATTTCAGTATTCATGCTGAGGGTTAGAACCAAACTCAGATATCTTGGGTCAGTGGTAATAGTATAGTCACAGAACCATGTTTGATATTAATTTTATTTACCAGTATATGTTTATCCTTTAAACTTGGAGAGACCTTCATCCTGCAGTGGATTGATAATGGTTGATAATGATGATGATATGTTCAGCCTTAAATTTATTTACTGTCTTGTGATTGTTATTTAATGTTTGCATAATCAAAATTAAATGACAAAATGCTGCTTAGATAGACATTAAATCACATTTAAATAAAGTCTGTTGATCTTGAAAGGATAAATGTCCTTTTCATAAATTTATTCAGATCTGTGAAGTTGACAACTTAGAGTGTGTATATAAAGAAAATCTAATAATGATAATTAAATTGTTCAATACTTGTAAATTCATATGAATCGTGAGCTTCATAGACTTCTATTAGACACTAAATCACATGTCACAAAAATTAAACGGATTATTGCTTGGGGGTTCATTGAATGTTTGAGCACTGGAAGTGACCATAGAAGCCAAGGTCCATAATGCTTGAGCTCCAGAATTTACTATTCTATCCCCGAACTCAACAATACACAGTCAAATAAAGAAAGGTTTTATTGTTCACAAGTTTATAAAAAAAAAATCAACATCAGAAGACAGAATTGAAGCCATAATCCATAGATCATGAGCTTCCACATTCACGACTGCACCATTGTATTTAAGCCAAAGCCATTATTGGCTAAGACAACAATTTTTGCAGGTACATGAGAATCTATATAACCAATATTTTCAAATATTATTGATCCATTGCAGAATGAAGATCTCACCAAGTTTAATCCAGTTTCTCTGAACTCTAGCCTTCATTTTCCTCATCATCTTAGTGCACTCCATTATTTCTTCCATCCAACTTATATGTGATCGCTTTCTAGGTCTTTAATAATCTTTTGAAATCCGGTTTAGCATATCTAAAGATATTTTAAATGATTGATGTGAATCCATAAACTTGATTTTTAAAAGATAACTGTAATGTTAATAACATTTATAATTATATTTTTAAAAGATTAATGAACAACGTTTATATCTTATTATTGTCAGTTATAAGTAATTGAAAATAATTACACTAAGTCGGAGAAAAGAAAAAAGTTAGATTTGTAATTTAAAGAGAATGTGGGCTACAAACAAAAACAAAAAAGAAGTGATTTGTCAATTATTATTTAAATGTCCAATATAAGAAATTTGGCCGCTTAAACTTTTAAAGAAAATCAAATAATGTTCTGTCTATAATATTGATTTTAGAGAGCAATTGTTCAGAGCCGAGAAAACTGTCAAGTAAAGGCCTCTCCATTAGTCTAAGGAAGTTCACGAGGAGTCCAGAATAGAATAAATCTTTTAAATAACTCAGAGAAAGCTATCGATAAAGAAAAAAAGATAATAAAAGCTAACCGCAGTATATATAGCATTAGATATTCTATAACACAAATACTATTCACATTTAGTAATCTAATTTACATAATAGAAAAAAAGAGGAGGGAGAGTATATACAGAAACATCTCAACTATACTCTGTTATAGCTTTCAAAATTAAAACAGGCGTAATATTTTAATGAGCATATTTTATTTTTTAATAATAACAAAACTTTATAACAAACAGCAGTATTTATTTCTAAAGTGCATTATTCATCAAATCATCCATTTTTAAGTGACTTTCACACACACACGCTATCATATGTAGGTATTATAAAAGGTGCCAAAGATATTATGACGAAGGCAACATAGATTGCTTTCAGTAAAAAAATATAATTTAGATTATCATGTAATGTGGGATTCGAACTCAGGCTTTCACACGACCCATTACTCTCAGTGCCATCTCATATTGCCGATCCACCTGATCACACACATGTCGATCAGGTGGATCAGCAATATGAGATAGCACTGGGAGGAGTGGGTCGTGTGAAAGTCTGAGTTCGAATCCCACATATATTACATATATAAATGCAGGTTTAAGCCTGTACAATGTATTAATTATCATGTAATGGAAAGTTATAATTAGGTAAGGTTTTGAAAGGGAGGATTACCACAGATAATGTTTTAATAGAAAGGATTACTAAGCTAAGGTTTTGAAAGGATTACTACAGGTAAGGCTTTGAAAGAAAGGATTATTACAGGGAGTAAAAGTTATATACACTAACTTAAAAAAAATCAACATGTTTTATGTACTGATATATTTGAGAGCTTAATTTCTACAACAAAATACTCAACAAGATTTGGATATCGAACTGCATTCACATCAACATTAACTATACAAATGAATGCACTTGAATTGAAAACATTATTGTGCTTCATCTTGGGCGCATAGCTTTATAGTTAACTAAATAGGTAAAAAAAAGTGACTGCTGAAGGGTTGCATTAGGTTCTAAGATCTAGGTGTAGTGCTCTCAGATCTAAGGCTTCTCACTGACAAAAGCTACAAGACAGAAACTAGTCTGGGGATATTAGATGAGTAGGCATTAGATAGGGATTTTATGCACAAACTTTCTTAAATCCATTGATTTTTTATGCTTACACTAGATGGCATTATTGTATGGAGAGTAGATTATTGGTTTTTATACTGGGTTTGGAAAAAGATAAGGGGGATTTAGATATAAAGGCTGGAGAGTTGACAAAGATTATGTTGTGGAAATGGGATGGAGCAGAATATGGTAAAACTTAGACTGGGGAATGTAAAATTAAGTAGCTAACAAGTTTTTCTTGGTATAATTGCTGAGAGATTCTTGACTTCGTGTAAGAAGAAGCTACAGTACATCACATCACATCACTAATGTTATTTCCACCCATCTAACTATAAAATACGTTTACAAATGTTAATAAAAGAAATATTTTATTTTAAATTACTTTTAAAATAAACTTAGAATTAATAATACCGTATACATTTATCTGTGCATATATATAATTGCCACTTATTAAAATTGTTAAAAACGTTTAATTTAAAAATTTCGAAATTTTCAACTTATATACATGATGCATATATCAATATTGCTTCATTACGTATGAGGGATTCAGGTCACAGATTTGCAGAGGGTTTAGTGGGGATGATGTTGCATACAGACAAAATTGAAGAAGTGAGGGTTGAAGATGCAATACTGATAAGGGGGATGGAAACAGGATTTAATGTTGATTCTGAAATTGTGTTGACTTTAGTATATGTGTGATTTTTGAAAGGGATATGTGGAGTAAAATATATAAAAAGAGGGTTGCTTGTAAATAAATTGTGTTTGCAAAAAAATGGGGACTTTAGTGTTGTTCTTGCTATAATATTTTTCTCCAGTACTGTTTGGGTCTGGTAATATTTATTCTAAGTTTTCATTTATGATGTATGTTATGGCAACCAAGAATTTTTGCATGACTAATTCATGTTAAATAAATGGATCCTTTCCTTTTCATTTTAGAAGATATTAAACAGTTCAGTCCACCACAGGGACTTTATACCCTCCACAATATAATACATTTCTCACATCATTTGTAAGTAATACAGTTTTATATTTGGGTGTTTTTTTTTTGATAAAACTTTATATATGTTTTTTTTTATAAAAAATATTCAAATTATAACGTTAAACTTATAGCTAAAACTTTGTCATAGCTTGCCATTTAAAAAACGTCTCAGGGTTCTTTTTTATATTTCTCCTTTTCCCATAATGAATATATTTCTCCATCATTGGAAGTAAGATGTGTTTTTTTTTAGATTTGAAGTTTGGTATTATACATGCTGGGTGCTTATGATGGTACAAAGTGTCGCATTATACCAGGAGGGGGAAGGCTGGCCTTGGAGACACAAAGTGTTCTAATAAAAATGTGCAAAAAGTGCCATATTAAAAGGTCACAACTACCTGTTTTTATTTAATATTGTAATGTGTTTTTTTCATTTTTTCATAATGAATATATCTCTCCATTACTTTTTTTTTAGATTTGAATTTTCACACTGCAAATGTGGATATCCTGGTGATGTCTTTGGAATAATGCCTCTACATAATCTGTGGACAAACTTTATCGATTAAGTTTGTTCAAACATTCCTTGGAGTGATTGATTTCAACATATCACAAACTTGGAATAGTGCATCACCATAATGATGCAATATAGCAGGGGTGGTACCAGAATACCAAAAAATATTTTCACAGGAATGTAGGCATGAATATATTTGCATATTGATGGAGTAGAAAGTTAGTATAACATTCAAGTGTAAAATAGTATAATGTGAGATATAAATTTATAGAGGAAAGTTGTATAATAATGTGTACTGTTGGTAATGGAAGTTGATGAGAGTAAATAAAAAATATATATAGGTGGAAGGAGAGAGTTGTGGTGATTATGGATGTGGTTGTTTTGAATGGTATGTGATAAAGGGAGCTGGGGTGTGATAATTATTTAATAAATATGATGTAGTAAGAATTGTATAGAAGAGAGTAGCCATAGCAGAATTAACTTACAATGATGATGCTTTATGTGTTAGTAATGATGTGTTAGATTACTTAGAAAAAGTACAAAGAGAAGTAGAAAGAGATGCATTAAATGCAGATGTGTGAATGGCAAAGAAGGTGATTCAAGGAGAAACAGGATGGTCAAGTTTTTATATGAGAGATGCAAAAAGCAAAATGAAAATGTTTGGTAGATTGCAGTTTATGGATAGTAAGAGAATAGCCAAAATAGTATTTAATTGGATTATGAGTAAATGACAGGCAACAAGATGAGTGAATAGTATGGCAAGCAAAAGATTTGGATAAAGACTTTAGGTCAATATATTTGTACAAAAGGTGGGATGATTGTGTTAGGAAAATTGTTAAATGTTATATTGGCAAAGAATGGGATAGAAAAATATGTGCATTAACAAAAAATGGGGATTTGGAGAGATGGAAAACTAATATGGAAATTAAAAAGAGTTTAAATATATATAGAAGTAAACATAATATTGGGTGTGAGTTAATTTACAATAATAGTAAAGAAAGTAGTTTCCTGTTTAAGGCTTGAACAAAATGGTTAGCAACAAAGGAATATACACAAAAATGGAGAAATGTGAGTGATTTTGTCTGCAAGTTATGTAAGGAAATTGTGGAAAATATTAGACACCTGTTAATTGAATGGAAATGTTTACAAGCAGAAAGGGTACAAATAATAAAGCTGTGGGAGAATAAATATAAACAAAGTGATTATACAGAAAGTGGGTTCTTGTTTTTTGTGCTGGGTTTGGGAAAAGATAAGGGGGATCCAGATACAAAGGCCATAGAGTGGACAAAGATGATGTTGTGGAAATGGAATGGAGCAGAAAGAGAAGAATATGGGAAACACTTAAGGTGAGAAATGGAAAGGAAAAGTAAGACAGTTAACAGGTTTTTCTGGGCATAGTGGCTGACAGATTCTTGACTTCAATAAAGGAGTAACCATATATCACATCACATCATATTATTTTACTACTAAATTTATGTAACTAAAATATAAAACTAACATGTAGTTGGTTTTGTTCTCTAAATAAAGGGGAGGGGTGTCTAATTATCTTTTTCAGTTATTACCATTATCGTTCTTTTTATTTCTTAAGAAACACCGTTTTGTTTTCATATTTCTAAATAAGGATGACTGATAAATACAGTACACAATTAGTAGACACACACACACATAAATGCTAGCTGCTAAACCTCCGGTTAGAAGCATGAGATTCTAGTCAAGCGTTGGTGGTCGAGTGGTCAGCACAGCTGCCTTACAAACAGTTGTCCTGAGTTTGCTTCCTGGAGGATGCTTTGACACATGGAAAAAAAAGCATGAGATTCTAGTTAATTCAAGAGTACGATATAAAATTTAAATTAAAAATAGTAATGTTTGTCAGAATATCTTAACAGATATCCAATAATTAACTTTGATAGAATTAGGTAAATAAAATCTTACATTACTCGAGATGTTTAAAATTATTAAAAATTAAATAAGCCAGTAATTCTGACAGAAATATAATTCACCAAAGTAAAAAATTAGGCAAATATTTTAATAATTTAATTTATAAAAAAATATTTATGACAATGGTAATTATAAAAAAGAGTTTGAAACGTTTGACCGATGTACCTTAAAAATGCTTATGCGACAGCCAATCAGATGTAATAATGACTACACAAGAAATTCCCAATTCAAGAACACAAGCCAGAAATATGAGAAAAAGATTGAATCCACTTTATTCTGTACTTAAATTAAGCATTTTTAAGGCATATCAGTCAAGGGTTTCAGCCTTTCATGTTATTACTATATTATCTGTTTGCGCTTAATAAATGTAATATATTTAAAAAAGAGTTTGTATCTTATCCAGGATTTTAAACAATGATAAAATACTATCTATGCTAGCTAAATTATTAAACTTGAATTTAAGAATTTATCATTTTTTTTTTGTTTTAATTTTTTGCCAGCAGTAAATTTTCTCATGATATATCAGAATTCAAAATAAACATTTAATGGAAATTGTTTTAGTTTTAATTCTTTTTGAAGTTTAGGCAACTTTCAATTCAAAAGTTAGATGAATAACAGATGGCCGATAATAAAGAAAGTAGTATTGTGACTGATCCCAAAATCTCATTTAATCAAGTGCATTTCAAAATCTGTCTAATACTGGTAGGTGAAAAATTAACTGCAGGACTTGACTCCAACAAATTTATGGTTTGATGAATACTAAGATTCTCCATTCTTCTATTAAATAAATAAACAAATTTCCACTTCAATTTATTTAAAAATTGACTTTAAATGATTTATATAAATGAAAAATTGTTCACGAAAACAAAAGAAAAAAAGTAAGAATACAGGTAGGTATATATTTTCCTGTTTATAGATATTTACAAACACATTACATTGAATTTCATAAATGCGGACATTAATTAAAGATAATTATTCCCAAGACTTAAATGAGAGACTGCTTACAAAAACAAATTTATATGTTCTAATAGACAGATGTAAAGAGAACATGTCAATAAATAGATGTATGTTTGTGTTTAATCTTATTATAATTAACAAACGGATTAGTGTCTTTCATATAAATTTATAAATATGAAATAAAATTTAATATAACTTAAGTTTATGTATATTATTATCTTTAATGATTTATCATTAAGGGCTCATGTAAAATTCTAGTGCCATAGTTGAGGAGTGAGTCCTTATGCCTATCACTCTGTGCACTAAAACAAACAGGACATTATTAACATTATATGTCATTGTATTATTGCACAGAATCAGATTTTTTTTAAAAATAGAACTTGTTAATCAATTAATGCATATTGAAGATTCATTAATTTTTAAAATGTTATTTATTTTTAAGTAAAACTAATTCAATTTTATCAATTTAAACTGACTAAACTGATGATTTAATTTCTATATTTATTATATTTTGTATGGACAGGTATGTAAGAAGTTAAATTTCTGCTAAAATATTAATAGTTCTACATGAATATTACTTATATATACATAATAGGTTGGACCATTTCCTCCATCTTGTTTAATTGTCAAGAGTTTATAAAAAAGTTTCAAACCTTATTTTTAATTTTAAAAATACATTCAACTCTTAATCCTACTATACTGTGACAGATTTATTGTTTTCCCTGGTGAAAGGTTTGTAAACTTTCAATATTTGATTTTTAGCATTAAACAGAATTATATCAGAATATAATATATTGAATTTGATTCAGTAGTAAATATATGTTTACAAATGAAATAAGTTTTCAAAGATCATATTTAATACTTTGCAATCTTTGAAAAAATAAGATTGTAAGAAAATAGAATTGTTATATCATTCAATAAATAGTATGGACCAGATTGTTTTCTAAAAGAAATGAAATCATTTTTTTTAACATTTGATTTTAAAATATAAATTATTAAATATCGATATCTAATAAATCTATCAAATTATGCTTTAAAATAATACAATTTTTTTATACTAATTTTTACAATATTAAAATATTAAACAATAAAATTTAAACAGCATTAAACTGTTGGACATGCGCTTTGGATTTTAAATATAAAATGAATGAATACTAACACTTCAACCACATGATAAAGTCTTTGGAAAAGATAGAATGGCCATCTATCTTTTCGAACCCAAACGCTTTTGTATGGGCAAATCTTAAGTGTAATCTTAAGTGTTTGAAAGTGAAAGTGTGAAGTTATTAAATAATCACTTTAAATTACTTTTACATGCTTGAATGAATGACGCTAGTGAAATTTATTAGAATTTACAATACGTCATTCTTATTTGAAATTAAATGTATGTAAATAAGTCAATTATTTTATATAGCGCAATGTTTTTTTAAACATCATGTGGTTGAAGTGTTAGTATTCATTCATTTTATATTTAAAATCCAAAGCGCATGTGCAACAGTTTAATGCTGTTTAAATATTGTTGTTTTAAAAAGAAAACATCACGCTATATAAAATAATATTGGAATATTCTAACAGATGGTTAGTAATAGGGCATTAACACTCATTTTGAAAAGATATATCTAACAGATAATCATGATTTTTTTAAATTAATGTTATGCTAGTACCCATAACCTTCTATTTTTAAAAATAAAACATATACATATAAAATAAATGTGTAATCATATATACTTTTGATTTTTAGCAATTATTACATAATTATTGTGTAAAAATAATCATGAATCTTAATAAACTTTGCAATAAATCAAGGTTTTAGTTATTCAAAAAAATTTTTTTGAAGTAATCTCACAGAAGATATATCAAGTGGGATTTAATTCTTTCAAGTTACAGATTTCTTAATTACACCTGGGTCTCATTTTATGTGATAGATATATTCCTCAGAAAACACGCGCAAACGAAATCGTGCAAAAATAGACATAACTTACATTGAAAAAGGGGGGATGTGGTCTGTGATTTTTCAAAATTCACGTAAAAGCAAAGCACCAATGTAAAATTACTTTAAAATTTGCGCAAAAAAAAAAAATAAGGAAATAAAATATGACTAATAAAAAATTTCAAATTTGAAAAAAATTGATACAAGACAAACTTTTTTTAACTATAATATTTAATTTTATTCAAAATAATATATTTTTATGCATAATTTACAGTACAGTAATTTACATTTTTTTATACACATTTTAATTATTATAGCTATTTGCCAAAAACACGTTCATTTGCAAACAACTAGTGCCAACTTCACACTCATGTTGTGACAATGGTTTTCTGGTGATAACATAATTAGTAATTAATCTTTGAGATGATGATTTTATTAATTGTTTACGAAACTAACAACTAAAAATTAAATTCTTATTTTTGTCTTTAATTTTCAATTCTGTTTAAAAATCAAATTTCACATCACATTATTTCAAGTCACCATAGTAATTTTTAAATTGTTAATTACAATTAAAAATCAGATTTTAATTGTCAAATTTAATTGTGCCCACTGCTATTACTGACCTTTTAAAAATAAACTTGTAGACAATAAATGATTAATAATTGATTACGTTTTTTTTTAAAAAGCAAAAACAGAATGTGATTTAAAATGCAAAATTAACACACACAATGTTTGAACAAATTTACATTATAATCTTGTAAAATTTAATGTGTGTATACATAAAATGTGGAAATCATGATTTTAATTTCATTATTGCATAAAATCTTACTATTATAAAGCACTGAAAATATTGAAATTACTAAATTGAAAGTCGCATTCCAATAATGTGCTATTACTTTCAATATAATGTAAGTGCATGAAATTTATTATTTAAAGTAATAGCGCAATATCAGAGTTCGACTTCCGGTGAAACATGAATCGCATAACTTCAAAATCGTGTTAAATAAGTCCACGTAAAAAGAGACTCAGGTGTATTATGACATATTTGGATTTTTGAAGAATTAAAATATCAGACTAAAATAAATATGAATTGCTCAGTTAAAAAAATTGATACAAAATATCTCACTAGATGGCCGTGCAAGCAAATCAACTAAACCAGGTTGATAGATGGCACAATATTTTGAATAATATTATTTTTCAGTTGTTTCTAGCCTAACCAATCATAGTACTACCATGGGAATAAAACTACTAGTCTTCAGATTTATAAATATGGCATTTAAATTGATGTTTGAATAACTAATTGTTCTGTAAAGGCAGCATTCAGTGAAAATTGTTCATACTTATGAATGTTCTCTGATTTCTGTATATTTTTATAAGGACAAAGTCATTTCCAAATATTACAAATTACCACACTGAGTTGACTTATGATATTGTCAATATCATGTAAGCAGCTATTTTAAATTTTATTTTGTTTTTTTCAATATATAATTGCAAATAAAGTGACATTATCATAAACTTTCAGAGAGACAATATACATGTAAGATTATTTGGCAAATAATATGCTATAAAAACTGAATAATTTCATATATCAAATACGTTGTCATGTAAAAATGGTGTGATATTTTATTAACCAATCACATTTGAATATGGGCCATCTCAGAGCATGGAACAATATATGGATATATAAGTGTGTGTGTGTAAAAGTAATTTTCACAAATGAAAAATATGGGCTACATTTTGATGACATTTCACCTGAGATCAGTTGCGTGGTTTAATTATTAATTTTTTTTTCCAACCTGAAATTTAGAGGGATCAGATTTTAAAAAGGAGTTGGTTGTGGATAATTAATTTGGCACTTTTAGTTTCATCTTGCTTTATAAAATAATCTAGAAATCCCTCTGCTTGTTATCTAGTAGTTTGTATGTTGCACTGAAATAATAGTGTTGTTGCTTATGATATTTTAGTGATTTACCATATTCATTTCTTCCAACATGAATATGATACTTGTTTGTGCTCATATAAAAAGCTCTAAAAATTCAACAATGGATTTCATATATAGTACAAGATCATGAATGAGAGAATGGTTTGTTTTTGGTACTATATTGAGTTGTTAATAAAAACTGTAATATTGCAATTATATCTTAATACTTTAGGATGAGACTGATTATGTCAATTTATTTATTTATTAGTTATGTCAGTTTGTTCTTCTATTGGTTATATCAGTTATTACTTTATGTAAAATCAAAAATCTTAGATGTAAAGATTTTAAATTTTTCAACAGTAGTGAACCTATACTGTATCCATTTGAAATCCATAATGTTTATAATAGATAAGAAAAGGAAATAATAAGACATCTACAATTAAAGTTTTTATTTTTTATATGCTTAAAACTTTTATTTTTACTACACATACTATGGAGAATATTAGACCAACTTATCAACATTATTGTTCAGCACTTATATCATTACAATAAAGCTAAACCACATGCCGACCCTCATTCTGTTTTCTTTGCATGCTTATCCACAACTGGCCATGCCTTCAAATCCACTCACCTTAAAGTTATCTGCACTGAGTGCAATAATGCCAGACACAAAGTGTGGCACATTTCCTTGGACAAACACTCCATCAACAATGGGAATCCTGCATCACCCTTTCCAAGAAATGGTCTATCCAACCTACATAATCAAAAATGTAAGTATTATGTAAATTCATCTGCACATAATATATATGTATCCATTACAGCTATTTTTATAACTTTATTAAGTTGAAAGCATGCTAAGCATATCATGCTTAATTAATATCATTAAAGCTTTGCTCTATATGTTTTTGCATATCTGTATTAATTAAAACCAATATAATGTAAGTTCAGCTTACACATTATTGTTGTAGCAGCGATTTTTTTTCTTTCACCACATCTGCACCACCTATTGAAAACTTTAGAAACTAATAGATTCCAGATAGTAAAACAGAGGAGTAAAAAATGACTTTTAGAAGGAAGATACATGAGGTCCTAAAGGTCAGGTGCACTGTTTTCAAAATCCAAAACTCCTTAATAATGACTATAAGCTTGAAACTAATCTGATGATATTGCTTAGGACAGAACTATATAAGGACTCATTAAGGATTACCATATGGTATCTATTAGTTACTAAAGTTTGCATTAAGTGCTATAACTGTGGTGAAAGAAAAGAACATTCATGGTTGAGAAATGGATCTGCATGCAGTTTACCAATTATCTTTTTACTAGCATTCTCTATGTAAAGATACTTCTATTTATATATAATTGCCATCTGTTTGTAGTGTCACTCTGACAACATTTAGCCATATTTTATTTGTTTAAACATGAAGACTATAGTTGTGTGATACACACATATTTTTTTTTAAAAAAAAATCATATTTTCACAAGCAAACTATCTGAATAAATAATGCTTTATTGAGGCCTTTGTTTTGCAGTTATTTTACTATTGCCTACATATGTAAATATTAATAAAATATTCAGTTCTTTGCCTTATACAATAGATGATAAAACAAGCAATTCTTTGCTTAATGCTATTCATAGTACAGGGATGTATATGTCTATAGTGATTGAGAATGCTATAATATATAGCTATTGACCTAGAATCTAATTTTTATAACTGTTCGACCAGATTGGCTTGTGTTCAAAATCTTAGAGTGCTTTAAATTTTCAGGTTTTCAGAGTGAATAGTAAAATGAAGTTAAAAGTGATTACTAGACACTTAAACTAATTTCATTTTTTCAATTTTGATATTCCAGGTGTATTTATATGTTGGACTATTTCTATCATCTAATATGAATATTGAATGTCTTTAGAAAAAAATTAACTTATTTAAATATTCCAAATACATTCGACTGTTTGATGTGCTATTTCTAACAGTTGAATGTATTTGGAATATTTAAATAAAGTTAATTTTTTCTAAAGACATTCAATACTCATATTAGATGATGGAAATAATACAACATATAAATACAACTAAAACATGATCATAAACAAACTTTCAGGAAAACATTGATATTTAAGCTTTTTTGAAAAAGTTAAAAGCCAGAAACAGATATGAGGTTGAGAATTTAAATGAATTACCAGCTAGCAATCTCTGCTTCCTCAACTCTACTAGAGATGGCTCTTTTTGTAAAATATGATGTAGCTAGAATTGTATTGAAGGGAGTGGCAGTAGCAGGGTTAACATGTGGCAATGATGTGTTATGTGTTAGTAAAGGAGTATTAGATTACTTAGAAAAAGTACAAAAGGGGTAGAAAGCGGGATAGTCAAGTTTTTATATGAGAGATGAAAAAAGCAAAATGAAAATGTTCAGTAGATTGCAGTTTATGGATAATAAAAAAATAGCCAAAATATTATTTAATTGGGTTATGAGTAAAGGGCAGGCAACAAGATGGATGAGAAAGGTAATGTGGTATGCAGAAGATTTGGATAAAGAATTTATATCAGTATACTTGTACAAGAGATGGGAATATTGTGTTAGGAGAATTGTTGAGTGTTATAGTGGTAAGAAATGGGATAGAAGAATAGATGCATTAATAAAGAATAGGGAGTTGGAGAGATGGAGAACTAGTATGAAGAGTAAAGAGAGTTTAAATATATATAGAAGTAAATGGAACATTGAGTGCAAGTTAATTTATGATAATAGCAAGGAAAGTAGTTTACTGTTTAAGGCTTGAATGGGATCTTTAGCAACAAGGAAATATACATGTAAATGGAAAAATATGGGTGATTTAGTCTGCAAGTTGTAGAAGAAAGGCATAGAACATATTAGGCATCTGTTGATTCAATGTAAATGCTTGAAAGCAGAAAGAGTACAAATAATGAAGTTATGGAAGATTAAATATATACAAAATAATTATGCAGAAAGTGGGTTATTGGTTTTTATGCTGGGTTTGGGCACAGATAAGGGGAATTTAGATATGAAGGATATGGAGTTGATAAAAATTATGTTGTGGAAATGGAATGGAGTAGGTTATGGGGAAACTTAGAGTGGGGAATGGAAAAGGAAGGTAAAGTGGCTAGCAGGTTTCTCTGGACATAATTGCTGAGAGATTCCGGACTCCGTATAAGGAGAAGTCACAGTGCATCACATCACATCGTGTAAAGTGGCTAACAGATTTCTCTGCCCATAGTGGCTGAGAGATTCCTGACTCCGTATAAGGAGATGTCACAGTGCATCACATAATATCACATCACATAATATATGCATATTACTAATGTTACTTAAAATTTATATATTTTTTAAAAAATTGTAAATTTGTTATGATATTTACTTGAATAGAGGAAAAAAGCGATTAGTATTTAATTCGTGTATATTTTAATTCTATATGGGCGTTATTATTTTGTAATGTAACCATAAACGTCAATGTACATTAAAAGTTTGTGATATAGTTCTAAGAAATGCTAGAAAAAAAGTACCACTGAGATGACAAACAATAGTAAACTACCACCAGCTGTTATCATTTAGTCGTAGCATGCTATACTTTGGCCTAGACATCTAACTTGCCTTCGGACAGAAAGCTTACCATAGATTATCTTCAGCTCTTATTTTTAACTTAACGAGACAAGTAAATAACATTTTTAAAATGGATTCTCAGAGTGGAATGGACAGTCGTATTCAATTAATTCATAAAACATAGAATTAATTATAATGCATTTTTTTTATAAAATTTTTTTTTTAAAGTGCGCAAAATATTGCGTGATTATTATTTATTTTGAATGCTGATTATTGGTCCATTTGCTTAAAACAAAACGACTGCATTTAATTATACGTTTTATTTTGATTTTAACTGTACTGTATTAATTTTAGCCCTGAATTTTATGATTAAGTGTTTTATTTAACAAAATGATCCCCCCCCCCCCATCCTTCAATTTCCTCTTCTTTGCACATCAATTTCCTCACTTGAGAATTAAGACAATTCTAGGCCATTTGAAGAATTCAAGCATTTTAAAATCAGATCTTAGATACCTTTAAGGTTGACTGATATTTAATACTATTAATATTTCCTGACACTTTGGATTAAATAAAGGAAACTGAAAAAAAAAAACTAGACGTAAACATTTCAGAGCCGAAACATTTAAATTTTAACTGTAGATTCTTTGTGTGTACATAGTATGTACATTGTTTTAGTGTGCGTGCAGACTTGTACAGACCTTTAGAATATTTACAATTAACTTACACATATAAAAAGTGCGCATACAGTATTTAAAGATACCAAAAATGATACAAATGTATTTAAAACTTCATTTGACTACAATAGCATGTAAATGAATTTGATTTTACTGCAATATTATACACTTATCAGAAGAAAAATTAATACCGTAGTGTGCAGCATACCAAGATACTTTACTTAACCATCATCATGAATAAAAATTCGAAAATATGATCATTCTAATTCCAAAAGAAAATGCAAAGACAGAAACATAAAGAAGTTAGGAATAAAGAAAGATAAAAAAATTGGAGTCAATATTGCATGAGAGTAATTAAAATATGAAAATATTTGTTGTACTTACAGTGTTATCATCCCATTTAGGACAAAAAATGACAAAAGCTAAAAAAGCCTCAAAATAAAGGGCCACATATTCAACGTGAGTAAAAACATTAGGATAGAAGATAACTGAAAGAAATGAGAAACTCATATAATGTTTGTTATACAAAAAACATCCTAATGGAAGACCTAAACAAATTAATTTTGCAAACATGACATTTATATCAGTGGAATTGTCCAAGCCATTTCACTCAAATCAACATAATCTAATTTACAAAGGCTGAGTTAATTGCAATATAAGTATTTGGAAATGATTAAAACAGCAGAACTCTCCATACAGTAGCGCCACCCTGTGCCAACCAGAGTAATCAATGGATGCCAGAAGGCTTGTGCATAAAATCCCCAATCTAGTGCCCACTCATTTAATACCCCCAGACTAATTTCTGGCTTGTGACCTTTGTCAGTGAGGAGCCTTAGATCTGAGAGCACAGCATCTAGATCTTAGGATCTAATGCAACACTTCAGCAACCACCTTTTATCTCTACTTAACTATAAAACTATAAAACTTAAATTGAAAACACTATAACATTTTTAATCTAAGCTCATTAGCTTATATAGTCACATAGGTCTGAACTCAGTTCAGTACATCCATTGATTACTCTGGCTTGAACTGAGTGGCAATATGTATACCGCGTTTTGGCTGTTTTAATAACAGTTAAGAGCAAGCATAATAAATACTTATCATGTGAAGGTTATTTGAAAATGGATGGAAATAATTCCATTTTCATTTAAATTGTATCATAGCTTTGACACTAGAGAAAGTTACATTAAATATCACATCACAATTAACTTAGAAGTTCATATCTTCAACGATATTACTTGCCGTGGTTTAATTTATTATATATATATATTAAAACCTGTTTCTATGTGGAAGTGTGTTTCTCAAGTAATGCGCATTGCATGTATTTTCTACTTCCACATACAATATAAAATAATACTATTTTATAAATTGATAATATATAAAGTTTGAAATAAAAAAATTTCTCAGGATATTTCTGTTATTTGTGCTGCTACTCTTAATAAATTTTCCGTAAATATTTTTTAATATAATATTTCTAATTAAGTATAATTTGATTTGTGTTTATACTAAGGCTAGCAATTTTAAATATAATGTTGACTAATAATTTATCTCATGATTATGAATCAATTATAATCATTTACATAAAAGAAGAAATTATAATAGCAACGTAGCTTAAACCATGCACATGTTCTTTACAGAAGGAACGATATTTATAATGAATACTTTGGATGTAAAGCTTATTCATTAACTTAGGATACGATAAATGTAAAAGGGAATTTTATGTATATCATCTTACCCTATACCTTTGTATTTCAGAGAGCAACAGCAACAATAATGATGTATCCAATCTAAATGATTTACGTGGATTCCAATATCTTAAAATTTGACTTTTATTTTATAAATATGCAGTGAGATGTAATTTTCAACTTAGTTAATGATAAATGATAAATTATAAAAAACAAAGTAATATTTTTTAGGATATTGAATTTTTTTTTTTCTTACTTTTTTATTGACAATCACTACTTTTCTTAGTCTTACTTCCCCCCCTTCTCCATTTTTCTAGTTTCTATTAATGTAAACAAGGCAAAACTCTCCATACAGTATTGCCACCCTGTGCCAACCAGAGTAATCAATCCCTATCTAATGCCTACTCATCCAATATCCCCAGACTAGTTTTTGGCTTGTGGCCTTCGTCAGTGAGGAGCTTTGGATATGAGAGCACTGCACCTAGATCTTAGGATCTAATGCAACCCTCCAGCAACCACTTTTTATTTCTACTTAACTATAAAACTATGAGAATGAAATTGAAAACACAAAAATATTTTCAATCTAAGCTTAATATAAGTTAATAGCTTATATAGTCATATGAGTCTGAACTCAGTTCAGCACCCATACATTTTGGTGTCTTTAGATCTTCAACAACCATAGCCACCACTATCCTATTAGGCAGGATTGGTGTTAAACCATTAAGCATCACATGATCTCCATCTCTCTAGCACATAATTGTTTATAAACAAGGCAAAACTCTCCATACAGTAGTGCCATCCCGTGCCAACCAGAGTAATTAATGGATGCCAGAAGGCTTGTGCATAAAATCCCTATCTAATGCATACTCATCCACTGATGAAGGCCACAAGCCAGAAACTAATCTGGGGATATTAGATGAGTAGGCACTAGATAGGGATTTTATGCACAAGCCTTCTGGCATCCATTGATTACTCTGGTTGGCACAAGGTGGCACTACTGTATGGAGAGTTTTGCTTTGTTTAAACCAGAAAGGAATTTTAATTAATTCAAGTCATATTTTATTAATTTGGATTTTTAAAAAAAAAAGAAAAACATTGGTGTACATTTAGTAATCAATAAAGCAAGTAATGTTTAAAAAAATAAAAAAAGATTTATATAATAAGTTGGTATTGCATTCAAAATAAATATATCCTACAAGCTAAGATTACCTAAGATTTTAGTTCAAATCTGAAACAAATAAGCTAGGAATGTTTTTAAAGGGTTTTATATTTTTCTTTTACTAGCCAGTTTACAACTAATTCACTGTCAGGAAATGGGTATCTAGTTATTCTTAGAGACTAAAACAACAACAGAAATTTATTTTCTATGTCTTGATTATTAATATATACAACTAATAAGGACTTTTTTTTTTGACTTTATATAATGCAAACAACATTTTTTTCAGATAATTTTATTTCCTTATAATTTTGATTATCCAGCAATCTTTCTTAGAGCTACAAAATATTTAAATATATATGACTGCATAATCAGAACGTTATAATTATAATTTAAAATACTTGATTTATATATATTTTCATGTGTCATAACATCCGCCGGGAAGCCAACCCGCTAACCCGCGACAACTGCTTGTATGGTAGCTGTGCTGACCACTCGACCACCAATGCTTGACTACTTAATTTATATTTTAATTATATTTGCACAAATATTTATTATAAGATATATATATATTTCTACAAATCTAATTAAAATATGAATAATGTATACAGTCATATATATTTAAATGATTTTAGCTCTGAATAAGACTACTGGACAATCAAAATTATAAAAAAAGTAAAATTATTTGAATACTATGTTTTCATTGTATAAAGTGGAAAAGAAAGATGTTTTAATTATAATTATAGTGAAGAGTTTTTGCTTTGCAGTGAATTAGTTAAAAGCTGACTGTTTTATCTTTACTTCTGCTTTCTATATGGCAATTATGAAATTTAATCCTATTAAATATACCTGGTCGTGAAATCTAAAAATTTTAATTCAAAATTAAAGAAGATGCAATTCAGCAAAAATATAACGGAAAAATGAGATAGAAGACAGAAGCAAGTTTGGATTTGGTCAGTTTAGTTACATTATGGTAAAAATGATTGAAGGGGATTGGATGTAAAAAGAGTACACAAAAGATTAAATATCGTAAAACAGATCAGAATGAAATGATATGATCAAAAAGTCCTGTATTATTACTTCAATCAGTTTTCGAGAAGAGTACTTACTTAATATACAGACTAGTTAGATATCAGACTTCCTGTTTTTCAAGATTGACCCAATCTAAGGTCTCATATCCTGTATCTTAATAAGAGGTTTTGGGTCTGTCGAATATACTCGTTTATCAAATTTAGTAAATAAATGCTTGTTTTTTTTTCCCATGTGTCATAGCATCGGCCGGGACGCGAACCCACAACCGTCTGCAAACAACTACTTGCTTGCAAGGCGGTTGCGATGACATCTCGGCTAACAACGCTTGACAAAAAAAATGCTTGTTTTGTTATTAATTATTAAACTAAATCTTTTTGTTAATATATTATAAAACAAAAAATTCACTCAGTACGTTATCTAGTTGTTTATGCTGTCATTCTTTGCGTCTTCGGTTTGGGAAACTCTTGCGTATGTTGATATCATTTACACACGCATATTTATATATTTGTGGTATTTATATGCGTTTCTATTTTGTATTTCTATTTTATTTAATTAGTTTAAAATTAAAGTTTATACTTTCTTTTTATTGAGCATTCCAATTTTGAATCTTTTGTTATTTACGCAGATACTCATTTTACCCATTGGGTTGCGCAAATTCAGAAAGGGGAAGAAGGCAAGTGGTGTGGCCCATACAGGATTTTAATTTTAGCGATTTTTTTTTGGCTTTAAAACTGATTTGTTCCCTATACTCCTCTCTGAAATGGAAAATAGACCACACACCCCTTCCTTCTTATCTCGATTGGGATATTCTTAAATCTCTCAATACTAATAGTGAAATGTCTGCAGTGAGTTTTCCCAAAAAGATAATGTGATATATAATATATAGGGTATATGAGCACAGACTTTCACACCACTCTCCACTCTTTCTCATAACACTGATACACTTGAACACATATGTTTTCAAGTGTATCAGTGTTATGAGATAGAGGGGAGAGTGGTGGGTGGTGTGAAAGTCTGTGCTCATATACCCTATATATTACATATATAGACATAGGTGTATAATAAGCCTGTGTTTCAGTTATTACATAGTAGAGATGTCTGCCCATCCCTTGTATATGTATTAAATGGATTATGTCCTGTATATGAGGGGTCAGATTGACCTTAGGTCAACATGGGTGTGACTACAATCTCGGCCTCAGGGTGGCCTTTGAGCGTTCCATCATTAGATTTTCAATTGGATGGACGGTTGAAGAGTTGGAGTGAGGAGTAGATTGAAGCATGTCCATCAAAGTATGAAGATTGGCTATCTTAATATATATCTGAGCACTTATAGCATATATGTGTGGAGATGGTAATCTGGACCAACTGATGATTGCTGGTTTAGCATGAAATACGTGTTATCTTTTCGACATATATGTGTTCAAGTGTATCAGTGTTATGGTGGGTCATGTGAAAGTCTGTGCTCATATACCTTACATATATAGACATAGATGTGTAATAAGCCTGTGTTTCAGTTATAATGTGATATATATAATTTACTTTTTAAAATGACATTTTAACGCGTAATAATTTTTATTCAATATTAATAAATTATTTGATATTTAAATAGCTTCCAGCTGAAATTTTATCAACATTTCTGTGACAATCGGCTTTTCCATCTCAATAATTAATATTGATCATAGTCAACTTGTTAAGTATTTAAAATATTTTGGTAATGACAATCTATCAACTATTTCTCCCCAAATACCCCTCCCCTCTACAGTTTTTCATATTTTTCCAATTAATTAAACAGAGAAAGCCTCGTGTTGTTGTTCTATAAGTAGAAAAGAAAACATTATAACTTTCCAGCAACATATTTTAATTACGTTATTTCAAACAAAAAACACTGATAAAGCGTCAAAAAAGTGATTCGAGCAGCCTCCGCTATCCCATAATTCAGCGGAGAATTTGCATATTAATGACAGAGTTCGGTACATTTACAATTTCCTACGTAATTATTAAAAAAACTTTTTTTTTTCTGCAAATAAATAAATTATAAATCAAATTTTGCTTTGTTAATCAATCTTTATAAAACGTTTTAATTTTGTTTATGATTGAACTATTAAATGAAGATAAAAAAAAATTTCCCCAGCAAACTAGATATCATTTCAGCTAGGATAAAATTTCACTTTTAAGAGGTACGAAAGTTTGATTATCGCGATGGTGAATAATCAATCTTCTATTTATTTATTTCAGACATTTTACAATAATTTGGTTTTTAATTTTAAAAGGGAAAAAAATTAATAGATGTGAAAATGTTAAAAGGTTAAGTGGTAGAGAGCAAGATCAACTATTGGTGTTCGACCTGCTAAACAATGAAGCCATTCGATTTATTTGCTCTGGGATCTTAAAAAATCCGAGCACCGAACTAGAATCAACATAAAGATCTTGCGTTCCAGAACCTGACACTTTACCACTACATTATATCATCCGAATCAAATGGCTTTTTTACTCGAGAATTTGTACAAAAATTCAATCGCCGGAAGTGACATAGCTAAGTATGGCCTATGAACCTTAAAAAAATACAGTAATGAGTAGGTCACTCTACAACTGCACGAACACACAGAACATAGAGATACAATGAAAATAACATACATCACATTATAATAAAGAGAATAATGTGATTACTTCAATTAATCAAACTAAAGTTATTCTACGTTTCATAAAGTCTTGCATGGCTTAGTGTAGTCAAAGAAGGGGATCTCTGGAGCCCAAAGTCCATGGTCTCAATTTATCACTTCTGGTGCTCAAACTTCATATGCACTCCCAAACAGTAAATCATTTTATATATTTACCATTTCTAATTTAATTTTCAAACATATATTCCTACTGAAACATCTTGATGGGAAGCCATAACACATCCATTAGTCGCTTACCTGATCTAAGATTCAAATTACAAGCTAGGCAAAAGTTGAAATTTTTTCAAATTTTAGCCAAGTTTTAATGTTTTTCCCTCAGATTAGCAACGATCAAAAATTGGTTGGTAAATGGATTTGTACCTATTCTTAATCTGATATTAACAAGAATAAAAAAACAAACTATAATAATAAAAAAAATGTTTGCAAATTTATATATTTTTTAAAGGACCCTGAGGGAGTAACCACAGCATATCAGCCAATGCCATGATCTAGGATTTTCATATAAGTAAAACTTGATTCAAGTTCATCATATTAGGGCTTTGTTTTTTTTTAGGTAATCACTTTATAGTAACTAGCCTTTAAAAATTAGCTGTAAAATGGGCTTCTGTTTGTTTTAACTAGGGAGTAAATTGCAAGCTATCACCACTAGGTAGGAGCAGTTTCTAAATGTGAATGTATTTGTCATTCATAGATTGGTGTGTATAGTCATTCCAAAACTCATCTTTAGAGTAGTTTTTTTTATTGGCATGGCCAAACTCATTTATGAGCAATTGCTGTTTCTGACTACTGCTTAGCATAGAAGTGACTTAGCTATGATTAAGCATGTAAAATTTGCAAATTTGACAAAAGAATTATTACAAGTAAATTGCAAACAAAGTAGCAAATGGGTTAAGACATCGTTTACTGATGCTTTATATCAGATGAAGCAATATAGCAAAAATTAATGTTGTTACAGTATATTTGAAAACCAATGACATTAAGAGGATAGCATTATCAATTCTTTATTTGTTGAAAGACATATATCAAAAGCATGGTGCATTTGATTATTGAATTGTAGCCTGCCCAAAAACATTTGAGCATAATTTGCAAATACTGGTTTCAAGAAATTCTTCCAATCACTGTAAACTGTGAAGTCGGGCAGATAGTTCATATTCTGCCACATTGCTGTAGTGAGAATCAGATAATAATAGAAATGCAAAAGCATACATCAGACCATAACGATAATATTAATTACATCCATCTTTTGTATAATAACATGAAGATTCTTGAAGGCCAGTCTGAATCTCAGTAGCATTTTTGTCAACTATGCAGTTACATAGCAAATCTATACCTTAATGACAATCAAATTTTCATCTAGAGCAATATGACTCACCATTATTATCGGCAGTGCTACATTATTTCTCTATCATGTATTCATGCATTATCAATCATCTCTAATATGTAGACCAAAAATTCCTGAATTCCAATCCCTCTATTTACATAAAAGTGATACACAGTAACTAACAAAAAGCCCAAGTATATGTAGCTTAATATATCAATTTCTTCCCAATTCCAGTAAATTAAAAAAAAAAAAAGGTAAGTGTAAACGAATTTGTTCATAGTTAAAAAAGAAATGCAAATAATATATATATTTTTAAAAAATGCCTTTATTCACATCAGTGCATTAAAATGTAAAAAAAAAAACTAAATTGTAAGATATAATTTTTCTTCAGCTTTTGTAACCAAAAATAAAAGTTGTCAAGCATTGGTGGTGAGGAGTTCAGCGCGACTGCCTTACAAGCAGTTGTTCTGGGTTAGCGGGTTCACTTCCTTGCCAATGCTATGACACATGAAAAAAAAAGTTAAACCACTTATCATTACATGCTCACAATTTTCTATGCTTGCACAAGCTTTTAAACAGTGATAAAATCTCCATACAATAGTGCCATCTAGTGCAAGCCATTAATTACTATGACTTGCACTGGATGGCACTACTGTATTGAGAGAAAAGAAAGGGGTTGATAAAGAAATTAACAGTGTTTTCATATAATAAATATGATGTAGCTAGAATTGTATGGAAGGAGTGGCAGTAGCAGGGTTAACTTATGGTAATGGTGCATTATGTGTTAGTAAAGGAGTGTTATATTACTTATTTCTAAGTACAAAGAAAAGTAGGAAGACATGCATTAGATGCAGATGTGTGAACAGCAAAGGAGGCAATTCAAGGAGAAATGGGATAGTCCAATTTTTATATGAGAGATGCAAAAAGCAAAATGAAAATGTTCAATAGATTGCAATTTTGGATAGTAAGAGAATAGCCAAAATAGTATTTAATTGCATTATGAGTAAAGGACAGACAACAAGATAGGTAAGAAAGGTAGTATGATATGTAGAAGATTTGGATGAAGACTTTATGTCAGTATACTTATACAAAAGGTGGATGGTTGTGTTAGGAGAATTGTTGAGTGTTAAGGAATGGGATAGAAGAATAGATGCATTAATAAAAATAGGGAGTTGGAGATAGTTCTTTGTAATCTTCCTTTATTTAAAAGAAATGTGCAGTTGTGGATAAATAAATAAAAGTTTACCATCAAATGGCAGTCTGGATTGCAATAAGGTGATTCTTGGAACCTCTGCCTTAGGCCATCAACCCTGTCTTGGTTTATGACTTTTACAGACTCCTGTAAATAAGGGCCATAATTTAATTTGGTCTGTAATGAATATATCTAAAAAGATCATTTACACACACTAGTCCTGACTTCAAGACCAAATGAGATTTAAATTAAGAACTATTAGGCAAATAAGAAGAAAAACCATAGTATTTCTTGGTTTTAAATTTAGAGATAAAAATCTAATAGTAAGATAATATGTATTGGAGAGCAGCTCACCCATATTCCTTTACCATATGATTAATTCACCTAATAATAATAATAGTTACAGTTACAAAAATTATGGAGTGGATATTAGATAATAACTGTTTTTAGTAAGAAGAATAAAAATATCTTTTCAGTTAACACCAAAATTCTTTTTGCAATCTACAAACATATATATGATCAAAAAATGAAAATAAAGAAAATCCATTATCCCAATTTTTTAACATAAATTGTAAAAAAATAATAACAAAAATATATCTAAAGCTATGGAATATATATAATACTAATAAAATGACTGTTAATTAATAAATATTATAATAACAAAGAAAATAAAAAATATAATGATGATTAACTATTCTACCCAGTCTTTCAATCTGCAGGAGTACTTTCAATTAATTACTTAACCCTTTTCAATTGCTGTTAAATTAAAAAAAAAAACAATGTAAGCAAACATCATCAACTCAAATCCCAGGATACCTGAATTTTAACATTAGTGGCTTGTCTATTAATTATATTCATTTTATTTCTGTTTATGAAAATTGTCTCCTTAATTTTTCATTTATTGTGGTTTCTCTCTTCATGAAGAATCTTAAAATTACAAGATTAAACTTAAATTTATATTTACGTGTCCTTTCATGTTCCAAAAAAACTGAAGCAGTCATTAAATCATTATTTTTTTTATTTTTTTACATGGTTGTATTTATGCTCCTTTAATCTTTTTTCAATACTGTACCTCTATTCACCTATATATGATAACCTATATCCACCAAAAATTTGATGCACACCATTAATTTTTTTTTGTCAGGTATGACATTTTTAGAATTATTCACTAACTTATTAACATTATTTGTAACACAAAATGAAACATTAAACACATCTTTATACATATCTTTAAAAAGTTCACTTGAGCATTTGAAATATATGGAATAGATATCCATCTTTTACTATCAATCTTCAAATCCTTTAAATCATTATACTTCTTTTTAAATTGTCATAAAGTATTATTAATTTGTTCAATCTTATAATCAACTTTAAGCAATTCCTTTGCAAATATTTTAATATTCTTTAATTTATCACTTTGCTAACGACATAATTTTTCATTATGAAACAAAAAAGATCTAAAACTTGCCAACTTATGCATAACTGCTACTTTTGATTTATAATTTATATATTCTCTCTTTTGTAATGGTTTGATTACTAATTTACAACCTAACATAGTAAATAATTAACCAAAAGCACTTCTGTGGATTGAAAGACTGTATATATTACATAATCAACATTATATTTATTATTTTATATATTAATATATATATATGAAATATCTTTTTTGGCACATGATTTTATGCCTTTACTAAATGTTAAACATCTATTTTAAATATTTTAAATAAATATTTAACATTTTATAAGGGCATACAATTATATACTAAAAAACCTTTTTATGTATAAAATTTGATTATAAAAACATAAAAATTATACAAATTGAATGTTGTCAAAATAAACCAAAAATAAAAGAAGCTATATTAATTTCAAGAAATCGTCAAGTATTAATGAATCATTATCAAACATTAAAATAACAGAATTATGGGAGAATGGAATTATGGGAGTTATAAGATAATATTTCATTTTGATTATTTGACAAAGACCAAAATGAATATAGTCAAAAGTGCTTCTAACAGAATAAGCTGAATTATATGAAAATTACTGTATTTAATATATATCAAATTGAATTTTACATATATAATATTTTCCACTTTTATTTTTAAAAGATTGGCTTGACTTTGAAATTGTTGATTGTTATTGATATTGGGATTCAAATACAAATTCCTATATTATATATACAATGAGCATGCCAATAGTTCTTAACAAACTTTTCAGAATATTCCATTTCTCAAACCATTTTCTATCTCTTATCCTAGTGCCTCACTGATGAAAACCAGAGCTAGAAACCAACCCGAGGATAGGGATATTCTGAAAATCTTGTTAAGAGCTATTGACATGCTCATTATATAAAATTTATAATTCAAGCTTATTAAATTAAGTCACATGATATATGCGTTGATCTTCTTACAATTATATATATATATATTATAGTTGCTATATATATTTTTGTTATTTTTATAAGCATATATATGTATATACAACCATATCATATCTACATCAAAAATATTCAAGCTATTTTCAAAGCAATCTCTATAACTAAAAAATTAATTAGGCAGATGTAGTACCTCCATTTACTATGCTTATGATATAGAATTCAAATCCAAAACAAATTTCTTATTAAGAGTCTTCACTAACTTACCCATAGCCAGCCCAGATCATCAACAATATCTGATGGTCAAATAAATATCAATATATCATTTTCTAGAAGGTTAAACAAGAATGTAAAATGGTTCAGACCCTCATCACCCAACAGTTGATATATTCAGTGACTACTGACTTCTCCTTCACTGTTCTTTATATATATATGACCTATTAACTTATTTGCCACACACACACACACACACACACATATATATATATATATATATTATGTAAAAAACCACTTAAAATTATTATGTAACTAAGGGCATATAATTATTACCCAGATAAATTTATCTGCCTGATTTCAATAATTCTATTAATAATGCCTATACACTATTGTAGATTGATGGCTGAAATACAGGCTTATTATATTCCTGTATCAACATATGTAATATACAGGGTATATGATCACAAACTTTCACTTGACCTACAACTCTCCACACTATCTCATACCACTGATACACTTGAACACATATATGTCGAAAAGATAAATAATTACCAATATGCGTATCTTGCACTAAACCAGCAGTCATCAGTTGGTCCAGATTATCGTAGATTGGGAGAAATATAACATTGGGATAACTATGCTTTCAGAAATCTTTGAGCAATTAGTACAGTCTTTTGGATACTCTACTGATCATGGGCTTGATGTAACGATCCATTAAATATGTACAAGATCTAGGTTATTTTAATAATAACTGAAAAACATACTATCGCTCTCAAATATGTAATATATAGGGCGTTTGAACTTAAACTTATCTTTTTTTAATTTTATTTATCTTTTCAATATGTGTGTGGTCAAGTGTGACAGCAGTATGAGATAGTGTGGATAGTTAAGGGTCGTGCGAAAGTCTGAGTTCAAACCCTTATATATTACATATTGGACTGCAGGTATGAAAAAGCCTGTACTGTAGAAAAAGTCATGAACTATCACTCTGCAATAATCTGCAACTGTCATTCTTTGGTTGTTATTTATCTTTTACATAAGACTATGTTAATAAGCATTTATTTTTATAGGGCTCTGCTTTATAAATTGTAATACATTAAAGACCAGCCTTTTCAAGCTATTGTGCATACACTTTTTACTAAATAATAAATGAATATTTTCACTCCCAACACGAGATATAGTATTTAAGAAAGAATAAAATGAATCCACTTATTCTTTCCGACCCTATATGGACAAATCTTAAGTACTGGAATAAGTGGATTCATTTTATTCTTTCTTAAATACTATATCTCATGTTGGGAGTGAAAGTATTCATTTATTTTTTTTTTCTTTTTCAAGTGTCATAGCATCGGCCGGGACGCGAACCCGCAACCCGGGCAACTGATTGTAAGGCAGTCACGCTGACCTCTCGACCACCAATGCAAGACATTCATTTATTATTAACACTCGTAACACTCGTAAAAAGCGCATGCACAATAGCTTGAAAAGGCTGATCTTTAATGTATTATAAGTCTATGTTTTAAAAATATATTTCTTGTTCAGGAAAATATTTTTCTTTACAGTTTTTTTTTTCAAACTTCTTAATTGGTTCATTTATTTATTAAACGGTCTATTTATTAAACGGTCACCTTATAATCTCTGTTCAAAAATGTTTATACATTCTTCCCTTATTAATTAATTCATTCAAGAAGGTTTATATGATAATTCTAAAAATACTTTTAAAAACAACACTTTGCTTTTTATTTTTCCAACTGAAAATCCTTTAAACATATTTAATAAATACGAAACCATAACATTAAATATAATTTTAATCTTTTTAAAATCTTGTCTTTATAAATTACACCCACGAATATTGAATCCCGTTTGGGGAAAAATCCTAAGTGATTATGCATGTGGAAGCAGCCAAATTAAGATACAGCTGTTGGATTATGTTTTGCTTAATATATATTTTAAGACTATGATGTGCTTAATATATTTAACACAGGGAATGTTATTCTATTTATGAGTTATAAGAGGTGTCAATGTAAAGCTGAGAGACAAAAACCACTAAAAAGGGACAGTATTAGCAGTTGATATCTTTAACTTTTAGAAACACTCGCATAAAATAAATTAGAACAATCGATGATGATTGATTTAAAATTTTAAAAATAAAAAGTCAATTGATATTTTAGTTGGAATTGCTTCACAAATAGATTCTACAAAGAAGTAGGAACATATTAATAAATTTTTATTTGAAACAAAGACACGTATAAAGAAAAAAAAACAAGGAATATAAAATATATTTATAAACAAAGCAAAGCAAAACTCCATATAGTAGTGGGAAAATCAAATATCTAGAATTCTGTGAAATAGATGAAAAAGAATTAATAATAATATAAGGAAATATAAAGAAGCAATATATAAAAAAGAAAATAGTAAAAGTTTTAAGAATGTAACTCAATAACTTGGCATTGAAAGAAAAGTTGGGTGCTCTTTTAGTATGCGATATCCACCATTTTTACATTTTGCTTGACCAGATTTCTAAATTTTTGACATTTTGGTTTTTTTTATATTATGCAGTCTCTATGTGTGTTGCTTTTAATTAGTCACATGACCCAAGTTCTACATTTTTTCCATTTCCGTGTACTTTTTTATCACTTAGATGTGTCAGATGATGTTTTTGGTCGTTTTTGAAATTCAAAATGGTGGAGATCGCATACTAAAAGAGCACTAAAAGTTGATTCATAATAAGAAAAAAAGGTGATAGTATTACTAAAAAGAAAGATAACATCTTAAAATACGTGAAAACATTGTTAGTAAAATTACATCCAGTAATTATAAAAAACAAAACTACAATGCAACATATTTTGATATTCTAAGTATTTTAAATGAGGTGTTAAAATGAAATTAATTCTCTAAGAATAAAAAGCTTTAGAAAATGAAGCAGATGAAGAAATAGAAAAATTGTTGGCAAAACTATGCATAAATGATGAAGATTTACTGAATGATTGAAAAATGCAGTAATAATACTGATGTATTAAGAAAGATTATAGAAAGATATTACAAACTACAGATTTCTCAATTTCTATACTACATCTGTGCTAAGATCAGTTACAACTCTTCTACAGAGGGTTTTGGAATTAAATAGTACAGTGAATCATATTCATGTTTTATCTGAAGTTCTAGAAGTTCCAATGAGTATGAGTGGCCATTATAGTTCTGATTTGTAGATTATAAAAATACATTTGATTTTATATGCATTTCTGTAATGATAAAAACCTTTGAATCATCCAGATATGTACCTGAGATTTTACTAAATTCTACATGGTTTTTTAATCAAAATGCAATAGCAGTGATAAGATTAATAAATAATGCAAAAGATAGGATACCTCCAGAGCAAACCTCACGAGTTGTATATAAAATTAGACATAGCAATGCCTTTTGCCATGTGGTGTTTTGCGATGGATCATGTGCAAATATTGTCATGAGGATGGCACAGCATAAATATATGTATAATCAAGCAAAAAAATTTCAGACTATAAATAAGTATTTTTAGAACATGGTTGATAATATGGTCACACTTTTGATCGAACAAGAGTAAAAGTAGTTTGTTCCAACAGAATTGATAGGAAGCATAAATTTAAGGGAACGTGGTTTATTGCAAATAACCCTCATGCTATAAACAAAAAATAATTCTGTGTTCTCGTATCAAAGAAATGGAATATGTAAATAGGGTATTTACATAATACACATTACCTTTTGTTGGTTAAACGTTTAATACGTTTAAATATATAAATTACAATTAGCACACACAAAAAATAAATAGTATTTTTTTTTTGATTAACATTAATAAAGTATAAGACTAGATGTTTCTATATCTCTAAAACCTTTTACTACAGTTTTACAGATAATATTTTGTGAATTAAACTGGAAAGTTAAGAAATAACGAGATTATTTAACTCATCTAGATTTTATAAACAAAGTAGTTGTTTTCGACCATAATTTAGAATCTCAGGAAATATTAAAAAATATATCAAATGAAAGCAAGAATGTAGATTTAAAAATAAATGATAAAAAAAAACAAAACTAAAATAGTGTATTATTGATTTTTATAGAAGAAAAAAACTATAAATATATTGATGACATTATTAATACATACGAAAACACCATGAAGAACATTAATCACAAAATTAAGTTTCATAATAAAAGCAAATAATTATTTTTAATCAATTGTTATGTATAGATATGAAATAAGGACAATTAATAAAAAAGGAAAATAGAGATTTTAGGCAACATGCTGAAGGAGAGATATATACAGGTAGTAAGAATGAGAAAATGAAAGCAAATACATGGATAAAAGTATATCCAGACATTCTTGACATATTTGAAAAAGTCACGAGTCTAAAATGGATCTATATATATATAAAATGGATCTATGTAAATATATTTTTGGATGAGATATCAATAGATGTGCAGTTATAATTTTAAATTGAATGTCAAAAAATTGTTAAAGACCTAAAAGGAAATCATGTTTAAGATAGATGAATGTGATAAAAGCATTGTCTGGCATAAGTTCAGAGAAACTGGAATAGTTTGATAATTTTTGAAAGTGATGATAATATATCCAATATGGATTATCAAGTTGTTATTAAGATTCAGAAATATATATAAATGATATGCTATACAGTTTTATGAAGTTATTTGCTTGTATACAGATTAATTAATATCCTTATGGTGCTACATAAAATAGATATAAGTAATAAGGCATTACAAAATAATTCAAGTAAGGCAAAATAGAAGAAAGACAATAAAATATACAGAAAAAAAAGTATTCTTTTTCTGAAGGATTGTCCAAGAAGAAAGATAAAACATATATATAAATTAACCAATCGAGTATTCTGTCACATGGACAGGTCCAGAGAATAGTCACATTATCAATCCATCAATTTTTCTATTATATTCTTTTCATTTCCCAGCTCCCATCTTTTATATCATCCAACAATGTCGATCTTTTCTGTCCTTTCTTCTTGCTTCCATTCACTATTCCCACCAAGACATCATTCATTAAATTATACTTTTTCTTAATGTGACAAATCCAGTTTCTCTTTTTATTTTTAATTTCCTCAATCAATCTTCTTTTTACATTTACTTTTTTCAAAACTTCATTTGTTATTTTATTCATCCAATTGATTTTTCCACTCTTCATCTGCTCCTAATTTTATTACTCATTATACACATTTCACAATCATACAATAGTTAATTCCACACATAGCATTTAATTAATATTTTTCTTAATTCTCTCTTCAAAGTTCCACAAAATATTTTTTTCTCTTAATAAATGCATCCTTTGCCAATGCTATTTTTCTTTTAACTTCATTTTCACTTCTTCCATCCTCACTCAATGAACTGCTTGGATATTTATCTGTTGAACGATGTTGTTATGAATTTCAATTTACAGTCTTTTTGCATTCCTCCCTATCTATAACCACTTCTTTATTTCTTATTCTAGAATTCTTTCTCCAATTTATTCAATATATTGTGAAGATACGTTTCATCCTCAGATACAAGAGCCATATCATCTGTAAATCGTATCCATTTTATTATTCTACCTCCAACATTTGCTCTTCCACAGTCTAAATAATTATTTAACATATCTTCTCAATAAATATTAAAAAGAATAGGTGGCACTGCATTCTTGTCTCTATATTCACTTCATCAGTCTTATTATTCTCCAGTATAAGTATTATCCTTTGTCTGGTATACATATTCCAAATCAATCTTCTCTTTCTAAAATACTCCTTATTTTTTAAGATGATCATAAGTTTATTCCAGATTACTCTATCAAATGCTTTTTCAAAATCCACAAACATATACCAATTTCTTTATCTTTTCCAATATATTTATCTACAATTGTTCTAACAATACCATTAGCATCTCTTGTACTTTTTCCTCTCTGAAAACCAAACTGTTCTTCTTCAATATAATATTCTAACTTCCCATATTGAGTTAAAATCCTTAATAAAACAGAAGCATGAGATAACAAACTTATTGTCCTTTACTCTTTGCATTTAATAGCTTTCTTCTTTTTAAAAATTGGAATCATTATAGCACTTAAAAATCTTCAGACCAAACTCCATTATTAAATATCAAATTGCAAAGTACAACTATTTTCTTCATAGTAAATTCTCCTATTTCTTTCAAAAATCTATAGGTATTTCATCAAACCCAATGGCCTTACCATTCTTCTTTGTACAATTGATTTTATTAATTCATTTGTCAATATGTCCATACCTTTATCATCTACTTCAATATCTTCTCTATTTTGCCTTTAGCTTTCCCTTTGATTGCATTTCAGCACATACAATTTATACTTATATTACCCCCATCCAAAGAAAGTCTCATATCTTTTATAATTACAATTAATTGACTTTTTTTTCTAAATATGCAGTAAAGATATTCTTTCATCTTTTCAATATATCATTGCCATTAATCTCTTTCCATTTTTATCTGCAATCTCACTTGCTACCAATGTCTTTTTCTTCTAAATGGCATTTCTTATTTTATCAAATAGATCATATCTTTTTTTTTTTTTTACCTGATGAAGCATTTCTATCTCTCTACATTCTTGCTTCAACCATTTTTTTTTGCTAAATCTGTTTCTCTTCTTAACTCATTATTAATTGTTTATGTTCACTTTGCCTTCCTCTGAAATTCTGCCACCTTTTCCACACTTCACTCCTTTCCAACATAGTGTCTGTTATCTAAGATCATTTAGCTTTATTTAACCTAATAGTGCCTATTTCATTTTTTATTGTTTTTAATAATTCTTCACTAATCCTACACCCAAACATATCAAAAATATTAATATATTTCTCATCTTTATTAAACTTTTTTATTGCATTTTTCATATTAAACAAGTTTTCCCTTTTTTCATTTCTCTCATTTTATTTAGGTCCCTTTTTACATATCTTTCCCCTCTTTTTATTTTTTTAAAATTCAACTTCAAATTAAGCCTAACCAAATTATGATCTGAATTTATATCAGCACCAGGCAAAGCATGTGAACCCTTAATAGCATTCTTGCATCTATCCTGAATCAATATATAGTCAATATTTAGCATTCTCTATCACCTGGAGCTTTCCATGTATATAATCTTTTTATATGATTTTTAAAACAAATGTTTGCAATCACAAACCCATTCTATTTACAAATTATATAAGCCAGCTACCTCTTCATTTCTTTTTCCAATACCATAAATTCCAACAATTTTTCTTTTTTTTATTTTCTCCTCAACAGCATCCCAATCATCCAATAGCAATATACATACATTTTTACCCTTACCATGTATAATTTTCTCTATATTTTAATATTTCTCATCAATTTCAATATTATCATGACTGGTATCCAGTATATAAACTTGTAAAGTATCAAATCCCTAGGACTTGCAGTTATTCTCATCATCATCAGTCTATAGTTAATACAATCTATCTTTCTTACACCATTCCAAATCCTTTTTTAGACCAGCAATGCCAACTCCAATAACTGGTCTACAACCACCCAAATAAAATAACATCTCCACTATTTACCTCCCCATGGCTCTCCCGCTTCACTTCTCTTAATCCTATATATATATATATATATGTAGTTAGAATTGAAAATCTCTTATCTTATAGGCCAGGGAACTTACCACACATGGTGTGTGTGTGTGTGTGTGAAATTTTTACAGTTTGATTTATAAGTGTCAAAATTTGACAATGTCCATTTCATGTGGCATTGACCTACTGAAGAGTGTTTGTTCAGCATGAAACGCATTTTGGTGAACATTTATATTTTTTAAATGTGTGATGAAATGGAAGTTTTGACTCTATCTAAAATTGACATAGTTATATATATACACAAAATATATTTCACTTAAGTGATTTACTCAAAAATGTAATCTAATTTTATAATTAGAACTTTTTCTTTTTTATAAAATTATTTTTATACAAAAAATAAAATAGTTAATAACTAAGTAAATCATGGGTATTTTTTTAAAAAAAAAATGATTAAATTACTTTGGAAATGCCAGTCTTAATTTCATTTGGAAATGATATTACTTCCAAATATAACATTTCAATATTTTTAAAAATTAAAAGTATTTTTTAAATTAACTTTTTTTTCTAAGGTTATAAAAATATTAGTCTTTTTACATTTATTTATTTAATGAAATTATATAAAAACATAAAATTTCTTTTTTCATTGGCTAAATATGCTAAATTACTTAATTTATTGAAAAAATAATTTAATCAATAATTGAAAGAGTGACATTAAAACACAAATCAGTACAGATTTTATAATAATAATAATAATAATAATAATAATAATAATAATAATAATAATAATGATGATGATGATGATGATGATGAAAAACGATCAGGATCCTACTACCAGATAACACTACGGAGTCACTCTTCTCAGAAATTTATATAATGATAAATAAAATAAATCAGCTAGAATTAGACCCGATATCCAGATACATAGCTTACACAAACATGTTTTCATTTAATATAAACCATATCACACAAAAATCAAACCTTCCCTCCAGACTAATCACATTAGCAGATGAAATACATAAAAGAATCAGTCTGTCTAAACCGGTTCAACATAATCAAACAAACATAATAAAACTCACACAGCTCTATAAACAGAATTGCGATAAATTAAAACAATATCTAAGCATAAAAAAGAAAAAAAGCTGCCTAGCGCAGCCACACACTTGGACACGCAGGTACATTAGATGGGCTTTGGGATATCCATCCACAAATAAAGTTCCCATGGCACTGGAATCGGAAAATAAGATTACAGCAGGATTTAACATGATTGCACCTATATATAGCCACTTCAAAACAAAACTAACTAAGCATGCACAATTTCACACCCACAGAAGATTATTTGGGAACAACTGAAGATGAGATGCCATTTAAAATCGAAGATTTTAGGATAATGTTAGCATCAATCCCTGCCACATGTCATCCGGGACCTCCAGGCATTCCACATTTCGTACTTGCACATCTTAGCCAAATTATAAATACATACCTGTGTCAATTAGCAAATCAAATATCACAAAAAATATATAGCATACAGGGATTATACAGGATATCAATAGTACCATTCATGAAAAAACAAGAACCCATTACCATGGTCACCAACTTAAGACCTATCTCAATGGAGCTTTTAGGAATTAAACTACTAGAAAAAGTAATAGAGGTAAAAATTGAACCATTCATACTGACAAAAATATCACAACATCAGTAAGCAAAGAAAGGCTCATCCACAGGTCAGGCAGCACTAATCTTTAAAACTATAATTAACTCAGTTATTAAGAAGAAGAAATATGCTTCAATGGCAGTATAACTGGATTTTGAAAGTGCTTTTGACTTAGTACCAATAAAAATTTTACTAAACCAACTAAAGGAAACACAAATACCATGATCAATATTATACACAATAGCCAATCTACTTTTAAACAGAGAAGTACATATCACACTTAACAAAAGAACCTCATCATCATTCTACCCCACTTAATCATTACCACAAGATTCACCACTGAGTACACTACTGTTCACATTCTATATAAACCCCTTATTAGAAGAAATTGAAAAAAAAATACAGGGAGTGTTAATACCAAATACAAAAAGATACATTCCTTGTATAGCTTATATGGATGATATCACAATATTCTTAACATCAAAAAAGCAACTACAAGCACTACAAAACATCATAGAAGAATATACAAAAAAATTCAAACTTAAAATCAATATTGAAGCTGGAAATATAGTACATATTCCTGCTTCACCTAGTGCCAATGTCATCAGCACTAGTCTGGGTTTGAACCCAATCTTTATTAACTGACACCCATCTCATAATAGGTGGTAGTATATTTTAATCAACATTATAATCTTTTATATTTCATTAATCTTATTTTATAATTAAAACTAACCTTTTTATAGTAGTTTATTTATTTTATATTTGTAAAAATGTATATTGTGTTTATTTTATCAAATTGAATTGAATCCTAGATATCTATAAAATGTTACAAATATTTCAAATTCTTTATTAAAGTTCATTTTCTTCAACAAATCAGTTGTTAACATTTTATATTTATCTTTTAATCAATGTACACTTGAGAATCAATTATTTAAACAATGTAATATTTTTAAGAAATATTTTGTAAAAGTTTATACCAAATATGTTTGAAAGTCATTGTACCAAATTTTTCTGAATAAAATCTACATTTTGTTAATCTAAACCATAATTAAATAGATTTTGTTAGTACAATGACTGATAAACTTAATATGCTTGTTGTTGTTGTTTTTTTAATTAGCAAATCAACCCTTGGGGCATGTTCATGCAGAGTTAGAGATTTTCCCTCCAAAGTGGCACCAACCTCACAGAACTGCTGAGAGCAGTTACAATTGGTGGAGGTCAGTGTAGATTTAATCCTTTAGATAAGACCAGAACACATAAATATTGGAAAATTTGATTAGGGATTAATTATTGTTGAGTTGACTGAAGAGAAGTGATTAATCTATATATATATATCGTGCCTAAAGAAATGACGGGGTGAAAAGATCGGTCGTTTGCTTCTCAGAGGTCTGTTCCACCAACTCATCCATGCCTTTCCAGTGCTTAAACATCTAGCCAGAGACTGTCTGTGTCGAGGAAGCCTGCAAATAATCTAACTGTATAAATGTCTGTTTCCAGCCATGGAATGCGTACTGATTGATTCTGAGGTAACGTCCAATTTGCTGCAAGCCATTGATTCCATTTTACTTGTTTTCCAAATCAATACTAATTTATATTTTATATATCTGTGTGATGTTTATACGGCTTGGTTTAAAATGCGTCTTTTAATTTTATTCAATTTAAAATATCAATTCTTATAAAATTTTACATTATTTTGATGCGGCAAATTAAATTAATTTTTGTCGGTTTGTTTAGATTATTTGACTTACTGAAATGGCCAACTACAAAATTCAATGAGCTATTAACTTTAAATCCTCCCCCTGTTATTTTTTTTTTAATTTAAAAATCATTACAAGAAGACTTCCTTCCGTAAATTAATTAATAGAAAGCTCATTTAGTTTTGTACCTCATATATAAATTTATTTGAATGATTGAAATTATTTTAAAAGTATCTTACTATTACCTCCAATTTAAAATAGCCCTGTAATTATTTCTGAAAGAATAAATAATTTTAGTGAATCAATTAAGTAAAATTTATCATAGAATTTTATCAATCTATATATTTCATACATATATTTTATTTGTCAGAAAATATTAAAATTATGCTTTACAATTTATTAGTTTGATATTTAATGCCCGTCTATGTTAATTAAAAACAGTCTTATTTTGTAATCTTTTATAAATTATTTAAGAACTTATTAATAAATGAAATATTTGTGAAGTGTGGTAAACAATTTATATTTTAGTTAACTCTTTTTTTCTTTATTTATATATTATATTTATGATTCATTCATTAGTGGACTAAGGTTTGTGGGGACTTTCTATCGACGTCAGGGAACTGATTATTTTAATCAGGAATTCATTTATTAATTTTGCTAGTGATACATTATCTATATATATGTCTAAGGCATTATGTATTTATAGCTACAACCATTCATTTAGTATTAGTATTTTGCTTTGCTACTTACTCACCAGGACCTTCGGAAATTTAACTTTGACCAGTCCGGTCTTTCACACTCCCTCAAAGTAGACGTAGTTCATACGAAGGGATCTTTTTGGGCATTGCCATTTAAAATGTGTATGGAAGCCCAGCACATCAAAAATATTTTATTATTATTCAGAGACATGCTTTGGCTAGAGGGCCAACATTTCTCTTATCTACCTGTACATATCAGGAATTTCCTTTAGCAAAGCCACCTCATTTATTTTTGTTGTAATCTATAATAGCATATTGCCTTCTTCATCATTTTATATCTTTATTTAGCTAACCTGAAATGCTCTCTGCCATGATAGCATGTCCTTCACAAACAAATTTCATAATTAATTAAATCTGACTGTATAATTGTCAATTATCTATTTAAGAACTATTTTGCTTCCCACACTCATTATATACGAATGATTTTAAATGTAATAATGTTTTAAATGCCCATCTTTCATATTTTGTAATATATATATAAAACAGATTTATTTGTAATATCTTATTTTATTGCTGTTTGGTTTTGGCCGACCAATTAACAAACTTTTACATTGTTTGTCAAAGCCGCATCAAAACGAATTAAAGAAAATAACCAAGTTATATAAACAAAGACTACTTATTTTGTACTAAATTCCTTAATAAATTCCTATAGTATTGTTATTTAAATAAGCTTAGTTTGTCATCACTCCCAATCTCTAAGGTTAATTACTCTATTTATTTAAGTATTTCTTTGATTTAAATTCACTTCTTTATAATGTTGCCAGAAAGAATTATCATTATTACGGTTCAAACCATTAGTAATCGATCAAATCATATCTGTACTGTTCTGCAATCGTCAGAACTCATTAAATCATTGATTTTTCATATAAACCCTTTTCTTATTTTGAGTCTCTATGTGAACCATGACCTCCAGCTGGGACGGAATAAAACCAAGCACTGCTAGTGTCATCACAAACGTTATCCATTAGTCAGAGAGGCAATAATTTAGGCAAATAGGTTAGGATTCATCCTTGTCCTGACATATGTATCTTGTGCATGGTTGGATTCAAGGTACTTTTGCTTGGATTATTGGTCTTGTTGAATGAATACATGATTTTGACCGGCACAGAGGCTGCGTTTTTTTTTTCCGAGTTTGGACACCCAATCATGGAGCCTGTTAATTATTCCCACACCCTGAATAATTCATTAGCTATATGTGTATAATTTGCTATATATAATTTAATATATACATAATTTTCCAGAATATAAAATGATTTAGTTTTGTCATATTGATTTTATAAAATCAAATACTGTTTTGTTAATAAATTAAAGAGGAATACCATGTTTTCCATCCATAGTCTGTAATTTTTTTTTTTTTTTTTTTTTTTTGATAAACAGATTAATTAAAAGTGAAAACTCATATGGTTAAATAGATTGTATAAAATATGAAAGTAGTTTGAACTACTATATTAATGTATATGTAAGAGTTTTTTTTTTACTTTCGAGTTTTGTTATGTAGAAAGTTTTTTTTTTCTACTTTTCTCCTGTGTTTGCTAAGAACGGGAAATATTTGTATAGAAATTTTTTCTTGTTAATTGAATATATAATGTTGTGATTATTTTAAAGCAAAGTGTAAAGAATTTGACACGTGTATGGATTTTTTTTTTCAACTTTTTCTCCAAAGTTTTTTTTTCTCTTGTCCAATAGTGTATAGTATTATGTAATGTATATAGATGTATGTGTGTGTAAAATCTATGTACTTGTATATGTAGCGCTGCATATATATGTACATGGGTGTGTATGTGCGATGTGTAGGAACAGATGTGTTTGAAAATTTTATATGTATTGCATTACTATATATTTTCTTGGAAACCCATATGTGTGGAAAAATTGTGTTGTATCTCAAGCATAAAAGCTTGAAAAGTTTTTCCCCAATATAGATGTACATTTTTTTTTTCTGGATTTGACAGTTGAAAAAATATTCATATCCCCAAATGATATTTCATAGATACAGTTGTATATATTCGGATCAATATATTTAAAAGTTGGTTTAGTTCACCTGAGTTTGAATTTATAGTGACATGTAATAATTTATGTATGTGCTCTTAAGTTTAACAGTTTTCTCTTAATGTTAGATTTATACCAAACTCAAACTATGTAAAATAAATCATAAAAGAAGGTCTAAGTGATGTAAAGTTTTTTTTCATGAGTGTCAAAAAAACCAAAGACTGTGTTTTACAACCATAAAATGTTGTGTGAAAAGTTTTTTTTTTAAATGCAAAGATTATAACTATAAGTGTAAAAGTTTTGCTAGCTGTGGTACCTGGTTTTTCAACCATATATATATTTTGTAAAAGTTTTTTTTTGAAACCCATGTATTACAACCATATGTAGATTTTTTTTTGTATCTGCAATAAGTCAGCTGCTTGAACAATCTTTACAGGCAAAATAAACAAACAAATTTATCAAGGAAAGCCCAGCAGTTTTCTAGGTTTCCCATTTTTCTGGGAATGAATCAAATGAGAACAAAAATACAAAATAAGCTCAAGGTGGAAGCAGAAAGAATCACAGAATCATTATCCAGATCATATCTATCAATATACCCAAAAGTATCACTATTCAATCAACTCATAATGCCAAAAATAAATTATTACTTACCAATAATCAGTTTCACAAAACCATTTAAAGCCTCTATTAACTCATTTTGTAACAAACTACTATGGAACAGGAAAGTAGTTGCCATTTCAATAAAGTAACTTAACCAACCAACAAAATGGAATGGTCTGGGACTTCACTCAATATCAGTGTTTCAGACACAAAAAACAATAAATCTGCTAATAGCCATAATCAAAAGGTTTCCAAAATATTGAACTAATATAGGAAATCACACCCAAAGATCACCCACCACCTACAAACAATTATATCTTTACATTTCTTGAAAGCTTTGAGGGCATCAAAAACAAAGTAACACTGAAAAGTCCTATAAAATATACATATTGGCAAATATATGATTTCTTAACACAAAAACAACCTGAAAATAATCAAATATCTGTACTAGGAATTGATAACTTAAAAAATTTAGGAAATGGTACCTGGAACCAAAATTTTATGATTTTATAATTAAAGTCAATTTAAAAGCATTACCTACAAGTCACTTTACAAGGTACAGAAGATTCTACATAAATATAGATCCCTTGTGCATGCTGTGTCACAGGGATGAGGAAACACAGGACCATTTCAGGGCTTGAAAAAGTAAGACAACTGATGGTTGGTGGATATAGGAAAAATGGAACCACAATAGATGATATACTATAAACAATCAAAAATAATGGAATACCAACCATAAGGGTAGCCACTTTCAGCTTATATGCATTCTGGTGTACCAGATACACTTTTATACTGGGGAACAACACAAGAAGGCACCCCAACACATATAAAAACAAATTGCAAAAAATAAGGGAAAGAGACAGCATTATTATACCACCTGACATCTTTGCAGCAATGTGGTCTCTTTTTAAAATACAGGCCATTTTGTAATAAAGGATATAATAGAAAAAGGCAAAAGCAAACATAAGACTTAGTGTTGCAAAAATAATACAAGCAAGAAGCAACAAGATGGAATGTGAAGAGTCAAATATGGAGAACAAGGCATACAGGGAAATCTGAAATGCAAAGAGACTTTATCAAACGTATAGACTGTAATGTAATAACTATGTAACACTATGTATAATATTATGTATAATCAACAACCAATGTAAATAGTTGTTTTTTTTAATAAAGTTACCTTTGAAACCTAATAATAATGATGATGATGATGATAATGATGATGATAATAATAATAAATTTATTTCCTAAATTTTTATTTTTACATAATGAGAAACTATTCAAACGAATAATACTGTCTAATACAAAATTAAATTTTGAAGATTTGCTATCTTAATATAAACCGAGAACTGATTATATGTATGTGAGAGAGATGATGATCTGGAGCAACTGATGAAAGCTGGTTCAGCATGAAATAGATATATTGGAGATCGTTTATCTTTTTTACATGTGTGTGGTCATGAATATAAGTTGTATGAGATAGATTGGATAGCTAAAGGGAGGTTGAAAGTCTGAGTTCAAATCGTCTATAATCGCATATAAACACGAAAGTTATAAAGTATATTTGTATTTAAATATTAAAATTTAATATTGTAAAAAGTCTATTAATTATTAATGTATCCCTAAATATTAGAATTTCTAAATCTGCTTTAAATTTGGGTTGTTCAGAATCAACTGTTATGAGGGTTGCACATAATAATGTAGTATTTGTTATTCAACCTACTTCTGGATAAGTAATTTAGCTTTATAAACTTTGATGTTGTTAGTATTATCTTTTAATTGAATGCAAAGTCTATATATGTATAAGCAATAGTCCCTCTGTGTTTGGATGATATTCGTTTTCAAGCCATATCATAGATAAAATTTGTGGATAATAGCAAAACATAATATAATGTGCATTTTTAACACACACATTTGTAGGCATGTGTGTTCATATATATTATAAATGCGCATAACACATATGCATAGATATGAGAACATAGTAAAATAAAAATGGGTTTTCCTTGGGTAGTTATATAATCTTCAAGCACAAGATAGTTATATTGTATGAACAATATCATTGCTATAAAACATGCAGAGCTAAAAACACAGATATGGAAAGCATACGTGCATCAGAAATATTAAGTATTTTGTTTTCCTAATGATGGTAAATTAGTTGTATTTATACATTGGACTATTTTCATCATTTAGTATTGAGAATGCATATACTAATCTGTGTGCTATTGCTACTAGTTGAATGTACTTGGAACATTTAAATAAAGTTACATTTTTTTTAAATACATTCAATATTCAATACTAGATGATAGTAATAGTCCAATATATAAATGCAACTAAATATAAATGTCTCTCAATGACATATTTAGAAATGGTACTTTTAAAAGTTAAAGATGTTTACCTATATATTTGATATCCCAATATACTGTTTAAAAATAATAACTGTCTAACTATATCATATTCGTCTTTTTAAAACATTTTTTTTAAAGATTGTATTGTATTTTTTAAATAAATAAAAGATGCAATATAATTTGTTTTTTGTTATTTTAACAGACAAATGATTATTTGAAAACATAATTGTACAGTATATCAAAATTTAAATGCAATATTTTAGAAAATGTAAGCGGAAGATACATTATGCCGTGTTTAAAACAACGAAAATAGTTATTTAATATTCTTAATAAAACCATTAGTCTTTTTAGAGATCATATCTTCTTTTTCCAGATTTAAATTTCATCTTCATTCAAAATTTGAAGTAGTTTCATGTCACATTTTTATAAAAATAGTTATTTTGAATCAATGATTAATATCTTCATGTATATATAGTTAAACTTATGTTCATATTGTTACTAATTGGTAAAAATCTAGGGGAATTTACTTTTTGTAAAATTTAACTCGTGTTTGGTTTTAGTGTAAGAGTATAGTTACTTATAATAATGTACTGTACCTGTATTTTATATTCTAATAAGGTTTTATCAGACATCATTAATTATCTGCTAAAAGGTCAAACTCACATATCAAAGCCCACTTTCTCCAAACCTTTTATTTATCCATTGAAATATTTTTCCAATATGAGTAATTATTTAATATTACTGGGCAACTTATTTCTTCCTCTTATCTTACTGCCTCTTGCTTCTTATGATCTCTTACAATGCACAATATAAATTTTTTTTTCTTATGTGTCAAAGCATCGGCCAGAAAGCGAAACCGCGAACCCGGGACAACTGCTTGTAAGGCAGCTGTGCTGACCACTCGGCCACCAACGCTTTTCTCAATAATTTCTTTTCGTAATTTTTTCTAATAAATTTTTTTCAGCCCCCTCCCCCATATTTTTAAATTGGCTAATTGTATACTTCCAACTTATCTTTCATACTAAGGTCTTTAAAGCTTCTAATATTTTCCTTTTACTTTCTAATCAGGCCAAGTCTCTGCTCCGTTAAAAATTATATGCTAACAAGTCTCTAATTTTATTGCATTTCAGAATAATGGCTCTAACCTCATCAAGAGTGTGTTTAGGCATTGCAACTATTACTTTAATTTTTTATTGTTATTTCCATGCTTAATTAACTAACTTGCTAAATATTTAAAATTAATAATTTATATTATAGCTTTCTACCAAATGCCCCTTATTTAATCTTTTTTTCTCATTAGTAACTATTTTAATTTAATTTTTTTTGTATTTATTTCATTCCAAATTTCCAAAATTACTTACATGTTTATTATATTATTCATGTGTTTATAAATCTAGTTAATGGAAGAGTGTTTGTTTGTATGAAATACATCTTAGAGATTATTTACCATATTTAGTTGTTTTATTCATGTTTCAAAAATTTGTATTGGAGTAAAAATTTTATAGTATAGCTAATAATCTACAAAGCACATATGCTGTGCAAGTTGCAGAAGCTATACGCCTGAAAAATATTAATCACTCAGTTAAGGTTGAGCACTTTCAATGTCCCATGCCTCATAATCATAGCCATATTGAAAACTGTGGTACTGTTTGTATTAGACTTAATATATGAAAATTAAATGCAAATGAGTTAGGTTGTCCATTTTTTTAGAAATATCAGTGCAGGTGTCACATCTGTTTATTGCATTATTATTGTCATTGATAAAATATGCCTCTTTTATTTTTCTTTTACAGTCATTTGTTTTTATACATACAATTTTGGGATTGAAGGGAATGAAGATATAGCCAGTCTTTTTTGGATGTTCAAGAAATGTAGAAATGTTGTTGTTGTTCTTCTGTGCCCTGTTATATGCATACATGTGTTGAGAGAGACTGTTGTTAATTGTTGTCTTCATATCTATCTAAATAAATTTTTTTTTAAAAAATTGAAAGAAGTCCTTTCATTCATACAAATGCACTAAAATGTAAAAAATAAATTTTCTTCACTTTCACAAATAAAACCATGTGATGATCATGTTTAAAAATAAAAATATTAAGATATTTCACAAGTCAAGTTTCCAAGGAATCATCGAAATAAACTTGCAATTAATGCCAACTTTTCTGTATCAAGGTCATTTTATAGGCATTGATGTAAAAAATGAACATTGATTGTAAATTTATATAAATGATTCTTCAGAAACACGATTGTCCTGCACTTTTATTTATGAAATAGAAAATTTTTTTTTTTACTCTTTTAATGCATTTATATAAATAAAAATATTTTTAAATTTTTTTTTTTTACATTTTAACCTTATGTATTTAACATGGAATTATCAAAATCAATTTTCCATGAATCATTACAAGAAATGCCATGAGACACGACCAGCATCAATATGTATATAAATTTAAAAATGTAAACCTTTTGCTATAATTATTTTTAAATTCTAAAAAAAATGCATTAATATCAGGAATACATATGTATACAAACTTTCAACTAGACAGGAAATCAAGATGTGGATGAAAATTGACTTACAAGATTTGACCTAGACATACAGCCAAAAAAACCCAAAGTAAATAAAAGCCTATAAAAAGATATTATACATGAAAACCAGGGGTGAAGTTAAATTGTGTCATGTCTTTACATTTAAGTATATACAGATAGAATAATTTTTAACTGAACTTTACAGTTTATATTAGGATAATAATGATTTGACAATTTCTATCCTAGTAACTGATTATTGCATTGCCAAATGTATGCCATATAATACTAAACTGTCCATGCACTTTACTACTGTTACACAATGCTTTATTTACCACCTTTTTACAATTTACAGTTTCAATTGCTCCAGCAATCTTCTTCGGAACTTTATATCTCCTAGCCTCAACTGCTACATTCAAATTTTTTTTTTAAGTTCTGAAGAAGATTGCTGGGGCAATTGAAACTGTAAACTGTAAAAAAGAGTGGTAAATAAAGCATTGTGTAACAGTAGTAAAGTGCATGGACAATTTAGTATTATATGGTAACTGATTAATAATAAGTATGGAAGTATTTATCTGAAGTAGAAGGCATCAAAATTGTGAATGCAGAAGATTTGCCATTTTAAAATCAATATAACAATTTTAGCACACTTATTAATAAGAGTATGATATAATGAAATATACATTGTGACGATTGACTTGCTGTTGTTGTTTTTTTTTTTTGGAATGAGGTTTTGGCTACAGCATTACGGATGGATCTGTTATGACATTTAGAACTACTGAGTTCAGTAAAGATATATTTATTTGATTATTTATATCATAATCCAAAAAATATTACATTTATTAATAAGTGCTTTCAATCATAAAATTATTTTATTATTTTTACTAAATATCAATCCACTACAGAATGATTTCTTCAAATTTAATGTGGCTTCTATGGTACATAACTTCTCTTTATTACATAATATCATCAAACTTTCCATAGCATATGGGATCTTTTTCTAAATCTTTTACAATTTATAAGAGTTTAATTTAAAATTTTGTAGTTTATTTATTGCCATATAGTTTAACAACATATTCACCTCAATTCCATTTTGTCTCTTGTTTCATTGATGCTGACAATATTTGTTTATTTTTAAACCCATATATTAAACTTTTGATCTTTCATTAATTTTCTGAGTGTATACATCTCTAGACTTTGCTATATAATATAAAGTTTCTACATTGTTTTCTGTTAAAGTTTCAAATTCTAATTAAAAAACAAATACTGGTAAAACATTATTTTAAAAACATTATTTTCAAACATAGATATAAATTGTTTTGACATTAAATTATTTCTATAAAAATCTTCCACCCAAATTGAATTTTACAATTAATCTTATTCATTATTAAATCATCATATGATTACCATTTCTTATGCTTGAGGGTTGTATTAGATTCAAAGATCTAGGTGAATGGCTCTCAAAACCAAAGCTTCTCACTGATGAAGGCCAAAAGCTAAAAACTAGTTTTGGGGTATTGGATGGGCCTAGATAGAAATTTTGATGCACAAATCTTTTAGCATCCACTGATTATGGTTTGCAGTGAGAAGCACTACTATATGGAGAGAGCCAATAAACATCATATGATCACTATTTTTTATGCTTGCTTATAACTGTTATTAAAACAGGCAAACTCTCCATATGTATTGATGCCACTGAGCACAAGCCAGAATAATCAATGGATGCCAGAAAGCTTGAGCATAAAATCCTCATCCAGGGTATATTCATCCAATATCCCCAGACTAGTTTCTGGCTTGTGGCCTTCGTCAGTGAGTGGCAATACATATGAAGAGTGTTGCCTAGTTTAATAACAGTTATAAGCAAGCATAAGAAATGGTAATAATGAGATGTTTATTGGCTTAAAACCAATCCTGCTTAATAGGATAGGAGTGACTATGGTTATTAAAGAATCAAAGACACCAAAATATATAGGTACTGAACTGAGTTCAGATCTATATGACTATATGAGCTAATGAGCTTGGTTTAAGACTCATAGTTTTGTATTTAAGTAGAGATAAAAGGTGGCTGCTGGAGGGTTGCATTAGATCCTAAGGCTTAGGTGCAGTGTTCTTAGATCCAAGACTCCTCACTGATGAAGGCAAAACCCAGAAATTAGTCTGGGGTTATTGGATGAGTAGGTACTAGATGGGGATTTTATGCACAAGCCTTCTGGCATCTATTGGTTATTATGGCATGCAATGAGTGGCAATATGTATGGAGAGGGTCATTATTTATTTATTATTATTATTATCATCATTTTTTTTGAGAAGATTAATAAAATGGGTCTTGTAAATGTTTCTATTTTATACAATGTATTTTCAATATACTTATCTGAAAAATGAAGTATACTCTGTGATGCATTATGTCAAAAATGTCTCACTATAAATGAATTGTGCTTTATATATTAATTATATAATATTGCTAGCATTACATTTACCATATGTAACATGCAACAATAACATTGTTAAAGTAGCCTAGGAGTATATTGCAATAGGGATTTAAATAAATATGCCGTTACATTAATTTAAAATAAAAATTTTAAATTTGCAAATAAAAATAAGTTCAGAAATCAAAGCTAAAAAAATTAAAGAGTTGTTAAACGTGTATACGTATATATATTCGCACAGATGCAAAACTTTAAAAATTATTTCTTTTTTTTTTAATAAATAAAAAAAAGTGTTTGAACGTATTTTTTTTTTTTTTATAAAAAAAGTACAAGATGTAAAGATAAAATATTTTTGTAAAAAGATTTATATATTTTGTAAATGGAAATGATTGTTTATGAATTATTGAAAAGCAAACTAGCCCTTGGGGCTCTTATATAATTAAAAAGTCAGAGGAAAGATATAGATAAGAGAATGAAAAGACTTAGCTTGTCCAATATAGAAGCAACCATAAAGGCCCAGACCATAATGAAAAAATGAAACAGTGATGTCTATTGTTCATTGAATCCAGAGGATCATTAAAAAAGGAAAACAATTCAAATTAAAGGAGTTCCTGAGTTCCAACTTGATTTTGTGAGAGGCGTGATATGACACACTTGTCACCCTCTCTTATTTATTAAAAGTGAAATGATTGAAATACCAGGAATGAACCAGCTAAGGCCTCCTCCAGAACAACAAAAGGACTTCAAATAGAGACGTTGCGGGAATTGGCACCAGGAACCCGGACTCTTCTAATGTAAGATATAAACGGAAAATTTTTTACTACAAGTAATTAAGAACTTTAAAGATTTGATCAGCTAATCTAAATTTTAAAAAGGAACTTTTATCTGACTTATGTTTCAAATTAATTACAAATGTTTAAATTTTACATATTTGTTTGCTCAAAAAAATCATTTCCATTTTATATTTTTTATTTTTATTAATATTTATTGTAAAAATTATTAAATGCATTAAATTTAAGTTGGGCAGAGATGCTTGCATAGATTCGTTCACGTTTAATTATGTTTTTGTTTTCATATATGATTAAAATATATAGACATTCGGTAAATAATGATATCTTATGTTGAATATCTAAAATGTATTTATTCGGATGTCTTTTTAGTTATTGGTGTCAATGCGGCATCTTATGATGAATGCCATTGGATTCCCTCTGCAATTACATCAATGACTTTATATTTTGATCATGTATGTTTATGTTGAGATGTTTTGAGTGTGCAATCTGTGTAGTCGATCTATGCTCAACATTAAACAACAAACTTTTATAAAATCCATCTGTGTGAATTTATATAAATGTTAAATTTAAGTCGGGCATGAATGGCTATATAGATTTGTAAAGTTATATTAATTAATTAGGGGAGGGTAATCTTAGGTTATTTGTTTCGTAGTTAGATTGGGTCAATGGATTGGATATATTGGTGTAATTAGTAGATGTAGTATGAGGTTCACTACATGCAGGATCTCCATTATACGCTGCATACCTCTGCTTGCCTATGGAAGGGAATAGTAAGATGGAAAAATGCTGTCCCTTCCTATGGAGTTTTTTTGTTCTTCTTGCCATACAGATGTAACATTCCTGTATTGTCCAAGAGTCAATGTCTTCTCTCACCATGCTGTTCAGATGTACATTCCTGACATTATGGTATATATTTGTGCTGTCGTATTTCATGCTACATTTGAATACATCAGTGTATCAGATGGATTGACACCGGTTTGACTGTGAACTTTTGGCCTAGGGTTAAATAAGGGATAGAATATTTTCTTTTCAAATACAATCTATGTAGTCTATTCATACTCAACAATCTTAATATATATATATTAAGATTTGTGAATGATAATATATATGTTAGGTTTAATGATTGCTTTTATAAAATGAATTTTGGTTGGCCAATGGGTCTTCCGGTGGTATCACAGCTTTGTAATTTTTTTATTTCTAATTATGAGATTAAGATATTGTCTCAGATAAAATATAAAGGAATTAAAGTATATTGTAGATATGTTGATGATGTATTTATATGTGCACATAATGAAATAATAGTTAATTTGTTTAATGAGTTAAATATGATTAATAATGTAAAATGGGTGTTAAATGAAGAGAAGGAAGATTCTATAAAGTTTTTAGATATATTTATTAAAAGAAATAATAATGTGTTTGATTATAATATGATTTTAAACCTGTGGAAATTAGGGGTTATATTCCATATAATTCTAAAGTTCATATGAGTCATAAATTAGCTGGTTTGAAGTCATTTTTGTTTAGAAATGATTATTTGTGAAATTTATTAGTGATAAAATTGAAAATATTAATGTATATTTTACTCATATGTTGAATGTTGGTTATGGAAGGAATATTATTTATAATACAATTACAAAATATAATCAAAATAAGAGTAATAATAAGAAAATATTAAGTAAATTAAAAAGTGATAAATGGATTTCTATTCCTTTTATATCTAATCAACAAGCTAAATTAATTTATAAACTTTTTAGTGGTTTGTGTAGAATTTCTTTTTTCTCTTCAAATAATATAAATGATATGATAAATAACTACAAAGCCAAGATTTCTAAGTTTGAATTAAGTTCTGTTATATATATGTTGGAATGTGGTTGTGGAATAAAATATATAGGGGAATCAAATGTACATTAAAAACGATATAATGATCATAAGACATTATATAAACGTGTACAGAAAGAAAATATATCTTCAGTAAATATGAATACTCCATCAATTATATTTGATCATAATAAAACATGTAATTATGGTTTTAAATTTAATAATAGAGATATAAAAATTATTCAAATTGAAAGGTGTAGTGAAAAACGTAAAATTAAAGAGGCTATGATGATATCTAGGAATAGAGGTGGTTTGATGAATAAACAATCGGCTAATATAAAGACAACAGAATTGTGGGAAATTTGAATAGATTGAATGATGGGTAATGCAAGTTTTTATTTTTTGTACGTTTGTATTAACAGTTGAAAAAGATTGTCAGTGAAACAATTGAAAGTACTTCTGGTAAAGAATAGATTATTTAATTTTGAATACTGTGTTAAATATATTTGTTTGAATTATTATTATATAATTTAAAAATACAGACATTTAATGGTTGTAGTTATATATATATATATTAAATTCATTTGTATGGACAATCTTAAAATTTTAAAATAATAATTTAAATTAAGTGTTAATATTAAAATCTAAAATAATAAATATTATTCCTCAGATTTAAATGATTATATATGTGCGTAAATAAATATGGTTGTGTGTTAATTACTGGCAGTGGCTTTTATTTTTTTATATTTAAGATATAAATTAAAGATATATATATTATCTCTGCGTCTCCACTGAGCTAGTGACTTGGGCTAACGGTCTAAAATAAATATAGTGGGATCTTAACAGCATGTATCTGCCTACTTTATAAATTTTTCTAGGTTCAAATGCCTAGATGGCGCCCTTGTAGTGCAGATACATTATGACTCACAGGTCTGCACCGTTATAATATATTGTACCAGGTTCAATCCGATGACACTCACACTTCATCTACCAATTGGTTTAACTGGGTTACAACCTTATTTATAATACATTTATAATCTTATTTAGTTATAAATATTTGAGAACGAACTGGCACATTCAAGCAAAGTGGAGAATACTATTGATAGCAAAGCTGTCAATTCTACCCACGATCAGACTGAGTTATGCAACACATAACATGATCACATTTCCAGATCGTGGCCCACCTCGACTACTAGATTCAAACCCCTACTATCCAAACACTTTATTTGTTTCGGAGTAAATCCCAGGTGCCAGCTAGTTCAGAACCAACATGTTTGGACAGTAGGCCCATAATCCAGTGCTTGAAAAATCCCTTAACTAGCTCAGTCTATTTTTAATTCAATAACAAAATATTGTTTCACTTAAATAGTGGCAAAAGAATTGACTGACAAATAAAGCTTTAATTTTAAAAGAAAGAATTTATTTTAATTCACATTTATTAACCTAATTTTAAATATCTTATTTAACTAATATAACACATGCACATTTATAATTTACACACTATAATATCTTAGGAGAAAGCATTAAATAATATTTGAAATATAAAATACAATAAAATTACTATATACTAACGCATGAACACACACAACATTTTAAACACACATATTAATAGTTCATCTATGTATGCTATAGAGTTCTTAAACTTGACTCTTGGAGCTTTACGAATGCAATGGCTACTTTAGAAATAAGAAAAATGTTATTACCTAGGATTTTGAATGTGGATACTTCTTGCTGTTTGCACTTCTAATGAGATATCTCCAACCGGTTAGATTTGAAGTTTTCTTGTGGAGATTTGATGCTGATTATTCCAAGGCATTTTTTTAAGACAATTAGATATTGAGCAGCTTCAGGTTGTTATGCAGGCATCACTTTTATCAGGTAGGTTGGCTGTTTTCATCAGACTTCAGGCTGGAGAAAGTTGTATGTTTTCCGAGGTTTTAACACTGCATTATTGATTCTGAATATATAATAAGCTGACTGATATAACTCACTGATAGATTGTACTGAACTGTTATCTCAAACACAACTAACTCAACTCTAATGCAACTAACTGTCCAATAAAAAATGTCTATTTATACATGAGGCGTGTTATCCTTTTGATATCCTCCAGCAATATCTGTTGTCAAAGTTCTTTTCATTAGTAGCTAATCCTTTGGAGATAAGCTTTTTAATCCTGTTGTTTTTTACATTTGTGATTAGTAGCCAATCGCTGAACTTGTTGTTTTATATTTTTAATTAGTAGCCATTGCTGTGTTTTAAATATATTTTTCCTTTATTTCATTTTAATATTTATTTTCAAGTATTTTTTTTAAATATGATTTTAACATGCACACATACATGCATTTATCATTTCTTTGTTTACTCTTGCACCTGTATATTTTATTCTAATAAACTCGATTTTAGTTTTAAGATTACCTTTTTTCTTTCTTTAACTTGAATGAAAAGAGATTTATATTTTTAAACTTTTAACTATTTATTTTAATGAATAATAATAAGAAAAAACTCTTTACTTCTTTTATGAAACTTTAACTTTTAATCTTAACATTTTCTTTGATGAAAGATTTTTATTTTAATAATTTTTTAAACAAAATTATTATGTGCCAACACAATGTTGGTACAATACACTACCGTTCGTTTGAGAGTAAAATGCATCATTTTTGACCATTTTATCTCTGACAACTTTAATTCTTAATTCTAAATGTTTATTAATTTTCTAAGTTTGCTTTTTAATATCTTTTACTTTACATGCTAAGGGCAATCTTCAATTATACTTTACTTCTTTCAATGCTGGCAACATTGCTTACAATGGTCTAGGTACTGGATAGTGATCACGAGAACAAACTAAATTTGTGGCACAGGGATCTTTGGAGACAAAGTGGATGCAGATTCTCTGGCTTGTATTGACTTACACATATGAAAACCAAAGCTTCGGGTGCCGGTTCTCTTGACTGGACTTTGACAAAAAAAAGTTGCTGTGAATGGCACAATTCATCAACTGTCCATTTCATCTTACGCTTTGGAAACGAATACGAGATATGGAGTTTCTCCCTAAAGAAGTGACTTGCAGCGTATACTGGTTTATCACAGTGTGCATTTTAAAAGAGGAATTATCCCTGATAAGTCCGTTCCGGGTGCTAAATTTTATCCAGTCGACAGCTTTCACTTATTCTTATCTAAAACTTATTTCACTACTACCCTCATTCCCTTTAATTTCAAATCCTTATACATTTGTAATATAACTTAGATTGACTTTCATTTATATTATTTTATTAACCTTTTACAATATTATTTTTAAATTCACATGAACATTATCTTAAACCATTTATTTATATTAATCCAATTTTACAATTTTTTTTTTTTAAAATTCAAATGAACATTACTTTAACATATTTATTTATATTACAGTATTACTTTTAAACCATTTGTTTACCTTCTTATGTTAACATGCATGTACTCAGAAAACTATTTTATTTTATTGCTCTTCATTATTATACAAATACTTATTTGACTAACTTCATTTTATTCTACGTATTTCTGTTATTTTATTCATTTATTTAATCCTACAAACCTTACTTTTAAATCATTCATTTGACCTATTTCTTTAACTTGATTTTATTGATTTTTTATTTATTTATTTGAACTGTTTATTTATGATCATTTCTTCTTAATTAATATGTGCATGAGAAAAAAAAATCTTTTATTCAGTGAAGCCTCCTTGTTCTTATTTTACGAAACAATTCATCATTTTAAATAGCAAAATTCTGATTCAGGCTTATCATCTACATCAAATAATTATTTTCAACTCACAATCCATTTTCAGTCCTTATTGTTGCCATTTACTTTAATATTCCATCCCTTTACTAACTTTTAAACTATGTCAGGCGGTTCCTTTTTTCTACCTACTACCTCTATAATATAAAGTAATTTTCCCCTCTTGTCTATTCCTCACTTTTAATTTATTACTTTATCTCCTTCACACTCCATCCTATTTTCTGCCTTGTAAATTAGACAACTTTTATATCTAGACAAACTCCGAATTACTCAAACTGAGAATATTTTTTCCTACACTTTCTTTTTGTTTTAAATCTACGTTTAAGATGAGCACAAACTTTTACTTTAATCTTTCTAAATTTTTGTGAAAACTTTTCTACACTATCTTCTACCTTGAACTTATGTCTCTCTTCTATTTTTTGATCTATATTTCCCCCCACAGTTTCTGTCTTAGCACTATCCTGTTCTGCTTTAATTTCTATCTCTTTCATGACCTCAACTTTCTTACTTTCTTTAATTAACTCTAACTCTATAATTTCTTGGTTCTTCTCTACCTTTCCTGTTATCTCACATCTTATTTCTCTTATTTCTCTAATCATTTCTACTTTGAACTCTTACTGGCTTTGTTCAAATTTCTGACACAATTCTTCTTTAAGGTCTTGCTGACTTTGCTTGAATTCATGACACAATTTTTCTTTGAACTCTTGCATCATATTCATCATCATTTTCATCAACATCTGCATCTCAGATATTTTTTCTTTTTCTATTTCCTTCATTTTTGCAACAATATTTTTTTTGACTAAATTTAGATACGAGCTGTTTATTATTTTCTTACACAGAACATAGGTTAACTCTGCCCCTTTGTCCATTTTTCTACTCATTCTTAATGCTTTAGCTCCACCCAAAATATCTAACTGTCCTTAATTTAAAAGAATAATAGCATAAATGTCAAAATCTCTTTTCATTTAAAAAAAAAAAAGTTTTCAGTCAATTCTTTTTTTAAAAATTAAACCACTTTAACATACGTAATTTAGCTTTCTTAAAACAATTTCAAACAAGAAACAGGGTATTTAATTACTATTGTTTCTTAGGTCCAGCCCCAATGTTGGGAGACACCATTTGTACCGGGTTCGATCCGATGGTGCTTATACTACTGGCCTTTAAGGCAGAGAAGAACATACTCGGAGAGTATGCATGTCCAAACAATAGCTATAAAATATATAACTAGTGTTACATTTCCAGGGCATAACTTCTTCTCTGGCTGCTGACTTTAACACCGATCATTCAAAGTGCTCTTTTGTTTTGGAAGCAATATTCCAGGCGCCAGTGAACTACTCTAAAAGGTTGAATTAACACACTTCAAATGATGGCAAACTAACTTAGCACCTAAGATTATCCCATGACTAGCTCAATTGACACTACAATGACACTTTACTAGATTTTAATTCAATAACAAAATATTGTTTCACGTAAATAGTGGCAAAAGAATTGACCATCAAATAAAGCTTTATTTTTAAAAGAAAGAATTTTTTTTTAATTCACATTTATTAACCTAATTTTAAATATCTTATTTAACTAATATAACACATGCACATTTATAATTTACACACTATAATATCTTAGGAGAAAGCATTAAATAATATTTGAAATATAAAATACAATGAAATCACTATATACTAATGCATAAAAACACACAACATTTTAAACACACATATTAATAGTTTGTCTATGTATGCTATAGAGTTCTTAAACTTGACTCTTGGAGCTTTACGAATGCAATGGCTACTTTAGAAATAAGAAAAATGTCATTACCTAGGATTTTGAATGTGGATACTTCTTGCTGTTTGCACTTCTAATGAGATATCTCCAACCGGTTAGATTTGAAGTTTTCTTGTGGAGATTTGATGCTGATTATTCCAAGGCATTTTCTTCAAGACAATTAGATATTGAGCAGCTTCAGGTTGTTATGCCAGCATTGCTTTCATCGGGTAGGTTGGCTGTTTTCATCAGACTTCAGGCTGGAGAAAGTCATGTTTTCTGAGGTTTTAACACTGCATTCTTGATTCTGAATATATAAGCTGACTGATATAACTCACTGATAGATTGTACTGAACTGTTATCTCAAACACAACTCTAATGCCACTAACTGTCTGATAAAAAATGTCTATTTATACATGAGGCGTGTTGTCCTTTTGATATCCTCCAGCAATATCTGTTGTTGAAGTTCTTTTCATTAGTAGCTAATCCTTTGGAGATAAGCTTTTTAATCCTGTTGTTTTTTACATTTGTGATTAGTAGCCAATCGCTGAACTTGTTGTTTTATATTTTTAATTAGTAGCCATCGCTATGTTTTAAATATATTTTCCCTTTATTTCATTTTAATATTTATTTTCAAGTGTTTTTTTTTTAAATATGATTTTAACATGCACACATACATGCATTTATCATTTCTTTGTTTACTCTTGCACCTATATATTTTATTCTAATAAACTCGATTTTAGTTTTAAGATTATCTTTTTTCTTTCTTTAACTTGAATGAAAAGAGATTTATATTTTTAAACTTTTAACTATTTATTTTAATGAATAATAATAAGAAAAAACTCTTTACTTCTTTTATGAAACTTTAACTTTTAATCTTATGTTTTTATTGACAAAAGATTTTTATTTTAATAATTTTTAAACAAAATTATTATGTGCCAACACAATGTTGGTACAATATATATATATATATATATATATATATATTATATGGGTGTGTGTGTGCACATACAAGGAGAATGTAAATTTACAGAATGAGAATTTAAACTTTTGGAATATTAAAGGAAGTATCCATGATGTACACATAGATATGTAAATCCCTGCTATATGACTGCTGGCAAAACAGGATCACTGACCAAGGGCTGCATGAAATATGAACTTAGCCTTAGTGCAAAGACATACAGGCATACATATACACCTATTATATAAATAATGGGCACTGTATTAGTATCAGCAATGTTACACATTAGAGAAGTCACTGATGGAATGAACTAAATGATCTATGGAAGCTGAACTGTCAATAAACTTTTTGGAAGGAGTCATTATCCAAAGTTTTATTTAAATAAATTGTTGTTGCATAAAATTAATATATCTTGTCAGTTTCATTTCATATCATCCATCTATCAGTATACTTGTTCACTGGAATATCATGTTTCCCAAGTTATGTCAGCATAACTTGATCTGGTTGAGTAAGATAGTAGTGAGCTAGAACTCTAGTGGTGCCTTTTGGGAAACCAAACAGATAAATATCTAGCTGTTATCTGTCTCTTTAATGCTACATCCTCTGATGAGCTGAAAATATTGTTGTAAAGGGGGTGATATTAGCATTGGGCAACACCAGAGGGGTGGAAACCCCAGTCTGGTTACAATATATATATATGAAAAACAAAATCAAGTTAAAAACTTGTTAACGCTTGTATTTATGTCAACAGATGGCGTTCTACCAAAAACACCGTCAAGCGTATTTCGTTTACATAAACGTCAGAGAATGCATTCACTATCTCTAACTTTAATTCCACTTTCAGATCATGATTTCAAGCTATTTGCTATTGTCAGTGAAAGACAGGAATAAGAATTAGATCTAAACACAAACTCTGAGCGTTTATAAAACAGTTTCTATTCAGCTTGCAAGCGTGAATTTTTTAGACATGTTAATGTCTTTGAACTCAGCATAGCAAGCCAGATAGCTACATGGGTCTGATATCAGTTCAGCATCACCACATAGTAGAAGCCTCTGCAACAAGAAAGACCTCAAAGGTACATTTATGAAAAACCAAATCAAGTTAAAAACTTGTTAACACTTGTATTTATGTCAACAGATGGCGTTCTACCAAAAACACCGTCAAGCATATTTCATTTACATAAACGTCAGAGAATGCATTCACTATCTCTAACTTTAATTCCACTTTCAGATCATGATTTCAAGCTATTTGCTATCGTCAGTGAAAGACAGGAATAAGAACTAGATTTAAACACAGACCCATGTAGCTATCTGGCTTGCTATGCTGAGTTCGAAGACATTAACGTGTCTAAAAAATTCATGCTTGCAAGCTGAATAGAAACTGTTTCATAAATGCTCAGAGTTTGTGTTTAGATCTAGTTCTTATTCCTGTCTTTCACTTATGATAGCAAATAGCTTGAAATCATGATCTGAAAGTGGAATTAAAGTTAGAGATAGTGAATACATTCTCTGATGTTTATGTAAACGAAATATGCTTGACGGTGTTTTTGGTAGAACGCCATCTGTTGACATATATATATATATATTGTGACAAAATGTTAGTACTCCTTACATATGTCCACATATTAACAAATGGAATTTTAACTTGTAAACATTGAGCAATTCCTTATTCCAAAATGAAATCAAAGTATTTAAGAATGAGTGTTTTATTATTAGTTAGAAATGAAAGAAAAGTAAATTATGAATATTTAGTGACTGTTTATTAGTGATATAAATATGCATTATTCTACAACTGTAGACTTCAAAAGCCATGCAGGATGTGTTGTTAAAGATACATCAGTAAAAGAAAGAGAATAATATCTGACAGTTTGTGAAAGTGGCCATCGAATATAAAATCCTGATAATCTATGCAAAAGTCAAAGTGATCTTGTATAGTTAAAACATAAAAAAATTTCATTCACTATATAATAACCTTATAGATAAGCATCTAATTTTTCAGAATATCCAGTCAAGGTATAAATTCTGACTTTAAGAAATGCAACTCCTATTATTTTGAACCTATCTGTCTTTGTTATAGACCAACCAAATATTAAAGACCTAAGGTTAAAATCTAAATCTAAACATCTAATAGAATAGTCATTGATATCCAAAGAAGTAATCATAAAAAAAGGAATTAATCTGCATTTGGATGATTTAATAGATTTGAACCATTCAGAATATTCAAATCAGAACCTCCTGATGTATTCACAGCTTGAACCTTTCCACAAAAGTTAAAAATCATAGTTGTAGAATTCAAATTCTAAAATCTCTCTAGGTAAAATTGTTCACATTTATTCATCAGCCTTGCTTGTAATATTTTTTTTTGCTCAGTAATTTTTATTGTATTTCAAATTGTTATAATTATTACTATTTATGCTATTAGATATTTTATTATTTATCATTTATTAATATTTGCATAATATGTATATGTTTTAACTTTAATACAAGAATAATTCAGTTATTTTGCTCACTTTAGTATATTGAGTAGCTAAACATTATGATTATTAAATTGATAATTTTGCTAGTAAAAGTTTTATTATTATTTCTTTATTCTCTGTGCTATATATTAGGGGTGTCCAACAAATCGATCGTGATCCACCGGTCGATCGCAAAGCCATTTTTGGTCAATTGCGAGGCCAATCTGGCAAGAGCTGTCAGCTAATGAGTGAAACAAATTAAGTCAAGATTTTCAAGTTTTTTTGTTATTTTTGTTTTTGTTCTAATTTTTTTTTCAATTCTAGATAGGTGAAGTCCACTAAGCCATATCATTATTGAAAATAATGTTTTTAATCTTGATTTAATGTAGCTAATTTGAATTAATAAATATTGTTAATAAAATTACTCATGTTGCTTTAATTCCCTCTGACATGAGTTTTTTGGCCGTTAAATAATTGTTATTTTTTACTAGGTAGATACATAAAAATAGCATGTATTTCACATCTCCCTCCACTTAGACTACGCCTATGACAACAAGTCGATCGCAACACATTGTTAAAATAAAAAGATCTATGAACACAAAAGTTGGCCACCCCTGCTATATATTGTTCAAGTTATATTATACTGTAGTCAATATATTGCACTTGAAACACACATCCATGAAGCTATATTAATAGTTTATAATTGCTTAATGCTTTCGGGAGCTTCGTGTTCCCATATTCATAACTTATAATAATAATGTTTGTTGTTAGCTTGTCTAGTAGAGATGTATACAAATTACCTAGACTGCCCATTTTTTGAAATGGTGAAGCTAGCATTTCTCCTAATGATGGAGCTGTGGTTTTCTGATATAAAGCACACCTCCTTTATCTTGCGCTTGGTGTCATCGCACTCAGTGCAAACCATTTTAGAAGTCGTAGGCTCGAAGATGTGGCCTGTGGACCTTAGATTACCTTCATGTGGGTTATTGTTAAATTTTTTTAAAATTGGCATATGATCATATTAGAAAAATAACATTATGAGTAGTAATGACAACTCATGTTCTAAGTGGATTGTGCAACGATCATAGTCCTATAATTTAAGTTATAGTAATGTCTAATTGCTATAATTAACTGTAAGTACAAGCTATCATTATCAGGTTAGTCTTAGGAAGATTTGTAGAGAGGTCGATATATTTCATTTGCCCCATCAATGGCTGGTCAAGATTTCTATTCTATTATAGTGGTTCAAATGATGCATAATTACATCAAGCTATTACTGTAATCTATATCATTACACTTAGTAGCCCAAAACAGGACAATTTGTATAATTACACTATACATATTGTAATGATTTGGGATGTTATCTATGTCTATCTGCTTTTTTATTATTATTTGATATATATTTTAACCCTTTATGGATCTTATGCTTACTTTCATGATCCTAATAGCTTCCAGTAAATATAGCATTGTATTGATCTAATTGATTTGCTTAACAGATGTAACTGTTTTGACAATTCTTTGATCATACACTCCAGCAAAGGGGTAGAATATTACTGATAGATTAACTATCAATCATATCTATATAAGACCAAGATTGCATGAATGAACAAGATCATTTTTCCTGATCACAGCATTCCTCCATAACTACTGGGACTATGTCAATTCTCCAAAGCCAATTAATTTTTTCGAGATAAATCTCAAGTGCCATTTGCCCATATAAACTTCATAGAAGTGGAATGCTCTGGAAAAATGGCATAGTGGGACCCCATGCTCAGAAAATAACCCAGACTAGTTTCAATACTATGAGATAGGGGACCCAGTGCATAAATCAAATCCACATATCAAACTTACTCAATTTTTAAGCATGGAGATGTAGGTAAAGGAAAGAGAACAGACCAAATAATCCTTAGCAAACATTTTTTTATTCACATACACACATATACAAGTATATTAATATTTCCATTACACATATATTTAACCCAACAAAAAATAAACATACAATAATAATTAATAAACAAAATAAATATGGTTTCGTAAGATCTAATTTATTGCATACTTCTTCAATTATGTTATTCTAACATTGGTAATCTCAATAGTCCTTCCTTCATATTAGTTCATTTATACCTAATAACTCTAGATAAAGCTTTAACTTAGATAAGGCTTTAACTTAGATGTGACATTATATCTATTTGTTAGCATTTCAGACAATCACCCCTTTCATTATCTGTGAGCTTCTAAGTTCACATCGTTCCTTTCACTCTTTATAGCTACCCATTGGGTCATCAGCTTCAGTTCCTTTTTCATTTCTCAGAACTTCAGAATGACAAGAAGAGAGAATATAGTGGCAGAGTCCTCCAGTACAGGTGAATCATTAACATTAGAAGAGATTGATGCTGATGGAGACTGGGGGGGGGAAGCTTAGAGGGGCACTCCTGTGGGTTTCTTAGCAGCACATAGTGTTATTTAGTTGATTTTAATTTTACAGCTTATCACATACTTTCTTAATAAACTGCAATCTTCTGCCTCTTGGTCACTTTTTAGACAGTCTTTGGTGCACTTTAAAAATAAATCTGTTAAACTCAAAACTCTGAGCAAAATGCAAGACACATTCTGAGCAATTGTATCCAGCAGATTAATGGAATTTACTCCCTCTTTACTTGAATACAAAAAAGATTTAACTAACCCCTAAATCATCAAGCCTGCCATTTGTATAGACTCCCCTTCCTCCTATTGTTCCCTTTTATTCATTGTTACTTTTATTTTTTTTAATTAAATGATTAATCTTATATTTTTTTTAAAGATTAATCTACTATCTTATCAGCCATGAATTTTTCAAAATTCAATTGTATTTCTGCTAATGAGATAGTTTACAAAGATTACTTGTCATTAATTATTTTAATTTTCTATTTCCAATTTGAATTACATTTTATTTCCATTTACTTCAATCACTATTATTTCAATTTACATTATGTTTTGACATTATACCCTATTTCTTTTTCTTTTTATAGCATTAATTCTTTCTTAGAATTCTATTATTAAAGATAAAAAAAGAAAGCAGGTTCTGAATCTTAATTTAAAACTTAAATCAAATTTTTCTTCTCCCTGCCTTTGTAAATAAATTAATAAAACTCTACTAATTTTCTTCCATTGTTCTTATCTTATCGATCTATTTGCTACTTTGGTTTATATTACTGTATTTTAAGTATAAATATGACTTCATTTTATTTTTGAAATTCTTCTCTTTCATTTACTTATCCTTTTTTTCCCATTGAACTATAAACAAGTACATGTAATACATATATATGTATGTGAATGTTACACTATATATATATATGAACGTGTTACAACATATATTATATTATCATTATTAAAAAGCCAGTCTATCCTAAAATATCATTAAGAATCAACAATTTCAAACTGTTGTCAAGGCAACATTCTTTTAACAATAAAGGTAGAAATTATATATATAAAAGGAAGCATAATAAATTAAATTTCTTGAGGCACAGTCTGCCAGGCTTGTAGCAAATTTCAAAGTATCACTCACTGTAAATTGTTTTTCCTACATATACACAACATTTCTATGTGGAATTACAAGTGTTAAACCTGTAGTTTACCTAATAAATGAAGTGTATCATGAAAGATGTATAGTGAGAGTTGCTGTTAAAGATTTTACATTCAACAGTACTTCGATTATAAAAGTTTATTATAAATTTGAAATATGTTGTAGAAATGACCACCAAGCTACAAGTGCCAAGTACAATTATTAAATGTAATAATGATAATCAATAATGTAATTTTTATTGATTTTAAACAGTAGATAAAGGGTTAAATTTTGTTGAGGTAATTGTGTGTATGATTATTTTAGAATTTTATAAAATGTTTGTTAACTAATTATAAAATTAATAATTGGAAGGAAAAAAGGAAATAAAATAGATTCCAAAACAACAAAAGTTATTAAAGTAAACTATGCATAGAATTTTCAAGTATTTAAATTTCGTTTATATAAATAAATTCGGTTTGTTTGAAATAAATACAATTATAAAAAAAACCACAACAATATTTGTATTTTCTATGCTTATATTTCTAATTATAAATCAACATCATGTTTTCTTGTTGATGCTTTTTAAAAACTTGCCATTGATAATGGTGGTGGTGGTGGGGGGGGATGACTAAGTTATTTTTGAAAAGCACAAGATTGAGAGCTGTAAGGTTACTTTTCAAAAAATACTCAATAATGCACATAAAAAAGGCTGTGGCTATAAATTTAAATTAGAATACCTGGTGTTGGAGAGAGAGTGGACTGGAAAATTTTACTACGAAAACCATTCTTGGGCAGTGTATCAATGCACAGGGATTTGAGAAATATTATAAGATTGTGTTAAATATTTAAATTACAATGACTTCATACATGTGATTTAAATTTTATCAGAATTGATTGCTGGAAGCTTTATGCAGTCCATCTCTTGACCACCATAGCTGATCCATGAAAGAAAAAGTGATGTTATCCCATCTTTGAGTGAAACATTCTCTAGTATGAAGAAGAAAACATAATTGCTCCATTCCAACTCCAGGGATAGCTTGGTAACTAAAATTTGTGGGGGTGATGCTTCAGGAAATTTTTAGCCATTGTTTTAATATTGTGTAAAATAAAACAAACATATAAAAAAAATTATACAACACACGGACTTGTGAGTTTTCTGATAAACCAAGATGGCAGCCCATATTTTGGATAAATATACAGTTTGTGCCTACAGAAAATGTTTACTAAAAATGTTTGTTAGAAACATTTAATATTTACACTTTTTTATTATTATTACTGTTATTTTTTAAAAATAATCATTGTGAAAAAAATTAATTACAATATTTACACTTTATTTTTTTGTTTTAACTTATTAACAGAAAAAGGAAAAAAAAATTAACATGATCACCATCTCTTATGCTAGCACATAACTGTTATTAAACAGGCAAAACTCTCCATACAGTAGTGCCACCCTGTGCCAACCAGAGTAATAAAGCCTACTGACATCCATTGATTATTCTGGTTGGCACAGGGTGGCACTACTGTATGGAAGAGTTTTGCCTGAAAAATATATATAAATGCAATATTTACACTTTATTCATGATGGTGGCAGTGTGCAGTCCCTACATATCTTTGGCAAATACTCCTCTGCATCATGTTCTATGACAGGCAGGTTCCAAATTTTGATCATAATGACAATTTACCAAAAAAAAAAACTGTGGACAAAATAAAATACACTGAATTGAAAACCAAAGTATGACTATATTAACAATGTATGACAATATTAAGAGAATTTTATCATTTCCTTGTTGTAATATAGATAAAATAAAATAAATTGAAATAAAGATTCTTAAAGAAAGTCATCAGAATTTATTACTTTTTTAAAATTTAACAATCAATTTATTTTATTTTTTTAAATTTAACAACTAACACGACTTTGAGAGATTTAAACACTCGAAACTGTATATTTATCAAAAATACATGGAAATGACAATATGCTCTTAACATTGTTGTACACTCTTAACTACCTTACACTTGAACAATAGGGTTAACACTATGTGAGAGTCAGCGTTCTCTCTAATTAGCATGCAGCTTTTTATCTTGAACATGTGCACTTGTAGGAGACAAACAAACACTGCAGCATTGGAACTGTGAAGTGCACAGTTCCATACAAGAATTTTTGATATTTTTTTTATAAATTAGGGATTGGCTACTGACATTAAGCTTAAGGATTATATAATGTACAAGTATAAAGAAAGAATTTAAGAAAAAAAGATTTATTATATTGAATGTTATAACAGGTGCCACAATTTCACGGTGCCTAAATATAGGCCACCACTGCACAAACTCTATATTATATGTTTACCTATATGTGCCTCATCCAAGAAAGAATATGTAGTGATGTCTGATAATTATGCCATCAAATTGCAACAACCTTTTAAATCGATCACTTAACCAATTAGTAAAAAATTACAACTAATGATTTGTATGAAATAGAGCAAGTGTGCTCTATTTTGCAACTGTATAAATTCTACAACTTTTTAAAACAATACATGGATTAATTTGCTCATCTTCAAACCAGCCAATAAAGTTCGTAAGAGTAATAAATGGACTAAAACTATGTTTTCATACACAAAACAGCAAATAAAATATTCTCGAAGGTTTCTACAGTCAGAATGATTAAAGTGTAAATTTATTTTTATATAGCTACTTTTTGCCAGCTAAAGATGAACAAAATTAAGGTAAAAGTTATTATTTTCATTGCACTTTTTTTCTTTTAGTTGGTTAACCAACTAATCTGCATCCGTTTTTATTTATACTTATTTATCTACTATAAATATTATATCTGTCACCTCGAGTAAAGTGTATATTTATATTGTTAACATTCTGTATTACTATTCAAGTATGTGGATCAATGTAAATTAATAAAAAAGAAGATATGATTACCCAGTGATGTAGATTCTGTGTCAATGGTTTTACCACCCATTGTTTGAGTTAATAGGGAGATATCTTATATGTTACTATTCTTGGAATAAAACTGTTGTTGCTGCATACACATTTTTTTATTCACCTTTCATTATGCACTTCATCAAGTTAGCTGAGTAGTGCAACATTACAAATGAGTTTCATGAACCCCACAGCTATGATTCAGCACTAATGGGATGTCTACTAAGGATATAAGTTAAAACTTAAGTTGTTAGTGGTACCATTATGGATCTTTAACAGTATAACCAGTTCAAACTAATAAATATTCTATCCACCTCAGGCATCATAAGTTATAACCATATAAAGAGCAGGAAATATTAATATAAAGTCACCATTATCATCAGTAGGTCATGAACTAATAATGCCCTCAGTATGCTCATAATAATTTATGTTTGGGTCAAGGGACCATCACCTATATACTTGGAGTTTAATTATAATTGTTTCAATGTATTTATTTAATCATAATATAATATTTAGCCACACATCATGTTGCAGTTAACTCTCTCACATCTATTCCATTGTATAGATGATGGAAATATGAGTAAACATAAATTCTGAAAGGAATAAGATGATATTGACAAATGAAAGTGAAATGCAAGGATGAAGAAGTGAATAAATTACGGGGGGTGGGGGAGAAAATGTTGAAAGACATTAAAATAGTCTGTTAGAGCCATATTAACAAGAGCAAACATGCTAGAGACAAGTGAAACTAGATATAGAAAGAAACTATGTGGAGCTTCTGTATAGTTAAGGATGAATTTAGCAGTCACTTATATTTATATATAAAAAACTTTTTTTTTAAATATTAGTTTGGTAAAATGATAGCAAAGGCTAAAGTGAAAATGCAAGTTCAATAATCAGAAAACACTGTACTGTTAACAAAACAGACAAATATAACAAAGCCATGTATAGCAATAAGTGATTAAAAACTGTCTGAAGAAAACCTAAAACTTCAAAAGAGCAGGCTGATCAAACTAGATTATTGATAAGTTTAATGACACAAATGAAAATCCAAATAAAATAAATGTATGATAAAATGGCTGAAGATAAGGCCAAATAGAAAATAATAACAACAAAATGAAAGACCAAGTGCATAAAATGGCTGAAGATAATAAAAGCTAAATAGAAAAGATGGCAAATTAAATGAATGAAATTAAAAAATAATTAAAACCAGCTGAAAGAGAAAATTAATGAAGAAATTAGTGGAGAATAGAGCTTATATGACAGAATGGAGAAGATACATAGAGATCAAAAAGAATAAAGAAGAGCAAGATAGAAAAATAAGTCAGCTAAAATACAATAGTTGGTAGACATATAAAATAAACATATCCAGAGTTGGTACAAAAAAAATATGTGACTTTAGTAAGCAAATAAAACAAATCCAAATTGGGGATGAGGGGTCACTAAAAAAAGTGATGGACAGGATTGAGAGACTAGAGGCTGATCATAGACAAGATGACCAAATTGATAAAATGGCTGTGATCACCCAAAAAGCAGAAATAAATGAAAAAGAGAGAAATATGAAACCCCAACTATTGAATCATAACCAATTTTTCAAAACTAGGATCTTTTCAGGCAATTCATGTAAAGCACCACTGAATATATTAGCAATTTCTGCTGAGGGTCATGATAGATGAAGCAAAGCTGGCTATAGCTTATTTGCAGATCTTTTTGATAAATAACAGGGTTAATCTTATAAGAATTAATAAAATAAAAAAAATTCACAACCTCAAGTGACACCAAAGTTCTAAATATCTCTGAAGAAAAATTATGGATAATCACAGATACCATTCTTATAAAAATTTCATAATTATCTATATAGCAATAAATAATAAAATTTCAACCAATCTTTTAAGATCATTTATATAAATATTTACAAAAATAGGGGCTAAAATATTACTTTGAAAAACTCCTAAATTACAACCATATTTAGAGAAAATTAATTTCAAACCAATTAATAAACTTACAAAAAATTATATTTTTTATATAATTTGTGAAGAATTAACTTTATCAAAGGCCTTTGATAAATCAAAATAAATAGCATCAATTTTCTGTTGATTCTCAATTGCATATGCTATATCATAATATTTTGGTATGAATCCACATTATGAGGTGTGCTTATAATTATTAATACAAGATTGAGAGATATTTTTAAAAATTGGCATTATATTTACACATTTGAGAACATTAGAAAAAATATGAATATTTAACAAACAAATAAAAAGAAAGACAGGAAGGGTAACAACAAATTTCATTAAACATTTGTAAATGAAGGAGAGAATATGCTAGAATGAGTTTTAAGCTATTTGATGTCTGCAACAACAACACTGTCAATGATACAATTAATCATAAAACAAACAATAGCAGAATTCAAAAAATAATGTATTTTTTAAATATGTTATAGATTGGATATAAAATATAGCAAAGTGCTTAGAGAAGTCATCAGCAATTAAAATGGAACCATGATTTGCTTGGAATTTTTTTCATACCCATTCCAGAATTATTAAGAAAAGTCCAACATTTTTTAGGATTAGTAAAAAGATTATTTTTACTTATTTACAAAGATATTTAATCAATCTTCTGAAGGAAATAAAGAAGCCTGCAATGGTGAATATTGAGAAAAAATTATTAAGTTATATCATTAAAAATTTGGAAATAATGTAAACAAAGATTGACATCATTACAGGATGATAAGAAACTGCAGTTAATTTTATACATATGCTAACAAACACTAGATAATTCCATCGTCAATAATCTTTTTTTATAATATGTGTGGATAAACATTGTATCACACAATTTAGTATAAGTGGATAATAACAATAATAGAGAAATTAGCAGAAATGAGAAATTATTACAAAGGATCAAAAAATTACAAAATAGCAATATTCTAAAACCTTAGAAAACAGGAAAAAATTATGGGTAGTAATTCTACTCAAAAATAAATATGAAATATGTAAGTGACTGGTGGTGGTGATGGTAGTAATAATAGTAGTAGCAATAGTAATAGAAGCAACAACATAGTTTTAGTAGTAGTAATGATAATAGTAATAATCAACATCATTATTCTCAAATAAATCGGAAAAATTATAAAGCTCTCAAAACTAGGTTATGGGTTGAATATATATTTTCCCCAAAATTAGTTTAAACGTGTGGTTTAAAGTCATCTCGCATCATGCAGACTCACATAAAAAAAAAGTAAATTGAAGATTTTTATAAGGTATATTTTTATAAATAATAATAAAAGTATCATTTCTTTGGGTAACATTTTTCATCGATCTGACCTTGTAAACAAATTCAAAATTATTATTGAGGAAAGAATGATCAGGAAGTTGTTGATTTGGCTAAGTTTCTAAGAAAAATATAAGATCAACATTGTTTTGTTTTAAAAATTTGCTTAACATGATGTACAATTTATCTTGAATTTCTAATATTTGTATAAAAACAGAAACCCCTCTCATGATATAAGAAAGGAGAAATCAAAATAGATTAGTAATGAAACAGTAAGGTCTGCTTTGCAGATCTTCGTTTCACCTTTTCTCACCTATTTCCTACCCTCATACCTTAGTTTGAACCCCAATCTATCATAGTGTGTCTGCAATACTCTTATATACTGAAAATCCCGCCTAATTTTAAACCACGAGTACAATGCTCATATTATATATAAGTATAATTCATTCCCAAATAAATAAAATATTATGGGTTATGTATATGTTCACATAATTTAGATTTATTTAAAAAGTAGGTTATATAAGTTGTAATTGCGCACACACTATGATATGCATTTTAAAACTTATATCAAAATTATAAATTGTTAATTAAAGTTATTTTGTTTGAATCTATTTACAAAAATATATTACAGTCGTAATATATTTTTGATTTAAAATAAAGTTCATATTCATTTAGTAGATAGATTCAAATATTGCAATTGAAAAAGTAAAATCATTTTCTTTAATTTAATAAAAGTCATTCCAAATATTTCTGTTAAAATAAATGAGGGACAATAGTTTAATTACTTAATTATTTTCTAAGAAAACAGCAGATGTCCACTTAAGGTTTCCTTTTAATTAATAAAAGTTATTTTAATTAAATCTAATTTGTAATTCGAATGTCGACAAGGAAATTAACAATAGAAATTAATTAAAATTTTGTTATTCCTTTAGACATTCGGATAGATTTAATTACAGCTGATAAGTCTGATATATTTTTGTAATGCTCCAGGGCAGTTCTATTGTTCAATTCTACTACAAAAGGAAGGGTTTTCTTTTGTTCTTGTTGCTGGTTATTTTCTAACCAAAATGTTTCTGGTGTTTCTAATGAAATGTTTCTAGTCATTTGCTGATGAATTGTTTCAAACCAAGACTTTCTAGCCATTTTCTGATGAAATGTTTCTAACCATGTTTACCACAAAAATTGCTAACTTTGAAATGACAGAGTAGAGGGGTCAAGAAGGCTATGTCCCCTCAGAATAGCTGGCCACTGCTCCAGACCATCGGAAGCTATCACATAAGGAACCCCGGAACTGCTGCTGCTGCAAAAATACGAACATTCCAGATTTTGCTGCTCAATTATAAAACCTGCCGAACATCTACCTGCAAATGCGTCTCCAGAGATAACCTAAATTAACCCAAGAGCTCTTGTGATTCCTAACTAACATGCTATAGCTATTCTAAATTGTTTTTCTTTTATTTCACTTAACTGTATTATGTACTTCTTTAACGTGTTCAAATATAGTCAACAGTTTTGCTCTATCCTTGGGTTAATATTTTCTATTTATAAAGCTTTCTGTTATTTTATTATAATAATGTGTCAGAATCATCTTTGACCGAGTGAATTATTCCTTTTGTTGAAAGTAAGATGCCACTATTAAGGCATATTTTAAATTTATAATAATTCCCATTTTATTATCTCACAAATCACTCGTTCGAGGGCAATTCTAATCTTTTTTAATATATAATAATCACATAGTTTAAAATCTACATTGTATTGATTTTAACATAATATGAGAGTATGTGTGAGGTCAATGATTTAAATGTGTCCCTAAATGCACGATTGTGTAAATAAATCTATGCTTTCTTTTCCAACCCGCAAGCATGCATTTTCCTATTTTAAATACTGTGTTCTACTTTAATTACAAAGTTCATCATTGACATCGAGAATGTGCGGACCCTTTTAAATGAGTTTCTGGGAATTTGATTGGGCATTTCTTTTAATCCAAGTAAAACCCATTTAGTATGTTTATATACATTAGTTTAGTATTGCTGGTAAATGAATTGGTTGTTGAGACCGCTTTGTTTTGCTTTTCCAAGGATTTTTACACGGCCAAGTCCGTTCTCTTCACTTTCTTTTCATTTCCTGTGGTTTCCAGGCAGAGTGTGTCCACAAATGTCACACCTGGGAATTAAATGCAGCCACCACCCAGTCGCTAAGTTTCGGCTGTTCGTGACAAGACTTTCCTATGGGTTAGCGGTGAGTTGCCCTCCGTAGTCATTCTAAATATTTCACTATTATTTTATTTTATATTTATTTTTACAAAGCATCCGTGACTTAAACGTGTCACACCCTCCAACTTTAATAAATTCATTATTAGCAATACTGACCTCCCATCTGCTTTAATTATTTTTATCAAATAAATGCCTTGATCACATCCCCACTTTATTGCTTAGTAAGTTGCTGTCCGTGCCATTCTCGAGATCAATAAACATTATATAACCCATAATATAAAATATTTTATTAAACTGTTATAATTACTAAAAGCACCTCGCACATGTTCCAATCTCTGTAAGCACATTATCGTAATGCTATTAGCCCGAGGGATAGAATATATAATTTTGCTCTAAAACATTTTTTAATTTATTGGAATGTAATGCCAACAATTATTTAAAACACGTCCCTGTCTCATATAAGTAGGCAGTGGCATCATAATATATTTCTATATAAATAAATTTTAAAATCATTTAAAACTAATTTTGATTTTATTTTATTGATTCCTATCACTGTCTCGGTCTATATATATATTTTATACATTTCTTTTGTACATCCATAGATGTTAATTAGCGACCCAAACTTATCTTAGTATAGTCTTTTGTTTCTCCCTGACCACCAGGCACTGGTAAAAGGTTATACTAGTAGTAGCATCAGATGCGTTATCACATAGGTGGCACTGTGAAATTTGGACTTTAGATTCGAACTTAGTATATCTAGAAGGCAACCCCTCCTAGAATGTTGTTTCGTATTTGGGTTTGAATTCTGCAGTGTGTTAGCGAGATAGACGATTCTGACTGTTACAGTAAGAAATATAAAAAAAGGCGGGAACTGGATGAAATAAAAAAAAAATAGAAAACAAACAAACTAAAATATAAATTTAATCACAAAGCATTAAATAATTAACCTAAAAAAATTAGGGAATATTAATTTATTGGGTTTATTTATGGAAGCAGAGATACAAAATAGGATATTTTACTATTATATTAACTTTATAACAAACATCTTTAGTATTTAGACTATGTTCAAGGAAAACTTTTCCATTGTGCAACTTGTGATTTACTGCCATATTAGAAAGAAAATACCTAATATTAGAAATAATGACAATAAATTATTCAAAGAAATTAAATTTTGAAAGCTTGAAGAAATGTTTATTCTTATTGAGAGACCAAGTATGCTAACCTTTCTTTCCATATGATAAGAATATCCACAATGGACTGTCTATTAAATAACATTATGAATAATAATAATGATGCGTTATATATCATAAGAAAAGACACGTATTTTGCAATTTCAAAAAAATTGGATGGTCTGATTTGTTTTGCATAAATTTTCATACAATGAGTTTAATATATATTAAGGCTATGAATATGGAATAAACAGGCACTGAAAATGCTTAGCCAATGTTAAGATTTAGAATTTAGTAATTTCGCCTTTATATGTTGAAGCGTATTGTATTAATTAAGAATCTAGTTATATATAAATCTTTGTCCCATTTAGCAATGGACCTTTATCAAGGATTCGCCATAGTGATAATCATCAATTTATATTCACTATATTGATTTTCAATCAATTATTCACTATTACTATTTTTAAAAAAAAAATTGAAACTTTATTTAAAAAACAACTACTATTTCAACAAAATGGTGGCCATTTTGTACATTATAGACTAGTAATTTCATTAAAACTATATCTTCTGAAAATAAAATAGTGACATTCATGCTCAAAATTAGAATTTATTTGTTACCCAGAATACAATATTATTTTGATTAAAGAATTAAAATACAATTAATGTACTTTGTTTAATTTTCATCCAGTAACTTTGCAAGACAATCAACATCATTATTACTGACATATCCAAAGTAAAAAAGATTTTCATCTTTAATGATTACAAAATCAAAAAACAACAACATCCATTTTATTCAACACAGTAAGAAACAAAAATATATTTTGATCATGTACAACAAAGTGTATTAATATTTAGTTATAAAATTTATATACTCACTAAACTATTTTCATTTCAACCAATTTTATGGATTAAAACTCCTGTGAATGTTATTTTGTCTGTGGCAAAAATACAAGGATCATAATAGTTATCATAACAATTATCATAACTATTAAGTTGTTTTAAGAAAAATGATTTCAAGCACTAAGCAGCTAATAATCAACAATATATGAACAAAGATTATTAAATATAAGTTTAAAATACCATTTCCTTTTTTCTTTTAAATTAATAATCTCATAATTTGTTTGTGACTTATTCAATATAATAGCCAGTTTTATCATAAACATAGATGGGCAAATGCAATCAATTGTACATTATATTTCTTTATATTTTTTTATGTAAAAAAAATCACAATGTTAAAAAAAAATTAACAGCATTGCAAAAAAAGATTAAATCTTATTGATTAAAAATTATAAAAACAATAACTTCAATAATTTACCATAAAATGCATAAAAATAACTTTTAAAGTGTGCATTAAGTTATTTTTATTTTATTTTGAAATTCACATTGTGATTTTTTTTTCATGTTTTATTTTAATTCAACGAATCATAAATCAAGAAATATTCTGCAGTTATAAAAGAACAAAATGGTGGATCATCAATGGCAAAAATTAAATATTTTTTTTTATAATGTAACTATTGAAATGATTTTATATAGTACATTTACCAACAGGTTAATATTTTTTTTAATAATCTGCTTAATAAAATGTTTATTCACTAATTAATACTTTTTTTTAAAAAAATTTAAGCTTTATTTTTTTAATAATTTTTTATTTATTTTGAATTTAAAATAACAAATTAATTTTTTTCTCTCAAGAACTCATTGTAATTGCTTATTTTTATGCAAAATTGTACTTTATGTGGTATTTTGGGGGTTCCAATTGTCCTTGCTAACCAAGGTAACAATGTGTATATATATTAATTTGCCTTGTAACAATGGAAAACTTTTGCATATGCATTAAAAAATAGAAAATGAATGATAATAAAAACATAAAAAGCACTTAAATACAAATATTTAAATTTAAACAATTCAAAATACAGCAAAACTCTCCATATAGTAGTGCCATCTTGTGCCAACAAGAGCAATCAATGGATGCCAGAAGGCTTGTGCATAAAATCCCTATCTAGTGCCTACTCATCCAATATCCCCAGACTAGTTTCTGGCTTGTGGCCTTCATCAGTGAGGAACCTTGGATCTGAGAGCACTGCACCTAGATCTTAGGATCTAATGCAACCCTCCAGCAGCCACCTTTTAACTCTATTTAACTACAAAACTATGAGATAGTGATCATGTGATGTTTAGTGGTTTAAATATTTAAATTTATAAGAAATTTACAAAAAGATTCTGAAATGAATTTTAAAATGACATAAAATAACGTATTTTTATTAAATGTCCTCCACGGTTTATTACAGTCCTAAAATGATAGACTCTGGACCTCAAATTCCATAGATTCCACCTCAGCTCTGTTATTTTTAATGCTAGAACTTCTTAAGAACTCCTGAATGATAATCCATTCAATTACTATATTCTTTCTTAGTTCTCAGCATACTTTGTTATTGTGGTAAAATAATGGACTTCAAGTTCCATGGATCCCACCCTAGTTCTGTTACTTCTGATGCCTGCACTTTTCATGAACTTCTGAATAATAAATCATCCATTTACCATATTCTTTCTCAATTCCCAGCATTTTTTGCTGAAGTGATTTGGAGTTCAAGTTTCATGAATCCCAGCCCATCTCTGTCACATTCTGTGCTCAAACTTTTTATGAACTTCCAAGCAACAATCCATTTGATTATTTTTTTAATGATTTGAATGGATAGTACTCAGAAGGTTATATAATCAAGAACTGAATGCAACAGGTTGAACATTAATTCAGGATCTTTTGCTCTTCAGGCCATTACTTTACCACTGTGCTACACTTCACATCACACTTTCAAAACTAAAAATTAAATTAGAACAAAATAATAGGAAGTATTAACTCTTTGAATTATTTTTAAATTAATTCATTAAACCATTGAAAAATTTGAATAATGTAAATTTGTAAAAAGTAATTAAGATGGTAGCTACTGTAAACACCCAGAACTATGAATAAACTAATACAAACTTGTCAATCAACAAAAAAATGTACACAATGCATCCAGCAGCTCATTGGCATTATTGATGTATTATACCTCAAGCCTTTGTCTTCTAATTGTTTATAATGATTTTTGAATGGCTTATAGTTATACTGAAATCACGTTAACACCTATAAATAGCACTCTGCATTGTAACATATCAATAAAATGAATGCTTAAATAAGTTCTATTCTAAAGTGCAAGTGGATCCATTCTATACTTTTTCGTTTACTAACGGGTTTGTATTAGTTTAGCCATAACTCTTTGGGGTTTACAGGTTTTATTTAATATGCAGAGATTTTTAAAACTGAGGCCGACCCTTTATCCTCTGATGGTTTATAGTTATTTCAGAATGGTTTATGGTTGTACTGAAATTACATTGATATATGTAATCGCATTCTGCATTGTAACCCGTCAATAAATTGCATTATTAAATACGACCTGAGCTAACGTGCTGGTGAGTCCATACTGTAGTTTTTCATTTGACGGGTTTGTATTTGTTTATTCATAGCTCGCTGGGAATTTCAGTACCTTTTACTTTAATTATATGTATGTTTGAGTTATTATTAATATTTATTAAAAAAATGTGACAGTAATAAAAAAAACCATCGAGTAAGTTTAAATGTATATTTTATTATAAAGAATAAACATAACAAAAATAATTTTTGACACTTAAATACAATAGAGAAAAAAGTACCTCTGGAAAAAATAATAATAATAATTGAAGCATATCATTAAGACTTTCTCAAGTTATCGGTGATTTTCGTCAGAAAAACCGTAATCGTAGAAGTGACTATATAAACAAAACAACTACATTTCAAGATGAACAATGGAGTATGCTTATTCACGCTAGTATTGTAATGCTAAATAATGTTTAAAATATTTGAGGAATTAATTGTTTTATTATTTTGCAAGGATCAGTATTATAATCTAGCTTTTCTCACATCACGTTTCTTAATTTACAAATTATCTATTCATTTCGAGGTACTCATAACATTTCGCTTGGCGTTGTCATACAAAATTAAATTCTACATAATTTTATTATAAAAAAAAGTCCTTTGATTTAAAAAGAACATTTTATATTTTTTATAAAAATAAAGGCAATTCGTTCATCAGTGGTGTAAAATGAGCAATTACAGTCTTTAATTATGTCATTCGTTCCTAAATTAAACACTGACAATAAAATACATAGGTTTGCATATTTTTTAAAGCATATAATTAAATGATCTATTGAAAAGCAGGAATAATGATTCATGATGTCTTTGTCAGAGGCCGCTGTGATCAAGTACTAAAAAAAAAAGTGTTCCAATTAACGCAGGTGGTAAACTATCATTCATTTCCAATAACTTTTAAATAAAATTATTATATAAGTAGACTATTATTAATCCCAAACCCATTGATTCGAAAACATCATTCTGACAAAATATTATCGTTTTAATTATCGACACATAAAAATTTTGGGTTGAAATAAATATAACCATATTTTGTATTCTTAAGTGTTTATTGTTATTAATACTATAGATTTCTACAATATACATATATATAAATCAATATATATATATAGACTATAGACAATAAAATTAATGTCTATTTAAGTTTTCAGCAATGTTGGTTTATAATGAATGATGAAAAAGTTTATTGTTAAATTCCGACAAAATCACATATTCAAAAAAACTCGTGGTACAAGGTGTCTAATGACAGTCTACCTGTATTATCTTGTCATTAAATATGTAAATATAACTTTTTGATAGCCTGAATATAAATAAAATTTTGAGTGGAAGTAACGAAAACCCCAGTGAACTATATGCAAACTAACCATCAGTAAATGTAAATAGGACCCGCTTATATTTTTAGCTTTTGACGGTATATAATCATATCATTTCTCTCTAATTAGCCATAGCGATTTCAGAATAACTTATAGTTCTCCTGAAATTACGTTAGTATACATAAATCGTATTCTGCATGTTAGTACAACAGTAAATGGTAAGCATGTATATGATCAAAAAGCTAAAAATATAGGTGGATCCATTCTATACTTATATTTAATGATGGTTAGTTTACATATAGCTCATTAGGGGTTTTTATTTTTGTATATATACTGCTGTTATGACTTATATATCTTTTTAAGGTAACTGACATAATAAATTGTTAAAAAAGAATTGTGTTAAGAATATTAACGTTAATACTCTCATAAACTGATGCTTTAAATATTTGACTTGAAATCTCTTTATTTTTCTCTTTTAAAGTATAGGGATTAAGAAAAAATAAACTATTTTCCTTTTTTGATATAGGTCTGTTTAAGTTCTTTCATCAGTATGCAACAATTCAGTACAAATTTAAAACAAGATTGGAACTCGTGATGTGAAGTTTGGAGAACACTATAAAATTCCATGATAATGGAGAGAACTTTTCATGGTCAGAACACATTGCTTCATATGGTTGCAAGTGAAGTTTCATAATTTTCCTTAGGTTTGTGCTAATAGCTCATGATGACACATCAACCCTGAAGAAGATAGGTAAGATTTGATTGAAATATCAGTTGTCCATTTTACTGGAGAATTATTCTATATCTTTGGAGTAGAGCCTTTTTAAAGATTTGCAACAACCTAAGTCATTTTGTCTGACCATGAAAAAATTATCCACCTATTATTGAACACTTCATATACTTTCACAAAATCTGTTTTTAAGTTCATATTTTAATTATACAAGCCTTTCTTGCAACATTAGATATTTTGGTGTGTGTGAGTATATATATATATATTATGAAAGAGACATTTTAAATACTCTCTGTTACTCATTATTTAACAAAGATATGTTATTATATAATAACCAAATTCTCAACTGTGAACCCTGACAATATAATGGTTCATAGGACTAGATTCATGGGAACTATTTCATATTAGTTAAATAAAAGTTAGTAGAAAATGTTTAAATGCTTTCATTTATAATATCATAAAATATAACTCTGTAATATATTGATTATATAATTGCTTATTTGCATGTATGTAAGTAGAATATTCACAAAAATGTTAAAAATATAAAATAACATCAATAATTATATATATAAAACATTATTCTGTATTTTAAATTAAATAAGTACTCATACACACATTAATATAAAATCCTCTTGTAGGAAATATAATCCCAAAATTTTATTAAAAAGTAAAAGTAATAGTTATAAAATCAGAACTATCTATATATTCTAGAAATCAATTTCCTACAGGTAGAAAATATTGTAGTTGAAGAATTCTTTCTTTGAACATATATTGAGTTTCTGTACATTTAGTTATTTTCTTAAGTAAAACTTAATTCAATAAATCTTGAATGTCAAGAGTTGTGCCAAAAGTCAGTTCACAAGCACTCTAAGAAGCTTTAGTTATAGTAGATTATTTCTCACTGATATTAAAAAACATCAAAATTTATTAGAAGCAAGTAATTAAAGTGTTAAATGCCTAAAAAATTTAAGTTCTGCAGGAATTAAAAGTTTTGTAGAAGTTTGAATCAAATACAATACTGCCTAGAATTTGAATGGAAAATAGTATCTAAATTATGTTTTTAGTCCATTTTAAATCTTTAATTTTTATCATTGAGTAAAATAGTTACATTATTAACAACTTATGAAGGAATAGCAAATAAAGATGCATTCTTCATTAATAATATGCAAATATGCTCACGCATATTAATTAATAGCAGCTGGAGCTGTGATAGTTATAATAAGTTGAAGTATTACTATATTACAAATTTGTACAGGTAAATGAGAGAGACTAGTATATTTTAAAAAGATCAGACAGATTAAAAAAATATAAAGAATCCTTATAAATCACTTTATTGCAGAGGTCTCATTCAGTCTCTTAATGCCATCTTTTAACAGTAAGTTGTTTGACCAAGAAATAGTCAATGATATATTTTAGTTTCTTGTTAACTTTATCACCTGGTTTTCGTAATGTATAAACCATAAATGAAACTACTAAAAAACACATTCTCATTTTTATTACTATTTTAAAAATTATTCTGGCAGCTCTAATAGATCCATAAGTGATAAGAAAATGAATAAGTTCTCTTTATAATGCAAGTTTACCATTTCCCAAGAAATGGTACTCATGAAGTTTTCAAGTAAATTAAGATGGCATCTCGTAGTTTTAGTAAATGTACAGTTTCAAGGGCCTATAATTTACGGAAGATGTGTTAGTAGTAGTTAAATTAAACCAGAATTAATAAATCAATTGTTAAATTTAAAAAAAAAAGGAATACTGATAAATTTTATTAAGAAGCTTTATTTCAATTTTTTTAAAACTTATATTATCACTTGGGAAGTGTTGAGACATTTTAAACATTATCATATTGTGGTTCAATTCAGCATACTTCTTTTTGTCATAATAATAAAAATTTGGGATATTCCTGTCACAAATTGTGATAAAGGGATTCTGTTCTCCTGAAAAGTGTGCATCCACGGTCATGACATGATTGCACACCACTCACATGAATAAAGTGCAAATATTGTACATATTTTTTTAATTTTTCTGTTAATAAGTTACCCCCCCCCCAAAAAAAAAAAAAAAAAAAACCCTGTAAATATTGTAATTAATTTTCCCACAATGATTTCTTTTTTTTTAAAATAATAGTGATACATTTAAAGATCAGCTTTTTCAAGCTATTGTGCATGCGCTTTTTACAAGTGTTAATAATAAATGAATACTTTCACTCCCAACACAAGATATAGTATTATGAAAGAACAAAATGAATCCACTTGTTCTTTCTGACCCAAATGCTTATATATGGGCAAATCTTATTAAGTACTGGAAGTGAAAGCACTCACTTTAAATTACTGTTTACGATATCTGAATGAATGACATCGACAAAATTATCTGGAATTTACTAAACATCACTCTCAAATGAAGCTTAAACATATGTAAATAAGCAATTATTTTTATAGCACTATGTTTATAATTGTAATACATTTAAAGATCAGCCTTTACAAGCTATTGTGCATGCGCTTTTTACGAGCTTGCAAAGGCTGATCTTTAAATGTATTACAATTATAAACATAGTGCTATAAAAATAATTGCTTATTTAAAATAACAGTAATAAAAATGAAATGTAAATATTAAATATAGTTTCCTAGCAGGGATTTTTTTTGGAGCCCTGAAACTGTATATTTAACAAGAAAATACAAGCTGCCATTTTGGTTTACTTGAAAACTCACAAATATCAAAAAAACTTATTTAAGTTAGATAATTAAAGGATTTTTTCTTAAAAAAACTTGCAATTACCAGATAAAGTGTATATATATATATATATGATTGATCTATGCAGGATGAAAGAAGTTTAATCCAATTGTTCCAATCCCCATCTATCTCACATCTTGTCTATTTCTAGATCTTTTACAATTTCTTGTGATCTAAATACAAATTTCAGCTGTCAATCTTTTATCATAACTTCTAGATATCTATTCCAGTTCTATTTCACTTTCTTAATTCTTTCAATGATGTTAGTCATATCTGTTTGTTTTCTCACCCATGTATTTTATTTTCGATCTCTTCTAGTTATTCTTAATATATTTCTCTCATTACTTTATTGAGTAAACTGAAGTCTCTGTATTGCCATTATGTTATATGTCCATGTCTCAAATCCATAAGTAAAAGCTGGTAAAACACACATTATCTATTAAAAATCTTCCTTTTCAAATACATAGGCATATTTCAGTATTAAACTATTTCTACCAAAAGCACTCTAACCCAATTCTATGATTAATTTTATCCATTATGTTTTCATAATCTGGTCAAGATCAATTCTGAGAAAATCCATTGAATGTTATTTTAGTCTTTTTAATATTTACTTTTACCCCTACTTTTTTACATTCATCTGATAACGTAATGATTTTAATGAGCATGTATCAGATATGTAATACAATGCCCACCTTTTGTTATATCAAGATTAATCTATTTTGTTAGATAAAAGATTACCACTTTTATATGATCTTACTAGCTTAAATTATCAATAAATTTATTAGTTATGAACAAAGAATAATATATATATATATATTGATAGTATTAGATTTTTATGCATATGATATGATTATATGTATAAGTATTTTTTATAAATTACTTATAACTTAAGACCACTTCTCTATAATTAAAATTGAATATTAGATGTTTTAATAAGATAAGTAGAAAATCCATTCCTACATAAGCTTGGATAATCAATAGATACCAGATGGCAGTGTTTATTAAATTCGATCTGTTGCTGTTCTATTCTATTTAGGCAAATGCATTTTTTTAATGATTTTCATCAATGAGAAGTTATGAGTTTGGATCCAATGTATCTCTATGTTTTGGTTCCAATGCACATCACCTCTAAGCAGAGTAAAAGAAGTAGATTTTTCTACTTAAGGATAATAACAATCCTGGTGAACATTATAGATCTCTATAAATATTAAAAAAACATCAAAATATATGGATACTGAAGTGGTATCAGATCTGTACAACCATGTAAGCAAGTTAGTTTAGATTCAAAACATTAATTTGAATTTTTGAGTTGACAATAAAGAAAAAACTAAATGATAGATGCTGGAGAAGGTCTGAAAAAAATCCAGGTTCAAAACTTCTTATTAACGAAAGATATAAGCTGGAAACTAGTATAAGGATATGGATATGAATTTATTAAGTGCTACTATATGACATCTATTGATCAATCAATTTACTCAAGATAGAAGAACTGCAGTGCAAATAATCCATTTACTCTATAAAAGTAAGATGAAGTCAGATGTCAGATAATGTTTTCTTGGTCTAATAATACTTCTGGACAAGAAAGACAGGTGTCTACATTTATTAAAAATCTGAGAATCTCAAAACATATAGATATTGAACTGATGTTATATTTGTATATCTATACAAGAAAGTTGGTTTAGATTTAAAATATTAAGATGTTTTTGAATTTCATGCCAGTATCTTGATAGCCAGGAAAGAAGTAAATAATGGTCACTGAAGAAAAACTGCATGGGATTCAAAAATATGTATGAATTAGATCCGGATCCAAAATTTCTCACTATTAAAAGGAAAAGCTAGAAATTAATCTAGCAATATGGATAGGATAAATCTGAATAGGAATTTATTAAGCATAACCATTTGATAATCTATTAGTACAAAAACTTACACTAGATGGCAGAACTAATCAGAGATCATATGATGCTTTATTGATATTGTATGTACAATGATCACATGAGTTGCAAACACTAATAATATTGCCATCATTAGAGTACCAATCAATCTCCTTTCATTTAAATACATTGTTTTTCAATAGATCACTTAAATATATTGCATTTAAATTAAAACCCTTTTGCATTACTATTTCATTAAATTTTATATTGCTTAATGTAATAAATATTAATAATATTAAGGGTAAAAAAATAAAATAAAAAAATCCTCATATGTTAGTCAAAGCTAATTAAGATTTTAAATTGATGAATAAATAGAATATTATTTTCAAGTATATGTCTATACAATCCTGTATATTTGTGAGTTTCAACTATTCTCATCTCCAAAAATAATTTCTGTGGTTGGTTTGTAATTTGTACAGAGGAACTGTTAAAAATTTGCAAATTTCTGAAGATGACTATTAGTCAATTGAAACTATCAATAAAATCGTATTTTTTGTATGAAAATATATAAACGTATTTAAATATAGATAATAATAATTAATCATTTTACATGCACAATTAACACCATGCAATTTCTTTTATTAAATTTTTTATTGACATTGACTGTTTTGACTGTTTAACAGACTTCTTCAGAAATATCTTGCTTCACAAAAAATTTAAAAACTATATACAATTTTATTTATGTAGACACTAAGTTTAATTATATACCCTAGAAAATTATTAATAAGCATAAAAATCCACAGCCAACCAAATTAGCATCTAGTTTTGGTCAGTAAATGATTAGGATGAGTAGGATTCACTGATTAATAAAACCAAAAATACGATTTTAATATGATATAGTCTTACCACCTATAATTTTATCATTATATTTTATTTTAAACGTTTTGAAGTTTAAAATGCCATGTCTAGATTAATTTTAATATGGAAAGCCATACTACCTCGGTTATTACATTTATAGAAAAAGTTTATTTTTCTTTATAATCTAAAAGCTTTAGGCAAACTGGCAACATTGCACTCTCCAGATTACTGTTTTTTTAAATAATCCATTGAAAATGTTTCATTGGTCTTAAGATAAAAATAATATTGTAATAATGACTGGATATAAATAGAATCTAGATACTTATATGTTTAAAAAGATAAAGAATTTAATTCTGTACTTTAATAGAAAAAAATTAATTTTTAAAAAGCATGTATATAACAATAAAAATAATAAATATAACCATAATTAACTATTATATACAGTAATCTGCAGAAGCACTTTTGGTTAATTTCTTAACCCTCCTCAACTGCCGTTAAATTCAAAAAACATAACGGAAGCAAATGTCATCAATTCAAATCTCATGAATCCCGAATTTTAATGTTAGCAGTTTGACTATTAATTATATTTATTTTATTTCTATTTATTAAAATTGCCACCTTAATTTTTCTTTTATTATGGTTTCTCTCTTCATGAAGAATCTTAATGCTTTCAATGTCAAACTGAAATTTATATATTATGGTTTGATTTTTGCATTGCAAATTACTCAGCCATATATAATTTATTGATAGTTTGAGTTATTATAATAGACATAATTTTAAATTTTTTGTAGACTATTTTCAGATTCAACAATAAAACAGATGTATGTTTAATTTGATGTTTGGAGCTTGGCATAGCTGATAAAATAAGTTCACTTGAAATAGTGTTGTGAACATTTAATTCTCATAATTTAAATTCAGAATATGGTCATTATATATAATATTATATCTTGTTTCTTTCTGAAGGTTTGTGATGATGGTATTTTAGTTGTATTTATATAATGGACTATTTCCATCATCTAATATTAAGTATTGAATGTCATTAGATAAATTTAACTTTATTTAAATATTCCAATTACATCCAACTGTTAGTAATACCACACAAGTAATATATGCACAATGTTTCAAGAGGTATTATTCTCTTCTCTTCTTCAGGTGTAGCTGGCCTGACCAGTGAGAGTGCTAGCATGGGGATCGAACCTAGATCCTTAGATTCTTGAATATTGAATTTTAAGATAATGCTATAACCAACTGAGCCATCCTGCCAAAGGTACATTACCTTAAAATTCAATATTCAAGAATCTAAGGGTCCAGGTTAGATTCCCTTGCTAATACTGTCACTGATCAGGCCAGCAACACCTGAATAAGAGAGGAAATAATACATCTCAAAGCATCCTGTGTACTATTACTAATAGTTGAAGGTAATTGGAATATTTAAATAAAGTTAAATTTTTCTAAAGACATTCTACACTTAATATTAGATGATGGCAATAATCCAATATGTAAATACATCATATCCTATTTTCACAAAAAACTATAGGAGATGTTTACGTTATTCGTAATAATTTTATGACAAAAAAACTGCACTTAAAGGATAAATGTTGATCAGATGTTAATATTTGCAATTAATACTAGTGTAAATTATTTTGCTAAACAAACAAATAAAAAAAAAACATGTATAAGATGCCCGATTGACTTCATACATGGAGCCAGTTAAATTTTGAGTTGAACAGCTTTAAATTAAAACTCCCGTAAAATGTGCACAAGCACATATACACATAATATATATGAACACATACACGTATTTTTTTTTACAATATTTATTTTTATATAAAGTACAATATTTTTATTCAAGTGACTTTAAAAAAATTCGTTGTTTATAATTCCTAAATATAAATCTCCACTACGATATCTTAAATTTATTTTTTCCTCACTGTTGAACTATTTTAATTTCTTTTGTTTACTACACGATTTGTAATCTACGTCTCATTTTTTATTTACAATTATTATGATACAAACATTTAAATTAAAACATATTCTTTTTGCATAAATAAAATAACACATTTTATATTGCGTTTCGTGGTCTCTAAAATTTGAGCTGATTTTCTATTGCATTATCATATATATATAATTGCTTTTATTTCAGATAGTTAAAAAATGACAAAAAACAATAACAATAGAAGGTATGATACCTGAAATATTTTAAAGATCACACACATTCCAACTAGAAACAATAACCAAATTGTATATATCGCTTCTTTTGTTACTGTAGTTGGATGTAATATAGATATGAATAACTCCGTGTGTGTGTGTATGTTTAAAATTAAAAAATCAGATATATTAATCTTTAACTGAGGTTATCTATGTTAGAGATAATCTCTAATTTGGTAGATGATTATTAATAATCATGATTGTATTTATCTGAGGTGGATGATGTCAAAATTGTAAGTGGAGTGAGTTTGACAGTTGTAAATAAAAACGTAACGATATAATAATATTTATATCACGCCTTAAATTCTAAGGCTTTAAAATGACTATTTTCCATTACTATAGTTAAGAATGTTATAAATAATAAATAAAACTATCATCTGGTAGAGAAAACATTTTAAATTTAAAAAATCTGGAATAGAGAATAGTCATTAAATTTATAAATGTTTTTAGAACACTAATGCACTTTATTTACGTTACCTCAGAGTCATCTATTGTGAAATTGAGTAAACAATGGACCAATGCAGTAATATTATTGTATTCATATTCCTACTCTAGTATTTGGCTTATGATCTTCTTTAGAGTCAGCTTCTCACCAAATATGGCTATAAGCTGAAAATCAATTTGGAGATATATTAGCCTATCAGGTCGTGTTCACTGATTACTCACAACATTCAACAGATGATTCTAGAATACAGTAAATAAAAAGAATTAGTCTTAAAATTATAAGCTAAATATAAGTAGAGAAAACCATGTGATATTTTGTGAATTTTACAATTCATATTTTCTTTTATAATTCTAAATAATTATTTCTCTGTTATAACACTTTCCAAATACTAATTTCAAATGGAAATATTGTTAAAGTAAACTTAAAATTAAACAAACAGATAAAACAAATCTAATAGTTTAATATCAAGACTTAACTATTTCACACCACTGACAGGTTAAAGAGGTTTAGCAGGAATTAAAAACAATTATAATTAAAAACATAAAAAAAAAGACCAACTGAAAGAAAAGCCCAAATCCCCCAAAAGTTTGTGCATAATAAATTATTAAGTCTTTTCGATGACAAAACCAGCAAATTATGCTGCTTCTTCACCCAAAGCTTGATTATAATACACATGGTGATCCACCGCAGTTACAACAATAACCGGTGTATCTTCGTTGTTTAGATTCACTGTACTGACACTTGTAGAGTTCGGTTCACTAGTGCCCCCACACATAGGGCACTGATGTTTTCCGTCACTGCTGGTGTCATAATCAGAGTGAGCATTATTCCACCGAGTTTTAACCGGTTTCACTTTTGCAGATTCATCTTGGTTTTTGTCTTTTTTAATCCTGCGAGCTAAAAGAACTATCACAATTATTAAAGCCAGACACAAGATGGCACCTATTGTACTTCCAACATATTCCGAAATAAATCTAGAGTCAGTTCGTGTTTTGATGCAATTACTATTTGTTTCACGTTCTGTTTGGTCATTAATAATTAAAACACAAATAGTAAAGACGGTATTGGCTGGAAGATGTTTTAATGTGTAAGTTGTGACATTCCATGGGATAAGATTACTTGTTGTTTTATACTCACGACTTTCCCGCTTATAATATTGTACTAAATATCCTGGAATTGGCAAGCCTTCAAACCCCCACTTGATATCAATGGTATTTGGACTTACATCAGTTACAACCACATCTTTGATGTGAGGGAAATTTAATAAAATATCTCTTTCCTTACGTGGTATTTGTACATCACCTACTGAGTCTTTCGACAATTTGAAAGTTCTGTCAGCTTTGGTGATTGAAAAAGATCTAGCACTGAGAAGAGGAAACTGGAAGAGTGTAATCTGCAGGAACATTGCAGACAACAATGCATCTATCCGTAAACATGTCATGGTATCATTTTCTGAAAAAAAAAAAAAGAAAGGAAAAAATTAATATTACCCATTTACAAATAAATGTATTAAACATAGTTAAAATTAAAATAAGATAACTACAAACTAATTAATTATTTAAATAAAGCATATATATGTATGATTAAAATGCCTATTCAGTTTAGCATAGAATGTCAGACTCAGGAAATCAGATTCTAGGATTGATCTGGTGACATCATTTCCTGTGTTTGAACTTCTTACAAACTCGAGCAATATAGACATTTGAATATTGTTATTTTGTCGATCACATTTCATTTTATTATAGTGCTAATAAGAAATGAATAACAGAATGATTAAAAATCATTTGGGAGATCATGTGATGTTTGAGTATCAGAAATGATAGAATGAGCATTAATTTAGAAACTTTTCACTCTTCAGTTCATCACTCTTACACTAGCCCCAATAGCACCTATCATATTATTAATAAAACTGTTATTTTAAAATATTATTTTTTTCTATCTATTTTTAAAATAAACTTTACTTTCTGATATTTACTAACAGATTGAAATGAGCATGTCACACAGCTTAAAATAGAAGAAAAGTTCTTTATCCACCTCCTCCCCCTATAAAGTACTATGGAGAAAAGATATTTCTTATCATGTTAATTAATTGCATAATAACAAGAGTTTGAGCAATTTTTTATCCTTGTTTTATTTTCTAGTTAAAAACTGCTACATGACCACTATATCTGAGGCGGCTATCTGGAAAAAAAATCCTAACTATAATTAGAATGTATCTTTATTCATATGTTTCAAGAACTGATAGTGAAGTAAAAGTTTTAAATATATTCAAATCAGATGAATGATACCATGTGATTTGTTTAATTAAAAACAGCAGCAGATATTTCAATTTTTATCTGGAATCGAGATTTATAGCTGAGCCAGGAATATTATGATAATCTCTTGCCTAATAAATGATCAGTAACAAGCATTAATGTATTTACCTAAAATGGATGCTGGGCAAAGGTTTAATCCAAAAACAGCCCTAGATATATTAATCTTCAACTTTATATGTGAGTTCCGAATCATATATAAAATCTGTATTTTCTCTATTATCTGATTGGTGACTGTATGAATGTCTGATGCCATTTATCAAATTCACAACCACTAAGTTTATGTAAAGGAAGTAGTTCTGTCATTAAATAAAAGATGCTGGGATAAAAATTCAGTCCAAGTGCTTTTAACTACGGAGATATAGTATATATTTCATGGTGACGATTCCCAGCCAGCTGCAGAAACAGCCACAAATGCTGATTTGCAATTTGGTCTTAAGGTGCTCTGTGCTTTCATGGTTTGTCAATCCTCTAATATAGTTCAGATAAATGACATACTTAGCAATGTTTAATAAAAAACATATTTACATTAAATCTTAAAAAAAAACAGTAAAGCAACCAATTAAAAATATTACAAATATTATATTTAATAAAAAATATTACAAAAATGACAAAGGCCAGCATTTTTATATTTCGAAATTAATAAATGGTAACTATTAAGAAAGCTAAAAAAACTATTATGATTTGTAGTGATGCTGTCAGAAAATGGAAAAAATTAAAATTTTTTATTCAGAGAGCATTTCAGCAAATATATATTTGTGCTGTCAAATATAACAGGTATATTTAAAAAGGTACATTTTAATTTAGTTTTATTAAAATTTGGAAATTTATTTATGTAATATTAAAATGTTCTGTTAAATTTACATTAAATCTTAAAAAAAAAAAATCGTTAAAGCAACCAATTAAAAAAAAAACATGGTGTAAAAAAGGTGAGCACAAAAAGTTTAATTCTTAATAGGTCAAATTGCATAACATTAAATATGTGTTTATAATTGAAACTATAATATATAATTTTTTTTAAAATCCTGTATATCTGAAGAATCTAGAAAAAAATTGAAATAATTAAAAAAAAAAAAAGATAAACAACATTAGATAAATAAAATATTGTTGTATCATTTTTTATACTTAACTATAGATAGATAATTGAAATTATTTAAGACTAGAGAACATTCGGTGCTTTTCTCATGTACTGGACGAGTCACCAGGTGACACTGCAGAACCACCAAGAAGCCTGCAATTGATCATTTTTTTTAATATTCGCTAAAAATTGCTTAATTTTAGAAATGGTAGACCCCCCCCGGCGCATGAGACAAATCAATCAAAATCGCTGAAATTGAAATGTAAAAAAAAAATCAATAGAAATCGCTAAATTTGAGAAATGGTATACCCCCCCCCCACACACACACATGAAAAATCTCTCAAAATCGCTGAAATTGAAATGTATAATTGGAAAAAAAAAACTATAATAAAAGCCTACGAAATTAAACAAAAACATACTAAATGTCAAAGCGATTTAAAAAAGAATCACTCTTCAGTTATCTAACTAACAGATAATAATTCAAACCTCGTATTAATCTGTAATAGCGTATTAGTTTATATAAAAAATTATTGCAAATACTCTGTTTAAATCGCACATATATAAAATCAACAAAACAGAAATAAAATAATCATAATAGAAAATTGAAATTTAAAACAAAAGTTGATTATAACATCTGAGACGAATAATGTTCAGAAACACCCCTCCCCTCCCGCATGAAGGGTTCAATGAAAAATAAGTAAAGTGTAAATTACGAATGTTATTTTTAAAATCCTATGAAATGAGAAAAAAAATATAATAAAAGCCTATGACATTAAACAAAAACATACTAAATCTGAAAGCGATTTAAAAAATAAAAGTATTTATAAAATGCAAAAATAACAGCACGAAAAATGGCAGGAAATGTCTTAAAAAAGAATCAGTCTCAGTTATCTAACTAACATATAATAATACTTCAAACCTTAATAACAGACTAATACATATTAAGTAATCAATGTTCCTATTAATCTATAATAGCGTCATTAGAGTTTAAATTCAGTTAATATGTTACTCTATTACTAGTTTATATCAAAATTATTGCCAGTACTCAGATTAAGTCGTACATATATAAAATCAACAAAATAGAAATAAAATAATCAGAATAGAAAATACAATTTGAAAGTAATTAAAATAGATTACCAATTTCCCTGGAGAGTGAGTTCATCTTTCAGCAGGTCGTTGAATTTTTTCATCCTTGCAAAATGAAACTTGGGCATTCTAGATGCTCCATTAGTGACAAAATATGAATACAGTATATATATTATATTTTTCCCATCTATTGATCGCATTTTCTTTCACTTAAAGTTTGTTATTTTCAAAATAACTTACACGCAATTTTGAAATGTAGATAGAAACTGAGAAAATAGCTAAACATTTTTGGTACTATATGTAGTATAAAGAAATTTGCAGAACTCTGGTCATGTGACTGATTGATTTTGCAAGTTTTGTCAAAGGAAAATGAAGCTCTATGTTTTTAAAAAAATGGAAAATAATACTTTTTTTCATTTTAAATTATAAATCAATAATAGCAACAAATTAAAAATCCTTTTTCTTTTAAAAAACTTTATTTTCTTGTATCAATACTGAACATATATTTATAAGTTGTGAGTGGAGGGAGTTTGAAAATGGTAAATGTAACAATTTATATAATACAAAACTCCAACGTTTCAACTGTTTTTATCTTCTTACATTTATTTTTGGAGCTGAAGATCTGTGAAACCACGTTCTATTGTCATCTCGTTGTGGCTCCAAAAATATACCAGATGCATGGCTTTTAAAAATGATATCTTTGAACCATCGAATCATGTCTGCTGGGGAATAGAGCTTCTTCATCGGCACAATTGAGTGGGGCAGCAGAAGCTCGATTACTGATGTAATGTCATTAGTTTGCCACAAACACATTGCTTTACGGCAGGCAAGATGTTGTTGGCCTGCAGAAATGAAACTGCATCAGCCTCGGTGACAGGCAACTGCCAGACCATAATATTTTCAGCATTAGACATTTTGTTGCACGTGAGCTTTTCCAAAGCGTACTAGTGAGTGCACTTTTGAGATACGACTGGGCTTTTTATAAACATTTGCAGGACGACCTCTAACATCAAGTTAACAATTGCAAATACCTTGGTCAGATTATTAATATATAGATGAAAACATAATGGATGAAATTAATAATAGAATTAAACTTGGTTGGAGTGCTTTTAGTAGAAATATCTTTCTACTAAAAGGAAATATGCCTATGTGTTTGATAAAAACTGTTGAAACGTTGGAGTTTTGTATTACATAAATATATATTCAGTACTGATACAAGAAAATAAAGTTTTTTAAAAGAAAAAGAAGGATTTTTAATTTGTTGCTATTATTGATTTATAATTTAAAACAAGAAAAAATATTATTTTCCATTTTTTTAAAAACATAGAGCTTCATTTTCCTTTGACAAAACTTGCAAAATCAATCAGTCACATGACCAGAGTTCTGCAAATTTCTTTATACTACATATAGTACCAAAAATGTTTAGCTATTTTCTCAGTTTCTATCTACATTTCAAAATTGTGCGTAAGTTATTTTGAAAATAACAAACTTTAAATGAAAGAAATCGCGATCAATAGACAAGAAAAATATAATATATATACTGTATCTATATTTTGTCACTAATAGAGTGATCTAGAATGCCCAAGTTTCATTTTGCAAGGATGAAAAAATTCAACGACCTGCTGAAAGATGAACTGACTCTCCAGGGAAATTGGTAATCTATTTTAATTACTTTCAAATTGTATTTTCTATTCTGATTATTTTATTTCTATTTTGTTGATTTTATATATGTGCGACTTAATCTGAGTACTTGCAATAATTTTGATATAAACTAGTAATAGAGTAACATATTAACTGAATTTAAACTCTAATGACGCTATTATAGATTAATAGGAACATTGATTACTTAATATGTATTAGTCTGTTATTAAGGTTTGAATTATTATTATATCTGTTAGATAACTGAGACTGATTCTTTTTTAAGACATTTCCTGCCATTTTTCGTGCTGTTATTTTTGCATTTTATAAATACTTTTATTTTTTAAATCGCTTTCAGATTTAGTATGTTTTTGTTTAATGTCATAGGCTTTTATTATATTTTTTTTCTCATTTCATAGGATTTTAAAAATAACATTCGTAATTTACACTTTACTTATTTTTCATTGAACCCTTCATGCGGGAGGGGAGGGGTGTTTCTGAACATTATTCATCTCAGATGTTATAATCAACTTTTGTTTTAAATTTCAATTTTCTATTATGATTATTTTATTTCTGTTTTGTTGATTTTATATATGTGCGATTTAAACAGAGTATTTGCAATAATTTTTGATATAAACTAATACGCTATTACAGGTTAATACGAGGTTTGAATTATTATCTGTTAGTTAGATAACTGAAGAGTCATTCTTTTTTAAATCACTTTGACATTAAGTATGTTTTTGTTTAATTTCGTAGGCTTTTATTATAGTTTTTTTTCCAATTATACATTTCAATTTCAGCGATTTTGACAGATTTCTCGTGTGTGGGGGGGGTACACCATTTCTCAAATTTAGCGATTTCTATCGATTTTTTTTTTACATTTCAATTTCAGCGATTTTGACCGATTTGTCTCGTGTGCCGGGGGGGGGGCCTACCATTTCTAAAATTAAGCGATTTTTAGCGAATATTAAAAAAAAAAATTATCAATTGCAGGCTTCTTGGTGGTTCTGCAGCGTCACCTGGTGGCTCGTCCAGTACGTGAGAAAAGCACCGAACATTCATATGGTAGATTATTAGACCTTTTATTAATATTTGGGAGTGAAAACTAGTGATTTTTAAATATGGCTACTGATTTTAATTTTAAATTAATTATCATGTGATTCTCATATTGGTTTTTATCTATTATCTAACACCTCTTTGTAAAAATGCATTTTCCAGAATCTTATTTAGAATATGTAATTATTGTTCTTATAATTTTTTGAATATTTTTAACATTTATTTTTAAAAATTTAAGCATGCATTTTAATATAGAAATGAATAATTTCAGAACTGAATTACGTGTCTTGAATCATAATATAATGTTATATATATACATATATTGTAAAGGTTGGAAAGATGACCCTTTCCATTAAAGTGTCATTATTGTTTGAAAAAAATCTCTGATTTGGCTTTAATATGGAAGTTATATATATGTTGTTGTTAGATGTTGTTATTATTATTTATTTCAATTTTTTTCCCTTGGTATATGCATTTGTTTATGATTGTGTGATTTAAATGGCAATGGTGATATAAAAAATATATGTATGAGTATATAGATTTTAGAAAGATATTGGTTTATATTTCAAATATTTGCCTTTAGTAATATCAATGATCAAATATTGGCATCTAAAATTACTAAATGAGTTTACATCATATTTTTGTTTTTGAAATTGTTTGCCATGTAATTTTATTATTTGTTGTTTATTTATTTATTTTGTTTTTATAAATTGTAAAGCTAATTTTTGTATGTATTTTTTTACTTTAATATTTTAAAATCCATGATTGTTGTAATAAAGAAATTGATATCAGCAGCACGTGAAAGGCTGAGCCAACCAATGAAGAAAAAATAATAATAATACTATGGCAACAATAATTGACAATCGCCATTAAGGTAAAAAAGCAAAACTTTGTTACTGTCTCCTATACAAATTTTCTTTATGTAATTACAATATTTATTGGACTTGATATGTCATTGGGAATGGCAGGCTAAACAATAAATTACTGTCCAAGGGTTTAAACTCCTCAATCTTAACCTTTTTCATTAGAACATCTATTGGAAAATAAGCAAATTATTGACAAGCAGGCATTTGGAGTAGAAAACAAATGAAATGAATGGCTATTCATATACAGCAAGCCAATATAAGCATTATCTAAATATTCAAAATTGGTCTGTCACTTTCAACTGATCCATTATAACATAATCCAGATAAAAGAATACTCTGAGACAACCATTTACAAAGGGTTCATGAATTCACATGTTCATCAGTTCAAATTATTTTATATGTTAATTCAACCTATGCCAGAATGGACAAAATGTATCAAATAGTTGTTGAATTTTAAAATAAGAAGAAAACAAAGAAGATTAAATGGTAATTAATTTGGTCATTTTTTTTTATTTGTATACGATTGATTTTAAATTTAACAATTTATATAGTAAAGTAATTTTAGATTTTAATCAATCATTATAATTAACAACATATTAGATTTCACTGAGTATTACAATTTTGTTTTATTTTGATTCACATGCCATATATGTATATACATAATATAAGTAGATTGTTTTAAACTTTTAATATATCAATATTAATAGTAAAAACGCTAGAGGTCATTTATTATTAAAAAAATTCTGTTGTCCTTTAATTCTTATGCCTTATATATGTATGTTATATAAATAAACTGGTTTCAAATTTCAATTTATTAACAAATGATTATATATTAGATATTATTTGTCATTAAAACACTTGTTGTTTTAATTTAAATACATTGTATATACCTGCTATGTGTATCAGTTGTACACAATGTAGGATGGAAATGAAATTGATTGTCGTTTGTTCTTATAGGAATCATTTACAAATATACACATAATATATTATATTTGTGTTTACAACATTATTATTATTTATTATTTCTCTTCAGAATTTAATTCACAATTTCATCACTAGATGTGTTTAAAAAGGTAGATCATGCTGTAGATATTTTATGTTTGTGTTATATAGGCATATTTCTTCACACATGAGATAGGACTCGTTTTTATACTTTTATTTATAGAAGTTTCATATACTAAAGGTTATATAATCCATGATAAATGTTTATTGAAGTTTCAGAATTAATGAGGATATAAAGGAAGATATTGAATTTAGGGGGGATAATAGAAGTCCTATTATAAATAATAAATCTAAAGAGTTCGTACTTGTAGTCCAAAAGAGGAGTATAGTTTCTAGTTTTAAATGAAAATGAAGAAAATAAATATTCAACACAGTAGGAAAAGAATTTTATAATTTTTTTTTTTAAGTTAAATGATCTAACCCTTGAGGAATGTATCGATGATTCTGAATTATTATTTGAAGAAACTATTATGATTTTCATTATTTCTCCATTATTGCATCTTTCTGTGCATTAAATAGTAGATGGTTCTTATGTAGATATAAATTTCAATCCATGCCTATTGCTAGCAAATACTGTTAATTTAAATAGTATTGAATTAAAAGGAAAACTTAAAAGATAAACAAATATTGTACGTGTTTAATACAATTATTGCCATTTGAGTAGAAAATCAAACCACTCTTACCAAATCCCATTGTAACACATCTATTATTATAAATATATCTTATATAATACACAGCATAATAATAAGTTAGTGATGCATAAATAATCATTATAATAATAGTAATAAACATCAATTTCATAAATACAAACTACACTTATTTTATTCCATTTAAATAAATTTGAGATGTTGACAATTCTTTTCATTGAATAAAATAAAATTAATCATCTTAATTTATAAGTCCTTCTGTTTCTCTGTTCAGAAAAATATATCACATGGTTTTTATTAGATGCAGAGGAGACAAATAAATAAATAAATATCTTGAAACAGAAGTTTTATTGCCACATTGTCCACATTTTAGTTTTTAAAATGAAGAGCAGTGAGAAAGTACAACAAAATTTAGGAATAAACAGGTAATTAACAATTCAATAATAAAAATTGAGATAATAGTTGGTCAGGATTAAGACATAAAGAAAATTCAAATGATTTCTTTTCTGCAGAATAATACATATTTAAATAAATGAATGAATGAATTATTGGAATTCTAAGATAGTATCTTATTTGTACTGGATGAAATACAAATATATGTTTTTTCCAATGTATTAAAACATCATTATGAATAACATCTTACTTTATTTTAATTAGATGAAAAATTGAAAATGGTTATACTTTATTTCATCCTTTGCATTCACAATAGTTTTAAAATAATCCATTATCTCTTTTATTTCACTAATTAAAAATATAATAATTTTTAAAACAGTTCATTGTATAATAATAATAATAATAATTGTATTCCAGTCATTAATGCTTATAATAAACATTCTAAATTGTCCACATATAAGTAACTGTTCTTTAAGCAAGGCACTTAATAGAATATAAAACAATAATCTTAATCTTGGTAGCTAGATTATCTAACTTTAAACCTTTTAAAGAATGATATTTTAATGAACTAGCTTTTTGAAGTAAATACTAGAGTTAGCTAAAAAAGTTCATAGAAAGAATAAAAGCATATTTTACACTTTTTCAAGCTTATCAGTCTTTATAAAACTTTAGAAATTCTATATTGTCTGTAGGCAGAAGAGTATGTACAGTTAAAGTAGATTTGCTTAAATGACTAAACCTTCTAGCAACACTTTTTTAATTAAACAAAAATATTTAAAAGTTAAAAAGTAACTTTTAAAAAGATTTGAAAAAGAATAATTTATTTTCCAGTTTATCTTTTTAAATGTGTGTGCGCCTGCAAAAAAATATTGCAGAGTTGGTCACGTAGTATTATTGTAGCAATCAGAAATTGACATTGGGATGTTTTTTTTAAATTAACACAACTTTAACCTTGTGATTAATCAGATTACATAAAAATAGATTTGACCCTCAGTCTTGTCTAGACAGTAAAAATAATTAACTTTGTTTTAATTATTAAATAAAAATTATTTGCTTAATTTAAAATAATACCTTTTATTATTAAATAAAGAGCATTTGCTTTATCTAAATCAATACTTTTTATTTTAAGTTCTTCAAGAATTATAATTAAAATCACTCTAATATTAAAATAAACACTTCATGAAATTTATTACTCTTCATTAAAGATAATTAACACTTTTAAAGATAATTTAATACTTAAAATAATCCACTTTAAACTCTCTTTTTAAACTCATGCACATATATTTCCATATATACTAGGAAATGATTAAAAAACTATGACATTTCTTACAGATTAATAAATAATATTTTAAAAACTATTAAAACTAAATTTATTTATTGAAATTAAATTAAACTGCAATCCATTTATACTAATTTTATCTAACCTAAATAGCTATTAAATCAATTGACTAGTATTTTAGTAACTATTATTTTAAATACATATTAACACAGATATATTTTTAATATAATTGAGAATGCATGATAAATATTTTATACAGTTTACTGATAGTAAAGTTTATCTAGTAAGAGAATTATCTTTATTTGAATTAATTTTTTTTTAAAGTACTATTGAAAGCTTAACTCTGTCTAAACCAAATATAAGGTTACAATATAAATATGCAGCTGTGATGTGATGTACTGTGGCTTCTCCTTCAACGAAGTCAAGAATCTATCAACAATTATTTCCAGAGAAACCTGTTAGCCACTTTATTTTATTTTCTGCAGTGCCATCTCTGAATTAATACATGCATTATATAGAATAGATTATTTGTCACAAAAATTTTAAGGCATTAACATATCTGGATCACAAGTTATAACATGAAATATGACATTTTTTTTGTATTTTAACCCATAATAGAATAACAAATTAACATTAAATTTCAAGTTGGGCAAAACTGATATTGAAATGTTTGAAATGATTTAACCTATATATAGCTATAAAGTCATTGATCACAATAATATTTTGAAGTGGTTAGCAAAATTTTGTGATGGAAAGAAGAGGATTGAATAAAATCTATGAAAATACAAAATACTCTGTCATATTTTATATAATTTATGATCCAGACATGCTAATATCTTAAAATGTTTATGATAAGTAGCTAAATTATGTTGCTATGTAACAAAGACATTATTCTAGAGACAGCATTTCAGTCAGTTTTGGAAGAGAACCAGCCAGCTTTTCCCTGGGATCCAGTACGTATTTAAATCAATCTATAACCTTCTAGAATGTGATGCCGAATTATGATGGTCTCTTCATCAATCCATGATCATTTACAAATCTATTTCCCTAATTTATTTATCAATTCCTTTTCACCACTTCCTGTTGAATATCTTTTTTTTCTATCCCAATGGTGTTCAACTGAATACTAGTTTCAGAAATATTAAAATATTATTTGTATATGTGGATAATATTAAAATTGTTTTTTCATGACTTGATATATTACAATGTTCAATATCAATTATTTTATGAATTTTCTTATCACTTATTCCCTTTGTCAACTCCTTTCTCACCTTATCCTTTTACTCTCAATTTCACATCCACATTGTATCAGTTTACACTCCATTCCATTTAAAATAAAGCTACTCTGACTTTACAAGCATTTCACCTGCATACTAAAATAGATATATTAAAATGAAGAAAAGAAATAGTCTTTTAAGATCTCATTTTGTGAGCCAAAGTGCCTAGGTCAGAATTTTTGTTTTCTTCTAGAAATTGCTAGCAATTTGTTTCTTTTATTCTTATTTATACCAGCAAGAAATATATATATTTTGAAAAAGTAAAGGAAAAAGGATGTTTTTTTTTTGTTTAAACTATTTTCTAATGTTATGTAAAAGTACCTGAATTTATTAAGTGTAATCTTAAGTACTGTTTGTATAAAAAAGTTATGAATGATGCCAGTTTTTTTAGTTGTAGTGCTTAGACAGAAAGCTTTGGGAGAAAGCTTATTTGTTTTGAGAAAGCTCTAACATTGTCTTAATTAAGGACTTTTGATCATTTCATCAAGCAAAAACTTTGATATCAGCACTCCAAATAGGTAGGCTGATTAGAGTAACAGATCTAACTTGTGAATTATTATCACCCCTCATATGAAAAACAATGCAATAGCTAAAAATCTCATTATGCTGGGCTAAAAATTTTATAACTACACTGGTCAACTAAGCCTGAAAGTATGAAGCTTCCTTTATATACCAATTTAAAAAACCTCATTCCAATAAGCATCAACCATTGAGAATACTTGTCATCTTTCACATGATTTCTGTCAGCCTATTTGTGATGAACATATAATCCAGTCATAGCATCATTCTATCTGACGAATAGCTCAAAAACAAGTATATCAGATGAAGCCTTAAACCTTAAAAAGTTTTACAGATCAATTTTTAAAAAGGGTTTAAACCTATACTTTTAATAAATTAAGTATATATTAGAATTCTGATGCTATGGTGAAGTCAATTTTTATTGAAAAAAAAAGACCTTTATAAAAGAAATGATAATAATTTTATAGCAAAATTAATTTTAATATTAAAATTAATATTAATATTCTCTAAATAATTTTAGCATTTTGTTTCCCTCTTAAATAAATATTTAAGTTTTATTTTCTCACCCTCTTTTTAACATAATTTTTTTCCAAACATTAAAGCAAATAAAATGTATAATTAATTTTTTATTCAACTGTTAATATTTAATATTTATTGTAACTTGTATATATCTGTTTGACAATATGATTGATATTTTTCCAATATTTATTTGTAGATTAAAACTATAATTAAATAGTAATAATTATATGATTGTTATACTGAATGTAAGAATATCAGATCTCATAAGTGGAATTCAATCCAACTACATGAATTTTCTCAGACATGCATTTCTTTTTAAAATCTTCCCCAATAAAATATTTGAGATGAAGTTGGCGACACTACTTAAAAAAACAATAATAATGCTACTTGTTTCAGCTTCTCTCTGGTGTTTATTCATTTTGTTCTACTGACATCACTGGTCCATTAATGACAATAGGCTCTTGAAGTTATCCACTTGGGTAGTTTGAAATATTTTTGTGTTGGAACTGTCAACGTATGATTGCTTGGTTGTCAAATACTAGGTTGGTGGTCAAATACAATCATTAGCAGTCTCTTTGATTTTACACATTTGATAATGAGTTTCTCTCTCTCTTTCTTTCTCTCTCCATTTATTTTCTAAAATGTTAACATACAAGAATAGAAATAATATATAAATTAAAAAAAACTGTGTTACATAGAATTAAAAACTTGAAATATTAATTAATCTTCTTCACTCGTATGAAGGCATCTAAATTGGATTGTCCACACATGCATAAAGGCCCGCACACATAGCCAGAAGTTGATTGCTAATATATAGCTAAAATTAGCAAAAATCTTTCACTTCATACCCAGTTAATTTGCTTTTCTGTATTTTATTAGTGATTTTCAATCGAAAAAATATATATATAGCTGATTAAAACAATCACACACACACAAAGTCTCTCTACTACATTTTTTTCTGAAATAATTGGGGTCTTGCTTGAGTTTCCAATTATTACCCTACAATATATATATATATATTTATTTATAGTAATGGTATAGAATTAAAGAATAATGAGAATTGGTAAGAAATACCCACAAACAATCGATGATTTTAATGAATAAAAACCTAAAAATATAAGTTATAAAACAGAGTTATAAATGTAGTATCATCAGCAAAAATGATTTCTCAACATTCAACCTTTGCTACTGGATTTAAAAAGCACATGTTGTAATCCCAAAATTGCTATATAACATCATAAAAAAAGCAATTGTCACCATTTCTTGTTGCAAGCACAAATGTAAGTGCTAAAGTAATTTTTAAATTAAACACATATTCAAAAAAATCTGTGAAAATTGTATCATTAGTGATCATTATAAATGCTCCAAGATATTTGTTACCATGGCCACCAATTAATTAGTTACATTATAAATTCTATAAAGTGAATGGACTTTAAAGATAACCATTGCTCTTGTGTCATCTAGAAAATTGTGAAAATAATTATATGGAAGTCCATATTATACATATTTCACATACTATTTGTCCAGAGTTAGCTTGGTATTACAAGGACTCTGGGGATTGTTTACAAGAGATTATACACACAATACTTTATTCTAATTTTAAATAATTTCACTGGAATAACAAATTAATAATAATAAATTTATTGATCAATTAGATGTAAAAATTATCAAAAAATAAAAGACATGATAAAAACTTTATAATACAAATATATTATTCTGATTTTGACTTATGACAAATATCAGAAAATGATTTCAGTTTTAAAAAACCCCCAAAATAATAAATGATTTAACATGGTTTAAATTATAATTCACAAAATTACATCACTTGTAGTGGTCTTAATTCCCACATAGGTCAAAACATAGTAATGTATAAAAAATATTGAATGAATGTATAGATACACCGATACCCTTATAAAATATTGCAGTCATTAATTAATTATACATAAGGCAGTAGTACTATATTTTAACAAAATATAAATAATCAAATGTGAGCATGCAAATATGTGTATTCTAATATAAAAATAAAAATGTTTAAATTAATAATTAATTTACCATTACAGACCAATTATTTGCAATATAATTATACTAATATATTAAAACCTATTCCCCAAATCAGCTACTTCATTATATTTTTTTAATTCTAAAATGCTTATAACAGTTCTTTCATATACACTTCAATGCAAACAAATTTTCTTAAAAACTTCTTTATTTTCCTTACAGTTTCGACTGTCCAGCAGTCTTCATCAGAGCTCTATGTTTCTAAAATGACATAAAAACATTTTTTTAAAAAAAAATGTAGAGTTTGTATTCTCTGGATGCTTTTACATTCATCAATAGTCTTTTATTGGTCAGCTATTTACTATCTTTTTATAAACATTTCTTTCATCATTAACTGACTATTCATCCAATTCATAGAAAAGTTGTTTACTTTTAAACATAACATTGTCATAGAGTTTCAGTATTTTTTCTTTTGGATAATAAGCAGAAATACATTTTCATGAATACCAGAATGTGAACATGATTATATATTTTACTCACTAGCCAATTTCTTTTATCTGTGTATTATAATAAGTGCTTTGATATATATAAATCATTTACCATTGGAATCTAAAGATCAGTAAGCTATTTTCTTGTATAGATTGCTGACATGATGTGTCCTGATTAACATATATAGAAGATAAATCTTGGTAGATATAATTATTCATAGAATTAAAGTTGGATGGAGTACTTTGGTAAAAGTATTAAAAGGAGATATGCATATGTGTTTGAAAAATATTTTTAATAGATGTATTTTATCAGTTCTGATTAATGGTTTTAAGACATGGACATTTAATAGAAGAGCAGTGCAGAGATTTCAGACATCTCAATGAAGTATGGAAAGATGTATGTTAAGAATAACAGGAAGAGGTCAAAAGCATACATGGATGAGAGAGTAAACAGTTACTATTAACACCATTGAAATGATTGAATTGAAATTGGGTTGAACATATTGCAAGAAGAGATGATTGTAGATAGACAGTTGAAGTCTTAAATTGGATTTCAAAAAATTGTGAAAGATCTAGAAAGGAACTGCATGTGAGATGGAAGATGAAATAAAAAAATTTGATGGTATGGTTTAGAGAAGAGAGGTCATGCAAAGATAGGAACTAGATTAAACATGAAGAAACCTTCATCCTGTAGTGAATCAACAATGGTTAGAAATGGTGATGCCTACGATAGAAAGACAATGTTATTCACTATGATAAATAAATGTTAATCAGATATATAATAGCATGTTTTATTAATTCACTTAGCTATTTGAAATTAGTAAAAACTTTGATACAGGTACAAGGATCAGAATAAGAGAATTGGTAATTGATTAGGAAGTTTATATGACATTCAGGAAAGCAAGTGATAGATTAAATCTAATGACATCAATTAAATAATCTAGTTTAGATTTTATTTACTTTAACTAAGCTATGAATCAACGGAAGAACGTTTGATTCTTAAAATTGTCATCCTATTATTGAAAAATATAGGCATTGAAAAAGGCTATACCCAGATAAAATATATATTCTAAACACACACACACACAAATAAATTGATAGACTGAAAGTATATGTATAATTAGTGAGTAAATAGAACGCAGGCTTAATCGCGTTTGATTTTTTAAAAATGTCATTTTATTTCATTATTATCAATCCATAAAACTTTTCCTTATAAAATGCAACAATAAATTTCAATTTTCTTTTGAAGTCCAACTTGTTTTTCTAATCTCACACTTCGTATTTCTAAATAGTTTACTTGATATATCAACCTATAAATCATTCTTTTCAGAACATTAATGATAAATAATTTATTATTTCGATAATCTGTTAGCAGCTATATTTCTTTTTGGAAAAACATGTTTCCGCTGTTTAGTGCCAGTAACATGCCAACAATACTACAATATTTTAATTAAGTTTTTATTATATTATTAAGCTGATAGATTTTGTGAACATAATTCTTACTCACATTTAATGATGTTTAAGAATTGTATAATAATATATGCATAATAAAAAATCCTTTATATTATGTTAAAAGAAAGCTTATTTATATAAAATGCTACGTATATATCATCATTTAAACCATCATCAGTCTATTGAAGAATAAAGATCTCTTAATCATATACACGATCCATAGTTTCTTATTTCTCCATCACTTCAGCAAGCTTCCTTATTTCATCGATTGACCTAAGACGTAGATTCTTTCTAGGTCTTTTAAAATCACTTGAAATCCAATTGTTCATATCTTTTCTAAAAATACATCCAATTCAGTTCTGTTTCAATTCGTTAGTGTTTCAATGATGTCAATTATATAATTTCCAGGGAGATTAAACTACATCAATGTAAACATTTCCTAAAGTCTGATTATGTTGAAGCATAATACTACTCATTTAGTATAAAATATATCAGGTTGATCAGGTAAAAAATCAAATATGCTTTGTTATAATAAAAAAAGAAAGGTGGATTTGTTTACTAATTTAATCTTGTGCATCCAGTAGAGTTGATCAATCACTCTGTTTGAGGTTATATAGCCATGGTTTATCTCATTATTTAAATACGTTTATTCCATCAAACACCCCAAACATATGTAATCGATATGGTGTAAGTCAGTATAATACTCAAACAAAGATAAAATATTGATGTCCTGTCTGTCATATTTCTAAGTAATTTAGAATGGTGTGTGTGATTGCAAGATATCTAAATCGTTTTTTAAGCTCTTAAACTATTATTTGTTTACAATTAATTGATTTATGTTTTTAATAAGATACATAAAATGTTAAAAATCCATGTCTATGATAAATTATAGAAGTATCTAGTTAGTTCATAAGTTTTCCATTTGATTGGAAGATCATTCAGAGTGAAATAACTATGAGTTGGGATTTAACTATTATAGTTTTAGGGTGTGCATAAACTGTTATGGGAATGGATATTGCAATGATTTTAAGATATATCTAATTTATTTTCTTTTGATATGTTGTCTGCAGTATTGCAATGTGAATCTATGAAGGATTTAAAGTATGTTTCTTGGAGGTTTCAGCTCCTTAGATGATGTTCCAATTGATATTTCATAATTTCTATAAGATAATAACATATTATTTTATATTTTTCTTAACTTATCCTCCATTTAACAATAAATATATCATCTATTTCTAGTACACAAAATTAGCTTTGCCAATATAATAGCTTATGAGTATCTCAGACCATCACCTATTACAATATATATATATTGTAGTGTATTAATTGTAAATCCAATCAAGACCCCAATTATTTCAGAAAAAAAAAAGAGAAATTTTGTTTGTGCGTTTGTTTTAATCAGCTATATATATATTTCATTGAAAATCACTGATAGAATACAGAAAAGAAATGTGGATACAATGCAAGATTTCTGCTAATTTTAGCTATATTTATTAAAAATCAACTTCTAGCCATGTTTGTGGGCATATATGCATGTGTGAATAGTCTAATATAGATGCCTTTATAGAAGTCAAAAATATTAATTAATATTTCAAGTTTTAATTCTATGTAACAGTTTTTTTTAATATTATTTCTATTTTATTGTAAGTTAATATTTTATATATATATATATATTGTACCGATATATATATATATATATAGAGAGAGAGAGAGAGAGAGAGAGAGAGAGAGAGAGAGAGAGAGACGCTCATTAGCAAATGGATAACATTAAAGTGCCTAATAGAGAGAGAGAGAGAGAGAGAGAGAGACGCTCATTAGCAAATGGATAACATTAAAGTGCCTAATAATGATTACTGCTTGACCACCAAAATCATTTCCAAACTCAGCAGCTAATTAATCATAAAATAATGTAAGCTGTTTGACCACTAAACTAATTTGAATTCAGCTGCTAATTAATCATAAGTTGACAGTTCCAAGGTGAAGATATTTCAAACCATCCAAGTGGATAGTAAGTACCTTAATCATGTATTATGAATCTGAAGGCTGATGTCAAAAAAGGATCAGTGACATCAGTAATATAAAAATGAATAAATACCAGAGAAACTGGGACATGGGTAATACCCTTGTTTTTTTTGAACCAGTGTTGCCAACTCATCTCAAATGTTTTCTCATGGAAAATTTAAAAAGAAATGATTGGCTGACACTCTAGATTGCTTTGTGTGAAAGGTTTTAGAAGCCACCAGAGTCCAGGCACATCTAAATGGATGTGAAACTAGAGAAACACATCCAGGACTGACCACATAAGAAGTGATGATTTCAGTGTCGGAAATGCCTCATATCTCAATCCACTGTGTGAAAGTAAACATCAAAGGAAAAGAAAAAGCATTTTAGGATTGTCTATGAATAATTCCAGTCAGCAAATAGTTTATATCTATGCCATGAATTTTCTATCATCTTAACAATAATTTTGAAAATAGTGCATACCATAATCAGTATGTGCTTTAAATGATGTTTTTTTTCATGTGGTTATTATCAAGGAAGTTTGCATGTTATAATAAGTATGCCATATATACATATACTTGTCCATAGTGTGTGCTTAAAAGCTAATTATCAATATTTCCAAAGGCAGGAACCCAAGAAATCAGTAATATGCAACAAAATTTTATTTATAACTATTGACATTTTCATTTTAATCTCTTCTCTCTCTCCTTGAATATCAAATAAGGTATTAGTGATTAAGGATTTTGTTATCACTAAATATATTATTATTGTTCTTTTATTATTTTTATTTTATTTTCAATTGTTTTATCAATAATATATATTGATTTATACATATATATGTTGGTGTATCTTGATATAGTTTGTTTTAAAATAGATGTTCATTTTTTTATTGAAATATTTATTTAAACATTTTATGATGGGCAGGTTTAAACCCTAGACAATGTGTGTGTGCATGGCTGTAGATTAGTAAGTGGCTAGGCCTAAAATAAAATTATAAAGGGGGTATAAAATGATAATAATAACTAGGCGCGAGATGTTTTAAGAGCAGAAATTATGCAGAGCTATGTATGGATTCAAATTAGTTATTGTATATGTGCATTATAATATTATTAACAATATGGGGTATATATGCATTTTAATTTTGTTTGTTAATTATATGAACATCACAAAGGGACCAAATCATTTATGCCAAGTGAAATGACATTTAAATATTATAATTAAAATATGCGCGATACTTTCCATTTTTTTCTATTATTATTATTAGTCATTAAATGTTCAGTAATTCTATAATTAATTCTATCTTAATTAATTGTTTTGGGGATGCAACTATTATTTTGTAATATTGGAATAAACATGAATCAGATGTTGAAATTAAACTGCTTATGTATGTTTATTTATGAATCACAAAAAAACTTATAAATGTTGTTCATAAGTCATCATCAGATAAAGATACTTTGTGAACCCCAGTAAAAAGTAATTTTGGTCATGATACGTAAAATATTGGTCATATATATATATTGTGTACCAATCGGAATGAAAGTGAAGATCGAATCTAACCGCAAAAACAATATCTGCAACTACCAGAGCGCCATCTAGGCATTTGAGCCTAGAAAAATTTATAAAGTAGGCAGATACGCGCTGTTAAGATGCCACTTTATTTAAATATTCCGATCGTTAGCCCAAGTCACTAGCTCAGCGGAGACGCAGAGATAAAAATCTATAAATTTTATATCTTAAATATAAAAGAATAAAAGCCACTGCCAGAAATTAACACATAAAAATATTTATTTACGCACATATAAAATAATATTTAAATTTTGAGGAATAAATTTAACGTTTATAATTTTATATTGATCTTTAATTCTAAATTTAAGTAGATTGCAAATAATGAGTTTACTATTTATTTAGAGGGTCGAGTATGAATGGACTACATAGGTCTGCATTTGAAAAGAAAATATTCTTCCCTGATTTAACCTTAGGCAACAAATTTCGCAATCAACTGGCGCCAATCCATCTGATACATTCATGTATTCAATGTAGCATGATACGACTACACAAAATACTATATTGTCAGGAATATACATCTGAACAATAAGTAGAAATAGAGAAGAGATTGACTCTCCACCAACAGGAATGTGACATCTGTTGGCAAGTAGATCAATAAACAAAAAACTCCATAGGAATGGACTGTGGTCTTCTGCCGACTTACAAACCCATCCATAGGCAAACAGAGGGTGTGTGGCGTATATCTATAATCCTGCCCATAGCGGACCTCATACTACATCTACTAATTACACAAATATATCCAATCCATTGAACCAATTCAACTACGAAATGAATAACCTAAGATTACCCTCCCTTAATATAACTTTACAAACTATATAGCCATTCACGCCCGACTTAATTTTAATATTTAAATACGTTCACACAGATTTGTTTAAAAATGTTGGGTATAGATCGATTACATAGATTCCACGGTCAAAAACATTTCAAAATAAACATAAACGATCAAAATACAAAATTATTGATACCGACAATCACAGAGGGAAACTTATAAGTAACCCAATAGTATTCACCATAAGATACTTGCGTTGTCACCAATAACTTAAAAGACATCCGAATAAATACATTTTAGATACTCACCGTAAGGTATCATTATTTATCGAATGTCTATATATTTTGATCAAATATGAAAACCAAAATATAATTAACCGCAAACGAATCCATGCAAGCGTCTATAAACAACTTAAATTTCATACATTTAACCAATCTTTACAATAAGAAAAAAAAAAATTGAAATGATGTTTATCAATCGGAAAACATATAAAATTAAACATTATTAATTTGATTTAAAGACTTACAAAAGTCAGATAAGAGTCCGTTTTAACATTTCAGTTGGCTTGTTTATCAATTTGTAAAACTTGACGAAAGTTCTTGATTGATTTTAACAATTGTTCATTTCATATAGCTTATGGTATAAGAGTCCAGGCCTCTGCTTTCAATTCCCGCGACGCCTCCGTTGGAAGGTAATGTTCTGGAGATGGCAATAGCTGGTTCAAGGTATCACAGTCTTTTCATTTTTTTTTTTTTTATAGAGAGTGTGGTATGTGCGTCATACCACATCTCTCAAACACACAACGCTGGAACTGTCCGAAAAAAAACTGTTTTTCCCTTTTTATCTTATCCACAAGGATTCAATGAACAAAACGTCACTAGTCTATCACTTTCGTTAGGGTCCGAGCCAAGGCTTAGTGCTTCCATTGGTCAAGCTAATTTCTCTTCTCTTATCTAACGTTTCATCTGACTTTTTAATTAAACAGCTTTTAGATAATTAATAAACAATCATTTCCATTTACAGATTACCGGAATTAATTAATACCTGTTTTTATTTTAACTTACGTTATTTTTTTTATTAAAATATTTTTATATTTCAATCTTGTATTTTTTTATTAAAAAAAATACGTTCAAATACTTTTTTTTTTTATTTATGAAAAAAATATTTTTAAAGTTTAGTATCCGTGCGAATATATATATGTTTAACAAACATTTTAATTTTAGCGTTTAGTTTTTTCCTTTTATTTGCGAACTTTTAAGTTTTTATTTTAAATAAATGTAACGACATATTTATATATCGTTACAATTGATATATATGACAATCTCCTAGTGGCTGAATATGTATTTACAGTTTAGTTCTCTTTCATGCCTGTGAAGGAGGATGGAGTAATATTATCACCAGACTATTTTTATAGAAGGGTAAATATGCACAGAATAACAGTGCATATGATTTATTTTGTTTTATCTCTGAGCTATCCTAGTGGTTGATCTCCCATTGATAGGTAAAGTGACTCTTAGACTCATAAGCTGATCTTATAAAGGTATGAATTAGATAATGTCCCAAGCGATGGATATTAATCATCCCATCCTGAATAATAAAATACAAATATTTAATTATAGCTACCCAGCATTGGACCAGGGATTTGTATATAGATGCTAAGGGCTTCTATGTTCAAATGAATGAACAACTCAGGCTTGATGTTTACTATTATTACATATCATTATAATATATTGTGACCGGTCGCCTTATTCAACCGTTCATATAGGGATTGAGAGCTCCGAAACAAACATGATATGGCGTAAAGCTTTATTTATTTTCCTATATCGATAGTTGTTCATTATCAACACAAGGGGGCACCAGATACGATGATTTAATTTACAATTTAATTTCTCGCATCACCTTACGTCATATCAAAACGATTTCGAAGTCTAATCCCTGCCCATAAGCTCAAACTCCCAGCATGGACCAATAAGGGTCACTCAGGGTCGCGATGAAATTGTTTCAAGAATATCATTCTGGCAAAAGACACCATAATAACCAATGGAGAAGAAGCTTGGTTGATTTACAGATCGGTCCAAATATTGGACCGGGTCATTGGTTATTTGCAACTAATACGAATGTTTGATTTATGCATCCTTATATAAAAAATTAGAAGCTTATAATATCATCCCCCCGTTATCATACAGTCCAATAGAATTATTCATACTAGCTTTACTGACATTTACTTATACTTATTAATAATAGGCCCTCCCAACTCTTAAACCTATCTTAACTACATAGTAAATAAACATCGTGACTTACGGCACGATGAAATTTAAAGAAATAAACAAAAAAATAAGAAAGACAAATTTAAAAGTAAAATAATTAATCGCATGAATAAATGCTGATTATAATACTTAAAAAAACATATTTTAATTATAGAGAATGATTTGAGGAATGCTCGACTTGTTTAAATAAAAAAAGAATTTATTGAATATAAAAAAAAATGAAACATTAATTAATTGCTTTATTTGCACGCACATACACGCATTCTCGCACTCGCACAGAAAAGAACATATTATGCATAATAAACATGGATGATATAATATATTTCCTTCTTTTACATTTGAAATTAGGTGTGTGTTATAATTTATTTGCGAAAGAGAATAATAATTATGATCAAAGTTCATAACAGGAAAAGTCCTAAGATTTAAATATGAGGAACTATGTATCATCTGATATTTTTTTATTTACGAAAGTTGAATTTAATTAATTATGAGATTGCCTTTTTACGTAAAGAATGAATGGGAGCATAAAAGAAATAAAGTGTTTACCTAGGATTTGCGTAGTCTTCTGCTGCTTCTAATTTGATGAGGGTTCGAACCTGTTGGATACTGTTTCCATAATAAATGGTTATTCATTTTATATATAAGTTCAGCGTAGTATGTTTGGACAACTTCCTTGGACTGATTAGAGTACGATGTTTGGACGGCACTGTTGTTGATCATTCATAGCTGTGGAGATGTTCTGGCGGCGGAGCGTCGATCAATCACTGAGGGGTTTCTTAGCCCATCATGACGATCGACGCTCTAAAGGTTAATTTCACAGTGGTCATATTGGATAAACTGGATAGCAAAAAAAGAAAGTTCTAGTTGTAGCTTCCGGAGGAATTTAAAAAAAACTATAAGCATAAGCAAAACGAAACAAAGAATGTAAAAAACTGTAACCGAGATGTGTGTGTAAAGACAAAGACTAAGACTCATATTTATATGGGTTGGTTATTATCTGAGGATCCAATCTCCACCCAGAGTTCAATATTCTCTGAGTTGTCGTTGGGGTCCGTGTCCTACGTAATGTTCATTCAATCCATATGCTTGAGGCAATCTTAGGTTTATGCAATCTCACATTGCAATCTCAGTTAGAAAAAATTCATACTTATTCACCTTTTATACATACATGCATGCGTGTTTTAAGATAACAATTTAACTTACATTAGTTTAAAAGTCGAGCATTTAATCTCAAAATCACCTCTATAAGCTTTTAACTTTCGCTATAGTTATAATTTAAAATAAACCCTTTTTTAATTACCCCCGCGGCATATACAAGTAGAAATCATTTATTGAGATTTAAAATGGCATATTAGTGATATTTTTATATTTTATTTTTAGAGAATATTATTATAATAGATTATATGAAAGCCTTAAATTATTTAATCAGAAATATTAACATTTTATTTTATAGTGTATTTTATAAAGCATTGAAAGAAAACTACATTTATTTTTATCATAAATTGAAAGTAAATAAAATATAGAGTATTTACACTGCTTGTGTGTGTGGGTATATACATGTACTGACTTTGTCTCGGTACAATATATATAATAAAGAATAGAAATAAAATTATATCGATGTAAATAGAGATAACTTTTAGCTTTTGATGTTGCTAAGAAACTATCAATTACTATTAATTAAATCATGTATTACAATATATATATATATATATTGAACTGGGTGGGAGTAAGATCACTATGAATACAGTTAAATACTATAGACATACTTAAGACACATACTATGACATTTAAAATCACCTAAGGAAAGCTTTATACATATTAATTAAAATATATGATAAAAATGTATATATGCATATACTAGGATTCACCTTTAGGATAAAGATGGAAGATACTCAAAGATTGCTATGGCTATCAGCAAAGTTCATGCATGAAATAAAAGTTCATAATTACCTAGAATTTATATTTTATGCTTCTAAAAATATGACTCCTCATTTCTCAATCATATTTGATCACCAACTGGTTGGATTTTGTATTTCACTAATGGTTTTCAGTCCTGCTGACTTTGTGTTTATTGAGATGGACATTCCTTGACTGCACAGACTGTTAAGTGGGCATGACTTCTACATATAGGATTTCTGATGTCTTGGAAGACCAAGACTGGAGACAGGCTGCATACTTCAGTAGCTTCCTAGCACTGTTTGACTTTAGATGGTTCTTCCATAGCTATGTAGATGTCCAATCACATTCTAATGACACTTGCAGTATGCTCATCTTTCTTCTCTGGGACTCTTTTCATTGTTGATACTAGCAGTTTTAATACTGTTACTCGTTATGATGCTACATACTCATCGCAACCCAAGAATCAAGGATCAAAGAGAAATTTGACTCAGAATGCCATGAATGAATTCTTTTTTTAGTCCTTTTATATGATTTCCTTCCATTGTCTCTTTTATCACTCCTAATTAATTTGTAAATTTTATTAATTAAATTTCCAATGTTTTCTTAATCTGCATATCTGCTTAGATTAATCTAGCTCTTGGATACGATATCAGTTCAAATTACTTTCCATTGTGCTTTCCTTATTGTAATTTATAGCTATTATTCCCTCCTTTGGTTTATCACCTGAGCAATCTTTAAGAAATTTTAACTTAACTTTTATATTACAAACTTTACCTACTGTTTTTTAAAATTCAACTTCTTTTTTATATGCACCATATATACACATTTTAATGTATTTTTTAAAATCAACACATGCATTTTCTTTTTTTTTTTTTAAATAAATGAAAAAAGAGAAATATAGTTTTTAAAATCTTTTTTTATTTGGTTAAATTTATCCTCTCTCAAATTGTTTTTTTTATTATTATTTTAAACTAGTAAAACTTATACTAATACATGATGTGTTGATTTGCCCTGTGATGATTTATACATATAAAAAAAAAAACTCTTTAAACTTTCTAAATTATACTTCTCTTTCTTAAACTTTTATAATTAATTCTTTCAAACCAGATTTTTACTTTAACCATTTCTTGATAAAATAATCCGGCAGTATTTTTGTTTAAGCTTCTTTAACTAATTATAAATTCTTTTCATATTAAAATTTTATACTTTATAAAATTTATGAATATGTACCGCTGTTCAATAGTGGTACAATATATATATATATTAAAGAATAGAAATAATATATTCATGTAAACAGAGATAACCTTTAGCTTTTGATTTTGCTAAAACATTGTCAATTAATCCAACAAAAAAGCTATTATAGATTATAAGAAAACGTGTTTAGCCTCAGGGATTGCCACTTAGTAGTAATAGATTGGAGTTGACTCTAAGAGCTGTTATAAATTAATAAAAAAACTTGTTTAGTCTCAGGGATTGTTAATTAAAAGTAATTGATAGTTTTAATTTTAACAAAAGAGCTATTATAGATTAATAAGAAAACTTGTTTAGCCTCAGGGATTGTCAATTAGTAGTAAATGACAGTTTCTTACAACATTCCAAAGCTAAAAGTTATCTCTGTTTACATGGTTATAATTTCCTCATTTCTATTCTTTATTATAATAACAATCCATTAAAATAGTTAATCCAACATATAGATATATGATATACATATTTTCAATATCTTGTTACCAATGTGACTTAAAAGTCAAATGCCAGATGCAGGAATAAAACAGTGACTGGTTCTCTTTCTAAACTACCTGCAGCATCATCTCTAAATCAACGTATATGCCATATAATCAAATAGTTTAGCTATTTACCACAAAAATGTCAAGACACTAGTATAACTGGATCATGAGTTATAGTATACAATGAGATTGAATTTTGTACTTTTGTAGATCATTTTCATTGCCACCATGAAAGAATATTATAAATAATTCAATTAATTTTTCAGCATTATTCTCACTAAATATATATTAAGATATAATAAAATGTTGATGTTAACATAACAGTGATCTAATACTTATGAATTATAATTAGTTATTAATATTTAGAATTTTATCTATTTATGAGTAAGTAAAAGAAAAAAAGACTATAAAGGTAAAACAAACAATTACAATATGATAATAACAAGAAATGTGTGATAAAATTTAAAGCAAAATTTGTTAAAAACATGTAGATTTTTAAATCCATTACACTTTTTCAATAACTTCTCTTTGCCACTCAACTCACATGATGTCATAAATGCAGCATTCTTTTTTACATTTTTGAAAACAATGTTTATTTCATTTTAATTTTCTAAGTGTTTCAGCTAATGGAAGCCTTCATCAGAAATCTTGTTATTCTAATATCTATAGATAATAGATTAACAAGATTTCTGATGAAGATGGTAAGTTATCTGAAACAGCTAGAAAGTTGAAAATAACAGGTTAAGAAGATCGCTAAAAATCACCAAAAACAGAAAGCAAGGCAGCAAATCAGCTAAAACAGAAAGTTGTAAATAATAGATTAGGAAGATTTCTGACCAAAGCTGTATGTCAGCCGAAACATAAAGTTATAGATAGTAAATTAAGAATATCTCTGATGAAAGTGTCAAATTAATTGAAACTGAAGGTTGTTGATAACAAATTAAGAATATGTCTGATGAAGTCTATACATCGACTGAAACCGTTACACAATTAAAATAAAAATTGGGTTGAAAGTGCAAAAGAGAACAATGCAATTTATAATTTGAATGATTATTCTTAGGAGTGACTGAGAAAACAAATGATGAGCATTCTGAAATGAAAAATGAAGATGTCTGGATTTTTTCACACTATTACTAATTACATACCATTTAGTTATTATGCCATTTAAAATGTGACTGAAATAGGTTTACATTGTATATGTCAAAAATCAAATTCTTAAAAAATTTTCACAAGTAGATTACATTATCAGATTGATATATATATATATTTACCATCCAATATTAAATGGCTTGATGGGTCGACTATAAAATGGCAATCAACTTAAAATAATATAAGCTTGTTGAAGAAAAATACTTAATTAACTAAAGAATTTCCAAGTCCTTCTCATACTTGAATCCAGACTATGAACGTGGATGGAAAATTCATTCCCCACAGAATCTATTAAATTTAGTGGTGAACTTTAAATCTGTACTATTCATTACTTTGTGCGTGTATGTCTGCGTGTGTGTATTTTATTTATTTATTGATAGAAATAAAACTGTTTTCATTTTAATTATAAATTTTCAATTACTGAAACTCAAGTAACGAGTCTGTTGCCGATAGTTTCAAAAGTTTTTGAATTTGATCATCAATTAATAATGAAATCAGATTGGTTCAGGGACTCCCAGTGTGAAATAAAATGACAGACAAGATTAATGACAAAGGTATATTAGAAGCATTAGAATTACTCTTTGGTCCAAGGGGGACTGAATGGTCAAGCTTGAAAATGTATTATTTCAGTTTGTTGAGTGAAGATAACCAAAACTGTTTTAAAATAATTCTTTTATAGTTGACATAATAACAGCAGAGAAAAAGTACTTTACAAAATGTGTCCACAGTCTCAGATTGATAATGAAGGGTGAAAGATTAAATAATAGTATTGCATTAATATATATATATCATTAAAAACCAGTTAACACTTAGGCAATTCCAATATCATTAACAATCAACAATTTCAAACTGTTGTCAAGGCAATCTCCTTTTAACAATAAAGGTGAAATACCATTTTTATTAATGATCCAATATCTTTATATAGACACTAAAGATTACAACTTGACCACAGAGATTGAAATTATTGATACAAAGAAATTTAAATAAATCTTTTTAAACAGGTAAATATAACCTGTTCTGAATGCAGACTAATTAATAGTCAATTATAACATTACAAACTGCAATTATAATTTTCAAATTGTACCCAAAGTATTTCTTAAATAATAAGTGTAATAATATATATATACATAGTGTAACCGAAAGGTCCACCTGGATCGTAATAGACAAAATTAGTGATATAATACAAGACTGTTAAGATATAATTCAATTGCAGCCAGGTACACCGCACAAACCCATTACATTATATGAAGGTATATTAAAATATCTCAGAATAAATTATGTGACTATTCATTTAACAACTATTCTCACTAATGACTGCATCTTAAAACTGCATTTTAAAACCTTAAACTGAGATTTTGTTTACATGAGACTTTATGGCCGACTGTGAATGATATGGTATGATCTATAAAAGTACTAAAGATTACTTTTCCAGAATTAAATATATGATCCATTACATCAATATTAATTATCACATGGTGAATACATGTCATTTAACAAGATAGTATTAATTATGACCAGCATCATAACATGATTGGTCGCAGCTCAGATGTACTCAGGATTTTAATATAGCAATGTTATGTAGATTATTTGATTTGCAATAAAAGACATGCAATAAAAGGTAAGCAACATGAGCATTAGGTTCTTTCACCATTTATTTAATTGACAACTTGAATTGATAGCAATGAGATTCTTATTGTAATGGGCAAAGCATCAGTTATAATATTAGAAAATAGGTTCAATCATAATGTTGGCTAAGAAATTTATTTATTACTTTAGGTCCTAATATCACAAACACGAATAGAAGTAACAAATTTTTGGTTATATTCTAAAATTAACAAAGCAAAGCTGAAGTGATGAAAGAGGTAAATGGGATTTTGTTATACCTTGTACATCACTAATTACCCAAGAACAAAAGCATTAAGATATTCTTCTAGAATTTCAGTAAACTTTGTAGCATTATCAATGACAATATGTGTTCTAATATCTGACTTATTTAATATGATGGATTTTCTGGTTCTATGTATGACAAATAGCAATGATATAGTTAGGTTAAATTATAAAACTAACATTTATTTACAACTCGATCAATACCAATAAATAATTGATTAATACAATGATCAAAAATAAATAAATAAATAAACAAAATAAAATACCATCACATGTACTTGTTTTTATACATGGATAATGTACATAAATTCCAAAACAAATGTAATATAAGATTTTCTCACAAATGGATTTGATTTCAGCCTTTATAGAGGAGAGGATGGGTTCAAATACCTAGTCACCAACATATATGTCAATACCTGAACCCATGCACCGATACTCTAGATTTATAATAACATATGTAAATGAGATATTTATTTTATATAGCACTATGCTTTATAAACTGTAATAGTTAAAAATGCACAAAGCTTAATGGCTGATTATTACTATTACAATAATAATAACAATAATAACTGGTATTGCTGAACATGTAAAAGCTAGCCATGGGGAGATAATTTATCAAAGAAGGTATTCATGTCAATATGCATGTATGTAAATAAAATACTAAAGAATATTTGTAGTGCACATTTATGAAAGCAGTTTAATTGAAAAGTCATCATTCTGAGGGCATTTTCATGAACACAACATATGCAGATGTAAGATGTAAAAATAAGCTTGGTCAGTTTCAAAATGCAAATATCAAGTATGTGATATTAAAAACATTTGACTAATGGATGCCTATGACTCTCCATTAGCCTTCTAAAGTGACAGGTGGAAATATCCAGGAAGCATTTAAATTGGGTGCAGACATCATATCTTTAAAATAATAGTTTGTGACAATTACATGATTTATGATCTCCATTGAATAGAATAATCTCTGATAATACTTTGAAAGGAGATCCTATAATAAAATCTATAGCAGTCTCTAAATTGTTTTCTTTCTTATAGCATTTTTTGGGACTATTTCCTCTTTTGATAATAACAACCAAACCAAACAAATTTAATGAGTTATAATCTGTTAATATATATTCTATTTTATAAATGTTTCTCTATCCACACCACGAATATGCTCTGAAAAGAATATGAAGACATTTAAAACTGAAAAGATCCATGAAGTAGTATGCTTTGATTTTCATGAGTTTTTACTGTTTTGTAATTTTCAAGATATAGACTATGAAGATAATTTGAAGTGGAAAATCAGTTTTGTATCATGTCAATTCCAAAACATTATAAAATTAATTAAAAAGCTGAAATATAAATGGTAACATTATTTAGTGAATTGGACCTACTGTGGATTTCAGATCAGCACCATAAGTTCATGAAAATGATTTTATATAAATGGTATGAGCTATTAATTAAAGTTTTTTAAAAATTGAAGTAAAAAATACTACCAAACAAGGAAAATTTAATAATGAGAAAATCGGAAATTGTCATAGACAATATTGCATACTACAACAGAGGCAAAACTTTCTATACAGTAGTGCCATCCAGAATAGTTAATGCATGCAAAAAATTTTATGCATAAAATCCCTATTTAATGCCCAGTCATCCAATATCCATAAACTAGTTTTTAGCTTTTGGATTTCATCAGTATGGCGTCCTGGATTTGAGAGCACTTGATCTAATGCAAAACTCTAGTTGCAGTCCTCTTAGATCCAAGGCTCTTCCCCGATGAAAGCCATGATCTAGAAACTAGTCTGGAGATATTGTATGAGTAGGAACTAGACAGGGATTTTATGCACAAATCTTCTTGCATTCATTGATTACTCTGACTTGCACTGGGAGATACTACCATATGGAAAGTTTTGTTTCTGTTATAATAGCTTGTGTAAGCATAGGCAATGGTGACCATGTGATGTTTGTTAATATTGTATAATGTGAAATGTTTTATCAATTTTACATTTTTATAATTATAAATTAAATTCAAATATTTTTTTCCTTTCATAAATATTAAAAAATGTAATTTTTAAAGTTGAGTAAAAAAATCTATCTACTTGTAAGCTTACAACAATTAAAAATACTGCACAAGGACTCCTAGTTTAACAGTATATTTTTCAACATAGTAATGCTATGAACTATGCTTTATTATAGATGATTTCAATTATATACTATCCAATAAAAATATAAACGAACAAACAAAAGTCATTAAAATTCAGAACTTTAATGTATTTTGTGATACATAAGCAAAAAATGTTCTCTTTATGAATACCTGTATATAATCACATAAAAAAAATTATAAATAAATTTTATGATATATTGCAAGTAGCCATTTTTTTGATTCAGAACACTATATGTAATAATTCTTTATTAATAAAATTTCACTGGTTTATGCTTTTAACCAAATACTTTTTATTCTTCATTTATTGCCTTTTTTGAATTTAATATGCAGTATTCCACATAATAAAATGTTTTCCAAGAATAATGCTAAAAACTTTACAGATAATTTTTTTTCCAAAAATAATTTCTTCCAGCACTATTTAATTGCAATGAAAATCAGACATTAAAACAAAAATAATAGTGGAATAAGATATCATATTCTTATTTATTCAATGAATCAACACTTACTAAGTAAAATGTAAATGTGTCCTCTCAATTTATTATTAATAATAGGATTATTATTATTTTAAAATGTTGTTTATACTATAATTTTAATTTATATATGCATACTATGCATGTAAAAAGTGTCTATCACATATATATATAAGTGCATGTTGAAAAGTAGTATGTACTTGTAATTTAATAAACAATATGTATTATATTCTAATCAAAGTTGATCAACAAAATATGTACTATTATATGTATATACAATTCGAGGGAAGCTTGAAACAAAATATAATGAATAATGTGACACCACTGTATACTGTTTCTTTTTACATTTTAATCTACTATTGCTTATATATTATTTTTATTTGGAAGTAATAACATAATCTAAAAGGCTTTTAACAATTTTTCTTTCTTTTGTTTTTTGATATTTCTTTAATAGCAACATAATCTTACAGAATATTTATAAAAATCTAATTGTCAATCTAACTTGTTTTAATTAACTATTTATTATCTGGAAAGCATGTTTATTCCTTATTTTTTGTATTACCCCCCCCCCTCTTTAATACTTCTTTACTCACATCACTCACATCAATACTCAGGCATGTCAAAATATAAAAAAATATATATAATAGATTTATACTGAAATGTCAAGAGATATACAATGGAGATGTGATACCTATTATATTGTGTTCCCAATCATACATTACTTACATCATACATTGCATATAACAGCTGAACCTTTGTGATAAGTTTTGATCATAATATATATTGTTTATTGAACTGCCAAATGTACAGGACTTTTCAAAACACACATATATAATATAGGTGCTTTTTATTTATAAAGAATACATGTATAAATTGAAAGTATAATATTAACAACATTAATTGAATAACTTCTGTGATTAAACATAGTTATCAGAAGACTGTAGTCTATGAAAGTGTAATTGACAGAATAATTTTAATCATTAACTTCCTGTTAGCATCCAATCCCTACCCCACTATATTTGCTGGAAATTTTAATGTGAGTTATCAAAAGTTTATTGAAAAATGGATAAATCAACTTGCAATACTGCTTATGAGCAGTCAAGGTTTTCTCCCACTGAACTCTGTATCTTTTTATAACAACCACCACAGCACAGTCATAGATCTAATGTTATATTCTCCACTGTTACATCACACACTTGATGTAAGTCTCCCCCCTTCCCCATGCAGCACAAATAATAAAATTAAATTTAAACACATACCACAACAGGATCACTAACATGCAAAAGACAAGATGAATCCTCCTACCAGACAACACTCCAGATTTCCTCTTCTCAGAAACATAGATCATGGTAAATAAGCTCAATCAGATGCAACTTGACCCAATCTCTAAATACATAGCATATACATATATCCTCTCATTTAATATCAATCATATTACTCAAAGGTCAACCCCACCTCTAAATTAATCATGTTAGCAGATGGGTTACATAAAAGAATTGTCGTGTCAAAACCAATCACTCACAATCAAGCATACATAAAAAAGCTGACACAGTTATATAATCAAACATGCAATAAACTACAACAACACACATGGACTCATGGATACATTTGATGGGCATTGGGCTATCCATTCATGGAGTTTCCATGAAAATCACTGCTGCACTTCAAAGAAAAGTTAACAAAGCATAACCAATTTAATCCCCCAGAAAGTGTTTTTGGAAAACCAGAAACAGAGACACTTTTTGAAATTGTAGATTTTGCACTCATGCTAGCATCAATTCCAGATACATGTCACTCAGGATCACCAGGAATCCCACAATTTGTATTGTCACCTCTCAGCTGATTTACAAGCACATATCTGTGCCAGCTTTCAAATCAACTATCACAAAAGCTGTACAATATACAAGAGCTATATACAGTTTCAATGGTTCCTTTCATTAAAAAACAAGCACCAATTGCTAGTCTCCAATCTGTGACTGATATCAATGGAGCTTTTGGGAATAAAAACTCTGGAAAAAGTTTTAAAAAGAGAAAATTGAATCATATATAATACCACTGGTATCACAACATCAGTATGCAAAAAAGGGCCTATTGTCAGCTTAAGCAGCATTAATATACAAAACAGACATCAACTCAGTAATTAAAAGGAAAAAAATATGCCTCAATGGCCATGCAGTTGGATTTTGAAAGTGCGTTTGATTCAGTGCCAATTGAAACACAGTTAATTCAACTTAAAAAAACAAAACAGAAATACCTCACACAATCTTATATACAACCACCAATATGCCACTAAACAAACAAATTCACATGACACTCAATGGAAGATCTTCATCATCTTTCTACCCTAGCCAATCAATCCCACAAGGATTTCCACTCAGCACACTATTATTTACATTATATTTAAACCCCCTGTTAGAGCAAATTCAAAAACAATTCAAGGAATTCCAATTCCAAACACCAACACATACATACCATGTATATCTTACATGAATGATGTCACAGTATTTCTAAAATCAAAGAGCAATTAACTATACTGCAGGAAATCATAAAATATTATACAGAAAAGTTCAGGCTAAAAATCAACACCAATAAATCAGCTGCATGGGCAATGTTTCTGGGTTTCCCTTTCCACTTCGGAATGAATCAAATGAGTTAAAAAATAAAAAAAACTTAAAGCAGAAGCAGAAAGAATCACTGAATCTCTTCAAATCCTATCTTTCAATCCACTCAAAATTACATTATACAATCAGCTTATTATGATAAAAATCATCTCTATCTGCCAATAATAATTTTTACAAAATCATTTATTTCAGCAATTAATTCACTATGGAAAAAAAAAAGTAGTAGCCATCTCGATAAAACAATTAAACTGACTTACAAAATGTATGGTCTTGGACTACATGCAATACCAGTGTTTCACACCCAAAAAGTAATAAATCTGCTTATAGCCATATGTAGACATTTTCCAAAGATATAGGTAGTAATAGAAATCATACCCATTGATCGGCCTCTCCCTACATCTAACTATATCTCTACCCTGCATGTTGTGAACCCATAAAAACAATGTAACACTAAAAAACACAAATAAATACCCATATTGGCAAATACAAAATCTACTGTTCAAACTTAACCTGAATGCATTACCAATAGCACATTTTATTCGGTACAAGAGATTTTACACAAATGTTGATCCACTGTGTGTGCTATGTCACAGAGATGAAGAAACACAAACCTATTTCCTATATGATTGTATAGCCCTAGAAAAAGTGTGACTAATGATGCTGAACAACTACAGACAAAACAGGACCAAAATAAGTAAAATAATAGACACATACAAAAGAAACACAATAATAATAATAACAATAATATGTGCAGCCACATTCAGCTTATACACATATTAGAGCAGCTATTGCACATTCACATTTGAAACAATCCAAGAAGACACACCAACACCTACTACAACAAACTTAAAAAAATTAAGGATAGAGACAATATTCTTGCACCACAGGACATTTTCATGGCAACATGGTCTCTTGTCAAAATACACTCAGCATTATGACAAGGACTGGCATTAATACTCCTAAAAATAAATTTAAAAAATGAGATAAGCTAATACAACCCCAGTGATGTCCAATCATCATAACAATAAATTTTTTTTACCTGGATGAACAAGATAACTTTCAGAGGCAAGGACTAAATCAAAATTTAAACAAATTTTTTCATATAAGTATATGTAATCCTAGTGTAATCTATTTTGATGTAACCAATTGATACTCAATAAAGTTTGCTTTGAAACATAATATTAACAAAATTAAAAAATAATAATGTAGGTAATAATAATAAATTGAAAGGTACATTTCATATACACATATTGTGTTCACATTCATCCCACCCCCCTTCCAAAAAAAACAACTTACTGTCCAGAATCCTTACTTTTTGAATAAAATAAATAACAAAATGTCAGACTTGCATCACATTTAAATAAGTTACGAGTGATATCCTTTTTCTTCAATAACTTTTGTTTCTATACAAATCCAATAGCAATCTCATTATTGATAGATTGCACCCTTCTTAATTATTTTGGATATTTTTAAACTCATATCAACATTATGAATGTTCTTAAATTTCATAATAAAAATTTTTAACATATTTAGAAAATATTTTATTATGCGAGATGCAATAAATCAAATTTAGAAAGGATAATAAAAGAAGATTAAAATGTATGCGATTTCAACTAAGCTGAAGAAACATTACTTAAATTAACATGATCACTTATGGTGCTCTGACATGGAATAATAACTACTGCCATATGGAAAAAAATTTTAAGTTTATAAAATTTAATGTTTTTTGTTTTTTTTAATATTATGTACAATACTATGAAATGGGAACCATGGCTGCTGCCCATATTATAAAATTTATTAAATTTATATTTTTGGGTTTTATTTGATTTCCTTTATTTTTTGGATAGCATTTAATTGAAATAGTATATATTAATATAACAAATATAGTAGATTTACTATATTACTACATTATTATTACATATTTAAATCTGACACAGTAGTTGATCCAGAAAGCTTAAAGATCTGTAACTTACAGATTAATTTTACTATACCTATATAAATAAAAAAATCTTCTAAAATAGATTTTTCTTTTAAATTTAAGTTTTATCTTTAACTAAAATTAAAATTAATCTTTGCCCTACTTTTATTTGTTCTAAAAAAAGACAATCAATAATTAAATATCACATGGTTTGTTTTAGTTTTAAAAATGAGAAATCATTTGATGTCGTCTGTAGTTATCATGAAAATTTAAAATGATTTCGCCTTCAGGAAAAAGTAAAAGTTTTGAATTTAAAAGTTAAGCAATTTTTTTTCCAGATTATTATTATTTTCGTATGTATACATTTATTTATATGCTTCATGAAAATATTTTATCTTACTTTTAATAGCACTGTAGCTAATTAATCTTTCTAGAAAACGTTTATAATAATCACATAAGCATTAATTTTGAAGTTTAATGACATTTGAGCACTAAAGATCTATTTGCTTCAACAACCCATTAAAACCAGTCTAAAAGTAACCAACCAAAGACTCATTACTCACTTCAAAAGATGGAGTCTGGAACCCAAATTCCTTGACTTCATCATTAAAATAAATCTTAATGCGCTTCCCACGAATTGGTTTCTTTATCACCGAAGAGGTTTTACCAGCATTGACCCTATATGTGGTCTGTGTGCTGAAGATGAAACCATAGACCATATTATACACCGATGCCCAAGACTTAAAACACTGAAAGATATAATTATAATCAATTCCAACATAAGACCTGATATGATTTTCTCACTTGAAAATGCCATTCATAATGGATTTTTTTCAATAATAAGGCTTTCTACCTTTGTCCTTTATTCCATTTGGATAGTGAGATGCAAAACTCTCATGGAATTACCCCCGCCACAAATCATACCATTGTTTTATCAAACGCTCAAAAAAATCAAGAAACGTGACCAGCTCCTTGCCTCCAATAAAGTCTTTGACGACACTTGGTCTTTAACTGCTCTGTCCTTTTCCTGATTATCAACTTCCACCTACCCAGCATTTATAGAATAGGTAATTCTAAAAGAAAATATTCATGTTTATATTAAAAATGCTAATACCATTAAACAAGTTCTTAGAATCTCTTCAATATACCTAACCACATAAGAGTATAACAATTGTGCTCTCATAATATAATCTAGCCAGATGACAAATAGAACATTTTATAATCACATTATTGTACAACTTATTCATTTATTTATCCTTTATTAGTATGTAATCACTATTTATTGTTAATAAAATTTTTGTTGAAATGAAAGATCTATTTGCAGAGGTCCCTACTGTCGTTTTTTCAGGCGCATAATCTTAAGGTTATAGCCTTAATAAATATTACTTTAAGAAATAATTTTAGAAATTTTAGTTTGATTATATTACATTCATAATATAAATTCTTTTGCAAATTCTTTTATTCTCATTACTATTATGCCATCTAGTGTAACCTTTAGTAATGAACATATGCCAGATTATAGTGCTTAATAAATCATTAACCAGTGTTATTCTTTCCAAATATTCCAAACTAGTTTCTAATTTATAAATTTCATTATTAAAGTTTTCACTAGATGGCAGTAAGATAGTGAGAAATGGGATGGTCAAGTTTTCATATGAGAGATGCAAAAAGTAAAATGAAAATGTTTGGTAGATTGCAGTTTATGGATAATAAAAGAATAGACAAAATAGTATTTAATTGGGTTATGAGTAAAGGGCAGATAACAAGATGGGTGAGAAAGGTAATGCAGTATGCAAAAGATTTGGATAAAGAATTTATATCAGTATATTTGTACAAAAGATGGGATGATTGTGTTAAAAGGATGGTTGAGGGTTGTAGTTGTAAGGAATGTGATAAAAGAATAGATTTATGAATAAAGAATAGGGAGTTAGAGAGATGGAGAAATAGTATGGAGAATAAAAAGAGTTTAAATATATATAGAAATAAACATAATATTAGATGTGAGTTAATATATGATAATAGTAAGGAAAGTAGTTTATTATTTAAGGCTCGAATGGGATCTTTAGCTACAAGAGAATATACATGTAAATAAAAAAAATATGGGTGATTTATTTTGTAAATTATGTAAGGAAGGAATAGAAAATATTAGGCATTTGTTAATTGAATGTAAATGCTTGAAAGCAGAAAGGGTACATACAGAAAGTGAATTATTGGTTTTTATGCTGGGTTTGGGAAAAGATAAAGGGGATTTAGATATAAAGGTTATAATATTTAATTTATAAAGTGCAAACAGTATTTGAAATTAAACTGAGAGACTGCAAACCTCTACGCTTATTAGCCAATCAGGTGTTATTAATAGCGATCAAATCGTAAATACAAGACAGAGAATTTAACAAGAAGAGGGCATCCACCCTCCTCTTTACTTGTCATTCTATATATCCAAGCCAGTCTGAAGTATTTAGATTTGAAAGCATGAATCTTCAAATATATTCACATTCAATTCACTGAATTTAAATTACAAACATACAGCATGAAATCCTACGATTTACTATGCAGTAGTTTTTAGATGTTATAACTTGCAGTAACGTATGTAAATAATATTTAATTTATAAAGCACAAACAGTATTTAAAATTAAACTGAGAGACTGCAAACCTCTCATTCTTATTAGCCAATATTATTTACATATGTTACTGCAAGTTATAACATCTAAAAACTACTGCATAATAAATCGTAGGATTTCATGCTGTATGTTTGTAATTTAAATTCAGTGAATTGAATGTGAATATGTTTGAAGATTCACACTTTCAAATCTAAGTACTTCAGACTGGCTTGGATATATAGAAAGACAAGTAAAGAGGATGGTGGATGCCCTCTTCTTGTTAAATTCTTTGTCTTGTATTTATGATTTGATCGCTATTAATAACACCTGATTGGCTAATAAGCACGAGAGGTTTGCAGTCTCTCAGTTTAATATAAAGGTTATAGAGTTGACAAAGATTATATTGTGGAAATGGGATAGAGCAGAATATGGGAAAATTTAGAGTGGGGAATGGAAAATAAAGTGGCTAACAGGTTTATCTGGGCATAATTGCTGAGATATTCTTGACTTCGTTTAAGGTGAAGCCACAATACATCACATCACATAAGGTCCGATTTCCATGACACAACTAATTGCTGATGCAATAAACTAATTATTTTCTTAAAATATTAGAAAAATAAGTTGAATAAGAATTTAAAACATTGTTAAAATCAGCAGAAAACAATAAAATGTTGGTATTAAACCACTAAACATCACATGATCATCTTCTCTTATGCTAGCACATAACTGTTATTAAACAGGCAAAACTCTCCATACAGTGGTGTGCCAACCAGAGTTATTGAGCTTAGATTGAAAATATTATTGTGTTTTCAATTTCATTCTCATAGTTTTGTAATTAAGTAGAGATAAAAGGTGACTGCTGGAGGGTTGGACTAGATACTAAGATCTAGGTGCAATGCTCTCAGATCCAAGGCTCCTTATTGACGAAGGCCACAAGCCAGAAACTAGTCTGGGGATATTGGATGAATAGGCACTAGATGGGGATTTTATGCACAAGCCTTCTGGCATCCATTGATTACTCTGGTTGGCAGAGGGTGGCGCTACTGTATGGAGAGTTTTAATTGCTGAGATATTCTTGACTTCATTTAAGGAGAAGCCATAATACATCACATCACATCACCTGTTTAATAAAATGTTGGCTGGTGGGAAAAACACTAATCATGATGATTTTTTTTTCAGATTAAAAATTATAAACTTTTTTTAAAGTTAGCATTAATGAATAATTAAAATAACTGAATGTTTTACATCTTGGAAATTCATAAGAAGATTAAGATTGAAAACGATAGTTTGGGCTATAATCCATAAACCTTAAGGTCCACAATTCATTATTCTACTATTGCATTAAATTATGCAGGGCAAAGTTAACATTTAATTCTATTTAAACAACGAATTTTTTTACTGTTATTATTAAAAAAAGATATTTAAAATACTTTATAAAATAGTTTTTTTCTTTCTCTGATATATTGACAAAAAAAAACTATATTAACTCAAAAAGTTGTGCATAAAATATCTCATAATACTAAAAATTCTATTATCCAAACAAAATTTGACTTTTAACCTTTCACAATTGCAAGTTATTATCTTTGTATAAAATATAGTTTACTTCAGTGCCATTCTTATTTAATTTTGAAATACACACACACGTTAAAAAATATAATTTTTATAAATGAATTAATAATAAAGATGCATTTAAAATAAGATTAAAAAACAAAATTCAGTAAATTCTATAAATTAATAAGCCTAATGATAGTGAGACACCTGTTTTATTTTTATTTTAGTCCAGTACTCTAATGTATGATCAATGATGAAATTAATCTTTTAAGAAAGACAATAAATTGCAAAGTGGAAGTGGAGATGAATCAATGAAGGAAAAACAACTAATTTTTTCATTTTTCTTGTTTATTAAAGATTACATTGAACTGCTAACATGAAAGTGAAGTATAATAATCACTATTAATTTATTGATTTGATTACTATGAATGTTCAATAAGTTATTAAAAGTAATGTGTTATAATATGCAGTATATATATATAAAGCAGTCACTCATAAACATGTATGGACATTCCAATTTTTTTTAAAAAGTAAAGAAATACTTGTCTAGAGATAAGCTTTGTGATGATTATAGAAACCGATCTATGAACCACAAACATGTGTGCATATAATGCATGCTGATCCACTTTTGTTTCTTTGATATTTCATGATAAATTTTTTACCTCCTTTTGCAAAATAGTTTTCTTTCTGAAATACTTCAACACCATGCTAAATTGTAGCCCTCTAATATATCTTATTCCCTGCCACATCTACCCAAAGAAAGCAATCAACATTTGGGATAATGTTTTAAAAACATACAGGTTCTACTTCTTCCACAAAACCTTTAGTCAAGTTCATCATAAATCACTCTTAGGAAGTGTTGTATTATCCATTCAATTTACATTTTTAATCAAATAAAGCTTTAATTTTATAATAGTGAACTCTATAATATCATATGTAGCTAGTTAAAAAACATTTTATGATCATGCTATTGTATTTCTAAAATTTTATAAAGCATCCTTAAAATAACTTTTTAATGTCTTCATAATATGTAGGTAGGATGCCCAAATCAAATTTCCACACAATAAATTATGATAAATAACAGATCTACATGCAACTAATTTAGTTGCAGTAGTTATTTTTCTATGACGAAAAACTCTTTTATCTTGTTGTCCAAGTTTCACTGCCATACAATAAATTAGGTAAAATAACAACTCTACAAACAGCTAATTTAGTTGCAGTAGTTATTTTCTTTTAAAAAAATACACTATTTTTTGACTTGTTACAAGCAACAGAGCAATATAATATTTGCTGCATTTCATTATTTATGTCCATTGTTATAGTATGAAGTAGTTATTACTTAAATACATTTACTTATAAAATACTTTACATCATCATTCATCATCATTGTCAATCATTATCAACCACTGCAGGATGAAGGTCTCTCCAAGTTCAATTCATTTTCTCCAATCTGTAGCCTCACTTTTCGACATCACCCCTGCACACTTTTTTATTTCATCCATCCATCCATCTCACATGTGATCTTTTTCTGGGTCTTTTACAATTTCTTCGAATCCAGTTTAAGATTTCAATTGTCCATCTATTATTATCTCTTCTAGCAATATGGTCAGCCCAACTCCACTTTAGTCTTTTAATTCTTTCAACAATGTCAGTGATGCCTGTTTATTCTCTTACCCATGTATTGCATTTTCAATCTGTTCTTGCTACTCCTAACATGCATCTCTCTGTACTTCTTTGAGTGGTCTAAAGTCTCTGTATTGCTTTTCTATTAAGTATCCAAGTCTCAGATCCATAAGTAAGAACTAATAAAACACATTTATTAAAAACCTTCCTTTTCAAACACATAAACGTATTTTCTTTTAGTATTAAGTTATTTCTACCAAAAGCACTCCACCTAAATTTAATTCTATGACCAATATCATCCATTATGTTTCCATCAGTAGTAATAATCTGACCAAGGTATTTGTAATTGTTAACTTATTCTAACTCATCATAATCAATCTTTATTTTCATCTTTTGAGAAAATCAATTGAACATTACTTTAGTCTTTTTAACATTTACCCCTAGTCCTATTTTTTTACTTTCATTTGATAACTCCTGCAACATTTCCTGAAACTCTAAACCATTGCTTGCAAAAACAACTACATCATCTGAAAAATCCAAATGACTTAAATAATCTCAATTTATTTTTACTCCTTTAGTTTCCCACTTCAATTAACAAAATACTTTTTGCGCAATGCTGTAAAAAGTTGTGGAAATATGAGTCACCTTGTCTTACACTCTTCTCAATGTTAACCTTCCTACTATCATTATGTAATCTAATAGTTGCTGTTGCATTTTTATAAATATTCTTCAAAATATGACAATATCCTGTTTCTATACCTTGATGATCCAATGCTTTAATCACTGAAGAAATGCTTATAGAATCAAATGCATTTTCATAATCTACAAATCCAAAGCATAATGGCATCTCATATTCATTGGTCTTTTCTATAACTTCTCTCAGTACTTGGATATGATCTACTGTACTAAAACCACTTTTAAATCCAGCTTGTTCTCTTGGTTGGTTAAAATCCAATATTTCTCTGTAGATGAGTTGTAATTATTTTGGTAAAAAATTTGTATAAAACTGATAAAAGGCTGATAGGGCTATAATTTCTAATATCTTCTTTATCATCTTTTTTAAATATTAATACTACATTCTTCCAATCATCTGGTACATCTTTATCATTTAGACATTTGGTATATAACTTTTCCAAAATTCTTTCTATTTCTTTGCCTGCTATTTTTAATATATTGATTATAATTCTATCATTATCTGGAGCTTTTCCTTTCTTCATAAATTTAATTGCATGTCTCACTTCTTCATTTAAAATCATGGGCAGTTCAGAAGATATAATAGATATAGGAGGTACTTGTTCTTTATTACTATATAATTCTTGACAGAACTCTTCTATCCATTTCATGATGTTATCTCTCTTTTTAGTAATAGTTCCATCTTTTTTTTTATTGTAAATATAAATTTCTTGCCAATACCAAAATGTTGTTTAACACTCTTGAAACTTTTATTCTCTTTTACAGTCTAAATAATATATTCAGATCATAAGTCAACATATGTCTAAATTCATTAAACAAACTATATACAAGTATTGATGTATAGGAGAAATTGATGTTAATATTTAGAGTCACTTGATGAAATCCCTACAATGGGATGAAATACTAAATAGTGGTGAAATGGTTGTTGATTTTTTTCTATGCATTAATATGGATGATTACTTATTTATCTATATGTTTATATGTAGTTTGTTCATTGTATTAATTGCTGCTGCATAAAGTTTAAAGATTTACATTATTATTAATAATTTTTTAAATAAATAATATAATATAAAATACCATTATATAACAGCAATATTTTTATATATTTATTATAATAATATGTTAAATGAAATTAAATAAACCGAGTATACTTTTTCCATATATATGGCATAATCATGGTTGTTTGTTAAGAATCTATGAAACTCATTTTTTGCAATTTGAATGCTGTTGGTCCTATTCAGATTAACAAAAAATGGGTCTCATAGATTCAGATGCACACACAGTGCAAATATACTCAGTTTACTTAATATCATTTAACATATTTAATTTCTGTTGTAGTATTTTCATATTATTATTAATAATGACAGATTACCAAGAGATTTCTTAATATAATAATATATAAAAAACTTTTTTTGTCAAATATTTTTTGCCTTCACAATGTGATTGTAAACTATTATAAACATATTTTGCAATCACATTGTGATGAGTAAAACATTTTGACAAAAAAAGCTTTTTTGTATTATTGTCATAATAAATATATAAAGTTGTCAAGCATCGGTGGTCGAGAAGTCAGTGATGTCTGCTTTACAAGTGGTTATCCCAGGTTGGCGGGTTCGCTTCCCAGCTGATGCTATGACACATGAGAAAAAAAGTTATCAATGTTATATATATTATTTTATATTATATTCTTAACAATTATGTGAACTAACAGCATAAGGATCAAATTAATTTTCAATTTTGATGATATTAATAAATGTATGCAATATAATGTCAGTTTTTATATATAAAAATTATAAATAATAAAATTAATATTTATTTCTATAAATTTTCAAGAATTTGAATACATTCAAATGCAGAATATTTATAACAATAAAGATCTAATAATGAAATCAGAAGATTTATAATGTGAGATAAAAATATGTTGGTGAAATGTGAAAAAGATCTGGAATCAGAAGAACCAAATCAAAGCATTAAAGGTGTATTCTCTTTATATATTATTACTGACTAATAATAATAATAATTGTAGTGCAAATAAAAGTTCGTATTACCTTCTTTCATCTTTTGGATTTTTCATATTTTTTAAGAATATTTAAGGATAATTTTATTGTTAAAAAAAGGTTGCCTTGACAACAGTTTGAAATTGTTGATTGTCACTGGTATTGAGATTGTCTAAGTGTTGACTGGATTTTAATGATTATTTATAAACCCATTAACCTTGAGCATTGTTACACTTATTATTTAAGTAATACTTTGGGTCCAATTTGATATTTATAATTGCAGTTTGTAATGTTATAATTGACTATTTATTAGTTTACTTTCAGACTAGGATATATTTACTGGTTTATTTAAATTTCTTTGTATCAATAATTTCAATCTCTGTGGTCATGTTGCAATCTTTAGTATTGTACCGTTTATTTATATATGGTACAAATACATTGGCATTTGGTAAAAGCTAAAAAAAAACTAAGTTTAGCGATCTTATTAAAAAGATGCAATTAAATTTTTTTTTTAGTTTGTATAATTTATTTTTTTAAAACGTACAATGAAAGTTAAATTTTCGTCCATATTTTTTTATCTAATTAAAAATAAAAGTAAAATTTGGAAAGAATAAAAGACATACAAATTACTAATCCAGATAAGCTAAAAAAAATCTTTTTAGCTAATTAAAGATGGCAGAATTATGCTAAAAAAAATAAAGACTTTGTAACTGAAAAATATAAAAGAATGCACAGGATTATCAATGTGTATTTTTGACAAAAACAAAAGGTATGCACAGAAGTCTGAAAACTGGACCTAGAGTATAAAAAGAAAGAGACTAGTTTGATCAGCGTCTTGTCTTGTCTGTTTTTCTTTTGGTTGGTTCTGGATAACAAAATATATCCGGGACCACTCTACGCTGAAATAATTTTGAATGTTGGAGTGGACCGAGGGTTTTGCTGACATCGTTCCTGAAGATGGACACCAGACAAGCTTTCATGACCAACCAGTAGGATAGACCAAGATCAATGTATAACTAATGGCTGAACTCATTCTTCCACAAAAAAATTATGCATAGTAATTATAACAGGGCTGGGTTCAAACCCTGTTCTAAGGCATAGGACGATACCAGTGAGCATATATATATACTCAATCAAAAGTAATATTAAGTTAAATTATTTTTTTTCTGTTGTTGTTTTGTATGCGTGTGTGTATATATTTTAAACGGGTAAATAAAAATAGATTGAAACATAAGAGGGACGGGGGGTTATATGGTTTGTGCTCTTGTATTTTGTTTAGAGGCATGTGTATTTATATTGCTGCATGGGTGAATAAATGTAATAGATTCATAAAAATAAAAAAATTTATATGGCCAAGCTTTAATTCCAAGATGGACGACTAAGGAAAGAATTTACAAAAAAAAAAAAAGTTAATTGCAAAGAAAGAATTAGGAAAGTTATAGATTGCTATCTTAAGGAATAAAGCTATTTTAATTAAAAGGAAATTGTTTCCAAGATGGACGATGAAAGGCACAAATTCCAAAAGACATGTTAATTGAAAATAAAGAATTCAAAAATGTGTAGATTGCTATCTCGAGACAAAGCCGTTTTAATTAGAAAAAAAAATGTTATAAATAAAAGAAAATGTTATAAATAAAAATGAAAATGTTATAAATAAAAGAAAATGTTATGTGGATCTCAAGGTATAATTGAAATTCCTGAACATATAGAAAAAAAAGAAGAGTTATTAAAAGGTTTTCTATTGGCAAACCACGTGGTTTCATTAAAAAGAAGAGAGGGAACAATAGCATTTTTAATTAGGGTTTGAAAGCTGAACTTTGAAGAGGATTCTAGAACTGTTAATGCCACGAGCAGGATTGAAGGAAAATTAGTTAAAAATGATATATCTTGGTCAACCATGAACAGGCTGGGGTAAAGAACAAGAACGGACCGGTCTCTGCCATCCATCCTGCGGAGGTATTGCGGTTACTGTCCATGTAGGAGCGAAGCCCTTCCTAAATTACAGAGAGAACAACATTCACTGAACGCCATTGATTGTGCCTTATGGAATCCATGGAGGACTTCAAAAAGAAAGAAATCACTTATTCACTACATCGCAGCATGAAGCCAGTGAACATTACCATTCATCTACACCCGGGTGAGATAAAGCAAGGTAACTCAAATATTTTCATAAATACCAGTCACCTCTTGAATAAGAACATATTTCAGTAAAATAATAATGCGTAAGGGCTAAAAGAAAATAAAGAGATATCTGAAATAACACCCTATATAACTATATGAATGAATAGACCGGATAATGACTGATTGCATTTACTTTATATGCTATGATATATATGTTTTTTGTTACATTTATGAACTTATGCAGGTGTGTGTATTTGCATGTATATCATTCAAGTATTCGAGCACAAACCAATACCCAATTATGGGATTCTATTTTGTTTTATTAATAAATATTAAGTTAATGTTTTAAGTATAATGGTGTGTGTTTAATGTTAATTTCTTTAAAAGCCTAGATCACATAGTACAGTTAGAGAGTAGTATTAAGAATGAAAGTAAGAAAGTAAAACGAATCGTTTATGCATTCTGTGCACACTTGATCTGTTCTCCCACCTCTTTCCCATGGTCAACGACCACTACCCCTGAGTGAGCTAGCCAGAGGTATAAGCTCTATCTATTAGAAATTGATACTCATTCTCTCCCAGCATAATTCTTATTTACTCATAAATAGGATTGGCGCTTGGAGTCAAATTGACGTCCATAAATATGCTGGGTGAGTGATAAGAGTACAGTGCAGAACTAACTATATATGTATGTTCGCATCAGAATTCCCTTTTAAACAAAAAAAAGGAAGAAATTTAGATTTTAAATATGTAATAAATGTATACCACCTATATACATGTTACACACAGGTAGCAAACTGTTACATAATCTACAATCTTCGTGAACTCGCTAAGCTTACCGGTAAGTTAAGATTAAATATTTCTGGTTGTGACAAAATGAAGCATTTGCAAAACATTTTTCAATAATCTTATAATAGGATCCTGATAGAGACATTAAATTTATTATTTAAGAAGAAATTTGTTTACCTAAGAACTTTAATTGTTTAACTGTTTAATTAATTGAATTATATCTGAATTAGTATGTGTGCTTTCCAATTAGTAATTTATCTTTAAACATTTTAATTTATTAGAATAAAATATTTATTTCTAATATCAACTTTTCATTGTACGTTATTGATGATTATTATTAAATTTATTATTAGCTTATTAAGATTTGAAAGTATAATTTACCTTTGCCATTATTCATTGACTAAGCTCCAATAATAATAATATCTAGAAAATAATTATAGTTACGGTAAAATATGACCCAGTTTTCTCTTAAAACCACTTTCTTTTTTATTTACGATGAGTGATATGATGTATTTCAGCACTGGTGCCCTTATAAACAGAAATAAAAAGTTGATTCCGCTGTTAGCATAAGTCGAAATAATCGGTAGGTCAGTTAATCAGGAAATATAGCTATGTTTTATAAAAATATGAATGAAATATTTATATTTTCTGTATTCATAGCTTGATTAACTTTCACTAAATTTACAGTGAGTAAAAGAAGGCCTACCAGATCTACCAAAATGTGGAATACGTTACAGTATCTATATAAGTATATTTGACCATTAATAAAGGTGGGATTCAACCTTTATTGTTAAAAAGTTGTCTTGACAACAGTCTGAAATTGTTGATTGTTATTGGTATTGGGATTGCCTAAGTGTTGAGTAGTTTTTAATGATATATGTATATTTGCAATCTACCATTCATCACTTTATGTTTGGGATATACTCAATTTTTGCTTTTCAATTTCTTTAATATTCATTTTTACTCATTTTACAAATATTTTTATTATCCTGTCATCAATTTATCTTTTTTAGTTTTATTTCTTCAAATTCATATCTCAAAACTCCCATCATTTTTCATTCTTTTGAGAATTATTATATAAATTGACTTTGAAAATGTAACATCATGAAATGCATTACCATTAAGGATGAAACCTTGTGGAATAAGTGGCATTATAATAATATATACATAAAAATATTTTATAGACTGTACTAAAAACCAATATATATATATATATTTGGATCACAATGAGGGTTGATATATTTAACATAAAAAATAAGTGTGTGTGTAGGGTATGTGTCAATAAATTAATTCACTCATCTTAATTGTGGTCCAATAAAAATATATATATTTTGTTTTAGTGCATTACACTTCAAATTAAATAAAAGCATTTTTTATAAAATATTTTTATATATATATTATTTTTTACTTTTTAGTTATTATATATTTTGCAATAAATTTTTGTAAAGATTTATATTCAAATTTATAAACTACGAATATAAACAATGTCACTTTCAGCTTATGAAATGAAATTCATGCATGTTAAAAATTATTTACAAGATTGTTTATTTGTTAAAGCAAAACTTTAAAACAATTAAGAAAAAATACAATTTCTTTCTTCATTTTTTTTTTACTTTAATTAACTATAAATGCTTTTTAGTGAATATTCAATAAAAAAAATTGTTTTAAAAAATACTGCCATCTATTGTGTAGCACTGAAAACTTGTTGAACCAATGTCAAGCATTTTGAAATTCACTGCGAGACTGGACAACCTTGAAATATTTCAGTCTCATATTGCATTGCCATCAATATCTAACAAATGTATGAAATTAAAAAAAAAAAAAAAATCCATTTGATAGAAGTATGTTAAAAATTTTTACAAAATTTGAACAACATAGAAACAGAATTTCTAAGTCAAATAAAAGCATTTAAAAATTATTCGAATTTTAGATTCAAATTTAATGATAAATGTTTAATCTATGAAGTAAAATAAATTGTTAATGGGGCATAAATTTTAAAAGTTAAATTTAAAACTTTGAATGTAATTATAATTTTTTGACATTTATAAAAGAATTTAATTGTAGAGTAGCTACCACACCAATTCGCCATTTTTTTAATTTGGGTATTTGAATTTTTTTCAGATTTTATTCAAACTTGAGATTTTACATCCAGGTACATGGTTTCTAATCAATTAATTAACCATATAAGATTGATCAGCAAATAGCTAGCTATTTAGTAATTTTAAATAAAGAGTGTTTCAAAGATTAAAAACATTCAAAGTCTCACCACCTGACAATTAGTAAGTCTGATAAGTAATGTTTTCCCACTGTTTCTCTATGAGAGACTACAAAAAGACATATTCCTTACACTATGCTGCTTTATTTGTATAAATATTGGATTGGCTACTTACATAACATTACTTATAAGTAAATACATTTGCAGAGAGATCAGCTCCAATCTTCAAGCACATAACAAGATTATATAAAAAAAATGACTATTTTCAAAATATGCATTTCAGAAACAACTTCCTTCATTGGTTGCCTCAGAATACTGATTACCATTAACTGAATATTATAGGTACACAGTATAAACTAATAATGTAATGGCTATCAATTTGTTTAGCGCTGCTATTGTTTACTATAAATTAGCCTATTTCTACATGTCTAGATGCCTGTCAAAACAGAATTAGAAATTCCTATTAAAGACATTAATTTAAAAATCCAAACATCAAAATATTAGTGCATCTTAATTTATATATAAATAAATTTGAAAGTATGTTTTCTAATCATCACACACAATACAATTTTTATCATGGGCGCCATACTATATGTTTTAATATTCATATAGCTGCTATATTTATATGAATTATTTATATTACTCCTAATTAGGTGATGAAGGAATTTATTTCTGAAATGTATGTGTCTTGCACTGAATAATTTGTCAAAACTTTCCTCTAGTGTAGCAACTGCTATAATAAAAAGTGGTAAGCCCCATAATTGAAATTAATATTACTTTATATTTTACTTACATTTTATTCAAGTTAGTTAACCTATTATTAAATTTTTGGGATCAAGGGAAATCTTCAATGTTATTTAATACATATATCATTACTATTACCATGAAACTTGAGATATTAATCTCTGAATAGAAAAAAATTCCTAATGAAAACCGATATTTAAAGTAAAGCATAGAGCTAATTAATTTTCTTTTCTATATATAAACTATTGATTAAACTTTTATGAAAATATATTTAATGAGTTGAAGATAAAACGAATGTTGACATTTGCTATTAAAACTAACCTAAAATCCAAAAATTAGTCATTGCAATTTATATTTTTTTAAATTAAACAAAACAATAACTAATTTCAATATTAAAAAAACGTAAATGAATAAAAGAATACTGTTTACGTTTTTCTCAGCTCAGAATGTATAATTTTTCAAAGATTATTTAAAAACACAAATAAAGATAATCTCAACTTAAGTTTCCACCCCCCACATTTTTTATTTAAAAAAATACAAAAAGAAATCATTAAAAACATTACGTGATTAATTTCGTTTTTATATTCTTATGTAGATATTCTACAATCTTTTTTAAATGTTATTTAGAAAATAAAACCAAATTCGAATAAAATTGTAATAAGACATTTTCCAGTTTTAATTTAAATACCATTTTTGTTTATTTACCTTTTTTAAAAAAAGATATGTGAATACATATACAGTAATTATATAGACTTATTTATTATAACTGAAGAACTAAAACTAAATATGATCTTCTATATACCGTTTCTTCCGCATCTACTTAAAATGCATTGAATGGTCCACAATTTTAAAAAAAGTTTTGATAGTTTGATAATTAAAATAGAGATGATGACTGCTAGAAAGAGGTTGCTGTAGATCCTAAAGGTCCATTTGAAATTAATATAGCGATATTGAATAGGGTAACACTGAATAGGGATTTATTAAACACTTCACCTGATTTCTATCAGTTACTAGAGCTTACATTACAGTAGATGACATAGAAATATGAAGAGGAAAAAATGCTGCTGATATAACAATGAGTAAGCTGAAATTGTGTGATATTTTATTAGTTAAAAAAATATAATTTGGTGGTCGAGAGGTCAACGCGACTGCCTTGCACTAGCAGGCAGTTGCCCGGGTTGCGGGTTCACGTCCCGGCCGATGCTATGACACTTAAAAATATATATTTAATTCAGTAAAAAATAGGGTACTTACATTTTAGACCTGTTATGCGTTTTTCACATCCATGTCATTCTGCCCATAAATTTCTAATCTTGCACTCCCATCAAATAAACCCATCGATCTCTTCAAATAATGTGAACAACGAAACTTCTGACAAACTTAAGTGATAAATTTGTACACAAAAATGTTGGTGGTCGAGCGGTCAGCAAAGCTGCCTTACAAACAGTTACTCCGGGTTTGCGCGCTTCCCGGCCGATACTTTGACATATAAAAATAAAAACACATTACGATACTAAATAAAAACAGGTAGTTGTGCGTTTTTGTTTCATTGTGGAAATTTGAGGATAGAACCGCAGCAAACTCTGATTGAAACGATCAAACAAAATGTGGAAGAAGGCTAGATAATTTATTCAGATTTCTGAAAAGCACATAAAATTGAGGAACTAGGATCTACTGACAGAGACTGAACAAAAAAGATATTTTCATTTGCATTCTGGACAATATTTAAAAAATCAGTCTACAACATTGTTTCTGTTTTAATCAAAGTTTACTAATTATTTTTTCATGCCCCCCCCCTCCCCGAATATCAAGAACTACAATCTGCCGACTGCATAAAGAAGATCCATTTTAATAAAAGTTTACTATTTTTTTTTTTTTTACATTTTGATAAAAGTTCTACTAATTTCTTTTTCTGTTTATTAACAAAATAAATGTAGTTAGACATTTCTTGATGAAGATCCTGTATTTTAACTCTCCATTTTAAAAAAAATCTGAACTAGATATAGGCTATTTCTTCGATCTGTCCATTTTTTACTTTTCTGTCATAGCTAATGATGTATTTTGTTTCTTTTTTATTTGTTTTACTGTCCATTTTGTAGTTAATATACTTATTTAAGTGATTAAATAGATCTAGTATTTTTATTTTGCTTATGTAGTATTATTTTTTGGTAATTTTGCTTTAGTGTCCATTTTGTAACTTCATGCCAGAGTTAATATGCATACTATTTTTTAATTTTAAGTAAAATTTGGAAATTTCTGGCCATATTTGAGACAGCAGACTGCTGTACCTTGTGTAGGGGGAGGGCTTTAAAAACTCACAACTGCCTGGTTTTATTTAGTATCATAATGTGTTTTTCTTATTTTTGTGTACAAATTTATATTTTTCATATTGTTAAAAGTTTACTTTTTCAGATTTAGGCCGGTGTGATTAGTGTTAAGTATTACAGCTGCTATGTCTTTTCACATATGTATCAGTTACTCCTAACTTTCTAAATCTTGCAAAAATGTCACGAAATAACATGTGCACATGATCTGTTTTGACAAATTTATTACTTAAGTTTGTCAGAAATTTTAGTGCACGTTATTTGATGACATCGCAAGATTAGAAACTTATTGGCCAACTGTTATAGATGTGAAAAGGCATACCAGTCTAATACCTAAGTATCAAAAATAGTTATTTACTATTTCACATTGCAACTGGTTAGTGCTGTAATTATGACATATAACATTCTGATCATATCACAAGTGTAAGGCTACTGGTCTCTATACAGGTGAAGCATAAGCTTGAAATTACAGGTAATCAACTTAATATCATTTAAACTTGTATCTTTTGCATTTTTCATCATCGATTTTCATCACAAAAAATAAAATTAAAAATTAACAACTTTATTCTTGTTGATGACCTAATGTGTATACATAATTTTAAAAAATATTAATATTAAAATTATATCGTTATTCCATCTGGTGTTCAAATATTTATTTTCTTTTAAAATTTAATCCAGATTTTACCAGATGTAAATATTTCTTTACAAAGCTATTTTTATTACGTACTATAAGGATGCTTAGAACCATTTCTCTATCCTGTGAAGATTCCTCTTCACTGCAAGGTACTGTTCAAATCATTAAGAAGCAGTGAAGGCTTATATTCTCTAAATGTCATCAAATGTCTTATATTGGTTTTATCATGACATTTTTTGTCTGATATTCGACTGACATTGTAAACAATCAAACCTTTTAGATTTACAATGCATTTCTCTAAATCTTGAATTATCATTAAGTGTTAGACCCATCATAGAAATGTTTCTCACCATACTGTATTTTACCAGAAATTTTAGTTCCTCAGATGAGTTGGAGACATGAAACACCTGATGTTTTTCTGAAGGTTTGTGATGATGGTATTTTAGTTGTAGTTATATGTTGGACTATTTCCATAATCTAAAATAAGTATCGAATGTGGTTAGAAAAATTCATCTTTATTTAAATATTCCAAATACATTCAACTGTTAATAATAGCACACAGATTAGTATATGCACAATGTTTCAAAAGGTATTATTGTCTTCTCTTCTTCAAGTGTTGCTGACCTGACTAGTGACAGTTCTAGCATGGGAATCGAACCTGGTCCCTTAGATTGTTTGAGTATTGAATTTTAAGATAATGCTCTAACCAACTGAGCCATCCTGCCAAAGGCAACAGTCAGTAGAAATTTCATATACTTATCTATGGGGTTCCTCTTGATTTCTTCACTTTTTTGGGTCTAAGGTAGCAGACTATGGGTATGTACAAATGAAATGAACATAGGTTCAATTAGGAAAATACAAAAATATTGGATAGAGAAGAAAAAGTACAAAATAGAAAATTTATAGAATCTGCTCACATGACAATGGCAAACAATCCTAGCATGACTATGCATAATGTATGGAAACCACTAATCAATTTTGCTTTTAGAAAAAAGTGGAGATATCAGGAAGAACCTCATAGATAAGTATATAAAATTTCTACTGGCTGATACCTTTGACAGAATGGCTTAGTTGGTTAGAGCATAATATTAAAATTCAATACTCAAAGACCCTACGGATCTAGGTTCGATTCCCATGCTAGTACTGTCACTGGTCGGGCCAGCAACACCTAAAGAAGATGGGAGGATAATACTTGAAATATTGTGCATTTACTACAGGTAAATATATTTGGAATATTAAAATAAAGTTAAATTTTTCTAAAGACCTTCGATACTCATATTAGATGATGGGAATAGTCCAACATATAAATACAGATGAAACACCTGAATATTGATACAGAAATGATAGGTTTTTTTATTTATATGCATTATAATAATAGAAAGACTATGTTATTTTATGATATACTTTTAAATTTGAAGAGTTAGGAATAAAGTATGATAAGGGAGAGTTAAGTATATATACTCTACTGCCTAGTTACTTTTCTTCTGAGTGAAAGTTTTACTTATCTATCCAGATGTAAGTAGAATACTATATATAATGGAAAAAAAGAAATGCAGTAATTGAATTTGAGACATTCAGAATGATTGTGATAGGATAAAGTTAAGATGATGAATGCACTATCCCCCCCCCCAAAAAAAAAAAAAAACAGCTTGGAAAATCACATTAAATATACAGTATGGCCCAGTAAAAATTGAATAATTAGTCATCCTTTTTCCAAGTTGTCTGGATCAGGACATATAATAATAAATATGAGTGTGTATTGTGTACTTTAACCCTTAATGGAACAGTAACATTACATTTTGTTTTGTACAGGGTAACGATGTTATTGAAAAATTAACTACAATTCAAACTGTATGTAGTTGTGATGTCATGAGTCATAAGAATGTTTCCAATATATTTCAAGATTTTATGATGTCACAGGAAACACCGAAGACGATCTACAAAATTATAATACACACTAATCACACTTATGTTGTAACTTATAATTCAGACAACTAGTACCTTAACGTTTTTGTAATGAATAGCTTAACTATGTTTCTACATAAAACATTTGTTGATTCAAAGATGGCACTGGAGGAAATATGCCACTATATAATGTATCAATTCAGATGTGGCATTGCAAATGTCATGAGAATTTGCCATTTTTTGACTGGAATTCATTGCATATATTTTATTTGTTTACCAAATAGTGTTGAACAGTGACTCTAATATGAAACAAGCCACTTATGTATTGAATTTGATTAAGTTATTATATAAATTTCAAGATATGGATACACCCATGATTTCACAAATCACTCCCATTTACACGCAATATAGCTCTACATGTGGACCATTCCTCTTTCTAGCTATATAATTTTTTTGGGTCATCTTCTTAGATTCTGGATTTACAATATACTGATGATTGTGCTATTTTTGTATGTTTTAAAGACAATTTAAAGAATGTACTTAAAGTTTTGCATACAACATTTAAATCTGGGTGTTATAATTAATATTTTAAAAAAATCTCAAACTTTTTCATCAGCCATGATGGAAGAAAATTTCTCAGTAACATTTAGCTTCGATAGGCATCAACTCACAAATGTAATACAATTTAAATACTTTGATAGTTTTAGAAGAAGATGGTCTTAAATGTCAAGGGACAATAAAGCTTTTTCTCTTTATAATTATACATACTGACTGTGCACTTGATAAATAATTAGAACATTACATTAATTTCTATATTTCCATTAAAAAGATTATAACATTACTTCATTGTAAATCACAAGATTTCATATGTTAATTTATTAAAAAGAAAATGGTGGATTTAAATGTAGAGGGAGTAACAGCTTCATATTCTCAAATGAAGATGCTTCAGATTGACCTATATAAATGTGAATTCAGATTAAAGATAAGAGGGTCATTCTTATCTTTATAAAATCCCTATCTTGTGCTGAGGTTTGAGAGTTCCCTCTATAATGAAAAGACTACATCGTTTGGCTATTACAAACATTTAAAGCATCTGTGAAAAAGGTTAAAGCCTTTTTTGGAAAAGATTAAAGCCTTTTTCTTTATAATTACATACTGCCTATGCACTCGATAAATAATCAGAACATTACATTAGTTTCTATATTTCCATTAAAAGATCGTAATATTAATTTATTGTAATGTGCAAGATTTCATGTGTTAATTTATCAAAAATGAAATAGTGGATATAAATGTGAAGGGAGTTTGTCAAGCGTTGGTGGCCTAGTGGTTAGCATAGCTGCCTTCCAAGCAGCTGGCCCGAGTTCGCTTCTCGGTCAACGCATTTGACATATGAAAAAAAAATGTGAAGGGAATAACATTTTCACACTCTCAAATCAAGAAGCTTCAGATTGGCAGATGACCATTCTTATCTTTTTAAAGTGCCTATCTTGTGTTGAGGTTTGAAAGTTTCCTCTATAGTGAAAAAACTATATCATTTAGCTATTATAAATGTTTAAAGTGCCTGTGAAGATTTTTCTCATTATAATTATAACTATAGATTCCAATGTATTGTTGCTGCTTTTAAAAAGTTAAAAGATAAAATATTTCAACTACTGCATCTAAGTTAGCATATTGAGCTGTTATTTTATTTTATTTATTGCATGGAGATGAAACATGGGCACCCTATTGATGTATTATAACACCATTAGAAAAGTTTTATGAAAGAGTTCTCTGTAAAATGTTAAAAATACAAATGGCAAAATCATAAAACCAATCAATATGTTCTTAATTTGGTGGATGTGATGCTAAAGGGTCCACTATTGTAACACCTTACCTTTACTGGATTGGATATGTGAAAGAAATGAACATTGCAAGACTTTCTAAAAGATGTTTTATGGTGAACTTGAACATAGGTTTCAAAGGAGATGTAGACCCTGACTAATTATAAGGATTATCTAAAGAGTTCAATATTGATTGTTTTCATTGACATGATATGTAAGAGAATATTTAATACATTGAAGAGCAGCAGTTAGACATAGTGTTGAAATATTTCAAAAATAAAAGTTTTCTGTGGAAGGCATTAAAAGACAGTATTGCACAATTTTAAATAAATAGAAAAATGAACCATTATGTCGAATATGTGGATGCATTTGCAGTTCACGGATTGATTTGTATAATTATTACAAAACTCATTTCCAAAATAACTTTTCTTTTTTTATTCATTTTCTTTTTCATATGTCAAATGCGTTGACCGGGAAGCGAATCCAGGCCAGCTGCTCAGAAGGCAACTATGCTAACCACTAGGCCACCAACGCTTGGCATTCATTTTCTTTCTTTTTTTTAATATGTGAAAGCATTGACTGGGAAGTGAACCCGGGGTCAGCTGCTTGGAAGTGATGTGATGTATTTTGGCTTCTCCTTAAACGAAGTCAAGAATATCTCAGCAATTATGCCCAGATAAACCTGTTAGCCACTTTATTTTGCATTCCCCACTCTAATTCTTCCCATATTCTGCACCATCCCATTCCCACAACATAATCTTTGTCAACTCTATGGCCTTTATATCTAAATCCCCCTTATCTTTTTCCAAACCCAGCATAAAAACCAATAACTCATTTTCTGTATAGTCACTTTGTTCATACCTATTCTTCCATAACTTCATTATCTGTACCCTTTCTGGTTTCAAGCATTTACATTCAATCAACGGATGCCTAATATTTTCTATACCTTCCTTTCACAATTTGCACACTAAATCACCCATAGTTTTCCATTTACATGTATATTCCCTTGTTGCTAAAGATCCCGTTCGAGCCTTAAACAATAAACTACTTTCCTTACTATTATCATAAATTAATTCGCATTCAATATTCCGTTTACTTCTATAATGAAAATTTGTTTATAAACTTCTCATAAATCATATAATATCAATAAATATGCGCTTATAACGCTCGTTAAAGAAGTTATATATATTATTAAATTTATTTAAAGCTTAGCGCTTTCAGAGCTCTATGGCTTCATAATCATAGCTGTATGCGGTTGATAGTGATGAGGGGGAGTATTCATATATATTTAAACTCTTCTTACCTTCCATACTAGTTATCCACCTCTCCAACTCCCTATTTTTTATTAATGCTTCTATTCTTTTATCCCATTTTTTACCACTATAACACTCAACAATCCTCCTAACACAATCATCCCACCTTTTATACAAGTATACTGATATAAATTCTTTATCCAAATTTTTTGCATACAGCTATGCTAACCGCTACGCCACCAACGCTTGACGATTCATTTTTTTTCTTTAGACTTGGAATGGCCATATTGTTTTGTGAATTGCTGTTGTATATATAATAAAGATCGAAAACAAACAAAAGAAACAGTAAAATTTATTTTATTTTACAACTACGGAGCTGCCTTTTTCCTCTAGGAATAAAAAATTTCTTTTTACATTTGTTCTGCCATTTAATTTCTAAAGAAAAAATTAACTTTATCATAAAAAATCACCAGTTAGTAAAAAAAAAAAAACAGAAGGATTTTGATCTGATTTCCTGAATTATTCAATTTAACCCTTGTAATTCTACATCTAGTTGGAAAATAAATCAATGACAGAGAAAACAAAGTAAATTATTAATTCGTACTTTTATTGATTTAACAAATATTAATTAGGTCATCAAGTGATCGATATGTAATTAATATTTCATGATTGAGTTTACCTATAATAAATTGGAACATTTTATTAAAATTGACTTTGGAATTAATTTTTTTAAAACTTTAATTTTATTTGAATGCACATATACATATATGTTGACTAGGAAACTGATATTATTAATATAAAAAAGCAGATTTGATTTGAATTATTCAAATTAATTTTTGGTAGTTTTTGAAATGCATAAATGATTTGTTTTGCATGTTTAATTTTTTCTAATAGTTTACTTATATAAATTGCGCTTGTCACAGTTCTGAGGAAGACTTTTGGACTGTCAAAACTGGTAAACTATTTTTGAAAGTTTGGAATAATAAAATATTGTATTTGCATTCTGAAAGAGTATGTTAGTATTAACCATTTATAATTTATTTATATTCTTTAATTGGAAGTTTGATAAACTTATAACCTATCAAATACTTACATGTTTAAAATTAATTGTTGTAATTTAACAGTTTATTTCATCATTGGACAATTTTTCTAATAATTTTTTTTTTTTTTATAAATTATCTCAAAAAAATAAAGGGACTTGAATATAGGCAATTTTCTCTCTCTATATATAAATAACATCGCTGCTACCAATCCTTAAATAAATCAAGCAATCTATTTGCAAGGTTATACACATTTTTAAAAAGATTTATTTAAGCATTTGCTGCAATAACAGGGATGTGATTTATACATGATAACTAGTAAAGCTATTGGTACTTATGATTTAATATATTATTATAATTCAATTAATTTATTAATATTTCATCAGTTAATAAATTTATATAAAAACAATGACATTCGTTTATTGTAGATTTAGTTTTAGAATTAACTTAAAATATATTTTCTCTCCTGTATATACAAACTCACAATACTTCTTATTGTTTTTTTTGTTTTTATCTTAAGATGTGATTATAAAATTTTATAGTTTTATCGTCACGGTTTGCTTTTTATTATGTATTTGTATAGTAATAATTTTTATAATAAAATGTTTGAATAATTAGAATACAATATCTAAATCAGGGCCACCAATGAATTTTGACATCTCCTGAATTAAGAGAAAATATAATTTTCTTATTACTATAGATGGAAACATAATGGATGAATTTAATTATGGAATTAAACATGGTTGGAATGCTTTTGATAGAAATAAATTAAAAGGAAATATATCTATATGTTTGAAAAAGATTTTCTAATAAATGTGTTCACCAGTTCTTACTGATGAATCTGAGACCTGGACACTTTTCAATAGAACAATGCAGAGACTTTAGTCCATTCAATAAAATATGGAAAGGTACATGTTAGGAATAACAAGGAGAGATTGAAAACAAAATTTGTGGGTGAGAGAACAAATAGGTGTTACTGATATTATTGAAATAATTAAAAGATTGAGCTGAAATTGGGTTGCACATATTTCTAGAAGAGATGATAGTAAATGGACAGTTAAAATCTTAAACTGGATTCCAAGAGATTGTAAAAGATGAAGAAAGAGACCACATGTGACAGGGATGGATGAAATAAAAAAGTGTGCTGTGATGATATAGAGAAGAGAGGTTAGAGATCATACCAGGTTGATTGAACAGAGACAAAAATCTCCATACAGTATTGCATTAGACCCTAAGATCTAGATGCAGTGATCTTAGTTCCAAGGTTCCTCACTTATGAAAGCCACAAGATAGAAACTAGTCTGGAGATATTGGATGAGTAGGCACTACATAGGAATTTTATGACAAACCTTTTAGCATCCACTTATTACTTTGACATGCACTGGGTAACACTACTGTATGGAGAGTTTTGCCTCTGTTTTAGCAGTTTGTGTAAGCATAGCAAATAGTGATTATGTGATATTTATTGATTGAACATGGAGACACATTCAACATGCAATGGTTAAATAATGTTTGAATATAGTGATGATGATAAAAAATTTCAAAAAAATTACAAAACTATAATTTTCTTTGATTTATCAAAATTGACAATTCAAACTGCCCTGAAAGAAAAACAATTGATTATTTTCCATGAATATCTATCTATCTTTGACTCTTTTTATATGTGTTTCAGTTTGGGATATTTCAAATTTTAGTAAATATGCTATTTCTTGACATTATTATTCCCAATGAGTGGTGTTTAATCTGCAATGTTCATCACTTGAATAACAACACATGGCTTTCTCTTACACATCTTGCTGTTTCAAATTCTTTTATTCTACATACCGTAACAGTCAGGGTTGTATATTCACATAACAAAACCTAGATCCCTGATCAATAAGGGATATAGACATCCCCAACCTATTTATCAGTGCTTCATAATTTAACATTCCTTGAATAATATTTCTGAGTTTACCTACAAGTTTTATTTAACCTGCGGCCCATTTCCGGAAAGAGAATCATAATTTTATTTCACAATGCAATACAACTGGGTCAATAAACTAATGATAAGATAAATCTAATTAATACATATATAGTATCAATATTATAATTATTACATATATTTAATTAATAATTTAATGGGATTGGAATATGGCAAAAATGATAATGGAAGTTTGTTATAGTTGACAATAATTAACATAAAACAAAACATTTTCAATTATTGATTAAAATATCATTAATTCAAAGTTATCAGATGTTACACAAATGGAAAGTTAATTAAATGTAATACAGGGTCAGTGACTTCATACAAATGAATTTAATACTCTTTGTGCTTAGTAGATAATTGATGTCTATGATAATTTAATATGCCAAATGGTATACAATTCTATTATTAGTTTCCAAGTGATGGAGGTTATGAAAATAATTGGAGGCATATGTTATCTACTATAACATTAATATTGCTGATATTGAAGCTAAGTAAATTAGAATTCGAGCACAATCACTAAGCTTGAAAGGTGATGCAAATCACGACTTATTACACCAGAGATTCTCATGGTTTCAGATAAAGTCACAAATATGTATACTACATAGGAGGAACAGACTAAATTAACACAACATATGGTTCAGTATAAGCAAATTACTAAACTTTATTTGGGATTTGGTGGTGCAGATGAGAAGTTATTTCCACATATAAGATGTGCCATCCTTTTGCTTGCTAATGAATTAATTAATTTGAAACATAGGAAATTCAGAGATTGAATAGGCTACTCAAACATCCTGGGTCCATACTCCAGTTGCATATTTGGTGCTCGTATCTGAACAATTCGGCCTCTGGATATGACCTGTGTCCACTGTTATGCAGGCAACCAATAACTGGGTTGTCTTTGACATTAGCCCATAAGGTTTAGCAACATAGGAATATATCTATACATATATAATAAATCCACACCCATAATGCACAAAGACAATATAACATTTATACTAGAAATAATTATGTATGCCTTAAAATAAATAGCAAATTCTTGTGTGGTTAATCTAAGCCAATTCATAAACAAAGCATTTAAAGTTAATACAATAATAAAAAGGGGCTGAATTAATAAATTAATAATCCCATCTAATAAATAATTGATCTGCATCATCAATCAGATTTTAATAGTGGGAGATATATTTTAAGGAGTTAGAATTAATTACAGAGTACAAGATACGCTGAACATGTCTATCCTAGAATTCCCTTATTAGTTAAAATAACCTTTAGAAATCATATTTTATAATTATAGTATTGGCAAACCAGATAATTATTTATTAAGGACTAAGTTTGAAACCAATTTGGATCATTATAATGATCATCAGGGACCAAATATTATTATTATTTAATCTAATTTCTAAACAGTGAGTTGGGTATGGGTAACTAAGCATTATTCTATATTTGTTAGATCGAAGATAGAAGTAATAATATCCTTGGCACAAACTTACTATATTTAATACACTCACTGTTTGAGTGACATTTGGTATATTAACACATACATAAGAAATAAAATCTTAATAAATAAAACTTACACAACAGCATAAGCATCACCGCAAGCACGAAAGCAAAGATAGGTTACAATTAATAGTATAATCATTGATTTTATATTTTAGTTTACATAATATTAAAGGTTTTACAGATATTGAAATTACAGAGAGTAAAACAAGATTTAATTAGTGACTCTACAGTTTAAATACACAAAAGGTTTTGGAGATTAAAATTTACTTTGAATGTTCAGTTAGATTTATATAATACTTATAGCTTTAGATTTAGGAGTTAATCTTTGTTTTTTGGAGATTAAAATTTACTTTGAATGTTCAGTTAGATTTATATAATACTTATAGCTTTAGATTTAGGAGTTAATCTTTGTTTCAGAGCTCTTTGCAGTGGCATTATGAATTTTACCTTTGACTCATTGGTGGAAGCATGTCTGTTGGTAGTATCATTTCTTGATGGTGGGTACAGCAGCAATAATTATTGTTAGAATAGGCAACACATCTCTCCAGGTAGAAATATCAGTGCAGGTCTGATATAGGAACATCTTCCATCATTATACTAACTGGATGTCTTCAGCACATAGGATGGAGTCAGAGATCATTATTCTCTGGGCCTGAAGAATAGCAACTCCTGCCTCTCCTACTCAGACATATTAAAAATTAAACCAGCATGAATTCGGTTAGCAAACGCTTACAAGATTTGCAGTGTATATTTTACATACTCACCTTCCATTAAATTATATATTTTGATAACAAATCTTCCCTCTAGCAAAACAAGCCATAGCACATGAAGTTTTATAATTTTAAGAACCAAAACAACTCCTGTCTTTTGTATATTTCTTGAACAGGATGTCTTTAAGAATTTTACCTTTTATTTTCATACAAGATTTTAATAATTTACAAAAGTTGGTTAAATATTTATTGTAACAATAAAATATGTTTTGACAAACATCTATTGTTTTAATAACTTTTAACATCAATTAACATGCCATCCCAACTTAAATCTCATGATATTATTTTACAGATTATTTTAGAAATAAATTTTAAAAAAGTATTGTAAATAACAAAATAAATTGTGAAACCAGAATGTCTAATATATAAGTATTGCGGTAATACATACAATCCACATATATACATGATTTTATTAAATATAAATAGAGTTATAAATTGAATTAAATTATACATTAATTTTAATAAAGCTATTACTGTAATCAATACATACTGATAGTTAATTACAGGATGTTAACACATATATGTTGTAACCAATTGGATTATATAACACATAATAATATAGTGTGTGCACATAAATATACATAAGTTGAAATAGTTAAGATTTTACTTCATTAATGCTTAAATAAATATATATATATGTGCTCTGCGCACAGTTAATGAAGCTATTAATAAATTGTTAAAATTTTTACTGCCAAGCGCTTTCGTGACAGTCTACAGTCCCATATTCATGGCGAGTTATTCTGTTAATAACTGTAAAACTATGCAAATTTTATGCAAATTTATATGCAGATGTTACGTGGACCATTTACGAGATAGGGAATAGCAGGTCTCTCTTCTGTTGATTGCCGATGGGTCAGCTGCAATGAAGTAAGCTTCCCTAACTTTATACGTTTGGTATCGTTTGTTTCAGAGCAAACGACACTGGCTGTGGTAGGTAGAAAAGCATGTCCAGAGTTTCTTTCATGTTCGACAAGAATCGAATTACCTTCATACTTTGTTTTGGTTTTATTGTAAAGGTATCAGTGTTGAGCTATTCTTGAAGGAAAAGTAGAAATAAACACAGACAAAAATTGTAGTAGATATTTTCTACTTTCACTGAAATAAAAAAAATAATAAATAACTCTGATTTAAAATAAAAATTATTTTATAAAGTAAACTTTTAAAAAATCTGAATAATAATAATAATAATAATAATTATTATTATTATTATTATTATTATTATTATTAAGTCAAATAATTTTACTTTTGGGAAATATATGTATTCAAGCACGAGTGCGTGTGTGGCGCAACTGTTCCCAAAAGCTATTAATACAAAATAGCTAACTAAAAATAATAAACTAGCTGAGCACTTTCAAAGGATCTTGCCTTCATAATCATAGCTTGCTAATACATTTAATGATATGTAAATATGCTAATTCCATTATTTTGATAAAGCAAAGCATGTGTCCTTCCTTTTTATGGCATCGTTGTCTCGTGAGATGAATAAAGCCTCTAATTTTTCTTTTGAGGTCATAAATATTCATACAATAAAGCTTGCAACGATCCTTCTACGTATTCAGTTTTCTATCAGCACCAGAGCACAAGTCACCATGAGTGCATTCCAGACAATCCCACAATCGTGTGTAGAGAGAGACATGACCTCAAAAGAAAAATCAAAGAGGCTTTATTCATCTCACGAGACAACGATGCCATAAACAGGAAGGACACGTGCTTTGCTTTATCAAAATAATGGAATTAGCATATTTACATATCATTAAATGTATTAGCAAGCTATGATTATGAAGGCAAGATCCTTTGGGAGCGCTCAGCTAGTTTATTATTTTTAGTTAGCTATTTTGTATTAATAGCTTTTGGGAACTGTTGCGCTGCACACACTCGTGCTTGAATATTATTATTATTCTGATTTTGAAATGTAAAATCACCATACTTGTTTTCGAATTTTTTTTAATTAATTAAAACATATACATAGATTCCAAGGGATTAGAGAGATAAAAATAAAACTGTTTTCAATCAAGGCATTGTTATCACCTCAGATGATTTTATAACAGAGCTAATTATCAGCTGCAGTCTGAATAGTGATTTTTGAAGAGAGCAGTCTGGGTTGTAGTCTTTTGTAAGAGCTGAACAGAACAGCTTGGCTATTAAAATTTTTTGAGTAAGTAGCAGCAATTAGCTGATGAAAATAGATAGCTGCAGTTTGTTGTTGGTTGTAGCATAGAGTTGGCAGAATAGCTATCATGAACTGATGTAGCTGAAGGTAGAACAGTAGATTCAGGAACTGCTACTGCTTTCTTTTGCAGGAGTTTGAATTCCCATGGAGAAAATGACCCACTTCTTTGTGCTGAAATTCATAGCCTTAAACATGAAGAGGACAGTTGCTTGCCTGAAATCTATCAAACCAAGACAGCTGCTTGCTTGGAATAATCCTAGACAGAAAGAGACCAACTACAGACCAACATTTTACATGGATTAAATTTTTCCTGATGATGACAATCACTAAACCCAAACTTACCAAGAAAAATCTTCCAGCTTTCCCAGGGAACCCCAAGCTTTCTGAATAAATAATTATATATATGCTGACATATCTAAAGGCAGAGAAGCACAGATAAACATATATACAGATATGATGAGTAGAGTTATATATATAATAATAAAATTTTAAATAATTTCTTTAGTAAATGACATTTTGGAAGTGATGCATGAATTTGTATTTTTCATGTCTGTAGTGGGTGTATAGTTAAGCGGGGCTGCCTGGATGCGGTGTGTTCATGATGCTCTCAAGTATAAGGTCAGCACTATCCAGACCTAGATGATTGAGCTCCTTGAATAATCCAGCAGCATATATTGGTTTCATGAATAGGCCATGGTCTCATGGATAGACCACATGTGTAGGCCCTAAAACTCATATGAGATGAGCAGGATTGGCTTAGTGCCTGATATTTTTCTCTGGATACTCCTCGTGGATGATCTCTCTAGGTACAAGAGAAGTAGTGCTTAAAGATGAGGTATTTTCTTGCAAAGTCATGGTGCATTGTGTACTTGTAGTCCATGCTTGGCTGTCTACTTATCAAGGCATGGGGAGCTGCAGTTCACATATTCACTTTTCCTATCTCACCTTGCCTACTTCATCAGCATTAACTAATCAAGCAGAGACATTTTGAAATTTATATCTTCTTAATTCTATAAAATGATTTTGTCTTTCATTTATTAAAAAAAGAGAGAAAGACACTTTAAATCAATCAACAATCATCTGTCAAAAATTTGATAGTACTTATTTTAAGAAAAAAGATTATTTAACAAAGAGAATTAAATTGCAAGAATAATCTGTAATAATTTTATTGTGATAAATACTAATGTTATGTAGATAAATTAATATATCGTACATCTGTGCAAGTTATATATATATGCGTTTCAGTAAACCTACTATGTAAAATGCATATCATTTAACAAAACTTTAATCACTATTGAGTTTTATGGCTTAAGATTTTGATAATTATTTTGTTGCAAGTCAAATATGTTCAGAAATTTCACGCACACACATGTAAGTGTGCGTATATCTGTTAATTGTATTGCAAATACCAATGCTTGTCAATTATAACACATATGTAAATTTTAATCATTTTTTTAATAATTATTTTATGTTTAATTGAAATGTTTTCATCATCTTTTATAAAACGCATGTCTGTGTACGGATATATGTATGCGTTTATAGATACCTATTAAGAAGTAATGCAATTAATGTAATAACTTGAAATTTGTAGTAATTTTGTAAGTTACAGTGTGATGACTTTTATTATTGTGTATTATTCAAAATCAGAAACATCCGATACGACCTTAAATATCATTTATTTTTTTGTTATTAATAATCTTATTTAATTGTTAAAAATTGTTTGCATTATCTCTTGATCACATACAGTAATAGAGCTTATGTTCTCTGAGCTAGATTCATGCACGGGATGAATATGAGTGGGGATGTGTATTTAGTGCTTCGGGGCATCCAGCGATGATCAATTATCATCCTGATTGGTGAATAAGATTATATTCTTTAAAGCCCATGCACTATATTTTATTTTAATTTAATCTTATTAGAAATTAAGTTTATAGTTGGCCATTATAAGTGGCCTGAGCATTTATGATGTTCAGCATGTTTTTATATCCCAGCGCATCTAAGTTATGTTTAAATAATTGCCCAAGGTGGCAAAGGCCCAATAGTTAGCCTGGTCTACAGAAGACCCATTTCCAATCCAGTCACAAGATTGATTGTTGATTTATTGTACTGATTTTATTATATTTTATTGTGGATCATTCATGATGATAAATGGTATTACTTATAATTACTATTACTTTTATAATTATAATGCTGGTTGGTAGTTAATTATGCTTTTAGTTACTCTAAGGAGTGACTGGCTGATCTCTCAATGATCACAAAGATCTCTTGATCTCATGCTCCCTTTAAATATTATACTTCTTGTAAATTTTATATTAAATCATTCTAATTTGAAATATTGTTGGCTTGGAATTGATGATGATTTTCCCATCACCCCATGTTCATGTCTTTCCTTAAACTCTCATTTCAACCATCCCATCCCATTACAAATGGTTACCTAACTGAGGGATTATGATGATCATGTACTGTAGCAATCATTATAGATGGCTGCCCAATGTAAGGCTGATGAATTAAATTATACATTAATTTTAATAAAGCTATTACTGTAATCCATACTTACTGATAGTTAGATACAGGATGTTAACACACACACTCACACACACACATATATATATACCTGTATAGATGTCTCTGGAGATACTTTTAAGGTTTAAACATGGCAGAGAGTGGGTTGTAGGATGTAACAAGATGAAATGGATATGACAGGGTAAATATTCAGTTTTCAATACTCTTATGCCATACAGTGTAAGCTCTAATTATAAATAAACAATCCTAGATAAGGATGTAATAAGCATTATTATCTAACATCTATTCATTACTAAAGTTTTACCCTAGATAGCATAAGAATAAGTAGAATAAAATCATCTCCAAAGTGTTTGTTTTGTGTATGACAAGAAAAAAATCAATGAAATAGTGCACAACAGACTATTAATTTTCTGTTTCTGATTATGATAGGTATAGTTATTTATCATTACCATCATTATCATCATATTTTTCAATCATTATCATTCCATGGCAGGATGATGGTCTCTCCAAGTTCAGTCCAAGATTGCCAATCTCTAGCTTTTCTTCTCTACTTCCTTATTTCATCTATCCATCTCACAAGTGGTTGCTTTCTAGGTCTTACCACTTACTTAATATGTAATAATAAAAAGCAGTGCTTTAATGCTCACTATAGGGGTGAAGTAATATCTAACTTCACAACTTCAATTATATGCTTTTCAAAGAAACATGTAAACAAACAAAAATATTAATACACAAATAAAAAACCCATTAAAATTCACAAATTTTATAATATTTGAGCAGACCTTTTTCCTTCTCTGAATACTATGCATGACTACATTAAAAAAAGTAGAATATATAAATAAATTTTACAATACATCAGTAACCATTTTTTCATTTCGGACTGCCACCACTTTCATGTTTATTAATAAAAAATTTTAATTTATGCTGAAAGCAGATACACTTTACTATTTCTTTATTTTTCTTTCTGAATTTGATGTGCAGTATTTTGTGGAATAAAATATTTTCTAAGAATAATGCTAAATGTTTTGCAAAATTTTAAAACATACTAAAAGTTGATACTGATTTAAATATATCAAAACAATTAGTGAACTTCTAATTTCTTGATAATAAGACTATTATTAAGTTTATTAAAGAGAGAAAGTTATTGAACAAAAAAAATATTGTCCCAGAGTGTATTTAATAGCAATGAAAGTCAGACATTTCACTATTTATTTTAAAAGTAAAAATATGAGTTTTTTTTCTTATTATTTCAATGAATACATGAGTGAACACACATTCACTAAAATATATATAAATGTATCACCTCAGTTTATTATGCTTTCAAAAAATATATAGAAGAAAAACAATTTATAAAATGTTACCAATGGCAACTGGTGGAATACCATGAATGTCTGAGAAAATTAATAGATTTTTTTCTATATGGACCATATTATTCATCAATGTATCATCTGCTGTAAAATTCAGAATATCATTGTGTTGTTAGCTGAGAGGTCAGTGCAGCTGCCTTGCAATCAAGCAGTTGGTTGCAGATGGTTGTTGCGGGTTAGCCTCCCGGCCGATGCTATGACATATGGGAAAAAAAAATCATAAATTCTATTCCAGGAAAAGCCTTCAAGGATGACTGTTTGGAGAATTATTATATCAATGTTTGGATCGAATATTTTTACAAAGATTCAAAGAATAATAATAAAACATAACTGTCTGGTGATAGGCATTTATGTATTAGTTATTTAACATGGCAAAACTCTCAATACAGTAGTACCACCCTGTGCCAACCAGAGTAATCAATGGATGCCAGAAGGCTTGTGCATAAAATCCCTATCTAATGCCTACTCATCCAATATCCCCAGATTAGTTTCCGGCACTACTGTATGGAGAGTTTTACCTTGTTTGATAACAATTATGTGCTAGTATAAGAGATGGTGATCATGTGATATTAGTTATTTGTTAATATTATATAAAATAATATTGTCATCTGTGTTATTTTATTATTATTTTATAAATATTTGTGTATTATAAAGATTCAAAGATTTATTATGGAAGACAAAAAATATTTTAAAGTAAAGACATGGAGCTATGTTGAATTTATTTACACAACTTGGTGCTGGATTGAAATGAAGTGACAATTACAAAGACATTGATCAGATATGTTAATATTTTTAAAAACAAATTAAAGCTTCTTTCCAGGTGATGAAGTGAATTGAAAAATTTCATAAATATTACAGACAAATTATCATAAAAATATATTCAACAATAATGACTCTTAGCCTGAATTTGAGAGATGTTTCCAAGAATTTATTAGACTAGAATAAATTGTTGTGTTCATCACATGACCAACAATATTTCACTTGATGCATAAAAGTAAATAGAATAAAATAATTTATGCTCATGTTTTATCCATTTGGCATTATTGATACAGAAAATATTTCATCTTTTTAAATCTATGGTGAATAATGAAGTTCTAAATAATCTAACTTTAAAAGCTCATAGTTCTGATAACAATTTCCATATCATAGATGACTACATAAGATCCTGTATAAGATTAGCAGTTAGAGATCATATATTGAGATATTCAAGATTACTACAAAGCAAATCTTCAACAATTTAAAAAACTTTCGCAATCCCACTTTAAATTTATGTTTGTTATTGAGTTTTTGTTGTTGCACTTTTTTGGTAATAAACATTATTTGATCATTCAATGTAATTATTATTACACCAGTAAATACATAACGGGTTGTCATGTTTGGAGAAAATAATTCTTGTTCTGTAAAATTCTGCCAAAAAATATTTCCCCCTATTTTCATTATAGATTTAAAAAACTGTAAAAATAATTAAAAATCATGTATTTTACTTTAAAACTAAATTATCCTTTGTTTTTCCACATAATTCTACACAAACAATTATAATTTATTAATCAATAGTTCTATTTTTAAAAACAAAATGCTTTTTTATAAACATTTCATATGAAATGAAATAAATGAGTTTTATTTTAATTTATTTTATAAAATAATAAGCATTTGTACATTGATTTATACTTGATATTTTGTTAAAAATAACAAATGTAATTTAAATTCAATAACTAAAAATAAATAAATAGAAACAATAATAATAAAAAGGCAAATTTGAATTTATAATTAAAAAGTATATCTTCTTTCATGTCTAGAATTTTATTTAATGCACAAATAATACCTTTTATTTAATTAAATAATTCTATAGCAAATAAAATCAACCTTTCGATTTTACTAAAAGTTACTACTTAAAATATCTATTAATTTAAATAAATTATCACGACAGGTGGTAAATGATTTTTGAACAGGAGTGGCAAATCTATGAAGCATATTTTCAAATTGGACCTGAAAGAAATCCTGTGATTTAAATAATAAAAGTTCATTTTTAATTCAATATTTAAAAACATAAATTCATAAAAATATTAAGTTACAAACAAATAAATGCAAATTAATCACATATGCATAATAATTACAAAACTACATTTTTTTTTCATATTATAAAATTTATCTGATATTTGAAATCACTAAATATCAAATTAAAAGTGACAAATATTTTATTAGTTTTTAAAATGACAAATCAAAATTAGGGATGTCGTTAGCTGCAGAATAATAACAAATGCCGTATTAAAAATTTCAATGTATTAAATTATTACGTATTAAAATTAATAGAAATATACATTATATAAACTTTTTTGTATGTTTAAGTACGTCTTTTAAACATTTTTAAATTCATTTAAGTGTGTGGATTTATAACTAATTATTTTATTACCGTATTATTTTTAAATAAGCATATAAAAACTTTAATACTAATAATTAATCTGTTAAAATTAATTACTAAGGTTATAAAATGAATTTTTCTTTTAACTATTTTTTTTATAAACACTGGGAATAAAAACTGGTTGTGTTTCAAAAATTTTAATCAGGCTGTTAAAATAAAAATAACTTGTCTAAAATTTTTAATATTTATTTCTAGCATTGTTGTGACGCAGACACTAACTGCTTGCTTAATTAAATACTTTATAAAGAATGTTTTCAACAATATTAAACTCTTTTTGTGGATGAGATAAATAATAAGTAAAATGCAGTTATATTTCTAAAGTAAATAAAATAAATTCAGGCATTTAAAAGAATGTGAAAGAGTATAATATTCCTAGTAAAATACATAACATTTTATGATTCTCAGTAGTAATAGTAGTAGTAGTAATAATAAAATATCACGTGGTAACTGCTTACCCAATAGTGTACAGCAGCAAATTCCTTTTCTCTCATAGTTATACACTATTTGGCACATATTGGTGATAGCACAATTGTAGTAGAGAAAAAGAATTTGCTATGAATTATTAATAATAAAAAATAAACAAATGGTTTGTTGATTGGAGTTCATAAAAGAATTTACATGCAGTCTAAAACCCATGAAGACCAGGGCTGTCCATAGCTCAACCCTAAACCATACAATGATTCTCATTGGTTGTACTTATATACTCAAATAGTAGACTTATTTTAAAATATATATATTTGTTTTAAATTGTTGACATTACACATGTTATTTCAATAATTATAAAATCACACCTTTATTGGATTGGACATGAAAAGTGAATGAAAATTATAGACTTCCTAAAGGAATGTTTCATAATGTACTTTAACATAGTTTTCATAAGAAAGGTAGGATAATTATGACAAGGATTATCTCAAAGACATTCTAAAGAGATTTAGGTTACCATTTTTTCAAATTTAAAACCAGGGTATTTGAAATAGTTCAGACAGCATGAGTATAGTCGCTGTCATGTACAATATAAGTTAAAAAATATTAAAACAGGCAGAACTCTCCACACAGTAATGCCACTCAATGCAAGTCAGAATAATCAATGGATGCCAGAAGGCTTATACATAAAATCCCTATCTCCAATACCCCCAGACTAGTTTCTGGCTTGTGGCTTTCGTCAGTGAGCAGCCTTGAATCTGGGAGCACTGCATCTAGATCTTAGGATCTAATGTAACCCTCCAGTGCTCTCAGATCCAAGACTCCTCACTGACAAAGGCCACAAGCCAGAAACTAGTCTGGGGATATTGGATGAGTAGGCACTAGATAGGGATTTTATGCACAAGCTTTCTGGCATCAATTGATTACTCTGGCTTGCACTGAGTGGCAATACTGCATGGAGAGTTCTGCCTGTTTTAATAACAGTTATGAGAAAGCATAAGAAATGGTGATCATGTGATGTTTAATGGTTTAAAAAATATTATGGAGAATGCTTATCTTTTTTATATAAGTGAAGGAATATAACAAAAGAATCAAGTGTAGAATTAGAATAAATAGTTTTAATAAAAAAGATACAAAGCTACTTATAATTTCCTAAACTGTACTGGTTATATTCCACAACTAACCAGGATCAATAACCGGAAAACCAGTACTGTACTGGTAAAATCAGTATGTATGGTTACTTTAAAAGAAGTATGATGTTGATCATTTCCATTGAAAAGATACAGCAAAAAACAGAATACATTAGAGAAGTACAATTAGATATGGGGTTGAAGTTTTTCAGAAAGAAAAGGGTTTTGTAGAAATTAAAAGATTGGCTCACAAAATATTAAATAAGGAGAAAAATGAACAGCATATATATGGATATATTTGTGGTTCACAGATTACTTATTTTTTTAGTACTTTTTATACTTGGATTGGAATGACCATATTTGTTAATGAGTGGCTGCAGCTAATCTATATAGTGATAATATGAGAATATAAAACAGCTTTTAAATAGCTATTGCAGGACAAAATTCTTTACAACATCCTTCCACATAAATAGGCTCATTCATAAGGTTTGTTAATTATCATCTAGTAAGGGTTTAAGTATTCTTTCATCTTTATTTTATCCTTCAACAAATAATAACCAAAAATTCAAGTATGCTGGATTAGTTATAGTCTAGCTATTCTCAAGCTTGATTATGTTATTAATATGATAAGTAGATGTATTACCACTATGTCTTGTGGTGTGGTTATGGCATGGTGTAATACACCCAATATGGCCCAGTGAAAGATGATTAGTTTTCTATCAAAGCTGCCTGTGGTGAAAATTCTGAATCAATTCAATTTTTTACTAATTCAAATATTATTGGCTGTCTGATCCATTATGTATTCATTTTGTACAATAAATTAAGCTTTCTGTTTATATAAGCAAAAAATGTGTTTTTTGTATATTTTTAGCAGCAGAATATCGTGTTGATTTTCATGAGTATGATACCAAAACATTAAAAAATATACTAAGTTTCTAAAATTAACATTAAAATGTTCATTCTGCTATATCTCTATACCATATAAAATAATGGTAGAAATTCAATCTCACACATAATAAGGATGTAAATAATAGCTGGTATGTTAAGATAGCATACATGTTACAAAGAGACAATCTTTTTTTAAAAAATACTTTGTTATGGTACATTTCTGAATTGCAGTTATGTCAAAAATTTACATTTGTAAAAGGACATAACCACACTGCTGAATAGCTAAAGTAGAGTTTAATGAAACAGATTATGTAGAAGATTAACAGCAAGTTGAAAATAGTTTTTCATTATATGATGAATTTAATGTAAGAAACTTAATACTTTGAGAAAAAAAATGTTAAAGCAGTAATAAGATGGAGGACAAATTAACCCTCCCCCCCAATTTCTAGTGGTTAAACAGAATGGCTCAACCTTTTTATATAATAACAATTTTATTAATCTATCAAGTTTTAATGCAATGCTTAATTAAGTGCCAAAATATATATGGTAATCCAATTCTCATTTGAATAAGTCTGAAGAGCTGATTTGTTTAAGAAAGCAATTAGAAGTGTCCAACACGATGGGCAATTTATATTGATTGAAAAGGTTTAAGGCTTTTAAAAAATCTAAAATGATAATAGAGTAATATGTATTAAAGATAATAATAGAAATAGTTTTGTTTATTAGATAATAACATGTTTGAACAGATAATGTTTTCACAAGCTTCTTTGTTCAAGCTTAATAAGTAAATAATTATTATATAAAAAATAACAAAAATAACTTCATGAAATAAATTATCAAGATATGTATATGTGCTATATGAGAGAATGCAATATTTGTGTATATATCCTTTTAGATCTACCTACATTACATAAAGTTCATCATATAATACTAAATCATCCATGCACTTTACTACTTTTACACAATTCTTTATTTACCACACTCTTTTACAGTTTACAGTTTCGATTGCCCAGCAATCTTCTTCAGAACTTTTATATCTCCTAACTTCAACTGCTAAATTCAAATTTTAATTTTTTTTTACATAAGGTTATGTGCATATATCAAATGCAAATGGAACATTATTTTTTAAAAGTGATGATTGACTTTGATGATACATATTTTTATGAAAATCAAAGTTTGTAGTGCAAGTGTTAAAAGAGGAATTAGGTTTCGGAGAATTTGTCATTTAATCTTCATTTCAATTTGTTGATTTTATTAAGAAAGCAATAATCCTGACTCAATTTAGAATGGCATTTTGAATGTAATAGAATTATATGCATCAGTGAATAGAAAGAATCAATAAAAATAACTGGTAAGTTACTGATTAATAAAAATGTAAATAAATACAAACAGAAATTTATTTATGATGCATTAGCATGGATTAAAATGATATATTTAAAGCAATATATACAAAATGACAACAACTTGGCCTATGGGATTATTAGTAATCATAATAGTTTGTAATATAAAACTGGAAGACAAAATAAATGCTATAATCATTTCATATTCAATCAATATAAAAACTGTATATGTACATATGTGGATGTTGTATGTGCATCATAGACCATATATATATATATTTCTTATAACACTTCTTTCATATACACTTCAATGCAAACAAATTTTCTTAAAAACTTCTTTATTTTCCTTACAGTTTTGACTGTCCAGCAGTCTTCATCAGAGCTCTAATCTTCTTCAGAGATCTGATGAAGACTGCTGGACAGTCAAAACTGTAAGGAAAATAAAGAAGTTTTTAAAAAAATTTGTTTGCATTGAAGTGTATATGAAAGAAGTGTTATGAGCAATATATATATATATGATTATATGAAGATATGCAAAGAAAGTGAAAGAGAAGAATAAGAGAATATGCATCATAGACCATTAATGACAATATCTTTGATCAATTAAATAGATTAAAATATTGAAGTGCCTAAAAAGATGAAGAAATTTGTTATTCAGATATAAAAATAAAACAGAATCTTGGTTAATTTTTCATTATTAAAAAATATCAGAGATCTTAAGAATCTAGACTTCTTATAAAATAATTGGAAATCACAGGAATATTATCATTTCATAAAACTATTTGTGGCTTTTTGATTTTTATGATTTATTTGAGCCTCAAATGCTTTTATGAAATGACAACATTCACGATTTTCAATTGTTCCATAACAAGTCTAGAGTCTTAAGATCACTAATATTTTCCAAGAACGGCAAATTAACTGAAATAAATTTTTTCCCCACTTTTTAGTCAAATTACTTTATTTTTTTACTTTTCAGTAGCTAGTACAGCCACATAAAAGCATTTATTTTAAATAAAAAAATTTACATATTATTTTGCATGGTATGTTTCTTGGAAGATCAGGCAATATATGAACATATGCGTAAAAATTCTCTTCAGTTGACTATCGATATTTTTCATTGTTGTTTTTTTTTGTCTTAATTGAGAGTCAATCATAAATATTAATTTTGCTTTGCCAGCTCTCAGTGCAGAAAATTGATCCAAGCAGGATTAATTTTATGTACATACACACAACACTTCAAAGCGCTATATAATTAACCTTTGCAATTTATTACAGATAATGCAATATTATAAATTATTTTAAACTAGAATAATAAAACAAAAATTCATGACTTTTATTACAAAAAAAAAGAGAATACACTACGCGGTAAAGTAATTCTTTTATTTGATCTTTTGATGTAATCTTTTCGTTTTTTTACTAATAAAATAAAAATATATTCATAGGCTTTATTGTAAAAACTTTCGGAAAGTATATAACATTACCTATTGTGATATATTTTAAAAAAAAATTGAATGAAATTGATTTTAGATATCTGATATATATTTTGAATAAATCATAAAATACGAGGGTGTTTTTAATTTATCTAAATATTGTTTGCCTTTTAAAATAAAAAATAAAAACATAAATGGAAAAGTTTTAATTACTAGTTACAAATTAATATACTCCTTGGGAATAAAAAAAAAGTTTTTCCTTCTGTATACAATTACAAATAAATTAATAATATAAATTACAATATAGGATTTTTTTTTTCATACGTCAAATGCATTGACCGGAAAGCGTACCCGGGCCAGCTGCTTGGAAGACAGATATGCTAATCACTAGACCACCAACCCTTGACTGCAATATAAGATTATGTATTCAACATATACTGATCAGCTTGGAAGGCAGCTATGCTAACTACCAGGCCACAACGCTTTACTACAATTTAGGATTATATATTCAACGTATACAGATCATTATAAATTTTAAAAAAAAAATTATATATAAAATAAATAAATTCAAGCATTCAAAAATATTGTTTTTCTTTTTTGAAAAAAAATCATTGATTTGATTTATTGCTTGAGAAATCTGGCAGTTTGGTATAATTGGTAAAGCTTCTGAGAAGAGATCCAAAGATTCCAAGATCGATTCTGGTGAGATTATAAGAAGTTTGAAATCCAGAAGTGGAATTAATCAAAGGATCTCACATGCCAGAATTTGATATTCTGCATCAAATTAAATCATGCGGGGGGGGGGGTGCATATTTTTATTTCCAATGTTTTTTTGAAACTTTATTCATAAACCATAAATAAAAAAACAACAATTGGTTTTCATTTTTAAAATGTCCCTTTATTTTTAAAAAATCCGGTTGTTTAATTGTTTTCTTACTATAAACTTAACAGCTTCTTCACCCAGTGTGTTAAAGTGCTTGTATATACTATTAATATTAAAATATATTTAACTAAATTAATTATATAGAGAAATGTTATTTTTCTTAATTAACATGAAAGTGAAAGCTAATCCTTGATTGATTAACAAAGGCATTAGAAAAAATTCATTAAAAGGATGCCCTGTATGTTTCTAAAGATGATCATAGAACCAATTAATATATTCTTCAATTTTGATGGATGTAATACAATACAGTCCAATATTATAAAATCATATCTTGATTAGAATGGACAACAGAAATTGATGAAAACTTCCTAAAATGATTTACAAATGAACTACGATAATTATAAAGATTATTTCAAAAACCCTATAAGAAAGTTTGTTGATTATTTTTATTGGGAAGTATTATTGAGAATAGAATACAATGGAGAGTTATAAATACTTAAAAAAATTACAAAAGTTAAAAGAAAGTGTCATAAAATATCAAATAAACAAAACAATGAACCCAGATGCTGTATATGTCAATATGGAGTTTACAGATGGTTTGTATGGTCATTGTAAAACCCATTTCTATTATATTAATATTATTATAATGATGTCTATTTCTTCTAAGAGTTGGAATGACATTCATTTCAATCTAGGTACTGATCTAGTCAGCTATTTACATATATATTTTTAACTTTTATTAACTCTTTAAACATTGCTTTGACTTCATGAAAGAAAACTGGAATAACTAATCAATCATTTGAAGATTTCTTTAGAAAAATGGTAATTTCTCATAGTAATAGTACCTATGACTTAATTTATAAATTCTATGTGTGATCCAAAACCTGCTACTATTAGTTTTCATTGACATATTCTTGTGTGTGTATGCATGTGGGTGAATGTTTAGTAATATTTTTTTCAATTTCTAAAAAAGGTCAGTTGTAAGTTTTCAAAGTTTCTTTGGATCTTTCCTTGTCTGTAATACTGACTTATAAAATTGATTAAGCTCTTAATTGCTGATTATTTTATTGGCTGAGTGAGGTAAAAGCCTAATGTTTTAATTGGTTAATTCACAAAGAAAATACAAATTCAATGATCAAAATATATTCATCTTTTAAATACTATATTCACTTTAGTTTTGTTTGTAAAAAGTATATTAATAATTTGTCAGATTATGAAAGTGAATGAAAGTTTTTCCAAAAATAAATTTCTCTTTATAATTGTAGAAATATTTGCGAGCAGTGAATGTAAAACAAAATCGTCCAAACCAACCAAAATGTTTACATGATGACATGATTTGTTTGACTGTTTTATGTCGCAGAAAAAGTAAATAATTTTTGTTAATTTTTGTTAAAATCTTAACTATTTTTTTTAAATAATTTTATTTTCAGCATATTTTATGAAAATAATTTATAATTTGTCAAAAAATATTTTTAAAATGGTCTAAAATATTCATTTATCATTTTCAAAATTAAACAAAAACAAATCATAACTTTTCAGTGATTTATAGCCATTTTCTTTGTTGCCGAAATGTAACAGCCAATAAGATTCAAGGAGGCTCCAGGAGGGTTCACCCACTTCTTTTGTTAAAGTTTTGAATAGTGTTTTATTGATTTTTTACTTGTAAAATAATTCAAGAGAGGGCAGCATCTTATGGAACTTTTTCTAAATTTTTAAACGACTATAAAATCTTTACGGTACCATTAAAAGTGACGGGATTTGAACGGTCGGAAGCGGTGTGAAATCATCACGTTTTAAACCATGACTGGCAACCATTAAGTTAATTTAGAATTTTAAATTTCTTCTTTTGATTTGTAATTGACAGGGTTGTTTTGGAATTTTTATTATACTATCTTAAAAATTTGTGTAAATTTCTTCCTTCTTCTTGGCTTTTTAAAAGGTGAGGTGGGGGTTGGAGGTGAATGACAGCTATAGTATTATATCAGTTGAACAATCTGTTTTGATTTGTAATTGATATTTTATACGATTTTGTCTTTAAAATTTTTTTAAACTTTTTTCTTATTGACTTTTTAAAAATTGAGAAGAGAGTGATGAATTGTAGGTATTATCTAATTTATATAAATTCTTTTGATTGTAATTGACATATTTGTTTTGGATATATTTTGTCTTTAAAATTTTGTAAATTTCTTCTTATTGAATTTTTAAAAGGTGACAAAGAGAGAAAGGAAGAGGTTAATTGCACCCCTAGTATATCTAATGCAAACAACTTCTTTTGATTTGTAATTGAGATTTGTTTCAGACATATCTTGTCTTTAAAATTTTTTAAATTTCTTATTGGCTTTTTTAAAAGTGAGGAGAGAGAAAATGGGGGAGGGGGTTATTTTGTGAACTTTAATGCAGTTATATTCAGCACAAATCCAATCAAAACTCCAAATAAAAATGAACTGGCTGGCTTTGAAACAACAACAAATTAACCAAAAAAAAGTGCTTAATCTAAACACTTTTTTTATTTATTTGGATTTTTTTTAAAATTAAAAACCAAAAAATATTTAACCATTTAAATGAAAAACGTGACTACTGTTTGATACATTTTAAATCAATAACAAAGTTTATTTTGAAACTAATTTTTAACAAGTTTTAAAAAAAATATTTTTTGTAATGTGACAGGAAAATTTTTCCGTTTTTCATCTTTGATTTTTTTAAAATTTACATTGAAAAATTGGCAAAAAAATCTGTCAATGAATACTAATTCTAAGAGATTTTAGATTACACAGTAAATTTATAAAATGTAGTTATAGTAGGATTTACTATTATAAATCCTAAATCCACACTATAGTTCTTTACCACTCCCCACCTCATTTGGAAAAGAAGAAAGAATTTCTAAAGTCAAAAGAAGAATAATTCAAATTTCCAAACTAATTTTTTTTTTCAATTTCAAATAAAAAAATGGACATCTGAAATTAATCTACATTTCGTAAATTATGTATTTTTTATTTTCATTCCACAATCTCTCTCTCCATCATTCACATCCCTCTTCTTTAAATCCAATAAGAAATTGAAAAATAGAAATCAAAATTCACCAAAAAAAAAAAGAACCTGTCAATAAATACTAATACTAAGAGGTTTTAGATTAAATAATGAATTTATAAATTTAGTCATAGTAGTTGCAAAATATTAAAGAATATTTAAACTTAAATAAATAAATCATTGAAAAGAAATGTTTCCAATTAAACGTGATTTAAATAAATATAGATGCATCTATATTTAGTTAATGGAACCAAGCTTATAAATTACCTTATATGGAAATGAATTCCTAAAACATTAAATTAATTGTATAAATCCAAAACCTTACAGATACAAAAATAAATTCCTAAGATTAATTAATATTACAGACCTTAAAAACTTACCATATATGGGAATAAATTCCTAAGAGAGTAATTAATTGTATAATTAAAAAGTTAAGGAATTTTGTTATATATCATTAAATAATATAAACTGATTTAAGCCAAAAAATTTATTCCAGAAAAGATAAGAGAAACAAAAGAAGAGATGATATAAAAAGCTAGAGAAAAAGGTCTGCTTGCTTTTTCTGTGGTAGCTGCTACTGTGAGTGTGTTCATGAGTTGAAGAGCAATCGATCATCATCAGAAGATTTCTTTTACCAGGATCTCGGCTCCTGTAGATCATTAAGCCAATTAGTACTTTTTACAGACTGTCTTATTATTATTTTGAAACACCTCAAAAGGCTTGTCAAATGTTGTATTATAAAGCTTATATATGGTAGTGAAGGTAAAGTTAATTAATAGCTTTTCCCTAATTGTACATACAGTATTCATTTTTCAGTAATTAACCAATGAATTAACCTCGCTCAAATGCGGACTTTATATTAGTGTTAAAGATCAATATAGTAATTATTTTTCCCAAATTGTTAATAAATTACTATTGCTAAATATATGTGCTGTTATTCTGGCAAGTTCTATTGTATATTTATTTTCTGGTCACCCAGTCATAGTTGGGGACATAGCAGTAGTATTACCACTAGAATAAATAGTCATTTTTTCAAAGAAATCTATACAATTTTTGATTAGCCACCCCATGTTTAAAGCAGCGTTTTTTTCTCCAAAAGGTTTATTAGTCTTTGAATTTACATGTTTACATGCAGTGATAAACTAAATTTATCTATGATTTACAATGCTTATTTTAATTTTAATGTAATTTTACACCATAGAACTTCATTACCTCATAATAGATTTTTAAGCCGACATGCTCACATGATATGATATACAATGATATACTTATGATATTAGTAAGCACACTATGTTACAACCAAATGACAAAAAATAATAGTCATTTTCATCAGTCATCAAATCCATTCAATGATTGACTGTTGACCATAGACCCATGCCACAATATACTTAAGAACCCAAGAAGGAGTTATTTTTAGCTCAAACCTGGATTTCAATGGCCAAAATTCCCAAAGACTTGCAAGACCAAACAATAAGAGTCCAAATCTGTCCATACATGTCCCATGGCTGGTGTCAGTGAAATGCCCACTGTCCAGGCCCTTCTCTGAGATGCAGTAGACCACTTAGTCATCTCAGGGTAAATTTCCCTTGATTAAAATTCTTAGGTAACTTGCGCTATGACTCACATTTAATATCTTCAACTTTTAGATCCAAAGTGATGCCAATCGCAAACATACTTCAAATCTGTTCTGCCCCCAGATCATTGATCATTAGATACCAATCTTGGTCAAAGTAAGCATGAAATCTGTTTCATGTAGCTTATCAAGACCTGTGGTTTCTAGATTTCCCTGTTCTAGATTCAAATTTGTCAATTTCACATTTCTTATCTAAATCCTTGTCATGAAGAATGTTCATCACCTTGTGCTTCCTTTGCTTCAGGAACCTCCAAAAGGATCATTGTCTGATCTATGAATTCCTTGTTCTTTAACATCAACATCTGAGTGGGATTCTCCATTCTATCAAAGACAGGTAAAAGCTGGGTCACAATTGACTCTTCTTCATAGACGCTGACCTTATACTTCTTTCCTTTTATATTCCTGTTCGGTGAATCAGCATCTGAGGAACTCTTACTTGATTTTCCTGTCTTTTGAACTACTGAATTGCAAAGGAAGTTTCTAGAATTCCTTTTTTGGTTGCTGGCCTTTCTCTTACTTTTGGCAGTGGTTATGATTGCAGACTACATTAACAGCATGTCAGAATCTGAGTCTGTGCCAGAATTTTTAGATACTCAGGGAATTTTCTCCGACTCATGTAAATCATTTGTTCTGAAGGCTATAATAATTCCTGCTTAATTGTTTGTGACTGTTTACTTTCTTCTTGATTTGATATAAATTGTTGCTTCTCTTGTGTAGACCCGGAAATACAGTTATGCAATTTAGTCTTCTTAAGCTTACAATTTGGGCATATCCTAGAGGGACAATCCCTGACAAAGTGATCCCTCAACCTGCAGTAGTGGTACGCCCTGAAAAAATATTATTAGAGGGGCTGACTCTGCACAATGGATTGTGAGAATGTCTGTAGGTGATATTTATGAGTACAGGAATGTTCGATCTTTTCTCGAGGACATACCTAAAGTTTGATATTACTCCATAGGATCTGAGGATTTTCTGAAGATCAAATTGATTACAACCCAGATAACAATTTCAAATATGGCCGGTCAATATCACTGGCCTATTCATGTTGATTGTACATAAAAAAATTTTATCAATGAAATTTCACTGCCCCTTGGAATATTTGCTTCTGAATGGGATCGTCACATTCCACAATTACATAATGGTGTTTGGATGATGTAGTATTTTGTACACATGAATCCATAAATTTTTTGCTGTGATTTGGCTACAGAATTTATTAATTGGAAATGTAAATAAATCTTTATTTTGATTGGTAACAGCAAAAATTAGAGTTTTTTCATTCACATAATTTAAAAAAGATCGAAGTAATTGTGGTAGAATAGTAGAGTTGAAATCATTTATAAAGTTAGTTAATTTTACTTGATCCAGCCTTGGAAGAAATATGCCCATATCAGGCATCCCATTTTGAGCAGTGACTGGACAGTCATCTTCCAGCATATTGAAAAGATCAGGTATATTTTATGAATCATAATAAAAAATAGAGGTGCTCTTATTATTAAAATTTTACCATATGATATTTTATTGTCATCTATATTTTAATGAAGACTCTGAGTGACAAAGGGTGTGCACTTATTAGAGTTGTCATCAGAAATAGCATTAAAATTATATATATCTTTTATGGGACTAGTAGGGTTATTTTTTGTTAAAAACATATTAGGATTTTTCTTACTTTTATAAAATAAAGCAGGAAAGTGCTCCAACTTCAGGCCCTCTTCCCTGTGTTCCAGATTGGTTGGTTTGCCTCTATCAGACAAAATTTTATCCTTTTGAGGTGATTTTCCATTCATATCTTCATTCTCAGTGTAACTTTTGATGTTTTTCATTGATTTTTCAATGATATCTTGAGCCCTTTACTGTATTATTATGTTATTCACATTATTCATGCTATAATTCTTGCTTGAACAGATGTTTTCATCTCTAACGATCTCTCTGGAATCCAAAATTTTAGGAGGATCATTGCAAGCTTTTGGTGGAAGGTTGGTCTATGGATATATCAAATCTTTCATTCACAGAAATCATTGGTTTTACAAATAATTCTTTTTTTTCTTTGGAATTTTTATTTCTTAGATTTACAAATGTCTTCCATGTTTCTCTTTAGTCTCTATATTAGAACTTGAATCTCTTTCAATTCCTTGGTTAAGTGTGTCAACAAAATTCAACCTTCACATGAAAGGAAGAACAATGTGTTTAAAGAATAAAACTCTGAGGTTTTTAATAAAAAAAAAAACACAAATATTTTGATAAAGACTAATACTTTCATCAGCTCAAGAAACAAACAAAACCAAACAGTCCTGCTCCCTAGTGAAAAAAGCAGTGTTTAAAGAATCGATTAATGAGAAAATTCAAGTATAAATAATCGATTAGATTGCTACCTCAGTTTAATCTATTTTCCATTAAAATGAGGCTATTCTTTTATAATCTAATATTTTCTAATCTCACACTATCCAATTTCAATTTAATATCTATTTTTATATGTATTTGGTGTAGTTTATACATATGTACAAATTACAGACCACAGCTCTCATGCTTAAAGAAATCTTCAGAATATCGGCAACATTTGTCAAGGTAACCCTAGAATTAGACAGCATAGGTAATGTAGCATTGGTAATAGATTCTCTACTTTGAAAAAAGATTACTGATTTTATTGGGTTATTTAAACAGTGATGTCATTTACATACAATAACCAGCAGACTGGTAGCATATATATATATATATATATAAGTATTAGAGATAGTAACAGCTTCTCATTATATTTAAAATTATATTTAATGTTGTACAATTTTTAAAAAAAATATTAAGCACAATACTTTAATTAATTATTTAAAACCATTTAATTTTATTATAATTGATATTTTATAGTTTGAAAACATAATTAAGCAAGACATTTTAATTAAAAATATATCAACATTTAATTACACTTCATTTTTACATCAGACTGCAGCTGACTGTGTCAGACATATTGATGAATTATTTATATATGTAACATCTTTTCAGAAGACTATTTAATATGTAAATCATCACCATCATCATTAGAAATCCACTAAAAGGAAGGTCTTATACATCAAACAAGTCTACTTTTTTCAAATCTCTGTTAATTGGATGGGAAGGAAAAAATTAGGAGAAAAAAAGTTGACTGATGTTTTAAAGAATAAAGTAGTTGCGAAAATTGAAGAGTAGAGAAAAAATATTCTACTCTTCAATTTTTGCAACTACTTTATTCTTTAAAACATCAGTCAACTTTTTTTCTCTTAATTTTTTCCTTCCCATCCAATTCTTTTCTCTTTTTTTAAATCTTTCTCAAAATATTGTTTGTATTAATGTTTTCCTGAAGGTTTATTATGATCGTATTTTAATACCGTAGTGCCACTCAGAGCCAACCAGAGAAATCAGTTGATACCAGAAGGCTTGTGCATAAAATCCCTATCTAGTGCTAACATCCAATATCCCCAGACTAGTTTCTGGCTTGTGGCCTTCATCAGTGAGGAGCTTTGGATCTGCGAGCATTGCACCTAGATCTTAGGATCTGAGTGGCACTATGGTATGAGAGTTTTGCCTGTTTTAATAACAGTAATGTGCTAGCATAAGAAATAGTGATCATGTGATGATGGTATTTTAGTTGTATTTATGTAATGAATGTCTAGATAAATTTAACTTTATTTAAATTTTCCAATAACATTCCACTGTTATTAATAGCCCACAGATTAGTTTAAAAAACAATGTTTCAAGTGGTATATTCTCCCTTGTTCTTCATGTGTTGCTGGCCTGACTAGTGACAGTACTAGCATCAGAATTGAACCTAGAGTCTTAGATTTTTTTAATATTGAACTGTAAGGTAACGCTCTAACCAACTGAGCCATCCTGCCAAAGGCAACAGTTAGTAAAATTTTTTTTTATATCTATAAGGTTCCTCCTGATTTCTTTTTCCCTAAAAGCAAATATGATTAATGGTTTCCATACAATATGGATAGTTACATGGTTGATTTATGTGGTTATTTCCATTGTCATGTGAATAGCTTCTTTGAATTTTTTTCTTTAAACTTTTCCTCTCTATATTTTCAATTAAATCTTTTCCATTTTTCTCCTAAGTCATATCTCTAAAATTTCATTCTTTAATCATTACTTTTCTTATCTGTCCACATTTATTATATATAATTCCATACTTTGTATAATACATTTAATGAGCCTATGTAGTCATGAAATATTTTGTTCTAATTTCTTTATCACTACTTTCTCATTATCACTTAATTAACTTTTTAAATATTCCAAAGCATCATCTTGTTCAGTAACTTCCTATCCAATGCTTACTTTTTTCTTTTCAGCATTTATTTTCATTGCTTGAGTTTTATTTAAATTCACCCAAACCTTCAGAAAGCTCTGATAAACATTAATAATGTTTTGTTAAGTTTACCCTTGTGATTTGCATCTTACCATCAACAAATATGATCCAATCAGCCTTCTTATCCTTAAATCTAATTCCATCATTATTATTTATACATAGGCAAGATTCAATTGAAATACAGTCTAACTTGTAGCAGGAACAGTATGCAATTTTTAGCACTGAAAATTAATTTAGAATTATAAACTTATGCAAAGATTGACTCATCTGAATATATTACTATGAATTGACCCCAATTCAAGAAAATAATTTAATATATCAAGCACACGGTTCTTCTTTTCAAAATAGTTCATAAATATCCAATATAAAAATAAAACAAACTAACTCCTTCCTTTTAAAAACTTGCTTTTTATATGACTATAATCATGAAAAAGAAATCCAATGTTTCGACTATTTTATATAGTCTTTTTCAAGGCACACTTAAATAAAATAAAAAATATATAATAAATATCACATATTCAAAAAATAAAAAAATTAAGTTAATTAAAAATTACAAAATATTTTCATAACCAAAAATTTACCTTATCTCACTCCCCTTTCCTATTACAATCACAACTTAAACACAAACAATTTGTTATGAATATATTTTGTAACTTTTAATTAATTTAATTTTTTTATTTTTGGAATATATGATATTTATTATATATATATTTTATTTTATTTAAGTATGCCTTGTAAAAGACTATATAAAATAGTCGAAATTTTGGATTTCTTTTTCATGATTATAGTCATATAAAAAGCAAGTTTTTAAAAAGAAGGAGTTAGTTTGTTTTATTTCTATATATAATTCAAGAAAGTGGGTATTACAATTTATTGAAATAATTTTTTAAGAATATGACTCGTGAATTAGGGTATAGTATTTGAACTTACTTGATCTATGAATAAGTTTATATATTCTCGATGTTGCATATATAAAAGCTATGATTTATTGACAAACTTCTCAACATTATTATAAGTTTGAATTATATAATGTATGAAATAAAAGTAAGCCATGACACAGTGTCTCCTTTTATATTTTCCCAAAAATTTTTATTTCTTTTTTTTAACTGTTTCAGCTCAATCTGTAGCTTTCTTCAGAAATTGCTTTAATCGTTTTGTAAAATGGTAAATTAGTTATTAAACAGATTTCTGATGAAGGCTGCAGGTTCAGCTGAAACATAAAAAAATAGATGAAATTATAAAAGATTACATAGATATAAATATTTCATATTTAGCTGAAATAATTAAAAGAATATAAGATAAAATTATAAAAGTTTAAGAAGATCTCTAATGTAGGCAGCAGATTCAGATGAATTTGAAAGAAATAAGATAAAAATATAAAAGATTAAACAGATCTCTGATGATAGCTTCTGATTTAGCTGAAACTATTAAAAGAAATTAAGATACCATTATAAAAGATTAAGCAGATTTCTGAAGAAGACTGCAAATTTAGCTAAAAGAGATGTAAAAAAAAATTATTTCAAAAAATGCAAAAAAGATAAGTAATGTAAATTGAGCAATAAAAAGAACATGCAGAGATAATTTATTTTCATTATATAAATATAAATTTTTTATTGTATTATATATTCTTAGGTTTTATTATAATAGGTAGTAAAAAATAATATAATTGAATGAATTGCCATTCTAGAGATCATATAAGATTGTATGATCTTCAAGCACATGATGATAGATAATTTAAAATGAAAGATAATTGTATTATTATTATTAAACCATCAAACATCACGTGATCATCATTTATTCTTATACAAGCTATTTTCACGAAGGCAAAACTCTCCATACAGCAGCACCATTCAGTGCAAGCCAGAGTAATCAATGGATGTAGAAAGGTTTGTACATAAAATCCCTATCTAGTGCTAGACTGGAGATATTGGATGAGTAGACACTAGATAGGAATTTTATGCACAACCTTTCTGCATCCATTGATTACTCTGGTCTGCACTGAGTGGTGCTACTGCATAGAGAGTTTTGCCTTTGTGTATTATTGTCTTAATTATTGAGATTTATATTATTGTTTTTTAAAAATTACTTCATGAATTAGAAGTTTTATATTTTCTGCACTTGCAACTATGACTCCAGCTACTTTGGTTAAATACAGTAATGAGGTACTTTGGTATTAGACCTGCAACATGGAGCATGTATTAGACCTACTGTGCCTTTTCATATTTGTATCAATCTGCTAATAACTTTGTAATCTGACCAAAATGTGTGCATGAATCTTGTATGTGATATTTCCCCCAAAGTTTGCAAAAAAAGTAACATATACAAAGAACTTGTACATGATATTTTGGCAAGATTTACAAAGTTATCAGGAGGTTGATATGAATGTGAAAAGGTGCAGTAGGTCTAATACATGCTTTGTGCTGCAGGACTAAAAATAACTAAAAATAAAATAGTAATAAACACATTTATCAACAAGAAATGTATGACTTTGAACAAGAAATTGAAATATGTATGACTTTCATGTTAACAACTTTTAAGAACAACATTTGGAATAAAAAAATGTGATTTGTGATCTTAATGACATGACACCATTACGCAATATCTCCAGTCCAGCATTAGATACAAATATTTGGAATGATTACTCATAGTGAAATTTCAAATGCATTTCTCTAGAAATTATATCTAAATTTTTTGAAGATGAAGTTATTTTCAATTGCTTCACAAACCACACGAAAAAAAAAATCTTATATGTTTAACTGTCAATCAAACATAATAACACTCATTTTATCCAAAATATTAACAACTTATATGGGAGACAAGATTAAACAACACTTTTATTCATCTTAGATGTAAATGAAGTCTTATATATATTTATGTTTCAATGTATCTCTTAGTCTAAGATTTTGATTATTATTTAAATAATCACAACTGTTATTTATTGAATATAAAATAAATAGTTTTAATAATTACAAATATAAATTATATTTAATATACTGTAATTAAAAGCTAATTACAATAGAATAATAAAGGAAAATAATCTGAACATTTATTATAATAGAGCATTTACATTTACCAATGCATAAATTCTTTGTAATGACGTAAATATAAATAACGAATTTAAGATTTTATTTTTTATTAAATAAGTTACATATATGCATATTATGTTTTGAAATATTTTCCATTTTATAATAATAATAATAATTTAACTCAATTGTGCTAAACAACAGTGTATAGTAAATTACAGTTAACACCTTAAAACAAAACAAAAAAAAATTAAAAGGGATAAACATAATGCACACCACATAATAATAAAGAGTAACAATCAATTTAAATATATATATACATAAACAAAATAATTTAAACCAATCAATAATGGCATTTAAATGTAATAATATTAGAAAATTGTTTATAATCCAAATTAAAGTGATTAGTATTATTACAAATCTGATTATATAAATATGGTAGCCTAAATAGAGGAGAAAATTTAAGGATATTGGAATGACATGCTTTAATATAACAAACAGAAGCAGACCGAGTATCATGACCACAAGATCTAACTATAATAGTAGAAATTATGTCAGATAGCAAAATAATTTTATTAACAATTTTATAAAGATATTTAAGATCTCTATATTTTCTTCTAGAAGAAAGATGAAGAATAATTTTATTTTCCAGTGCAACATATTTGGAAAACTTATTAGATACTGAATGTAATAAATTACACCTCTATTTAGAGTTAGGATTTCAAATGATTGAACAATATTCAATGATGGGAAGAACCAATAACAGAAATAATTTGAATTTTTTATCATCACTGAAATGATAACCATACCTTAAGATGACACCCATTATTTTTAAAGCTTTACCAATAAACATTTCCAAACGAGGAAGAAAGGATCCATTGCTAGAAAACAAAACTCCCAAATCCCTTTGGCATTCAGCAGAATTCTGTGAAAATTAATAAATTAAAAAATGTAAAACTTCTGATTTTTTAGAATATGAGACTAAGGAACATTTACTGAAATTAACTCATATTATTTAAATCACAGCAAGCACTAAAATTATCTATATCCTTTTGAAGGAGAGTGCAATCAATCACTAACGCGATTCTTCTACAGATTTTACAGTCATCAGCATAGCATAAAAGATAAGACTTTAGATGATGTTGTTGTAATAGTAGCAGTGGAAGTAGCGGTAGTAGTGGTGGTGGTGGTGGTGGTAGTAGTAGTAGTAGTAGTAGTAATAATAATAATAATAATAGTAGTAGTAGTAGTAGTAGTAGTAGTAGTAGTAGTAGTAGTAGTAGTAGTAGTAACAGAAGATAGAATTGTTTTTGCTCGGAAATTCGTAAGAAATTTGAGCACTGGAAATGGTAAAGCAGAGCTCCGATCTATGAACCTTGACTTCCAGAATTTGCCAGTCTCCGACTATAATTATAGATCTGCCTTTGAAGAATTTTGTTCATTGTTTTAAAATTTTTTTAATTTAAAATAGTTTTGAATTTATGTTTTTGGAATAATAAAGTGCAATATATAATGTAATTTTACTAAATTTTGTTTGCTTTCTATTCATTAATTATTTGAATTCAGTAAATGGCTTACCATTAAAAAATTACGTCAATATCTCTTTTTTGGAATCCACCTCATTTCTGCTTTAAGAAATATTTGAAATATTACTAGAATATTAGCACCCAGCATTGATTACAAATAACCACTATTTGAATAATTTCGTCTGTTTTTACATGCGCGGCAAAAATTAAGGGCGCGCACACACAAACAAAACACAAACCCCCAAAAGCATTTGACAACAGTTGTAGTAAAATTACTTACACTACTACATATCTATTAACACAAATGTGTGTTGTTTTTTTAAGTAATATTAATTTATAAAGAAAAAATTGAAAATGTAAAAATTTCGATATAATTTTTGCTCAAAACAAAAGTACTGTATTCTTTTATAATTAATTAATTCATATTAAAGTCATTACAAACTCTTAAAACTTTTTTATTTCTTTTTTCTATTTTGGTTTGTCGTAAAGACAGAAAAGAATGTTTTCATTACAGAAGATAAATTCATTTAAAAAGGTATGATTGTGTTCAGCAGAAGCTGAAATAAAGATAATGGAAAAAGTCTGTCTTCAATTCCCTATGGTTTGATAATTTCTTTCTGCTTCACTATCTCTAAAGAATCACACTTCATTAAATGTTTTATGACCTACTGTTGATCTTGAGTGCTTTATATATATATGTATATCCTGAATGTGTGACGTATATAAATATATAATATATGCGTGTGTACACAAATAATGAATCTCATTATATTTAAAGCAGCAAGTTCTTATTTGAATATTGTGAAGACATATTATAATGAATATTGGTGATTCTTGAATATATGTGTGCATAAAAAAGATAATATGAAATCTAAAACCAGAAGTGATAACCATAGGCTCTGATTTTGGAATCTTAAGTTCTTGAGTTTACCCCTCTACCACTGTGATAAACCACAAATGATTCTTGCTATGGAAGGCTGAAGAGTTGTGAGTTGGAGTAGTCTGAAGCCTGTCCATTAAAGTATGAAGATTGGCTATTTTAATATAAAGCTGAGCACTGATTATATATATATGTGAGAATAATAATCTAGACCAACTGATGATTGCTGGTTTAGCATGAAATACGTATATTGGTGATTATTTATCTTTTCAACATGTGTGTGATCAGGTGGGCCAGCAATATGATATGGCACTGAGAGTAGTGGGTCGTGTGAAAGTCTGAGTTCGAATCCCGCATATATTACATATATAAATACAGGTTTAAGCCTGTACAATGTATTAATTTATTTATTTATTTTATTATTTGTGTCTCATTGTGATTTGTTTATTTTCACTCCCGAGTATGTTCAACAGTAAAAGTCTGCCTACCCAATATTAATTGATGCCACCTATACATATATAATGCACCTCAATAAAAGGTGACTGGTTATTTCTCCAAGTTGCATGCAGTACCACCTCTAAATCAAAATGTTATATATTAACAAAATTGAAAGTATATTTGGTATAATAAATATTATTACATTTTATATTTAAACTTTGTATGAGTATTTTTTCACATTAACATAGTTTAGCTATTCACAACAAAATTTACATGGCATTATATTATTTGAATTATAAGTTATGGCATTAAATCTGGTAATTTTTATACCTTAACTCACAATGGATTAACATTTTAACATTCAATTTAGTTTTAAATTGGGCAAAATTGCTACAGAATGTTTAAAATGATTCAAACTGTGTATAACGGTGAAACCATAAGTCACAAGATTATGTGGTGGCCGTAAGATCATTGAACATAATCTACAAAGGTACAAAATGACAGTCACATTTCATATCTTAACCTGTCATCGGATATATCAGGGGTGGCCAACTTGTGTGTTCATAAGATCTACTTTTTATTTTGAAAATGGGTTGTGATCGACTTGTTGTCATAAGCGTAGTCTAAATGGAGGTAGGTGTGAAATACATACTATTTTTATATATCTACCTTCGTAAAAAATAATGTAATTATTTAACGGGCCAAAAAACTCATGTTCAGGGGAATTAAAGCAACATGAGTAATTATTAGCAATATTTATTAATTCAAATTAGCTACATTAAGTCAAGATTAAAAATATTATTTTCAATAATGATACGACTTAGTGGACTTTACCTATCTAGAATTGAAAAAAAAATTAGAACAAAATAAAAATAAAAACTTGATAATCTTGACTTAATTTGTTTCACTTGTAACCCGACAGCTCTTGCCAAATTGGCCTCGTGATCGACCGGTGATCACAATCGACTTGTTGGCCACCCTTGAGATATATCACTGAAGTTTCATGGTAAATAGGTAAACTGTTACTACATAACTCATGCATTGTATCACAGATGGCACTGCTAAAACCAATCATCTCTTTCTCCAGCACGCACTGCGCAAATGTAAAATAAACATTTCATTCAAATAATTTAAAGCAACAATTCAAAATTAATACTTCAAATTTTGTAATCAAACTCCTTTAACAAAACAATTCAGTAATTAACATTAGTAAATGATCGATTTTTTTCTAAAACAAATAAATTTTGAAAAACTCTATTTAGAATAGGTTTTTTGAATACATTTATAAAAAATTCAATTTTTTTTTAGAATTATCAGATAAATTTTAATTAAATATTTTTTACTTATATATAAAAAAAATTTATATTCTCATTTCATTTAACTTTGATTTTCATTTAACAAATATTTAATTTTTTTTTTAAAAGCGTAGACACATTCTGTGTTGTGCAGAATTTGTTTATTAATAGTAAAAAAATATCGTATATCATTTATTATAAAGTATATGCATTTTTTATATTTGTTTATTATGTATCAATATATTAATTTCATCTCTTAATTTTTTTAAAATCAAGTTACCACTAAAAAAAAAGATAATTGTTGGACAATTGAATTTCAAAATAATGCAAAAGACTTGAATAAATGTGATAAGAAAGTTTGCAGAGGGATATAGGGAAAAAGCAGTGGATCAAGAAATTACATTAAATTTTGAAAAATCTTTATTTTGCATAATTCCGATAAACTGCTTTTAAATACATAGAAAGTAGTCTTGCGTTGTTAGCCGAGAGGTATCGCAGTTGCCATGCAAGCAAGTAGTTGGTTGCAGACGGTTGTGGGTTCGCGTCCCGGCCGATGCTATGACACATGGAAAAAAAAAAAAATACATAGAAAGTATTCATACACACATGCATAGTGTATTACAATGAAAAGGTGAATAATTCTCTCTTTTCAAACTGTCTGCAGAGCGACTTTTGAATCAATGAATGTAACTCAACTTAGTTATTTACCGTAAAAATTTTAAACTATTATATTTTAATTTACAAGCCTCAAACTTACTCCAGCTGCAACTTTGATACCCTTCATGCTGGATCATGGCAATAGTGATTATCATTAATCATTTATTAAATTAGAGATTATCTCTAGCCTAGATATAAGTTTAAGTCGAATTTATCTGTTTTTTAAATTACTCAATTCATTCCTCTTTTCCCATGTGTAATATATATGGGAGAGATAGTGACCTATCCAATTGATGAATGCTAGTTTAACATGAAGTGCATTTTAGGATTCATTTAACTTTTAAGATGTCTTCATTCATGTGTTTGAAAAATATGTGGTACTATAGAGTTATTAAGTACATCTATAAAAATATTACATTTGGGAAAAGAGAAATTAAATTGACTAACTCCATGTGAGTGTGCTTAATTAAAAAACATATATATTAATCTTTAACTAAGATTTAAAGTTTATATCAAACTGGAGATAATTTCTAGTTTAATAAACGATTAATGATAATCGTTGTTGTATTTATCTAAAGTGGTTAACATGAAAATTGTGGATAGGGTAAGTTGGACACTTATAAATCATAGTATAACAATTTATTATTGATAAATACTTTTATATATGGTGGAGGTATATATGAGAGATGGTGACCTGGGACAACTGATGAGTGCTGGCTCAGCACAAAATGTATCTTGGTAATCATTTATCTTTTAATATGTCTTCATTCATGTATTTTAAAAAGAAAATGATAGTATGGAAATTATTAAGTATATCTCTAAATGTTTTTTAAAGTTCTAGCATGTTGGGATCATAAATTATGACATAAATATATTTATTAGTATCTTCAATTCTCTTCTTAGCATACATTTCTTCATATTTTGTTGATAGGTCTGATGTCTCTGTTTTGTTCTTCTGTTTAATGTTCAAATCTCAGATCCATAACAAAGACCTGGAAAAAACATATTTAGTCTTCCATTTCAAATACATAAGTATATATTTCCTTTTAATATTAAGATATTTTTATCAAAAGCATTCCATCCAAGTTTAATTCTATGATAAATTTTATCCATTAAGTTTCTATTTGTATTAATAACCTGACCAAGTTATTTGTAGTTGTTAATTTTTTATAATTTACAATAATCAATATTTATTTTCTTCTTAAAAAAATTCTTGAACATTATTTTAGTCTTTTTTAGCATTTATTTTTAGTCTTATTTTTTTTTACTTTCTCTAAGAAGTCTTACAATATTTACAAAAGCTCTGAAGCATTATTTGCAAACAACACATTATCTATAAAATCTAGATGTTTTAAATAATCTTCATTTATTTTTACTTCTTTAGTTTCCCATTTTAGTCACGGGGGAAAATGTTTGGGCATATCAAAAATATTCTGTACATTTTTAAAAATTAACTACTTTTTCATCACATTAAGAACTTGTTGGGTCATAAATCTAAATTACCCGTGTTTGGTATCTTCCATTAGTCTGAATAACTAATCATGCCTTTCTGTCTGATATACCACCATTCTCTACAATATGGTTCTTCTACATTTTTACATATAATAAAAGATGTTAACTAAAAAGTGACCCTTTGGTTCCTCTATGAGACCTTAAAAGAAATAATCAGTGCAAATTTATAAGGTTCACCACATACATTTTTGTCATTGCAACTATTAATCATACATCATTATTTATATGATGAATGAACATATACATGCTACTAACCAAAGAACATCAGTGAGGATGATGGGTTTACTAGGGTTTTATCTCTGAGCTTAAGAATAAGAAACTCCAAGGTTTTTCTTCTGAAATGCACAATAATTCTTAACTGAAATTATCAATAGTGTTTTTTTGAAGCCAGGATGAATGTATATATGAATGTTTTTTAACAGGTATTTGAAATCATGATAGATGAAATTATGGGTGAATCAAGGCAATGGTGGAGAGTGCTAAAAGTCCTCTGACTCTGGGTTTAAAGCTGATCATTTAATCATGATTTTTATTTAGACACTTCAAAATCATCATGTAAAGGAAGATTGCATGAATTGAAAGAACTGTTTAATATTAAATGGGACATCATTGGACTTTGTGAGTTTAGATGAAAAGGCAAAGAGACAATTGATTTAAAAAGTAGATATGCACCTTAATACAAAGACACACATTTTGGAAACAGAAATGCGATAAATATTAGTAAAAGTATTTAATGAAATTAGTTGCATATGTGTATTAATTTGTACATCTATTATGTGAATATATTACACATATATATTGGTGTATATATTTAAAGGTAAGGAATTATGGCGTCAATATATATTTATAGAATCGTTTAAATGATAAATATTGCTATAATAAATGGCACCCACTCCCACTTGGCATTTGACAATATATCTAATAACAAAATGTATTGTCGAATGCTAAATGGGAGTGTATGTTAATTACTATAACATTTGCTATTGGAATGACTGTATGAAAGTTATGTACATCTTATGGAAGGAAATAAATTTTCACGCATGCCTATTGGAACTAAGCTTCCGATGAGTCTATTTACATTATATAACTCATTGGAAGTTTCAGTTACTTTCTGTTTGGTTAAATATATATATATGTATAAGTGCTTAGAATTTTTCTAAATCGATATATATATATTTAATGAAGAATATACATAAATAACAAAATATTGAGTTTTAATTATTATTTATATGTTTAAGTGTGATATTCAGTTTTATTTACTAGTACAGAGATCGTATGTAATTTAAACAGAAAGGATTTACACTCTATGCAAATGTTCTATAATGTTGTTATAACCGAGTGGTTAGCACAGCTGCCTTACAAGCAGTTGTCCCGGGGTTCGCTTCCCGGCCGACGCTTTGACACATAAAAAAAAAACCAATAATGTCTTGTTGAGTACTGAGGATACTCTCAAACCAAAGCAAAAGATAGGGACTTCTGAAAAGATAAGAGCGGCTGTTTTATCTTTTGAACTTAAATTTAGTTATATAGATTAATCTAAAATGTCTTAGTTTGAGAGTGTGAAAGCGTTTCTTTATTCACCTTACATCCATTAATCTCTTTCTGTATATTAACATTCAAAATTTTTTTCACTTTATTATGTGTTAATATTATGAACTAAAAGAAACTATGTAATATTCAATTTTATTTGCTAAAGATAGAGATTATATGTAATTTAATAGCCTCGTTGAATTTTGTATCAAACATTACAGCTCATGCGTAGGATGTAGATGTAAATCCCTTCTGTTTAAATTACATAGATCTCTGCACTAGTAAATAAAATTGAATATTATATAGTTTCTAATAGTTCATAATATTAACATGTAGTAAATTGAAAAATTTTGCAAACATTAATATACAGAGATCAACGGATGTGAAATGAATAAAGAAATATCTTCAGGCTCTCAAACTAAGATGCTTTATATTGGCTTATATAACTAAATTTAGGTTCAAAAGATAAGGTGGCCATTCAAAATCTCTAACAAGTGCTTTGGTTTGAGAGTATAACAAACGTTATAATGCATGTGCTTAGGGTTCAAATCCCTTCTGTTTAAGTGCGATAAATAAGACTGAGCATTCATTTCCAAATTTATACATAGCATTAAGAATTGTATCAACTCTTCCAATTGCTATTGCATCAGCAAAGCAAAGTTTTTTAAAGTTAATAAATAAATTACTTACAAAGTTCTATGACTCAAGAAACAATGCCAATTTAACATCATTGTTTAGTGAACAACAATGATTTTGCAGAACAAAAAAAAGGGGAAGCTAAACCAAGGAATAACTGAAAGGCTTGAATATTTGGGTGTTTTTAAGAACTTCAAGCAACTGCTGTGATATAACTGGGCTATGACCCACAGACTTTGAGCACCGGAATCTGACCCTTTATCATTGCATCAAATTACATGTGACAGTTTAGGAAACTTTCAGGTATTAATATCTAAACTTATATCATTATTGATACCAGCATCTGAGAAAAAAAAGATGCTTTATAATTTTATTAGAACAGATTTCTGATAACTCTAAATGGTCTACAAAGTTGAGAAATAAAGATCAATATTTCCAATCAGACATTTTCAATGATACCAAACTTTAGAAAATTCTAGGAATGGTAGTGACATCCTTGAATTACTGTGATAAATTAAATTGAATAAAACAAAAAAATAACTAATAGTTAGTTATTTAAAACCTTTTCATATTTGGGTGTCAGAAATAGAAGAATGAACTTTCATTTCAGATATCTGTAACTCTCAAATTAGATGTAAAGAGACTTGTTGATAAATGTAGAAAACTTTCAGGTAATACAGTTTTGTTTAGTGTTGTATTTAATATTTGAATGCTTTGTAAGATTTGACCATATGGTGAATTAATATGGTTAATGTAAGGTATGCCAATAAAAAAGTTATTGGTGCTTAATGCCATTCTCTAAATTAGTGCATTATTATGTTGTGGAGTAGATAAGCTACTCACCAATTTTTAATGCATTAATATGTCTGAATCACAAGTTATGGCATGGAATATGACAGTGTGAATTAGATCTCAATCTACAATGGAACAATATGCTAATTTTAAACATTGGTTTAAATTGGGAAATACTGCTACTGAAATATTTAAATACATTAAAGATCAGCCTTTCAAGCTACTGTGCATACGCTTTTTACGAGTGTTAATAATAAATGAATACTTTCTCCCAATCGAGATATAGTATTTAAGAAAGAATAAATGAATACTTATTTTACCAAATGCTATATATGGGAAATTTAAGTTGGAAGTGAGCGTGAGGATAGACCACTCACTTTAAATTACTGTTTACAATGTCTGAATGAATGACGTCGACAAAATTATCTAGAATTTACTAAACGTCATTCTCAAATGAAACTTAAACATATGTAAATAAGCATTTATTTTATATAGCGCATGTTTATAAATTGTAATACATTAAAGATCAGCCTTTCAAGCTACAGTGCATACGCTTTTTACGAGTGTTAATAATAAATGAATACTTTCACTCCCAATACGAGATATAGTATTTAAGAAAGAATAAAATGAATCCACTTATTCCTTCTAACCCAAATGCTTATATATGGGCAAATCTTAAGTACTGAAAGTGAAAGTGTGAGGATCGATGTATAAAAATGATGTCATCAGTCACAAGAATGTTTCACATGATAACAGGGACAGCATTAAACATTCCATGAAGGTAAGAAACATCCTTTCATATTTCATGCCATAATTCAGGATCCAATTATGTTAGTACCTTAAAAAGCATTGGGTTGTATAGCTACTATGTCACTGCGCAACATCCCTGATTTAGAATTAACACTGCAGGAAGCTTGGAAAGACAACCAGTCATCTATTCACTGAGACACACTTAGTTTTTTTAAACAATTGCACTTACATCCAGAGAGCAGTCCCATCACAAATACATCCATTTCTATACTCCATTCTTTTTATTGCCCAGCTCCTCAAATCGATGTATCTCTTCCTATTGAAATGGAAACCTTCCAATCTCTTTCCATTTCACCATCAACCTAATGACCTACTCATCTGAACTAGTTTTGAACCTATCTTAAATGTAAAATGTTATATATAAGTCGAGCGGTAAAACTTTGTTATCATGGCCCCTTGAATGGCATCATCCATTTACATACGAAAATATGCTATAATTAGACAGGTTAGATAAAATTAAAGCGTAGAAATCCTCATAATTATTCATAAAATGTTTTATTAATTTTCAGTCAATTTTAATTTTATATTAAGACGGCCGCGGCCCCCCCCCCCGGCCCCCGCCCCCACCCCCCCGGGGGGTTGAGTAGGGGGGGGGGGGAAAAAGAAAAGGGGGGGGGAAAAAAAAAAAAAAAAAAAAAAAAAAAAAAAAAAAAAAAAAAAAAAAAGGGGGGAGGGAAAATATTCGTATGTGGATGGACAATTTAAACCTTGGAATGATGGTATAATGATTCGTATATATATTTAAGTTTAAATAAAAAGATATAATGTAAAATGTTTTCTTTAAAATATATTTAACGGTTTTCTGATTTAATGTTTTATAGATATAGCTGAAACTAAAGTATTATCTTTAAATTTGTTTTTTTTTTTTTAAAACAAATAATATTGGAAAGGAAAATATGTTAAAAGTTATTTATTTCAGTAAAATAAAAATCATCCGTTTATAATTAAAAATGGGAATTTTGTGTAAACAAGAAATTAATTAGTGACCGCATCCGGGGTAAAAGTAAAATCTAGTTTACTGATTGATTTTGTTTCAACAAAAGACTTTAACATTAAATCAGAATACCATTACTTCTCCTAAGCTTTAACATTTTATAACAACTAAAAAGGAATTTAATTAGTGAAATCTGAATCAAATTATATGATTTATATATTTTAATAATTTTAAGTAAATTAAAAATAACACCTCGAAGACTTTATCAGTTGTAGAAATTAGATTACAGTATATTATTTGTTTAATTAAAAGTCAATTGGTCCTGAGGCAAACGAAATTCCAAAAAGGTGTTATGGCTTGGTGAAAATTTATAAATAGGCCATATTTTAAGCGGGATAATATACTTCATCTTGCTTTTGAAGAGCTGTAGACAAAAAGCTAAAAATTTGTTAATTTAACTATGGCCTGCTAGTCAGGCAAGAATTGCTGCCATCCCCATGATGGAACGCCGAAGTTCAATCCATCCAATGCCGAAGCAACAACCAACAAGCTTATACCAAATAAAAGATGCTGTAAGCCGCTAAAAAGGGACTTGCCTTCATTCAAATTTCCATCCAGCTACAGAAACACCATTTTAAATCATCTCCCAACTAAATTGAAGATGCCATAAGCCACCAAAGAACTCGTCTTCATGCCAGCTCGAGTATCTCCAGTCCAACTATAGGAGAACTGTCTTAATATTATTAAAATTGCAGAGCTCTGTGTAAAATTCAAAATGATGATTATTTCTTCAAAATCAGGTTAGCTAACCCTATTAATGTAAACTCTGTCTTAATTTTCTAATATTTGAATACTATAATTGACCTACTTATGCTAAATTTCTTTATTGATTTAATGTTTTGCTATATAACTTAATCACTGCAGTATATTTACTTTTCCTTTGATTATTTTAATAATTATTAATTATGTCTGTTTCGAAATGGCATGCATTTAATTACAGAATATGTTTTTAAAGATATAATTTAAAATCTTTGTATTATTATTTATTATAGCGTCATTTAGCGCTCCATTTCGAAACCCTAATTTATAAATAATGGCGACTCTCTGTGCTCATTATTATTGTGTCATTTGTAAATTAGTTAATATAAATAAAAATGTGGCTTATAAATCCAAATTTGCAAACGTTAATTATTATATTACTAAAAATTAAACTAGCCTGGAGTGTGATCATAAGTATATTTTTCTTATTAAAGTATTCATAAGTCCCTTAAATATACTTTGTCCCCCTTAAGAGTTTAGTAGTTATAGATAACTAAAGAGATTGAACGGGATAAAGTAAAGTTTGTATATATATATTCCCGTCAGTAGCATATCGTATTTCTCATGCTACAGAAGAGTTGGCTCTTTTGATCTGATAAACTAGTGTTTCTTTAATGTATAATATTTAATTTATAATATACTTTGGCTTGGCGGATGTGAAATTTATTAATATTTTATTGTTATGCTGTTTTATATATATATAAGATGGAGCCATGGTAAGTCCAGCCCATCTTCCTCTTTTATGGGTAGTTCAGTAGCTAAGATTGAGCTAAGGGCCAGATTAGCACGTAAGTCCCCCATCTCTTATGAACCAAATAAAGGTTTCCTTTTAGCAGCATGATGACCGGTTATTGGGGAAACCAGTGTTGGTCACAAAAACCCTAAAAACTATTCTTCCATCTGCAAAGCAACTTTAATATTATATTTTACTTGTGCCTAGCATGTTAGTAAAATCGCTATAGCCAACTCTGCCTCCCTAATATGCAGTCTTCGGCATTGATCCGAAGCATTCTTGAAAACCCATTCGATCTAAAGTTATCTGGGATGCTTGATATGCCCATATTTAATATAAAAATTTATTATAATCACATGTATTATTACGTTTCACTCCAGACTTGGTTTGATTTCATGTATAATGGCCACTCAAACTGATTATGAAATGGCGTAACTAATAAGTGAATGTAGTGATTAATTATATAGCATGATATTTGGCTCCATTAAATAATTAACAAACCTATTTGCCAACATATCAATTATTGTTCAAATGGCCTAGAGAAATGTTACTTTATAAATAAAATGCCTGTGTGCATTTGCCAACAATAATGTTATATCAAAATACATCTGAAATTGTCAATAAATATATTTTATAATTCATCATATATCAGTTTCCATCTCATTATTGAATCAATCCAATTCATTAATTGATTATAGCTATTCATTAGTAAAGCCCTTTTTAATTAAATATATTAGATTTTATCTTTGGAATGTTTCTAGTATTTAAGTTGTTTATATATATGTTTAAGTCCATGAGTCTTATTGTTTCTCCGATTTGCTAGCAGGCCGGATTAAGAATTAATTCTCGTGTGCCATCATTGTTATGTTGTCCATTAGGTGTTTGATCTGGGGCTTAGAGAGTGGGTTCGAATTCAGGCTGGTAACTGACCTAAATCTCAGGCTTGACTGGGTTTGAAGTACATTTTGTGAGTTCCAGCTTGTGTTAGATGGATAAACATGTTTTGACCGGCACATGATCTCTTATATCATCCAGCAAAGTCAGTGATTTCTATTCTTTCTTTTTGTTTCCACTCATCATCCCTCTCAAAACATCTTTCATTAAATTATTCTTTTTTCTCAATATATGACCAATACAGTTGTTACTCTTTCTATTCTTCAATCCATCTTTTTTTTCTCATTTATTCTTTTCAAAACTTCATTTGTCATTTTACTTATCCAATTAATTTTTTCCATTCTTTTCTATGACTACATCTCAATAGTCTTCCAACCTGTTCATAAGTTTCTTTTAATCATTGTCCACATTTCACAACCACACAATAACACATTTCACACATATTGAATTAATCTTTTCCTTAATTCTCTCTTCAAAGGTTCAGGAATTATTTCTTTCTCTTAGTAAATCTTTGCCAGTGCTATTTTTCTTTTAATATCATCTTCACTTCTTCCATCCTCAATCAATCAACCAACCAAATATTTGAATCCATTTACCTATTAAATTAAAGTATCATAGATTTCAATTTGCACTCTTTTGTATTTCTTCATATCCATAAACATTTGGTCTTAACAACATTAAACTTCATTCCATATTCCATATATTCTTCCACCAATTTTTTTTCTTGATATCTTTAGAAAATGCTTTTTACACTTAAGATGAAGACAATATGCTGTGATGGTCCATAACATATAGCCATAAAGATGACTTATAAAATGAATTATTTCATATTTTTCTTTTTAGTTTTATTGATAGTAAATTAATAATTAAAAAAAAAAAATTAATTTTCAACTATCTTCATGAGCTTTTTAAAAAAATATTTAATAAATAAATAAATAATAAAGAATATGATGAAAAAAAAGTGGTCAGAGTTTTGTGTTGATAGATATTATGTAGAGAAGTTAAGATGAGGGATGAACTGATAAAACTACCCCAAAAACTTGAAAATAATTCTGAAATGCAATGATTAATTGCCTTTCCCAAACATGTTAAAAATGGATAGAAACAATTTTCTATCTTGTGTAAAAGTGCTGTAATAGTCAAGCGTTGGTGGCCGAGTGGTTAGCACAGCTGCCTTATGAGTAGTTGTCCCAGGTTCACTTCTCGGCCAATGCTTTGACATATGAAACAAAAAGTGATGTAATAAACGAATATCAAACTATCAGTGCAGGCATGGGAACTCAGATGTTTGGCACCTGCAACTCATCTGACAGATAAGGATTGGTTACAAAATATGTGCATAGTAAAATAGAATGGGTAGAGTTTCTGTGATAGTGGATGGCAGGATATGATAAAGTTAACATGAGAGATTCACTGAATGGAAAATCAAAATCATTTGAAAATACCTTTGCCACATAATGATTATTTATCCTTTCACATGATGTTTCAAGTCGATGTAAAAGTTGTGTAAGCTGTCAATGTGGGCATGATATTCATATATTTGGTACCTTTAGCTCACCTAATGAATTAAGATTATTCCCAAACTGTATCCATAGTGAGAGAGGATGGTTTGAGTTTCTGCACTGATGGGTGGTTGCGATGATTTGAGGGGATGAGAAAGACTCAAACCTACCAAAATTGAACATGATTTAATATTTTGCCATTTGAGAGTTCATGTGGCACTGGCCTCATCAGAAATGGCAGTTGATTTGTGATTCACTAATCTATCACCACATTAAATCAAACAATGCTTTAATTAATTATTTTCAATTAATGTGATTTTTGCTTAATTAATATTTTATTGACAATAACCAAAAGATTATCTTAATATTGAAACTACTACATTTATTTTTTATCATTATGATATTATTTCAGTTACAGAAATTAATGCTAATTTATACATATAAAATAACAAATTTTGTAAATAACAATAAAACAAAAAAATATGACTAAAATGTTATAAAAGAGAAGGAAATGAATAAAAGCGAGTAAAAATATTTTTTGCAAAAATAAATGATATAAAATCATTACTCAATAAAAAATTCTTAAAACTTTATAACATAGCTCTCCAATAAAACATGTTGGTGATCACATGCTATGCCAATTTTCCAATAATGATAATCAAGGATTAGTCATTTTAATCTACTTACTAGTTACTTTACCTACTTTACCCAATTTCCACAATGCTCATCACAAACAAACTTTTTTTCTGCACCAGTTCTGCCATCTATTGTAAGCTGGAGTAATCAATAGATGTTAGAGGTTAATGCTTACTAAATCTATATTCATCACTATCCATATCCTCAGATTAGCAAGAATTTTTGGATTTGGGTGTAATACCATTTGAATCTTTCATATCTAATTAATCATTCCTTCAGTAGTCATGTTTTATGCTTTTTTTGGTTACTATCAAGATAGCCTGAAATTCAAAAACATTTTAATGATTTGAATCCAAGCCATCTCACTTGCATAGTTATGTAGATCTGACCTTAGTTCAGTATATAAATACTTTTCCATAATTAGTTTAATAATATCTGTAAGTACTGTGTATTTTTGACCAGGATTGGTATAAAATTAAAAAAGTCATTATATAACTTTCCATTTTACTGTTCCAATCAAGTGCTGCCACCTTAAAAAAGCATTTTTCAAAATAAATAAATAGATGATAAAATGCCACATGCTGTCTGCCTGCATATTACTTTTAAGTAGCAAATCTATTTTTTCTACTCCAGTTCTGGAATTATTAGATTACTCATGTTAACACAAGATGGCGCTGGAACAAAATAGATTTGCTAATTAATATATAATATCAATTTGTTTTAGCACAAAGTAAGAAAAGCACACAAAGCTGCTGTCAAGGCACTACCAAAGACTCACCCTTTCTGAAAATGTTTTCACATTAAAATCGTTGGTTTTTGTTGTAATAAAATATATAGAATAGCTGAACACACAAGAAAGAAGTCGCATCAAATTATAAACAACAATAATAAATAGCAGTTTTACAGAAATATAAATAATTTAAAACATCTCTTTTTATATAATACTAAGAAATCATCGTGTTCCAAATTATTTATGTGTGCGTATGTAAAATAAATAATTAATAAACATAAAAATGAAGCAAGTTATTAATTTTGCCTGAATGAGTGGAAATTATTTTCCTAGAAAAAGAAAAGACGTAAAACACCTGCTCTTAAAACAAAATCTATCACTTTTATTTAATAATGCATAAGTAATTTCCAACTTTAGCTTATAAAGCCAATTCTAAAAAAAAAAAAAAATGTCTCTTTGTAAGTTTTTATGTTTAAAAGTTTTTTAAAAATAAAATATACCATGCTTGTAATACTTTAAATTTTTCAAGTTCAGTGTTTAAATTGAAACTATATAGAAGGTGATGTGATGTGATGTACTGTAGCTTCTTCTTAAACGAAATCAGTAATCTCTCAGCAATTATACCAAGAGAAACTTGTTATCTACTTAATTTTACATTCCGCAGTCTAAGTTTTCCCATATTCTGCTCCATCCCATTTCCACAACATAATCTTTGTCAACTCTACAGCCTTTATATCTAAATCCCCCTTATATTTTTCCAAACCCAGCATAAAAACCAATAATCTACTTTCTGTATAATCCCTTTTTTCATATTTATTTTTCCATAACTTTATTATATGTGCCCTTTCTGTTTTCAAGCATTTACATTCAATTAACAGATGCCTAATATTTTCTATTCCTTCCTTAGATAATTTACAGACTAAATCACCCATATTTTTCCATTTACATGTATATTCTCTTGTTGCTAAAGATTCTGTTCAAGCCTTAAACAATAAACTACTTTCCTTACTATTATCATATATTAACTCGCACCTAATATTCTGTTTATTTCTATATATATTTAAACTCTTTTTACTCTCCATACTAGTTCTCCATCTCTCTAACTCCCTATTCTTTATTAATAAATCTATTCTTTTATCCCATTCCTTACCACTATAACACTCAACAATCCTCCTAACACAATCATCCCATCTTTTATACAAATATACTGATATAAACTCTTTATCCAAATCTTTTGCATACCGTATTACCTTTCTCATCCATCTTATTGCCTGCCCTTTACTCATAACCCAATTAAATACTATTTTGGATATTTCCTCATTTCACATGTCAACACAATGAAAATGTTATTTTACAATGGTGGGCTCATATTCAGCAAGTTGAAACTGTATTGAATTGTTTTATGATTACACCCTCCACAAAGTGTTAAAAGTGAATGGAAACGAGTGATTTTTACAATGGTGGTTACAGGTTATGGATTGGTTTTATGATCTTGACAACTAAGAGCAATTTTTTTTAAAAAAAGGATTCCAAATTTTAGGTAAAAATAACAGTTCTAGCTAATTCATTTGCAGTAGGCATTTAAGTGTGATGAAATATCCTTATTTTTTAACTTGTTAAAAGCAGATATCTTTGCTATATTTCAATATACAGTATTTAAAAACCATTTAGATCTTTTACAAGCTGAATTTTATATTAGAATAAAAACTTCAATAATTTGAATGTCATTAGCAATCTATTGTGGACAAGAATCATTCTAATAAACAGAAAAGAAAAACAACAATAGAAACTAATAATGAGTTTTGAAATGACTATGCTAGCCAATTCATAAACACAAATACAGTCATCTATTTTATGTCCATTTTTTAGTTTGATTATTTGCCTTCTTGCAATGCCATATCTGTATTTAACTTATTCTGGACCATATCTTTTGAAATACTTCAACACTTTGAATAACTTCAAGTCTCCATTATATTCTCCGTTCAATCATATCTTCCCAATAAGATCATCAATATTATATTTCTTTTGGTTAACTTAGATCTGGATAATTTTTATAATCTAAATGGGAATTGTCTTTGCTATAATATCATGCTCAACTTTATTATAAAATTTTTAACATAATGTTATCTAGAAATAACATTTAATTGGTTTTATCCAATTAACATTATATGTGTGTGAGATATTACAAGAGCAAACATTAACTGAAACACACAGGCTTATTATATACCTGTGTCTAAATATGTAATATATAGGGTATATGATCACAGACTTTCACACCACCCACCACTCTCCACACTATCTCATAAATAATCACCAATATACGTATTTCATGCTAAACCAGCAATCATCAGTTGGTCCAGATTACCATCTCTACACAAGAGCAAACATTATGAAATTTATGTGCAGGAATGTCACGTGATGGAGGTGGGTAAAGGGACCACATTTAATTGAAAATTGTTATATGTGAGATTGTAAATTATTTTAAACTTTTATTTAAATAATTAGATTATTTAAAACTTTTATTTAAATAATTCAATTATTTAAATTTTTATTTAAAGAGATCAAAAATCTTTTTGTGCTAAACAATTCATATTTATTATAAACATACAAATAAAAAAAAAGTATAAACAATAGCTACTTTTGACTTACTTTTCAGCTTATATAACTGTATTTAAATATATATACAACAAGCCACACACTAACTTCTTTATAAATCTTGATTTATTATAATATGAACTATTACAATGTACAATAATATACTCCAACATTTCGTCTATATTATTTTATAGTCTTTACCAAGAAACAACTAAAAAAATACATAAAAACAATAATTACAAATATTCCATATTATAATAGATCAAGATTTATAAAGAAATAATTAGTGTGTGGTTTATCATATATATATATATTGAAATAAATGAGCTATTTTTAAAATAGAAGACTGTTATTTTTTAACTTATTTAAATAATTGTATTTAGTTTAAGAAATCAAATATACTTATTGCTTTTAACCATTATTTTCATAAAATAAAGGATGTTAAAATGGCTAGTTGCTAATTTAATATTAGTGTGGTTTTTATATGTAATAGAAAGTTCTGATTACTCAACAATAACACATAATTCAGAAATTATATGTTAAATCTTTATAAGAGGTATTTAGAATAACAAGATATATACAATATAAGTCTCTGCCTTAAGTCTTATGCCATCTTATATTGCTAAGACTATTAATATATGGTATGGCTGAAGATCTCTCAGCCCCATATAGCTATTTGAGTTGGATATCTGGGTTTGAAGACATGTAGGTGTCTGAAATTTTCAGATTTTCCACCCAATAGATAAGTTTTAGATAAATGCTGGCTTTGGGTTGGTATTTTTAGATGTAGTGTCTAGAGCTACCCTAGCATCTCTCTGAGGAATGCCAAAGCACAAAACCATGGTCAGAAGTTTGGGGGAGATTCCTGACAGAAATATTTTAAATGCTTTCTCTGGCTAAGCATTTATCACAAAGTTTGTTGAGCAATTGGCAATGCTCATTGTTTATATCTTACAAGCTTAAGAGAATTAGTCATGTGATCTATGACTCTTATTTTGACTACTTATATATATACAATAGTTTATATATATATATTTGTTCAACTTCTTTATGATTTGTGGTCTACAAATGTTTAATTGTTAACACTAGTGCTTGAGAAGAAATGCTAAGACTACTTGACACTTCCAGCCAATGGATGGTTTCCTTTTATGTTATAATGTCAGGAGCTAGAAACTTCCTCCACTAAGCTTAAGCATGCTTCATTTAATTAAACAGTGACATTGTTGTTACTGTCATCGAAAGTCTTCCAATTGTTTGATGAAGTCTCTTTCTTTGAAATGGACTTCCAATACAAAAATACAGCCAAATCCCCTGTCATAGTGAAAACAATTGTAGTCACTGACATCGCTCTCCAATTGGCCTATTTATGTCATTAACTATTTATTTACTTTCATTGTCACTTAATAGGTTGGTGTATGTTCTATCCAATCTTGATAACATTGCAGTTTGGACAAGTTCCTTATTTATGGGTAAGATGAAATTACGTTAAGATGAGTTCACAAAATTCGGACTTTAGGGTGTTTGGATTTCTAAGCTATTGTCTTGAAATTCAAGGTAAAAGTAAAAGTTATTCTACATAGATTGGCTTAGTGGTAATCATATTCTGGAGCTTAAGGCCTATGGACTATAACCAGCTCTGTCATTTTCAATATTTGAACTTTGAACTTCTGAGCAATTAAGCTATTTAATTATGTATTAAAGCTCAAGTTCACTATAGATGTAGGTTATTAAAAGATTCACTTTAGGAGGGTACAATACCATGAGATCTTCCATGCAAAAATCTTCAGTTTGTATAAAGTGAAACTATCCAATGAAATTCTGAATATATGATTACATGACAAACACTGTATGAATTGTTTTTCAAAGGAATAGCTACATTTTGTTGGCCAATAATATGCGAGAGTGTTCATTGCATGAAAGGAAAATCAATTTCAGTTTATTTGTTATGGAAAGTTAAGTGGGAAAAAAATTAAACAATGTGTTAAAAATAAATAAAAACCAGTGCCTACTTTCTGGGTTAACAGCCATGGAAATTGTTGCCATGAAATGCATATGACTCAGGTCACATTGTTTGCATAATTTCGTGCTTATTTCCTTTTGCTTGTAATTTGAGAATTTTTTTAACTGTAATTAACTGAAAGTTAAATTCAGGTTGAGAAATCTCAAGAATTGTTTGCCACTCTTCATGAACATATTCAGGTTGAGAAATTTCATCACTAAGTGCTACTTTGCAAATAAAATCTTGATTATATCTAAAGTAATTGCATAAAACTATATGATATAAAATGATAGAGAATTACAATGATAAACAATAGGTAACAATCAACACAATATACTCTGAACATCATCAATAAAACACTTAAGTTGATATTCAATACTTGAGACTCAATCAGTTTTTTACAATAAGAAAACAGCTGCCCAAGATTTTATATGGAAAATTAATTTGAATCACAATAGAGAATTAAATGTTAGATCAGCCAAGGTATTAATACAAATAGATTTAAATATACTGATATTTAAATTTATAGAGCAGAGATATTTCTACTCATTTTAAAATCTGCAAAAGTGCTATTTTTATTCATTTTAAAACTTTGAAAATTTTATATTTCAGATATAATTCTGTTCTGGAAATTTAAACATGTAATTTCAAATATCTTGGCTGATTTAAAATTTGTTCCCATGGTTACAGTAATTCAAGTTAATTTTTCATTTAAAATCTTGTTCAAGCAGTGAGAAGTGGCATTTTAAAAATTGTCTTAATTCTAGAGGATAGCTTAATTGTATATACTGACAATGCTTGGAGTATGTCATTTCAACAGCTATATTATATATATATTGTAACCGTTCGATTGTTGTCCCAACTACATAATATCACCAAAACATAAGTGCGCTAAGAATTGTAACCTCGATCACCGATCAATTCCCGCTGCACATTGTCAGCTATTAAGAGCTGTAACCAAAAGCATATCATGCCATCTATATTATGCACCAAAGACCACAACCAACATCTGGAGCAACTTACCACAGACCAAACTAATGATATAACATAAACTTTTTATGATTTAATTTGATCGCAGCCAGGGTGTACCGCGAAGACCTATCATAGTAGTATGATAAAATACATTAAACAAATTATAAGTACATAATGTTATTATCTTTCAAACCTTAATTTGCGATTTTCATTGTATGAGACCCGATGGCCGACCATGTACAAGATGGCATAATTTGTGGAACCACATAAGATTATGAAATTTTAAACCATCTATATGATTTTTTAATACAAATGATATTCCAGGTAAAGCTTTGCAATAAATAAACATAAATACTTGGGTTCTTTTTTTATAGTTTACTATATCACTGAGACTCTTATTATACTGACAAATGACAATTTAAAAACGTTAAGTAAATATATTCAATCATGTCATTATCTGGTAAATCTGTTTACAGGTTTAATAATCAATTTATATTGTATACTAGAATCAACTACGCAAAGCTAAAATGATGGAAAAGGTAAATGGAATTTTATTGTACCTTACACATCATAAACTACCAAAGACGAAAAGCATCCAAATGTTTTCTCAAAATATCACTAAACTCTTATATCATGTTGACGATAGTATGTACTTCAATGTATGCTCTATCCAAGGTTTATGATTTCTGATTTTACGAATGACAAAATAGCAACGGCACAGTAAGTTTAATTATAAATCAACGTTTATTTACAAATTTATGAATAATAAGTAATTAATTCTAATGTTATAATTAAAGACATAAATAAACAAATAAAATAAATAAATTATAATTCCATCGACTTTCTTCAATAACATATCATAGGTACGGTTTTTAAAAACCTAATCATACCTTATATTTCAATTTGATATAATGAATGTATTGAGGAAATTATACTAAATTCAACATCAACTCATGAAACATCTAATGTCATTTCCAGATTCAATAAATCTATACCGTAAACTTATAATAATATAATAAATAATATTATATCTGTAGGATTTAGCTATAATGCAATCATTAAATAAAGTGAAAATTTAAACTTACATTCAGGTAAATAATAATCAACCAACAGTTAATTATTATGAGGTAACTTGAATAGAATGTCCTGCTACAATTTAATGATCTAACTTATAAATTATACTTACAAATGGAAGAAGATGATTTAGCAGAATAACTAAAATACTTTGCCCAACTTATATCTATGAAGTAAAACCATATTCCTGTGGATGCATTCATCTACACATAGGAATTAAATAACACTAAACGCTTTGTGGATTTATACACCATCATAAAGTAATAAGTATAATTACACAATTCCGCGGATTAACCACCAGCGCAGAAATGAGTGTAAAATACAAAAAAAATGGCAATTAAGTAATCTGCGGATTAACCACCGGCACAGATTAATGCCTTTTAACATTATAAAACAACATTACTATTTACTTCACATTAAAGTGCAAAATCCTCCTCCTCAGTTATTCTGACCATTCAGAAAACACTAACATTTTAGCAAATGTGGGTTCTTGCATAATAAAATGTTACACTAATCAGGACAACTAATGTACTAACTTATCTTGCTTAAAATAAAACATATGTAATATAATATAAGTAATATTAGTATAGGAATAGAAATCTGGAAAGACTCACAAAATACCTCATGAAAAATTGATACATCTCATAAATTCATTTAGTACTTTTCAAGCCTTTTCGCAAGCACTATTCTCTTGAATAAGTATTTTATTCAACCCCTATTAATTTAAACTTAATAAAATATAACTTATGAACTTCACATGCAAGTTCATATAACGATAAAATTAAAGTAATGCATTATTCATCAAATACATAAAATCGAACAGGTGTGTGTGTGATATAAATTAAATGTATAGCATTTTATAGTTCAATACATGAATTCTAGCAGGTGTGTGTATCACAAATTAAATTGTATAGCATTTTATAACTACAAATATGATCCGTGAAATCCATGTATGATGTGTCGAACAATAAATATACGAAGTAATAGCTACAATTATAGTTGAATTCCATACATGTAATTTTATCCATTTGTATTAGTTATTATAAGCACTATTAGATTAACGATTTTACGTGGCTCCATAAACATGAAACAATTCCAAAACATGACACGCAGAGTTTAAATGAAAATGTTTTTTCATAAGTTATTAATTTCTACATTTCTCTATTAAAACTGTTCCAAGTTTATCACATCCATGCTAATATTTATTTATCCACGCTTAAATCTAGGAATACTAATTATAGCAATTAATTTAATCATTCCAAACTGACGATAAAATTAGAAAATAGCTTTGATTAATTATTTGAAGACTGTTTTTATTATCCAAATGGTAAACAAATTAACTAGCAAATATATTACTGGCATTGCAAAGTTAAATATCAATCAATACTATATTTTTTATTAAAATTATAAACGGAAATATTAAACTATGTTAATAACTTTAACATTTTACTTTAATTTAAACTTCTTCTTTTTTAAAAAGCAAATTTTCATATTTATAAAACTTCTGTAATTAAAATACTTATTTAATTTTTCCAAATTGTAGAATAATAAATATTTTAAAACATACCAAAATCTTGCAATTAATTCTGCTTTTAAACTGGAAAGCTCCGACATATTTCAAATGTAATATTGGAAAATTATTATTAGCGATTTGATCCACCTGGCTAGCCAACTTGAACAGACTTTTAAATTTAGCAATTCATCTTATTATTAAATACCACTATGTTATTTTTACGTTTATAGAAAACTTTGTGGTAATCCATTTACTTGTTAACTATTTTAAAATAAGCTTATCATATTTACACCATTTGCCTTTTACCATTTTCTTTTCTTTCTCCCTCCAAAAGCAACACTATCAGACGATCTTTTTTTTTAATTCGCGCTCCTTTCTTTTTTACATTGAAACGCATACGTAATTACTGTATTTATTTTTAATAATTAAATTTAGTTGAACAAATGGTTTTTTTAATTCAATGGAAATAATTTTTAAGACCATTTTAAACAAATAAAAATTATTATTATTTTTAATAATATTTTACCAAATTTAATGTGTTGTCAAAATTTTTAAAAAGTTAAACATTTTGATATGAATTAGTATATGGAAAGAAGCAATTTAAATTTATTAAAATAATATAGACAACAAGTAAGGCAAAATATTACCCATTCTCTCTAATAAATTATTTTGAATATAAGAGAGTAATCTGTTCAAAGTGCAAATCAAGCCAATCAAATCACCAAAAGAAGACAGAGAAATTTTTATACCAGTTACATCAATTATTATATTTTATACTAAAATATATGGTTACAATATATATATATAATAGCCACCTACACTTGTTGATTTATCAATCATGGTTTCAGCAGTCAGTTCAAAAATAGAAAAAATTAAAAATTTATAAATTCTTGCATCTATCCACATGTCTGGGTACTATTGCAAATTGATTTTATTAGACATTTTCTGATACTGATAATCGTTGTATATTTAGTCAATTATGTAGTTATTCTCTTGATTTATTACCGTATTGTTATTTTTTGATGCCTTAAAATATGTATTTTAAAAATTAAATTGTATCATAGGTATGTATGTTAAACATATATATTGTATAATTTTCTATTATCCACCGTATCTGGTTTCAAACATTTCCATGAATACCTTAGAATGCTATACTACAGTTTTCCGTTTTCTTCATAATATTTTTCATTTAATACTTTTAATGATTAATTAGAAATCTCTTAATGAACTCAATATCTTTTTTCTATTTACCCTTTGTTTTTATTTGTGATTCAAATAGGCATACATTTATTTGTTCATCTAGTAAAAAAAGGACTTCTTTTTTCTTTATAACTGAAAGCTAAATGCACTTTCAATGAAGTTCACCATAAACATAATTTTCTTTAATTATTGTTGCTGCTTTATATTGCTAGCTATAGAAATGTAATAAACAAAAGAGAAAACAGCATACAATTATCTAAATAATGGAATATTTAAATGAACTAATGCATGCATAATTACAGTATAAATAAAGCAGCAACATTAATTAATTTAAGAGAGCTATGAATATGGTGGGCTTAACCGAAAGTGCACTCACCTTCAGGTTATAAAGAAAAAAGTCTCATCATTATGAAGATGAACAAATGTTTGCAAATTTGAATATATATGTAAAATTATATATTTTCATGGATTTTTTAAATTGATAAAGAATTGAAATTAAGAGGTTATATCCATGTAAATAGAGATAAAAGTATTTGATGTTTTGTCTATTAACCTAAAATTGCTTTTGTTTGGTTGTAATGATAGAAGTCCTCTTTCAATTTGAATCCAAGTTCTTATAAGAATTTGAAGTCACAAAGCTATTTTTATAGGTGTGAAAATGCAGAAGACTGGCATTTTCCTTGACATCCTGCAAATAATAATTAATATTCTCCAGAGATATGTATATGCTGACTTATATATTTTTATGGATTTTCAAATTGATAAAAAATGGACATTAAGAGATTATATGCATGTAAACAGAGAAAATGTTATCATTTGATATTGCCAGGAAACTAATAACTAATTGATAATTTTTTTGAGGATAAAGTTTTTTCCATTAGCCTATAATAGCTCTATTATTTGGATGTAATGAAGTAAAAGAGATCCTCTTTCACTTTAAACCTAAGTTCTTATAAGGATTTAAACCCAAAAACTATTTTTTAAGTATGAGACTGTAGAAGACTAGCATGCAAATATATTCAGCCCCTACATTGACTCATTAAATATTCTCAAATCAGATACCTTGCAAAAAAAAATACATTATCATCAATATCCAATTTACTACATTCAATATTCAAGAAAAGTTTATAACAAATACTAAAATTAAGTGTGAGGGAATGGGTATATATATATATATTATCAAGCTTTTCAGAATATCTCTAACCATTTCTGGCTTCCTCAGTGAGGTCTGGAGTTAGGGATATTTTAAAAAGCTTGTTAAGAGATATTAGCAAGCTCATTAGATAACATTTGTAATACAAGCTTGTTAAATTAGGTCATGTGATATAAGTTTTGATATATTCATAGAGACTATATCTATGTAAACAGAGATAATTTTTTATCTTTTAATGTTGCCAGAAAATCAATTAATAATTGATAATTCTTCTGAGGATTAGTTTTCTCCATTAGCCTACAATAGCTCTATTACTTAGTTGTAGTAAAGTAAAAGAGATCCTCTTTGACTTCAAACCTAAGTTCTTGTAAGGATTTAAACCCAAAATGCAGAAGATTAACATGAAAATATATTCAGCCCCTACATTGACTCAATAAATATTCTCAAATTAGATGCCTAATTCTCATTTTTAGTGACCTTTAAAAAAATCTACATTATCATCAATATCCAATATTATAAATTCACTGCATTCAATATTCAATTTTCAAGTACTTGGATGCTGTGTTAAGAAAAGATTATAATAAACATGTTTTGAACCAAGCTTAGTGCTTTCAAGGACTATATATGGTCTCATATTAATAGCACTAAGAGTTATGTAGGGGGGTGAGGGTATATATATATGCGATATGTTTATTAAAATGTATTCCCATTGTATGGCCCATTTTTTTGATAGGGAAAGCTGGATTACTTCTTATTTGTAGAGTTGGATTTTTGTCTATATGCCATGACTCTTTGATCTTGCATTTGCAATTATTTCAATCAATGCACACTATGTTGGAGAACACATTTATTATAAACTTTTCTTAACACAGCTTCTAACCACTTGAATGTTGAATTTACAGTTGCATAAGAAAAATTGTTAGTTAGCTAATTGCATCAAATATAATATAAAGTATTCAACAGAGTCACTTCTCATAAAGCTGTATATTAATAATGGGTTCTCATAGAATAGCTGCTAAATCCCACTCAATGGCGCAGTTATCACGCTAAAATTATAAAATATGATTATTCATGGGCCTTTAATTATAATCATTTTGATGTGTTTTTTGTAATGCGAAAATAAAAACAAAAAGAAAATCGTCTTTTTTAAATATTACTTAATTTTAAATATTATTTTTATTAACATATACAAATTAAATGATAATAATAAATGTAAAATAAAATAAACAAATTACAATTTGATTCGTCTTTTTTAGTTTTCTTTTTATTAGAAAAAATCAATTTTCTATCGGAGATTTTTTTTACTGGGGTTACGGCTTTTTTTTGTTGTTGTTGTTTACCGCTAGTTTTTATTTCAAATAGAATGATAACTAAAAGTAAAACTTGTTACGTTTACGTTTAGGGTTAGTTTTAGGGTTAGCTTTAGGGTTAAGATTAGGGTTAGGTTTAGGGTTAGCTTTAGGGTTAGTTTTAGGGTTAGTTTAGGGTTAGTTTTAGGGTTAGGTTTACGGTTAAAATAAAAAATATCAAAATCGTATTTTTGTAAATATTTTTTTTTACTAACATCTATAAAATAAATGATAACAATAAAGGTAAACTATATTCAACAAAGAATAACAGTAGTCTGAGAAAAGAAAGAAACTAAAACTTTTTTAAACAACGACAAATATATATATATATATATAAAATGTTTATAATATATGCTTTTTATGACATTTAATAAAACAGTGTACAATTGTACTTTTCTTACTGGATATTTTTGTGTTAACGCTTTTTTTTTTATTTCAAAAATATACACACTGTACAATCTTAAAATGTCTCGTGGAATGTTATGAACAGTACGTTACTTGACTCATTACCTAATTCCAAATAACTTTATACATATATCTCGTCAACATTTACTACTTAAAACTTCAATACACTATGGTGTAAAAAGTCTGTTAATTATTACTTTACAAAATCTGAACATTTCAATACTTTAAAATAAAAAAAAGTCCAATGAAAACAACATTTCCATCCAATTCAAAAAAACACACCCTCTCCCCAAGCCGTAATCATTTTATAAACTGTGCGAATTCAGAAAATGTATTTGCTGCATAAAACATACATGCTGTACTGCGACGTGACATAGCGGCCTGCAATTTGTAGCACAACAAAAAAGTTGTATAATAGAAAATGCAGGTTCGAAGATGTCGGCTGCGAAAATGGCATTTTTATGTGTTTTAGTGCGAAAACAGCGCCATCCAGTGGGATATATTTGCTCATCGACGACAACCTAATAATGTTCTAAACCTTGTACAAGGAAGGTCTAAATTGCTAAACAAACAAAAATGTAAAATAATAATCATAAACTTATTTTTTTACTAAAAGAAATAAACTACATTTTAGCAAGATCTTATAAAGAAATGCTAAATCAAAATATCTTAATTGTTGTATTTAAATTTTATGACATCATTTTATTCTCCAAAAAATAAAATATGAAGATAGAGGTGAAATTATAGATTAATATATAGATGAAATTCCCATTAAAAAACAACAAAGGCAATAAAAACAATGAATTTAATAAAGCTGATGATAAAGAAGATATGTTAATTGCTTTAATTGTTGGAAGATAATAACATGACTTTGACAGGTACGAAGATGAATTCATCCTAAATGGAAATAGGTTAAAAGTAATCAAACTATAAAAAGAGAAATATTACTGAATATTATGAGATTGGGAAAGGCATCATATTCTTTGCTGCTTAATGAGCATAGAGATGCAACTGAGCACGTTTGTGTAGTGAAAATTAAACAAGTTTACATATTGAAGAGTATTTCTGTATGTATTATTATGGCAATAGTCTGTAATAGTCTTATTGAACCAAAAGTAATATGGTGTTTCTTAACACTTCACATGTCTATCATTTTCACAAGAGGCTGATATCAGATATTTGTAATTATATGTTGTAAAATTTCCATTATTCAATATTAATGGTCAAATGTTTCTAAAAGAATTCAAATTTTATTTAAACTTATCAAATACATTCAACTGTCAAAATTTCTAATGCTTGCTCATAACTGTTATTAAAACAGGCAAAACTCTCCATACAGTATTGCCACTCAGTGCAAACCAGAGTAATCAATGGATGCCAGAAGGCTTATGCATAAAATCCCCATGATGAGTAGGTACTAGATGAGGATTTTATGCACAAGCCTTCTGAAATCCATTGATTACTTTGGCTTGCACTGAGTGGCAATACTGTATGGAGAGTTTTGCCTGTTTTAATTTTAGTAATAATAATGATACATGGATTAATTGTAATATAATGTTTAAGTCACTTTTTTCCTGACCAGTGACATTATTAGCAAGGAAATGAAATGTGGGACCTTCAAATTTGTAAATATTGAATTTAATGCAGTGCTTTAACCAAGTAAGCTAAACATTTTCAGTAAAAAATATTGGCTGATTTTGTCAATTTTAGGTAAAACCAGCTTAGTTTTACTGAAATGTAACATTAATTTATTAGGATTCATAAATTTAGAGAAACCTTTTGCCTTGCTTCATTTGAAAGCTATTTGGGCTCTTTTTACTTAAGAGATTATGCTTTATCTTATCATCACAACAGAAGAGACAATTCTGAATAAATTAATCTAGAAACCTTAAATTCTTGAGTCCATCATTTAATGGCAAAACTGTACAGAGCTATGAGTTTTCAAAGGCCTTTAAAAGAATAGCCTAGATGGTTAGATTGCTGCCTTAAATTCAGTATTTATGAATCTCAAGGTTCCTGGTTCTATTCTGTAGCAAGTCTTTGGCAGCGTAACCTAGTTGGTTATGGCATTGCCTTAAATTTAATATTTATGAATCCAAAAGTTCCAGGTACTGTCACTGATTGGATCATCAACATCTGAAGAAGAGAGACTAATACCATTTGAAATGTTGTGTTATATACCAATCTGGATGCTATTACGTACAGTTAGACGTATTTGAAAAGTTTAAATGAAGTGTGAATTTTTCTAAAAAAACATTTAACAATTAATATTATATATAAAAATAGTCCAACATATGATTATAAATTCAATACTTTCAGCACAAACTTTCACACAAATGATATTAGAAATTGTTTTGATACTGATACAGTTTCTAATAAGGATCAGATAATTTTCAATTTTATTATTATGTGGTACCCACTAAATTTGGGGAGATGGACTATTATATCTTGTCAAAAAGGAGCACATTATTTGTAGAAAGAAAAAATGGAGTGCATAATAATCAACAACACAGAATATAGTATATATAAAAATGGATTAATAATATGATGCAAACTGGACCTGATGACTTAGACGTCATCATTAATAATAAAGCTATTAATTGCTTTAGAAATTTGGTGAACCATTTCAGACATGAATATGAAATGAGGAAGTGGAATTTAACATTGTAGTAAGAATCGCAATATATCTGAAATATATTTTGTCAATAATGTTGGGAAAATATGTTACACACTGAAATTGTGTTATTGATAAAAATTCATCATAAAATTTCAATTTTATACAGGACACAAAATTCTGTTGCAGAATCCAGGTTCATTTTTCTGGAATAATTTCAATGTATCAAATTGAAAAATTTCATAAGTACCTGATAATTATTAATATTATCTAATAGATCAAAAATAATTAAAACAAAATAATAAAGAGTAAATGATTACAGACATCTAGAAAGAATGTGTGATGTGTAGGCATTAATGAAAAAAGAAGTGTAGATACTACTAATGATTTAAAATTCACAAGCATGCACATACACCCATATATGTACATTATAATAAATTAAGAACTTTTGTTCCTCTCACTTATTCCTTACAAACGATCAAAAAAATCTGACATTCATATGCACAAATCATTTTTGTCAACAAAAGTTGTCTGCTTTTGTCAGAACTTAATATTACATATTTTCACATTAACCATTTGCATTTCAACAGTTCAATTTACCAGCATCCCCTAGTGGCAATTTAAGTTAATAGTTCAATTTACCATCATCTCCTAGTGGGAATTTAAATTAACAGTTCAATATTTTATTTAATATAAAATATTTATTTAATATCATGAATTAATAAATTGTCTTTGATTTATTAGAAAAAGAAAGATAGAAAGGCAAAAATAAAGAAAGACAAAAAGAAAAGAAAGAAATTAAAAAGAAAAAAAGATGGAAAGAAAAAAAGACAGAAAGATAGGGGGAAAAGAAAGAAAGATAAGTTTACAAATAAAACCATTCTTAAAAAAATTATATTTGAACTTTCCAAGAATATAAAAAATAATAATGTGAAATAAGTAATAAAAACAATAGGTTTTTTTAAATCAGATAATTATAGTAAAGCAGATAAAAAAATATCAAAATCATTATTTGAATTTTACTTTTAAAACATTAAATGAATTTTTATTTTGTCATCATAAAGTTATAAAATTATGTTCTAAGATTTAAAATTGCAGTTATAATTATATGACAAGAGTTCTATGGTGCTTACAAAGCGTAATGATTCTAGTTTTCTTTTTATCATTATTTCAAATTTTTTAATTTGTATTTTTAAAAATAAACATATTTCAAAGAAATCTCCAGTATAAACATGAAAATATTTCTTTTTTAATAATGACTATAAATATTTTGTAAAATTAATCATAAATATTTAAATAAAGTAATGTCTTTTTTTGCTCATTGCTAGCAACCGTTAAAGAGGAATTTACACTCAAAATCAAAGAATCTACAAATCGATGACATTCTAGACATATATCAGTTTCTTTATTGACTGCTGACACTTCAGATTTTTTTGGAAATTATTAAATCAATATTTACTTTAATTCCAGCATTACTGTTAAATAAATATAAATGAGAAAAATAGCACTAAAGATAACTACAAGAAAGTGACTTAAAAATCAAACTACAACAGTACCATCACAATATTTATTAACACCACAGTACTCCATGAGAACACATAGCTGAGAATCAGTTTGTTAACAATATAAAACCTGCCATGCTGTTTAGTAGATGATAGGAATAATTGAAAGCTCTTAAATTACTGTATTATATTTCGTGCTGCAAATTTATCGCGTATATACATACAACACATGTTAAATGGATAAAATGCACAAAGATCTATCTCACTTATATACTAATAAAATGATACAGGCCTTATTACCCTTTCATTTATTTATAATTCTTTAGTAACAACTACAAATGATAGTTCCTACCTTAAACTAGCTTGTCAAAGATATTTAAAGATAACCTATATTTAAACATTCACAAATAAGTATGAGATTTAAATCAATTGTGTTATATTTAAAACTCCAAATTAAACACTCTAAATTTAAACTGTAAAGAGAACGTAAACAACATTTCTTTTATTATACTTTAAAAATAAACATGTTATGCATTAGTTGTATATATATTGAATTATTGGCTAGGTGTGTTTAAAAAGTATTAAAAAAATTGTTTACTCTGCCTTTAGATTGTTTAGTTTGGAATTTTAATTATTTCTCACTTGATGTAAGATTGTACTTATTTGTAATTATTCAAATATATGTTGAATTTGGCAAGCTAATTTAAGATGGAAACCATTTTTGCCTGTCATTGTTAAGCAATTATAAATATATGATGGTCATATTAAACTCAATTGTTTTATTATGTGAATAGCATAGTTCTGAAAAAAATAATGTATTATATATTTAAGATAATTTGATTCCTCTCAGAGGCTTTAAAGAAATCAAACAGGCAAGGAAAATTCCTCCAAGAATATTTACTAGTCATTATAGCTGTTATTAATACGTAGTTCACACACACATATATATATATAACATGCATTAAACATTAAATAATTTGATGGGTTGTTAAGATGTTATTTTTGGCCTTAAGAGCAAGAAAACATAATATTCTCTTGCTTTGGATACCTGATAATTTTTAACTGAAGTGTTGCATGATAGTGTGGTGGATGTGTTTGTGGGTTAATGTTTACTCTTTTTTAAACTTACATTTATTGCAGTAAAAGAAAACATATCACAGGGGCTGTAAGGTATTCAATCAAGACAGCTAAGAATTACCAAGTTATGGATTTCAACTGCTATTTAATAATGATCTATTTGACTAGTTAGAGCTGTGGAACAAGTATGACTGAAGTTAGAAAAAAGGCAAAGGTACAAAAGAATTGACAAATAGCTATGGACTTAATTATAAAAACCCTAGTAATTCAAAATAAATCTTAAAAATACGTAGATTTAAAGCTGTGGCAGTGTTTAAACTCATGTTCATATAAAATGGATTTAACCTTTGTGTTTATCTTAGCATAATTACACTGATATCTGTACTATGCGATTCTTGTAGATAAATTGGCACACAATTCTCTGTAATAGTCTGTGTGACAGCTTATGTTGTTGCATATGATTTTGTACACAAGTTGGGATTTCTGCTCAGGGGCAGCTTGTTCTTAGTTAATTAGGCAATTTAAGGTGGGAGGGGTGTGAAAGCCCACTTGGTATGTTTCAGCACAGATTTTGTTTATCCAATGGGTAGTCCTTGGTATATATGGAAGTGATATCAATAGTTTTTCATTAGCTTGAATAGGTCTGTTTTTAATTTTAGTTAAACATCTTTTAAAATATATATACTTTGAATGAGAAGATTACTCATGCAATTAAATCTATGTAAAATCAAAAATGACAGGAATTGATGTGATCATTATAGATATTGCAGTAAATGAAGAAATAAAGAAATTGGAATTATTCACCAATGTATCAAACCATAGTAATGATAAAGATGTATCAGATAATTGACAGAAAGTAGTAGTAATATTGATAATAAAAAAAGATTAAAAAAGATAAAAATTAGACTTATCAATCTTTTATCAGTTCCATAAACATCACATATCCACCACCTCTTATGCTTGTGTATAACTGTTGTTAAAACAGGCAAAACTCACTATATATATTGCCACACACAGCAAGACAGAATAATCAATGGATGCCAGAAGGTTTGTGCATAAAATCCCCATCTGGTGCCTCACTGACCAGGGCCATAAGCCAGAAACTAGTCAGGGGATATTGGACGAGTAGGCACTAGATGGGGATTTTATGCACAAGCCTTCTGGCATCCATAGATTACTCTAGCTTGCTGTGTGTGGCAATATATATAGTGAGTTTTGCCTGTTTTAATATCAGTTCCATATGAAACATCTACTAAGATCATCATAAATCATCTTCAAACATTAGACTCACACTGACCAAAAGAATAAGCTCAATTTAAAATAGTTATAGAAAAACTCATATTCAAGTATCATTAGAAGTTACAAAAAGTTATTATTGCCATTTTGCAATTAATTTGGAGATGGTTAAAAGTAGTTAACCTTATAAGCATATTTATGTTGATTAAAGGTTTGAAACATTAAGACATGTATCCAGAATATTGTCATATTCTGAAGAATATTTATCAAATTGTTACACCAATGATTAGATTACATGGTGATACTAAAAACATTAACATTAATAGTGACAAACAACCAAAATACTTCACAGCTTTAAACTTTTTGCAGTAGTTTTATAAAAAGTACTTTTTGAATTAAGATGGAAAAGTAAGAAAATAAAAACAACTGGAGATTTCTTAAGTCATTTAATTTTGTAGATGATGTTGTTTTCACTTATAATACTTCAAAAATTCAGGAAGCATGACAAAATCTGCCAAAACAAGACATCTTTAATATCTTTATTTTATTTTTACAAAACGGGGGTGGGGGTGGAATTTGATATTAAAAGAAAACATATCTTTGTGCTTAAATTGATTTTTTTAAAAAAAAATTATGTTAGCCAATGATTATTTATGGAATTAATCCTTGGGCATTTAAGAAAAACCAACATGGACAATGCACGCAGACTACAAGAGCAAAATATGAAAAAATATATGTCGAGATTAACAAAAAGAAATTGAAAATGAAATACCTGAATAAGAAAACCAATATAATTAAGAGGCTTTAATGATGGTGGACTCGATATGTTATTGGAAACTAGACCTAAAAAAGATGTAAGAATTGCATCAGGGCATAAAGAAAACAGGCATGGATCAGTAGGACTGAATTAAATTTGGAGAGTTTACAACAATAAATCCCTAATAGTTGGCAATAAGAATAATATATGTTAAAATGAAGATTTTTTATGGATGGAAGATATACAGTTACCAAATTCTTCCACAAATGTAATTGATTATTATTATTATTATTATTATTATTATTATTATTATTATTATTATTATTATTATTATTATTATTATTATTATTATTATTATTATTATTATTATTATTATTATTATTATTATTATTATTATTATTATTATTATTATTATTATTATTATTATTATTATTATTATTATTATTATTATTATTATTATTATTATTATTATTATTATTATTATTATTATTATTATTATTATTATTATTATTATTATTATTATTATTATTATTATTATTATTATTATTATTATTATTATTATTATTATTATTATTATTATTATTATTATTATTATTATTATTATAGCAACAGTATTTTGGATGGTTGGCATAAATCATTGTCCAGTCAAATGATCTGAGTAAGTATCTGGTACCATTAAAAATTCAATTAATAGATCAATATAGACATGCAGAACATTTGGTACCACAAATTACTTTTAATTATTTAAACCGATTTAAAACTTATGAGGCATTAGATTGAAAAAGGAAGATATCGAGAGCTTCATTGATGGTTCTCTGGAAGAGGGCACACTAATTGGGTAATTGAATAATCAGTTTTAAAATGCAAAAAAAGTTCATATCATGAGAATTTTTTAGGTAAATCATGTTTATTACCTATTCATTCATTTATCCATTCTCTTATGATATCATCATCATTATCACCACTTTGAACCATCATCCACAGCAAGATGAAAGCTTCTCTAAGTTTTAAATCCAATATTTTTAATCTTAGTTTCTCAACTGTTTATGCATTATCATAACTTTTAGAAATATATCCAGGGAGGCTTCAGTTCTGTATCTTAATTCTTTTAATGTTATCAGTAATATTTATTTATTCTCTTTACCCAAATATTTCATTTTCAATCTCTTCCTGCTATTCCTAACATACTTCAGTGAATGGTCTACATTGCTCTTCTGTTAAGTGTTCAAAACTCAGATATTAAACCTTTATTTTCAAACTTAGGAGTATATTTCTTTTTAATATTAAGTTATTTCTATCAAAAGCACTCTATCCAAGCTAAATTCTATGATTAATGTCTTCCGTTATATTTCTTTCTATCTATGTTAATAATCTGTTGAAGGTGTGTGTGTAATTATTACCTTTTTTTAATTCACCATTATTAATCTTTATTTTATTTATTTTTAGTCCTACTTTTTTACTTTCATCTGATAACTCTTGCAACGTTTCCTGACACTCTGAAGCATTACCGTATTTATACAAACAACCATATTATCTGCAAAATTTAGATAATTTAAAGGTTCCAATCTCTTCTAAACTTCAAATTGAATAAACTAATTAACAGCTAAATCACGTGGCATGTGAACCGCAATCTATTTTTTAAGTGCCTCTAATGACGTCAACAACTATTGAATTATCTCTACATTCCAGAAGATGCAAATGAAATTAGTCTAAAATATCAACTCCATAAAAATAATAAAAGTAAACACACCCATGTAAAAATCCAAAAATTACACGCAACCATCTCCATATATTGATAAAATATAATTTACAGTTCTAAAATAGCATATTTCATAATGATTTAAACATTGCTAGAAGAGATGATAATAGATGGACAATTGAAATTTTAAACTGGATTCCAAGAGATTGTAAAAGACCCAGAAAGAGACCACATGTGAGATGGATGGATGAAATAAGAAAATGTGTAGGGGTGATGTGGAGAAGAGAAGCTAAAGATCGAAGAAGATGGATTAAACTTGGAGAGACCTTCATCCTGCAGTGGATTGATAATGGTTGATAATGATGATGAAAATACGATTAGTAACCTGATGTTGATCCTTTAAAAAATTGTTTGAAAATTCTGTAGTCAATCTATTATTATCCTAACAGCATTAATTGTATATTGAAAAATATGTACGCGTTTATACGATTTATATATATAATATTTGTTTTATTATTTAATTTTTGACTTATTCTAAAAGCCATCTATGACTTTATAATTTGGCTTATTAAAACTAATTGATAAGTTGTTTTCCTCTCAGCCTAAGGGATATTTTTTAATGATAGCAGTAATGAATGAAAATGCTATTTTTTAATTTTATTTTATTCTCTTTTGGAATTTTAAACTGTTTTGTAGAAAATTTTAACAAGTACACAAGAAAGATTTGTTAAAATAATTCTGTTTTTATGGCTTTGGGGAAAACTTCTTTATATCCCTCCCTTTTTTCTTTTTTGTTAGAATGGAGTTTTAAGATATTTTGATGAGCTCCTCCTGGGGGGTACAATTTATCTTCAGAAAGATGTTGAAATGAATTATGATGAATTATGATATGAGTTCTAGTTATGTGTCCATCGCTGGTACCTCAGGGAATAAAAATGCTATTTTTTTTTATTATAAAAAATATCGCCAAATCAAAAATTTATTAAAATTTTTAAAAAGCATGAAACAAGTATAAGTGCTATATATGTTAAATACCCTAAAGAAAATTATTTAAAGTTTTGGAGTATATTCTCTAACAAATATATTGTAGTGATTAAATTGTATATATTGTACCCTCACCATTCGGTCAATACATAATGAAAAAAAATAGGATTAGCTCAAATGAAATCATAATGCGTCTTGCATTGGTGGTCGAGAGGTCAGCGCGACTGCCTTGCACTAGCAGGCAGTTGCCCGGGTTGCGGGTTCGCGTCCCGGCCGATACTATGACACTTAAAAACAATAATAATAATGCTTCGGCTAAAATACTTGTAATCTTAATATAATAAATAATAATGATATCTTATGATAAATATCTACCATTCGACTAGCTCTAACTAATTAATAAATATTATATACGGTTCGAGTCATAAAAATTAAATTAATAAAATACTAATAAAATCATAAGACAATTTAGTGAAGGTAAAGCATAGCATTATATTGATCGTGTGCCTATATCCCACAGGATCATATATAATAGCACAGCAAAGGTATGTCCACTTTTTCTTTTAAAATATATATGTTCTACAATAATATCAACAAATAAAAAATCCTTCTCCTTTTTCTTTTTAAAAACTTTATTTTTATATCTCAATACTGAATATATATATACATTTATATAATACAAAACTTCAACGTTTCAACTGTTTTTATCTCATACAGTCATTTTCAAGGATATCTCTCTCCCACTGCTATATTGTATTACTCTTTCTTTTACATAGCATAAGAATACTATCCCCCTTTTTATTTCAAATAATAATATAAAACATAGCATTCTTAAGACTTTAAAAAATAATAATTAATTTAGTATAATATTACTAAAATAAATTCTAATCTCTTTTAGTAAAATATAATTATAATTATCTCAGGTTTTTGAAACAAATCTAATTAATTTATAATCTCCTGTAGTCAAGTATGATAAGGGATTTTGCATCATTCCTAACTATATCTAAACAATAATAATAACAATAATAATAAATAATATTCCTACTCCTAATTAAATAACCATTAATCCTATGTACTATTGAACACTATGACAACTAACAACAACAACAACAACAATAATTCTTTTATTTCTCATGTGGCATCTTAAAATATGATATAATCTAAAAATATGTGGCAACAAGAATATTACATTTTATGCAGCAAATTACATGATCAATTATTAGTATAATAATATTATTGTACAAAAAAATTTACTTAAATATCATATTCTGAATAATTATTATTTATTAAAATGAATAATTTTATTTATATTGTGCAAATATATTATATATTTATTTTGGATTCTGTTAATCATGTATTTGTGTGAATAAATCAATCAACATAACAGAGATTTATAAAAAACAAGTTTAACAAATTTATTCCACTTTACATTAAACAAAACTATATACAATATTTACAAGGTTTTACTAAATAAAATCTAACAAAAAAAAAGACTAACTAAAAGAAAGATTGAATTACATATTTCTAATATAAGTTTAGAGGATTTGAACTCAGATTTTCAAGCACCCTTCAACTATCCACACTATCTCATACAACTGATACACATAACCACACACATGTAGAAAAGATTAATAATCACCAATATATGTATTTCGGGCTAAACCAGCACTCATCAGTTGGTCCAGACTGTCATCTCTCACACATATATATAATCAATGCTCAGTTTATATTAAGATAGCAAATCTTCATACTTTAATGGACAGGCTTCAATCCACTACAACCTCCAACTTTTCAGCCATCCATATCATTGAAAATCTGATGATGAAAACTCAAATCCCATGCTGATGCTAATATTATTGCCATGCCCATGTTGACTTGAAGTCACTCTGACCCCTCATGTATAGGACAGTATCCATCAAATACATATAAGAGGGATGGACAGGATACAAGCTTAATATATAAATATTTTAATATATAAATATTTGAATACTGTCCTATACATGAGGGGTCAGAGTGACTTCAGGTCAACATGGGCATGGCAATAATATTAGCATAAGCATGGGATTTGAGTTTTCATCATCAGATTTTCAATGATATGGATGGCTGAAAAGTTGGAGGTTGTAGTGGATTGAAGCCTGTCCATTAAAGTATGAAGATTTGCTATCTTAATATAAACTGAGCATTGATTATATATATTTGTGAGAGATGATAGTCTGGACCAACTGATGAGTACTGGTTTAGCATGAAATATGTATATTGGTGATTATTAATCTTTTCTACATGTGTGTGGTCATGTGTATCAGTTGTATGAGATAGTGTGGATAGTTGAAGGGTACTTGAAAATCTGAGTTCAAATCCTCTATACTTACGATTAAGCTCCCAGGTTTGTGAAGAGTGCCTGGTTTCAAATATTTATATTTCTAATATATAAAAATCAGAAAGTAAGTAAGCCATCACTCTGGCTTATACATTATTTATCATACATGTTATAAAATAATATATTAATCTAGAAATACATCTTATAGTGTAATGAAATTATTTGCTGTTTAAATGAATAAACAATATGGTTTTAGTGAATGTAAAGAAAAATAATAATACTTAGAATAATATTCATTAAAAATATTCAGTAAATGAAATCTGAATTTAACAAAATAGTGTTGTTGTTATACTAGATAATTTTGCTTGGCACCACTCTCATAATTCTTATGTTTTTCATGTTTTTTAAAAAAATATATAAAAATATAAAAATGTTCATAAAATATAAGCATTCATGACACTTTGTATTGTTCATTTTGACGTTTCATCTTTTAAAATATGCATTGATTTATGGAAAATCAAAAATATATCAAAACTATTTAAAAATATCATGAATACTTGTGATTTCTTTTATCATCAAAAATAATTTGATAAAAATATGAAAAGTAACTATGATTCTTTATTACTTTACTATCAGCATTTACATTCAATATCATTTGTATTTCATCTTAATTCAAACAAGAAAATCTATCTTACTTTCCTTTGAATAAAACAATACATCAATCCAAAATTATTTATTCTTCTTTCATAAAAATACTATGCTACATGATGTAATAACTATTGAAATCAAGATAACGATATGATGCATATGACATGAAGGAATGACTAGATTAAAGACTTAATAGTATAAAAACATATTTAATAACCCACATGAAAACAGTCTGAAAGGATAGATATAACTTTTTTGTCCAATACCATCAGAAATAATGTCCAAGTTATCTATTCAGCAATTATTGAACATTTAAAAATACAAAATAGCAAACACTGTCCATGGAAAATACATACAAGACACAGGACTATGTTAACTGTACTTGCATAAAACTACTAAGATAAAATATAGGCTATTTTCCTATCTTCTTAACATATCCTACATATAAGACATCCATGGTTACATTATTTTTACTTCTCCATCCCTATTGTTTAAAACTTCAAAATAGATCTAAACAATACACATGATAAAATAACTAGCAATATTCCCAATAACAAAGTTAACATATAACATTATCAATCCAGAACTACTATAAGAAAAGGCTTTATGCACTTAAAACTTAGCAACAAAAATACAAATGATTTTAAAACATTAAAATCAATATCCAAATATTTAAATAATGTATAGTTCATTCAGTAAAGAATCATATAAAATTATGAGCATCAGTAAATTGTATTAAACTTTGTAATGTAAGAAAGAAAAAAATGTATGCATATCCCTTTTTTACTTGTAGCTTATATCTTGTAATATTAAAGATCAGCCTTTCAAGTTATTGTGCATACACTTTTTACGAGTGTTAATAATAAATGAATACTTTCACTACCAACACAATGTATAGTATTTATGAAAGAATAAAATGAATTCACTTATTCTTTCAAACCCAAATGCTTATATATGGGCAAATCTTAAATACTGGATGCTTGAAAGGCTGATCTTTAATATTACAATTTATAAACATTGCGCTATATAAAAATAAATGCTTATTAACATATGTTTAAGTTTCATTTGAGAGTGACATTTAGTAAATTCTAGATAATTTTGTCGACGTCATTCATTCAGACATTGTAAACAGTTATTTAAAGTGAGTGGTCTATCCTCATGCTTTCATTTCCAGTACTTAAGATTTGCCCATATATAAACATTTGGGTTTGAAAGAATAAGTGGATTCATTTTATTCTTTCATAAATACTATATCTTGTGTTGGGAGTGAAAGTATTCATTTATTATTAACACTCGTAAAAAGTGCATGTACAATAGCTTGAAAGGCTGATCTTTTAATATTACAATTTATAAATATTGTGCTATATAAAAATAAATGCTTATTTACTTATATCTTGTAATAATAATAATAATAATAATAATAATAATAATAATAATAATAATAATAATAATAATAATAATAATAATAATAATAATCTATATGTATTACTATCACACACATACTTATGTTCACACATTCATATGACAAAAGAAATATATATTTTTTAAAAATCCAAGCAGCTCTAAAAAAATAAATTAAAATATATATCACATAATAATTAAACAATTTAAAATTTCCTAGTGATTTTACGATTTGTAAATCACTATTTTAACATCTTCCGATCCAATTCAACATATAATATTAATCAAAATTATCATTTATCTAACGTACTAATTATTATATTTTAAAATATTTTCAAAATTTTTTCAAAAAAAAAAGAGTTAAAGGATTTTTTTTTCTAAAAAGATTAATATTGTTAGAATAATAAAAAAAATATTTTAAAATGTAATCTTTACTATCCTATACAATAAATTCTAATACTAAAGTTAGTATATTTAAAATAATAATTAAGATTAAATTTCCGTAATCCAATTCGTGACCGTCTCTCAATGAAGTTCAACTAACTGTTCTTCAATACAGTTTAATGCTTCAAATGGGAACATCCATGGTTGCTATGCAATGAGTATTGTCTGAAGTTTTTCTTGCACAGAGTTCTCCCCTCCTCTCATAGTGCAAATAACAATAATAAAAAAATAAGAATAAAAATAGTCGACTTTTTGAATCACAGAAAAATCTGAAAAAGTATTGTTCATCCTGTTTTTGAAAGTCTTAAAAAAATTTTTATCTGTTACTTTCCTAGGATAAGATTTATTATTGTGATATCACTTTTTAAAATTATTTCTTTAGGTAAGTTCTATTATTTTCATTCACATGAATTCCATTGGTGTAAAGGAGCATCATCATAGACCATTGAAAATAAGTTCTCATGCTAGCATAAATAGGCATTTTTCATTCTTTTTTAAACAGATTTTTTCCTAATGCAGACATGTAGTAATAGATGAAATCATATTTGAATATTCTAAAAGCTATTTACTCAGTCATGATAATATTTATTTCTATTATCCATTCTCTTCTTTTTACCATATAATTAAGGAAAACAAGCCTTTCTTTTTTTATATCAAAAGTATTTTTGAAAATAACTCATTAAAACAATTTATATTCATAATGACAATTGACTTTTAATTTTCTTCATATTCCGAAAGTTTATAATTACTTTTAAGTAAATATTTCTTTTAAAACTAATGCAATTTTCTAAAATATACCATTAATAGTATAAATAAAAGAACAATATTTTTCATACTATAACTTACTCTTGAATACTTTTATACATTTTCCAAAAATTTCAGTTTCAGTCTTTTCCAGGTATTTTTCTTATTAAAATAATATCTTTTAAAAGTTCTTGAAATTTTACACATAAACGTGTTAAATATCTGAGTTATATTTCTAGACAATATTCACTTTAAACTCCAAAGTACTTTATACAAACAATTATAATAATTTTTAGATAGTACAGGAAAAATTATACTTTTCTTATTTATTCGCGTGTTTACTGTTAACCTTAAATATTGAATAGAAATACGAGTAGGAAACTAATTGGGTTTAAGGAAACATTCTGAGTCTAACTTAATAATTTTATAATCTTTTAGACTTTTTAAAAATAATAAAATTTAAAAATTGAAACTAATTAACTACTTAAGCAATATATTACTGACTTGTAGTAATATACTGGATACTACTTTAACAGTAAATAATTAGAAAAGTAAATAATAAAAGAACAATAAAGATGAATAAGGAATAATAAAAAGTGTGAGCCCCCATTTATTACCTGCTCTAATTATTATCCAATTGGTTGCTTGATTCTCAGCTTACAATCTAATTTACATATTTGTCAATTTTTATGTTTTAAAATTTCAGAAATAAAATTATGAGACAGTAGTTTTTAATAATAATATGATAATACTTAATTCTAAATCAGTTTTATAATTATATTTAAACAAATTAAATACTTTAAAATGACATATTTTAAATAATTCTTTATCAATTTAACTAACACTTAATTCTAATGTATCCATTTTTTAGTTTATCTTTATTAACTTCAATTTTTTTTAAAAAAATAAGTAATTTAATAGTTTCCCATATTTATTTTTATGATATTCAAATATTCTCAATTTTAAACAATTCTGAAAGTAATTTTTAAAAACTTTGTAAAAACCTTACAAGCACAAAAATACATGTATTATTTAGTCACATGATCATAATCCCAGACAAAATGTTGCAATTTTTATATTCACTGTCTGAAATGAAATTAACTAAACATTTAATTATAAAAATATTATATAAAAATAATAAAATGTAATGATAAAATTTGGAATAATAAATTTTGACATTATGTAAACTAAATAAAATTGAATACACTTGTTTATACCATAAAATACTAAAACTTTTAATAAATAATTATAATATAAATTTAAAACCAATTTTATAAAATACATTTAATAACGTATTTAAATTTTAACACTATTTAAAAATTAGTGATCCACAAGTTTGTGTAATAAGACTTTTACTGCATAATTTTAAACCATTATAACTATGGCCAGTTCTCCCAGCCATACAAAATTATATTATTTAACATTTATAATATATTATTTAACATTTTATAATAACATTTAAATATTTTTAAAACTTTTAAATTCATCTCAACAAAGTTTAAAACCGGTATCAACATTATTATAGCACTTACAATACTTAGATTTCTTTTCATTTAAATTTTTTTAAGAAATTGGCTTTTAAAACCTATTCAGACCTAATAAAAAGAGTACAATATATAAGAATTATCTCCAAGTTACATATAAAACATATATTATAAATTCCAAGAAATCATCTTTCTATACAGCAAGAATTTTGGAAAATAATTATCTTCTGCCGAGGGTTCATAAGTCAGATTTCCAGAATCGATCCTGGGACCTACCAATCTCAAGTTTGATGCTCTAGCAACAGCATCAAACAACACAGAGTCTTTTATTGATGAATCAGTAAAATTAAACAAAAATGAACAAAATGTGTTTTTCAGCCATTTTTCTTTTAAATATAAAAGAACAAAACAGGTCAATTATTTAGTTTTGGAAACTGAACATTTCATAAAGATAATGAAATTTGAGTAAACCATCATTATTGTGGCATCAGAAAAATTTCATTTAAGGATGCTCTGTAAAAATTTAAAAAATACATTCAATAAATTCAATACCAATCAATAAATTCTTTAACTTGCTGGATGTCACACCATGAGTCCAGTATTATATTCTACGTGTACAATAAATAAACAATGCAAGACTTACTAAGAAAGTCTTTTATGGTGAACATGAGCATGGTTTTCATGGAGAGGTAAATCCTGTCTATGTTACACATAGTATCTCAAAACCATACTAAAAAGATGCAACTTCAACTGTTTTCATTGATAAGATATGAAATATACTTCTGGACAAGTGCATGCACAATTACAATAAAAATGATCAGAATGGATTCATACATGTGTTATGTGAGTATTTATAAAATGTATTGATTATGTATAGTATGAAAATAAAAAATATATACCATTGTATGCTAAAGGCTCATTTTCAAAACAAAAGATAAAAAAATAGTGGCAACTTGGTAATTTCAAGATACTATTACATTATTCTAGGGAGGTAAAAGCAAAAATATGTGATCAAAGAGTATATGATATCCAAAATACACCCTTATATAAAAAAGTTTAAATTATTCATAATCTGTATATATATTGATTTTAATCTTTAATGGTAACTATTATCAAAAAATTTATGGTTCTCCACTAAATATTTATTCTAAAAAAAATCCTCAACAAAACAGAAAAAAATAGGATTAATACTTTAATGTCCAAACATATTCACATGAGCTATCTGATTTAATTCTCACAATTCAACATTTTCCCAGCTCCCTCTAGTAGCAATCTGAGTCAATTGTTCAACATTGTAATTTCAGTATTAAAATCTATTTAATATTATGAATCAATGAATTAGCCTTAATTTGTCAGAAATATAAGTTTAAAAATGAAAATATTCTAAAAAATAATATTTAAACTTCCCAAATATTTAAAAAAAAAAGTGAAATGACTTTTCTTATTGGCTAATTGTCATAATGTTTTTTAAAAAAGTAAATTAACAACATCACCACTGAATAAATTCCATTTTTAAAATATGAATGAATAATTAAAAAGTCATTATATAATACTATAAAATTCTGTTGTAAAATATATAATTGCATTTATATTTATAAAACCACTAAAACATCACATGATCAGCATTTCCTATGCTTACACAAGCTGTTAGCACAATAGAAAACTCTATACAATAGTGCCACCTAGTGCAAACCTTAGTAATCAATGATTACAAGGTTTGTGCATAAAATCTCTACCTGGTGCATACTCATCCAATATCCTCATATTAGTTTCTGTTAAAAGTTGCAAGCAAAAAATTGTCTGAGGAGATTGGATGAGGAGGCATGATTAGATAGGGATTTTATGCACAAACCTTCTTGGCATCATTGATCAAGGCTTTCACTAGATGGAACTACTGTATGGAGAGTTTGCTATTGCATTAACATCTTGTATAAGCATAGGAAATGATGATCATATGGTATTTTAGTGGTTTGATATCAATTCTGCCCATAGCATACTGATGTCTGTGGTTTTCAAAAAGAATCAAAGACACCAAACTGTATAGATACTGAATTGGGTTCAGATCTATATGACTACACAAGTGAATGGACTTGGATTGAAAACATTATTGTGTTTCATTTTGGGATCATATTTTGATAGTTAACTAAATAAGTAAAAGATGGCTGATGGAGACTTGCATTAGGTCCTAAGATTTTGGTAAAGTGTTCTCAGATCCGAGGATCCTCAATGATGAAAGTTTCCAAGTTAAAAACTAGTCTGAAAATATTGGATGAGTCAGCACTAGATGGGATTTTATGCACAAACATGTTGCTTCCATTGATTATGAAGACCTGCACAAGGTGACACTATTGTATGGAGAGTTTGCTTCTGCTTTTATGTTTATTGAATTATCACAAAAATTCAATATTATAGTATATAACAGAGCTCAACGATCTGGTTTCCATTTTATCATTAATTCAAATATTTTAACTTATATTTTTAAAATTAAAACATATTTCAAAAATTGGGTTAATTTGAAATTTATAATTGCAGTTTGTAATGTTATAATTGATTATTTACTTGAATACATTCAGAATAAGTTATATTTACCTGTTTAAAGAGGTTTATTTAAACTTCTTTGTATCAATAATTTCAATCTCTGTGGTCAAGTTGCATATTTTGTGTCTATATAAGAATATTAGATCATTAATAAAGAGGGGATTCCACTTTTATTGTTAAAAGGAGGTTGCCTTGACAACAGTCTGAAATTGTTGATTGTTGATATATCTATGGGTTAACTGGTTTTTAATGATATATATTGTACCCTTATACTTATTAAAATGTAACTATTTTTTTTTAAAAAAAAATTAGATTATTTTCTAATATGTAATTGTGATGTTATAGGTTGTATGAGTTTAAACTCAGTACATAGAAGCCTGTAAAGATATTTTAAATATTTTTAATTCATTTTAATGTAAATTAAGTAATAAAATAATATAATATATTGTTTAAAAGATAAGTTAATTTTTATTTATTACATAATAATATAATAGTTTAATTATAGCAATAAATATTTTATATATGTTTAAAAATCATTATTTTGTTTAAAATATTATTTGGATAATAAATAATTTAACATTAGTGTAAAATGTTCTGAAATTATCATATGATTAAAGGTGATTGTATTGGTGTGTGAGCTTTCAAGGATTAGGAAGAGAAACCATTGATTTCTAGCTTGTTAATAAAATTTGATATATTGTGAAAAATTGCAAAATTAGGTATAAAAATGTTTTAAAAGTAACAGTTAAAATTATTATTATTGTTTGTAATATTTTACTTTAAAATTAGAATTTTCGAGTCATTAAAATGTTTAAATTGTTTTAATAAAAGATGTTTGATATTTGATAAAGGTATTTATTATTTATAATTGCTAAATAATTTAATACATTTTAAATAATCATTTTAAGGCTTAATTTTAAAGATGAAATTGATTTAGTTATGTAAATTAGCACATTTTTAAAATCAGAATTAACGAATCAAATCACTAGGTTAGATCAGTATAAAAGCAGAGGTTCAATCAAGTCTAGACAATGATAGTAAAGTGACAGTCAGTGTTTGAATTTATTAGTACAGTTTAGTTTAAAATTTATAATTTATATATATTTTTTAATTGTAACAATAGTAAATTTTATTATTGTTTTCTCTGAAAAGTTTTAAAAGTATAATTTAATAATCATTTTAAAACAATGATGGAACAAACATTTATAATTCCTATCGGAAAATTAATTTGAAGCTTAATTTAAAACTACAATGATTTTTACAGACTATAATAGTCATTTAAGTGTTGGAACAATGTGTACCAAGTGCTGACAAGTATTTAACAACAAGATCAGAGGAGACTTCATATTATGTAAGGACTTTGAAGTTTTTATAACTAATATACTTAGAAGTGAATGAACATTTATTTTTAATAACTTTGTCTTGTAACAAATCTAATTTTTCACTGAAATTTAAGTTAACAAATAGGAAATAAATATTTATGAAAAAATATTCTCATAATGTTATTAAGTTCAAGATAAGGAAAATGAAAATTAATATTTTGCTTTTAAGTTAGAGGCTAATTAGAGATATTTTCTTTTATGATATACAAAAATAACTGCTTTATAACAATGATGTGAAAGGAACATCTTATATTTAATTTATTTAAATCTTAATTTAAAAGAAGCTATATTTGAGAATGATGTGTTTTGAAAGAAAATGAAAAAAGCAAATGACTGTTTTATGCTTTGAAAGAAGAAAAGGTTTATTTATGATAAAGTGAATAAACAAACTATACATTTGAAATGATTTTTATCTACCTCTTTATTAGACAAGCTATGAATATGGGAACATGAAAGACTTAAAATGCTAAGCAATTATAAACTTTTAATATAGCTTCATGGATGTGCATTTCAAGTGCAATATATAGATATCTAAGATAAAGTAACTATAATGCATCTGTTTTTAAAGATCTACTTTTAGTTACTGAAATATGGATGACTGCTGAAATGGGGTAATAAATGGATAATTTTTATATTATATAATATTTTACTAATGTTTTAACCAATGGCAATGTAAAATATTATATGTAAACTATAATTGTCATGGTATGTTTGTTATATATAACTGTTGAAATTAATATGTAATACTACATAAGGATATCTTATTTCACATAAAAATGGATCCTTAATTATTTCTTTATGGAAATATTGTGTGCCTGAATAGATGTTCAGAAAAGAGACAAATAAATATTCATCTTTCCAGGATGCCCAATATTTTCCCCAGATTCTGCAGGATTTAATTTCATTATTTATACATTTCATTAAATGGCATCAGGAGAGGAGAATAAATTTTGTTCAAAACTTTCTACCATTACTAGGCAATGGAGGAAAATTTTTGAGGAGTGTTGAACTTGCAAGTAGAAGAAAGATTTTTTCATAACTTTAAAATTTTTCTCATTAAGTTTAGTGTAATACTAATATTTTAAAATAATATTTAAAACTAACCTGTTTTATTATAATATATTTTTTAAATTTAATCTTAAAATAGATTAATTTTTATTTACATTAAATAAAGAAAAGTGGGGTTTTCAGAAATTAATTTTCTGACAGGTAATTAATAACTATAATTTGTTTGAATGTATGGTCAAAGAAACGAATAACTGTTTCATGATTGCAATAAATGTTGAGATCATAGGTAATTTTATTTATTATTTATATTGCATTGTTTGGTAATATTTTAAAATTAGTACTTTATTATTATTATGTGTCATATTGCTTGAATATTGAATGGTTGAATGAACTGATGATATAATTACTATCATATGTGTTTTATATAAAAAATATGAATGCCAGTGAATGCCTTGAAATATCTAAGGGTATTTCAAAATATGTGTTTATCATAAATACTTGAATATGCATACATTTTATAACATAGTTGAGTTATTAATGTATTATCGATATTACTGATGTCTGTTAAAATACAGAAAAATATAAAAATATTGAGCTCTAAATTATATAATGTAACAACAAATGAATAAAAGTATAAAATCAATGTGTATGTTATTGAAAGCATTTGTGCTTGAAAAAACTTTTTAAAACCATCTTGAAATGAATTTAGATCTTTGTTGTTTTGTTTTTTAGTAAAGATGTTTGGAAATTATTTTATAATGTGGCTTATATGTTCTTACTATGTTAATAAAGTTATTCAGTGTGTGGAAGATATAGGATGGTGGTTGGGAGAATAATTATTATATGAAATCCTACGTGTTTAAGGATATGTTTGAAAGGATGTTATATGTGAGATATATTCACACTTTGAATTTTTTTAAATATAGAGGTAACAAAGATTTCCATGGACAATTGCATTCCCTTATAGTCAATAAGAGCTGAAATGAAAGCCATGACATGAATTTAGGGTGTCTGATGAATATGGACTTTATTTTATTTTTTCACACTGTATCCATGAGATGTTTTCTTACTCATTTGAGTTATTATTGTTATTATTTCATATCCACACTACAATCACTTTTTATCACCACTGGAATCACATCGTAGAGGATAGTTTAAAATTATGGTAAAGTAATGGCTAAAGTTGATAGTTTATGTGAAGACAAGATGAGATGTAGAAATAACTTTTATCACAAATGATATTGAGACATTTAATGCTTGTCATAATATAAAAAATAAGAGAGGAATGATTAATATTCCTACAAATATTACAAATATTAGAGATCATTGAACTTAAATAAATGTATATTTGAATTGGATTGAAGTGAGAGTAATGAAAGAATGATTTAAATGCTATGATGAATGTAAAAAATAAAGGAAATATAAAATATCAAGCAATATAATTTTTTAAAAAATTTGTTATAAGGAATATAAACATTGGAAAATAATACAAAATAAAATACGTTTAATTCAAAAACTACTTTATTTATAATACATATATATATATAATACTGACAGCAATAACCTACCAAAAACTGATTATGTGAATGACATCCCTAGCATCATAGATGAAAATGAAATTTTTGTCTGCCATCCAGAGTGGAAAATAAATGATTTATTACTTGAGAATTTGTAAGAAGTTCAAGAACCAGAAATTGCTGACCCGGATTGCAATTGACAGACCTTTTTACAGTCTGGCACTTTATCCTTGTATTAAACCATGGATTACAGAATAATGCAAATTTTTATTAGAGTTCTTAAAAAGTATGAGCATCTGAAATAGCAGAAATTGGGCTGTTATTCATGGATCTCTGAGCATCAGAATCTAGTACTCATCATTGCACTTAACCAGGTGGAGCAAAAAAAATGAAATAGTGTATTGTTCAGATGTTTATAAGAAATGTAAGCATGATAGAATTGAACTATTATCTATAAAACGTTTAAGCTCCAGAGTCTGACATTTTCTCACCACATTAAACTATGCAAATAGTGTTTAAAGTTAAATAAAATTAAATAAATTAAAATGAGTAAGAAAATCAACTTTGAAAATCTACTAAATATAATAATTTATTTAAAATCTATTTGGTTTTAACCAACCTTTGAAAAGGAAACTTATTTTTAAAATTATAAACCATTAAATAATCTATATACATGAAATAGTTTACAAGAGATTATAAAAGACCCAGAAAGAAAATACATGTGAGATGGACAGATGAACAAGAAAGTGTTCAGGGGTGATGAGGAGAAGAGTGGCCAGAGATCAGAGAAGATGGATTGAACTTGGAGAGACCTTCATCCTGCATTGGATTGATAATGGTTGTTGATGATGATGATATGTGAAGTTCATACAAAAACTCTAGATATGTTAATATTTGTAGATGCATTGAGTGTATATGTAATAAATAAAAAGTAATTATGTCACAACTTATTTATACTTTAAAAATAAAATATATCATCACATGGACTAGTTAGATATATAAAGTTCTGTCCCCTATTCTAACCTCTTAATGTTTGTGTGGCATGGTTATCTTATAGTTCAAACATATGCAATATGAGGAATTTGTATGTTTATTCTATATTAGATAAACAGTTCATGTCATTGAAGTTTAATGTTAAATTAAAAGGTACTAAATATTCTGTTCATTGTGCAATAATTCAAACATTCTCAGTGAAAAGATGGCTGATTCTCTCACCAAGCTACCTACAGCGCCCTCTATAAATAATTTCATGTTATATAGTGATGTAATTTATCTTTGCACCCCAAACATGCTAGCATGTCTAAATCATGAGTTATAACAAGAAATGGGGCAGTGTATTTTATGCTTTAACCTACAATGAAATAATATATTAACATTAAATTTTGTTTTATATGATGTAGACTATATATAGAAGCAAAGCTAGGTGGCACAAACATATTTTTTAAATGGTTTTCAAGATTATGTGATGGCAGGAAATGCATTGAAGAAGAAGGTATGTTCTGCATGGTGTGGTAGAATTGGTAGAGCATTCGACTTGGGGTCAAGAGATCAGGTGGTGCACAGATCTGACACTCAAACTTCTTATGAACTCTCAAGCTATAAAGCCATATGTACTTTATTTCTAATGAAGATACAAAACACACTGTCTTATGTCATAATGTAGTGCATGTACTAGTTAAGAGATGGTACTGCAGACAACTTTGTTGCAAATTTAGACATTAAAAAACTCTATTTGTAATAATAAAGTTCACATGATCACCACTTCTTATGCTTGCTTATAAGTGTTATTAAAACGGGTAAAACTATATGTATTGCCACTCAGTGCAAGCCAGAGTAATCAATGGATGCCAGAAGGCTTATGCATAAAATCCACTGAGTGGCAATACATATAGATAATTTTGCCTGTTTTAATAACAGTTATAAGCAATCATATGAAGTGGTGAACATGTGATGTTTATTGGCTTAAAACTAATCCTGCCTAATAGGATAGTGGTGGCTATGATTATTAAAGAAGCAAAGTCACAACAATGTATAGGTACTGAACTGAATTCAAACCTATATGACTATATAAGCTAATGAGCTTGGATTGAAAATGTTATAGTGTTTTCAATTTGAGACATATAGTTTTGCAGTTAAGTAGAGATAAGCGGTGGCTGCTGGAGGGTTGCATTAGATCCTAAGATCTAGGTGCAGTGATCTCAGATCCGAGGCTCTTCACTGATGAAGGTCACAAGCTAGAAACTAGTCTGGGCATATTGAATGAGTAGGCGCTAGATGGGGATTTTATGCAGAAGCCTTCTGGCATCCATTGATTACTCTGGCTTGCACTGAGTGTCAATACGTATAGAGTTTTGCCTGTTTTAATAATAAAGTTCAACTTTTTTTAAAACATTGTTCTCTTTCTGATGAAAAATAATTGTGAAAACAAGATTTAGCTATAAAAGGACAAATAAACGTAAATTTTTATAAGAAATATATCTTATGAGGTAACTTATCATACTACTAAAATAAAAATTTCACATTATATACGATAGTAAAATGGTCAATAATAAAATTGTTTTAGTGCTTGAAGCATATGAAGTTCATGAGCCAAAAGTTAAAATATGGATGCAATCCATAGACCTTAATCTCTAGTCAGACACTCTACCACTATACAAAAGCATATAAGGAGCCGTAAGAAAAGGGTCTCATGCTGTAGAAGTGTGCAATTACCTGTCATACTTCCAGTCTAGTGTTCATACATGGACTAAGTCAAATTCTTTTCAGGATACAATTTATTTCTCAAATAATTAATCCATAGATGACCGACCCAACCAACCATCCAATACTGGTTAGCAAATGAGAATCAAGGATGAGAGACTATCTTGCAAATGATAGGTCTAGTGAATACCGTCTCCATTGTTCCTTTATGAGGGCCTAATGTACTGGGTTTTTGCCTTGCAATGGGATATTTATTTTTAAAAAGGTCGATTTACTTTACACGTACGACATATATAATGTGAATTTTTAAAAAATAATCTGATACTTATTTAATTAAAGACAATATTTAAAAGAACTGTTTTGAGCAACGTTTTTTTGTTGTTTTACTGCTTCGCCATGAAACGAGAAAAGAATTTGTACATGCTCAGATATAAATAACTTGGATTAATTTTGAAATTTAATTAACAGAAACTTTTGAGCTAAAAATTTACTATCAATTGTTAAATTTTTATTCAAAACAAACGACTCAAATCTGACTAACAAATTTGTCTATAAAACAGAGCCACATTAACGTCACGTGGCCGCAAATTTTAACATTTAAACGATAAAGTAAAAAACAATTAAGGCGACATAAATGATTTATAAGCTATATTTGCTTCAACTTAATTTATTTCTTCGCAAATGTAAAAAAACACATTCGAGTAAAGATTGTTTTTGTAAAAAAGATTATATGCCAAAATGTGCTTGATAAACAATTTGCAATTATAATTTAAAATTTACATTAATTTAAATATATATAAATTTTATTATTTATAAATATTCAAATTATATATATTGTTCAGTCTATAATTCTCCGATGCCATTTTTTTTTTACCTGATTCTCATTATTTAATGTGATATAAAATGGTTTCTCCTTAAATAAAAAGTTTTAGTTATGTATGGACTGTATGACCAGAAACCTTTTTAGCCAAATTCAATACCTTCTTTCTCCTAAAACTATTAAATTCCATAATAAACTTTTTATTATTTAAACTTATTATTTTTTACTCCCCTTATACTATTTTTAATAACAGGGTTTAGTTTGCTATCCTATCCTCATATTCCATCTAAACAAAAAAATCTTAAAGCTCGCGTATTTCTTTATCTTTAAATAATCTTTCTCTCCCTTTTACTAAAACTAATTATTTCTACAGGTCAGACTAACAAATAATAAAATCGACAAGTCAGAATGATTAGCAAAAAGTACAATATATATGAGTTTAACGCACTCAATAACATATATTGCCCACATATACATAGTCAAACATATATATATATTGCATGTAGATATACCATAATTTAAACATATATCAAATAGGATTCTAAACAATTCTACTAATATCTATTTAAATCTCTTGAATTAGATATAAACTAATAAGTAACTCTCAACATTACCCTTACATTCTATATGACCCTTGAAGCATATCAAAATTATAAATGAGATCAAAGCAACCTGCTCATGTCTCTAATCGGCTTGTTTACATGCAGGGATAGATTCCCTGGAAAAAGGTGTTCCTCTATTTTTTTTTACTGTTACAACTGTCATTTGCTTTGCAGTTCTAATGAAGTTCTGGTAGGCGAAAAAAAAAAAGACTTTCTTTTGTATAATAGTTTTTATCTCTGCTTACTGTTCTTTCTGGATTACTTCATCCAGTGGAATGAATGTAAACATCTTAGGCTAATTAACAGATTTAATTAGCTTAAACCTTACTTAATATGAATTTAATTACTTATATAAAAGTTTTCTGAACTTCACATTAATAAATTTCTTTTGTTGATGTGATGTGATGTATTTTGGCTCCTCCTTAAACGAAGTCAAGAATATCTCAGCAATTATGCCTAGATAAACCTGTTATTCACTTTATTTTCCATTCCCCTCTCTAAGTCTTCCTATATTCTACCCCATCCCATTTCCACAACATAATCTTTGTCAATACCATGACCTTCATATCTAAATCCCCTTATCTTTTCCCAAACACAACATAAAAACCAATAATCCACTTTCTGTATATTCACCTTGTTCATATCTCTTCTCCCATAACTTCATTATCTGTACCCTTTCTGCTTTCAAGCATTTACATTCAATCAACAGATGCCTAATATTTTCTATACCTTTCCTACACAATTTGCACACTAAATCACCCATAGTTTTCCATTTACATGTATATTCTCTTGTTGCTAAAGATCCCGTTCAAGCCTTAAACAATAAACTACTTTCCTTACTATTATCATAAATTAACTCACATCCAGTGTTATCTGTAATATTTTTGATCTCACCCTGGTGTCTTGTTTTTGTGAAATTTTTTTTTTTTTTTTTATATTACCTGGTTCTACTTTGCTTTTAATTATGCACAATCAATTGAAGTTTATTTTTATATTTGTCTTGTAATTATGTACAAAGCTTAATTCTTACTTTGCTTCTAAGTAATTTATTTGCTTATATATATATTTCATTTACATTCTTGCTTTATTTTTGTCATTTCTGGTTACTATTATTTTCTAGATTTTTCTTTTGGTGTTTGTATTTGTTAACTAAATATGTGTTTGGTGATCAGTTTTTTTAAGACTTCTTATATTCGGTGCCATATTAATCTATATGCGTCTTTTTTCCTTTAATATTTTTACTTATCTATTCCATCCATGATGTCTATGAGTAAACATGCATTAAATAATGCAAAACAGTTTAGTGTATGCTTATTTTCACCAGAAGCAAATATTGACAAAAAATAAAAACCAGATAATGACTGCGAGAAACAATTTCTTTCCCCAGTCCTACATTTTTATTCTTTACTTTCAGCTATAATAAAGATTTAACCTTATTTATTTACTTTTAATAATATATATTTATTTATAACGAAAACTTTTATATATAATCAATCATTAAACAAGGCCTAGTGCCTCTCATTCTATTGAGAGTTGTAATTATGAATAAGACAATCAATGAAGGCCAGAGTATATTAGTCCAAGAGTGCAGTGTTCAAGTATGACCATGTATCTTCGATCATTTTTTTTTTATGAATAACCTTCATCCCTTTTCTTGATTTTCTCCAAGCTGTTAAAAGACAATTGAACTACTTCTGATTCTGATTTTCCAATAACTATCTTACATCTGGTTTTCCATAATGAGAATATGGTGAAGATTTCAATTCTGATCAATCCATAAATTTTGTAATTTATACAGTCTCGTATTGAGATGATACAATTTACTCCCATTTGAGAGCAGTCATGGATGAATTTCCTGACTTTGTCAAATCGCATACATGTTCCAATTAGGTTTTCAATTGTTTCATCTTCTTGCCCACACAATTGGCATATAGGGTCAAGTTTTTTGAAACCCCTTTTATATACAAGAAACCAATTGGTGGGCAAAGTGTCATGATTTAATTTGATTACAAAATCAATGAATTTCAGCTCCAATGCCCAGAATTTAGTTCTTGATAAGAGCTTATTGTTAGTTAGATTTAGTTTACTTGGCAAACATTGTAACTCTGGATTCATTAGGTGATATGCTTCCCATAGTCTGATCTCATTGGTAGTTGTTCTGGTGTAGCAAATTTCCTTAGGTATTTATTCAGTTTCATTATCCAATCCTTCTTTGGTGGTAGACAGTCAGTGGGCAAGACAATTTACATGATCTCATGATAGCCATTTAGTAGTGTCAAATGAACAATTAAATTATAGGCCCTTTGGGCATAGATGACTGGGATTGAATATAGAAAGAGGCCATTAAGTTTCTTAGGCCATTGTATTTTATTTAAACCTATGGCCACCGCTCATCTATACCAAAGTAGCCTGGAACACATAGAGTTAAATTTTGTTTATAAAGTTCTTGTTCAGCTTCATGATGGGGAGAAAGTAGGTGTGATCTTTGTAAATATTTTAATGTTCAGCATTCCTGGAGAAAAAGGTAAACTTTGGACAATGAGTTGGTTAACTTTTCTGTTGATTCCAACATTGCATTTTGTATTTCTTTTATTATTGCTCTTGGTGATCTGGATATAGGAAAGCTGAGAAATTTTGGGGGTTCTGCTATAAATTTGACTGTAACTTTCATTCCAGTAGCAATTTTCCATGCCACTGATTTATGAATATTAAAAGTGAATCTGTAATCAGCTGTGTATTTGTCCAGTATTTCATACAGCAGGTTTAGATATTTGATCGATGGCAAAATTACTAATATGTCATCAATATATGCTATTACATTAATTAATTTTTTAATCCCAGGGATATAAGTACCAGGGAGCCTACTCTCTATGTCTATCAAGAGGAGGTTAATATATGCTACAAAGCATAGGGCACTTAGGGGCGAACCCTGTGGAACCGAGAGTGAAGGTTTGAAGCCAGAAGCTATTTTATCATTTAAGGTAATGAAGATCTGTCAGTTCCTCAATAGGTTGTTTATTATTTGGATATATGCATCTAAGGTGGAGTATTCAGCCAGTACTTCCAAAAGCTTGTCAGTCCTGACTGATATGAAAGTTGCTGCAATATCTAGCTGTATTGTGATAGGCTTTGAATTTTTTTTTGATTTTACATGGTCAACCAACAGCTTTACCTGGTCCATTGCATTAATCATTGATGTCCCTTTTTTTTGCAAACTGAGAGTCAGAAATAAATTGTAGAATTTTCCCTTGAATATTGTCCTTAATCACAGATTCAATGATTTTGATTAGCAGAGGGGTCATCAAATTGGGTTTTAGACTGGATAGTTCTGTTGGTGGTTTGTTTTTCTTAAGGAAGGGTATGAGAGCAATGAAATAAAGATCAGCTATATCCCTTCATCCATTTTCCAGAAGGTTAATCATGTTTAACATAATAGGGATGACAAATTGACTGAGATGCATGAGGAAAAACCTGGGGATCCCATGAAACCCCAGATGAATCTGGTCAGGGAATGCTATCAACTTGTTCTTCAACACCAACTCCATTATCCCATGATTCATTAGATTCCTGCAGGACCCCTATGCAGCCCCCTACCCATAACTTTATTTAGCGTAATGATGTAAATTGTTCAATAATGGTTTAGGATGTTTATCCAAATACTGAAATCTAGAATAAACTCTGTTAAGAGATAGCAAATACAAGCCCTGGAAATGTCATATGAACCATGGTACATAGATATTGAGTTCCAAAATCTATAACTCTACTACAGTACCAAAAATTATGCAAAATAATAAATGATTGAATGGTTCATTGTTCTGGAATTATAAAGTTTGAGTACCAGAGGTGACATGGTATCTTTAACTTTAGAGTCTGCCATTCTATCCCTGCACCAAATTCAAGAAAGACACTGTTAAAAACATAGAAAGTTTAATAAATATATTTACTTTCATATAAGTAAATCAGATCTTAAAAAAATTAAAAAGAATACTAATAACTTTACTAGCAACCATAAAATCAAAATAACTCTGTTATTTATATAGGTAGATAAAGAAGTAATAAAGAACATCACATGATCACCATCTCACGAAGGCCACAAGCCAGAAACTAGTCTGGGGATATTGGATGAGTAGGCACTAGATAGGGATTTTATGCACAAACCTTCTGGCATCCATTAATTACTCTGGTTAGCACAAGGTGGCACTACTATATGGAGGGTTTTTGCCTGTTAAGTAATAAAGAACTGTATAGTAAACTAAATAAAACTAACAAAAGTAAAAAAAGCCTTTGACCAATGAGTCTCTTGATTTACAAAACACCATGTGGTAATTAATAATCAGTAGACCATATTGTGCATTTAACACAGTGATAGAGTGTTAAGCCCAAGAGCTAAAGATCCCTGGTTTGATTTTCCGACTGAGTAAAATGGGTGGGAAAAGGTTCCTAATAAAAAGTAATGATTGTAATCATCAAGTCACATGCTGTTCAAAAATCACATGATCTTTTGAATAAATAATCATAATTATGTTTTTATATATATGTAGTGGATTTTTACAAATGTTTCTTCATGATAAATTATATTTTCTGATTTAAGCAGTATGAATTTATAAGATTTAGAACAATGAGGAGAAAAGTGGACTTGAGAACAAAACATTCATGGTTTGCTATTCATCTTTACTGCTCGAATATTGTACAACTTCTCAAATGACAAATAATTCAATTATTTTTACTTACGAATTTGTTCTAAATCTTTTTAAAATATGTATAAATATAGACGTGTTTTATTGACAATAAAAATATATTTATCAGAAGTATATCAAAATTACATGAAAATTATAAATTTAGTTAACATTCAAACAGTCTATGTCTAATTAATATTTGACAATATAATATCAAACAATGCATCACATGATTAACTTAGATTACATTTAACATCTGCATTCAGAACCATAATCCGTTTTAACATTCTATTATAGAGCTATTTGTTGAAAGTATGGATATGTACATACCATCGATCTTTTTCTGTAATGGAGATCATTAACAAAAAAATATTCTGGAAATTTGTATTCAGTGATTACTTAAGCTTATAATAGATGGATTTAGGGTAGAACTTTACATAGATCTTTACATGCCATTCACTATTTTTCTGTAATAAAAACCTATTTTGAAAATTTGACTATTTGATATCCAATGATTGATTTTAATCTAACAACTAACACATTATCGGTAGATTATAGGCCTTCAAAACTGTACATTTATCAAATAATGGGATGCCATATTGGTTTACGTGTTTACAATAAAAAACTATTCAATTGATCAATAAAGTGGATTTCTGGCATTGTTAGAATATTATGATAAATAATTCATGATATTAATTAATGTATAGTTATGTAATTGATAGAGACTATTACATATGTGAATTTTAAAATATGATAGAAGTTATTTTGCTGAGTATAAATTTTTTTTTTTTTGACTAACTAATAAATAAATAATTGAATGGCTTTGTGCGGAAAATGTCAATAGTGAAATCAATCCGTTCCCTCTAGCACTTTAACAATCATAATTATTGAATTTATCAATATTATTACCAATAAAACATTAAATATAGAAATCTTTGGGTTAAATACTCCAAAATAAAAGATATATTAATATTTTATAAAAAATTTGGTTGTCATCTGATCGTTCGTGTCAGCCGCCAGAGGCGCGATTTCTAGCTAAATTTCTAGAAATATGCTGTTTCCGTGGCCGCACCCAAGCCATTAAGCATTCTTTCTAAAAGAAATCCTAGAAAGATTGTTAACTCGGAGTTAAGTCTACTTTCTACGCTAAAAGGTAGAGTATTAACTCGGAAGTTAAGTCTCCTTTCTATGATAAAATCTAGAAAGAGTGTTAACTCGACTTAGTGGCTAACGGTGTGGCTTTTTCCGATGCTAAAAGCAGAGGAAAATGCCGTAGTTGTTTGTGTCACACACTATATCGTAATGCTGCGTTATGTATTTGATGTAACAATATCGTACTAGGGTGTTTATTTTGATCGTGTCAAAATTATTTAAATTTTAATCGGTGCCTTGTTTTTTTTAAGACCAATCGATGTACTGTTACATTTTATCAATTTTAACAGTATCGTGATTGTTCCTCATAAATTTGTATTTCTCCTAAATTTTCGATTAGGGTGGAATAGCGTAAAAATTTAAAAATCACGCTTTGAGTCACGTTTTAGCGAGAAATTTTCCGAGACAAAAAGTACGGCTAATTCCCACAACAGAAAACTTTAAAAGATGGGAATTGCCAGACACGGGCCAGCGCTGGAATATTTCTACAGCAGAAAAAAAGAAAAAAACATCCTGCTGCTGAAAGAAAAGATTGGATTGTGCGGCAAATATATGCAGATTTGAGGTCCGAAAACATCTGCCGACAGAAAGGTTCACTTCGTAAAGGCAAGCTTGTTTGAGGGATTCTAAATGACCTTCGTCAAATGTCAAAAATAAAAGAAGTAACTTCAATTTTTATTTAAACGTACATCCCTTCTTCTCCCGATAATTGTTGGTGTCGGCAATCAAATGTAAAATAAAAGAAGTAACTAAAATTTTTATTTAAACATAGCCCCAAAAACCCCTCTTCTCCCAATAATTGTTGTCGTCGGCAATCAAACGGTCAAATAAAAGGAACGTCAATTATTCTTTAATCGTATAGAAAAAAACAAAAAAAAACCCTCCCACTAATTGTCCTGGCCAATCAATGTAAACCAATCGAAGTAAGACAGTAAATTATTAGTTAAACATAACCCAAATTACTATTCGAACATACACCGAAAAAGACTCGCTCTTGTCAATCAAAATTAAAGAAACCTAGACTATTATTGTCCCATTGTCAAATCGAATATTATTTGGGAAAACCCAAATAATTTATAAACGAAAAAAAAAAAAAAAGAAAGTCAAAACGGTTTACAATCAAATGGTAATCGATAAAAGTAACTTAAATTTTGATTTAAACATACACACGAACAAAAACAAAATGCAAAACTCTTTCTCCCAATAATTGTTGTCGCCAATCACCAAAAAAACCCCACCCCTCTCACTAATTATTGTCAGCAATCAAATGTACACCACTACTAAAAGTAACGTAAACTATTATTCTTTAAACGGTTACATCCCTTCTCCCAATAATTGTTGTCTACAATCGTACACACAAAAAAACACCCTTCCCAGTAATTAGTGTCAGGAATCAAATGTAAACCGATCAAAGTAAGACCGCAACTTATTATTTAAACGTAACCCAAATTACTATTTGAATCTACACCAAAAAAACACCCGCTCTTGTCAATAAAAATTAAACAAACAACAACTATTATCGTCCCATTGTCAAAAATATTTATTTGTAGAACCAAAACCATAATTTATAAATGAAAGGAAGTCCAATTGGTCGTCCATCAAATGTAAACTGATAAAAGTAAAGGTTTTAAATTTTATTTAAACATAAACACACGCGCGCAAAAAAAAAAAACAACACTTCTCCCAATAATTGTTTTCGGCAATCAATGTAAACCTATCAAAGTAACGTAAATTATTATTTAAAGATCCATCATAAAACCCCGTTCTCTCTTGAATTTTGTCAATCCAATTTTACAAAAACAGTATTATTTTTTTTTTTAAAAAAAAACACAAATTACTATTTGAACACACACCAAAAAAGACCCTTTAGTAAAAAAAAAAAAACTATTATTATCCCCTTCGTCAAAAATATTATTTGGGAAAAATAATTCAGAAACTAAAAAAAATAAACTTTGTAAACAAACCAAAAAAAAAAAGTCAATATTAATAGAGAATCGCTATCCCGGGAACTATATATTAATGTGTTTTTCAGTTAGAAATTGCACCTCTGGCGGCTGATACGAAGAATCAGATGACAACCAAAAATTTATATCTTTGTAGAAGGGAAAAAAAACATTACTTGTGAGTTTTCACATAAACCAATATGGCATCCCATTATTTGATAAATGTACAGTTTTGAAGGCCTATAATCTACCGATGATGTGTTAGTTGTTAGATTAAAATCAAATTAATAAATCAATTGTTAAATAACTTTTATTATAATGTGGGAATTGGCAAGAAGCTCTTAACATTATCGTACTTTGATACAATTCAGCATGTTTCTTTTTGTCAGCAATTTTTTTGTAAATTGTCATAATGATAAAAATTTAGAACTTTCCTGTCACAGAACACTAGTTTCCAAAGGTGCAGGATCCTGCCCTTCCGATGAGTAGGCATTAATGATAATGATATGGTTGAATGCTGCTGACTTGAATAAAGTGTAAATATTGTATATAATTTTTCCATATTGATTTCTTTATTTTAAAATAGTAGTAATAAAAATAAAATGTAAATATTATACATGATGCTTCCTAGCAGACATCTTTTTGTAAAAATTTTTGGGAGCCCCACAAAACATTTAGATTTATCAAAAATACAGGCTGCCATTTTGGTTTACTTGTACTCTAACAAGTTCTAAAAAATAAATATTCAGTCATGTAAGTAAACAAATAAAATATTTTACTAAGCTTAAAAGTAAAATTTATTTTGCAATATGCTACTTTAGTATTTTTTTTTTCTCATGTGTCATAGCATCAGCTGGGAAGCAAATCCGCTAACCCGGGACAACTGCTTATAAAGCAGCTGTCACTGACCTCTCGACCACCAATGCTTGACTACTTTAGTAAGTTTTTTTGATTTAATCTGCAATGATTACAAAATGGTTTTATAACATAAGACTACAAAGCAGCTTCCAATACCTCTCATAAGAAAAGTATTATTTCTATAATAATTAAGGTTACAAACTTGATGTTTTTTATTGTAGTATTATTTACAATAAGTATGATAATATTTGTAGAAAAAGTGAAAAAAAATCTAACTATATATGCAAAAATGGAACTTCTAACTCAGAGCAATTTTTGTTTTATTTTATGAAAAGAATGATGAGTTATTAGGATGAAATAAATTTAATCTTATTTATTATAAGCATTATATACAATAAGTAACATTTACAATAATTATTATAATTATAGGGATTTGAACACAGACTTTCAAGCTTCCTCCAGCTATCTATTCTACCTCAAGGAACTGATACACGTGGCCGCTCACATGAACAAGATAAATGAGCTCCAATATATATATATTTCATGCTGACAGCACTCACCAATTGGTAAAGATCATCACCTCTCTCACACATACATAATCAGTGCTCAGTTTATATTAAAATAGAAAATCTTCAAACTTTAATGAACAGGTTTCAATCTACTCCACCATCAACTCTTCACCCATTCATATCATTGAAATCTTATGATGAATACTAAAATCCTTTGTTGATGCCAATATTACTGTCATGCCCATGATGACTTTAAGTCACTCTGCCCCTCATGCATAGAATTTTTCTCATTTAAAGACACAGGAGAGGGATGGGCAGAATATAGACTGAATCTGTGATATTTGAATACAAATATAATTTATACACTTGGAGTTTAGATGTAATTGTACAGGATTTGAACACAAGTTTGCAAGCCTCCTTCAGCTGTCTGCTCTACCTCATGCATTTGGGCATTCATCATCAGATTTTTAATGGTATGAATCACCAAAGAGTTGGGGTGGTGGTGGTGGAATAGATTGAAGGCTGTCCATTAAAATTTGAAGATTTGCTATCTTAATATAAACCCAACATTGATTATATACATATTTGTATGAGAGATGATGATGATTTTGATTAACTGATGAGTTCTGGTTCAGCACAAAATTTATCTTTTTCAATGGGTGTGGTCATGTGTATCAGCTGTAAGAAATAGAGTGGATAGCTGATGAAAGCTTCAAATCCTTTGTAATTAATCTAAACTCCAAGTATATAAATTATACTTGTATTCAAATAATACATATTCAGCCTTTATCCTGTCACTCCTCTTCTGTGTATTTAAGTGGACAAGGTCTTATACATGAGGGGTCAGAGTGACCTAAAATCAACATGGGCATGACAATAATATTGGAATCAAAAAGGGATTTGAGTGTTCCATTATCAGATTTTTAATGATATGGATGGCTGAAGAGTTGGAGGGTAGATTAGATTGAAGCCTGTCCATTAAATTTGAAGATTTTCTATCTTAATATAAAACAAGTACTGATTATATATGTGTGTGAAAGATAATCTGAACCAACTGATGAGTGCTGGTTCAGCATAAAATACATATATAGAAAAATTTATCTTTTTCACATTGTGTGGTCATGTGTATTGGCTGTATGAGATAGAGTGGATAGCTGAAGGGAACTTAAAAGTATGTATTCTAATCCCTATAATTACATATAAACTCCATGTATACTTGTATTCAAATAATTATTACAATAATTGTTCAAAAAAATTTACAAAAATAATAACAGATCACAAAAAAAATGGACAAATACAAATTATTTACATTTAGGCTACTCTTTCATAAGAGAAACCAATAATCCCCTTAAAAAAGTGCCATAAAACTTATACTATTCAAGCTCAAGCAAAAGTAAAATTAATTTAATTTTTGCAAAATACAGACACTATTAGAAAGGTACTGAGGCAGATACCTGTTCAATTTTAAATATTCTATAAAATAAAGACATACAAATATTTTTAGTGATATCACATACAGCTTATAGCTGTTGATGGATAAATAGTAAAACAAATTGATCACATGACTTAAAGAGTTAATGAATCAAATGATCACATAACTTAAGCTTAAGTGTAAACAAATTTTCAAAATTTACCTCAATTCTCCAGCTGTTTACCAATTTCAAGGGACATTTCTGTAAAAAAAGAAAATTGTAATTAATTTAATAAAATAATTAAATTTTTAAAAGTATATTATTTTTTTACTATTAAATTAAGGCTAAATATTATAAAAATACAAAGTTTCATTATTGTACACAAAAGTAATGTTTTTCTCACTTTTTGAAGGCGAGATCTTTTGATTAAAAGCATAGCTTAAGATTATAAAAAAATAAAGGTATTAAAATATTATTCCAATGCATATGCTAATCTTTTTTCTCTTTGTTTCTATAAATTATAAGCTGAGATCACAAATTTTCTTAATAGTGGGGGGAGGAGCAAAGTTAATCAGTGCACAACTAATTTAGATAGGTTTAAATCCGTTTTCTGATTTTCACAGTAACATCTCTACAACATACTATTTATCAATATACCTTCAAAATAATATAATTTTTATCATCATCATCATCATTGTCAATGATTAGTAATCCACTGCAGAATGAAGGTCTCTCCAAGTTCATCCATCTCCGATCTCTAACTTCTCTTCTCCACATTATCTCTGCACATGTCCTTATTTCATCCATCTATCTCACGTATGGTTTCTTTCTGGGTCTTATATAATCTTTTGGAATCCAATTAGTTTATGATTTTAATTGTCCATCTATTATCCCTCTTCTAGCAATATGGTCATCCCAAATCCACTTTAGTTTTTTAATTCTTTCAACAATGCAGGGTACCTGTTTATTCTTTTATCCATGTATTGCATTTTCAATCTGTTTTTATCACACCTAATATGCATCTCTTCACACTTCTTTGAGTAATCTGAAGCCTCTATATTGCTCTTCTATTAAGTGTTCAAGTATCTTATCATAAGTAAGAATTAGTGAAACTTATTAAAAAACCTTCCTTTTCAAACACATGGGCATACTTTCTTTTAATATTTATTTCTATCAAAAGCCATCCAATCAAGTTTGAATTCTATAATTAATTTCATCCATTATATTTCTATCTGTAGTAGTAATCTAAGGTATTTGTAGTTGTTAAATTCTTCTAATTCCTCATTATCAATCTTTATTTTCATCTTTTGAGCAAATCCATTGAATGTTACTTTATTTTTTTTAATGTTTATTTCTAGTCTTATTTTCTTACTTTTATCTGATAACTCTTGCAACATTTCCTGAAGCCCTGAAGCATTATTTTTATCCATCTGCAAAAATTTAAATGCCTTAAATAATTTCCATTTACTTTTATTTCTTTAGCTTTCCATTTTAATTCACAAAATACTTGTTGCAGCATTGGCTGTAAAAAATTTTGGAGATAAGGAGTTGCCCTGTCTTACACCCTTCTCAATGTTAACCTTCCTAGTATCATTATGTAATCTAATTGTTGCCATTGAATTTTTATAAATACTCATCAAAATATGACAATCTTCTGCATCTATATCTTGATAATCCAAAGTTTAATCACTGAAGAAATGCTTATAGAATCAAATGCCTTTCATAATCTACAAATCCAATGTATAATGGCAATTCATATTCATTGGTCTTTTCTACAACTTCTCCCAATACTTGGATATGATCCACTATACTAAAACCATTTTCAAACCAAGCTTGTTCTTTTGGTTGGTTGAAATCCAATGTTTTCTGTAGACAAGTTGTAATTATCTTGATAAAAATTTAATTAATATTAATACTGAATTCTTCCAATCATTTGGCATATCTTTATCATTTAGACATTTGACATATAAACTTGCCAAAAAAATTCTATTTATATAGATTATAATTCCATTACCTGGAGCTTTCACCTTCTCATAAATTTAATTGCATGTCTCACTTCTTCATTTAAAATCCTGGTAATTTCAGAAGATATAATAATTTTAGGAGATATTTGTTCTTTATTATTATATAATTCTTGACAGAACTCGTCTATCCATTTCATGATGTCATCTTTCTTTTTAGTAATAGTTCCATTTTTTTCTTGCAGATATGTTTCCTACTAATACCAAAATGTTGCTTTACATTCTTGAGACTTTTATTCTCTTCTATAACTTTTCTTGCTAGTTCACAATTATACTTTCTTATATCATTATCAGCTCTTTTTCACACCATTTTACAAAATTTGAGATATCCAATCATTCTTAATATATCATTTTTATATATCTCGTTATTCTTTCTTTTCTTCATAAATTCTCTAGTCTCAATAGAAATTTTATTAGTCAATAGCTTTTTTCTACACATTACCTTTTTTGCAGTTTTTAAAAATTCATCAGTTATTTTCCTATTAATTTCATTCAAATGTGAATCATGTTCTAAATCTGCTAATATTTGAAAAAGATTTGCAAGTTCTAATTTAAATTCATTGCAATGCTAGTGAAGATTAGGAATATCAACTGGGGGATATTGTTTTTCTTAATAATTTTTGTCTCCGTAGTTTTACATTAAGATGTATTTTACATCAATAAACATCACATAATATGTATAGAGAGTTTGGCCTGTTTTAATGTATTTTACATCTCACTAATAGATTATCACTTCCTGTGTTGAATTTATTAAGAACCTTACAATCTTGAAATATGCATTTTCTTTTTGTCAAAATATAATAATCCAATTCTGCTGTATCTTCATTTGGATGCTTCCATGTCCATTTCCTTTTAACATTTTTCTCAAAAAAACAATTCATAATATAAAGTTTTTCTTTTTCTGCAAACTCCACAAGTCTATGTCCTCTCTCACTTCTATTACCATAACCAAATTTACCTACAGTACTTTCATTTTTCAATTGTTTACCAATTCTAGCATTAAAGTCTCCCATGACAATTTAAAAAATGTTGTTTGGTCTGATTAAAAATCTTTTGTGCATCTGTCATATTTCATAAAAAAAAAATATTACTTTAGTAACCGCATCTTTGCATAAGTTATAAAGCTAGGTTTTTTAACTCCAGAAAAAATAGAAAAGATAATATATCAAAACATATTGTAAGTTTTAAAGCAATGAAAAAAGTTTGTTGAAAGGTAAAAGAAACTTAACTATAGATAGATATTGCAAGTTTAAAAGCAATAATAAAAGAAAGCTGAAAGATAAAATGGAAATATGAATTACTAGTGCTAGAAAAGCTTAATGGATTTATTTATAGAAAGAACTGGTATTGTTTAGATAAGAACATTAAACTATTAAAATTAATCAAACAAATGAATAAATATTTGAAGGACTAATTGCAGAGGAAAGGAATGTGCACACACAATTAAATGCCTTATGATAATCAATGAAAAGATGCAATAGCCTTATGAATAATTAGCCTAATGGGATATTGCCTTTACTCTATTGTAATAATTAATAATTAAATAACAGATATTAAGCTGTGAAAAAATAAGGTCTGCTGAAAATAGAGTCATTTCAGCTTTTCCTTACTCTTCGGCTGTTGTTGCTGTTTCATGGAATATCATGAGAAAAGGACCCAGAGAAGATCTGTGGGAAAAGTATACCAACTTTTTTTGCCATGAGGGACATCTTCTCAGAGTCTGAGCCTCTGTAGGTGCAAACAGCCAGATAGGAAATTTAAACAGACCACCCTGGTCTTATTTTTATTTGTGTATGCCTGATAAGGATCCATTAGGGTTGTGCAGCACATGACTGTTAGCATAAAGCTTTTAAATATTCACTAAGGTCTGACACTAGCACCCTGGAGGTGTTAGCTTAGTATTTTGAGGAATATTAGTATTTATTGAAGTAGAATTTAAAAATCAAAGACTAAATTAATTATGTTTGTAAATGTTGTATTGGAGGGTATAAGCAAGACTTATTTGTTAGTCTGTTTAGTCAGTGTTTGCCATAAATCACCATAGATCAAACACAAGGGAGGCTAGAAGAATAAAATTATCATTATGGAATATAGACTGCAAATCTGGAACTGGGACTGAAGTTGATTTGGTCAACAATATGCATATAAGGTGTTATGTTTTGTAAATAAATATCTTTTAATCTTTATTTAACAATGTTTTTCTTTAGTCAATAGTTTTGTTAATTGTTAGCATTCATCATCATTGTTGAAAATAAAACAAACTTGGTGTAGTCACAGTCACATTCAAACCCGTATAGTAGGGATTTTCAAAAAGTGATACAGTCACAGTAGGTTTTTTTTTTTAGAATATAAAAAAATGTCATTAGGACAGTCAGTGATAGCTGAATTCGAAGTTAGTGATTCTGGGAAATAGCCTCTATATGATACTCGGAGAACTTTTTTTTTGCTCAATGGGATTGAAGACAAGAAGAGAAAGATAGCAGTGTTAATGTGTTTATCAGGAAGAAGGGTAATACCATATAATAAAAGTATTATGACACCCATAAAGGAAATGGTATTTATGAGAATATAGTGAAAAAATTAGGTGATCATTTTAGCCCCAGACAGTCTAACACATATAGCCAGGTTGTCTCTAAGAAATAGAAGGCAAATTAAGGGGAAAACTGTCAAAGAGTATGGGTGGCATAAGACAATTAGCAAAAGATTGCTTATATGAAAATTCCATAGATGGGATATTATTAGAACAGTTATTATGGTGTCTGTTTGATGATAGTCTCTGAAGAACTCTGCTGATGGAAACAGATTTAAACTTCAAATCAGCTATTAAGAAGATAATGGCTCATGAGCTTATTTTAAAAATAAAATTGAAAAATGAAAAAATTGCAGTTGGGAAAATTGATTGAAAAGAATGGGATAAAAGCAATAGCAGAAGCGAAAGAATCGTGCGTTTGCTCTGGCAAAGCCGGACACATTAAAAGTGAGTGCAAATGGTAAAATGAAAGATGCCACATCTGTAAACTAAAAGGACATTTGAAAACATGTGTAGTGAAAGCAAAAAAAAAGCTATTCAGCAGTGGCAGTGAAAAATAAAATTGAATGCAGTTGTAACAGATAATATTGTTAGGATTAATAATACGAGAGTAGGCGTGCAAAATAAATTTATGTTACAACTTGAAATCTGCAACGAAAAGATAGAAATGGAAATTGATAGTGGGTCTGGAATTTCACTGATCTCATAGAAGCTATGTAAACAGCTTATGGAAAAACATATAGATGTATCAATTAGAGAGACTTCTGTCAGAGCTGTTGATGTCAGTGGAAATAAATTAGAAATAATATGTTATGCGATTGTGCCTATAAAGTACAGAAATAAAAGTGTAAAATTACCAATATATTTTATAAAGGGAAAACTCAGTTTATTAATAGGATGGGACTGGTTTAAAAAGTTAGGGATAACATATTAAAGTGAATGTTGTGAATAATGTGTTAAGCAGACAGGAGATAAAGCAAAGAGTCCTGGAATTATTTGCAAATAAATTAGATTTAATAGCAGCAAACCCTGTCCATATTGAGTTGGTGGGGGAAAAAAGCAAAATCCTACTATCTGTAAAGCCAGGAAAATAAAATTGGCACAAAAATAAGAAGTAGAGAAAAAAATCAGACCATTGGTTAGCAAAGGAGTATTAATGCAGGGCGAGTCGGTGAATTGGGAAATGCCAATAGTAATAATCACTAAGCCAAATGAGCAAATTAGAATTTGTGACAAATATAGTTACTTGTGAACAAATATCTGAATAAAGGAGCCTATCCAGTACATAATGTAAGAGAAGTGTTAGCTAGGTTAACAGATGCAAAGTTTTTTGCAAAATTAGATCTGAAATTCCACACTTCATCAGATCGAGGTAACTGGAAAAACAGCTCAAATCTTAACTTTAACAATGCCTTGCAGGTTGTTCAGCATAAAGACTGCCATTTGGAATCTCCATGGCTCCCAACATTTTCCTAAGTGAAAATTGACTACATTCTAAATGGATTAACAGGAGGCATTTCGTATTTTGATAATATTCTAATTACAGCAGTGGTAGTAGAAAATTTAAGAGATAGGGTATTAAGAGTTTGCAAAAGACTAAGAAGGGCGGGAATTAAGTTGAATGAGGAAAAATGTGTGTGTGGCAAACTCAAGAATGTTTTTTTAGGCTACATCATTTTGGACAGAGGAAAAAAATCATGCCTGGATAAAGTCATAGCAGTAAAGAACACAAATAAACCCCAGAACGTAAAACAATTGCAAGCATTTTTGGGATTAGGAAACTTTTATGAACCATTTCTAAACAAGAAAGCAATGGTAGCTAAACCATTATACAATTTGCTTATATCCATAAGTTGTGTAACTACAAATAAACTATCTAATAAGCACCTATCTGATCTAAAACTTCCTGGCATTTTCCCACTACATTATTTTCTTCCATCCATTTTGCAACTCTTCCAACGACCATATATAAAAAAACTTTATATAAAACTGATGTTACTGCTATCGGTCTATAATTGTTTAGCTTTCTATGACCCTTACCCTTTCTTTTAAATAATAATCTTACTCTTGTATTACTTCAACTACCCAGAAAAACTCTTTTTTGCTATCTTATTAACACATAATAGCTTTACTTTTGCCACATGCCCTAAATTCATTAACATCTCTGCTGTCCATCCATCTAAACCACTTTCCTTTCCATTTTTCAATTTCTTCCCTGCTTCATTCAGTTCATTTTCTGTAAACCTAATATTTCCATTACTATATGCTTTCATATTTTCTATCCCTCTGTACTTCACATCTAACATCCTTTCTATATTCATTACATACCTATTCAAGATTCTCTCTAATTCTTCTCTAGAACTACACTCTATTCCCTCACCATCTAGCAGTACTATCTCTCTCTCCACTACATTTCTCCTTTTAATGTAATTCCAAAATTTTTTACTCCCATCTCTTCCACTTTTATTAATATCCTCCAACAATTTATTATTCAATTTTATTCTGTCTATATAATTATCTATTTTAGCTAAATTCTTCTTTTCTAAGTACTTTTCCCATTTAGCATTAATATCTTTTTCACTTTCTTTGTTCTTAATAGAACACTTATATTCTCTGCATGCTTTTCTGCTCTCTTTCACACTTTTACTAACTCTCATTTTTTAATTTTTTTTATTCTTCTGAATATTCTCACCTAAAACCCTATTCACCACTTTTTCTATTTCATCACACCAGTCCTTACATTCATCCCCAACCAACTCTTCCATGGTTTCTTCAACTTGTATTTTATACTCTTCCAACTTATTCTTATCATTTACTCTCCATCCATATATTTCACTATTGTTTCTACTTTTATTTCTATTCTCCATCACATTACTAAACATTTCGATTACAAAGAAATTATGATCACTATTACATACTCTCTCTTCATTATCAAACACCTTAATTTTCCATACTTTATTCATTCCCTCTTTCTCTACCAATACATGATCTATTGTGTGAAATATATTATTTCTAGCCCATGTGTATTGTCCCTCATTTCTTCAAAAGCTGTCCATTCTTATTATCTACATCATCAATTTCTTCAATATGCCCATTCATATCTATGTTAAAATATTTCAGCAACGCCCTCTGTCAATAAATATTTATTCACAAAAGATATTGCTAAAATATCTTAACGTTTGGAAGGATGATTTGAATATTTTCTAAAAATATTTCAGTATATATAAAATTACAGATAGATAAATTAATATTTACATTTTCAACAAAATGTGTTTATAATGAGAAAGGTTTATTGATTAAATCGAAAATAATTACCAAATCCACAAAAGCCCTCGAGCCAAGAATTTTGAATTAATGATAGTGTTCTTATATATATTTATATGTGGGTGGAGTGGAGAGGAGAATCACATTTTTAAAACAAATTTACGTTTTTGTACACTACATTTATTTATTTTATCATAAAACTTATCCAACATTTAGTTTGTTTAACTTTTGGGTTCATCTTATCAAATTAATAATTCACTATTTACCTAGGTTAAAGCATATCAATATATTGATATTTTTTTTTATTTTTAATAATTCACAAATTTTACACAAAAGTAGATGCGTGATGTTTATAACCCAACAATTTTTAATATATATTTAATTTGGGTAATTTGCTTTTGATATATATAGTAAAAAAAATTTTTAAAAAATCAGTTGACTTAAATACAGCAGATACTTCCAGCTATTTATAATAAATGCGGAGGTTTTGATTTTATCAGTGCATCATTTACCTTTAGCTCAATCCTATCACAACCATCAATCAACTCAGAAGTCAGACTAACCTCCCACACCATAGATACATCAGGAACTTACACTTTTCCAAGGAAGCCATACAGCACATGTTCGAAATTACTTAATATTTAAATAGATTTTAAACTTCTATTTCTTCACACATTACTGAAACATATGATCTTGATATATCTATAGTGTTGGAGGCTGGACTGACTTCTGGGCTGATAAATGGATGTGATAGGATTGAGTTAAGGTAAGGCCTGCACTGGTAAAATCAAAACTTTACAATGCATATTATCATGCAATGATTGTTCACCCTTTTACAAGGTTTAAAAAAGGTGAATAGAATCCTGTCACTATCTTACCTAAGGTGATGTAGTGAAAGGTCAGATGCATTGATAAAAACAAATAAATCTAAAGATATGTCTAAATCTCAGCTGACTGATCACTTTCTAGACAATTCTCACCAATTGCTTGAAGCACTCAAGCAAATATAGCAAGCTTTGACTCATATTAGTAATAAGTAAATCAATTCTTCTAATATTAAAACACAAACAATAACTATAATGAAAAATATATAATTGAATGGCTTTATTTCTTGGGAATATATTAGCAGTTCGAATGCTGAAAATGATATGGAATTGATTTGAGGATCTTATGCTCCTGAGTCGGACACTCTGCCACTGCACTAAACTATGACCTTTTATAACTCAGGCTATTCATTTAGTCAGTTTTTTATTTAGTATTGGATATCATGCACTGTATGACTGGATCTTAAATCTTCTCTTGGAAGTAAAAAACTTTTTTTATTTGATATAGAGACTTATAGTATTAAGTGATAATTGTCCATATAATTTTATTATATTTAATTTACTGGCTTATGGATTTGTTTTTAAAATAAGAGCATGTTCATAGTATTTGGGTATTATTATTTGTTAGAACTTTAAAAAATATTGCTTGAAACATCTAATTTTCCCAATTTCCTCCATGTTTTTTTAAGTTTAACTGCAGACTAAATACAAAGTCATTGCTAATAAAAATCCATTAACCATTAAGGTATTTTTTTTTTTACAATTATGTGAAAAAATTGTGCAAAAAAAGCATATAATAATTATATAATGGCCACTATCTCATACTAGCACAATAATTGTTATTAAACAATTCAAAACAAAACAACACCCTCCCTATTTTTTTGTTTGAGTGGGTGGTGGGTGTGGGGTGGTTTGGTGGTTTTAACCCCACCTTTCTATTGGGGTTGGGGGGGGGTGGTGGGGGTTTAAAGACAACAAACCCAAATATGTGGGGGGGAGGGTTTGGGTCCATATCCCTATTAATTTTTTTGATTTTGGGGTTGGAGTGTTAATAGTTTTTTGTTTTTTTTTTTTTTTTTTTTTTGGTTTGGTGGGGGGGTGGAGGGGGGGGGGGGGGGGGGGGGTTTGAGTTAAATATATATGGGGGGTGCGCTCCCTCCCAAGGACCCCTCTTAATGAGGCCCCCAACCGGAAATAAGGAGGGGGGGGTTGGTGGGGGGGGTAGTAATAGAGGATTTTTTTTAATATTTTTTTTTTTTTTTTTTTTTTAGATGGATTTTTTTGGGTGTGGTGTTTTTTTTTTTTTAATTATATAATGGACTATTACTAGGAAATTCTTTAAAATAATTCAAACTGTATTTAAATTTCTCAAATATATTAAACTGTTAGTAATAGCACACATGTGTGTATATAACCCAGTGTTTCAAGGGTTCTTCTTCTCTCTTTTTCAGGCATGGTTGGACTGACAAATGACAGTATTAGCATGAAAATCAAACCAAGATTTTTGGATTAATAAATATTGAAATTAAGATAATGCTTTAACAAAGTAGGCTAACATGGTAATCAAACCTCGATCTTTAGATAAAAGAATATTAAACTTAAAATGATGCTCTGACTGGCTATTAGTTAGTTAGATTATCATCTTAAATTCAATATTAGATTTGATTTCCATGTTAGTAATGTTATTAGTCAGGTCAGCAACACTTGAAGAAGAGAGGAGAATAAACACCCAAAATGCTATCATATGTTAACCTGCGGACCATTACTAATAATTAAATGTATTTGAAAACTTAAAATTTTTCTAAAGACAATATGTGTTCGTGAAAAAATACAAATATTTTATAACAATTTTTGAATAAATGTAGTATGATAAATAATGTATCTACATTTAGAATACATAATAACAATTTAAAATAAAATAAATTACTCCAAATGTAATAAATAAATGTTCTTACAACTTTATCATAAACACACAAAATAATCTGAAAAATTAAATGTTATTTATCATCTGCATATTTAAATCTAAATTGACTATAATTTTAAACACTATATTTCTATAACATTTCAAATAAAAAGCTAACAAAAATTGCAAATTTAACTCATTCTGCAGCTGTTACCGCAGTAATAGTTTCATTTTGGAGCTTTTTCTTCTCTTATATAATTGTATTTTTTATTGTATGAATGTGGCTTTTTAAAAATAAAAAGGCTCCATCTATTGAGTAAAAGTATATCCAAAGCTTATGAATATATTCATGGAGGTGCAAAGAACATTATGTGATAACTGAGGAATCTGAGATCCTTTTTTCTCAAAAGTAATCTTTATTAGTCAAAAGATTACAAAAAGTTATCGGGTCCACTTACCCGTGGAGGATTACAAAGTGTTCAATGTTACAAGGCAAAACAATTATTGACCAGGTTTACAAGGTACGTATGCTTGATAACAAATATATCCATAAAAGGGTTGTATAATTTTGCTTAATGTGTATCTATACATGAACGAGCACAGATCTGCACTGCCCAAAAACAATCCATCAAGAGGACACAGCAGTCCATCAGAGTGGAAACGGTGCTGAAAACTTTGACCCTGTACCCTCCTGGCAGGTTTTCCAGGTAGCGGAAACAATCGTCATCAGCATGCACCCATAAACTAGACCCCCAATGACCGCCATCATCAACCCCTGCAGTAGAAATGAGGAGCGCAGACCCGTGCCCACAAATATTACAACAAAAACTCTATTACTGTTCAAAGATGACATTTCTAGCTGGAATGTCTAGCATCCAGTAATATCATCTTCCACACTGAGGTCAATGGAGCTGAACATCTGCCCTTAATTATTATCAAACTCCTGTGTCTGCAAATGTTCACAATAGCTGCTCAACCCACCAACCAAAGTCCTTCAGGGTTCACAGTGATTTTTATTTTGTCGATACTAATTGGATCCTGCTTCTTTTGATTGAATTTCAGGTCTTGATTAGTAATGAATGATTCAAGTATAATCTGAAAGTTTGTTGTTAAACCTTGGAAAATTTCTCAATAATTATTGCTTAAAAGAGTATGAATAATTTGCAGCTTCAATGTCAGTTTAGGTCTAAAACATCATTTGTACTCATTTTTGTCTTTAAATCATTATTTTTTAGCTCAAGAATCACTTCATGGTAATTCTGTGTTGATTTGAATTTTTTTATATTTTTTTTTGTGGCCCCCAATCCACCAGAAGAAGGATAATAACTTCGGTTCTGATCATCGGAGAAACCTGATTTTTGTGTAGGGAGATAGCTTAGGTTATTTTCTATAATGTTCAATTCTAAAATTGAGATTGAATTAACATTTAAAACTTGGTTAACACTGCTAAAATCTGATGCAAAGATAATTTCCTAAAATCATCATTGTTAACATATTATATTCCACATTTTCTATGAGATTTGATGTCCAAATGAATTTCCTATTTATTCTATCAATAAAATTAGGATTTCTAGTGTCTATTCTTTTTAGGATTTCTAATGTCTATTCTTTTTAGAATTATTTGGTTTCATTTAAAATTAGTTTTAAAAGGTTTATAATATTCTAATGATTCCAAGAATTACTTAAGCTAGCTTTTGTCTATTTCTAATGACATCCATTTGCATAAAACGGAATGATAGATATTTTCAATTATCATTGAATGAAAACTGTTCCAAAACTTCTTCTAAAAATGAAAAAACACTGAAACAGATATTCACTTACATTTTGGTAAACTTTTCTTCTATGAATCCAACAATGGACTATGAGTTTGGTGAACAAAACAGGGAGCCTGAAACAGTGAAAACTGGAGTCCTAGGTTCCCTCTAGTGGACTGAATATCCTTAATTTATATTATTGGTGTTAGAGCAATACTGCTGTACAATATTTCATGGTTAATATTAGAAAGTTCATTAAACTAAAGAATGCATATTTTTATAACCCCACCCACTTAAAGTCAATAAATTCTATAAAGTTCACACTTTTTCCAAATAAGAGGCTGTCAAAATTGAGCATGTTTAAAGCGTTTTCTATAGCACATAAATATACCTGGAACTGATTTTTGATTATTTTCAATTCATTATGAAAGTTGAAAATTTTGGTATGCAATATTGTGAGGAAATGTAATATGGAAAATAACTATATGCAAAATATATAGAGATATGTTTAAAATCTTAAGAAAGTTCACAATTTTTGCTTAGTGTACTTTTGACTAGATTATATTAGTCATCGCCATGGCATCTGATGGAGGGAAGAAAATGGCCAGCTAAAGAAATGTGAATGGGTTATTAGCATAATTGAATAGCTAATTATTTGCTTAAGTAGGCCATTTTGTAGAGAAGGGGGGGGGCAGAAGTTTTTCTTGTTAGTAGTATTTTTATCTCTCATGTTGTGCCAGACCTCTTTCAGTTTATGCTTGGTGTTGCTGCATTCTAGCCATATGATCGTTGCAGATGTAGGCTCAAACACATGGCCAAAAATGGACTGGTGCTTGTAAAAAATTGATTTTAAGCATATCTCATAGACATATTGCATATAATTATTTTCCATAATTTGCAGACAGTACCAAAAATTAAAAGAACATCACCAATGATTAACATTAACTCAACAATGTGCATAAAAATGTTTGGATATTAATTTTAAAAATATTTGATAATTGATGCTTTAAGAAATGCATTGAAATGCAGTAACTACTAACTGCATCACTATTATCATAAAGCAGTACAGTATTTAGCTGTTACAAATTGTAAGCAGTGCTTGTATATATAAATAAAATTAATAATGTACATTAATGGTGCCAAATTGAAAATTTAAGCATTAATGATTAGCTCTACAATAATTTGAAAATTTTTAAATGTTCCTGGGCATTTTTAAAATTAGGAATGATTTCCTTCCACTTAAATTTACATATAACATTGTAGTTGTAAATTTTTAATACAGTAATATCATTATGATTATTCGTGTAAAGTAATAAACTTTGAAGCTCAAGTTCATGGACTTTTGAGTTCTGTTATGTCACTTCCAGTGGCCAAATGTCTTATAAACTTCCAAGTAATAATCCATTTGGTTATTTTATATTATATTTTTTTTACTTAAATAAGGCTATAACTTTAGTATATGCACCTTGAATGCTTAATTTATTACAAGAGAGACCTCTACAAATCTAAACGCAAGTTCGACTTTATAAAGATAAGAGTGGCCACTCTTATCTTCAACATTTTTCTAAATATATAGGCAAATCTAAAGTGTTTTTATTTGGGAGTGTGAAGCTAATAAATTCTTCACTGATTAAGTCCACTATTTCTGTTAAACATTAACGATCATGAAATTCTTTGATTTATGAGTTAATAGTCAGATCTTAAATTTAGAAACATTTTGAATCAATTTAAAGTTGTAAATATTAATTTTTATTAAGCACAATGTCAGCACATAATACTTAAATAAGACTATAAACTTGAGTGCTTTATAAAGGTCTCTCTTGTAATAAATTAAGCACTCAAGGCATATACCTTATTTAACAATTATATGCTAACATATTGCACTTAATAAGAATTAATATTTACAACTTTAAATTATCTTTTTTTGTAAAATTTGAGATTGGTAGTAATTACTGAGCTTATATAATAAATATCCATTTCTGTTACCTAAAACTAATTAGCTTGGAAAATTTAAAAGTGCACTCATTTCATAAACTCTATTAATATTTTCAAACTTCATTTAAACTATGCATTTTTCTAATAATCTGTTTTATTAAAGATTGTGACAGTTTTGACTACTTAGAAGCCTTCTTCAAAAGTTTTTTATTTCTTTAATGACTAAACCTACAAAAAATCCTTATTAAATGAGGAAACAGCTCCCCCAAAAACTGCTAGACAGTCAAAATATTAGAAAATCATAATAAAATGTACTGTTAAAATTATAATAGATGACCTAATTTGTTGTATTTAAATTAAGCAATCAAGAGACCAAAAAAATATTAAACATCTTTTAAAAATAATATATCTATATAATTAAATACATAACAGTAACAAATATGCAAATAATGAACACAAAACAACTTATTAATGTATATAAATAATCAAAATAAGAGTCATAGATCACATGACCCTATTCTCTTAAGCTTGTAAGTTATAAACAATGAGGATTGCCAATTCCTCAACAAGCTTTGTGATAAATGCTTAGCTAGAGAAAGAATTAAAAATGTCTCTGTCAGGACCCCCCCCAAACCTCTGACCATGGTTTCATGCTCTGGCACTCCTCAGAAAGGTTCTAGGAAAGATTCAGACACTAGATTAATGTATATATTTGTATTTCTGACAAAGTAGGATATTTATATTTTCATAACCATGAAAATTGGTCTGCTTTCTTTCATTGACTATATAGATTAAGGATACAAATAAGAATATGAAAGATCACATTAATTAAGGATATATTGAAAGCTATATCTTATAAACATTTACAAAGTGTATAAAAGTAAAACAGAAAAATCCCTTTTTTGAAAACGTACTAAAATATATTAAGATAATTCTAGTACAAATGGTACATTTGCTATTAAAAACTGTAACTCAAGATGATTAAAAGAAAAATTAAAGACAGTAATATATATATAATTCGAGTGACGATTTAAAAAGAAAAATGGCAGAGATATAATAAAAACGTGTAGAAAAATTATTAAAAATATATAATTTTGTTTATAAAAATATAATTTAAAAACACCAACACAATATACTTATTAACAGGTAAAATATGAAGACAGTATAGATATGGACAGTTTAAAAAGTTAAAAACACACACATCCCTTTCTTTCAAATCTATTATTTATTATATATAAAAAAGCAAGTTAAAAATCATAGATGCTACAACAGAAATAAATAATAACAAAAAATGAATTGTCAAGCGTTGGCGGCCGAGTGGTTAGCACAGCCGCTTTACAAGCAGTTGTCCCGGGTTCGCTTCCGGCCGATGCTTTGACACATGAAAAAAAAATGAATTGAATTCTTTTTCACCTAGTCTCAATCACATGATGTTTAAAAAAAAAAGTCAAGCAAATTAGTGAATTGTATAGTTTATAGCTCAAAGAGTCTGTAACAAGATGTGATTCCTCTTTTAAAAAAAGATAGATGTATACAATTTTAATGCATTAAAATCATGACAGACTTAAATTTTGCATTAATCACATGATCATTATTTCCTATGCTTACCCAATTTGTTAGTCACTGTTTAAATAGCTTGTGTAAACATAGGAAATGGTGATTATGTAATGTTTAATGGTATTAAACCATTCCTGCCCATGGAAAGCTGGTGACTATGGTTATTAGCTAAAATGTATGGATACTGAACTAGGTTCAGATCTATATGAATATATAAATGATTGAGCTTAGATTGAAAACAACCTGTTTTCATTGGGATTCATAGCTTTAAAGTTAGCCAAAAAGCTAAAAGATGGTTGCTGGAGAGTTATTAGATTCTAAGATCTAGGTGCAGTGCTCTCAGATCAAAGACTTCTCACTGATGAAAGCCGCAAGCTAGAAACTAATCTGGGGATATTGGATGAGTAGGCACTAGATAGAGATTTTATGCACAAACTTTCTTGTATCCATTGATTACTATGGATTGCACTGAGTGGCACTGCTGTATAGAGAATTTATCAAAGTTTCATTAATAAAAAACTGTAATTCACTTACAAATATATGCAGATATAAAGAATAAATTATATAGAGATATCTATTTTAAAAGATTCTTAAGTTTAGTACTTACAATTTTCATTAATGTAATTGACCAAGATATTTACTGGTGCAGTTTCAAACTGTAATTTTAAGCAGATGGTAATCAACCACTATATATGCACTGTACTGTCATATTAAACCAATGTTGTTTTTGTTGACTATGAAGAAACTCTCAATCCAAGCCACATGATAGAGACTTTGAAAAGACAAGACAACTACTCTTATCTTTTCAAAGTCTCTTTCAAGTGGCTTGTATCAAAAATTTCCTCATAGTTAAAATAACAACATTGTTTTGGTACAATGCATGTGTAGAGGTTGACTACTATCTGTTTAGAATCTTTATTAATTAAAACAGTTGCATTGCAAAAGCATTCCTCTTATTAATAGCTTCTCTTCTTCATCTCATTTATCCATCTTATATTTAATCTCTTATTTGGTGTTTTATACTCTCTTGGAATGGGCTGTCTATTACTATGTGATTTAGATACAAATTCAGATAAAAATCAATTTCTTTTAATAAAATGTAAAAATAAACCCCCATACAATCCTAATAAAAGATTGTGTCAGGATTATTTCATTCTTCAAGATCAAAGCAGTCTTTGGATTAGATATTTATTTGGAGAGATTTTGTAAATTATGTTGAAGTACAGTGAGTTACTTCATTATTAGTTGATGAATGATGTTGTGGTTATGAAACAATTGTCTTGGGATAGTTGACTGGTTGGTATTTTAATGTGATATTAAAGATTTCTAAGTAAGTATTGCCACTGTTATGATCGGTCAGTTTATTAAAGCAAGTTGATTTATGTATTTATTTCAGTTTAGCAGAGGGCATATTTGGATTCAGATATAGTATATGCATTATGAGAAGAAAAGTTCTGAATAATGAGTAATATTCTTAAAAAAATTTCATATACATTTACAAAAAAGATTATGTATATATAACACACACACAAATATTATAAAAGTATTATAAAATCAAGTTTCTAGAGAATCAGCAATAAAATAATTAATTATGTATTTAAAAAATCTTGAATATCAGAAGTTATAAAAGTCTGGTCAGGTATATATGATCTACGACCTGTGGTTCACTTAATGAACTACGGATCATAAGCTGTATACTCTTGAATAAAACTACGCATCTAAATTTTTAAAAAGAAAAAAGTTGATTTTTTCCCGTGCTTATATTTTGCTTTGGCATTGAGAGCTGCTTTGAATAATGTATATAGCAATTTATTTACTCTCTTTGATGGTGGTTGCATGATTCCTAAGGGGTATGCGACAATGTATGTAAAATTGTATCACTATGTCTGTTGTATAAATATATGCATTGAGATTAATACTCCAATGCTGATTTATTAAATAAATGAAATACTCTCGAACCAAAGCTCAAGATAACGGATAGTCTTCTATCTTTTACCTCATGTATTTACAGTTGTACTAATAGTGAGTTTATTAAATTATTACTGCTGTTAAGTAGATTCTAACTGCTACAGTATAGAAATGTAATAAATTATCAGTAATACTAATAATACTGTATATGTGGAAGAAAAAACTGAAAACACTAAATACAACTTTAATGAATTTTTGGTAATATTTCTTCGGATGAAAATAACAGAAAGTTAATTAAGGCTATATTTAGTATTTTCAACACTTTCTCTGAATATATGATACTAGTATCGTCTTTAACTTATTGCTAGTATTAGTAGTCTAAATTTGCATCAAATTAAATAAATATTTTTGGTTATGCTGAGAATCATGGGATGTTTAAGCACCACTGGGAATAATCTCCATTAATTAACAAAAGTATAATTTATTTATTTTATAAAACTTATTTATCTGCGAATTGATCCCCAAAACCCTTAGTTCCAGAATACTACTCTATTTTGGTGTTAAATTGTTCAGAGAAAAATTAATTGTATATTGATGACAAAATATTTACGTAGTGGATTGGGACTCATTCTTTTTAATTAATTAACTTGAAATTTTGTCTAACTTTACTCAGCTTCTCTGCTAAACTGTGTAGAACTAACATGAATATTTAGTCATATCAAAAAACAAACAAAAAAAATAGAAAATTTTAAGCTGGGTGAAAAACAAAATAGGAAGTTATAAAAAGTTTTAATAAGATTATGCATAATCAATGCATGAGAAGTGTAACAAATTAATTCATAATATTTTGAACTATAATGAAGCTTGAATTTTACAATTGAATTACATTTGGTAAAATGATCAGTAAATACATAAAACAATGTACACTGAATATTTTTAATGACAAAAAAGATTGCTGCAGAAGTATATAAATAAGAACTAGAATTCAACAAAAAAATATATAGTAATTCATTTACACACCCTGTTTGTTAGTACATCCTATATGTCTTGACCTTATTTAATGGTGAATATAAATTTTGACATGCCCCCCTCTCCCTAGCCTAAAAAAAGCTGATGTCCTCTTAGTTTAAATATTAAGTGAGAAACACTTTTATTAATGTTCATATATTGTCTTATTGAATAACTTACTACCACATGACTTAGATAGAAGTCAATATGAATTTTTTGATGTCAGTTTTTTTGCTTGTAAATTGTCACAATCAAATCTAAAACAGTACTGGCTTTAAAATGATTATAATAATCAGTACAAAAATTACATTAAAATTATTATGATTATCTATGTTTGCTAAATATTTGATAGTCCATTTATTAAGAAAATTTAATTTTCAAAGATAAGTTGTTGAAGATCTCTAGAATATTTTTATATCTCTTATGGCTGAGGATCAAAAATGTCTTCAGAATGTGTTGAATAAATTGGAGAAAGAAGGTATGGAATATGGAATGCAGATTAATGTTGAAAAGACTAACTGTTTACAGATGTGGAGGTATGCAAAGAAACTGCAAAGGGAAATCCATAATAATATAGTTCAACAATTAAGGGGATTTAGATTTTTGGGTAGTTGATTGAGTGAGGATGGAAAAAGTGAAGATGAAGTTAAAAGAAGAATAGAATTATCAAAGGAGAAATTTATTATGTAAAAGAAAATATTTTGTGGACCTTTGAAGAGACAATTAATTAAGAATAAGATTAATTAAATACTAAGTGTGGAGTGTATTATTGTATGGTTGTGAAATGCAGACAATGAGTAACAAAACTAGGAATAGATTGGAAGCCTTTGAGATGTGGACATGGAGAAGAATGGGAAAAAATCAGTTGGGTGAATAAAATAAATGAAGTTTTGAAAAGAGTTAAGAAAAAAAGAAAATTGATTGAGGAAATTACAAACGATAAGAGAAACTGGATTGGACATATATTAAGAAAAAAGTATATTTTAACAAGAGATGTTTTGAAGGGAATGGTGAGTGGAAGCAAGAAAAAAGGATAAAAAGATTGACATTGTTGGATGATATAAGAGATGGGAAGAGTTGTGTGCAATTGAAGAGCTGGATAATGAAGAGAATGGACTGGAAAAAATAATGAATTGATGATGTGACTTCTGTCTGGACCTGTCTATGGGACAGAAGACTATTGATGATGATACATTATTAACTCTTAGCTACCACTGACCTACTTATGCTTTAATGATTGACATCTTTTGCCATGTAAAGTGACATTAATACAGAAAATGGAGTTGTTATTTACAACTTTGTTAAAAATGATTTTTTAAATTTTTGAAAGTTAAATTTACTTACTTAATTAAATAAAACACTATCAAATATTTATTAATCATAAATAATCATAAGTAATGAAGACTAAAATTTCACCGCCTGCATTAACATGTAAGTACCTAAATTAATTGTGTTTGTGCCCTGTGCAGCTTAGCCAATTGCAGAGTGATAAACTCAAGAGCAAGAAGTTTCTGGATCGAAGCTCAACCTATCACTTTCTAATGTTTCCAACCATTTGCCTCTTATATATATATATATTATCAATATATAATTACAAATGAAACAAAGTTGGCTAATCAAATTGCACTTAAATAAACAAATAATCTAAATAATCACCCTATCAATGCATAGTAGAAAACAAGACAAAACTCTCCATACAGTAGTGCTAGTATAAGAGATAATGATCATGTGATGCATAGTAGAAAACAACCATTATGTCACTATATAATATTTTGTCCCGAAGATCTTCTCAAGTGACCCTGGAAATTAACCCCACCCCACCGGGGAGTTGGCATATGTCTTGGATAATATTTGCATGTTTGTGTTTTATAATTAATTGTAAATGTATATGTACAGTATATATCAGAAAGAGAGAATTATATAAAATTAAAGCAGGACTTACTTTTTACAAAAAAGAAAAATATTTAGATTAAAGAATGGTAATAAAATAAAAGGAATTCCTGTGAAAAGCAGTTTTGTAATAAAGTTGATATAAATACCTCTTTTTTATTTCTTATAGAAGTTTTGTTTATTGCTATTTTTTTAATTACTGAAATTTGACGCGTGTTTTACTCTAATAGCCACTTGAGTTGGGGTGTCTGAACTGCTTTTGAGTAAATAATTTACACGCTAAAAATGAGTAAAAAAGATTGTTAACTACATATTGGCCTACAAACATCTGCTCTTATGTATACAAATTGGTTTTAAATATATAAACGAATCAAAACCAGACAAGAATGTACACCAATAATAAAAACAAGTTTGATACAACTTACATAGCTAAACTGATTATGATTATAAGATTTATAGCTAAGAAGATTGTGCAGCTTTCAAGTACTAGAAGTAACAGATCGAGGAAGTTTTATAATTCTCAAAAGTCCATCATTCATCTACTGAGCTAAACCACGCAGGGTAAAATATCTTCAAATAGTAAGACATGAATCCAACAACAATAATGACTGTAATAAGAAATGAGCAAAAACTCTTAAATATAATAATAATAATATTTTTTTTATTTATTATTATTATTATTGTAATTTCCGATTTTTTCTTCACTATTGATAACTATGTAATATTAAATACGCTTAACGTATATAGTGAAATTAAATTCAACGATTATATTAATATTTCTTAAGGCTAAGCGCTTTCAGAGTTTACAATTCATATTCATAGCCTTCTAACGTAGTAATTTATGCAAATCCATGCAAGCTTATTTATATTGTCCATCTCTTTGAAATGGAAAAGCATGTATCTCTCCTGTTTATTGCTTTCAAACCTCTTGATATATACCATGCTTCTTTAACCTTCCTTTTGATGTCATTTCTTTCAGTTGCAATTATTCTAGCATTTGCAGGTTCAAATTCATGATTAGCCTCTTTTTGGTGGTCCACAAATACTGATCTGCCTTCGTTTCTTCTTAATACTCTTTTGTATAAGTATTTGTGCTGAGCCACTCTATTGTTTATCGTGGCCCGAGTGCAATAGAGTGGCTCAGCACAAATACTTATACAAAAGAGTATTAAGAAGAAACGAAGGCAGCTCAGTATTTGTGGACCACCAAAAAGAGGCTAATCACGAATTTGAACCTGCAAATGCTAGAATAATTGCAACTGAAAGAAATGACATCAAAAGGAAGGTTAAAGAAGCATGGTATATATCAAGAGATTTGAAAGCAATAAACAGGAGAGATACATGCTTTTCCATTTCAAAGAGATGGACAATATAAATAAGCTTGCATGGATTTGCATAAATTACTACGTTAGAAGGCTATGAATATGAGTTGTAAGCTCTGAAAGCGCTTAGCCTTAAGAAATATTAATATAATCGTTGAATTTAATTTCACTATATACGTTAAGCGTATTTAATATTACATATTATTATTATTATTATTATTTTATAAAGTATTGGACTCAAAATAATTGAATATTCTGGATCAATTCTCGTCTAAATAAACAAAAATTTAGTTTGGCAAGTTGATTGGAACAAAAGCACTTAACCCGTCACTTGGTATCCAACTGTTACATAACCCAGCAAGCAAATAAGCATGCAATTGTTAGTGATAGTAATAATTATATGATTTAAAATATGAAGACATAGTGTATTTGCTTGTCATGCCTTAGGATTCGAATCTGATCAAATAAAATTATTTGGAAAAAGTTAGCTCAGCTAGCTAGCCCATTATTATCAAACATTCGTCAGCTAATAAAAGATATCTGACTGCGCACTATGACTAAAACACTAGTAAAAATGTAAACTTTTATTATTACCTGGAAATTAGCTAAACATGTAAGTAACTACTTTTTCCATCGCTGTTACTCTGTGAGAAACTTTTGTCCCATAATGAATGAATGAATGTTTTATTTTTGTCTATGGTTAGTTATATTTACTTTTTGGTCTGTCTCTATATAATTTTTTTAATTCCGTTTCCTCACAAATCAATGCCTGCCTAGGTCTAATAATTTATAAATGTCTAGATTCCTGCTTAATTCGATTGTTTTGTTTGATTTTTAAACAAAAAAAAATTTTCACCTGTTATCTTGCACAGTTTAGAAGGATGCAATTATGGTATGTAATAGATATATTTCACAGTATTCATCTTGAGAAACATTTTTTAACATCTGATAAATGAAATTAATTTCATTTTAAATAATATTAAGCAATTTTCATGTAATTTCACTTATTACTCTAATCCATTCAATATCCATTAGAATGTCTTAATTCATTGTGATCATCTAATCTTTCAATATTCTTCTAAAACCCTTCATTTTTATTCAAATGTTTGTTGCATAAAATTGAAAGAACTAGATATTGTATATATAGCAGTTTAACTGTATCCATTAAATTTGATTCCTAGCATTCCTGTGAATACTTGAAATCATGGATAATAACCAATTCTATTCAATATATTGTAAATGCTCAAGTTATTATATATCTGTGTATCATTTTCTGCATCCATAATCTGCTTACTTTAGTCTTGAAACTCATACCATAATAATATATGCGATTTGTTATATACCCATCTTTTTTTTTTAATTGACATTTTTTCATGTCTATCACTGACAAATCATGGTTCTTATTTTCCTGAATTGTGAATTATCTTTACATTCTTATATATTCAAATAATTTTAATGAACCCATAAATAAAATACTACTATTAAATATGCAAGATTTGAGCTCAGACTTTCACATGACCCTCAACTCTCCTTGCCATCTCATATTGTTGACCCACCTGATCACACACATGTTGAAAAAATAAATAATTCAACATATGTGTGATCAGATGGGTCATCAATATAAGATGGCAAGGAGAGTTGAGGGTCATGTGAAAGCCTGAGTTTGAATCCTGCATACATTACACACACATATATATATATATATATGCAGGTTTAAGCCTGTGTAGTTTATTAATTTACTATTAAATATGTATTTTTGATAAATGTGTCAACTTATTCACAGATCAACTAAATCTGAATATTCTAACACAAACAATAATTTGGACTTGGCATTCTATAAATAAGTTTATATATTATCTAATAGCTGTAATTTATTTATGGACTTCTGTCTAACTTTATATGACAAACAGGACATTATTTACAATGTGGTTTTCAGAGTTTGACTTGTGAATTATTATTTTGGTAAGAAATTCAGACTTAGTTGTTCCATGAATAAAAAAATTACATAAAATGTTTGTTTTTTTTTTGCTTGTGAGATCATGTGATATTTGAACAATGTAAATGGCAAAATTGGGCTACAATTCGTGGATGTTGAGCTCTAAAACCAGCCATTCTACCAATACACTGAACAAAGCAGAATTTGAGTGATAAAAGATTTTTTTAAGGTATTTTATTACCCTATCATTAGCCCATGTTGATTTGTGAATTATATTTTCTTTTAAACTTGAGACCATGTATTTTTAAAGATGGCAGAGTGCTATCTGTATTGACTGTCTTATGTTTTACATGCTGTTATCTATCTTAAGAGCAGCATACTAATTTTTTTCTTAACCATACATGTACTAAATTGTCTTGTACTTAGACATCATCATCTACAGAGGGTCTGGAACTAGCATTACCTTTATCCAGTGCTGAGTTAATTAATCTATTCAATGCAGAGTAATATACTAAATAAATATATGTTAGTTCTATTTTTGAGGAAATTAATAAATTTTGATGAGGTAAATGTTGTTGACATTGTAAGTAACTTTTATCTCAGGTAGCCTGTGGAGAAAAAGATTTTCTTAACCTGGAAATTATTTTTTCAGTGTTGATATGTAATTAGCACCTTATAAATATGCATACTTAAATAGTTACAACTAAGTGCTTCAAAACCTCGAAGTCTGAGGTTACAGAAGATATTTCCTATTGGACAGCTATGCTTTATTTTGATAATTATTGTCACATAATTCTTAGTATTTTTATTGTTTTGCCATCATATATAGTGAAGAGTCAATGTTTTTGCCTGTATAACTTCTGGATGACCTTCAGGTACTAATTACATAACCTTAATTTTTTCATTATGAGAAATAATGATTCAGTATCTCAGCAGGATTAACAAGTCTTCCTGTAGAAAACATTCCTGCTCATTCCAAACTGCCTTAGAGAAGATTACAGGAATAAACATTCAAACCATTTTAGGAGAAGATCATAACCAGGTTTTATTTGGTTTGGCAGAAATAATCTTATTAACCATAAATGACTGCAAAGTGTTTCATCAATGGTAAAAGGCAGATTTTACAGTTCCAGATCCATGGATTGTAATCTGACACTGCTGCCTCTGGTGTTCAAACTTTTTATAAATTATTGAGAAAAAAAATCATTCAATAATTATTACTGAAGGATATGTATATAATTTATACCAATCTTTCCAGATGAGATTTTCCTCTATCTGATCTTCTTGATAACACATCAAAATATGACTAATTATTGTTTTAAATATCCTTTCAAACAAATAGTGAGATAATCAACAGAATCTCTTTATTAATTGGCTTTAATTTATCTCACTATTGAACAGAGTTTTGAAGTCATATGTAATTAGCCTCACATTTTCATATGTCAAGTGCATCAAAACAGTTTTGACTTCCTAATGATGAGACACTTTCTTATCTAACTGCCCTTAAGTTTTCTCAGCATTATAGTTTTGATGATATATAATATTGGCTTTTTGTCTTCATATGTGTGTAAAAATAATGCTGATTTTATATAATGAGGCAACTCCAAGTGGCTTCTCACCTTCATGCATCAGGTGTGTCAAAACAACACTTATAAGTCATTAGTAGTGAAGTGGATTCTAATATGTATTGAAATCATCTACAGCTTATTGGAACTGAACAGTTTATTAATTACTTTAATTGCTTTTTCCAGAAGTGCTTCATTCTTTTGCAGAAAATAATCAAAAAGACAAAATACTTTTGAAGACTTTGTAGGATGTTTTAAATTTATTCATACTGGATCATGTTAATTGACTGCTCCAAGAGATGTGTGATGATACAAAATTCTATAGTTGCATAGATACATAGTAAAAGTTAAAAAAAGTATTATTAGCTTACAAATCCAGCAATTTAATAGTGCCAAAAACTCTACATTAGACACTGGCATATACTCTTTTAGATTTTTTATTTGACTATAAATATTGTCAGTGTGGTTCACTCCAATTTTTACAACAAATGACAACACTTCTTTTCCACCATCTTATGAAAAGTATGGTAATTTTTCCCCTTGTGCTAACAGCATTTTTTTATGAGTTGACATGAAATTAGAAATGCAATATCCTTCAGATTTATTTTGACTTTCATATGTCATAGCATCGGCCGGGACGCGAACCCACAACCGTCTGCAACCAACTACTTGCTTGCATGGCAGCTGCGATATCTCTCGGCTAACAACGCAAGACAGATTTATTTTGACTTGAGGCATCAAAGAATATTTGGTGCAGGATGGAGATTCAAGCATGGGTGTTCTTTTTTAATTGAATTCTTTTTCTTGAACTTTTCTCAATTTTAAGTGATTGCCTGTAAAGTGTAAAAGCTTGCCATTAGAATTTCGTTTTTTAAATTCGATGCTATTTAAAAACAGCTTAAATCCGAAAAAAAATAATCATTGTTACAAATTCTACAAACTAATGTTATTGTTTACATTAATCCGTTTCTCTTTTGTCTACCGTTACTTATATCTCTACAACGAAATAACAGCCTGAGATTTTAATAAAAAATTAACAACAGAAGTAATAGAAAATATAATGGCAAAAATCAAGAAAAAGATGATGTAATTGCATTAAAACAGAAAGCAAGTGAATCAAATAATTAGTAATAAAAAATGAAATTATGATTTAGAAAGTAAAAAGAGATTAATATTAAAACCAACAAATGCATAATGATTTGATTATTTTAAATTAATCTATATAAAAATACTAGAGTACGCAAATTCTTTTCGCTAATCTAGTAAGTTTTGTTTGCGACGTTTATTTTCTAAATGTGTAAAGATTTATTTCTTCTACGTATTTCTAATGACAATAATAGCTGAGTTGTCGGTGTTGTTATTATTATATTTTTGACCCATATGGGTCTTAGTATTTTTAAATGTCATTATTTTGTAATAATAAAGTTTTTTGTTTTTTTTTAAAGCTAGAAAATAAGTAGTACTTTATATGTTTCTTTGTTTAATAACTATTTTCTTAATTTCAGTTACACTTCAATTTTTAATTAGTGTATAATTTTTTTTAAGGACTTTTCATGACCGGTGCAAGAGTATCTCGCGCCCATAGGCAAAGAAAAACTCATGCAACCCCTATCAATATGAACTTACATAAGCATAGCCAAATATAAACAAATTTGAAATAATACATTATACAAGCTTAACACCTGCATTTATATATGCAATATATGCGAGATTCGAACTCAGACATTCACATGATCCATAACTCTCAGTGCCATCTTATAATGCTAACCCACCTGATCACACACATATTGAAAAGATAAATAATTACCAATATAAGTATTTCGTGCTAAACCAGCACTCATCAGTTGATCCAGATTACCTTCTCCACACATGTATACAATCAGTACTCAGCTTTATATTAAAATAGCCAATCTTCATACTTTAATGGACAGGCTTCAAACTACTCTAACCCATAACTCTTCAGCCTTCCATTTCATGTGTGTGATCAGGTGGGTCAGCATTATAAGATGGCACTGAGAGTTGTGGATCGTGTGGAAGTCTGAGTTTGAAACTCGCAAATTTGAAATAAGTAAAAAGTTATTGACTTTTTATATTAACAAACAATATCGTATTAAAATTGCAAAACTTTAACCATATTAAACATCAATAATTCATTAGCATATGAATAATACTTTTACAATTAAAGTTAAATACACATTGCAACTTAATTAAATTTTCGTCCCTTTGCTCTTGAGAATGTTTGAATTATTATATCAACATCAAGATAAGCCACGATTCCATGTTCAATTGATATCAATGCTAGACCAGTCAGTCTTTCTTGGGCTGTAGTCAGTCAATTGAATGTATGTTTTTATTAATTTTAATTTTTGAAAAACTTCTTTCTGAAATGTCTGATAATGGTAATGTTGCGAATATTTGCAATGAGATAAATAAATGTTGGAACGATGTTTTCTAATTTATATTGGCATATATATAAGAGAACATCAATTGACAATTGGCAACTGCCCCATTGTTCAGGCACTTCTAAGCAGTCACCTTGGGTCGTCTTATTGTAAATCTAGCCCTGGGACTGTTAGCTAGAAAATCATTATAAAGAAATCTAAATAAATTTCAAGCAGAAAATAGATTCATTTATGGCTTCACAGTTTTCCAGTTTTACTGTTGCATGTGCATGGTTTATATTTTAAGGTTTAGTCACAGGTATATAAGGCAGGGGTCATTAAATTCCATTTTTCAGATTCAGATAATCACACTGTGTGTATGTGGAGATGGAATAACCTCTTGATGATATCTGCTAATAACTCAAGAAATCCACAAGTTAGAAACTAGTCAGTGAATGCAGATACAAATAACACTTATCTAGTTTCCATTAATGATTCAAGCTTACATTATATGGGTTTGTAATATAAGTAAGACAATGTTTAGTAGGGAACGTCATGACATGTTTTGTTCAGAGCCCTATAGTACAATGTAGAATATTCACCATACTTATGACCAGGTTTGAATTCATTTCAAGTGATATTATTTTTTAAAAATGGCATTTTTCTTTTAGATAGCTGACCCATAGCCAACCCAACTAAACAAATATTGGTCAGTAAATGGATATTCACCTATTTTTAGGTAAAGAATAAAACATGGGTGGAAAATGCATGAACATTAGCTACATATTAATTAGCTAACCTGATGAGTACTGTTTTCTCCTTCATTACTTCTTTGTGAAAGATTGTTGGAGAGTCATTTTTCCTTCAGTACACTATCTATTTAACGGTATGTTTTACCATTTTAATCACCTGACTAGTATACCATGTTTGGAATTTTAACTTTACTTCTCAGATAAACAAATCCTAAGCTTATCTAGAAAAAAAGAGGCTCCTATGTTTACAAGAGTACAGTATTGATTCTTATTATGTGTGAGTGAATGAGGGAGAGGTGGCATTTAAGATTGAAAGTTAATACTATTTTGATGATTTAGTAAAAATCATCAAAATGTTATTCCTTCCCAACAGATAAGAATAAGAAAGTATTAATTTTGTTAAAAAATAAGTTTAAAAAAATTAGGTAAACAACAATAATAAAAAGCTTGCAAGATACTTAAATATTCCACTATAAGATTTGAAATGTAGCATTCTTCACATACCTGGAGCTTAATTATAAATATAGGGGGTTTGAACACAGATTTTCAAGCACCCTTCAACTATTCACACTATCTGATTTCAGCAATACACATGATCACATACATATAGAAAAGATAAATAATCACCAATATACGTATTTCATGCTGAACCAGCACTAATCAGTTGGTCCCGATTATCATCTCCCACACACATATTATCAGTGATCAGTTATTGTAATATTGGCACCAGCATGGAATTTGGACTTTCTATCATCAGATTTTCAGTGGTATAGATGGCTGAAGAGTTGGAGGTTGGAATAGATTGAAGCCTGTCCCTTAAAGTATGAAGATTTGCTATCTTAATATAACTGAGCACTGATTATATATAAGTGTGGGAGATGATAATGTGGACCAACTGATGAGTGCTGGTTCAGCATGATATATGTATATTGGTGATTATTTATCTTTTCTACATGTGTGTGGTCATGTGTATCAGTGGTATGAGATAGTATAGATAATTGAAAAGTGCTTGAAAGTCTGTGTTCAAATCCTCTATATTTATATTCCACTATTTAAAAAATGAGTTTTTTTCACCTGTAATATATTTTATACCTGAATGTATAATTTGGATGAGCATAAAAGTAAATATATAATAAAAAAATTTAATAATAAAAAGCCCAAACTATAGTTTAATGGCTCAAATGATTATGGATATAAACATCACATGTGGCAATATATATAGTGAGTTTTGCCTGATTATGGATATCAAGTAAAGTATAACATATAAAAATAATAATAATTAATAAACAAATTTCAATACAATTACTAATAGCAATTTAATATTTGATTGAATACAAGTATAACTTATATACTTGGAGTTTTAGATGTAAATGTAAGGGACTTGAACACAGACTTTTAAGCTCCCTTCAGCTATCCGCTGTGCCTCATATAACCTTTTCACGTGTGTGATCATTCCTACCTTTTAACGTGTCTGTGGTCATGTGTATCTGATGTATGAGATAGAGGTTATAGCTGAAGGGAGTTTGAAAATCTGTGTTTAAGTCCCTTATAATAGTAATTTAAGGTAATTTGTTACTTTTTCATTTACCATTGTCAAACTTCCTCCACTCACAACTTTGACGCCATCCATTTCTGATAAATGCACTAATGATTATTGCTAATCATTTTCGAAACTAGAGATTATCTCTAGCACAGATATAAACTTTAAACCTCAGTTAAAGATTAATATATCTGATTTTTTAAATTTACACACACGGAGTTATTCACCTCCATTCTCTGTCCCTTTTGTAAATTCACACACGAAGTTAAACACCTCCATACTTCCCCATTCTTTTTAAATTCATATAAATAAAGATACAATAAAAGACAAATGACCCCCAAGATGCATTTCGTGCTGAACCAGCACTCATCAGTTGGCCCAGGTCACTATCTCTCATATATATCTTTATTATATGCAAAGTATTTATCTAAAGTAAATTGTTACTTTTTCATTTACCATTGTCAAACTTCCTCCACTCACAACTTTGACGCCATCCATTTCTGATAAATATACTAATGATTATTACTAATCATTTTCGAAACTGGAGATTATCTCTAGCACAGATATAAACTTTAAACCTCAGTTAAAGATTAATATATCTGATTTTTTGTATCTTTATTTATATGAATTTAAAAAGAATGGGGAAGTATGGAGGTGTTTATTATTTCTATAATTTAAGGTAAAAAGCTTACAGCTATCCAGTTGAGCCTTAAGGCTTACAAAATGATAATAAGACTAAAATGGTCTATTAAAAATTCCTAGGCCACTTTACACCAACAAAAGTGGGATATTCTGAGAGTTAGATTGCTAATACTGAAAACTTTCCATCAACTTTCAGCTATAGATTAGCTTGTCAAACTAAACAAAGAATAACCTTTTTCTCTCTTACAACTGGTCTCCCCCCCCCTATTATTTTTTAAAGTCTGTTTTGCAATTATTGTTATTAATTTGATATGTCATTAATCTAGCTATTTGCATTAACATATTTTTTACTTCAATATTTTAACTACATTACTTAATATTTTTTTTCACAAATCTAATTTTTTTTATTTAATTATTTAAATGCATTAATATATTTTGTAATAACATGAACTTAGCCAAGTATGGCATTGTTATATATTACAAGCTTCCTTAAACCCAAATAGAAAGACAGACTAAATATTTAAAAAAACAAAAACAAATAAAGGTAATGAAAAGCGAAGATTTTCTCAAATGATGAAATAAAATGAAGTAATAATATTTTTCTATATAAAAGTGATTTACTAAAATGAAAACTTTTGTAAAACTACATGTATCTTAAAAAGTAATAAATATATGTTGTTAAAAAAAAATCACGCACAGTCTTTATGCAGTGAATATTAGCATAGGAAAGAGTTTAAAATAAATAATTTATATTTTCTTATAGAGAGATAAAAAAAAAGAATACTGATATGTGTAAGGTCAAAATTGAATAAAACAGATAGAAGTTTCCACAAGTTGGAAACAAACTTTTATCTTTATATATATATAATAATTTAATTAAAGTTGAACCTGATAATATGTTAAATAATGGTAATTATTAAATTTAATTAAAGTTAAAATAAAGAAAGGAAAACAACTGTTTAGTGGTAATTACCAGATAAAATAAAGCAAAAGCAAACAAAAAAAAAACCTTGAAAAGAAAAACTATGGTTGATGGGAAGATATGTTCTCATGGAGTATTATCAGCAGGACCAGCCCGAAGCTACAATAAAGCAGGCAACTGCTTGGGGCAGCAAAATTTTGAGAGGCGGCATTTCGATTTTGAATATGGATTTCCATCACTATTTACTTCTGATTTTTATTTTTTCTAATAATATAAATGTTGATACTTAAAACATAGTTTATTTTTAAACCATAATAGTATATTATCTTTTTAAAACAATCATATTTAGTTAATTAAATGCTGTGCAATGTATTTTTTGACTATCAAAAATAAACTTATAAATTATGGGTATATTGTTATAAGTCATAATAGGTCAACTCATAAGTTAGACAGATAGTTATTAGTAGACTACATTTCAATTTACTTTAGGAAATTTTTCTAAAAAATAATTTAGCACCGAATCTTGCAGTGACTACATTTCAAATTATTTTAGGAAATTATTCTAACAAATAATTTAGCACTGAATGTTGTTATGGCCCTGAGAATTCTTTTAATGATACCTGTGTCAGTAGCAACAGGAGAGAGAAGTTTCTTCAAATTGAAAATAATAAAAAGTTATTTGAAAAGCACAATTTCTCAAAGTTGGTTGTCAGGACTAGCTACAATTTCAATAGAGAGTCAAGTAGCGAAAATTCTCAATCTTGCACACCTGTTGGAGATTTTGCATAAAAAAAAAGCTAGGAGATATTTTTAAAGTCTTTATTTTATTTTTTTAATATATATTTATACTTCATTCTTAAATAATATTTTACTGTATTTTTTTTCCTAAATAAAAAATTTTGGAATCCATTTTATTTTCATCTCCAATAGAAATCATTTATTTCGGATAAATTTGATAAAAAAATGTCAAATTTTAATAATCTTGCATGAGTACTGAAATATAGGGTGCAACAAAAAGTTTTCTTGGAATGACAAACAAGCTCAGGCTGGCCCTGCTTGGAAGTAGCTATATACACTGGATAAGTAAAGTAGAAGATGTAGAACAGAGTCAAAATGCACTTCAAGAGTGTGTAACTGCAAAAATGAAAAAACCCATCAAACATGGAAAGATTCTGAGCTATAGCAATTGTATCTTGCCTCACTACCATTTTAAAAACATTTTTCATGTTAATTTAAACACAACTCCAATGATAAATTTCTGTATAATGGAAATTGATGAAAACCATGTGTTAAGTTAATCAAAGTGCATCAGATGAATTCCAAATGATCAAGCTCTTCCAGCTGTGGAAAAAGTCCTGTAGCCACTCCAGGAATAGTGATGATGTATGATGTCACTTTTGCTTATTTATAATAAAACTGTTCTTTCATTACCTTCAGTTACATAGACTATCTACTGAAGGAGAAGATTACTGACACTAAGAAAGAGTCAGTCTAAATCAATTAAGAAATATGAACTTAATTTTGAATGTTATCAAAGACATGAACTGCTTAAATTTTTTTAAGAGATTGATGATGGCATAAGAATATACTTATGATAATAAGTTTACTGAGCTATCAAAAAAGCTGTGATAATTTTATAATACATATAAATAATAGGCCTCAATAATTAAAAAAAAAAGGGATATTTTGTTGTATTTATATATATTTTGTGTGTGTGTAAACATCGTTTTAAGATGAATATATACAAATACTATTACTAGCTCTATGAAGTTATATAAAGTATACAAAAAACTCTCAAACCAAACACATAAGACAGCTGTTCTTATCTTTTCAAACTCTCTATTTTGCACTTGGGTTTGAGAGTTTCCTGCATACTCTATATAATGTAGAAGAGCTAGTAATATGATTAAACAACTCATGTCACAGCTGGCTACTCTCTGATTAAGAATTACTAATAAAAAACTATGCTAGTAAATAACATCATAGATTACATTTATACTACTATCATAAGATAAATAGATATTTTATTTGAATAGTTACTTATATTTAATCATTATTATTATTTTTTTGTTATTCTATCATTACATTAATAATGTTAACAATAAATTAGAATGTTTTAAAAAGTATTGTAAATTGTCTTCAATTCTTTCTTACATCAGTGATGAAAAGATTACGATAATATATTAATATGCAATTTTAATACTCATCAATCAAGACTGCCTTAAATAAATTATTTTATTATTTAAATTATTTAGCTCTCTGCATTGTTCTTAACTTATTCATCTCATTCTAAATGTATACACAATAATTTGGTATAAGTCCTGGGAAATCATGTTCTGGACTGGAAAATGTTTGGATAATATCAGTGAAAACTGTGATAGTGTTCCCAGAGAGTAATTTACTTATGTGTTCTTTATGGGAAGAAAATGGTGCTCATATTTAGAGGTAACATAGTTCAAACCCATCTATAAAAATATACACTTATAAATAAAAGTTATATGTGGTTCTCTGTAAAATGATTTGATATATGGTAATCAGGAAATAAAACCAAACTATTTCATAAAAAATAAGTATCTAAATAATATATAGTTTGATCATCATCAATATCAATCATAATTGTACTTAATTAATCAACGTTCGATTAGCCTTCGTTAAATAGATGGCACACCAGGTTGAGCTAAAAATAATCTAGTTACATGTTAAATATATTCCTCTGCATTGTATATACGAGTCATCAACTTCTAGGTACAATATCTACACAAATATAATGTATACGGAAATAAATAACAAGTGAGCATTTACGATATCTATCATGATTAAATAACAAATTACGCCTATGCAGTTTAATACAAAAATTGCAGCATATGTACATACATACCTATAAGTTATTATGCGCACCAATTGGAGCACGTATTATGCAAAATATACAAATACGAATGACTTTTCAAATATGCGTTACAAAGGATATAAATAGAATTTTTAAAAATGGAATAAAATAATGTGATTATATACAATAAGTATATTTCTACTTTTTGTAAACAAACCAACTCATTCATTAGCAACAAAGATTATTAAAATGTTTTACTAATATTTCCGGTTAAGCTTGATATTAAAATTTGATTACAGTAATAATCCATTAAAATCTATTTGAAAAGAGAATATTTACATCTTTATGATTTTTTTTTCCAAACGGCTTAGCGATATTGATTTTGAAAATTATTTGTAATATTAATAAAATAATGATTTTTTTTTCTACCCAGTTATGCAGACTAAATTACCAGTGCACTTGAGTAATACAGTATATTGGAAATAGTTAGGATCCTCTCCTCATCCCTAAAATAGTAAGAAAAATGGATCAGAGGGCAACTGATTACATTGAATATGCACTTTCACTGAAGCACAAATAACCAAGCGATTTTACTTTAATCGAATTACAGGATAATTTAATTCATCCCAGTTACAGCAGAAATCATTAATATAAACCCCCCCCCCCCGCTAAATACACCCTGTGTTTGGATTTTAGTAACCGTAACAACAAATTCAAAAGATATAAGATTGTCCGCCAGAGTAGAAAGAGAAATAAAAGATCAAAATGAAGAAATTCTTCATGCAAATTTATTTACTTTATACAACTCTCGCTTATTAGTAATTCAATTTGCGTGTAGTAATTGTTTTGAGGGGGGGGGGTAATTAATGTTAGAAATAATTTTCAAAATTAATATTGCTATCTTATTTTAAAACCAGAAAGATTATTTCAACTAAACCATTAAATATTATCATTTTTGAAATATTTGACTTTTTTAAAAAATTAAAATCTATTTATAACTAAGGTAAAAAAAAAAAAAGCAAGCAATGATTTCTAAACAAATAAAGAATATTAAAAAATAAAAAATAATCATATATCACATGACCCCATTTCTTTTTTTTTAACCTTGTAAAATATAAACAAAGAACTTTGCTAATTGTTCATCAAGCTTTGTGATAAATGCTTAGCAAGAGAAAGCATTTAACATATTCTATCAGAAACCTCATCCTAACCCAGACCAATGGTTTCGTGCTTTGGCACTCCTCGGAGAGGTGCCAGGATAGTTGCGGACACTAGATCTAAAAATATCAACCCAAAGCCAGCATTTATCTAAGAGTTAACCATTGAGTAGAAAATCAGAAAATTTCAGACACTTAACTATCTTCAAACCCAGCTATCTAACTTAAATAGCTACATGGGGCTGAGAGATTTCAGACAAACCATATATTAGTAATCTTAGCAATATAACATCATTTAAGACTCAAAGCAAAGATTATAAATAGTGAATATATATATATATATTTGTGTATTTATTTTTCAAAATAACCGTTTATACACAATTGATTGCAAAAAAATGTGTCAGTTAACCTTTACATCTATTCTGGAAATAAGACATTGTTCTAATCTTTATGAAGGTGAAATTCATTTTTATAGCCTTACCCTACCTAAGTTCAATTATATATATATAATCTGACTAAAACTAATTTTTGGTCATGAGTTCTTACAGATTTAAGTTTATCTAGGTATGTGTTTGAATACCTTTGTGGGGCCTTGATCATATATAAATGCAAGTATCTAATTTATCAGAAACAAACAAAATGAAAATAATAAGACAAATAGAAAAGAAACTCTGAAAAAGTTAGCAAGTAATCATGAGGTGACCCAAAGAACTATAAAAGAGAATCATTTATTTTGTTCCAAATAGTTTTTAAGACAGAGAACTTATTTAGGACATGGTCTATCATTTCACATTTTCTGTGGCACAGTGGCATGTTGAATCCGTCTGTGTAAAGAAGGATCCTGTATATTGTAAAAAAATATTATTGGCAACATATTAAGATTTAAGTTGATCAATAAATCAAATTATTTAGATTCTAGTGTTCAGAATTCGAAGTGACATATTGTTTTTGTTATTAAACCACAAGTGTATCTCAAGAAGTATTGTCAGAGATAAATGTTCCAATACTGACATCTTTTTACGAGAGGAGAAAAAAAGAAATTTGCTATTTTTTTTTTTATTGTGATGAAAAGCAAAATTAGGGGAGTAAGTTGGAAGGAGGGCAAAAATTGGACCAAGATTTCAATTACTGAAGAAATTAAATTAAGTGCTGAGTGGACAAATTGATAAAAAGTGAATCCCTAGATTATTGTATATTGGTGTTTTTTTTAAAAAAAATGCATTATAATTGCCACAGATATTGAAAGATAGTTATGAATAAGTATTAATTAAAATAAAGGTTATGTGATTCAGGTAAATGGAAAAGAGCACAATGTAGCTCTTGGGTCCCAGAAAAGAATGATTTGGTCTAAAAAGAAAACGTGGTTAGATTGAAATGAATATTAAAAAACATTCAATATTTTCTCTCATAAATATCTGTAATTATTAGATCAGAAGTCAAACTCTGACAATGCGCTATTACTTTAAATATTATAAATCTCCGCACACTCACACATCAGTAAGAACTTAAGAAACTACGTATGAATGTGCGGAGATTTATAATATTTAAAGTAATAGCGCATTATCGGAGTTCGACTTCCGATCTAATAATTTCAAGATTTTCAATGCTTTATAATAATAGATTCATAAATATATGTTTAAAGTATGACAGCTGGTAATAATGTTTTCAGAATTATCAATTATATAGAAAATAAATAAGATTGCAGTTAAGTATTGAAAAATATCATTATTAACCACTACAGCAAAAATATGTTCAGGGGTTTTGTTCAATTAGACTCTAAGTACTTTTAGAAAATTAAAAAACAATATTGGCATGGTTTTAGTTGTCAGAAAAATCGAAGAAAAGTATTGCAAATAAAAGGGTGAGTTATATATTGCTTTTATTGATTTGGACAAGACATTCGATTCAGTAAATCAAACAGGTTTATATCATTGATTGAAATGAGTTTGTAGTTCACCAAAATTTGTAGATATTGTACAGCTTTTTCATGATGGAGTTAAATTGAAGAGTTATTACTACAAGTGAAAAATCTCAGGCATTTGAAATAAAAAAGTAGTGTTAAACAAGGATGTGTATTTCCTCCGACATCATTTTCAATTTTTTTGACTTTTGTTTTTGGTACTGTTTACAGATGGCTTAATAAAACAGGAATCAAAATATGACACAAGTTTGATAGTAGCATTTTTAACTGAAGGTCATTCAAAGCAAAAACAAGAACTTTTACTTCTTAGATTAAACTGATGTTTGTGTTATTTTTGACTGTTCAAAAAATAATTTACAGCAGCGTTTCCTTACATTTTTCTTTGATGGATGGCAAATGACTTAGAAAAATTTCATGGCCTGGCAAGTTTATAAAGTGTTTTGCAAAAAGTTTTATTTTGTTATTGCATCAATTACAAATAAATAATAAAATAAATACATAAAAAATTAACAAATAATTAGTAAAACAAGTAAAACATTAACATGAAATAAAATATTTCACAAAAATGATCAACTGATTTCAAATCAATTATCAAAAGATTACAGACAATAAATATATAAAATATTAACAGATAAATAACAGACAGGCTTACAAAAAGATCAATTAATCATTAATTTATATTTAATTTTCAATGTGAAATTTGCTCCGGTCTTTCACTTATAATTTTTTCAATCCAAGGCTGCAAAGTTGTTTCAAAAAGCCAAAGTGCAGCATCAGAATCCAAGCGATTGCTGTATTTTGTTTTTATAAACATTAATGATGAAAACATCTTTTCACATAAATAAGTTGTAGAAAAACTTAGCAGTAATTTTAAAGCACTCTTGCTAAGCTCTGGATATTCATTATTCACAGTTATTCAACATTCGATCAAAGTTAGTTTCCTTAAATTTGGATTCCAGAGTAATATCAGAAGATACTTCAATAAGAGCTTCTTTTTCATGAAGATTAAGAGTTGTTTGAGTCAGATGTAAAAATGGATTTGATATCCACATTTTTAATCTCCTGGGATCTTCATTTTCTGGATAATAATTTTCAAAATTTTGCTACAATAATATTAAATGTTTGTCAACATATTTTATATCTTGACAATTCATATTCATACACATTTGATTAAAGTAATTCATTTTATTTTTGCACAAATCCCATGGATTGGCAAAAAAAATTACAGATCACTGGTTGTGGAAACACTGGTTTACAATATATATTTAATGCAACATGTAAAGCCTTTGATTTAATTATTAAGTGCAAAAAAAAAAAAACAACTAAAGTTTCTTCATCATTCAGTAATAGATGAAAAATTTCCAGAAACATTTAGCTTGGAAAATTATCAATTCGGAAATGTAAACAAATTTAAATATTTTGGTGGCTTCATAAAGAGAAAGATGAATTCAGATGTTGAGGTAATATACAGCCTGCTGCTTCTTTTTACTGCTAGTTAAATATGATGGAAATGATTTATCTTGGATTCTGGAACCCTATTATAATCTTGCAGTAAATACTTCCAAATGATCAATAAAAAAATCACATATTTTACTTTTTATTTTTATAGGTTATAAAGTGCTATAGTTCAAAAATTAAATTGCAAAACTCAATTTACATAAAATGGTACGCTTGTTCAAATCTTATTTGTTAAGTAGAAAAATTGAAAAGATACTTTTTTGTTTTCAATATCTTGAAGGTTGCATTTATTTATAAAATATGTTTGTTTTTTAATTATATAATGTTTATAAAAAGATTTACGTCAACGGGAAAGTAAAAAAAACTGCTTTTTTTTACTAAAACAAAAAGTAATCTTATTTTTTATTTTTCTAGAGGAATTTATAAATTTTATAATTTTTTCGTTTACTTTTAGTTATATTAAAAATTAATTTTCATAATAAATTTATTAAATAATAGTTATATTTAGACAAAAACGTTATTTAAACTAAAAGTCACATATATGAAAATTAAAATTTTCACATTTAGCTTTAATTTAATTGTAGTATTTTTGTCAAGCAAAAACTATTAGCTTGGATTAACTGAATATATTTGATTAAGTTCAAATGCATATAGAAATCATTAATGTATTTTTCAAAGCATTTACAATTTTTTTTAAGTACAACAATATTAGTTTCTGCAGTCAATACAAAGTTGAGTAATGTTAAAAATATTGTTGCTCAAAGACCAAAAGAACAACCAGTAATAAGATATGCAGATTTCATCATCACAATAATGAATGTCACATTGAGAACTTTAATAAAGAAAATGAGTGGTAGGCTATTGTCAATAAATTTTCTCATTTTTGAATAATGAGTAAAATTCTACGATCTAAAATTGTATCAAAGCTACTGCATAAACTATTTAATTCTAATAATAATTTTTATTGGTCATTCATTAGACTAAAGATTATCCAATAATGAATATTTTTATAACATAATTTTCACTATACCAATCATAAGTAGGGTAAAGACTGGTTTCTATTCACTTTTAATATCTTGTGGAGGTTGTAACCATATACATATGACCAAAGACATGTGAAAAAGATAGATGATCTCCAAGATACACATTTCATGCTAAACCAGCACTCATCAGTTGGCCCAAACCACAATTTGTTACACATATCTTTATCATTGTTCAGTATATAGGGAGAGCAAATTACTACAGTTTAATTGATAAATGTCAAACTTGCTGCCCTCACAACTGTGACACAAGCCACTCAGTGAAGGCATTTTTTTTATTATATTAGAAGTACTTCAATTATTCTAGAGAAATGCTTTTGTTTAAGAAATTGCAGTAAAGATTGAAGATGGTTGTCAAGAAGAGATAGAAACATTTTAAATAATCTAATTAAAAATTATATAATTTAAAGAGGCTTTTATTATACTTTTTTTTATATATATGTTACATGATTATAGAAGAGGTCACAAATATCAAATAATAATAATCTAATTTTATATAAAGGCTTAATATTTTATCACTCTTTGTCTAAAATGGAATTATTAAAAAAATTGGTAAATAATTAAATGGGGTATAATATCAATTATATAATTAATTTTACGTTATATATAGAGCTTACAAATAAACTCTTAACAAGCTTTGCAGAATATCCCCTATCCCAGACCGGTTTCTGCTACTCGCTTCCTCGGTGAGGTGCTAGGATCCAAGGCTCCTCACTGTCAAAGGCCACAAGTCAGAAACTAGTCTGGGATATTGGATGAGTAGGCATTAGATGGGGATTTTATGCACAAGCCTTCTGGCATCCATTGATTACTCTGGTTGGCACAGGGTGGCACTACTGTATGGAGAGTTTTTCCTGTTTTTTTAAAAAAGATTTTTATTATTAATTTGGAAATTATAAATAAATTGCTATTTTTCCCTATTTCATTCTCAAAATATAAATGAATGAAGTAATAGTCTTGAAAATAGTTTTGTCTCCATCCATTACAATCTCATTAAGATTATAAATTAGTTAACGATTATAGATTTGCATGTAATAATTTGTTCTTTAATCTCACTATATCAGTTTTAATATTCATACTATATTTATATAAAAAAATCTTTAACGAGAGTTGAAATCATATAAGCTAATAAATTCACATGTAACAAACTCTTTTATCAACTTCGACATGACACTAAAATAACCAACTGTCTGATGTCAAATTGGTAAGATTTTATTACATATGAATTTATTGGCCAGTAGGATTTACGCTGTAGGCTTAAGTAATTATTTACAATTATATTATCAATTTAGCATTATTACTTTTGGTTTAATATTTAATAGATATTAAACCAAAAAAAAATAATTAAAATTTATTTTATTTAAGCAATGTTTTCCAATTACGTATTAAACAAAGTAATGTGATTTGTTTTCTTATTGTTTTATATCCTTAACAGAATCTTAAACCCAAGAGCAAATATGCTAACCACAATATATTTGGGCAGTTTCTAGTAAATGAATATGGCTATTTTAAACATATACAAATCACTAAAGAGAAATAAATAGAAAAAAGAGGTAGATATGAGTGAAGGAAAAAAAGATGAGGAGAAAAAAAAGAAGGAGAAGAGAGGCATTGAGAGAAAGGAAAATTGAGGGTAAAAGTTAAAACAAGAAGAAGAAAAGAATAATATTTAAATAAGAATTATCAGGATGTAATTAAAAGATTGCAATATGATTCACAGTTAGTACAAAGAAATGACAATGATATGAGGGAATTAAAATGACTTGTCTTGTTACAAACTTAAATGACAGAAGACAATAAAATGAAAGAAACTGAAAATAAAATGAAAGAAATAATAATTATTAATTTATATATAATCCTTTTTCTTTCCTTTATTTCTGCTATCTTCATATACAATATTGCAATTCAAATAATTATTCTTATACTTTTTTCAGCTAATAATAATAATAATAATAATAATAATAATAATAATAATAATAATAATAATAATAATAATAATAATAATAATAATAATAATAATAATAATAATAATAATAATAATAATAATAATAATAATAATAATAATAATAATAATAATAATAATAATAATAATAATAATAATAATAATAATAATAATAATAATAATAATAATAATAATAATAATAATAATAATAATAATAATAATAATAATAATAATAATAATAATAATAATAATAATAATAATAATAATAATAATAATAATAATAATAATAATAATAATAATAATAATAATAATAATAATAATAATAATAATAATAATAATAATAATAATAATAATAATAATAATAATAATAATAATAATAATAATAATAATAATAATAATAATACTGTACCTTGCAGTCTTTATCGGATGTACAAAATTCAAATATATATAACAATATAACCATTATATAATACATTTCATATTTTATACAAATTTATCAATTCTCAACATTATTATTTTTCTATAAACTTCTTAAAATTCTTTAATACTTATTATATCACTTATATAGAATTACTTTTCTAATTTTTAATTATTAATTACTCTTTCCTATCTTCCTATTATTCTAATATCCATAATATTTTATTTTATACATATTATCTTTTATACATATAATATTTTATACATAAAATGACTGTAATAATAAAAAGTTTTTGCTAAAAAAAAGTGTAAGAAGAATTATTTGAATTGCAATAATGATTAATTTAGTTTAAAATATTAGAAATATTTATTAATACAACTTAGACATTATTTAAAATAATGCAAATGAAAAATTATTTCAGTTTATACAGATAAAAGGGAAGAAAACAATTGGTGTTAAAAACATAGAAAGATAGAGCATTAGTATTAGTTTATTAGTTTAAATTTTTTTTTTGATTTATTAAATTTTGTTGGATATTATGAAAAGAAAAGATATAGAATGAGAGGAAACAACTGCTAGAGGAAACATAACACAGGTCATCTTTTGACCCAAATATTGAAAGATGTGGGAAATAAGAATATTATCTTCTGATTTGGTTAGTTTTATTTGTATGAATTATCAAGTAAGTATTGTTTTAATAATAATGAACTATATATTGGAAGAAAAGTCCTTGTATCAGATTCAATTTGATAGAATTAACTTTTAGTATTATTTTTTTTTAACAGAAGATCAAATATAAATGAAACTAAAGAAATAAAAATGGATAAGGAGAATAAAAGTTTAAGAGCAGTAAAACAGGAAGATATTCAAAATGTTACTTAAATGATGATAAAAATCATCATTATCACATTGATTTGTAACTCTGAAATGGATTCAGTGGTATCTGAAGATCTCCATCGACCTCCATATTTTATAATTTGAGTCATATACAACATCTCATGAATCCAATCTGCTCAGTCCATAACATTGGAAACAATCACATGGTTGGTCAGTGACTTTCCACTTTTTCTTCAATAAAAAGCTTTTATATAATATTGTGTTTCTCGTTATGTGTCTAAAATATGCAATTATACCTTTTCTTATAAATATAAATAATATTTTGATGTCTTTAAATTCATCTAAAATAATCATTTTACCTCCATGAACAGTATAGTAAATTACAAATATTCTTCTATAGTACCACATTTTAAATGCACCCAACCTTCATTTCATCTGATGATGGTCATAGTGATAAAAGAAATAGAAATTCCAATATCAAAACAGGCTGTCAATAAAGCTAGGATATTTTTTATGGGTTTTTTAAAGTTATAAATTAAAAGAAAGCTTGTACAAAGTTTTGTTGAAGTACTATTTTATGGGGGGAAGAAGTTTCTATGGTTAGAAGATAAGAAAAAAGTAGAGTGTCTAGACATATCAATTTGAGGTATAAAAGGAAAATAATTTGGAAGGAATATTTGGTGCAGTGGTAAAGCAATAGACCTAGAGCTCAAGGTCTTTAGATCATGGCCCAATTCTGTTACTTTGGGTGCTTACACTTAATTTGAACTCCCAAATAATAAACCATTTTATTATTTTGCCCTGTGTGATTTGATCCAATGGCAGAAAGCAGACCTTAAAGCTCAAGGCTTAAAAATTGTGACCTCAAACTTTTTATAAACATACAAGTAAACATATGTAAATGAGACATTTATTTTATATAGCATGATGTTTATGAATTGTAATAAACTAAAGATCAGCTTTTCAAGATAATTCACATGCGCTTTATGAATCTTAATAATAAATGAATACTTTCACTTCCAACACAGGATAAAGTCTTTGTGAAAGAATAGAATGATTCCACCTATTCTTTCAACCCAAACTCTTAAGTATGGGAAAATCTTAAACATTGGAAATGAAAGCGTGAAGTAATTTAAAGTGATTGGTTTATCTTCACGCTTTCATTTCCAGGGCTTAAGATTTTCTCATACTTAAGCATTTGGGTTGAAAGAATAGGTGGATTCATTCTATTCTTTTACAAAGACTTTATCTTGTGTTGGAAGTGAAAGTATTCATTTATTATTAAGATTCATAAAGCACATGTGAATTAGCTTGAAAAGCTGATCTTTAGTTTATTAAACATCCAGGTAGTAAATCATTTGATTATTATTTAAGAAATTAAAAAGAAAGAAAAAAACTGGATTGGACATATCATTAAAGGTAGAGATATTTTGAAGAATATATTATTATGAACTGTGGAGGATGAAGGAAAAGATGTAAAAGAAAGAAGTGATAGATGACCTTAGCAAGAAGTAATTATTAGCTTTTGAAGACCATAGCTAGTAGAATATGGTTTTTTGATAGCTTAATTATTAATAAATATCATAAAAGAACCTCTTGAAATTCTAACCAGTGGCTTTGTTAAGTTCTTCAATTCTACCCCTGTAGCTCTAAATCCATCAGGCATGAACTGCTTTCAGCTATTGTTTTAAAAATGATGGCGTTAATAAAAGCAACCAATATATGTGCATGTTTGTGTCTGTTTGATTTACGATTTATTGGTATTTAAATATATAATGAAATTTTGTAAACAATAAACACAATCAAACTTCTAGAAATTATACTTTAAAAAATTTGTAAAATAGCTTTAATAATTAGTTCTGAATCAGTTTTATTAATAATTTTTTTTTTTTTTGCATACTATATTAATGAAAACTACATTTGATTATAACTCTCTTCATGGCTCTGTGCCAAAAATGAAACGCAAACACCATCTATTTCATCATAAGTAATAATACAAAATGTTTAATCATCCTTCTCATATTTATTACCATCTGATTAATATTTTTTTAATGAAGTGAAAAAAGTTGTCATATATTGGCTACAAATTCAACTAAAAGAATTTTATCATATTGGCATGCATCCATTTGCTCACAGATGAACGTATGTATTAATGTGTAGATAGTTTATTTCAGCTGACGCACAAAAATTCATATATATATATATATTTCAATGATGTAGAAACTTCATTATTTATAAAGTGCTTTAAATATGTAAGATGCTAACAGGAAATATGACAAAGGGTGGTAGGTAATGGCAAATTATCAACTGTTTTAACTTGAGAAAGTGCCATCTACAAAATGTAATATCTCTTAAACATTTTTATATTAAATAAATAACGTCTAAACACATGGAATATTAATTCCAAAAACTATGGAATTAAATTAGATTTCATAAATAACAGTCTAACCTAAATGCATTTTCAGGAATGAGCAATAGATATAAAAATAAAATAAAAAACATTACATACATCAAACATCAATATGGAATTTACAAAATTACCAGTCTAATTGTGCATATTCCAAACAGTACTCAACTGCACATTATTAGACTTTCTATTCATTACAAAGTTGCCATTAAAAATAAACTAAGCCTCTTTAGTACCAGGAACATAATTGCCTTATATTTAAGATGAATCCAGAGCAAACATTAACATATGGCTTAAACAGAATGAGCATTGTTACAATAAAGTTAGGTTAAATTCTTAGATATCAACAGTGTGTTTGGAGCATAAGCATTTATTTGGTCATGTTTTCAATCCTAGTGAAGTGAATATGATTTGTAATGAATGCAATGATAGGAAATGTAAAATTAAAGAGGCTTGGTTTATTTATAATGGCAACTTTGTAATGAATAGAAAGTCTAATAGTGTTCAATTGAGTACTGTTTGGAATATGTGCAATTAGACTGGAAACTTCATAACTTTTGTGATGAGGTTTGACATGTGTAACACTTTTTTTTAAATTTTATATTTATTGCCTTTGACAAGAATATTCAGCACTGAAAATGCACTTAGATTACACTGCTATTTATTAAATATAATTTACCTCTATAGTTTTTGAAATTAATATTTCTTGCATTTTCATTTAATTTTATGATAGTTTTTTTTTTTTTGGTTCTTATCGGTCAACCAGGCCAGCTGCTTGGTGGCATTCTTTCTCTGCTAAAAACACAGAAAAATGCCATTTCCGTGGCCATCTGCTATGTTACAGCCAGGCCATCCTCTTGGTGGCATTATTTCTCTGCAAAAACAAAGAAAAAACCCATTTACAGTGGCTGCCAGATATGTTACAGCCAGGACATCCATTAAGTGACTTGATTTCTACATGAACGCACAATAAGCCAATAGTCCTTTAGGCTGTTAGGCATTTTCACCAAATGAGAACTATTTAAACTTTAGTACAGTATGAGTTGAGGGTATGTGTAATTAAACTTTCAGTAACTGTTTAAATGTCATGTTTTAAATAATCATCTTATAATTAAAATGACATAAAATTGTGGGGTACAAATTGTTATCCTGTCTACATGCTTGTGTACCCATTTGGGAAGAGGTAATAAATTAAGAAATTGTGTTTTAAAAGAATGACATTCACCACCAAGCGGCTGGCCTGGCCGACCGATAAGAACCTTTTTTTTTAATATAAACATTAAACATGCATAAGCACAATATATATGAAATTTAAATAGAAGTTACAACTCTTCTGAAAATTATGTATAAACAACACTCACATGCCAATAAATACAAACAATAGAATAGACTATTTATTCTTTAAGCTTTCCATAGTTTAAAGCATTTGTTTACTGACATTAATATTGTGAAGTTGTAAAAAATGAGACACTGTCTTTATTCTCTAAATATTCAATTGCAATTCAGAATTATTTATGCCATATTAAAATAAAGCTAATATACAAATTTCATTCTCTATTTCCAACAACTTTCACCAAATAATTTCTTAAAACCATCAAAAGCTTAAAGAAGTGGGCAATTCTATTTATTACATTTATTGATATATGAGTATTATTTATATATAGCTTACTAGAGGTGTTATTACTTCTGTTTAAGTAATATTATAATTATATGCCTATGTACTAATACTGAATTTATTGCAGGAAAGTATATACTGTTTATTGTTTATTATCTGCTGAAAAGTAGGCCTCTCCAAACCAAGCATCCTTCTCCAAGCCTCTTTACGATCACAAGTTAAATTCTTTCTTATTTTACTTTTTTTTTTCATACATTATGTAATTAATTTCAAAATATTTATATGTTTTTTGCTTTTAATTACATGCTTAATTCAGTTTTTCTTTCTTTTCATATCTTACTTAAATATAGACTTTCTTCTATTATTTTTCAAAATTTGTTTTATATTTTTAGTTATTTCTGTGGCTTTGGAGTGAACTGAAAAATATTAATATAATAACAACATTGTTAAATGCTTTATTGAAAGTATAGCTTTATAAGCAGAAATATGGACGATTAAGAAATTTGAGAAAAAAAAAAATCATAGGCCTGAGAAATGTAGATTGGGACAAGAATAAAATCCTCAAACATACCCCCCCCCTCATTTTTTCCTAATTGTCCCTTTTTCTGATCTACATGCTACATTTGTGAGAAATGTTTAAATCCTAACGATGTATAAGTGTTATTATTGCAAACAACACATACAAAACAGTCTATATATTATTATGGTTGACAATCTAAAGCAATCACATCATAAATATGAAATTATGAAATTACTAATATTAAATATAATTAGAGGGGATTTGAATCCAAACTTCCAAGATCCCTTTAGTCATCCATTCCATATTATACAACTGATACACATGACCACATACATGTAAAAAAGATAAATGATCTCCAATATATGTATTTCATGCTGAATCAGCACTCATCAGTTGGTCCAGATTATCATTTCCTACATATATATATAATCAGTGCTCAGTTTATATTAAGATAGCAGATCTTCAAACTTTATGGACAGATGGTTGTATAAAATGGAATGGATGACTAAAGGAGCTTGGAAGTCTGGGTTCAAATCCCTCCTAATTACATCTAGCTTAAAAGTATATTTGCATTAAAATATTAAATATGTAAATTATTTTTAAAAATCAACTACATCTACTTTTTACTTACACTAATTTTTACTATGTGCGTAAAATATGGACTTTTTTTTTAAATATGGTTATTGGAAATGTAATTATTGCCTGGTCCATCTGATATGACTGGTTAATTTGAAATGCATTTCTCTGATGTCTAGGAAAGGTTACCTTTGATAAAAGAAGTTGTAGCTATAATTTGATAATGCAAAACATTCAAATTAGTATTTTTGTTTATTAATGTCTATTAAAAATCTTTCACTTTTAATTTCTTTACTACTCCCAAAAACAGTTAATTAATTTCCAAAACATTTAAAAGCAATATATTGATTTGTGATTTCCTATTTGATACCTACTTCTAAACTTTTTTTTTTCATTATTTTTTCTTGTTCATATTTCTTTTCTTTTTATTCTCATCCCAAACATTATACAAAGTTAGCCAATTCTCCACCAGATTTTGTCACATTCATTCACACTATCTATAATAGTTGTGATATATAATCAGAACATTTGAAATCTCTCAATAAGAATATGGAATATTGGAAATTTTTTTCCAAGAGTGAAATATCATTACTAATTCGATCAAAACAGCATGCTCTGTTTTTCATCTAAAGGCAATTATCTTGCATTCTATTAGAAGTAATCTTAGATCATAGCCTAACTTATTTTACTCATTTAAGTAATTTTTAAACATTATTTCCTTGGAAAGCTAGCCATTTGGGATTGTGGTTCAAATTCTTTATGGACGGCTTCCTTAGCAATACGATATTCAATTAGTGAATACTATACCCATCTGAAGAAAAAGTTCCTACATTAAAGTTCTGGATTGCAATTAAATATTACTATGAAAAAGATTATTAGCACACTCAACTCCTTTGTAGTAGCTTCCTGTTCTTTCGCATATTCCTCCACTAGATAAAAGAAGAGACATTTCTTTCAAGAAAATGTAGGAAAAAGTATCTAGTAGATAGAATTTTCCAGTAACTCAAAAAATTCATCTAAAATATAGATCCCATTTTTGAATGTTCAACTAAAAATCTATAATTGAAGAATTATGACATAAAAAATGGATTTCTTATGAGGTACCAAACAAATTTCTTTTTTTCAAATCCAACAATAAGTTTATCCAGGTTTGATCTTTTTAAACAAAAGTAAAACTCTTGATTACTGCATTCAACTAATTCATAAACCTATCAGCCACTGCATAAATGTGAGAAAAGCAAACAATGAATTACATAGTTAATGACTGTCAAATCTATGATTACAAAATCAGAATTGAGTAACTTAAGAGAGTCACTGAAGATTCCATCTTCTAGTGGGATCTCTGTAGATTCCTTTATTATATTTAGTTAATAATTAAGCTATCAAAAATTCATATAGTAAATAAATAAATAGAAAATCTGAAGCAATAAAATCTCATGTTTCTGGAGTTATTCTTATAATTATCAAAATAGGTTCTTTAACAAGTAATTTAAATATATATTAAACAGTATGAATTGCTGCACTTAAACTCCTTAGTTAATTAAGTTATTATATAAAAGCCAAATTCTGAATTATCAATTATAAAAATTCATCAGAATGAATTCAGGATAAGCCCAACCTCAACATTGCTAAACAACTAACCACAAGTCAATACATGCTTGATTTTTACTCATATTAAGCAAATTTCACTTGCTTTATTTTAAAGTGTGAAAGATAATTCACATGTTATTATTAAATGTGATAATATTTATAAATAATAAATACAGGTATAAATTATATTCTATATAAGTAGAAATTATAATCAATTTCATTTTTTTTTTTTACAAACCTTGTCTTTAGTATAGCTCTAAAAATATATTATTTACTTTATGAGAATTACAAATATTGGTGATTATCTTTTGCATGATTAATAACATTATCAGCATCATCATTTGAACCATTACTTCACTGCAGGATAAAGGTCTCTCTAAGTTCAATCCATCTCCAATCTCTAATGTATTTTCTCCACATCACCTCCACAAACTTTTTTATATCATCCATCCATCTTACATGTGGTCTCTTTTTAGGTCTTTTACATTTCTTTTGGAATTCAATTTAAGATTTCAACTGTCCATTTATTGTAATATCTTCTAGTAATATGTCCATCTCAGCCTCACTTCAGCTTTTTAATTCTTTCAATGATTTCAGTAACACGTTTGTTCTCTCATGCATGTATTTCATTTTTGATCTCTTCTTGTTACTCATAACATGCATCACTCCATAATTTGTTGAGTGGTCTAAAATCTCTGCATTGCTCTTCTGCTAAGTATTAAATTCTGAGATCTATAACTAAGACTTGGCAAACACATTTATTTAAAAATCTTTCTTTTCAAATACATAAGCATTTCTTTAAAAGGACTTTGCTGTTAACCAAAAGGAGATATACTTGATTTCTCTTGGAGACCTTAAAGGAAATGAACACAGAAAATTCCTAATATTCTCTCCATACATTCTTGTCATTGCAGATGTTATTACTATGTGATTGTACATGTAGTATATAAACATAGATGGGCTGCTACCTCCAAGTTTAAAATCAAGAAACACCATGGTCTTTTTTTTTCAGTTGCCTGATATCTCTTAAATGAAATATCAATTGAGATTTCTTGAAGGCAGAATGAATGTGTTGTGGGTGTGAATGAATTTTTTTCTAATAGATATTTACAGTAAGCACATACTCAAAGATATTGTTGCCAGGGAAGTAGTAAGCTTGCTAAAAGAAGATGATTAAATGCATTTATTCATGATATTATAAGATACAGCTCCATAATTCATCAATTATATAATTGATTAATATTAAGTAAAATTGGAGATAGACTATATCTTTATCTCACATTTCTTCATTGTTTTCTCTTTTGTAAAGAGACCATTTATTATATAAACCAATTTTTGATTCATATACAAATTTCTTAATAAAGAAAAAAAATCTTTATCTTTTTCAGTATATGTAATAAAGTAATTCAATTTACTATATTAATACTTTGAAGATCAGCAAAATAAACATTAATCTCTTCTTATTTCTCCTTACTTTTTTGTTTCTTTTCATATGTCATAGCATCGGCCGGGAGGCAAACCCACAACCATCTGCAACCAACCACTTGCAAGGCGGCTACGATGACCTCTCGGCTAACAACGCTTGATTATTTCTCCTTACTTCTCTCACACATTTTACACACACACATATATATTATACCGGACAGCATCCAATATCCTCCAACAGAGGAGCCACTAAATTTCTAGCCTAGAATATTTATAATTTGTTGATGAGAATATTAACTACCTGTACCTACCACAGCTATCACATCATGTATATAGCTATTATTGCTGCTTGATCAGTAACAGTAGAGATTCTTGACCAAATAAATAATTGGCACGGAAGTCAACAGTACACAAAATGCTAAACAAGTCTAACAATTAACAATAATATTTATTAACAATGAAATAACAAGCTTACATTAATGGTAAGATTTAAACACTGGAGATACAATAGGCATATGATTTAATGACTATTAATCCTTTTACAGTAATTAAGTAATGTAATTGGCATCTGATAGCTTACTATATTTTCTTCCACTCAATATAACTTTAATCCCCTTTTTAATAGTTGCATTTTCCAGAGACTTAACAATTTCAGATGTGTGCCCATATGTATATTTGCTATAATATTAATCTATAATCAAAAATTGGCAGGCTTAATTATTAGACAGGCTCACATGCTGACATTACTAAACAAAGCTCATATGTGATGCACAATAACTCAATCACAAATATATATATATATATAAAGAATAATAATCAGTAGGTCCATAAATAACTCATGTTAAAGAGCAAAATATATATGGAAGCAAGGAAAGAATAAGTGATTTACTTTTTGCTAACATCAATAGCTGCAAATTCCAATTGGTAAATAAATCACCAAATATATCATATAATATAACTTATAGAAATCAGCATGGACAGGAGATCCCTGTCCTCCAATGAGGAGAAAAATATCTAACTCCATGTATGTATACAATGTTAATCACAAAAATATAAATTGACAGGTCCAAACATAGAAATAGAACTTCTTGTGGTGTCTAACAGATCATTTTATATATACACATACAAATATAATTATTTTCTTTTTTAAAAAATTTCAGAGGTATATGATATAAATAACAACAACAACAACAACAAAAACTGCCATTAATTTAAACAGTTCAACATTTATATAAAAAAAATATATATTCACATTTATATACATCAAGTACAAATATGTTATGGCGATTTTATAAGTTCTAAGGCATTATTAATTATCCAAAATAGATATTATATATATAAACAAAATATTGATCTAGATTTTTTTTAGACTTAGTATTTCTTTTGTCTGAAGGGTTGTAATGATGGTATATTTTTAGATGTGATATGTTGGACTATTTCCATCATTTATGAGTGAATGTTGAATGTATAGAAAATTTTAAACTCAGGAGGATTTGAACCAACCCTCATATATAAATATATCAAATTTCTACTATATGTTGCCTTTGACTGAATAGCTCAGTTGGTAGAGCGTTTGCCTTAAATTCGAAAGGTGCGAGTTCAACTTCTAAGTGAATATTGTCACTGTGCATATAGGCCAGCAACACCTGAAGAAGAGTGGAGAATACTACTAGTCGAAACGTTGTGTAATCAGTAACCTGAATTGTCTATTTGTGTGTCATTACTATCAAGTAGTTTGTATTTGGAAAGTTTAATTAAATTTAAAATTTTCTATACATTCAACATTCACTCATAAATGATGGAAAAAGTCCAACATATCACATCTAGTATTTCTTTCTTGCAAATTCTTATTCAGGTAACTTAGATTATCTAAACAATTGCAAAAGTGAAGCAGAAAACAAACTTGCTTTAAGTCTCTTAAATAACTTTTCTTTTAAAATTTCATGAAGTGAAGAGAGATAAAAAAAACTTTAGTAAAACTATTGTGGGCTATTGAAATTAATTATCCACTGACAATTACAAAAGAGTTTTAAATAAAACACTGCTAATAATACTAAAACAATTATATATATAAATACAAAAACTGTATTACGAGCGAAGCTTTATTAACAATACAGTATTTTTATTGTTAATAAAGCTTTGCTCCTAATATAGTTTTTGTATATTCATGGAGATAAAGTGTTCATAAATTTTGTTTAAAACAATTATAATATATGAAAGTTATAAAAAGAAAAAAAAATTATAAAAATTGGTAAAAACAGAATTATGAATTTATACCATTATGTATATCACTGTTTTACTGACAATATCTAAAGAATAATTCATGTAAAGATTTTACTGAAGTCCATAGTGAAGGGGATATTCTGCTATTACTTTCAGCACAAATGGAGTATTTAAACGCATATGTAAATCTGACATGTCTATATTATTTCTGTAGCCTTCTTTTTTTTGTTTTATTGGTGGAAATTTCTAAGATGTCAGTAATTGGCTGATTTTGTTAATCAGTTGGTAGGCAAGATGAACATACGATAGCTTCAGGTTCATGCTTGAGAATGGAGTTTGTTTTTGGTGCTTTAGCAGCACATACTTTTAAATTCAGTCACTGGAACAAGTTCTGAGTTCATCACTCAACTGGGTAAGATGAATAGTAGAATCGAAGTTGAAATTATACTGGCCCAAAAATGCAGAATGAGTTAAGTAAGCAGAATTCAATAGTGGATTAGGAATAAGCAAGAAGTAAATCCATGACAGATAAGCAGATGCTGCAGAATAATATATTTTTAGTTAGTCTTTTATAGATCTCATGTCAATTGTTTTTTCCCACTCAATAATTTCAGGAATTTCTAACTATTATTGTGTTTCCCATAAAATAAGACCCAATCAGAAAATAAGCCCTGGCATGATTTAAGGATATTTGTAATATAAGCCCTACTCTGAAAATAAACCCTAGTTAGAACGAGAAAGTAAATACTGTATATACATTATTTCTCTGTCTCGCAAATGTGTTTCATTAAAATCACAGCAGCACCACTCTGAAAATGTAAAGAATCTCTAAGGTCATCTGACTGTAAGACTGCCAAATAACCAATATTTACTATATTGTCAAATACATTAGATTTTTTCTTTTAAAACAAATCTAACCAGAAGGGCTTACATTTTGGAATTATTAACTTTTTTTTTTTTATGTGTCAAAGCGTCGGCCGGGACGCGAACCCCGGAACAACTGCTTGTAAGGTGCTGCGCTAACCACTCGGACACCAACGCTTGACTGGAATTATTAACTTTATTACTAGATACATCATGTATATAACAGATATGCTTACAATAATATATATACTCCTGTGATATAAAGAAAATGATTTTAGAATGTTATTTCCTGCAATTTTTTGTCACGTATTTCATCATTCTTCAATTTAGCGGTTCACTTCCCGGCTGATGCTATGACACATGAGAAAAAAAATTACTGTTTTAAATAAATGTAGACACTTGTACATAAATAAATGTAGAGTATTGTGCGTGAAAAAATAATACATTTGAAAATAAGCCCTAGGGTATGTTTTAGAGTAAAAATTAATATAAAACAGGGTCCTATTTTGGGGGGAACACAGTAATAAACCCAGTGATTATATTTTTGAACCAAGATAAACAAGCAATTTTAATTAAGAAATTCACCAAATTTATAATTAATCAATTTAAATTTTTCAGATAACAAAATAAAATCAGAACAATACTTAATGAAGAAAAAATAGATTTTGTTAAAAGTTTAATTAATACACGGATTAATAAGTGATAAAAAGTTTTTTTAAGATTAAACATTTTCCGTAAAATATAAATTAATACATTGTACAGGCTTAAACCTGCATTTATATATGTAATATATGCGGGGTTCGAACTCAGACTTTCACACGACCCACCACTCTCAGTGCCATCTCATATTGCTGACCCACCTGATCACACACATGTTGAAAAGATAAATAATCACCAATATACGTATTTCATGCTAAACCAGCAATCATCAGTTGGTCTAGATTACTATCCTCACACATATATATAATCAGTACTCAGCTTTATATTAAGATAGCCAATCTTTATACTTTAATGGACAGGCTTCAAACTATTTCAACTCACAACTCTTTAGCCTTCCATTTCATTGAAAATCTGATGATGGAACGTTCAAAGCCCTTGTTAGTGCCAAGGTTGTCATCCTACCCATGTTGACATATTAGTCATTCTGACCCCTCATGTACAGGAGAATAATCCATTTATACATACATATGCGAGGGATGGGCAGACCTTTTACACACTATTTATATAAGTTAATACATTGTACAGGCTTAAACCTGAATTTATATATGTAATATATGCGGGGTTCGAACTCAGGCCTTCATACGACCCACCACTCTCAGTGGCACTAACAACGGCTTTGAAGGTTCCATCATCAGATTTTCAATGAAATGGAAGGCTAAAGAGTTGTGAGTTGAAATAGTTTGAAGCCTGTCCATTAAAGTATAAAGATTGGCTATCTTAATATAAAGCTGAGTACTGATTATATATATGTGTGAGGATAGTAATCTAGACCAACTGATGATTGCTGGTTTAGCATGAAATACGTATATTGGTGATTATTTATCTTTTCAACATGTGTGTGATCAGGTGGGTCAGCAATATGAGATGGCACTGAGAGTGGTGGGTCGTGTGAAAGTCTGAGTTCGAACCCCGCATATATTACATATATAAATGCAGGTTTAAGCCTGTACAATGTATTAATTTATATAAATAGTGTGTAAAAGGTCTGCCCATCCCTCGCATATGTATGTATAAATGGATTATTCTCCTGTACATGAGGGGTCAGAATGACTAATATGTCAACATGGGTAGGATGACAACCTTGGCACTAACAAGGGCTTTGAACGTTCCATCATCAGATTTTCAATGAAATGGAAGGCTAAAGAGTTGTGAGTTGGAATAGTTTGAAGCCTGTCCATTAAAGTATAAAGATTGGCTATCTTAATATAAAGCTGAGTACTGATTATATATATGTGTGAGGATAGTAATCTAGACCAACTGATGATTGCTGGTTTAGCATGAAATACGTATATTGGTGATTATTTATCTTTTCAACATGTGTGTGATCAGGTGGGTCAGCAATATGAGATGGCACTGAGAGTGGTGGGTCGTGTGAAAGTCTGAGTTCGAATCCTGCTCGTAAAATATAAAAAAAATCTTTTACAAACTGATGAACAAATTTCACATTTAAAAAAAACAAAACTTTTTTTACAATTGAATAAACAGCCAACTTTATAAACATATTTTTAAAGTGTGTGTGGGGGGGCATTTATATAATACCTCACCTAATAACAATCAGAACTTAAAATTGTCCTAACATACAACTCTGCATTTGAAATAAATATTGGGATGGCAAACTCCATCTCAGTATATATGTACACAACAATGTCCTAGAAATCAGGTGACTCTAAGCTACAGTTCCATTTCTGAATTCAATGCATGTGTTACATGTAACATAATTTCTAGAGTCACCACAAAACTTTTAAGGCGATAATATCTCTGCACCATGAGTTATGCTGCAAAATGTGACATATAGGTCATCTTCAATGTTCTTGAAGACTTGCCATCACATCTTGAAAATCATCTGAAAACATTCTTGTTGTCATATACAATTTGAATTATTTAAAGTATTTCAGTTTCATTTATGCCTAACTTAGTTTTAAAGTTATCACATTATTCCATCATGAGTTATAGTATGAATCACTTTCTCACATACAATCAATTTACAATCCAAGCACAGTGGCCCCTTAAAATTTCTGTAGTGTAATGTAATTATATAACACACATTAATTCTAAAATAGCACCTAAGCAGTTTGGAAAGACACCAGTCATCTTTTCAAATCACACTGCGAGATGGCTGCTTTTCTCAATTATAATTTATATTCACCAAATGATCACCATTTTTTATGCTTACACAAGCATCCTAGGATCTGGGTGCTGTGCTCTCAGATTCAAAGCTCCTTACTGATGAAAGCCACAAGCTAGTCTGGGGATATTGGATGAGTAGGCACTAGATAGGGATTTTATGCACAAACCTTCCTGCATCCATTGATTATTCTAATTTGCCCTGAGTGTCGCTAGTGTATGGAGAAGTTAGCCTCTATAATTTATATTACAAATACTATTTAATTTCTCTCAAGCCTTTTCTTCTCATACCCTTTAATAGCACAAGAAGATTTGTGGTTAGATGCTACAATAGAGGGCACACTTTAGAACTCAAAGTCCATGAAATCTTGGGCCAGACCTAGCCCTTCCTGTGTTTATCTTCTTCCAAACTACCGAGGAATACACCATTTGCTTTTTAAAAAAATTGTTTTATTAATTTTCATTGCAATTAATACTTATACAAGTTTTATTGCATTTCTACATAATATATTATTATTATTATTTCAGTTAAAAAACATGAAGGTATATTTATGTTTATTTTTAAAAATATATTTATCTACTTTCATTTTGATTATTTCTTCTTTTCACTTTTCATTCAAAACTGTTATACATTAAATCAAATCTATATTTTTTAAAATAACTTCTCTGTTATTTTTTTATTTACGTTTTTTTAAGTCCTTCTCTTTTAAGCTTTATTTGTCAGACATCAGTTCAAAATTTAACACCCTTTTATATATTCTTAATTTTATTATACTTTTAACAAAAACCACCTTAATATATATAGTTCTTAAAAAATCTAAGCAAGTTAGAGATTTCTCTATAAATTCTTTACTATATATGTAATTGCTAATATTTTTATGAATTAATTTAAAATGTAAATGATACCTCTGACCAGCAAAAAACCTCTGCTTAGGACAAATACATAGATGATATGTTTGCCATATGGGCTCAAGAAGTTGAGAAATTGAGCTTTTCATTTTTTCTGCTTTTTATTTTAATGACTGACAGCCGAATATAAATTTAACATGAAAGTTGAAACAAATAAACATTGATATTGTAAGTATCAAAGGCATACGTTCTTGTCATTGCAGCTGTTATTACTATGTGATTATTCATATAATATACGAACATGGATGAGTTGCTCGCCAACATGCATTAACCAGCATCATGAGTTTATTGGCTTTTTACCTCTGAGTTTAAGATCAAGAAACGCCATGGTCTTTCTTCTCAGTTGCCTGATAATGCAGAATAAATGTATGTGTAAATGATAAATATTTTCCCAATAGATATATACAATCATGACAGACAAAAATAAATCATGGCCCTTATTCCCAGGAGGCTGTAAAGTCACCAACCAAGGCCGGTTGGTGGCCAAAGGTGGAGGGTGCTAAGAATCCCAATTGTGGACCAAGGCTGCCATTTGATGATGACTTTTTATTTAGATACTTACAACTGCAGATCACTTTCAAGTGAAGGAAGATTGCAAGAATTAGAAGAAGAACTGTCTTATATTAAATGGGACATTTTTGGACTTTGTGAAATTAGAAAAGGTGAAGAGATAATTGGTTTAAAAAGTGGACATGTGCTCTACTATAAAGGCACAAATATTGGAAATATAAGTGAAGTATGATTCATTATTAATAAAAAGTGGAAGAGCAACATTGTGGAGATTGATAGTGTATTGGACAGAGTGACAAGATTAGTTACACAATTTAATAGCAGATACCATGCAGATAATTCAGGTTTATGCCCCAACAAGTTCTCATAGTAAAGAAGTAGTAGAAGATTTTTATATGAATGTACAAAAGGCTTTTGATCATAATAAACAACATTTTAAAATTGTTATGGGAGACTTTAATGCTAGAATTGGTAAACAAATGAAAGATGAAAGTGCTGTAGGTAATTTTGGTTATGGTAATAGAAATGAGAGAGGACATAGATTTGTGGAGTTTGCAGAAAAAGAAAAACTTTATATTATGAATTTTTTTTTTTTTGAGAAAAATCTTAAAAGGAAATGGACATGGAGGCATCCAAATGAAGGTACAGCAGAATTGGATTATATTTTGACTAACAGAAAATACATATTTCAAGATTGTAATGTTCTTAATAAATTTAACACAGGAAGTGATCATCGATTAATAAGATGTAAGATACGTGTTAATGCAAAACTAGAGAGACAAAAATTATTATGAAAAACAATATTTACAGTTGATAATCCTAATCTTCAGAAAGATTCTAATGAATTTAAATTAGAACTTACAAATCGGTTTCAAGTATTAGTAGATTTGGAACATGATTAAGATTTGAATGAAATTAATATGAAAATAACTGATACACTTTTAAAAACTACAACAAAGATAGCTGGTAAAAAAAGCAGCAATTGACCAATAAATTTCTACTGAGACTAGAGAATTTATGAAGCAAAGAAGGAATATGAAGATATACAAAAATGATGCATTAAAAAGGATTGAATATCTCGAATTTTATAAAATGGTATGGAAAAGAGTTAAAAATGATATAAGAAAGTATAACTGTGAAATAGCAAAGAAAGTTGTAGAAGAGAATAAAAGTCTCAAGAGTATAAAGCAACATTTAGGTATTGGTAGGAAATTTATATCTGCAAGAAGAAAAAATAGATGGAATCATGAAATGGGTAGAAGACTTCTATCAAGAATTATATAGCAATAAAAAGCAAGTACCTCCTATATCTACTGTATCTTCCGAATTGGTCAAAATTTTAAATGAAAAAGTAAAACATGCAATTTAATTTATGAAGAAAGAAAAGGTTCCAGGTAATGATGGAATTATAATTGATATATTAAAAGAAGCATGTGAAGAAAGATAATTTTTTTTTAGCAAAATTATATACCAAATGTTTAAATTAATATATATGTGCTCTGCACACAGATAATGAAGCTATTAATAAATTGTCATGAAATTATTAAAATTTTACCGCCAAGCGCTTTCGGGACAGTCTACAGTCCCATATTCATGGTGAGTTATTCTGTTAATAATTGTTTAAATGATGAAGATGTACCAGATGATTGGAAGAATGCAGTATTAACATTAATATTTAAAAAAGGTGATAAAGAAGATATTAGAAATTACAGACCTATCAGCCTTTCATCAGTTTTATACAAAATTTTTACCAAGATATTTACAACTCGTTTAAAGAGAACATTGGATTTCCACCAACCAAGAGAACAAGCTGGATTTAAAAGTGGTTTTAGTACAGTAGATCATATCCAGGTATTGAGAGAAGTTATAGAAAGGACAAATAAATATGAGTTGCCATTATGCTTTGGATTTGTAGACTATGAAAAGGCATTTGATTCTACAGGAATTTCTTCAGTGATTAAAGCATTGAATCATCAAGGTATAGATCCAGGATATTGTCATATTTTAAAGAATATTTATAAAAATGCAACAGCAACAATTAGATTACATAATGATACTAGGAACGTTAACATTGAGAGGAATGTAAGACAGGGTGACTCTATATCTCCAAAACTTTTTATAGCAATGCTGCAAGAAGCATTTGTGAAATAAAATGGGAAGCTAAAGGAGTGAAAGTAAATGGAGATTATTTAAGTCATTTAGATTTTGTAGATGATATAGTTGTTTTTGAAAATAATCCTTTAGATATGCAGGAAATGCTGCAGGAGTTATCAGATGAAAGTATGACTAAAAATAAATATTAAAAAGACTAAAGTAATGTTTAATGGATTTTTCCCAAAATATGAAAATGAAAATTGATTATGATGAGTTAGAAGTTAACAGCTACAAATATTTTGGTCAGATTATTAATACAGATGGAAAACATAATGGATGAAATTAATCATAGAATTAAACTTGGTTGGAGTGCTTTTGGTAAGAATAACTTGATACTAAAAGGAAATATATCTATGCGTTTGAAAAGGAAGGTTTTTAATAAATGTGTTTTACCAGTTTTTACTTATGGATCTGAGACTTGGACACTTAATAGAAGAGCCATACAAAGACTTCAGACTACTCAAAGAATTATGGAGAGATGCATGTTGGGAGTAGAGTAATAAGAAGAGGTCGAAAACGCAATATATGGGCAAGAGAACAAACAGGCATTACTGACCTAATTAAAAAAATTAAAAGACTAAAGTGGAGTTGGGTTGGACATATTGCTAGAAGAGATGATAATAGATGTACAATTGAAATCTTAAACTGAATTCCAAAAGATTGTAAAAGACCCAGAAAGAGACTACATGTGAGATGGATGGATGAAATAAGAAAGTGTGCAGTGCTGATGTGGAGAAGAGAAATTAAAGATCGAAGAAGATGGATTGAACTTGGAGAGACTTTGATCCTGCATTGGACTGATAATGGCTGATGATGATGATTGTAAGTATTAGGAGGACAAGTAGTACTTTGCCACATTCTGTTTTTAGAAAGTCTACTCACACAAACAGATATTTCAACTTTCACTCCAACCATTATCCTTCTCATTTTGACAATAACTGAATATCTTTCTGATTATGACTATTCTTAAAAAAAAAATAAAAGTCATTGCCATTTATAATTACTGAAATATACAAATTATTAAAAATTTTATATAATGTGTGATAATATTATAAAAACAAAAGGAGTATATATTTTTTGAAAACAAAGCATTTTCCTATATATAAAGTAGATTACAGGAAAAATCAGCAAATAACAAGATATTTTCAAATAGGTAAAAAAGTAAGATAACCCTTTACCTAAAACCTGAAGACCAGATGTTCTTTGACTGTTTGAGAGATTTATAAAATTATATGTTTGTCTTTTAGAGAAACTACATGGTCAATCGAATAGGTACACCATTGTGTTAAAGAACATACATATTTTCAATAATTGCTTCACTTGAAATGGTTAGATAGAGGACATTATCGTAATTTTATAATTCTAAAAAAATCACACATTTTTTTAAAAAAAGAACATATATTACTTTATTATGAGAATCTTTATTCCAGCTCTTTTCCTTAGGTACTAACAATAATTTTTATCAGTTAGTTTTAATAAAGAAACATTATAATTTTTTTTTTTCTGATGACTTGGTCTAAATTTTTAATGAAGATTACAAAGCATATTCACTCTTAACATTTTTTTCAGAAATATATGCAATATTTCTCAAAAATCCATTAGTCCTTTAAGAGGATGATCAAATTTTCACTGTTACATATATTTATAAAGAATATTACACATGGGACAGAGTAAAGTGACTAATTCCATGTGTGTGTTAATTTAGAAAAATTAGATATATTTATTTTTAACTGAGCTTTAAAGTTTATATCTGGGCTAGAGATAATCTCCAGTTTAATTAATGATTAATGATAATCATTACTGTATTCATCTGGAGTGGTTAGTGTCAAAGTTGTGGGTGGGGTGAGTTGACACTTGTAATTTGAAATATAACTTTTTATATCTACAGATAATAATCTTCTTTCAAAGATTTGAAGCAGCCAGAGTCATTATGTTCTGATGGCAATAAATTCTCTTGGTTCTTGAAAATTTCTTCATAGGCTTTTCTAAATTGTTTCAATTATATAAATATAATCACTCCTATGATTTGTTATCGATCACTGAATGAGCAGATTAATTCCTGTTAAAATTTTGAGCAAAAACAAACATATATATATATGATGTGTAGACTTCTGGAAATCAGATTTGTTGACTTCAAAAATCATTGTAAGCTAACAACTTCATGAAATAAATTGTTTATTCTATTCAAATCAAGATTCAATTAAATCTATTTTAATATGTGTTTTGATGTTAAAAGTTATTGCTTCAACATACATATATTTATACTCATAGCTCTTTGTTAATATAATTATAGAAACCTTGATAAATAATGAAAAAACGAAAAGGAGCATCCGTGATAAAGATGTCTATTTAATGCATTAACAATAAACAATGTCAGAGAATGTAACACTGATGCTAATAAAGTCTTGTATTTGTCACATGAAAAGTAGTACCATTTGCTTTATTGTTTAATTAGATAACTATAATTTTATGTTTAAAGCTTCAGCTTATCACAGTTAATTTTTAATTCCAATTAAGACATTTCTCATTAATTATTCAAATTAAATCTCAAACCCATCTGTGTCTTGTGCAATAATTATCCAGAAGAAATACTATACATTTTTCAAAACTACCCATAATTTCATCACCATGATGGATCGTATTTTATAAGTCCACCATTAACCTCAAGCAATTATTTAAAATGTGATTACTTTTATCATTAACTTGTCCACAGCTCTAATATATTTAGTAATAAAAAGTACAACACACTCAAAAGAAATAACTAAGAATGATTTAATGCATACTTATGTTCTCTTTAATTCTTGATCAAGAATAGTATCAACAAAACATGGCAGACTTTTGAGTAACATATTATACTGCTTGAGTTGTGTTGTGTTAAGATTTCATCATATGTTTGTCTGTATAATAGTCTATACATAAATCAAAGCAGCAGACAAAATTCATTCTACATTTTTAAAACTATATCAACAACCAAGCTTATATAACAACAGGAGTTAAAGAGAGAGTGGTACCAGGCCTGCCATTTGGATGTGAGGTGCCTTTGTGCAAGGTAATTTCAGTGCCCCTAGTCTCAAGAACAAAGCCGATCTGAGTGAATTGCAATGACACATGATCTTGCATTTATCAAGACCCTGGGTCCACTTGATCAATGTCTTTTGTGAAAATTAAAACATTTTATTACATGCTAAATGAAGATACATTTCCTTTTTTTGCCTCTTTACATTATAAGCCCCACAATGAATATGATATGTGAAGTAATATAATCATATATGTACTAATATGTGGTAATGCAGATTTTAGTTATGTTGTTTACCTAAATGTTCCAGAACATTCTGGTCATGTTAATGTGAAATCAGCTCTATATAAGCATTATGTATCAGAATACTGAAAAAAAAATATTAGAAGAATGTTATTAATGGATTTGCAATAAAACATAGATTTTTTTTTGCATTATATGTATTCTATTTTGTTTTCTCAAATATTGATTCAATAAAATTTCACAAAATCATATTTATAATAAATGTGCAATTATTATTATTATTATTATTATTTTTCATGTGTCATATAATTGGCCAGGAAGCGAACCACTAACCCAGGACAACTGCTTCTAAGACAGCTGTGCTGACCACTCGACCACCAACGCTTGACAATGAACAATTATTTATATATTAGAAATATCAATTTGTGCAATTTTAATGTATTTATATCTTGCAAATAAAATTTTTTTTTTTTTAAATATCTAAATGTTTTTCATGTGAAAAAGACCCCTACCCCCATGAAATAACATTAGTTAATTAAAGCAATGAATTCTATATAATTTTGTTTACCAAAAGACGCAATAGAATATTAAAAAAGTATAAATATTTACATTTTTACCTTTTGATTTACATATTAACACTCCTGACTTTGGTAACACAATATGATAATAGCAAACAATTTTAATTAGATCGCTCTAACCATCTAGTTTTTTTACTTTGTCTCATTCAGAATCTCAGTAATAGAATTTTTTTTTTACTTGTTAGTTCATTTTAAGTACAATATAGCCAAGTATCTAGGAATTTTACATTTATTTAAGGGAAGAAATTTTCACACTTACAATGTTTATTCAATAAATTTTTAGAAGCCATTACACCATGCTTTGCAGTTTCTTCTGTTTAATAAGAAATTATAATAAGGGGGGGAATCAACCAATTGGATTCTTTCACTAGTATAGATAAATAATTTTGTAGGCACTTTCCCAATAGAGCAGTTATATGTTGCATAGCTGTTACAATAATGCTGTATTAATGAAATGCATGCAGTATCTTTTTAAAAAATTGCTAACAAAAATAGCATCTCTTGTTTTCATTCAATAATAAAATACACTACTTTATTATGGTATTTCATTTTTTTAACATCTATTAATAACTAAGTTATATTTATATATATTACACTTTATTATACAGTTTGACAATTAGGGATTTAACCAGTATTTATTTAAAAGAAGAATTAAAAATTTTCATACTTAGATTGAGTACTGCCAGCGCCATCAAGCGATGGGTACAATCATTGATACTTGTACCAAATTTAGCTCTAATTCTATATTTTTGCTTTTATCACATAGTTCTTATAACATTTCTGATGTTCTGAAGCATTATTTTCAAAAACAACACTACCATCAACAAAATTTAGATGACTTAAATTGTCACAAATAAGTTTAGGTAAAGAAATAATCCTCTTATATTTAAACAAAAAATATTTACACTCAGAATGTATTTCTACTGATGAAATGATCTGAAAATGTAAAACATTTTATTTACATATAAATTTTATTAAATATCTTGGTGTCTTGACACCCCAGAAGTGAAGTGCCGTTGTGACCAGTACAATCTATACATCCTCATGCAATGGTAAGACATCATTCTCTCTGTCATTTGATGTTACATAATTCATTGGGAGGTAATTACTTATGTTTCAATTGTACAACAATATTTGTATATATATATAATAAGATATCAGTAACAAAAAAATGAAAAATATGCAAAAAGGAAAGAATAAAGATCAGGGTTCCTTTAACCTCATTTTGATCTAGATAAGACTGAATTTACAAATTGTGGTTGCATTCTGATTTTTATTTTTTAGACGAATTGTAACAATTGACAGAATACTAGGATATTTTTAGCGTTTGTCACACAAAGGGTTTGTTAAATATAAAATGATTACTATTATATAAACTTTTTTTAATTCCATAACTTTCATCTGTCAATTATATTTCCAATAATTTTATAACTACATTTGCACTTAATTATTTTTCCATTCTTGATAACAGAAACTTCTTCCACAAAGTTTATTTTTAATTTACACCAACAAAGAAAAAAAATCAATCAAAATTGATTAATATAAAAATTCTTCTATTTGCGATGGAATTCAATATTTGGTAGAAGATCTTTGAGAAAAAATACAAAAGCATAAAATTATTTCTTTCATAAAGTGCAGACCACAATAACAACGCAAACTTTGGTGACATTAAAAATTAAATCATCAAATGATATTGATTAAATAATTGACTAGAAAGTCATCTATTATATATATCTCCTTTCCACTTCCAAACTAAAGTACACATAAAAGTTATGTGAATCAAATTATATATATATGATAAAGATTCTGACGCTGTGAAAAAATATGCATTAAATAATCGATTACTTATTAGTTGAGGGGGGGGGCATATAAAATTGTATCGTTTTAAAATAGTCAAAGTTTCTATGCTATATATAAAGCCCCATGGTCGTATTTTATATTCCTTCCCTACAAACTTTTTACTACTCCAATAAATTCATCTTCTTACTTTTATTGTTCAATTATTGGTCTAGACTGGAAACTAACACTATACCAAGCCAACAACAATAAGAGGCAAATGTATAAAACATAGATGTAGTGTAAATAAGCATTCTTATATTTATAGTAATAAATAAATATAGTTGCATTTTACGAGTTTGTGTTATCACATAAATCATGCATTAGACACAACACCCACCTCCCCTCTCTTATCCCATTTTAATAAAACTGTTTCATTAGTTCCATTATCCTGTTTTTATATTTCCTAATTTTAGTGCAAAGAAATTTTTTTCACAATTTATACAATATATTCTGACCTTCTTTCAACGTTGTGCACTCCAATAATAGTTATTTAACGCTCACTCCACCTCCACATAAGCGAAATCTACTATCCAAAACATTATTTTGCTTTTTATTCACTAGTATACAAATAAATCTATTGGCGTTGCACCAAATAAGAATAAACTCTTTTTAGTGTTGTGATATAATTTTTATATTTATAAAAACCCATAACCCTAATTCTGTTTTCTCTAATCAACCTACTTATACTCATTTCCCTTTTTTCATAATTATACAATTGTATTACATTGTCTATCGTTTTCTTATACAAAACATAAATTATCATGTTGTAAAATCGTTTTTCTTGTCCTTTCCATACATTGTGATTATTTAATAATCTATTTCCATCTATATGTTAAAAACTTTCCAAATATTTTAAATTTAAATTCCTCATTTATAGAAAATGGCCACTCTATTCCTTCTAGATTAGCCTCATTTATTGACTGCAATTCACCATCAATGCAGATATACTTACTTCATTTTTGTAGATATAATAAACACCTCCATACTTCCCCATTCTTTTTAAATTCATATTGCTGTGTCCCGGCTTTTGCCTACGGATCAGCAATGATAAATTTAGTTTAGTAAACAGACAAGGTATTGAATATAATAATTTAATATACAATAAATAGGTTAATATACATAAATAGCTAACACATATATATATAATATGGAGGGCAGTTGGGGATCTTAATATCCTAATGCTCCCCGCACTAAAGTTAAAAGTTTATAAATAAGTTCACTCTACCTGCGACAGGCATAAATTACTTAATCACGAAAAACCCAGTTGGGCGTTATAAAATAATAAAAGATCAGTACGATCTGTTCACAGTCCTAGTCGGCTGGATTACCTTCAGGCGCCAAGTACCTGGGATATTATCTCCTTGAACATGCACACGCCAGCACTGTAGCAGGAAAAAAGACTTCGAGAGTCTTTTGACTTTTGTTTTTATACCTATCGCGTGTCGGTCTCGTTTGATTTCTTTATATTTCTGGAGTAATTGGTGACCCATATATGTCAGACGTTAGATCCAGGTTCTACTGATTTATTACATGCTATATACACTAGTTACGAAATTAGCTTGACAATCTGCAATCATTGTCAATTGTTATTATTCTATATTGTTATTATTCTATATATATAACACATATAAATAAAGATATAATAAAAGACAAATGACCCCCAACTTTTTTGTATTGTATTTAACATTTTTTAACTTCTCTGGACCTCAAAAAGAGTCATGTTATTGAACCCTCTAGTATTCGTTAGGCATAACTATTCCATAGAAATTACAAAGCATTTTTTAAAAATTTTTTACTTTTATTTATTTATTTATTGATTTCATGGTTGAAATGTTAGCTCATAAACCAACATGCTTATGATCCAAGTTAAAATCCAGATTAGGTGAAAGTTGATTGGGATGGGAATTATAATTAGTCTCAGCATTTATCTTCAAATAGCCAATTCAGCTGAATCTTCAATAGCTGTAAAATTGGTACTTATCTATTCTTAGCTAAAGATTGAAATAAAAATAGAAAATTCTCATACCATAATTGTCTGATAATTGTCCAACCTGATGCATTTTGTCTCCCTGATTACTATTTATCTATAATGGCCTTTAAAAAAATCCTTACCATTTAATGGGCAACTTAAAATTTGTTTTATTTTTTATTTTACTCGTGAAAATTTATCTAAAAACTTTTAATTTAGCTGTTCTTTATCACTATACTAAACCATACTGGAAACATGAAATCAATTCACAGTAGATGTAATATTAAACCATGAAAAACTATCTCCATACAGTAGTGCCACTCGGTGGAAGCCAGAAATCTAGTGCCTACTCATCCAATAACCCCAGACTAGTTTCTGGTTTGTAGCCTTCATCAATGAGTGGCACTACTGTTTGGAGAGTTTTGCTTGCTTTAATAACAGTTATGAGCAACCATAAAAAATGTTGGTCATGTGATGTTCAGTGGTTTAATACATGTAATATTGATGGTAGTCAAGTTATTTTACTTATATAAGATGTAAAACTCAGTGAAAAATTGTATATAATATTTTATTGCTCATCTTTTCTTTAATTAAAGTTTTTAAATATGTTAAATGATTTTTGAAAAAAGTTAGTTTTTGATTTTCAGAGTCATTTGAAAGTAAGAAACCCTTTCATCCAATAACAACAAAAATTGCTCCTTAATGTAGTGCTCATTTGTGTTTACTTTCTACTGAATCTTAATATAGATGAGAATAGCATCCAATAAGTGTTAACTAATTACATATCACATGATCATCATTTCATATGCTTACCCATGCTGTTAATAAGAGTACCAAACTCTCCATGCAGTAATGCCACCAAGTGCAAGCCTTTGTAATCAATGGATGCAGGAAAGTTTGTGCATTAAATCCTTGTCTAGGCACTAGATAGGAATTTTATGCAAAATCTTCCTGTATCCATTGATTATAAAGACAAGCACTTGGTGGCACTATTGTATGGAGAGTTTGGTAAAGCTACGAATAAGACGCTAAGTTTTATATATTTTTAAAAAAAATTTCCGATTGTTTTGTTGATTACATGCTACATTGATCTTGTGAGGGCATCACTATAAAGACAAATTATTGTGTATGAAAGTATAAATTGTGATCGAGAGAGTGAGTTATTTGAAAGATTGAAAATTTTTGTGTTTAACTGTTTGAAAGGTTTCATTCGCCATTTTAGGTATAGAAGTTTTAATATATAAAAAAAGTTGTTCTTGTTGAATGTGTGTTAGCATAAGAATATTTATAAAAAAGTTGTATGGAAGACTAATTTATTTTAGTTAAGTTTGTTACTGAAGGTTTTTTAAATTTTAAAATAGATATTTATTTTTGAGAAAAAAGGCAATGTTTGGGAGGCCTAATGTCAGAAAATATGTGGTTAGAGTTTGATCAGGTTTGGGAAAAAGTAAAAAAAAAATAGGAGAGGTATTATAAAGTCAAATATAGAATAGGTGACTTGAAAAATAAGAATATGGATTGCATTTGTATTGCACAATGTATATACAATCGGCAGAAAGGAATTAGGGGAGCACTTGTAAAATGTACAGTGTGTGCTGAGGTGTATCACTTGAAATGTTTGAATACGAATGGGAAGGATGTAACAGGTTTCTGGTTATGTAGTCAGTGTGTAAATGTGATTAAAGAGGTGAGAAAGTGGTTTCTAAGTGTAGGTAGTCTAGAGAGAAAGTCAGAGGAGAGGGAGCAAAATGTAGTTGAGGAAGATAGGACAGAGTATGGTTTTAGTGGAGTGTCAGGAAATATGGGTGGAGAAAGTAGTAATGCAATGGAGATGGTTAGCCAGAGAATAAGTAAGATAGAGGAAGAAGTGAAGGATGTAGAAGTAAAATTAAAATTGTTAAAGACAAAGTGTGAGAAGATAAAAGAATTATTGAGTAGAAATGATAAGGAAGAAATGGATAAGGAGGTCCATAAGATGGTAGAAAAGGTTGCAGATGGAGTAGAGAAAGTAGACTATGAGATAGTATTGATAGGAGATTCACAAATAAGAGAAGGTGTGGATATAATTGCAAGGGAAATAGAAGCAGGTATGTAAGAGTATGTTTGCCTGGAGCTAAAATTAGAGATGTGACAGATAAAGTAAGAAAGCAAGGTAGTAGAGATGTATATGTTATGGTAGGGACTAATAATTTGTTAGAGCCATCAGAGAGAGTAATGGATGAGTATGTAGAATTTATTAGGAATTTGAGGGAGATTAAAGGAAGAGTAGGGGTAGTTGGAGTATTATCAAGATTTGACAAGAGGCATTTGTTAGATAGGGCATGTTCTATAAATGAGAGATTGAAAAAATTGGGTGAGAGAAATAATGTTGTGTTTGTGGATGTATGGGATTGGTTTATTGGAAAGATGGAGTTATATAATAAAGATGGATTGCACTTAGGAAAACAAGGAAGTGAAGTTTTAGGGAGTCTGATATTTAAAGAATATAATTCAGGAAACTTTTAAAGTGGGGTGGGCTTTTAAATTGTAATATTATCAAAAAGAAGAAGAATGGATGGGATATAAGAAATAAGCAAAAGATGGTTGATTTAGATATGTGTAGATGTGGAGAGGGTCTGTAAGATTAATGGTAAGAAAGTTTTTTGTAAACATAATGGAGAAGAAAGAATCAAAAGAATTTATAAAAGAATAGTTAGGAAAGAAGAAATTGTTAGGCAAGGTGGTAGGAGACCAGAAAAGTGTCTGGAGTTAAATAAAGCAATTGAAAATGAAGAGCTTGAGGTATTAGCAGTAGTGGAAACTCATCTAAGAGAAGAAGAACCTATTTTGGAAGGTGTGGTATGGCAGGGTATAAATCAAAAAGAAAAAGAAAAAAGGGGTGGTGGTATAGGTGTTATATCGAAAAAATATTTAAATACTGTTAAATGTCAAGAGCATTTGTGGTTTGAAATAAGATTGGGTAGACAAGAATGGATGATGTCTGTAGTGTATATAGCCACTGGAGATCGTCAAATTGTAATGGAGTGGAAAAGTAGTATATATGAATGCCTAGTTAAGGATATACAGAGTTTTAAAGAAAAGGGGAAGAGAATAATGGTTATAGGGGATATGAATGGACATATTGAAGAAATTGATGATGTAGATAATAAGAATGGTCAATTTTTGAAGGAATTTTGTCAAAGAGTAGATTTGAGCATTGGGAATTTATCAAATATTTATGAGGGACAATACACATGGTCTAGGAATAATATATTTCACACAATATATTATGTATTGGTAGAGAAAGAGGGAATGAATAAAATACGGAAAATTATGATGTTTGATAATGAAGAGAGAGTATGTAATAGTGATCATAACTTTATTGTAATAGAAATGGTTAGTAATGTGATGGAGAATAGAATAAAAGTAGAAACAATAATGAAAGATGTGGATGGAAAATACAAGTTGAAGAAACCATGGAACAGTTGGTTGGGGGTGACTATAAGGACTGGTGTGGTGAAATAAAAAAAGTGACAAATAGGATTTTAGTTGAGAATATGCAGAAGAATAAAAGTAATAAAAGAATGAGAGTTAGTAAAAGGGTAAAAGAGAGGAAAGAAGCATGCAGAGAATATAAGTGTGCTATTAAGAACAAAGAAAGTGAAAACGAGATTAATGCTAAATGGGGAAAGTACTTAGAAAAGAAGAAGTTGGCTAAAATGGATAATTATATAGAGATGATGAAGTTGAATAGTAAATTGTTGGAGGATATTAATAAAAGTGGAAGAGATGGGAGTAAAAAAATTTGGAATTACATTAAAAGAAGAAATGTAGGGGAAAGAGAGATAGTATTAGTAGATGATGAGGGAATAAAGTGTAGCTCCAGAGAAGAATTAGAGAGAATCTTAAATAGATATATAATGGATATAGAAAAGATGTTAGATGTGAAGGACTTAGTGATAGAAAACATGAAAGCATTTAGTAATGGGAATATTAGGTTCACAAAAAATGAACTGAATGAGGGAGGGAAGAGATTGAAAAGTGGAAAAGTGAGAGGTTTAGATGGATGGACAGCAGAGATGGTAATGAATTTAGGGCATAGAGCAAGAACAAAGTTATTATCATGTTTTAATAAGATGGCACAGAAGAGTTTTTTTCCAGGTAGTTGGAGTAAGACAAGAATAAGATTATTATTTAAAGGAAAGGGTAAGGATCATAGAAAGTTAAATAATTATAGACCGCTAGTGGTAACATCAGTTTTATATAAAGTTTTCTCATATATGGTAGCTGGAACAGTTGTAAAATGGATGGAAGATAATAATGTAGTGGGGGAAATGCAAAGAGGTTTTAGGTCAGATAGGGTATAGGAGATAGTTTGTTTGTAGTTACACAACTTATGGAGATGAGTAGGAATTCAGGTAGATTGTTATATATGAGTTTTATTGATATAGAGAAAGCATATGATAGAGTAAATAGAAATAGATTATGGGTAAGGTTAGCAAATTTGGGAATGGATGAAGCTTTAATAAATATTATTAAGAAATTATATGAAAATAATTATTATACTTACCAATTAGGGGATATAGAATCAGTTAAAGTTAAAAGTGGGGTGGGATTAAGGTAAGAATGCCCTATGTCACCTATTATATGAAAATAATTATTATACTTACCAATTAGGGGATATAGAATCAGTTAAAGTTAAAAGTGGGGTGGGATGAAGGTAAGGATGCCCTATGTCACCTATTTTATTTTTGTTGTATTTGAGTGAAATGGAGAAAGCAATAGAAAGACTAGGAAGAGGGATAGAGATACTGTTAATAGTTGGCAAGGGAGTATATATTTTGTCGGGTCTTTTTTTGCGGATATCTTTTTGTGTGCAGAAAGAAGAGAAGACATGGAAATTATGTTGAGGACATGTGCAAGGGTGGGTAAAGAGATGAGGATTAAATTTAGTGAAGAAAAATCAAATATAATGATGGTTAATACTGGGGAAAGAAAAGATGGAGAATTCTAATGGGGAATATAAAGTTAAGTGTGGTGGATAGATATAGGTATTTGGGAATCATCTTGTGTAAACAGGAAAATTGCTTGGATGAATAGAAGAAAAAGTTGGTAAATGAAGCAAAGAAAATAAAGGGTTTGGTAAAGAAACTAACAGTATTTTCATATAATAAATATGATGTAGCTAGAATTGTACAGAAGGGAGTTGCAGTAGAAGGGTTAACATATGGTAATGATGCATTATGTGTGAGTAAAAGGGTTTTAGATTATTTAGAGAAAGTACAAAGGGAAGTAGGAAGACATGCATTAGATGCAGAGATGTGGACAGCAAAGAAGGCAATTCAAGGAGAAATGTGATGGTCAAGTTTTTATATGAGAGATGCAAAAAGTAAAATGAAAATGTTTGGTAGGTTGCAGTTTATGGATAGTAAAAGAATAGCCAAAATAGTGTATAATTGGGGTATGTGTAAAGGGCAGGTAACAAGATGGGTGAGAAAGGTAATGCGGTATGCAAACAATTTGGATAAAGAATTTATATCAGTATACTTGTATAAAAGGTGGGATGATTGCATTAGGAGGATTGTTGAGTGTTATAGTGATAAGGAATCGGGTAAAAGAATAGAAGCATTAATAAAAAATAGGGAGCTGGAGAGATGGAGAACTAGTATGGAGGTTAAGAAGAGTTTAAATATATATAGAAGTAAATGAAACATTGGATGCAAGTTAATTTATGGTAATAGTAAGGAAAGTAGTTTATTGTTTAAGGCTCAAATGGGTTCCTTGGCAACAAGAGAATATACATGTAAATGGAAAACTATGGGATTTAGTGTGCAAATTGTGTAAGGAAGGTATAGAAAATATTAGGCATCTGTTGATTGAATGTAAATGCTTGAAAGAAGGAAGGGTACAGATAATGAAGTTATGGGAGAATAGATATGAACAAAGTGATTATACAGAAAGTGAGTTATTGGTTTTTATGCTGGGTTTGCAAAAAGATAAGGGGGATTTAGATATAAAGGAGATAGAGTTGACAAAGATCATGTTGTGGAAATAGGATAGGGCAGATTATGGGAAGACTTAGAGTGGGGAATGGAAAATAAAGTGGCTAACAGGTTTATCTGGGCATAATTGCTGAGATATTCTTGACTTCGTTTAAGGAGAAGCCAAAATACAACACATCACATCACACACTCTTATGAATCATCACATAGTTGAAAACCGAAAAAAAAATTGTTAGGAACAATATGGATGCCTTTAAATTGATTTTAACAATATTATTAATGAAGATAAAATATTCAAGTCATTTTTGATTGAATTAATCTTCAGTTTGACACTTGAAGAAACCAATTAAAGTTAGCTTACTTTGGACATGATAAGAACATGATTGGAGAAAAAAGATTCCTAAGTGTGAAGAAAATTGAAGTTTCAAAAAAAAAAAAACAATTAGAAAATGAAAGATGGATTCAATCGTCAAAAAAAATAAAGGAGACAGTGGCAAATGACATATAGATTCAATGATTACAGAATAAATATTTGATTAAAAAATATGCTACTTCAAAAATATAGGAAATTCTAAAGAAATGCTATTTGTATGCTTTATTCCTTGGAGTCCACACTGACTCAAAAATATCTCATCTAAAACTATAATATATTAAAAAGTTAATCGTGTTGTTACGTTCAAAAATATGTTTATTTAAAACCAAAATAATAAAATAAATTAAACTATCTTAATGAATAAAAGAATGGATTACTAATATTTTCAACATTTTGATAGACAAGTACATTATTTGATATTTCTCCAGAACACTAATACGCAAAGATGGAATGTATATTCATATGCTCATGCATGCGTATACATGGTGATAGAATAATGGATTATCAAGATGAAATTAAAGCTCAGCTGTAACTGTTACTTCCAATGCCCAAATGTCACATGATTTTGTAAATTAAACAAAAGCAAGAAATAGTCTGATAATGAAAATTTAAGTACACTACTATCTGGGAATTTAATGATTTACTATAGATGGCATTCAAGTAGAGGGATGTTCTCATTTTATCATAGATTAAAACCAATATGACATTACATGGCCCTAGTTTACACACTACTGTTTATTAGCAAATGCTTTTTCTTTCACCACATTGTCCCACATAGTGTAAACTTTAGAAATTAACAGTTGCCTGATAGTAGGGAAGGTGCATTAGACCCAAAAAAATTCAGATGCATTGCTCCAAGAACTGAAGGCTCATCACTGATGAAAGCCATGAGTTAGAAACTAATCTGGGAATATTGGATAGGAATTTATTAAGCATTACCATTTGTCATCTATTGATTACTAAAATTTACATTAGGTGGCATAAATGTGGTGGGAGAAAAATAATTTATATATTATGTAGGGTATAAAGAATTAATTGATTAGTTGCTTTAGAATATAGATAAAAGAATTGAAATGTCTATTTTTGATTTTATGTTTTTAGTTAGCTTCCGTTCTACTTTTTGCCCTTTAACCTTATTTTTACTCTTTTTTTTTAACTATCAATAATTTTCCCAATTAAATGTACTTTATTAAATAATTATTTGATTACATAATAAAACTTAATGGCTGATTAATTTTCCTTTATTTCACAAAGGTGAGCAGTTCTATCAATAAATTTAATGAGAATATGCATTCTTTTCCTTTAATATCTAAAATAAATGTTTGTTTAGTTGCGATATAGTTTTTTATTGCGCTATTTTTGTTTTGATTTATAGTAAAGATTTATTTATAAATCATATTTCATTTACTCTGGGCTGTTTTTTTAAAATACTTTATAGCAATTATCTGGATTGTATAACCAGAAGCTATTAATGTTTATCACTGCCTGCTTTAGTTGTCTGTGTGTTTTGATATCCACTCTTTTTACTCAAGTTTTAAATAGGATCGAATAACATTCTTCTAATAATTTATTTTAGATTAAGTTTTAAAATTTGAAAAAATATATGCTGGAGATTTAATAATGTCATTATTTCGGTTTATTTACTAAATTATCAATAATACAAATAATAATTGTATGATTACCTTGTCTTGCATGATTGTTTGATTAAGATAGCATCCTTAAGTAATGAAGGCTATATTTTATAACATATGCATTGACACTTATCCGACAGACCTAGATTATTACCGATCTACAGCGTAGAATAGCAAGATACTCATTTACTGACCATATTGAACTGCTTCTGTGGAAATCCTGACCTAGTTACAAAAAATTTTATGCACCATGTGGATTTGAATTCAAGCTTATAAGTATAGTGTAATAGTTTAATGCATTAGTTTGTATTCTATGAGACTTTAAAAAATTGTTTGGTGTATGTATTTACACGAAAATTATATATTAAATAAAACAATATGCATTTAAAACTAAAAATTTATAACTACTAATTGATATGCATAAATAGAAAGTCAACTTATAATATTTAAATCAAAGTTCTTAAGTTATTAGCTTAGCAGTGTAAATAAATTGTCGTTTTATAGATACAATGCAGCAGTTCTATTGGGCTGAATAAAAGCCAACCAAAACTAATGTTGGAGTCACATGACATTGTCATCTAATATCCAGTTATAAAATTAATGCTTATAAAATTGTTTGTGTGTGTTAACAGAGGTTACCAAAATCTATTAAAATGTATTGTATGCCTCAACTGTTATGGACATATAGATGTTTTCTGAAATCAGAACCATTTTGTGTCATGATTTTTTACTTTCTCTTGTTATATGCTTACTTTTAATTTGGTTAGAATAGGAATGTTGAAAAATTATATATTTCATTACTGTAGAATTTGACCTATTAAACAGTAACAGATGAACATTCAGTATTAATTTAACTATGTAGTATTTTGTAAAAATGGAAGACATGTTTGTGCACTCCAGAAAAACTAGAATGTATTCGAGAAATTGTTTTTAGATTGCGCACTGATAACTGTGGAACTTAATTAAGGCATTGACGTATTGACGATCGACAATTCCAAGAAATATTTGCTGATTGCAAATATTTCTAGATAAGAGACCGTACCTTATTGGACAATGTAATTGATTGTTGCAGTTATCAGGAAGCTATAAAAAGACGGTATAACAACTATGTCAGGGAGTAGCAGACAGTATTTGAGTGCATCTACAGTAGACATCTGTTCAATTCCAGCAGGAGACATCTCGCATCAGTGCTTGTGGTTAAGGTCCAGCACCCTGGGGAAATGTAGTTCACAGGTATAGCTGAAAAGGGCCCACAGAGATTGAGGAGACTGTAGCCTGAGGAAACCATCTGGATAGCAGCTGAATAAAGAGTTGTTTCCAGCGGTTTTCAAGTGGAGTTACTGGTAGACTGTTGCAGAGATAGAAGCTGTAAGGAGCTTAAGGTCAGTCACAGTGTTTTACTACAAAGCGTTCATGTGCAGCTAAACTTATGAGTAAACCTAGCCCATTGTGAACCATTTTTGTAGCAGCCAGCCTGAATGAACATCGAGGGAATTGGACATTAGCGAACTGTAGAGATAGAGTTGTTGCAGACTATTCGCTATTCTGATTACTTATAAACATTGTGTCTTAATGTATATAATCATACATATGGATACATCAAAATAATATTCTGATACTTTTCTAGTAATGTTTAAATAAAATGAGATATCAAAAACAATAACCATATAAAATCTACTTAGGATTTTCTTTACTTTTTAACAAGCTTTCATTTACAGTTATTTCTTTTCAAGCTAAAAGCTTTGGAAATGGGAAATAATAAAAACTTAACAATGGACTTCTTAGACAAAGTGAGAAATAAAATGGAATTCTTATGCACTTGATATAATAAGCTGACAATGCTTTCCATATCTCTACAACGATATCACAATCATAGCAATATGGTTGCAAAGTGGAGGTGAATGATAATTTAAATTATATGTAAATAACATGCAAATGAGTGAGTTTACATGATCCACTTTTTAGAAAGAAAAAAACAGGATTATTTTTTGTTTATAGCATTGTTGGTGATATGCCAAGCTTCTTTAACATTGCGTTTTGCATTATTGCATTCCAAACTTACCACACTGGCCATTGCAGGTTCAAAAGTATAACTGAGTTTATTTTCATGATCTAAAAATATGGATTTGTGGTCAGAGTTGCTCTTGGTCTGTTATACAGTTACTGGTGCTTCTGCTTTATAGTCACATTGCTATGATTACGATATCACTATAGAGATAACAAAAGCATATTTAGCTTACTATATTAAGTGTATAAGAATTCTATTTTACTTCTCACTTCATAAAAGAATTCCATCTTGAAGCTTTTCTTATTTCATGCTTCCAAAGTGTTTAGCCTGAATTACAGTTGCATAAGAAAAAGTCAAAAAGGATATTGAATTATAAATGTCTACTTTACAGTTTCTTGAAGCATAGAAATGAAAATATCTAAAAAAAGATGACACCCAAGATTCATTTTACACTAGACCATCACACTTCAGATGGCCTGTGTCCCAATCTCTTACATCTTCATCATGAAATTGAATAAATCCATATGTATATTCTTAATTAAAAAGCAAATATATCAACCTTTAACTAATTTTTAAAATCAATATCTGGATAGGAATATTATGATAATTTATAACCTAATAAATGCTTAATGGTAATCATTAATGCATTTATCTAAAGTGAATAGTGTCAAAATTGTGAGCACAAAAAAAATTGACTGTTTTAAATCAGATTGTAATAACATAAATATGTATGAGAAAATGAATAATGTCAATGCAGTAATTTAAGCACAGGTTTATTAAAAAAGTAAATAAAAATATTTCTAATTTAATGTTAAGGCATTAAAATGGCTAATATTTTGAATGATTAAAAAACCAAATTATAGGAAATCATCTGCTATCTACAATAAAAATTCCCAAATTACTGTGAACAAAATCAGAAAAAAAAGTAAATGAAATTTCATATAAAAATCAGATAATCACAATATATCCATTTACAAACACAAAGCACTATTAGATGAACTAGTTACAGTAAATAGATCAATCGATCAAATAGTAAAAATAATTAAATAAACACAGATGAAGAAGTTATATTAGAGATACATAAAATTTGCTAGGCAATGACAAAGATTGGTATAACCAAAAAAACATGTATGCAAGTAATATAAAGAAAGATGGTTGGTAGAAAATTACAGCATGACTTAACACTCTCTACTGCAGGGGTCCCCAACCTTTTTGCACTTAAGAGCACATTCTATAATACCGGCCAGGTGGCGGGCACTATTTATTTTCTCAACCAGGTGGCGGCACCATTTATTTTTCAATGTAAATTTATAGTTGGATATTGTTAATAATACACATAATGTACAAAAAAATATTTATTTCAAAAATAAAATTTTAACATATAATTAACGTTTATATTTTTACGCTGTAAAAGTGTAGTATGCCCTACGATTTGATTACAATATAATACAATAATTTATAAGAAATTTTAAAAATTATCAGATAAATAATTTTGTATCATGTTCGGATAGCGGTGGGCACATGTAAAATGGTCTGCGGGTGCCATGGTGCCCGCAGGCATAGGGTTGGGGACTCCTGCTCTACTGTGACTAGAGAGCGTATACATCATTTTGAGATCATTAAAGATTAAAAAGATTATTAGAAGCTAGAAAGTTATGAGAAGAAGATTCTGATGATCATTAATTAATAAGACTGTTTAACACTGTTTAAGTCATTTATGAATGTTGAATAGAAGATTTCTGCAAAGCCCAAGCAAGCAGATCTCTATAGCTACACTGAGTACTCACAGACTATAACTACCATATCAATCCCAAAATAAAATGTGATACTACGATAATCATAAAAGGAACTTAATCAGAGATCTTAATGGATTAAGCTTTACTAATCTTCTTCACCCTTCCACCATTGAATATTATCCATAATAAGATTTATCATTATGCATGCATAACTTTTATAGCAATAATGTAGCAATAGATCAAATGTAAAAGTTTTATGTGAAGTCGTATATTATTATTACTATTCAAAAAATGTTTGAGACTTTGGTTATTGTATTATCCGTGATCATATTTATTAGTATAATGATCATTGTTTTAATATTTGTATGTACTGTACTTGATCAATGTATAGATATATTTTGTTATGGTATGAGAGACCAACTTTTATATTTATTCACTATACTTATCGTTTATTCTTTGAATCAATCTTTGTAAATTTTTCTCTGTACGATTTTTTCTTCTTCAGATGTTTAATATATATTTATTGTTATTATTTTGTAATTACTATAATAACTTATGAATATCTCCTGTCACAAGTTCTACTTGTTTGGAGTTATTCTCTCGTGTATATATATATATACGTGTATTGTTTGTTTAATAAAATAAATAAATAAATTATTATTATTATTTTACTGTAGTTGTTAGTATTAATAAATTATTAAATTTTAACTTAATAGTTTAATAAGATTAATAATTATAATTAAGTCTTATCTTAGTAAATTAATAATTATAATTAAATCTTAACGGAATAGTTTAACGATTATTATTGAATTTTAGCTTAATTTCTTTAATAATTATTATATGTGCAAAATGATAATAGATTTTAAACCGGCAAATGAGTAAACTGAATGGTTCATTGTTTTGGAGTTAATAAAAAGTACCCAAAATCATAGAACTGGACCAGGGTCCAGAATCGGCCGCTCCCACTGTGCTAAAGAACACTAGACATTGACAAATGAATAAAAGTGGATTAAAATAGTTTTTAACATTTTCTATTTAAATATTTTATATTGCTTTAATAATATACGTTGGTTTGAAAAATTACACAATCTGAAAATAATATATCTTTTAAAATGCTGTAAAATCTTAAAATATTGTCTTGCATTGGTGGTCGAGAGGTCAGCGCGACTGCCTTGCACTTGCAGGCAGTTGTCCGGGTTGTGGGTTCGCATTCCGGCCGATGCTATGACACTTAAAAAAAAAAAATCTTAAAATATTCTTAAAAAATAAATAAATTAAAGACTTTATCATGCTGTTGCCTATTCTCAACATATTGAAAGTAGCACTTTCATTCATAACTATATTTCAGATTACATATGTATACATGAGTTTGGTATTAATATTAGCATTAACTGATATTTCAATTGAATCCCATCATATCTTCAGGGAGTAGAAAACAATCGAAGAAGTTTAATACGCTAATATTAATAACAAGCATATAGATACGCAGACAAATCTAAAATATGTGCTCATATATTTCGTTCGTGAAATTTTCACTTTAATGTGCTTAATCAGTCCATTCAATGCACAGAATAAAATATAATTTTTAAATTAATTTACATAATGTAAATATTTCATAAATGGCTTACTATAATATGTTTTACTTTGAGCTTTTTGGAAGACTCTGAAGTCTAATATCGGAAAATTAATCAATTCATAAAGATTAGGTTCTGATGTTAGTCCTAGAGATACCTGGGAGACTGGTTAAGAATGAAGTACATGCGGGACAGTAATTTTTCAGATTGCATTGATATATATAAATATTTCAATACATGAATATATGTATAACAGAGCCAATTAAACAAGTTATCACAAACATGAAAAGAAATAAGCAGTTGCCCATAATTATGCATGATGTTTAAATAATTATTGGTATTATCTGTGCATTAATAGAATTGATTGAATATTTATTCATTTTCACAATAGTACTGTTTGATTAACCAACTACACACACAACATAGACACAGTATATATTACTAGCTAAAAATTCAAACATAAAATGTCAAATCCCCCACTCCCACCCTCACAATATGTTTTTTTTTAAACTTTTTTACCTTGTGAATAAAGTTTGAATTTTAAACAATAAAAGGAATCTTTTGATCACTTCCTGCAATGTTATGTATATTGAAATACAGGTTTATTTAAATTTCACGCTCCTTGTTTGAATGCTTGTATTTCAATATACATAACAATATTGCAGCAAATGATCAAGAGGATACCTATGATAGTGCTGTTTGAATCCCAGAGTTTATCTTTATTCACAAACTAGTGTTGCTGAAAAACATGTTTGGGGGTAGGGTGATTTGACATTATATACATGTAATATCCATATAAAACATAATAAATGTATGTAATAAATAAACAAACCCTAGTACATTTAAGTTTTAAAATAATGAATAATAAATAAATAGCACAGACATATTTTCTACTACTTAAAGAAATTCTTTTCAACTGCATACAGTATTAATAAATTAAATTACACTGGGATTTAGTTATTATAAATATATATTGATATTTTCTTGTAGAATAGAAATCTCACATTCCCATGCAGTTCTTAAGATATAGCTTAAAAACCAGGTCAGATTAAACTTTGGAAAATTTCCAAGTTCTAATCAGACAATGAACTGTTCTTTAAGCTATCAATCTTACTATCCATTTAGTATTAGTCAGTAAATGAGTATCTGACTATTCTTAGCTAGAAATTTCTTCCAACCAGCAGTGTCTAAGCAACACATTTTGAGGGGTTGTAATGATACTGTTATCACTTCGTTTTTGTTTTTTTCACTCTTTCACAGTTATTTATAACATTAGGTATCAGTTCACATTTGTGATAGAAATTGGAACTAAAATTATTAGTTTTAAAAAAAATCTGTAGATGTCACTATTGCATAGCTATTATACAAATTTCCAAATTTAAAGAAAACCTACAGTGCCATGATTGGTTTTATCGTAGTACAAAGAAACTGATAGTACTACTGATTATACAAAAATATATCATTTCAAAATAATCACTTTCTTACATCTTTTAAGCAAAAATATTTATTGTTATAATAACAGTTTCGATAGTTCATCGGTCTTCTTCAGATTTCATTCTATGTGAGGAACAGTCAAAGCTGTTATTATAACAATAAATATTTTTGCCTAAAAGGTGTAAGAAGTTGTGATTATTTTGAAAATAAATATTGTTGTATATGAAGAAGCAATTTAAAGAAGAGGAAGAAGGAAGAAGTGTTTACAGTACTCCTGATTGGTAAATTATTTGCTGTCAGGCTTTTGAGAGCACATTTTTTGTAATTTTCAGTAATTTGTTTTCATATATATGTTTATTTATGTGACATATTTTTAAAATGTTTATTTTAAATCAAAAAAATATATAGTTACAATTATATTTTATTTTAAAATGTTCATTTGTAAGAAGACTATTCGGTAAAATGAAAAGTGTTATTTGCTGAGAAGAAATGCTTTTATAAATACCATTGAAAAAACATATTTTTATTGATTTAAGTTATGTCAACTAAAATTTATTTTCATTTTAAAAATAGAATTCAAATAAAAAATATTCCTTTCAATTCTTTTTAGAAACCATTAAACATCACATGATCACCATTTTTATGCTTACACAATTTGTTTAACTTAGAGGCAAAACTGTCCATACAGTAGTGCCACTCAGTGCAAGCAAGAGTAATCGATGGATGCATTGAGTGGCACTACTGTATGGAGAGTTTTCCTCTGTGTTAAACAGTTTATATAAGCATAAAGAATGGTGATCATGTGATATTTAGTGGTTTAATACCAATCTTTGCCGATAGGATTATGGCGACTGTGGTTATTAAATACACCAAAAAGTATGGATGCTGAACTGAGTTCACATCTATATGACTATACAAGCTAATGAGCTTGAATTGGAAACATTGTGTTTTCATTTTATACTCAAAACTCTATAATTAGCTAATAAGATAAAAGGTGGCTGCTGAAAGGTTGCATTGGATCCTAAGATCTAAGTGCAGTGCTCTCAGATCCAAAAGTCCTCACTGATGAAAGCCACAAGCTAGAAACTAGTCTGGGGATATTGGATGAGTAGGCACTAGATAGTGATTTTATGCACAAACCTTCCTGCATGCCTTGATTATTCTGGCATGCAGTGATTGGTTCTACTGTATGGAGAGTTTTGCCTTTGTGTATTTTTAGAAACAGGTGAAGATTAAAATCCAATATGAAAATATTCATTATCATTATATATTTAATTGATAGTCTATTTTTTTTATTTTGAAAAGTTCAAGTATTAATTTTTAGAAACATTTATAAACTTATATTTGTATCCAACAATGTAAAGATTATCAGAGTATAATATAGAATAAGGGTTTAATTGTAAAAATAAAATGTTACACATATGATCAAAACTTCCATTAGCCCTTTTATTTAAAAGAATGAGATGAATTATTAATAAAGGAGTTAGGTCTCACTATCTGTAAAAGATAAATCTGAAGAGTAGTATTTTTTAAGTATTTACTTATTAGTCCGAAGGTGATGACAAATGCCCCAGCACAAACAAATGTATAAATAAAAACTGAAGTAAACACATTTCAATCTTTTAAAAATGAAAACAACTTTTTAAGTGAATATCAGATATAAGGAGAAAGTTGTTAGTCAAAATGTTAGTTTATTGTCTAATATTCTTGCGTTGTTAGCCGAGAGGTATCGCAGCTGCCATGCAAGCAAGTAGTTGGTTGCAGACGGTTGTGGGTTCGCGTCCCGGCCGATGCTATGACACATGGAAAAAAAAAAAAAAATTAATTGTTTTCATTTTTAAAAGATTGTGTTTGATTTGGTCTCTATTTACACATTTGTTTGTTGACATTATAACATAAGTGCTTAATTTTCTTCATGTACAAAATATAATTTCCTCTTATTATCTATTACTGGACTAATACATGTGAAATCTCATTTTCAGTCTAATACATAAGTACCATTTTGTCGTCACTGTTTCTCTGGAGAAGGGGGCTGTTAGAAAGAGCATTTTCTTGCAATGGTCACATGACCTATATCTACTTCTATAAATAAACTTAAGTCATTAGATTTTATTTAAACTTTTCTTCATATATATTTTTAAATAATATGAATAGTTAATTATATTTCAATGCAATTAATAGATTATTCTTCTTTTAAAAAAAGATTAGAAAAAAACTATTAATCTGCTTAAAATGTTTAAAGTAATTTCTATTTATGAGAATTCTTTTATGACTCTAATGATTTTAATTTAAACTTTAATTTTAACACGAAATAAGTTTTACAAGACAAATATTTTTTCTAATTTTTTCTTAAGAATAATCTATTAATTACATCTCCCGGTATATAATTAAATATTCATATTATTAAAAAATGATGGATAATGAAAAATATTAAGTAAACTCGAATAAATTTTTATATAGATATTGATATTCATAAAGATATATGTTTTTTATATTTTTAAATATAGTGAGCTACAATACTCATTAAATTTTGTTATAAGCCTTTGCTCATGTACATCATAAATCATGTATAATAGTTCAATTTTTTTTTCATGTATAAAGCATCGGCCGGGAAGCGAACCCGCAAACCCAGGACAACTGCTTGTAAGGCAGCTGTGCTGACCACTTTGCCACCAACGCTTGACTAAAATGTTGTTGATAATATTTGGATGCAATACAATATATACTGTTTACTCACTGCAGTTGTATGGCACTTTTCAACATATCCATATATATATATATATTCAAATCATTCACCTAAACATTATATTTCAGTAATACTCTCTGTGAATGAATATAAAGTCTGAACTTCAAACAGCTGACTCAAAATCGTGCAATGATGCTTATATTGAAATTCAGATCTATTCAAACAATGAGATTAACATTAAATTAGTAACAATTTTAAATTTCTAATAAGCAAACATGTTCAACTTACATATGCAAAGGAAGACAACATTAATCATTTTAAACTTTACTGAATATTTTTTATATAATGTTTAACTAGTGATATGCACTGAAATATCTTCTTATATATATATAATATAGATATTTTTCTATCTGTATAGTATTCATATATAAATTAAGATTATAATACTAACAAAATTAAAAATAATAATAATGTAATTATTAATAATAAATTGAGAGAGCATAGATATATATTTATTTATTATGATTCTTTATTTTTTTTAAAATAAAATAAATAGCAAAATATCAGACATATATATTTTTTCTATAACTTTTTTTCTAAGTGTAAATTAAATAGCTATCTCAGTATCAGAATACTGCAATCTCCCTAGCTATGTTGATGTTTTAAGCGGATGAAACATTTTTAGATAAACATGACCACATCTGGCAATCAAAAAAGGCTGCTGTGATATTGCAAAATGTATTAAAATTATGAATTTTGACATTTTATTTGATTGTTTATATTTTTTTTTTTATGTAGCATATGATTGATCTAGTGTATATTGATACCGTATATATTGTGGCTCCATTATATAATAATGTTTGGTTTGCATCAAATCATAGGTAAACTATCTAACTTTTTTTATCATCATATCAAGAATAGCAATACAATCTTTTAAAAAACAGACCTAATTACTACTAATGAATAATATTTTTGTAATGTAATTTTCACTACACCACACTCACATTTTCACTTTTAACACCTTGTGGAGAAATATAATCATAAACAGATAACCAAAGACATATGAAAAGGATGAATGATTCCCAAGATGCACAATTATACTGAACCAGAACTCATCAATTGGCCCAGACCACAATCTCTTACACATATCTTTATCATTATTCAATATATCTAGATAACAAATTACTACAGTAATCATTATTCAGAATAATGATAAAAATATGTGTAAGAGATTGTGGTCTGCGCCAACTGATGAATGCTGGTTCAGTATGAAATTTGCATTTTGGGGATCATACATCTTTGGTCATATGTTTATATATCTTCACAAGATATTAAGTGGATAGAATCCAGTCTTTACATTGTGTGAGATAGTGAAAATTACAATACAAAAATATTATTCATTATTGGATAACCTCTAAACTAATGAATGACTAATAAAAATTATTAAATCCCTAGTTACAATTGAATGTTTTTTTAAATCACGAAAGAAAGAAGGACCACCTATTTTATTTTAGCAGTGTTGGGTGTGAGGAAAAAGTTTACAGGAAACAAAAGGTAAAAAAGGGCAGTTCATTAATTTAAGACATACCATCAAATGATGTTGCAATAGTATTCAATTAAACCATGATTAGAATTTAAATTAACAATGGAGTTTTATTAAGGTTCCATTATTTCAACACTAGACCTGAATATATATGGCACAAAAGTACTGAAAGTTTGTTGGTGATTTTTAAATAGCTTGAAAGTATATTTTATCCCAAGTCAATATATTTAATGAATTTATGTACTCTAAGCAATATTTAATTTTTTTTTATTTATTATAATTTTTATCAATTCATTATAATCAAGTATTAAAAAAAGGTAATAGTTAATCTTTAAAACTTTTATATTATACTAAGCACGCTATTGGCAGACCATAGCCAGAATCAAAATGCCATTTTATTTAGCAGTTGAAATTTATGCCTGTATATTGATATAATTTATTATATAAAATGCATTCAAATATTCAATTTTTTCAACAAAGAAATGAGTCTTTTGCGTTCACTCATGCCTTTTTGTATTTTCATTTTCTATCATTTCTTTCAGCACAAACCATCCTCACATTAGTAGGACTTAAAGTATGACCCATAACAATTTTGTTATCAAGATCAAATTATATTCACTATTTTATTTTGCTCTATTGTATAATTATATGTGCTGGTCAATCCTTGTAGATTTATTATGTATACATTAAGAATATGTATCTGAGATAATAAGAGAATTAGGCAAATAATTAAAATCTAAATGAAAACAGTATTCTTTTTTTTAAAACTTATATTTGATAAAAATGTGGTCTATAAATTAAATGTTTAATTTATCATTCTAAATAGAAAATATTCATAAATAGATTTAAAAAGGCAGATTAATAAATTATAGATTAAACAACAGTTATTGTACTGCCCATAAACTCTAAGTACGTAGAGCATAATGTTCTAAAGGGAGTCTGTAAAGGTTTGAATAAATGGTATGAATTTTGAGATAAAGTAAAAAAGTATGAATGAATTAAAAAATCAAAGAATAAAATCTTAATTCCTCTACATGTTTGCACGTAATTTGTTTTTCTAAGCTATTGTGTCCATTAAAAGCAAATAAAATTAAAAAACATTTATAAAAATAAAATGTGGCCATGCCATTACTATATTTCATTTCAAACTTCCTCACATACAAGGTACATTGTGTATCTTTTTTTTCATATGTCAAATGCATTGACTGGGAAGCAAACCCGGGCCAGTTGCTTGGAAGGCAGCTATGCTAACTGCTAGACCACCAATGTTGATAAACTTTGATTACAATAGAATGCATTGTTTATTGAAGTGCACTTAGACAGCATTTTTAACATGCATACATATATAATATAGATTATTGTATTAATAATAAATTGAAAGAGCACATTAACCTATATATCTACTGTGTGTATATTCACTCATTCATATTCATTCAAAAATTAAAAATAATAACAAAGTTATCATACCATAATTTTATTTTTTTGAATAAAATGAATAGTGAAATGTCAGACTTCCATCACTATTAAATATGCTCTGGATAATATCCTTTTTCTTCAATAACTTTTTTCCCTATGAAAATTAAATAGAAGTCTTATTATCAGATGATACCACTTCTCTAATTATTGTGATATTTTCAATGCAAGACAATGAAACACTATTAATAAATTTGATCTAAATGGCATTCCAAAATCGGAAAATGATTGCTGCCATATGGTAATTTTTTTTCATTAATTTTACAAATTTTTATTTCTGTTTATTTTCAGGTTTTTTTCCAGATAGCATGCAATTAAAGCAGTACATGTAGGTAAGACTATATCACAAGTTCATTGTAACTGTTTGATAATAAAACAGTACTTTAGAATTTGAAATCTGGATGCCCCTAATCTATAACCCTATATCCAATAAGATTGAGATATTACCTAAACATATGCCTAATTTATTGAAATTTATAATTAAAAAAAAAAAAAAGGGTGATTATATTTTATCCTATCTCCCAAGCATGGCAGCCATTTTTTTTAAAAAATTATACATTTTCAGAGGCATACAAATCTTTGTTCATGGTTTTTTTTTTTAATATTATTTTACTAAATATATTACTTAAGTTTAAAAATTTTTAATAAATCAATTATAAATTCTAGTTAACATTAAAAAATATTAATAAATCTATTATAAATTCCATTCCCAAGGTTTAATTAATTTTTTTTTTTAATATTGTAATATGTAAATGTTAACATGCTCTGAACATTGCTATGGTAACATTGTCATGGTTTTTTACATTTGCATCTTTTTCTTTCTCAAAGAACATTCATTTATGGTAATTTTGCAGGCTATTAGAGATTTCAGGCCATTGACATGAATAGCCTTTATTTAAAAACATTTGTTATTTTGTTTATTAAGTTGCTAATATCAATCGTCATAAATGTTGAAAAAAATTGCATAGAGATTACTTTTTAAAATTTACAAACTAATTATGGTCAATGTACATTAGGTTTAAATCGTTAAATTTATTTTAATTACAATTAATTGTCACACTTTGTGTAATTTATTTTATTTTTATATAATATCAAAAAAAGGGTAAATATTAAATACAACTAGTTGTCAGCCATTTTATTTTAAAGATTTATTGTATGCCCACGAAAATGTATAATTAAAAAAAAGTGACTGCCAAACTTGGTAGATAGGATAATACATAAGTACCAAAAAATGTTGATTTGATCCTAATATGCATAATTTATTTTAGAAGAGCCTAACTCTTATGCTTGGGGCACACAAAAATAAAACATTGAAATGGTAATACTAAATAAACATTTCCCACAAAAATAAAATGTTGAAAAGATCATGTTTCAAAAGTTGAACAATAATGGGTTAAAAAAGTCATATAGTTGGATAATATATAAAAAAAAAAACCCACACACACACAAACGGCTTTATTGCTGGGGAGTTCATAAAAATTCGAGCACCAGAATTGCTAGCACGTGATCTCCCGATTTCAAGTTGGATGTTTTACAAATTCTACCAAATCATGCAAATCATACTATATTTGAGCATTTAAATAATAAGGTGAGGACAGTAACTTTATTTGTTGAACAAACAGACTTGTTTTTTCTTTAGTTAGCTGAGAATTTATTCAGGAACGTTTGACTCTTAATTCTGCCAATTAGCCACTGAATAAAAACACACATAACAAATATATACAATAATAAATAAGATAGTGATATATTCAATGAATGCTATTACACTGATTGGTTAAAAAATATATAAAATTTAGAAATATAAATAAAAATGAAAAAAAAAAAAAAGGATTAAAAGGTTATATATATGTTTTTAATAAATGTATATTATAGAAAGCCATGAAAGAATTGAATTTTTAACTTAAAATATTCACTACGTTATTATAAATATTAAATGAAGCAATGCCGCAGCGTTAATTAACATCATTGAAATAATTCAAATATTATCTTTACATCTACTCACTTTGTTCTCTTGGCATATGTTGTTAGCTATTTTATTTTTCTATTAGTAAAAATATTTTTATCAGATTTGATAAACTGTTTGTTTACAATCAGACTTCAATTTAAAATGTCTTTGTTTCCTCAGGAAATGTATGTGTTGAAAAGATGAGAATGACTCTCTTGCCGTGGGCTATGCTACTGTTTAGAAAATAGAGGAAAATAGTTTCATTGTAGAAGAAAACTAAGGAATGAATGAAAATATTTAGCTTAGAAATTCCAATCAGAACAAATCTTTTATATATATAAATTAATTTCAATATAGTCAGTCACAGCGTAAAATGTTTTGAAAAAAATATATCTCGATCAAATTGTTAGGAGAGTAAAGCATGACTAATTAGATGACAGACGTAATTATGATTTATATATGTTTTACTCTAAATATAACTTATACTTTATTGTCTACGTGACAAAGTATTTCATAAGATTGTTGTAATATCTAATTAATATATTTAAAAAAATTGGCTACAACTTTTCATCTCACTTATTGATAAACAAATGGATTTAAATAAAAAAAATTTTAAATAATAAACACACATATTGGGACACGTTTAAAATGATAAATCCTCAGCTGATTTGCCCACCTAGTTCTCTTGAAGTGACTAATAACAATCTTTTTAATAAAATGAGAAAATGGTATTTAATGCCTAAATATATTGCTTTTATCATTAAAATAAATCTAACTTCACTTCCTACCAACGATTTCCTTGTTACAAATAGAGGATTTAAAAGGATTGATTCTTTATGTATTTTGTGTAAAAAAGATAGTGAAACATTTGATCATATTCTTGTTTCTTGCTCGGGACTAAGAGAAGCAAAATAAATAATTCAAAATTATTTCAATAATCACAATCCAGAACTCTTTGATATGGTTCATAATATTAAAATGTGTAATTTCTGCAATATCAGAAGATGCATATTTATTAACCACGTAATATGGTTACTTAGATGTCATATAGTTATAATCAATTCTCCATTGGACTTAGAAAAATACATTTAATTCTATTCGAAAAAAAGATAAGCTTCTTGCACCCAAAGAAATCTACCTATTCACATGGACTGGATCACAACATTATGGTTCTTAGTACAAGAAATTCATCAAAACACTCAGGAAATTACTATTAAAAATGTAAATCAATTTATACTAGTTTAATTTGTTGTCTAAAGAAATTCTTTGTGAAACTTTATGTAAAATAAATTTATATTTTAAATAAAATCTACTATCAAAATATATCCAAATAAAAAAAATATGTTATTTATTATTTTATAATAATGACAAATTGAAACTGGTGAATTATTTGCAACATCCTCTGAACAATGAAGTTCGTTTGTGAATGAATCTGATTGGTTAATTAATCTTTGATTATAAAAAGTTTTTTTTTTTCATATGTCATAGCATCGGCCGGGACGCGAACCCACAACCGTCTGCAACCAACTACTTGCTTGCATGGCAGCTGCGATACCTCTCGGCTAACAACGCAAGACTAAAGTTTTTGTTGATAGTTCAAGATGTAATTATTAATACAAAATCAAAAGCAGCAAACATTCAGAAACGAATATGACCATATCTTTAGAAAAATTCAAACTTCATTTAAACTCTTCAAATATATTCAGGTATTAGTAATAATACACAGATTGCTTCCAGTGGTATAACTCTCCTACCTTCTTCAGGTGTTACTAGCCCGACCAGTGACAATATTAGCATGGGAATTAAACATGATGTTCCAACCAACTAGGCTATTCATGGAAATCAGATCTATTGTCTTTAGATTGTGAATATTGAATTTTTAACCAATTGGACTAGCATCACGTTAAATTCATGAATCTGAAAGTCCCAGATTTGATTCGCATGATAATACTGTCACTAGTCAAGCCAGAAACATCTGATGAAGAGACGATAATAATGCCACTTGCTACAACTTTGGAAAGTTTAAATAAAGTTTGAATTTTTTTAAAGATATGCAATTAATTCTAGATATCGGGAATACTCCAATATATAAATAATTCTTATTAGTCATTCATTAGTCTAGAGATTATTCACTTAATGAATAATATTTCTGTAGTCTAATTTTTAGCACCCCACTCTCACTCAAAATAGAGACTGGTTTCTATCCACTTTTAACTCCTTGTGAAGGATGTAATTATAGACATATGACCTAAGACACGAAAGAGTCATCCTTTTATATTTTGTTGTGCATATGTTTATAATTAAATCCCTCCACAAGATGTTAAAAATGATAGAAACCTCTTCCTACCTTGTGTCTTAGTAGTTAGTGAAAATTACATTACGGAAATATTAATCCAATATATAATTACATATTATTCAATTTACTTATTTAATGCATGTATCAATAGTCATTAAGCAATTATAGATATACAATAAATAGGATAAATGATTGTCAGTAAAGGTGTAAAATAAAAATGAAAATTCCCCCAAATATAAAATATTATTAAAAAATAATACTAATAAAGTAGGGAAAGAAAAAATAAATAAATAAAAGGTTGAACAACAGAAGAGGATGATTAGAGTTTCTATTTTTAATGAGAGTTCTAGAGAATTAGAAATCAAAAGGAAAAATGTCCTTGCTAACAATTCTGGATAAATACAATTGAGATCAAAATTTCAGTGATGATTTGTGGATGTGATTTTTAAAATGTTGTTTTTTGATGCAAAACTTGGAAAACAAATTAGAGATAATCATATTTTGGAAGATAATTTAAGGTCTATTTTTTTCATTTATTTCACATATTCAATTCAAAAAACGTGTACAGTATTACATCCAACAAGAAGATGATCTCAATTGGTCTTACAATCTATGCTCTGTGTGGTTTGATGCAGTAATCAATATGCAAATTCAAGAGATCAACTTCATGAGCCACGACTCTAAGCCTCACTTCTAGTGGTCTTACAGACTCCTAAACAATAAATCATTAGATGATGATTACTATTATTATTATGATGATGGTTTTTTCCATCATATTCTTAGAAATTTTATGCAATATCCTTAAATGAAATTTTTAAAATACTTTTTATGTTGTGTTGAAAGTCTAATTTCCATACAATAAAAGGTTCAGTTATTGGATTGACTCTTAGTTTAAATAAATAATCATTTGACTAATTTCTCAGATCAAAAATATTAAAAAATTCTTAAGACAGAATGAGCATTTAATTAGCTTCATTGAATTAATATGAAGTAAAAAAAAAATTACGTTTACGTTATTCAGTTGAAATTCGACCTGGAAGCTTTAATTGTGAATCCACCGCCTTTCTATCATGCTAGATCATACATAGTAACTCTCAGCTGAGAAAAATATCTAGTGAATCAATTGAAAGAGACTACCAGGCTCATCTTGCCACTTATTTGTACCATCACATGATCATTGAGCAATTGATGAAACATTTATTTTTTGTAAAATTGATTAAAAATTTTAATAATGATTACAGAATATGAATTCACCCTTTTGATATTCTGCAATAAGTATTATGCATGATTCAGACATGGCAATCTCAGTAACATTTCATTATTGCATAAACAGATTTGCAATGTTGTCTTGCATAAAATCATCAGGTGTCATAGAATTACAAAATCTTATCCAGCAATAATGTGACTTTTATTCTATATCTAAAAACAAAGATACCCATTCACCAATCATTACTAGATGGATAGCTATGTTGGGAATATGGGCATCTAACTGAAAAAGTAACCCTAATTTTAAGCTTGCAAATAAATTTCAAGATATAGTAGGCTTGAACTCAAACTACAAATCATAGGTATGGTGGTGATTATACTGACCATTATGTCATAGTATACATCTTGTACGAAGTGCTTGAAAGGAAGGATAATTAAATGAGACTACATCAACAGAGCTCCTATATTTTAAATAATGATAGTATAATCAAGACAATGATTTTTAATGACATATCCATTCTACCTACTCATTTAGATTTGGTCAAGTTAAAAGAGATCTTTGTGATCTTAAAAATTGCAAGAATGCAAGCCTTAATAAGATACTTGTACTAATTTGTTAATTCAAAATATTTTCAGAACACATGGATTTATAAAGTTATACCATCTGCCTTTAAAGCTCTTTCTATTGTTCCAATTTATATAAAAAAAACAAAAATGCAAATAATTATAATAGATTATCATTGTAAATTTTTACGGCAAGAGTATTTTTTTAAGAATTTTGTCAAGAATAGTATGTTTCAAATTATAGGTGACAAGAGAATAGTTACTAGATATTCATCACATGATCACCATTTTATATGCTTATAAGTCTGTTAATAACAGTTGTGTAATTTCCATACAGTACAGCCACCAAGCACAAAATTTCATAATCCATGAATGCAAAAGGTTTGTGCAAAAAATCCCTATCGAATGCATACTCATCCAATATCTCTAGACTAGTTTCTAGCTTGTGATTTATCTAAGATCTAGGTGCAGTGCTTTCAAATCCAAGGCTCCTCATTGATGAAAACAACAAACTTTATAATTTAGTAGTCTGGGGATATTGGATGAGTACACACTAGATAGCTATTTTATGCAACAACCTTCTTGCATCCATTGATTATGTAGGCTTACACTTGGTGGCTCTACTGTATGGAGAGTTTACTATTATTACTAGATATTCAATGTGATTTTGGAAAATCAAGAAGCATTACAGACATTGCAATGAAAATTCCAGAAAAGGATTAGAAACAAAAGAGTGATTTATGTAGTTTGAAATTAATTAGATCTCCAACAAAGCTTATTCATATTTATATGATAGAATAAGAGGAAGTGTTTTTATTACAGCTGAAAAATCTGTGACATTAGAAGTTAAAAACTAGTATTAAACAGGGATGTATATTAGTTGCAGCTTTGTTTTTGATTTTGTGACAATAGTCTTTGAAGCTGTTTGTTAAATGGCTTTGAAATACAGGTATCAAATTTGATCCAGGTTTGATGGTGGAATTTTTAATTTGAATATTAAAAGCAAAACAGGAAGTTCAGCTTCTGGCCTGTGGATTTACTATATGCTTATAATATTACTATTCTTGTCAATTCCAAAGATGATTAGCAAAACAGTCCTACATATTGATCGTAACATATAAAGGAGTTCAGAAACTAATGTTCAGCCTGAGAGTATAAGCTAAGTGAAAAAAATGGTCTTAGTTGTAATGAGAGACTAATTTCAATGTAAACAAGGTGATGTGATGTGAGGTACTGTGACTTCTCCTTAAACAGAGTCAGGAATCTCTCAGCAGCTATACCCAGAGAAACCTGTTAGCCACTTTACCTTCCTTTTCCATTGTCCACCCTAAGTTTTCCCATAATCTGCTCCATCCCATTTCCACAACATAATCTTTGTCAACTTCATGACCTTCATATCTAAATCCCTCTTATTTTTTCCCAAACCTAGCATAAAAACCAATAACTCACTTTCTGTATAATCACTTTGTTCATATTTAACCTTCCATAACTTCATTATTTGTCCCTTTCTGCTTCCAAACATTTACATTGAAGTAACAGATGCCTAATATTTTCTATGTCTTCTTTACACAACTTGCAGACTAAATCACCCATATTTTTCCATTTACATGTATATTCCCTTGTTGCTAAAGATCCTGTTCGAGCCTTAAACAATAAACTACTTTCCTTACTATTATCATAAATTAACTCACACCCAATGTTCTGTTTACTTTTATTATATTTAAACTCGTTTTACTCTCCATACTAGTTCTCCATCTCTCCAACTCCCTATTCTTTATTAATGCATCTATTCTTCTATCCCACTCCTTCCCACTATAACACTCAACAATCCTCCTAACACAATCATCCCATCTTTTGTACAAGTATACTGACATAACTTCTTTATCCAAATCTTCTGCATACCGCATTACCTTTCTCACCCATCGTGTTGGCTGCCCTTTACTTGTAACCCAATTAAATACTATTTTGGCTATTCTTTTATTATCCATAAACTGCAACCTACTGAACATTTTCAATTTGCTTTTTGCATCCCTCATATAAAAACTAAACCATCCCATTTCTCCTTGAATTGCCTCTTTTGCTGTCCACACTTCAGCATCTAATGCATGTCTTCCTACTTCCCTTTGTACTTTTTCTAAGCAATCTATTACCCCTTTACTAACACATAATGCATCATTGCCATATGTTAACCCTGATACTGCCACTCCCTTTCATACAATTCTAGCTACATCATATTTATTATATGAAAACAGTGTTAATTTCTTTATCAATCCCTTTCTTTTCTTTGCTTCATTTATCTTTTTTTTTTCCCATTCATCCAAGCAATTTTTCTTATTACTCAAGATGATTCCCAAATAGCTATATCTATTCACCACACTTAACTTTATATCCCCCAATAAGAAATCTTTGTCTTCTCTTTCCCCCAGTATTCACCATCATTATGTTTGATTTTTCTTCACTAAATTTAATCCCCATATCTTTACCCACCCTTGTGCATGTCCTCAGCATAACTTCCATATCTTCTCTTCTTTCTGCACACAAAAAGACATCATCCTCAAAAAAAAAAAAGACTGGACAATGTATACACTCTCTTGCCACCTGTTAACAGTATCTCTATCCCTCTTCCTAGTCTTTCTATTGCTCTCTCCATTTCACTCAAATACAACACGAACAAAATAGGTGACATAGGGCATCCTCCCTCAGTCCCACCCCATTTTTAACTTTAACTGATTATACATCCCCTAATTGATATGTATAGTAATTATTTTCATATAATTTCTTAATAACACCCACTAAAGCATCCATTCCCAGATTTTCTAAACTATCCATAATCTATTTCTATTCATTCTATCATATGCCTTCTCTATATCTATAAAACTCATATATAACTGTCTACCTGAATTTCTACTCATATCTATAAGTTGTGTAACTACAAATAAACTATCTCCTATACGCCTATCTGACCTAAAACCTCCTTGCATTTCCCCCACTACATTATTTTCTTCCATCCATTTTGCAACTCTTCCAGCCACCATATATGAAAAAACTTTATATAAAACTGATGTTACTGCAATTGGTCTATAATTATTTAACTTTCTATGATCTTTACCTTTTCCTTTAAATAATAATCTTACTCTTGTATTACTCCAACTACCCGGAAAAACTCTCTTCTGTGCCATGTTATTAAAACATGATAGTAACTTTACTTTTGCCCTATGCCCCAAATTCATTACCATCTCTACTGCCCATCCATCTAATCCTCTTGCCTTACCACTTCTCAATTTCTTCCCTGCCTCATTCAGTTCATTTTCTGTAAATGCAATATTCCCATTACTATATGCTTTCATATTTTCTCAAAACTCTCCATACAGTAGTGCCACCTTGTGCCAACCAGAGTAATCAATGGATGCCAGAAGGCTTGTGCATAAATCCCTATCTAATGCCTACTCATCCAATATCCCCAGACAAGTTTCTGGCTTGTGGCCTTCATCAGTGAGGAGCTTTGGATCTGAGAGCACTGCACCTAGATCTTAGGATCCAATGCAACCCTCCAGCAAACACTTTTTATCTCTACTTAACTATAAAACTTTGAGAATAAAATTGAAAACACAAAAATATTTTCAATCTAAGCTCAATAGCATGTTAATTTCAATGTACTTGTGATGTTTTAACAAGTTAAAACATAAATTATTTCACTGTGCTGAACTGCACCTAATGTAGTTTATATAAAGCTCTTATTTTAAATTAATTTACTGTATGAAAATGAGATTTGAATTTCTGATGACATAACGTAAAAAGTACTATCATCTAATAATGCTTTAAAATTTTAAAAATACAAAGACACAATTATAAGACCAGTCAATATGTTTTAACTTACTGCAAGTGATATTATAGAGTTCACTATGAAAAAAATGTGTCCTTTTTCGATTGAAAATATGAAATTAATAAAAAATAACAGACTTTCTGAAAAATTATTTTATAGTGACTAATGCATGATTTTTGTAAAAGAGGCAGACCCCATCTTAATAAGGATAATCTCAAAAACATTATGCAGAAGAGCATATTAGTTGTTTCTATTGGAAAAATATAGGTGACACTAAAATACAATGGATATCTATAGTTAAATAGGATGTTAAAATGTCAGAAAAAAATTTGATGCAGAGGAAGAAGAGACATAACTGCAAAATATCAAACAAAGTAAATAATGATTTATATGTCAAAATATTTATAGTCTGCAGATTGATGTTTATATACAAAAATTCATCTTTAGTGTATTATTATATATGTTTTGCTTTTTTATATATCTTGGAAATGGAATGAATGATCTTATTCATTTGTGAGTGGTTCATGTTGCGGTTGACATATCTGCAATAGTAAGATGTAGACAAAACCCTCATAGGAATATGATACACCCTTTCACCGATGATGAGGGCTGCATTGTATGACAATATTTTAACCCATCTAGCCACTAAATATTAACTTAAGATTCTTATTCTTTAGTTGGTATGGCTAAATAACCATTTACCAACCAACATCGGATTGGCCTAAGAGACAGCCTGAAAAAAAATCCAAGATTATTTGTAATATGAAAAAATTACTTAAATTCATTTGCCAAGCTCAAATCCCAGGTCACGGCACGGTGGAAAAGATGTTTAGTATTTAAACCATAATGCCCTTTATATTGCGTGTGACTAAGAAATAAGAACTGATTATAATAGGTATGATGAGAAAACAGAAAGTGATTGTAAAGATAAAGTAAACTTTTCTGTTACATTAACATATATATAATATGTTCGTTAATGGAGATGGTATTCTTTAAAAGATAACGTATTTATTTTATTAAAAAAAAAAAAAAAATGAAAAGTTGGCTTCATAATATCGTAAAAAAGAGGGTAAGGAATGTGTCGGATAAATAGAAACAGCTTTTATTACTTAATTTAACATGAAAAGGAAAGAGATGTCAATATTAAGTGTGTGATAATGAATGAAATATAGGAGCAAAAATAAAAGCTTTTGTGATTATAACAATCGTAAATTAGTGGATTTCTTGCAACTAACAGCTGGCAGAGAACATCTTTACAAAATGTAACAAGATTATGTTTACAAACGAGAGAAGGTGGTAGTTACAAGCTATATAAGTTGAGATGCATGTAATATTTTATACACAAGCAATATTTTGTTTCCATTTTTAGTATGAAGAAAAAAAAGACAGAATATAAAAATAGGAAAACCTTTTCTGAAATAATTTAAATTTCAAGAAAAGTCAGTGATATAGCATAGATAATATCCTCCTTTTCATTTTATATATACTATGATAAGAAGATTAATGCAATATAATGAAAGTAAAGATAAAGTTACTTTTGAGACCAAAATGTTTAATTATAGATAGCTAGTAGTTAAATTAAACTTTCCATTTACTCTCTATAAACAATTATATATATATGTAACCATTAGAAACCATCCAACACTTAGACAATCCCAATATAATTAAGAATCAACAATCTCAAACTGTTGTCAAGGCAATCTCCTTTTAACAATAAGCATGGACATTTTGTTATAGTAAAATATTTCAAAACTGAAAGGTGTTTACTGGGACACTGCAATTATCTTAACCAAGAAGAATTTTTAATTGATGAACGAAAATAAATCAAGGTATTGCAGGTCTATAAATAACCTTTGACCAAACAGCTGGAAAAATTCTCCTCAAGATAGGATCACACTCATCTAATGTGTATATGAGCATAAAAGTGATATGTGCTTATTGTCTATTATTATAATTTTGATCAATCCTAATTGAGGCAAGATGATAAGAATTTTTTTTTTTTTTGGTCAATGAACATACTAATACTATTTCTATAATCTATAATACACTTATAGTACTACTTCTTACCTGGAGAGAATATTTTAAAAAAAATTAAATTAATCTTGATCCATTCAAATGTTTTACAAAAGTTTTTAAAAAGATATTTGATAGTGAACTTAAGCTTGATTTTAAAGTGCAACCCTGTCTACATTGTAAAGACTATCTCAAGGGCAGTCTGATGAAGAGCAATATCATTTCAATTGGGAAAATGTCAGATAATAGCTAGAATATAGTGGAGCTACAATTAGATATGGTATTAAGTATTTAAGAAAGAAAAGGTTTATGTAAAAAAAAAAAGACCACATTTCAAACTATCAAACAAATAAAAAAATTGGGTATGTTCTACATTTTGATGTATTTGTATTCACAGACTGATTTGCATAATCATTGCTAACATGGCTCTAGTTTGTTTTAATGTTGCTATGTGTATAAAAATGTAAGTATGTTGATGAATATTATTGTTAATAAATGAGTCTTGATATCAAGTAGGAAAGGAGGGGAGGGGGATCTCAATAATAAAAAAACACATTACTTTATTGACTTTTGTTTAAGTTTTCTGACCAGATTTAAATAAATCATACAACCTTGTCATAGTGAATATAAAATAATTTTTAAAATTTTATTAATAATTTAGAAGTTTCAAAATTAAGATACTATTTGAGCTTTGGGTGATGTGTCCATATGCTTGATGCACAAAGTTTCAGGAGTAAAAAAAGTAAAGAATCTCTTGGATAAGTCTAAGTTTAAAATCACAAAAAGAAAAATGTAACCTTAATAAAATCAATACATCTCACATGAATTATCGTAATATGAGAACAATCTAATTTGTTTGCCAAATTATGAAACATCCTACATCTATGACTATCCTCAATGTTTTTTAAAACTTGCTTTTAATACATCTGATACGACTGAAAAACAGTTAATTCAATAACTGTTTACACACACAACAACTTGGGTTTTATTAGTTTGATGTGATTAGCAAGTTTAATGTTACAAATCTGTTTAGTTTTAATTTGAAAATGTTTACCATGAATAGATTTTACTTAGGAATAAAAGATAACAACAGAATGATAGTTCCATTGCTTTGTATTACATTGGTCACTGAATAAAAATTTAATATGCTTTAATTGCCATGTTGTTTTGTGACTTAGAATTTGTTGTTTCATGGTTTAAAAACAGGATTTGATTGTTTATGTTCTCATGGTAAGGAATGCTTTAAAAATATACTGTTATATACATTGACAGCCACATATTCCCCCAAAAACAAGATTCTGGATTGGTTGAAAATATTAAATATAATTTTGACACATTTTTGATACTAAAAGTCCTTGTCAAAAGTTTGTATTTTTTTTATTTTTTATTGAAATAGTCAGTATCAAAATTCCCTTAAGATTGTATTTAATATTTTCAATGTGTTTTCTGAGTATCTGGTATTAGTATTGCTTTTATTTCATAATAGTAGCTACCTAATATTAATCTATATTTTATTTTATGAGAAATTTTCCTACTGACTCTAAACTTGTACTTTGGAATATCAATTCTAGGCATGCACTATGAAGTGAATATGAAGACTAGAATACCAGGTTTGAACTGTTATGAATTGTTTCTGCTACCTAATTTGCAAGCATAAAAATAATTTAAATAACTGACTTTTTGACAATATTATTAACAATGCAATGTGGGATATTCTTAAAAGTGATTAATTGTTAGCAGCAAATACTGCTTTAAAATAACTTTATCAGGTCTGGTATATCACATGATCATTTGCTGCTTCCACTTTCAATTGCTCTTCTGCAAAACCATTAATGTTACTTTTTCAATTTACATACTCATTTGAAGCTAGAAAATGAAATTAACTTAATATTGATATATCAATCCTCCTCGCCCAAATCTGAAGGTAACAATAGTTTTTTAATTATGGTAAAGTCAAAGTAATTTAGTCCAACCATCATATGTTTGATGATTTAGTTTTGCAAATCAGTTTCAAAAGCATTTTTTAGATTACTTTGAGAAGATTTTTGGAATCACTAAAAACTTGATTTTTTTTGCATTATTTATTAAATATTCATGATTACTTTTATAATATAATTGTATGATAATTATTAAAAAACAAGTACAGTTCATATGACTACACTTTTATTTTCTGTGTATATGTTTTATTTTTAAAAATAGAAGTTTACATATTTTACAAAAACCATGGCTCATATAATTATTATATTTTATGAATGCTTTTACTGATGTCATGGTAGAATCTTTTGAGATATTTTACAAATTATAAATGCAATTTAAAATTTTAAAACAATTTTATAGATTTTATTAGGGTTTCACATTTATTACTTCCTGTTTTAAAAATGAATTTCAGCCCACTAGGTGTTTTTGGTTTTCTGGAGTCACTTGCTTGGCTATCTACCTGCCCATTACTGAAAGAAATAAAATTTCTTTGTTCTTCTATGAACTCTGTTTATTATTATTTTTTCAATATTTGCAAAGTTCAAACATGATTTTTTAGAAAGTTTTCATTTGTAAAACATATATTTTTAACAAAACCAACCCAATTTATTGAATTCTAATATAGAAGAAAGGTTTAAGAGTTAAAATCAAATGTTAAACATTGACAAAAATTGCCACCTGGATTAACGATAGAAAATGTCAACCTCTTAAAGAGTTCATAAGTATATTTTTATATAGATGGTCTGGGTATTGTTGTATATTAATTCAAATTAGTGGTTTTAATTAATAAAAAAAAATTTGCTAGGCAATTACTTTATAGTTCAGGCCTTCTAGAAGAACTCTGGGAAGCTCATGAAATTTGTTCTAGAATTATTAATTTATCATTTTTACGATAATCATCGGAGTGAAAAATGTCACCACGCAATGAAAACTTAATAATAAAGAAATTGTCACAGACATAATCGTATATGACTATTTTTTTTTTTTTTTATAAATTCCAAATTGTTAAATTTTTATAATTTTGATTAAATTTTAAAGCCGAATAAAGAAATTAGCTACTTTTTTTGATAATTTCAAAAAAATTATCAAGAAATTAGCTACTTATAGGCCGACAGCAATTAAAAATACTGCACAGAGGTTTCTAGTTTTATTGCACTTTTGTGAAAGCTTTAGACAAAGAGTTAATTTTTGATAAAATGTATTAATATTGAACGATTATGAAATCTATTTATTTTTACAAAATTCATTAAATGATCCTTTTCAAATGGTTACCCAGGAGAATGATTTGAAATGTTTCAAATAATTTTTTTTTACGTTTTGTTTTCATGCAAATTATTTTTATAATTAATCTAAAATACTTTCAATCATGTATCAGTAAACATTTATAATGATTCTAATTTATCTAATTTGTTGATATCAAAACATTTAAATTTGCGCACTTACTAATAAAATTTAGCTCAAAAATTAATTTTTCACATTTTTTCTTTTACATTTGCACATAACATATAATATTAATACGTTATTTGATATATATAAAATCTTTTTTTTTTTTAAAAAAAAAACGAAAAATTTTTGGTTAACGGCAAAAAAAAAAAGTAATTATAATTTTTACTTAATTATCTATGCAACAATGTTAATACTGTAGTTTAAAAAAAATAAAAATACAATAATTAGATTTGGGATACGACAAAAAAAATTACAGAAATCATTTCTTATTTTAGACGGAAAAGTGCAAATTACTATATATTAATTTTTAAAATCTTTACAATATTTAATGATGGGATATTCTATATATATAAATCGCTTTGAAAAAACCTTTTATACCATTAGTTGAAATTGGAAATATTTTTTTCCTCGGGCAAAAAAAAATTTAACAAGTAGAAAAATATTCTAACGACAGAATTACACATCAATTTCAAAATCTAATAATTAATTAAAAAAAGTTAAATTATACTGTTTTTTTTTTTAGACTGCTTATATATTTATGTGTATGTGTGTTTGCATATTAACCTATAAAGTTTATGATATTGCACTACTGATGAATCATGTTAGAATAAGTTGTGTTATGGCTGTCAAACCATGACATCGCGCCCTGAATATAATCAAATTCTACTTTCAATCTGTCTTCATATGTATCTCAATTGAGTAATAGAAATAATCAAAATTCTCAGTTTAGACTAATTAATGATCCTTCTTTAAAAATTCCAAGGCCCTGTGCTGTGGTATCATGAAAATCTCAAGAGTAAAAGATTAAGTGAAACTCAAATTATCTCATCCACTCTATTAACACCACATCCCTACCAAACAAGTAGGTATTCGATTATTTAATATGTCTTTATCATAATTAGGTGCAAAGTAAAGAAAGATCTACTGATAAGCATAATCTCATATATAATAACGGCAGGTATACGTATTTTATTATTTAGTGCTTATTAAAAAATATATATATATAAATTTAAAACAATTTTATAAGTGTAAATGTTTTTATAAGTGATGTAATAAAAATGGAGAAAAAATTTCTAGAAACATCATTTTGAGATTAAGATATATGAAGTATTTTTTGATTTAATAATTTGTTTTTATTCAGAATGTTTTGCTAAAAGTCTTAATGGTATAGAAAATAATGTTTTATTTTAACAATAGAATTCCCAATGCGTTTTTGTAATAGTTTTCTCATAAAGAAACCTTGATAGTTATTTTATAAATATTATAAAGGGTTATCATGCAAACTATCTAAATGCATGCAAACAAGTCTCCAGGGTTACACTGTTTTATTGACTATTAATATATATATATATATGGTAAAATAATAGTCTGTATCTTTAAATTTTATCATCATCATCATTTTTAACAAATAATGATCCACTTCGCGATGAAGGTTCCTCAACTTTCAAATTTTCCAATTCCTAACCTCTTTTCTATTTCTTCCATTCATCTCACATGAAGTCTCCTTCTAGGTGTTTTGCAATCACTTGGAATCCAATTTAAAATTTCAACCGTCCATCTATTATCATCACTTTTAAGTCCATCCCAACCACATTTAAGTTTCTCAATTATTTCAATATTGTCAATTATATCCATTTGTTTTCTCTCAACCTTTATGATCTCTTACTGTTACTATACCATATATTAAGAGGTCACAAATAAAATACATGGGCAAGAGACCAAACAGATATACCTGTCATCATTGAAAGAGTTAAGAAATTAAAATGTAGCTGGGCTGTATCATACATCTCTTCACACTGTGTTGAATGGTCTGTAGTCTTTGTATCCTTTTATGTTAAATGCTCAAATCTTAATTGTATAAATAAGAGCTGGTAAAACACATCTATTAAAATCCTTTTCAAACACATAGGTATCTTTCTTTTTAACATTAAGTTATTTCTCCATGCAAATTTAATTTTATTATTAATTTCATCTTATGTTTCCATCTATATTATTATTATTATTATTATTATTTTGAGAAAATCCATTGAATATCTTTAGGCTTTTTAGCATTTGTCTTTAGTTCTATTTTTTTATTTTCACCTGATAGCTCTTGCAACATTTTTTAAAATTCTGAAGCATTATTTGCAAAAACAAACACATCATTTGCAAAGATGTTTCATCATTTGTTGATGGAGTAAATTATCGTCAATTTTCTTATCTGCAAAAAGTGGTTTCATCATTTGAGAACTCATTTGATTATTTGTAGGATTTATATTGAACTGCAACTGAACATGAAGAGACTGAAAAACAGAAAGCTGATCTGGCATATGATAACTATAAATATGAAGGGAGACCCAAAAATAACTGGAATCATTCTCTGGTTTGCACACCTGTTGTAGTATAGGATTCAGGCTGTAATATCTTTCTGTCAAATAATACCATCATGTGAAATCATGGGTTCACATAACACTTTTTTTTAAGTTTGTTTTGCATATTTGTCTTTTTATATATATATATAATGGCTGAAATAGTGAATTAACACTGTTTTTATGCAAACAGCATTTTTCTCTCAGATTTAGTGATCAGACATTTTATCTGCAAGTTTTGTGCAAAGAAAAGAATGCAAACATCACCCCAACAGTGTCATCTTTCAACACCTTGAGTGTGAAACACTTTTTAAATTCAGCATGATTCAGCGTATCTATTTGCTATATTCACTAAATCTTGCTTCATGCAATTTTTTTTAATCTCTCTAGAATGAAAAAATGTCTCATTTTTTTTTGCAGACTTAGAGGTAATGGGAAAAAAATAACAGATGTTAAAAGGCATCATTTTGCAAGTATTTCCAGACTAATTTAAAAATGAAAAACATGTTTAGACTGTTGTATTGTATCAAATAGATAGTAATTTAAAAGTGATTAAATTTATAACATTTAAGAATAATTTTTTATTATAAAATTCCCATTATTTTGGGGTACCCCTGTGTACACTGATTCTATTTGATATCTGTTACTTGGAGTTGTGGCCCATGTACTCTCTGCTGCATTATTGGCATGTGTTGATTCAATGCCCAGAAAGATGTTGAGAGAATTGTGCAGATGGCGCCTTTAAAAATTGTTGAAGAGAAGCTGTAGAATTTAGCACCCTATAATTAGGAGTACAAATAATTGGCCCAGAAAACTGAAAGAGTGGTTTAGCGCCCCCAAATGATAATGATGATACCTCAGATTAGGCTTTGTTTTTGCTCTGGTATGTGATGCAACTGTTGTTGTTGATGTCTTTTTCTAATTTTGTTTCCTGCTAAAGTTTTGACTGAAAGTATTTGTTTATACTGGTTTAAACTGGATAATCTGGAGAAATGAGTAGTTTTTTGCATTTTATTTTTTTTAAAAGCAGTTACAAAATGGTGGAATAATTGGTTTGGAATTGGAATTTCTTCTGTGGTATGAAATTGTGAATTTGTTCTCAAAAAAATGAAATGCTGCAAAGTCCAATTCTATCCTATGGATATACTTTGATAAATAACTGACGTGTTAAATTCATTATAATTCTATATGTATGTACATATAGATGTATGTACGTGTATATAACTGTGTTCGTAACTCATATACTTTTTCTATTTGCAAATGTCTATATATATGCACACACTCATATATACAGATAGATGATTTAAATAATCTTGATATTCTCTTAAATTTCTAAGTTTTCAATTTTAGTCCACAAAATATTTCTCATAAAACTGATATAAAAAATTTTGAAGATGTGGAATGACTGTTGTATATATTTCTGAAATGCTAATCGGTTTAGTATCTCCATGCAATCTAATCATTGCTGTTGTATTTAATAGATATTCTTCAGAATATGTCAATATTCTTTGTCTTTATTTTGATGATCTAATGTTTAAATCACGGTAGAAATGCTCATAGAATCAAATTCTTTTTCACAATCTATAAATACAAAGTATTATTGTAACTCTTTCTTATTGATCTTTTTTATAACTTCTCTCAATAGTTGGATGTGATCCATTGTCCTAAAACCATTTAAAAGCTAAAATCCAGTTTGCTGCAAACGAGTTGTAATTATCTTCATAAATTTTTTTATATAAAACGGATAAGAGACCGAGAAATATGTAATTTATTATATCTTTTTTAAATATCAATATTACTATGATATACTTCTAATCATCTGGTATATCTTTATCATTTAGAAATTTGACATATAACTCGATGAACAACTTTTCTATTTTTATTTTTGGAGTTTTTCCCCTCTTCATAGATTTATTTGCACATCTCATTACAGTGCTGGAAAATTCAGAAGATGTAAAAACTGTAGAGGATAGTTTGTTTTCTTGTTCTTTATTAGTATATAAATTTTTTAAGACAGTGACAAACTCATCATACAGTAGTGCCACCCAGTGCAAGCCATAGTAATCAATGGATGCAGGATGGTTTTTATGTAAAATCCCTATCTAGAGCACACTCATTCAATATTCTCAGACTAGTTTCTAGTTTGTAGCTTTTATCGGTGGGTAGCCTTAGATCTGAGAGCATTGCACTTAGATGTTGGGATTTAATGCAACTTTCCAATAGCCATCTTTACCTTTATAGCTATCTATCAAGCTATGAATCCAAAATGAAATGTTTTCAATACAAGCTCATTTGCTTATATAGTCATAAAAATCTGAATCCAGTTCTGTATTTATACATTTTGGTGTTATTGGTTCTTTAATAACTGTAATCATCATCATGCCATAGTCAGAAATGGTATAAACCACTAAACATCACATGATCACCATTTCATATGCTTACACAAGCTGTTAAAACAATGACAAACCCCTCTATACAGTAGTGACACCCAGTGGTTTAATACCATTCCTACCCATGGGATGATGATGACTATGATTATTAAAGAACCAAAGATACCAAAATGCATAGATACTGAACTGAGTTCATATCTATATGATTATACAAGCAAATGAGCTGGTATTGAAAACATTATCGAGTTTTCATTTGGGACTCATAGCTGGATAGTTAACTTAAAATGTAAAAAGTGGCTGATGAAGGATTGCATTAGATCCTAAGATGTATATGCAGTGCTTTCAGATCCAAGGATCCTTAATGATGAAAACCACAAGTTAAAAATTAGTCTGAGGATATTGAATGAGTAGGCACTAGATAGGGATTTTATACAAAAACCTTCTTGCATACATTGATTACTATGGTGGGCACTGGATGGCACTACTGTAGGGAGAGTTTGTCACTGCTCTAACAGCTTATTTAAGCATAGAAAAAGATGATCCTGTGATGTTATGTAAGTTTTTATAGAACTCTTCCACACATTTCATTATGTTAACCTTTTTTTAGTAATAGTTCCATCTTTACTTCTTACTGCAGAAATAACTTTCTTTCTAGAATCAATATATCGTTATACATTTCTGAGATTTTTATTCTCTTTTATAGCTTTTCTTATCAATTCGCAATTATATTTTTTACATTATTACTATTATTACTACTACTACTACTATTATTATTATTATCATCATCATTATCATTATTATTATTAACTTTTTTTCATATCATTTTACAAATCTCAAGATATTCAATTCTTTTTTATGTATTTTCATATTCCTCTTTTTAACATATGTTGTCTTATCTTAATGCAAAATTTACTGATAAATTGATATTTTTTAATACCAGCTATTTTTGTTGAAGTTCTTAATAGAAAGTCAGTTATCTTAACTAATGATTTTATTCAAATCAGAACCCTCTTCAAAGTCTGATAATTAAAATTTATTGGACTGTTTCTGAAAGTTTAGAATAACAATTGTCAATACTGGTTTTTTGTAATAATATTCGCCTCTAATTTTGCAATAATATATATCTTACATCTCACTAATTGATATTCACTTCCTGTCTTTAATCTATTAAAAACATTACAATCTTGAAATACATATTCTTTGATAGTCAAAACAAAATCCAATTCCAACATACCTTCATTTGGATGCTTCCATGTTCATTTCTATTTAGAATTTGAAAAGAAAGAATTCATAATTAGTGTTTCTTTTTCTGTGAATTCCACAGTCTACGCCTTCTCTCATTTCTATAATCATAACCCATTTACCCACAACACTTTTAACTTCCAATCATTTACCAATTTAGAATTAAAGTCTCCCATGACAATATTAAAATATTGTTGGGCTGGCCAAAACATTTTGTTTATCTAAAAATTCTCTACTTCTTCATCATAATGAGAACTTGTTGGGACACAAACCCATCTGCATTTGGTATCTTCCAATAAGTTGAATAATAAATCTTGTCTCTCTGCCAGATGTGCCATTAACCTCCACATCATTTCTTCCACTTTTATATATAATAAATCTTAGTCTACTTACATTTCCAATATTTGTGCCTTTGTAGCAAAGTATATGTTTACTTTTAAATCAATTTTCTCTTGACCGTTTCTTACAATTTCACAACTTTCAATAATGTCCCATTTAATAGTAATGAGTTCTTTTTCCAATTTGTGCAATCTTCCTTTACTTAAATGTCATCTGCTTTTGTAAATATTGACTCAAAAGTCATCATTGAATGGCAGCCTGAGTCCATAGTATATATATATATCATTAAAATTAGTTAACACTTAGACAATCCCAATATCAGTAACAATCAATAATCTCAATCTGTTGTCAAGGCAACCTTCTTTTAACAATTAAAATGTTTGTGATTGTCTCGTATCATTATTAAGCATTTACAATCAGCTGAATAGATAAAAACGTCAATTAGAGCTCCATTTTAATTCTTCATTTGAGTCTTACATAATGCAAGAAAATCAACCAAGCAGGAGATATATGTTTCAATGATAACTTATTTCATTATCATGAATCATCCTTGAAAGGTATATGTCCTACAGCATGATTCTCTAGTGTTTTTATATTATTCAGTGATTAGACAAAAAAAATTATCTGGTGCTGATTATTTTTCATACCTCATTGATGCTACTGATGACTTATGTGTACCCATATGAATAAATAAATCTTATGCATGCAAAGGTTATTTTTAGTTCTACCTGACAGTGATCAATATAAGCAAGACTAATCAGACCCTAAATTTGATATGATCAGAATTGATACTTATGATGATAATTAAACCTTATATCATTTACATGATGGATTAATATAAGGTACTCAGTTATATCCTGATTATCATACAACAAACCAGAGAGTTGTACATAACATTCGTCCGTAAGTTTTTATTTATATATACAGGGTTACACTAACCCTAGCTGGGATACCACTTCTTTTAAGAAAGAACATCTACAAATATACTATTCTCTGCAGTATCATCACAGCCTTCTCTGTTAACACTCCAGTTTTTCCTCTCAACTCAGAACATGATTTCTCCATATCTATGGTGGATTGATATGTATGCATTTGAAATAAGATCAATGCTCAAATAACAACACAGTCATCTAAATAATTTAAATAACAAAATGAGTTTATTTCAGACCATATTGATTGATGTATATTGAAATTATATATAACAACACCATAACTTGCAAAGACAAATACTAAAATTCTGACAAAATATTTTCAAGCAAAATAAAATGAATAAAGGCTAAATATAAGTATCTATTTACGTTAAATGTAGTGATTTACTTTATATTATTAGGATTTGTAAATAAAAAAACTTAATGCTTATACACAGAAATATTTATAATAAAATACCTTAATAAAATTTTATAAATAGTGAGATCTCTTATTGATATGTATATAAAAAGTCTTATCATGGCTTCTTTAATGTCTTATTAAGCATACTTTATAAGTATACCATCTGCATTCAGTTATAATTTAGAAACAAATTTTCATCAGTTTATGTCTTCAATATCCTTTAAATTAAGTTGTTTTTAGTCAGTTGTTTCAGGTTGACTTCTTTTTAATGTTGGTAATCTTTGGGCCAATATCACTCACATTTTCACAATTACTGGACTCATTATAGACAATTAAAAATTATTGATGTGATGTAATGTACTGTGACTTCTACTTACACGGAGTCAGAAATCTCTCAATAACTATGCCCAGAGAAACCTGTTAGCCACTTTACCTTCCCTTTCCATTCCCCACCCTTAAGTTTTCCCATAATCCTTTCCATCCCATTTCCATAACAATCTTTGTCAACTCCATGGCCTTCATATCTACCCCCCTCCCATCTTTTCCCAAATCCAGCATAAAAAACAATAACCCACTTTCTGTATAATCACTTTGTTTATATCTAGTCTTTCATAATTTCATTATTTGTACTCTTTCTGTTTTCAAGCATTTACATTGAATCAACAAATGCCTAATATTTTCCATGCTTTCCTTACACAACTTGCAGACTGAATCACCCATATTTTTCCATTTATGTGTATATTCCCTTGTTGCTAAAGATCCCATTTGAGCCTTAAACAGTAAACCACTTTCCTTGCTATTATCATAAATTAACTCACACCCAGTGTTCCATTTACTTAAATATATATTTAAACTCTTTTTACTCTCCATACTAGTTCTCCATCTCTCCAACTCCCTATTCTTTATTAATGCATCTATTCTTCTATCCCATTCATTACCACTATAACACTCAACAATCCTCCTCACACAATCATCCCAACTTTTGTACAAGTATACTGATATAAATTCTTTATCCAAATCTTCTGCATACCACATTACCTTTCTCACCCATCTTGTTGCCTGCTCTTTACTCATTTAGCTATTCTTTTATTATCCATAAACTGCAATCTACCAAACATTTTCATTTTGATTTTTGCATCTCTCATATAAAAACTTGACCATCCCATTTCTCCTTGGATTGCCTCCTTTGCTGTCCACACATCTGCATCTAATCCATGTCTTCCTACTTCCATTTGTACTTTTTCTAAGTAATCTAATACCCCTTTACTAACACATAACACATTGCCATATGTTAACACTGCTTCTGCTGCTACTCCCTTCCATACGATTCTAGCTACATCATATTTATGATATAAAAACACTGTTAATTTCTTTTCTTTGCTTCATTTATCAATTTTTTCTTCCATTCATCCAATCAATTTTTCTGATTACTCAAGATGATTCCCAAATAATTATATCTATTCACCACACTTAACTTTATATCCTCCAATAAAAATTCTTTGTCTTCTCTTCACCAGATTTAATCCCCATCTCTTTACTGACCCTTGCGCATGTCCTCAACATAACTTCCATATGTTCTCTTCTTTATGCACACAAATAGACATCATCTGCAAAAAAGACCCAACAAAGTATATACTCCCTTGCCATCTATTAGCAGTAGCTCTCTGGTGCACATCAATTAAATTAATATACATCATTTTTATTATTTTCACTATGGAGAACTTTATCATTATAACTGTTCTTGAATCAGTATTGAAAAATACTTTAAATAGTCAAATTCTTAAAAGTTAAATAATGATCACTGACTTAGTACAACAAAATATAACTGCTAAAACAAAATTTTTTCCACATTACAACAAACTTCTGAATTTTATCTGCTATAATATTCATAATATGCACTTTAACTCTCCACAGACATTGTCCCTTTTACTTCATCTTTATCTCCTACATATAACAATTTATCCGAAAATATCCCTTCCCATCAACCTCAGCTGTTTTTCTTTCTTGTTATTTTTTCTTTTTTCGTTACTGTTTTTCTTTATCTCTTAATTACTACTAACATTCCCCCCCCCCTTTGTTTGATCTTATTTTTTGTTTTAGTAATTACAATTAATTATTCATTTTACTGATAGAATAATTATTAAATGGATTTACAAAATATAATTCTTTAAGTATAGAAACCATTTCCAACTTTTGGATACTACTGTTGAAATTATTTAATTTTTACAATATACATTCTTTAGTTATACAATTATATTCTTTTTCATTTAATCTGTTCTTTTTAATATAATAAGCTTTGGGAGTAAAGTGATGGCACATATAAAGCCAGTTGGAGAATAAAAATTAAGATTGCACTACAATCAGGCCAATTCCATGCTGGGACACAGGAGGTTCAATGTACCCAGGCAACACACTGTATGGGTGGCACAAATGACTCACCTTAACATAAAGGGCATATGTTATCACTATTTTTTATATTATATGGATATAAACAGGTGGCAATACCCTAATGGCAAAAACCCACATGGAGCAGGTTTGACTATTCATTGATAACCCTCGATTTTAACAGAATGTGCTGGAGTATAGAGAAGTGAAATGCCATTATTAATATAGTAAGCTTGAAGAGTTAAGTAATAGTGTGCTTAATAGAATTACGTCAGTGAAAAAAAAAATTGCTTAATAAATTATGGCAGAATTTTATTTTTTCATTTATATAAGGTCTCATCTGAACGCAGGTAGAGTAAATCTTTAGCTCTGATAACAGATCAATCTTTGATTTATTCTTATTAAATACAATTATATATTATATTTATGCTGTTCATTTAATAAATAAATTTTAAAATAAACTAATACTATGTTTTTCATTTTAATAAATTCTTCAAGCTGTTTTCTTATCAATATTTTAAAAGTAAAATGGCCTCAGTGTTATCTCTCCTGGATATTTCATCATGAATATTTAATCAATGTTAAAAGAAGCACCAGCTATATTTTTAAAAGTTAAAAATTAACATTTCTTTTTTAAAAAAACAACAACAAATAAACTAAATTTATGTTATTTTGACTGAAAAAAAATTATTAGTTAATATTTTGTGTTTTATTAATTATTCATTAAAATCCGTTTACATATAGATTTTATGATTTATTTTAAATTAATTCAAATACATACACCACTTTTATGCCTGGCTTGTTGCAATTGTATAGCAGAAAATTGTGGAGTTTAGAGCCCATGAACCACACTCCAACTCTGTCATTTAAGGGTTCAAACTTCTTATGACATTCAAGAGCAATAAGCTATCCATTTATTTATTAATTATTTATAAATCATGGTATCTTTTATTATCCACTGTATTAGGTTCCAAGCCCTATGATATATATTTGAAATAATTGGATAATAGCAAACCTAATATAATACTCATGTTTGATCCACTTACCCATAATCCAATTACATTTTTATTAATATAATAAGCAAAGAAATAGAGTAGTGCAGTTAGAAAAAGACAGGGTAAGAAAGATTATAGTATTGAGAATCACATGACCAACTGGTCATCATATTACTTTTGCTTACATCTTGTTATTCACTAGCATCATCTTTTATTTTCACAGCTTTTATGCCACCTAGTGTAAACATTTGTAATCAATGGAGTAAAATGTTAGTACTTAATAAATCCCTATCCAGTACTGTCCTATCCAAAAATCTCCAGACAAGTTTCTACTTTATGGCTTTTATCAGTGAGGAGCTTTTTGGATTTTTTTTTGAATAGTGCATTAGACCCAAAATCTAAGTGCACTGTTAAAAAAATCCAAAAAACCCCTCTCTGATAAAAGGCAAAAGTTAGAAACTGGTCTGGATATTTTTGGATGGCACAGCAATTGATAAGGAATTATTAATCACTACTATCTGACATCTATTGATTACCAAACTTTACACTCGATGGTATAAATATAGTAAGAATAGAAAAATTATGCAAAAGAGACATTAAAGCAATCACATGACTGAGTACACACTGAGTGTGCAAGATCACAAGATGGAAAATGGCTGAGAAGTAATTCACAATGATCATACAATCAGGTGCATTTATAAAATTTTATGAATTCTTAAACTTCTAATTCTTTAATTTAATGTTTTCAATCAATGAATAGATATCCATTCTGCTCTGAAGCTATTCACTGTAAGTTTTGGTAATCAATTGATAACAGATATTAATGATATAGAGAAATAATGTCTCCATCCCCAAACCAGCTTTGGGGTTAGCTTTCATAAAAAGGACTAGAATTTAAAATAGAAATTAATGCACTTACTCATCTAATAATCACTTTTACTGTTTATATTAATTCAAATTAATAGCCAAAATACTAAATACAATTCATTTAAAAATTAAATAAAAGCGGATTATTAAAACAGTGAGTGGTGAGTTAGGGGACATGGTGGACTGATGTACCCTATTCTTTTTTATTATTAAAATATTTGCATATATTACGTCAGATTCCATAAAAAAACCGTCTGGTATAGAAAGATTATCTTCGTTTAGTAATTAATATGTACACCAAATAAAAATATTAAAAAGTTTTGAGATAATGTTTTTAAAAGATACAAAGTGCTAATCACTTTTTTCCTGGAAAGTTATGATAGTGTTGTTGATATTATCCAGATCTATCCTCTAGAAAAGAGATTGGAAGAAAAGAAAGGGGAGGGGGAGAAGAAAGAAATGGAGAGAGAAAAAAACATAACAGCTAATACCTCCTATATAAAAATAAATATAGTAGTTAGATGTACACTCCGTTCTTTATTTTTTAATGGACGAAGATACAAAAATGTCTGTATTGATTAAATTTTTCATTCTCCCATTAAGTTGTGTACTATATATATAATTAAAAATTATATGGGGAATAAAAAAAATAGATTGCGATTCTCAAGAGAACTTTTTTTAAATTTTATTTGAACAGCCTATAAATATTTACAAAAAGTTACGACTGACATTGAAGTATTTAATCTTAACACAGCCAAAACACAGTGCAAGTAATAACCATTATACAGTATACAAAGCCAATGAGAAACGGAGTGGAGATGAAAATATATATACAACTTAAGGAATTGTACGACATCGTGTTTTAGCTACGATTTTTTTCTGGGTAGAAATTTAAAAAGCATATATGTGTGTTGTAAAAAATCTTGGTACATTTTTAATATTTTATATTTTTGCATTAACAATAAAAACAACTAGCGTTATTCAGATAACATGTAAATACATAAAATATTTATTTCATAACATATATGAAGGAAAACATTTGCTATATGTTGGTGACGTAAAGCAGATAATTCAAATCATCTCAATATCCAGATAAAGATAGGAGATTTAACAAGTGGAAAAGTTTGTAAAGAACTACGCTAGAGAAGTTAGTTGTTTTTATTTATTAGACACAGTTCATGCAAATAATATCTTAAAATTAAAGAGACAGTTTTAAGATTACACAAAAATTGGAAAATGTAGGAGCAGTAATCCATTTCATCAATGCTTCTTTTATATAATCTGATAGAATATTCCAAGAAATGTTGGCGATGAATCAAAAAAATGTATACAGCAATGTGATTAATACCAATTCAATTGTTTACATATATTTATAGGTGTTGTTTATTAGTTACAGAATATTGTGTATATTTAGTACATAAGATTTAAATTATAAAATAGAATTTGATATGATTCAGCATTATTATTCATTTATTGGTATTAAAACAGGCATATTTATAGAAAGATCATTGTACTTACTATTTACAATTTAAAATTAAGATAAAAAGAAAGTTCTCTATGTTATGTGAAGGTTAATATTATTTTATGTTTTTTATTACTTTTTACAATACTTTTTTATAGCTCACTATTGATAGTTTTGATTACCCCAGCAATCTTCTTCGGAATTTTAACAAACACAATACAAATACATGAATACAAATATACATGAACATTATATATGTGTGAAGGTTGGTGGGACTCTGCATAGTTGATGTGACTGGGGGAATGTCACAATTCACCAACATTTTATAGTTGTTGACAAGATTAAAATATATCCAAGAACCAAATGAAGCTTGTAGTTTTTATAGGAAAAATATCTAAGATCTTACTAGTATAATCTCCATTAGTAGACTTTTTTTTAGATGGAAGATGTATTTACATCTATTTAATTATAGATATCTTAATATAATTAAAGCAGCTCTTATTTTTTATCATTAAAGTTAAAGACTGTAGCTAGACTTGTCTTAATAGATGGGAAGTGAAAAATATAAAAATATTTTTTTAAAGAAATGGTTCTATTCATATAAGCACAGTAAAAAGTAAAAAAAATACATTTTATTCAACTTTCACAAATAAAAGCATTACTCTAATAATACACAAATCAGATTTCCAAAGAATCATTTAAATAAACTTACAAAAAAAAAGTGGGTGTTATTTGCAAGTTTATGAGAAAGGGGGCGTTGTTTGCAAGTTTATTTAAATAATTCTTTGCGAATTTGACATATAAATTATTAAAGTTGCACTTTAGTTTATGAAAGCTAAAGGAAATTTATTTTTTATTTTTTTAATGCATTTATGTAAATAAAAGCATTTCTTTCTTTTTATATTTTTATTTTCTAGTTTTTAGTTTTATATATGTGGCACTGAATTACTGAAATCAGTTTTCAATGAATCATTCAGTTCTAAATTACAAGAAGTGTCACTAGATAGTGCTGGTGTTAGCGCTCTATATAAAATTAAATATTTAAAAACTTTCACTAATTTTTGGATAAAATTGTTCACAAACTCTCAAAAAAAAAGTATTACCATCAATGCAAATTTCGCATTAGGGTAGATATTGGAAATGGTGAAAATTAAGTTATAAGATTTGATTTAGATTTGTCAAGCATTGGTGGTCAAGCGATCAGCAACAGCTGCTTTGCAAGCAGTTGTCCCAGGATAGTGGGTTCGCTTCCTGGCTCATGCTATGATACATGAGAAAAAAAAGATTTGATTTAGATGAAAAAAAGTAAGTTAAATAAAAGCAAATAAAAATAATACCTTATATATGGCAGAAGAAAATATAATAATTCTTTATGTGAATAAAAAAATTATTCTGTAATATTCATGTAGTATTAATTCTATATAATAACCAATAATGATTATATGGTTATGTGCTTAAAAAAAATCAAGAAATCGTGATGTTTGAGCACAAAAGTGATGAAACTGAGAATTTGTTTTACTTAACTGAAAGGTTATCCCAAAATATTTATTTCTCAATGCATGACTATATTACTGTGATAATCATATTAACCAATGATTAAAATTTTGTGCAGTAGTAAAAATAAAATCAACTAGCTTTACTGATCTAAGAGTTCATAAAAAGATTGGGTGCCAGAAATGATAGAGCTGACCTACCATCTTATGATCCTTGAGCTACAGAGTATTTCACTTAGCCCCTGCTCCAAACTATGCAAGACTTTTGTCTAGAAGTATTACTAGAAAGAAAAAAAAACATATTGAATTTTACACAGTATTGTGGATATGCAGTCCAGCAATATATGTTCCATTAACTCAATGATTTTTGATTGGAAAACCAAATAAATTTGGGCATAGACAATGATTTATTGCTGGAGACAACGTGAACATAACTGAAGCTGTCAAGTGATTATGATGATCTTTGTATTCTAGTCTTTATTTTATAAAATAATATTTTAGACATGTTATTGATGTTATGACCATAATTGTAAAATTGATATATGAATTCTCACAAACTCTTAAATGATGTGACATAGGTATTGAGAAAATAATAACAATGAAAAAGATGATGATAAGAAGAAGAAGAAGAAAAAGAAGGAAGAGAATGATGAGAAGAAATAGGAGGAAGAATAAAAGAAGGTTAATGAGGAAAATAAAAAGATGAGAATAAAGTAGGAGGATGAAAATGGAAAAAAAGAGATGAAGCAGGAGAAGAATAAAAAAGAAAAAGAGGTGGAGATGAAAGAAAAAAAGAAGTTTGAGCAATAGTAGTGATAGAGCTTGACTACAATTCAGTTCTCGAACTCCAAAATCTATCCCTCTACCACAGCACCAAATAAGACAAGGTATTGAGTAAATGACCTCAGATCACTCCAAATCTCCAATAGATACAAACATTCTAAATACCTCATAAAACAAAAAATGATAATAAGTTTTCCATAAATATATGAATGTCTTCTTGAAGAAATAGTACAGTTGGAAGAATTGCACCATGAATTTTTTTAAGGATAACATTTATGATTAATTCTTTTTAGATAATGCCTGTGAAGATTAAATCATTTAAGCATATCAAGGATGAAGGAGGCATGTAGCAATCACATTGTTTATTTATGAGCTGTTTTTTCTTGTACAATATATGGTTTAATACGTTAGTAAAAGATAGACTCTGAATGAAACATCATAAGATTGATTCTCAGTTGGATGACAAAAATATTAATTAAGACTATCAAAATGGAACTACCAAATCCTTAATTTGATACTAGAGGGCTAAATCTTCATAAGAAATCCCAAGGAAATTTAGCATATGTTTAAATAATATTGGCTTTCATGGTTTGGTGCAGTGATAGAAATAGCAAACTCTAGATCATAAAGTTATTAAATCAGTCCCAGTTCTATTTCTTCCAATATTTGAACTTCTCATAAATTTCCAAGCAACAAAAATTATTCAATTATCTTTTTTAATGCTATTTATTTAGGGTTTTTTTTCTAAAAAAGATACAAAGAATTGTCACAAAAACTTTACACAGTAATCTACGAAAAACCAAAGCAGTTTTCTATTCTAATGCTGACTAGTAATCTTAGTCCTGAAATCCTCATCTTCAACCAGTTGCTGGCTTTTGACATTGTCAGTGTAGTTTGATATTCAAAATTTGAAAGAACTGCAAATATTGATAAAAGCAAAAGTGATAAATCAGTCAGAGAATAGGGATTTAAATACCAAGAATAGATATTTTTATATGCACCTTATAATCACTGATTACTCAGGGTTATAACACATAGTACTGAAGTGCAAAGCTGCTCTTTTTCTTATTATATTATTTAAGCAGAGAAATGTGATGGTTTTTCATTTTAATTTATAAAAAAATAAATGTATTTTATATGTTATATACCTATGAAATATATCACATAACATTCTCTACTTCATATTAATATCTGCTTTGGAGCAATAGTTCATTTTATTTACTTTATTGCAGAGCCACCTATTATAAGTCTAAGCAATTAATGGACACTAGATGAGAGTATTATATCCAAATTCCCAGATTTGTTTCTGGCTGAGTAAGACAGGATTGTTGCTCATGTTTCCAATAGATGATGTCGAAATAAATTGAGTGAATTATTACTCATATGGCATTCTCAGTATTTTAATCAATAATAATTATAATTAATAATATATAATTAATAGAATGTGACATTTTAATTTTAAATAAATAATATTGATTTTATATAAACGATAAAGTTATAGATATATCCAAAATAAATACAGAAAAATAAAATTTTTGACAACATTGGAAGTTTATCTTTGATTACAGTACAGTAAATGACACAGGACCACTGCATCTTATTTTAAATTAAAGGTTTGGTGGCCTTTGGTCAGTTTTTATGTGGAAACAAAAGGCTATAAACAAAAAAAATGAAAAGGCCTTTCATGTAATGTGATTAAATCACCATGGTGACTATTGATGAAGTAAGCAATAGTTTATTAATATATTGGATGAGTTTATTTGCAATGAAGCAACAGTTAAACAAACAGGCAAATAAAAGTATTCAAGATGTTCCAAAACTGAGTCCCAATTGCCAACATACAGAATTTAATGAAAACACTTCTTATTATAAATAAAAAGTCATGATCATCATCATTTTCAATCATCATCAATTTATTACAAAATAAAACTTTCTCTGACTTTAATCCAGTTTCTTTGATACAATGCCTTTCTTTTTTACACCACACCAGCGAACTTCCTTATTTCATCCTATCTCACACATGATCTTTTTTTAGGTCTTTTACAATCTCTTATATCCAATTTAAAACTTCAACTGTTCATCTATTATAAAAAAAATATCACAACTTTATTAGAGTAAATAAAATAAATATTTAAAGTACACAATTTTAAACAAATTTTAAATGTATATATAGCTCTCCATTTCATCATTATGCAAAGGAAAAAGTGGGAGAAGTTGAATTAATTATTCCACCTAATTACGTTGTATAATAATAAATATTTAATCTTTAATTAAAGTTTAGAGTGTATATTGGGCTAAAAATATTTTAGTAATTTTTAGGCTAATAAATTATTAGTAATAATCATGAAACTAATTATCTAGTTGAGGGGTTCATAGTTGTGGGTGCAGGAAATTTAACACCATCAGATTAAATTGTAAGAAATACATATTAGATGTAATTAATTATGGTGGGTAAGTAAACTCGTGATTTTAGTTTATTTAAATAAACTTCGACTTGAAGACATAGACACTAACAAAAAATAACAATTCAAATGCTAAACTGTTAAAATAATCACATTTTCATAATAAAATAAAATAAATCAATTATAAATTCAACCTTTTTGAATTTTCAATTGATTGCATAATTATGAGAGTCATTTTAATTAATAAAAGATAATTAAATCCAAAGTATACAAAGCATTTGTTTGGTCATCAATTTGGTAAAATCAGTGTTAAAGAGTACGTTCTGTATGATTGGTATAGTGATGGATCTCAAGATCTATGATTCTATTGCTTCAGATGGTCAAACTTATGAACTATTGAGCAATAAACCATTGAATTATTACGATTAGTGATAAAATAATTTTATTTTACAATAATATTAATAATTTTCAGTTAGACAAAAGTATTTATAATCAATCATAAATTATTATTATATATCATAAATCATTTTGTGTATGTGTATATAAATATTAATAAGTGTAATAATGGTCAAGACTAAATGGGTTTGTAAGGAATCATTAAAAACAGTCAACATTTAGACAATCCCAATATCAATACAATCAACAATTTCAAACTGTTGTCAAGGCAACTATCTTTATTCCAACTTTATTGTTGAAAGGATATTATTGCCTTGACAACAGTTTGAAATTGTTGAATGTATTGATATTGGAATTGTCCAAGTGTTGACTGATTTTTAATGATATATATATATATTAATATAAAGTTAATTTTATTATATTATCTTAGCATTTCTTTCCAGAATATCTATGCAATATAACATTGCTGATGTTTGAATAAATTCATTCATAAATGAAATGTTATGCATAATATATATATATATATCATGTTTAAAATCATTCAATTCACATCATTACCAAGAATGATAATTTTTTTAATTACAAAATATTAAATTTTTTATCCTACCTTTCAATTATCATCAGTTTATCTACAGATAAGATATTTGTGTAAGCACAATACAGATGATTGTGCAAATTGGAAGTTACTAGTCATAGTCAAATAAGAGTAATTGTATTACTTTGATGACCTCATAGAGGTAAAATTAATTCATAATCATTTTCTTAACATTCATAAGTTATAAAAGAATGAATCAACTGATGTTAATAATCCAATTGTAGGTCAAGTTATTATTTTTTACTCAGTAGCAAACTTTCCATACACTAGTGCTTACCTAGTTCTAACTATAGTAATTAATGGATTCTAGAAGGTTTGTGCATCAAAATCCCCATCTAATGCCTATTTATCCAATATCCTCAGACTAGTTTCTAGCTTGTAGTCTTCATCAATGAGAAGCCTTGGATCTGAAATTAGCTCCTCACTAATGAAGGCCACAGTCTAGAAACTTATCTGGAGATATTGGCTTAATAGACATTAGACAGGGATTTTGATGCACAAACCTTCTAGAATCCATTGATTACTAAGGCTTGCATTATATGGCACTGCTATATGGAAAGAGTTGCTATTATCTTAACAGCTTGTGTAAGCATAAGAAATGGTGATCATGTGATGTTGTGGTACTTTTTACTCTTGTATTAGTCATTTCTGTATATTGACATGTTGCTTTGATTCAGCAACAAATTTCTTTCCTCTCATCATATTTATATCATCTAGTATAAGATTTATTAATAAATAGATGCTAGATAGTAGTTTTTATAAAGATAACTATTAGTTATTAAACAAACTAAGGTCATCATAGTACATAGAGAGATATTGAATTGATTTCAGATCTGTATAACTATAGATGCAAATTGGCTTGGATTGAAAACGTTAACATGTTTTTCAATCTGTGTCGATAGCTTGATAATAAGAGATAGAAGTAAAAAATGGCTGCTAGGAATAAATGTTTATCAGATCCAAAGTGATCAAACACTCCTTATTAATGAAATCCATATGCTAAATAAAGATTTAATATGCTCTACCATTTGGCATCAATTGATTACTAAAGCTTACATTTGATGGCATAAATGTGATGAGAAAAAAAAAATCCTGTGAACAGTATGATGTGATGTGTTAAGATGTTAGTTAGTACTTTAATTGTTGATCAAAAGTGGGGGAAGTATTAATTTTTTGTGGATCATCTTTAAAACCTAGATTAACTTTTTTCTTTGATAAAAAGGAATTTTGAAAATAATTAGGATAATAAATTAATAATTTAAAAATGAGTTTTATTATGAATTCAGTGATCAAATAACTTTTCATTAACTACTTTTAACATGAAAACATTCATAACATTATTTATTTTAACTTTCTGACTTCATTCACGAAAAATTTAGGTTATAGCAGCTAGCATGTCTACCTATTGTGCCCTTCACCTGGAAGCTGACTCTGTGGGAATTAAAAAAATTTTTTTAAGATAACGAAGAGAACTTTAGGTCTATAGTCAACCCAACTAAGTATTTAATAGTAATCAATGAATGGCATCTGGATAGTTTTAGCTAGAGGGTAAAGGTCAGAATTTAGACTGGTCAGATAAGTGTGCATACATTGACTGTAAAAATAAAAGTATGCCTATCACTTAAGATAGGAGTATATGCCACATTTCTAAATTGCTTAGCCAACGGTTATCTTTATTTTCTGGTGTCATTTAAAGTAAAATTGCTTTTATCTGATGTTATCTAGTAATATGCAAGTACAAAGACTCTTGAAAGTTAAGCATCCTCTTTATAACAAGTCAAACTAAGTATAAAATTTGTTATATAATTAAAGAAATGGTTCTAATTATTTTAAGTAGTAATACGTATCCTGGAAATGCTGATTTTTATTGTTAAGTGATGTATTACTTATTATGAAAACAAAAAAAATGTAACTCTAAATCATTGTTAATGAAAAAATAAGCAGAATGATAGAGGAGATATGATAACTACAATATTTTGTTTCAAGCCCCCTTATCTACATTATATATAGTGGATAACAATCACATTTTGTTGATAAGTTTTGATTACAATACAGTGCACATTACTTACTAAATCACATTACTTACAGTTAATATTAGTCACATTACTTACAGTTAATATTAGTGATGTGTTATCAAAGCAGTATAAATGCACAATACTTTTCAATATGCATATATATATAATTCATATGATTTTTTAGTATATAATATCATCATCATCATCATCATCATCAACCATTATCAATCCACTGCAGGATGAAGGTCTCTCCAAGTTTAATCCATCTTCTCCAATCTTTAGCTTCTCTTTTCCACAACACCCCTGCACATTTTCTTATTTCATCCATCCATCTCACATGTGGTCTCTTTCTGGGTCTTTTACAATCTCTTGGAATCCAGTTTAAAATTTCAATTGTCCATCTATTATCATTTCTTCTAGCAATATGTCCAACCAACTCCATTTCAATCTTTTAATTTTTTCAATAAGGTCAGTAACACCTGTTTGTTGTCTTACCCATGCATTGCGTTTTCGATCTCTTCTTGTTACTCCCAACATACATCTCTCCATACTCCTTTGAGTGGTCTGAAGTCTTTGTATTGCTCTTCTATTAAGTGTCCAAGTCTCAGATCCATAAGTAAGAACTGGTAAAACACATTTGTTAAAAACCATTCTTTTCAAACACATAGGCATATTTCCTTTTAGTATCAAGTTATTTCTACCAAAAGCATTCCAACCAAGTTTAATTCTATGATTAATTTCCTCCATTATGTTTCCATCTGCATTAATAATTTGACCTAGGTATTTGTAACTGTTAACTTCTTCTAATTCTTCATAATCAATCTTTATTTTCATATTTTGAGCAAATCGATTAAACATTACTTTAGTCTTTCTAACATTTATCTTTAGTCCTACTTTTCTACTTTCATCTGCTAACTCCTGCAACATTTCCTGCAGCTCTGAAGCATTATTTGCAAAAACAACTACATCATCTGCAAAATCTAAATGACTTAAATACTCTCCATTTACTTTCATTCCTTTAGTTTCCTATTTTGATCCACAAAATACTTCTTGCAGCACTGCTGTAAAAAGTTTTGGAGATATGGAGTCACCTTGCCTTACACCTTTCTCAATGTTGATTTTTCCGGTATCATTATGTAATCTAATTGTTGCTGTTGCATTTTTATAAATATTCTTTAAAATATGACAATATCCTGGATCTATACCTTGATGATCCAATGCTTTAATCACTGAAGAAATGTGTATAGAATTGAATGCCTTTTCATAATCTACAAATCCAAAACATAATGACAACTCATATTCATTTGTCCTTTCTATGACTTCTCTCAATACCTGGATATGATCTATTGTACTAAAACCACTTTTAAATCCAGCTTGTTCTCTTGGTTGGTGAAAATCCAAAGTTCTCTGTAGACGAGTTGTAATTATCTTGGTAAAAATTTTATATAAAACTGATAAAAGGCTGATAGGTCTGTAATTTCTAATATCTTCTTTAACACCTTTTTTAAATATTAATATTATTACTGCATTCTTCCAATCTTCCGGTACATCTTTATCATTTAGACATTTGGTATATAACTTTGCTAAAATTGTTTCTATTTCTTCACCTCCTTCTTTTAATATATCAATTATAATTCCATCATTTCCTGGAGCCTTTCCTTTCTTCATACATTTAATTGCATGTCTCACTTCTTCATTTAAAATTCTGGGCAATTCAGAAGATGTAATAGATATAGGAGGTACTTGTTCTTTATTACTATATAATTCTTGATAAAAATCTTCTACCAATTTCATGATGTCATCTCTCTTTTTAGTAATAATTCCATCTTTTTTTCATATTGCAGATATAAATTTCCTACCAATACCAAAATGTTGTTTAACATTCTTGAGACTCTTATTTTCTTCTACAGCTTTCCTTGCTATTTCACAGTTATACTTTCTTATATCATTTTCAACTTTTTTCCGTACCATTTTACAAAATTCGAGATATTCAATTCTTTTTAATACATCATTTTTGTATATCTTCATATTCCTTCTTTTCTTCATAAATTCTCTAGTCTCAGTAGAAATTTTATTAGTCAATTGCTGCTTTTTTCTACCAGCTATCTTTGTTGCAGTTTTTAAAAGTGTATCAGTTATTTTCATATTAATTTCATTCAAATCTGAATCATGTTCAAAATCTCCTAACACTTGAAACCTATTTGTAAGTTCTAATTTAAATTCATTAGAATGTTTCTGAAGATTAGGAATATCAACTGTAAATATTGTTTTTCTCAATAATTTTTGTCTCTCTAGTTTTACATTAACTCGTAACTTACACCTTACTAATCGATGATCACTTCCTGTGTTAAATTTATTAAAAACATTACAATCTTGAAATATGTATTTCCTGTTAGTCAAAATATAATCCAATTCTGCTGTACATATGTAAAAAAATATAATTATTATTAAAAAATAATAACGTAGCTATTATTAATAAACAAGATGTAACCAGCCTATGTAAAGACTGTCCTTTTTTTAATTGGTTGCTTTAACAAAACAATTACTAATGGTGAAATTAGCATGAACTACACAATATCAAACTAATCAGCTTCAATTATATACTAATCAAGACTAAATGAAAAAATAGTGCTACAGCATCTATTTTTTCCCCTTATTTAAATAACACATTTCAAAGATGAATTTATGTATCGTAATCACATTTTCTTCCCAATTTTAGTACTGTAGCTATTCAGTTCTGTACTGTAGTTAAAAGCACATGTACTGATTTTTTTCTGAACATTTTTTTATTAATGGTGAATAAATACACTTTGTAATAAATATTACAGATTATTAAATATGAAGGGTGGAATTATTTCTATCCATAAAATGCTCATAAAATGAAGTACAGTTTAAATAGGTTATCATCAATAACCATTATCAATCCACTGCAGGATGAAGGTCTCTCCAAGTTCAATCCATCTTCTCTGATCTTTAGCTTCTCTTCTCCACATCACCCCTACACACTTTCTTATTTCATCCATCCATCTCAGATGTGGTCTCTTTCTGAGTCTTTTACAATCTCTTGGAATCCAGTTTAAAATTTCAATTGTCCATCTATTATTATGTCTTCTAGCAATATGTCCAGTCTAACTCCACTTCAGTCTTTTAATTTTTTCAATGAGGTCAGTAACACCTATTTGTTCTTTTACCCATATATTGCATTTTGATACTGTCCAATTTGTCATTTTTGTAATTTGTTAAAGCCTCCAGTTAAAAAAAAAAATTGTTAAAGCAACTAATTAATTAAACAGCATCAACATTCAGACAATAAACAAAATAGGGATTTTATATAAGGGATTGCTCATTTTTTGGATATGTTCAGTTGTTCACATTTACTCGTCAAATAAAAGTAAGGAAAAATAATTAAACTGTGTCTTTGTTTATTTTTAAAGAAAATGAACAGTAAAGTATCAGACTTTCGTTGCAATTAAACTTGCTCTGAATGATATCCTTTATCCTCAATAACTTTTTTCTATATGGAAAGATAATAACAATATCATTATTAATATAATTAGTTAACATAAAACTCTTCATATTCTAATACTAAAGACAGAACTCCATTTGAACACACCCCTCAAATAGTATATAATATTTCATGACCAGCTCCAGCTTGTAGAGCAGTGTACTATGGGGAGCCTCAAGCTAATAGATCTATGAGAGTCACCCAGCACTCCTATTTTTTATAAAAAGGCTAAACAAGATCAGCGACATAAGTCAGTTTTCCCAGATCACAAGCTTACAACAGGACATGTTTTCCCCTTCTAATATTAAGACCATTACATATATATAGAGAGGGATGATCATTAGGAAAAGTTCAATGAAACATGGGTTATTGCAAGAGACCTAAATTCAATCATCAAAAAGACATCTTGTGTCCCTTTGTCAAAAAATGGAACATCTGACATTTATAATTTACATTTTTCACTTCAATAATTTGCATATTTTATAAACTATATATTCATTCTACTCCTACTGCAGATAGTTAATTAATTTTGCATTATGATTCTGGTGAGAATTCACTGAAAGTTAACTGAATGCTATTAAATGAAAATATATCTAAATGATTATATCTTTTCATAGTGGCTTGACTCAGCTCAAGTTTTTTTGGAATATCAGCAGAATATAGCCTCTATAGTTGTTTTCAACTTTTTATGACCATATTGACTTTGAAATCTTTAGTCATCTCTACTTGATTTTATCTATTTCAGATTATTGAGTACTCTTCAAAGTTTAAGCTCTCTGATGCAAAACAAGAATATTTTACAATTTTATTTTGCTAAAGAAATATACTTTTAAAATTTTTATTAACTTTTATAAAATTTCTAGCTTTACATTTAGAAAACATTTTGTCATATGAAATACAAAACCATATCAAATGTTTGGAAATATTAAAAAGTGAAGAATAAATATATAGTTTTGACACAACATGAAGAAGTATTAATAAACATGATTGCTCTAAAATAAAAAAAATTGATTGTTTCCATATCATAAAATTTGTGAATTTTAATGCTTTTATTTTGTTTATTTATATATGTTTTTGGATAATGAATAATTGAAGAAATATATGTTGATTTTGTAGTTCTAAAAATTAAGTAAACACTGTATTAATAATAGTAATTAATTATTTAAATTTTTTATTTAACATATAGTAGTTAATTACAAAAATAATGTTATGCTCCAAAGAATATACATATAAAATGTGTTAATTTTAAAAAAATCACATGAATTACAATCAACTATCTATATATGCAGTATTAATAATCATAGTTTCAGTAATACATGTGTTAAAAAATATTTAAAAAAAAAAAAAAATATGAAAAATATTTTAATTTTTTAATCCACAATACAATTGCTGAAAGCTACAACAGAAAAGCATTTTAAGCAACTGATTAATTTAAAGTACCTTGAATTTTCAAATTTAATATTTTTCATCTTTTTCATTTATCAATAATTTTCATCACAAGATGAATGAAGAAAGATACAAAATTTATTTTATTATTATTATTTTGAGAAAAATAGGATGTATATAATATTTAACTGGCTACCATTCTTAAAAAAATATCTTGTTATCAAGTCAATTAAAAAAAGAAAAGAAGTTCTTTCTTTTTTCTTTTTTTTATAAAAAAAAAAAATGCTAAAGTTATTTCAGTTTAGATAATTTTACTTGTTCTTTTGAAAACAAAGATGGGATAATATTCTTTCATTTATAAACAAAAAACAGTCAAACGTTGGTGATTTAGAGGTCAACACAGCTTCCTTACAAATAGTTGTAGTGGGTTCGCTTCCCAGTTGATGTTATGACACATGGGAAAAAAGTCTTTTTTATCTTAAAGAATATATTTAATAAAGTACAGAATTAACTTTAGTGCTTATAAAAGTGCTAATTTTAATTCTTTTGTTATTAATTATCTTTGTTGGTGTCTTAATAAATATGAATTTTAATAATATATATGCATTTTAAAATGTATATTGTATGTGCAAAGGTATGTTTAAAATGTTTATTGTAAATGATTCAGTATTATCCATGTATTTTAGAACCCATGCCAAGGCTTAAAACCAAATGGCATGGGGTCCTCTTTTATTATAATTTTGAGTTAATATTGAAAAATTAACTTTACTATTAAAACAGGCAAAACTCTCTATATGTATTGGCACTTAGTGAAAGCCAGAGTAATCAATGGGTGACAGAAGAAATGGTGATCATGTGATGTTTATTAACTTTACTATTATTCATAAAAAGTCTATATTAAATAATCATATGATTTATTACTTGGGAGGTCATAAGAAGTTTGAGTACTGAAATTGTCAGAGCTGGGCCATGATTCAGGAACTTTGATCTCCAGAATTTGGCACTTTACCAAGGAACCAAGCTATGCAGGATATAAAAAAAATCAATATTTAAAAGTGGAAGCATTTTTATATATTTCATTTTTTGAATATTAAATTGAGTTAATAATTTACATGTGATGCTTTTATCTGAATTTAAAATATTTAAATGTCTTTTGTGTCTTGCAAAATAAAAACCATTCCATCATTGTGTTATCTTTATTACTAGCTATAATTTATGGATTTGCAATATGGTCTAGAAATAATAATTAAACAATTTACTACATTAGAATGTCAGAATCCTATGACATTTATAATATATATTTGAAGTCACTAATTATTAAACATTATCAAAAATTGTTTATTAGTCCATTTATGAAATTTTTATCAATTAGCCAAGACCAATGTGAATAAATCTGCATTAATGTAAAAATATTTGACATACATATAGTAAATTATAATATAGATTAAAAGAAAAATTTTAAATGCTTTCCATTATGCTATATATTTATAATATTATAAACATCGTTTCGATATGATAATGCTCTATAAAAAATCCTTTATCTTAAAATGATATATACAAAAGATTGTTCCTCTGTGTGTTGTTTTTTTATTAGTAAATTTATTTTAAAATATATATTTTTAGCCTATTTACATTACATATATCTTTTGAAATAAAAAAAAGTAAAATGAAATAGATATTTTTAAAAATATTTTTAACATTACTTTACCAATATTAATTTAAAGTAGTCAAATTACACTCTTGTGTTTTCTTTGTTTTGAATTCTATGTTTTAAAAATTAAAAGGAAAGCCTAAAATATAATATATTATTTAATTTAAAAATAATAGTTGTATATTAAATCCTAGAAGTTTAAAAAACGTAGTAAAAAGAATCAAATAGTTTATTGTTTAAGAATTCATAAGAGTTTGAGTACCAAAAAATGACATAGAACTATGATCCACAGACCTCAAACTCTAGAGTTGGACACTTTCCCATTGCACTGGATCAAGTGGGATAAAAATCTAGTTACGTCATACAAAAAATAGCAAGACTTATTTAAAAGAAATTGTTTCCAACATGGATGTTAATTTTTTTTTAGTTATATCAAAGATTCCATTTATGTACTAAAATGTAAAGTATACATGTAACATTAGTAGAAATGATATTAAATATGGTGAAAATAATGTAAACAGAGAAAGAGAAAAGAATGTTTCATGTGGGGATTATGAAAAACATAAATTATACACTCAATGTGGAATGCAAGATAAGTGTTAAGATACATCAAACATTAAACGTTTATAATTTCTCTCAATTTAGACAAAAATATGACAGCCAAAGAATACACTACTTTTGTAAATTGGAAAGTTTTATAACATTTACAAGCAAATTAATTTCATAGAAGGAAGTATCCTGGATAACCTAAATCTTAGTAGCATATATTTTCTTTTAATTCCATAGATTTAGCATTATTAAAAAATACTACACTGATCATAAATACTGTAAGCTTGTTTCTTTCAGTCTGCTTTACAAGAAAGCCAAGACCACTTTTACTTTAAAAACATCTAATGAACACCAGTCAATCCAATACTAGTTTAAACTGAATAACATAATATATATATATATTCATTTTAATCCCTAGCACCCACTTGCTTTAAAAAGTGAAAAATTATTTTAATAATTAAAAAAATGTTTAAACCCTATTACTTAAGATAATATTTGAATTATACATAGAAATACTTACATGTTTTTCTGTCTCCTAAGCTCTTCAGACTGCATTTTTGATAAATGTATAGTTTCGGAAACGTACAATAAAAACATATTTAATATTTACATTTTTCATTAGTAATGATTCATTTGCTTCACCAATTTCTCATAATAATTATACTGTGCTTTCAACACACATTAGTGAAACTATATTTTAATTGTTTTATTGTGGCTTAGTGCTATCAGGGCATATCACGGGTATGAATATGGGAGAAAATATGCACCAAAAGTGTTAAGCCAGAATAAAATATAATTAAAATATAGCTTCACTAGTGTGTGTTGGAAGCGCTGTATACATTAGTGTTATTTTAAAAAACTAAAAAATTGTGCAAAAACTAATTACAATATGTACACTTTATTTTATTTTTTGTATTAAGTCAATTTATTAATATACAAATAAAAAAAATAGAAACATAAAGTGTCATATTGTGTCCATTAATATAGACTTCAACTTATTAATCTAAAAATTAAAAAAAAATACATGAAATGTCTTTATAATATTTATAGACGTCAGTGTTTACACATTATAATATTTATGTTTTATTTATTATTGTTACTTCTAATTAACAAGTAACACATATTCAGTAATAGTAAATATTGTAATTAATTTTTGCACAATTTTTTATTTTTTTAAAATAACCCTAATGAAAAAAAATGTAAATATTAAATACATTCTCTATCAGCCATTTTTTTTAAAAAAGATTTATTGTATGCCCCTGAAACTGTATATTTATCAAAACTGCAGGCTGCAGAAGTTATTAGACAGGAAAACACCCAACTACCGAAATAGCTAATTACCACCCTTTGTACAGATTATTTTTTAATTATCAAATGACTATTTCCATAATAATAATGACTTACATTTTACATGATATATTAAAATATTTAAAGATTACAATAATTTACCTTGCCCTATATGCTTTAGTGTAAGGATAAAGAATTAGACTACTGAGTTCAAATCCATAGATGATGTTTCCACACTGTCACTTCCTGTACTTAAATTTCATATTAATCTTGAATCACAAACTATGCAACTGTTATTATTCATATCTATATAAATTTGGTTAATGATATCACAATAAATTCTATTTTTCAGTAAAATAAATATTAATCTCAATATATAGAAACCATATAAAACTTGGATTATAATAGTCAATTTTTCTCATAAAACCATGTTTGCTGCATGAAAACATTTTGTATATTTTGATATTCAAATGTTAAGTGCAGAAGATTAAAATATGCTTGGAGTTTTTCTTCAAAAATATTATATTACATTGAATATAAATTTACTATCTATACAAAATATAATCTTGATAAATTTTAAATGTCAACTTTTTTATATCACACCCACTCATTCACCAGTGCAGAAAATCTGACCACCTTGACTCATTATGCATCCATTTAATGAACATTCTTCTTGTGAGATAGAGGTATTAAACACCTGACTTGCTATGCCCATTTTGGAAACTCACCCAGGTAAATAAGTGATCAATGTACTGTAGATATATATTTTCTAGATTTTTTTGTTTTTCATAATTTTTGTTTAAATTCCAAATTCATAGTGAAAAAAAGTTAAATAAATGGGTACTAGTATCACTGATGGTATAGGGCACTGGATGGTGCTATTGCTACACAAAAACAGTTAAATATAACATTACTAGGCCATGACCTTTTTTAATAACTAAATAGTAAACAATGTCTTTTTTCTTAATTAAGATAAATAATCCAACAAGTATATGCATTCATTTGAAGAAATTTTTTTATTTACAGAAACTACAGACTAGTAAACAGTATATTTAACTTTTTGGGGTTAGCAACAGCGCCATCCAGTGCCTGTACCGGTAGTGATACTAGTACCAATAAATGATTATAGAATTATATTGTGATCACTTATTGCTATGTTTTATGAAAGATTTTTGGTGGTATGACCTACATTTGAAATATGATGATCCTGCAAACTAGATATCAGTATCAGGTATTAAAAAGAGGAACTCATAGGATAAAGTTTTAAAGTATTCAACCTAGTGATGCCTGATATTTACACTAATCAGATTTATATTAAGTTCTTCAACACAAAATATGTTTAAATAAGTAGGCAATAAAATATTATGACAAAATTAAAACACTTGATCAATACCAATTGCTCTACTTAAAATGTTGCAGTAGTAGAATCAAGTAGCATTGATTATGGACCAGCTATGCCACTTGAACTGAATAATAAATTATCTAATTATTTTTTTTAACCATGATGGTATTTTGTCATTACTTGTTACACTCTTAATATCTCAAAGATATATATATATGCTCATGATAAACAGCTATAGAAAGATTTTAGACCACTGAACAAATTATGGAGAGGTGTATGTTTGGAATAACAAGAAGGGATCAAAAATGAAATACATGAGGGACAGAATAAACAAACATTACTGATAAGAATTAAGAGTCTGAAGTAGTGCTGGGTTGGACAAATTCCTAGAAGAGACAATATTAGATGGACAGTTGAAGCCTTAAGCAGGATCTCAAAAGATTGTAAAAGACCTAGAAGGAGACTACATGTGAGATGGGTGAATAACAATGTAGTTTTCTGGTGCGATAGGGAGAAGAGGTTAGAAATTGGGAAAAAGTGGTCAAAATTGATGATAATGATGATGATAAACATCTAACATAATATGTAAAAATTTATTTGTATGTCTGTAAATCGCTTCATCCTCAATTAATACTTAACATTAACTAATGGAATTTCAGCAATTTTCTATCTAACCATCACTCAGATAATAAATAAAAACCCACTTATTATCAGAGTCTAAGATCGTAAATAGATCTTGAGTGAGAGTAAATCAGATTGAGGTCAATTGATAGCTACTCAAAATCTATGAAAAATCTTAGCTGCAGTTTTGATAACAGATTATTGATTAATGTTAAGCGTTGACTAGGGGTGATGTGATTTACAGCTATAACTAATTAGAAACATGCACTTTTGATTTATTGTTGTCTTAGCATATGTTGAACAAAAATTAAAATATGATATATATATATTATTCATTGATGTATTTACATTGCTGCTCCCTTTTTAAAATTTTAATCAAACAGCCGAATAATTACTATTGTAGTTATAATTTAAAAAAAAAAAAAAAAGATGGATAACGGTAAAAAAATACAAAGGTAAACAGCTCAGCATAAAAAAAACTATGAACGAATAAGCAATATTAAGACTTGCCCGTTGCTAGGAAATGTGGATTTGAGCAGTTTTCTCTTTGTTTCACCTTTAAGAATAGCTAAATACCCATTTACCAATCAATGTTAAATGAGTAGCAGCTGGATTGGATATGGGCCAACTTAAGATTCTTCAAAAGAATTATTTGGCCTAGAATAAACCAAAAGGTTATAGGCATGACGTGATGTGATGCATTGCGGCTTCTCCTTTCTCTAAATCAGGATTCTCAGCCAACGTGCCCAGAGAAACATCAGCTATAGTGCATCAGCGCCACAATGTTGTTGCATAATATATTTAAATCATAACATCATTGGATAACCTACATAACGATGTTTAAACATAAATGCCACAAAACAGGTATCTTCCCGCCTAGATTTTTATATAAAATGCTTCGTACAAAATTGATTATTAAGATTTGTTTATTCAAAATATTTTTTTAAAATAAAAAATAAAAAAGCTAATAAAAAGTAAACATTTTTAAAAAAAAAAAAAAAAATCTATAAAAAGAATTAAATACTTCACATAAAGATTAATTTTAAAATTTGAGCCTACATACTTTTTGATTTTTTTTTTCTAAAAATGGATTTTTCTTGTAATATGAAGATTATAAAAATTCCAGATTATCATCTGTCTAAAAAAAATTATATATATATAACGTTCACAGCTTGTCTTTGCAGAAAAATTTGTTAGATCAAATTTCTATACAGAGTTTTCTCCAAAAAATTATCAAGATGTAAGAAATTAATAAATATATTCTACTTTACCACTGAGAACTGCTACCTAGTAATAGCAGGGAGGGGGGTGTCTTATGATTTGATTTTTAAAAATAAAAAAGGTAACATTCTCGTAAAACTTAATAATATGTTTTAACTTATTTCAAACATGTAAATCAGATATGGCCAACATAGACTGTTGGACTAAATTTGATGCATCAGACCGCAGTACTTAGGGGGAAAAGTTATAATAAAAATTCAGTGATTCAAACTAGAAAACATTTGTTTTAAATTCATTATCATCATCATCTTCAACCATTATTGATCCACTGCAGGATGAAAGTCTCTCCAAGTTCAATCCACCTCCGATTTCTAGCCTCTCTCAACATATTCTAGCACATTTCCTTATTTTATCCATCCATCTCACATTTGGTCTCTTTCTAGGTCTTTTACAATATCTTTGTTTACTATTTCAATTGTTCAACTATTATCATTTCTTTTAGCAGTATGTCTAGCCCAATTTCATTTCAGTCTCTTAATTCTTTCAATAATGTCAGCAGCATATGTTTATTCCATCAACCATGTATTTCGTTTTCTATTTTTTCTTGTTACTCCTAACATGCATCTCCCCATACTTCTGAGTGTTCTGAAGTATCTGTAGTTCATTGCGTAAATATATATTTGACTTTTATTTCAGCTTCAGATGCCTAATGGGAAGCAAGTTCGTAATAATTTTTAACTTTCATTTTGTAATTTTTGTTCATAAGTTGGCAAATTGTTTGTTCCCTTTAAATATTTTGTTCTATACTTTATTAATATTATTACCACACATAAAGTTGATAAAACAAAAATCTTATAAAAATAAATAAAAAATTAGAAAAGTAATATAAAATATTTTTAAAAAGATAATTTAAAATAATAGAAATAAGTAAATCATATAAAGAACAAAAAGCTGGAAAATAAACTAAAGCAGAAAAAGTTAAGTAAAATGCATAGCACTAGAAAGTCAAAGAGAAAAGATATAAATGATTGAAAAAAAGAAATGGAAGTAAAAAAAAAGATAATTAGAAAAAAGTAACAAATAATATTCCCCCCAAAAAACTTAGAAAAGAATGTTTTTATCTTTCTCTCCTCATATAGGTGGATAACAATGTTTTTCAGGCTTTTCCACAATGCCAGATGTTTAACAAATTTATGTCTAGTTTCCTCCAACTGCATACATATATTTCAGTTTAGGTTTTCCCTTTGCTGGTTTTTTCTTCATCATTCCATACAGCCACAATATATCTCATTTCAAATGTATCATCAAGTAAATGGGCATAGTGCTTTTTTTAGTAATAACCACTAGAATACTTATATCTTCTCCAATCAGATAATACACTTTTTAAATTTATCATGGCTGTTTATGATATACTGCATCTTACAGTACAACAGCACATCTCAAAAATGCTTAATTTGTCTTTTTTATATATGAGCAGTGTCCATGTTTCTGACCCATATAAAACCACATTCCAGAATAAAAAAAGAGAGAAACAAAGAACAAATTCTAGTAATATGTGCATATGTGTATAGCAAAATAATGAAAATCTTATATATTATACATTTTTTTTCCAAATTCTCAAATAATCAATGATTTCATTTACATAATGCTTAAAGCTTTATTTATTGAAGTGAATAAAATGTGTATTACGTATTTATGTTCATTGACATAAACTGATTAATTTAAAATGCCCTACATGGTTTGGTGATGTGTTAGGGGATCAGATGGTGAAACATAGAGCCTTTGGTTTGATTCCAATCCTAGCAATTCTGGTAAACTTCCAATAAACTCTCAAGCAATAAAGCCATTCATTTATAGAGTGGATAGCTGAAGGGATCTTGAAAATCAGTGTTTAAATCTCTTATATTATATCTAAATTCCAAGTAAATTAATTATACTTAAATATTATTTAATTATTGTAAATCACTTTATAGGAATCAATTCCTAAATTAATAAAACATTACATTCAATTACCCAAGAGATGTGAGATATAAATACCGACTGGATGATATTTGCTTAAGGAGAAAATAATATTTTTATTCAGCTACATTCACCTATTATTTTTCATTTTTAAAATGGTTGCAAACTCTCCATAAAGTAGTGCTACCCAATGCAAGCCATAGAAATTAATGAATTCTAAAGGATTTGAGCATGAAATTCCTATCTAGTGTATACTCATCCAATATTTGCAGCCTAGTTTTTAGCATGTATCTTTCATCTGAGAGGAACCTTGGATCAGAGAGCACTGCATCTAGATCTTTGGATCTAATGACCTCTCCCCCCACAGCTGCCAACTTTTATCTATTTAGATAATTATAAAGCTATGAACCCAAAATAAAAACACAATATTTTCAGTCTAATCCATTAGTTACTGTGGCTTACACTAGTTGGCACTACTGCATGGTGAGTTTACTATTGTTTTTAACAGCTTGTGTAAGCATAGGAAATGGTAATCATGTTATGTTTTATATTTCATTTTTAGAATATTTTGCCACCTTTAGTCTTTTAAAAAAAAACTAATTTATTTTTATTTTTATATTACATGCACAAGTAATCTATCAGATTCAGCAGTTTAGAATATATAGTACTTCATTATAGTTGATATCCCTTCATCCACTTGTCCAATGCAACCCAATTTTTTAATATCTTTATCACCATTTTCCCCTAGAATGTTATATTTAAAGTTACAATATAAAGCTGTATATAGAATACTAGCATGTGAATGAATGTGGGGAATTTTCATATAATAACTAGAGAAATATGTTCAACAATGATGTTGCTAGATGGCCATCAATTAAAACTGCAATCTCCAAGCTAACCATTTGTTTTACTACAATAGCTTTTTATCAATTACTTAGAGATAAAAAGATATCTCAACACTGATAAAATTAGATTAAACATTGTGTATTTTTGGGTATACAGTTTTTAAAAATTAATTATAGCAATCAATAAATCACAAATCCATTTCACATTTTTTGCTGAATTCAGTGAAGATGAAAACTCTACTATCGTTGTTATAAGTAATAGTTCCATTATAATTATCTATCTCTTTCTAGCCTTGACAGTTATTACAAATATAAGTCTAGTTCAAAGTCATCCTGACACAAAATGGGATCGGTACACTGCACACAGGCACCAGTTATTCTTTATAAGCTCCAAATTTTTGGATATAGGCTTTTAATTTGTTCTCACTCAATGCTAACTCTCCAATGGCAGTGGTTGATCTGAAAGAGGCAAGCAAACTCTTCTCTTAAATATTATGTATACTGAGTTCAGTTCAAGGTCATGACTAAGAAATATCACAACTTCCAAAGACAGTGTTGGTATAATTGAATCATATTTAGATTGTAACTGAAAATAAATAAAATATATTTTATTATATAAATATAATAAATGCATTTTTGCAATGTTTTTATTATAATGTATTTTTTGCATTTTAGATTATATACAAAATGAATATATTTTGTGGATACATTATTTATATTGTCATTTTTTTTTGACTGTGATCTTTATATTTTTATATTCCTTAATTTAATATTTTAAATATAAGTAGCTTTTTTATATACCCGGAGTCTAGATATAATATAAGGGATTTGGACACAGACTTTTAAGCTCCTTTCAACAACTGATAAGTATTGGTTCAGCATGAAATACACGTATTGTAGATCATTCATCTTTTCACATGTATTTGGTCATGTGTTTTGGTTGTATGAGATGATGACCGAATGGAGCTTGAAAGCCTGGGTTTAAATCCCCTATATTATTTCTTAATTTAATAATTTATAAATTGTAACTGAAAAGGAATAAAAAAAATCATATACAGTGAAGCTGTGAAATATGCTAAATCAATATGTATGACTTCAATTACAAACACATACAAAATATAAACACACAAACAAAAATATAAACAAACAATCCAAAAAAAAAAAACCCCCATTAAAATTTGTAAATTTAATATATTTTAGAATTCACAAGCAGTCATTTTTCCATCTCTGAGTGCCATATGTGATGGATATTTTTTAAAAAAGTAAAATTTGTAGTAAATTTTGTAATACACAGCTATTTTTCTGTCTTAGAATACCACATGCAATCATTGTTTATTAATATTTCTAAAGTTTATATTGAAAACACATACATTTTATTCTTATTTTATTATCCTTTCTAAATTTGATATTTGTATAATAAAATGCTTTTATGTATAAAAGTTTTGCAAATATAAGAACAAAAAGTTAATACTGACTTTCAAACATCAAAACAGTCAGAGTGATTATAGTTTCTTGATAAAACTATTATTACATTTTTATATATAAAAAAAGTTATTGATAAAAAAGAAAATGTGATAAAAATCAGACATTTTGGTTATTCATTCTATTTAAAAAATAAGACCCAGTAAGTCTTTTTCCTTTGCTTATTTTTTCGTGAGATTGAATATATACTCAGTAAACTATATGTAAATGTATTCCCCTCAATTTATTAATAATAATAATTATTTTTTGAAAATTTTGTTTATATTACAATCTTAAATGCTATATATACTATATATATATGTGTGTGTGTGTGCATGTTGAAAAGTATTATATACTCACAGTTCAATAAACAATATATATATATTCTAACCAAAGTTTATTAACCAAACATGAACTATTATATGTAATATACATCATACAAGGAAAGCTTGAAATAAAATATAGCTAATATTGTGGTTCCACTATAGTTTATTAAATAAAGGCAAATTTATAGTCTTTTTATTTTTATTTTTTCACATTTCAGCATTAATTATTAATGAACATATCTTTTGGATTGCAATTTGTAATGCAATATTTTGGCCTTGACTGTTAAAATTAATAAAAGTACTACTAATAATAAAAATAGGCAGAAGATGAAACTTCTGTAATTATGAGAGCAAGAAGACCCAAAGAAGGCAGAAAAATTATTTTTACAATTTCATGACCATATCTATAAAAGGGTATTCAAAAATAACCAGAATCATTCTCTGGAGAGTGAGTGCATTGTAATACATACGTCTGTCACTAGATTACTCTTGCAAGGATCCCCCTTTCAAAAATCTGTCAACTTCCATTATTGAGAGAAATTCTGTTATGGTGTAATAAATGTTTTTGTTAAATGCATCTTGCTTATTTGCCAACTTTTGTAATAGTTAAGAAGTTAAAACAATATATATATATATATATTGCTTATTTTACTTCTTTCATAATCACTTGACTGCGAATAATGTTTCTTAAAAAAACTTCTTTATTTTCCTTACAGTTTTGACTGTCCAGCAGTCTTCATCAGAGCTACAATATTTGAATAATATAAATATGTAACTATCATAATAAAAATAATATAAATACATAACCATCATAAACAATGTGAAATTCTGTTTTCCATTAGGGAAAATGACAGGCAAAACAGTTATAATCCATATTACTCTAAGGAAAACTCAAATTTATGAATTGTTTAATTGAAGTACAAATTTTCATCATCCCCAAAATCTTGATGAGTGAAGTTCAGTATCAAAATAATGCTGATTTTTTTTAGAATGCAAATGGCATTATTTATACAGAATTCATTAGATAACAATCAGATGTTTTAACTACAAGTTTTGAAATGTTCATGATGTGGTAAAACACAAGTGTCTCAATTTGTAGCCAAATGGGGAGTGTAGCCATGACAATATTCTAGTACACAAAGCTTTGAGTGTTTTTAGCAATTTTTAATTAAATTTAGCACGCCCCAGCTTATCCATCACCTATATTTTCCCAACCTCACTCCAGGTAACTACTTTTTATTTCCTCAAATGAAAAAGTTCCTCAAAATTTTTTTTTGGACTTAGAAGTGATGAAGAAAAAATGACTCAAGTATTAAAAGGCATCACTTTATAAAAGTTTTGGGATTACTTTGAAAAGTAAAAAACACATTTAGACCAGTACTTTGCATTAAATAAACTGTACTCTGAAGAATGTACTCTAGATGAAATTAATCATAGAATTAAACTTGGTTGGAGTGCTTTTGGTAGAAATAACTTGATACTAAAAGGAAATATGCCTATGTATTTGAAAAGGAAGGTTTTTAATAAATTGTTTTACCAGGATCTGAGACTTGGACACTTAATGGAAGAGCAATACAGAGACCATTCAAAAAAGTATGGAGAGATGCATGTTAGGAGTAACAAGAAGAGATTGAAAATGCAATATATGGATAAGAGAACAAACAGGTGTTATTGACCTCATTGAAAAAATTAAAAGACTGAAGTGGAGTTGGGCTGGACATATTGCTAGAAGAGATGATAATAGATGGACAATTGAAATCTTAAATGGGATTCCAAGAGATTGTAAAAGACCCAGAAAGGGATCATATGTAAGATGTATGGATGAAATAAAAAAGTATACAGGGGTGATGTGGAGAAGAGAAGCTAAAGATTGGAGAAGATGGTCTGTACTTGGAGAGCCCTTCATCCTGCAGTGGATTGATAATGGTTGATGATGATGATGACTCTGAAGGGAATTCAATTTATATCACTTAAAAATAAATACACAATTTATTATTACAAAATTCGGATTAATTTTGGGTATCTCCTCATAAAGTACTGTTATTTGGTGTCTGCTCTTTAACTCTTTTGAAAGTTATTAATGTATTTCTTTTTAAAAATTTATATGTCTATTCTCTATATTGCAAGTATTGTATCAGTATTTGTTTCACACACAAATGCCAATAATCGAAATGATAGTACAAGTTTTATTCATATGGCGCTATGTTAATACCTCACACATTCAGTTGTCACTCTTCCCACACAATCTTTTCTATATGCAACTATGAAGAATTTCAAAACAGCATTTTTAAATGATTAACTTACAGAATAATAATCCTTCTTTCCTATAAAGTCTATAAGAGTAACAATAAAATATTTCTTATAATAACCTTTTTATTATTGTAAAGTGCTATATATAAATTATGTTTTTTTCATTTACAATTATATCACTAAAAAAATGCATTATTCTTATGGGGTTCAGAGATCTGTATAAATAATTCCTAAAACTAAAGAAACAATTAATTAAAATTAACTATTAATGGATAGACGTATAAAAGAAATAAAAATTACTTAAAGGATATTTAGTAATACTACATTAAAAACCGTAAAGAAGTTAAAAAACTTAATGCATAATAGCAAGATTTTTCTTTATTAGTTGTTAGCAATAAAAATAGTCACATTAGATAGTTTAAACATTCTAAAAAAAAAATCTTCCCACGACACAAAAACAATAAACTTTTTTTTTTTGCGAGAGAGAAAGTAGGTTCCTTCTAAAGTAAAATAAACAAAAGACAAATATAGTACATACATTTCTTGAATATTCTATAGCTGTTTATTTAAAATTACATTCTTATTTTTAAAAATATTTAATAAAAGTTTACTCAGTATATAGAACTCTGTATGGTTAGGTGGAATAATAGAATGGCTGACAAAAAGAAGCACTATATTATTTATGTAATATATATATATCATGATTTATGAAAATTACATAGACTTTAAAATAGCGTAGTGTTTCTATTGATTCTCTACGAAGCTTTTTACTCTGACGTTAGTGTTTACCACTATAATATTTTTACATCATATGTTTGACACACTATTATAATTTATTTTGAATACAGATTTAAGATAAATGCTGCCGAAATCCTGTAATTTGTTAATATTTTAGAAAAATTGTTTCCAAAAAATTATTCAAAGCAAATGTTTATATTTTAGTTGTGATTAGCGTTGTAACAATAAATCAAATTTTAAGCTTTTTTGGATAAATATTATTGATGAGAGAGAGGGGGGGGGGTGAATCTCACGGTAACTATAGCTCAGATGATAAAGACTACTTGTAAATCTGCAAGTGGGCAACCATACTAATTGATATATAAATATCTACAAAATCTGAAGCCAATCTTGGGTGAAATGGAATTTCTTTTAACCATTTGCCCACTAACTCTTAACAATAAAATGAAAATTATTATTTTTTAAATTTATACCCAAAGGGTATGCTTCTCACTGCTTTTGAATGATATCCATGGTCTCTGCTACTATTTTTCTCTCTTTTGAAATTTCCATCTCGAATGCCTATAATTATTTTTTTTTCTTAATCATTTAGATTCTGCCTTATATAAATCTACTCCCCAAGCTCAATTCAAATACTATATATATGGGTTTTTTTTTACTAATGCATCTTTCAACTTATCTCTATCATATCACAATCATCATTAGCAAAAATGCCAGACCAACTTCTCATTATGGATGCTTTTTGAAATACACGCTTCTCTTTTTTTTTCATGTGTCATAGCATCGGCCGGGAAGCGAACCCGCTAACCCGGGGCAACTGCTTCTAAGGCGGCTGTGTTGATCTTTCGTCCACCAACGCTTGACAATACACGCTTCTCTTTTTGAGTAAGTAAGACATACATAACACTTGTTATCATTTAACTGAATATACACATTTTTAGATAAACTAAACTTTACACACACACATATATATATATTTAGATATACTTCAAACTTCTACTAAATCATACACTTCTGAAATGATACCTACTTATTAGTCCAGCGATGAGATTTCACTTACATATTAGTCTGGCAATATTTATTTGGAAAAAAGGACGACCTCTAGTTTTATTTATAGAAAATGGTACAAACATCCACTAACATGCATTTATATTTTTTGTGAGAAATTATCTTCCACCGATTAAACTCATAAAGATTTTTTAATTTGAAAAATGATCGTCTATAACTTTATTTAGTGGAAATGAAACAAACATGCATTTACATTTTTTTTTTTTAAGAAATGATCTTCCAACAAATAAACTTTTAACAATCTAAATTTATTGCAAATGGTAACCAAACCAAAAAATATATAATATACATATATTTTATCATGCAATTCTGTTCATTTATAAAACCTTAAACCGTAATCTTTTGCAAAATAGCTAATCTCTTTCGACAATCCCGAATGAAACACTACCATTGTTTGGCTTTAAAATTAGCAGCAAAATCAGCATATTGACTAATAACTTTCTTCTCATCAGAATATCTAATATTCACTTACAAAACTAATTCATTTTCTTTTTACAACATTGTAAATATGTTTAATTTGGTCTTTATATAGGTACAGTATTTGTTTGTTCCAATGACTTTCATCATTGCCAAACTAATGCGTAAGTATGAAACATATGTCAATGGCATTTTTTGTTGTACTTTCTAAATCATAATTTTTTGATAAAAAAAATCATTTACTTTATCTGTTTATTAAAATTTCATACACATAATAATATTTTTAAAATTATAACATTTCAGTTAGAATCAAAATTATGAGATTTTTTTGACTTCAAATGAAATTGTAAAAGCCTTAAATATTGTGATCACAAATGGATCAAGTTATAATAATGAATCATAACTTTATTATAAATGAAATGTAAGAATTCTAAAAATGTATCGCAAATTAAGATAAATAAGCAATATATATATTTAAGTACTTTAAATGATCAAATTTCAATGTTAAAATTTATCCATAAAATTAAAAACAATCAATTTAAAATAAAACTGAAATAGACAATTCAATATAACTAAAAAAATTATTAATATATCCAGCTTTCATTCCTTAATGGAACCTTTTTGAGAAATTTTTTTTAAGTACATGCCATGTTGAAACTTTAGACTTTCAATATATATATAAATACATTCAGGCTTTATGATACCAACTTAGCCATGCCATTAAGCAGTAAATTCCTCTTTTCTCACTGTATGCCACCTATTGGAAGATTTAGAAATCATTAGATGACAGATTATTGTGCTTAATAAATTTCTATCCAGACCTGCCCTATCCAATACAACTGGCATTTATTGATTATAAAAACTTACACTAGATGCCATAAATATGATAAGAAAAAAAAAGAACTCGCTACTGAAAAAAATTATGTAAATTAGTGTCAAGTGATGTCTAATTGATTTATATCAATCCTAGCCATGGAATAACTGTGACTATAGTTATTAAAAAACTAAGGAAACTACATTATGTAGATTATAACTCTATAAACAAGTTGGCTTAGATTGCAAACATTAATATGTTTTTAAGTTTGATCTAATAGTTTGATAGTAAAACAAAAAGTAAAAGATGGATGTAAGAGAAAAAGTATATTAGATCTAAAAGAATCAAGTATACTTGTCTAATATCTAAATCTCCTTAGTGATTAAATTCAAAAGCTAGAAACTAGTCAGGAGATATTGATTAGGGCAGAACTCAATAAGGATTTATTGATTACTAAAATGTACACTAGATAGGATAAATGTGGTAAGAAAAAAGTACTTGATACCAAAAATAATCAATTTAGTCAAAACAATTTTTTAAAAAGCTATTATAATGATGCATAAATAAACAATGGTTTATTGCTAATGAGTTCATATGAAGTTTGAGAATCAGAAGTGAAGTTTGTGACAACCCATGCATCTTTTTTTTAATAAAATAATCGTTATTAATAGCAAATTATATCCAAGTATTAACATATGTAAGAGGGAAATTTTTATTTGTTTATATATGACATAAAATGCATGGTTTATAAAATATAGTAATTTTTACTAGTATCTGATGGCAGGTACAATGATTCAGTTTTAAAGTATAATTTATATCCTTTTAAAATAATGAACAACTAAGAAAAATATTGTTCTGCTAAATTTTTTTCATAATATTTTTGGGTATATATTTTAAAACATATAAATATGTATTATACCACTTTTTATTATTTTTTTTAGAACATCTTGATTTCTAGACTTCACCAATCTACATTACACTACAACAAGCAATGTATAATCATGAATGAAAATGGTAAGAGCAAAACTACAAGATGTCATTATGTGTTTTATCTTATTTTTGCATCTTCTTATATTCTACAAATGTTTTGTAAAATAATTGGGTTTACCAAAATTTAGCCTACTCTCTATCGATTTGAATACCTTAGGTTTTCATTGCATGCTTTATTGCTGTATAATATTTTAAATATGTAATTGCTATCTGTTTCAAATAACTCAATTTATCTATAGAGTTATCAAGAGACAAAACTCTCCATACAGTAGTGCCACCCAGTGTTAAACCAGATTAATCAATAAGGAATAGTGATCATGTGATGTTTAGTGATGGTTATCAAACAAAGACTAGTATGTAAAAAAATGGATTGCATATGTATTTATAGGTAGAAAATTATGAAAGAATTATTGAAGGTGTCAGAAAACGAAGAAATAAAATATGGTAAAGTTTTAACTTTAAATATAACTGATTTTAAAGAGGATAGCAAGAACTAAAAAGAATGGAGAGGAGATCTGGAATGAAATAGTAATCTGACTTTTGGCAGATAACTAAATTCCATATTTCACTAAGGAATGACCATAATTTTTACAATTTACAAGTGCACATGTTTTAAAAATACACTGAATGCATGGCATACCAGATATAAATAAAAAATACTACATCAAATGTCATTTAATCTTTTCTGATATTCACCAACAAATACATTATAAGATGGTTGCTATTGGTATTTGGAACAGATATTTTCTTTTTAATTAAAATGAATGGCAAAGTTCTTATTACTAATATTTTCTTTAAAAGGATACTTTTCAAATATAGATCTTTTATATGCCCTAAAATCATGAAGGTGAAGAGATGATGAATCATCTTAATAATAGAATACCCCCTCTCATATTAAGTCACCTGTTATTATTGATTTTAATTGCATATACAAACAATAATAATAATGGTCATTGATAGCATTTGTAAAAGTCTCTCCCCCCCCCCCGCCCCTATATAAAATGTCTACTTTATTATTTTAACATTCTAGATTCTAAGATGGTATTAATCTTTAATCCCACATTTAGCAATTGTAAAACTTTTTTTTAAAATAATAAGTAATGCTAAAATGAGAGACCAAGTTTATGCACTAATAGATATTTTGGAAGCTGCCGTAGTGATTTAATTACCCTCCCCTCTCTTTTTTAAATTCATTATTATATATTGCAAATATTTATTTAATATGCTTAATGTTAAAAATATAACCATGTGTTTACACTACTAAGAAATAACATCGCCATCTCACTTATAACTCTCCTCCTTCAATTTTTGCTCAATATATTTATTTTTTTTCCATATGTCATAGCATCTGCCGGGAGGAGAACCCGCAACAACCGTCTGCAACCAACTGCTTGCTTGCAAGGCGGCTTCGCTGACCTCTTGGCTAACAACGCTTGACGGTATCAACAGTTTTACATTTAATTTTATTATCAACATGTATTACAGTATATTATATATTTTTAAATATATAAAGTATAATTCGTTAAATAGTTTTATCAAACAAAAATTACTTTGAAATTAAAAAAAAAAATTTTCTTTGTAACTGAATTTTTATTCTTTTTAAAAAATAAAAAAACAATCCAGTTAAACCATTTTACAAAATAATTAATTAATTTAAATCGGAGCTGAAACTCTGTGACACCGTCAACAGATGTGCTGCCTTTGAAGAAAGGAAAGCTGTCCTTAAATAGATGTTATTTTTGCTCTTAGATGAAAAAGAAAAAGATAAATCTCACTTGGAGAAATTCTAATATGGTTAACTTCAAAATAATTAAAACAATTTACTTTTTTTTAGTTCTTTTTTTTTAAAAAAAAAAAAGTATGTTGAATTGTTTGAAATTTCTTTTTTCCTTCCCATCAAGAAAACTAAATATATAAGCAGGTTAAAAAAGATAACTTCTCTCTAGATATGAAAGTGATAACAATGAAAAAATATATAAATCATATAATCAAGTTTCATAACGTAAATTTTTAAAACACTTTCTTTCATTAATAATTGGTTCACATTACAGTCTTTTAATGGGTAATATATCTTGCCTAGTTTCAAATCTTTTGTTTTAGTGTATTGATTAAGTATTAATGCATTCTAAATAATTAATATGCATCGTGTGACGTTGGTCTTTACAGTTACATCTGCTCCTGATTGCTCTTTTTAAATTGTTAAAAAAAAAGACTTTAAGAAAAAGAGAGAAAATGTAATAAATTGCTATTTGAATCTAAATAATTATTTTTTTTTGTTGCGATATATCAACAATAGCACAATTGCTTTGCATAGCGATGCGATGCACTGTGGCTTCTCCTTTTTCGGAGTCAGGGATTGCTCAGCTACTATGCCCAGAGAAACCTGTTAGCCATCTTCCCTTGCCATTCCCCACTCTAAATTTTTCCCATATTCTTCTTTATCTTGTTTCATCCCATTTCCACAATATAATCGTTGTCAATTCCATGGTCTTTATATCTAAATCCCCCTTATCTTTTTCCAAACCCAGCATAAAAACCAAAAACCTCACTTTTGGTATAATCATTATGTCTATATTTATTTTTCCACAACTTCATTATTTGTACTCTTTCTGCTTTCAGGCATTTACATTAACAGATGCCTAATATTTTCTATGCCTTCCTTATATAACTTGCAAACTAAATCACCCATTTATGTGTATATTCCCTTGTTGCTAAAGATCTTGTTCAAGCCTTAAACAGTAGTCTACTTTCCTCGCTATTATCATAAATTAATTCGCCCCCAATATTCTGTCTACTTCTATATATATTTAAACTCTTTTTATTCTCCATATTAGTTCTCCATCTCTCCAACTCCCTATTTTTTATTAAAGCATCTACTCTTCTATCCCATTCGTTGCCACTATAACACTCAACAATTCTCTTAACACAATCATTCCACCTTTTGTATAAGTATACTGACATAAAGTCTTTATCCAAACCTTCTGTGTACCCTCCTACCTTTCTCACCCATTTTGTTGCCTGTCCTTTATTCATAGCCTAATTAAATACCATTTTGGATATTCTCTTATTATCCATAAATTGCAATCTAAAATTATGGTTGATATCTTTAAACAATGATAAAGTGGTGGACTCTGGAAATATCACGACAAACTATTATTGTCATTCTGACAGCCATCATAACATCTGATTGGCTGTCAGATAAGCATTATAACAAGCACGCATGAGATTTGCAGTCTCAATTTAATTTCAATTTCAACTGTCTGCACTTCGTAAAATAAAATTTAATTATGTAAATAGAATAATAGTGATATAATTAATAACTTACCTATATGGTTTTATTTATCTATTTTTATTCTAATCACTGCTATATGTCAATAAAAAAGTATTTTATCTATATAGGATTCTAGCTTTTCTCTATTAATTATATATATATTTAAAAAAAAGAAACAACTTACTGTACCAGTCTTATTATCTTTATTATGGTTTGATTTTAAGTAATTAGTTTTAATCATTTGAAATAAAACAATTGCTTTAGATGAGATACTATAATTTTATTTACAAATATATCTTTAAAATATAAGGATTCTAGTAGTACTTGTATGTTTAATTATGTCTATAATCTGATATCAACTGTTAAATATCTTTAAAAAAATTTAAACTTTATTTAAACTTTTCAAATATATTCAACTGTTAGTAACACATTGTTTTGAGTAGTAGTATTATTTTTTCTTTTCAAGTGCTGTCAGTCTGACTTGTGATAGTGTTAGCATGGAAATCAAACCTAGACTTTTAAATTCATGAATAATAAATTTAAGAAGAATAACCTAGTTGATTAGAGTGCCACTTTAAATTAACCTATAAGCCACAAGCCAGAAACTAGTCTGAGGATATTGGATGAGTAGGCACTAGATGGGGATTTTATGCACAAGCCTTCTGGCATCTATTGATTACTTTAGCTTGCTGTGTGTGAAAATACATATAATGAGTTTTGCCTGTTTTAACAACAGTTATACACAAGCATAAGAGGTGGTGGTCATGTGATGTTTATTGACTTAAATTAACCTAATTGGTTAGAGCATCACCTCAAAGATCTATCTCCATGCTAGTACTGTCACTGGTTAGGCCAGCAATATCAGAAAAATAGAGGAGAATACTACTACTTGAAATATTGTTATGTACTAACCTGTGTTCAATTACTAACAGTTGAATGTATTTGAAAAATTTAAATAAAATTTAAATTTTCAGAAAACATTTACTAATTAATATTAGATGATTGAAATGGTACAACATATAATTATTACTAAAATACCATCACCAGAAACTTTCAAACAAACAATAATAATCTTGTATTGTAATTTTTTTAAAGATATAGTTAAAACTTCTACTTTGCCACACATTCTTAAAAGATACAAATATTTTTGAAAAACAGAAATGGTCCCCGATATAGCATTTATTGGTTAGCTCAAGTCATAATCTCTTACATATATTAATCTTTAACTAAGATTTAAAATATAAATCTGAATTAGGGATATTCTCTAGATTAATAAATAATTAATAATAATCATTAATGTATTTATCTGAAGTGACTGGTGTCAAAGTTGTGGGTGCAGAAAGTTTGACACTTGGGAACCAAATAATAATAATTTAGTACTGTATATTAATTCTTAATAGAAGTTTAAGAGTTATATCTGAGCTAGAAATGATATGATAATCTTTATCCTAATAAATGATTAGTAATAAGCATTAATATATTTATCTGAAGTATCTGGTGTCAAAGTTGGGAGTACAGAAAGTTTAATACCCTCATATCAAATTAAAATAATTTAATATATTAATTCTTAATAGAAGTTTAACAGTTATATCTGAGCTAGGAATGATATGATAATCTGTAGACTAATAAATAATTAGTAATAATCATAAATATATTTATCTGAAGTAGATAGCATCAAAGTTATGAGTACAGAAAGTTTGACACTTGGAAATCAAGTAGTGATTGTAATACACACATATATAATATATTATAAATTTATATTTTTAACATAGTAAGTCCAATTCATTGATTCATAATATTAAATAAAGGCTTTAATTCTAAAATTATTATGCTGAATTATTAATTTAAACCACAAATCATAAACATAATATAAATTATAAACATAATAATAATATTATTATATATAATGTTTCAAAGCATACTTTATTGATTAAAAACCAATGATTACATAGGTAAGATTGGGCTTACACAGTAAGCATAAGTCTGTTCCTGTGTCTAAACAGTTCTGTTGGGCATAAGTTTGTTCACAGATATATAGGAGAGAAAAAGCTTTCTCTTGAGTTCTTTATGTTGTGTTTTTGCTACTCTTAAGGTATCAAAAGTTGCCTGAATTCAGCTTGTCTAATTTTTTTTTATATATACATTATGTTGATGGACCCTGTCATGTGTGTCCTGCTGGTTTTGGTGTATTGTGTTCTTTTTTTTTTTTTTTTTAGCTGTATTATTCTGTATCTCTTTTGCTGATTTTCAACTATAGTGCTGATTTTAGTTTAAACAGTGACCAAGTTGCAGCAAAAATATCTGGTGGTGCTAGCATGTTATCCCTTTCTTTTATTTTTTCTAACTTGTGGTGGAAAGTGTTGAGGTTTTGTTTTGCATTGTAGTCGAAATCGAATTTACATCTGGTGTACCAATATGCATACAAGCTAAATGTCGCTGCTCTTATTGTTGGGATTGTATTTTTTTTGTACACCTGGAGAATTTTTGCCATTGTTGTGTCTTTCTGATGGTAGTTATTTATCATTATTTGTCTTACCTTTTCCAAGCCCAGACAATCATTTAGAAAATGATGTTGTGTTTCTTCTTCTCTTTGGCACAATCTGCATAGTGGATCTATTTTTGTAAAGAACCTTTTAAAATGGATGAAGTGTGATGTAGGCAAGGCATTCAGATTTACTTTGACTATGAAGTCGAAGAATTTAGGTTCCAGGTACCAATTTTTATATTTTGTTAGGAGTTGTGCATTGTTTATTTCAAGGACCATTTTGTTGTTGATATCTTGTTGTTCTGCTCTATTGGGCTATGTATGTGCCAGTATGTGTATTTAATTGGGTTAGACAGAGTTATTTTGTTTCTTTGATTTCTTATGCTGTCTAAAAGTGTGGCTATATAGTTGTCTTTGGGAGGTGGTCGGTCAGTGGGTATTATATCTATTATTTTTTGAATATTTGAAACTTTGTAATTGTTGTAATCAGTAGGTTTATTATTTTTTGTGTGCAAAAAGTTGAAATTGTATGTAGTCCAAGCCCATTTAGTTTTGTGGGTTGGCTTAATTGCCTCATTGAAATGGCTACCACCTTTTTATTCCAAAGTAGTTTATTGCACATGGAGTTTACTGTTGATATAAATTTTTTGGTGAACTTTATCACTGGTAGGTAGTATGTGATTTTTGTCATTATCAGTTGGTTGAAGAGAGCAACCTTTGAGTATAGAGAAAGGTATGATTTAGCAAGTGAGTCTGTGATTCTTTCTGTTTGTGTTAAGATTTTGTCTTGTATTGTTCTTCTCATCTGCCCCATTCCCAAATGAAATGGGAAACCCAGAAACTTATTTGGTTTTCCTTGGTATATTTGTGTGTTGGTTTTCCCAGTAAAAATTGACCACACAGCTGATTTATTAGTATTTATTTTCAGATGAAATTTTGTTGTATAGTCTTCTATTATTTTTTGGAGTGTATGTAGTTGTTTCTTTGAAGTTAGAAAAACCATAACATCATCCATGTAGGCTATACAGGGTATGTAAATATTGGTGTTTGGTATTTGTATTCCTTGTAATTTTTCCTTGATTTTTTTAAGTAGGGGGTTTATGTATAGTGTGAAGAGTAGTATACTTAGTGGAGATCCCTGGGGGATGGATTGGTTAGGGTGGAAAGTGGGTGATGTTCTTCCATTTAGTGTAATGTGTATCTCCCTATTTAGGAGTAGGTTGGCTATTGTGTATAAGATTGTTCTTGGTATTTTTGTTTTCTTTAATTGATTGATTAGTTTGTTGATGGGGACAGAGTCAAAGGCACTCTCAAAATCCAATTGTACTACCATGGGCCCATGTTTTTTTCTTTTTATTGTTGAATTTACTATTGTTTTAAATATTAGAGCTGCTTGGCCTATTGAAGACCCTTTTTTAGCATATTGATGTTCCGATATTATTGGTAAGATGTAGGGTTCTATCTTTTCTTTTAGTACTTTTTCTAGAATTTTGATTCCCAATGGCTCCATTGAAATAGGTCTTAAATTTGTAATTTCCAAGATGGATTCTATTTTTTTCATGAAAGGGACCATTGATATTGGGATTAGACCTTGTATATTATATAATTTTTGTGAAAGTTGATTTGCTAGTTGACATAGTAATTTATTTGTAAATTGACTTAGATGAGTTAGTACAAATTTTGGGATCCGGGTGGTCCTGGGTGACAAGTGCTTTGTAATGTTGTGAGTATTCTTGCAAAATCTTCTATTTTATAGGGGGTTTCATTTTCAGGTTTTCCAAAGTAATTTTCTGGGATCTTCCAGTGGTTGTTTGTTGTGAGTTTACTTCTGAAGTATTGAAAGATGGGTTCTATCATGTTATAGTATAATATAGAATATTATACATATTACTTAAATAATAAATTAACAATGCTCAAGGCTAAATGGGTTTGTAAGTAATCATTAAAAACTAATCAACACTATCAACAATTTCAAACTGTTGTCAAGGCAAACACCCTTTAACAATAAAGATGAGATCCACCTTTATTAATGGTCTAATATATTTGTATAGACACTAAAAATTCGCAAATTGACCACAGAGATTGAAATTATTGATACAAAGAAGTTTAAATAAACTTCTTTAAACCAATAAATATAAGCTAGTCTGAATGAAGAATAATAGTCAATTATAACATTACAAACTGCAATTAGCCTTGAGCATTATTACTCTTATTATTTAAGTAATACTTTGAGTGCAATTTGAAATTTATAATTGCAGTTTGTAATGTTATAATTGATTATTTATTAGTCTTCAATCAGTATAGATTATATTTACCTGTTTAAAGAGGTTTATTTAACTTCTTTGTATCATTAATTTCAATATTTATGGTCAGATTGCAATCTTTAGTGTCTATATAAGTATATTAGATCATTAATAAAGGTAGAGTCCACCTTTGCCTTGACAACAGTTTGAAATTGTTGATTGTTATTGATATTTGGAATGTCTAAGTGTTGACTGGTTTTTAATGATATATATTATATTGCATAATTACTTATAATAGATGATGCTGGAGTAGGGCAAAAATATTTCTTCTCTTATTTATTTATCACATACCTCCATACAACACATTTTTATAGCTATAGTATTCCTTCAGAATTACTTTTAAAACATGAATTCAATAATATTTTGATCATAAATATACTTTATAATATAATAAAGAAATAAATTTATCAAAAGAATTAGTATTGATTTAGTAAAGAAAGTTTTTGTTTCTTCCTAAATCAATTATAGGTATAAATATGGTAAGCTATATTGTATATACTTACATAGATATATTGAATTATTAAATGCAGAGTCAGTAATATAATAATTCCAGGTATATTTGATGAATGACAATTTTTATTTCAATAGTATTTATCATTATATATATTTCGGCTAGTAAAAAAGATATCTTCAGTTAAGAAAACAAATTACTAAAATATATGCTACTGATTTAGAATTGGAGCTACAAAACTATAAAAGCTTACCATGGATTCAAAAGACAATTTTGTTTTTTAATTTCAGACTTTAACCCTTCAGACACTTTTCCACCAGCTTCACGTTGCAATTTAAGTCAATAGTTCAACATGTTATTTTAGTATGTAAACCTTTGTTTAATATTATGAATCAATAAATTGGGCTTGATTTATTTAAAATATAAGTTTACAAATGAAAACCATTCCTAATAAAATCGCATTTAAAGTTTTTAAAGATAGAAAAGCAAATAAGTAAAATGAATACATAATGGGAATAATTATTTTTTCTTATTGACTATTTGTCTCAATGTTATTAAAAAAAGTAAAGTAATGAAATCTTTGTTGAACAAATTCCATTTTTTAAACTTGAATGAATAATTATAAAGACATCATAAAGCTATAAAATTCTGTTCTAAAATTTAAAATTTTGTTAATATTTATTAAATTATCACTATTCAATATTTAAGTGTTTGACAGAACATAACAATCCTAGTTTCCTTTTTATTGTTATTTCAAATTTATGAACTTATATTTTTAATAATGAAATATTTAAAAAAAATTTAAGTGCAAATATGAACATATTTTGTTTTCAAATTACTATACAAATATTTTGAAAAGATAATCATAAATATTTAAGTAAGCTATGAAATTATAACAACAATTAAAGAGGAGTTACAAATTTGTTTATTGGCCCAAAATTAAAGAAGCTACCAATCATCAACCTTCTAAGCTTTTGTTGGCTTGTGTGAAGATTTTTTCTGTGACTACTGACATCTTCAGATTTTTTAAAAAACTAATAAATCATTTATTTTATTTCTAAATATTTACTGTCAAACAAAATAAAAACACCAAAATAGTGCTAAAATTATTAGCATTATCATTAAGTTAGGCATAATAGATAAAAAAGTGGCCACCAGATGTATAATTGAATTATTTCCAATTTTATATCCCAAGTCATTAATACAAAACAACAGAAACAGATTAGAAATGAGATGCACTTTAATATGGTAATCACTGATTACTCAAGTTTACTATAGAGAATGCTAAAATAGAATGCCACTCTTGAGGCAAAAAGAATCATGTGATTTTGTGTTGTTATAGACATTCTTTTCCAAATAAAAAGTTACCTGGGTTGAAAAAGAATCATATAGTTACTGATATGAGATTACAATCTATGTTATTGCAGAAGGAGGTTGTCTTAGTTTCAAAATCTTAGATTATTTTTAAATCAGGCTTTAAATCTGATAATTAAAAATAAAAGAAATTGCTAGATAAATAATTAGTTCGTTGATAAAGATTAAAGCCAGAATCTGGCCAATGAACTTGAAGATTTAAATTTCATAGAGAGCCACCCTTGTTTATATATATATTGCAATAGAATAAATGAGGCAAGAGAGAGTGAGACTTTATTCTTACATGCCCATCCTCTGGATGCCAAAATCTGTAAAGATAATAAATTTGAATAATAATTTTATTTAAATTCTATTAATAAAGTAATCCACAATCTATTTTGAATAAAGTTAAAATTTTTAACAGTATTTATATATTAAATATTAAATGGAATGGATCCAAAAATTGAAATACACAATATAAAATAATGTATTTGAAAATACTAAATAATAGTCTATATTGGATTCATTTATAAAATTACTCTTTTAGTATTATGTACTAAAATGTATAATAATATTACAGAATGAATACAATTATTTATATCAATAATTTATTGACTAGTTTTTTTGTTTGAATAATACTAATTAATATTTATAATAACTTTAAATTCATCTTTATTAATTACTGAATTCTAATAAAGTAATAAAATCTACATTATTTTGCTAATTAAATTTTTTTAAATGTTTATGATTGCATATAGACTTTAAATTATTAATGCTATATCATATACCTACCATATCAAATGAGACTATTGATTCAAGTTTAATAAACAAACAATAATTTTATTTGCAAAATAAATAATAAGTCATTAATTAATATGCCTCAATAGTTTAAATCAACTTATTATAAAATGTTAAATTTGTTTTGACTGTAACATGTTAAGATATTGCACATTTTTTTAATCACAAAGTAAATATTTATTTATTTGTTTTCTTCAATAGACAATATATATATACTACATATATAAGTTATTAAACAAAATTCATCATAATTTAGAATTAGTAAAAAAATTTTTTTGGTTAATTATATATCTATATGTTCACCTACACATATATATCAAATCACTTTTAAAACTACATTAATAATAATACAATAATAATTACATAAATAAAGCATACAACCTGTTTATCAAATGGGGTAAGACAATAATCAATGTTTATACACAGAGTTCCACAATCTTTAGGTTACTTTATATTAAGTTCATGAGTTGAAAATCCATAAAGAAAATCCATGAAATGCTGATATTTTCAATGAATCAGTAATTCTCAAGAGCTTGTTTCTTTTTAAATTATCCTAAGTTTATTTAATAAATAATCCTTAATGGTTCATAGCAATATTTGCATTGTATTTGATATTGAATAACAAATATTATTTTATCCTTTTAAAATATTTATATGGTTATTTATCAAATTTAAAATCATTATCCATTTAGCAAATTATCATTATTATCGTTGGCAAATTATTGGTTTCCTGGCACATGGTTAACTTTATAAGCAGTTTATAACTTTCTTCTGGAATACTGTAAACAAATTCCATTTCTTTAGTTGTTGAAATAGTTACTTCTCGTAAGACAAAATTGTTCCTTGAAATAAAATGTCCACTGCTTAGCTTTTCATTATGCTATTTACACAAAGCATTTGATTTTTAAATATATATCATGTTTTTTTAAAAATTATTTACTATGAAAACTCCAGTAGATTAACTGAAGTGATATATATAGAATAGGGTCTGAACTTAAAATCAGGGGCTTTTATATCATTTGTCTATTGATGAAACATTTAGGTCATTGATATAGATACATAACTAATATGCAACTTGAATTATCATTTCATTTTATTAGAATTTGTTCAAATACAAATCAGCATCATAAATGAATGAATTTAAAAAGAAAAATATTTTAAAACATTTAAAAATAAAAATAATACCACAATAATTTTATCATTTCTCCTTAAAACAAAAATATATTTGTTTGTTTAACAAAAAAATTGTTACAAATAAGATATTTTAATAACAAAACTATATTAATATTACATAATTGAAAAACAAACTCAATTCATATTAGATCTTAAATATTGAAACACAAACTAATTCAAACAAAGATCTTGAAATTTAAATAAGCAAAGATCTTAACTTTGCAGTTTAGTGATAGCACTGGCCTTATTTTCATTTATAATTATGCTAGGGGGTTTAAAGATTAAACTTACTAATGTTTAGTTTGTCTTTATATAATAATAGTAAACATGTTTAGTAGCAATTTAAGATTGTTGCTTATCGTGTTTCAATATTTAAGATCTAATGGCAAACAGTTTCTAAGTGGTATTATTTTGGATTGGCTACTTTTCAAATACAAACTCTAATATATTTATATATTTATTTCATACAGAGGGTGGTGCTGAATTACTTAATCATGTAGGGTGGTTTAATATTTGTAATTTTAAAAATATACACAACAATAAAAATAGACATGCACATATAAAATCATAGCATATATAAAATATAATTTATTTATGTATCTAAACCTCTTGTTATTAAAATATGCAAATAGACAAAACATTACCATAAAATGTATCAAAATATACATTTTTAAATTTATGAATAATTTTATAGTAAGATACTAAGTTCAATGCAGAAATTACTTACTGCTTTAAAAAATAAAAGAAAAATAAATAATGAATTACTACTTTGTATTCGGGTATATCTATAATAATTCCAAAATTAGGACAAACGTAACTTGATGACTTTAAACATTTATTGATACATAAAATCATGACAGTATTAAAAAAAAAAATTATGACAATGCCTATTTTAAGTCTAATCCCAGATGATGAAATATATATGTAATAAATAATAATATAGCTATATATGTATGTAATCTTTTGGAAATAAAGTACTTTTCACATATGCGCTATTAAATTGATATTAAATCGACCCCCCCCCCCCAATAAGTGTTTTAAAAGCATAAGGCACCCACTTATGCATAGAGCCCTTAAATATTGACTATGCTTAAGTCAGGGCTGGATCTTATTATGAGCCTAACATTTGCACTATTGCCATTATTTATTGGTAGATTAAAATAATAATCAAACAGTCTTTAATAAGCAAAAGAAAATGTAATCTACATAATATTAAACATCTTCTGGTCATTTGTCATTGATTATATCTTTACTTATATGTTTTCAAAAAAGTGTGTAGTAGAGTGGAGATTGTTTAATAAATTTATAAAAGATATTACACACGGAAAAGAGAAATGTGAATAACTCTATGTGTGTGTGTGTTCAATGAAAATATCAGATATATTAAACTTCAATTGAGATTTAAAGTTTGTATCTGAGCTAGAGACAATCTCTAATTCAATAAATAGTTAGTGATAATCATTACGGTATTTATTTAGAATGGATTGTGTCAGAGATGTAAGTGGAGTATGTTTGACACTTATAAATCAAAATATAACAATTTAGAGTTAAACATACTTTCCATCACATTACAGAAACTATCTAATCAATTATAAGTTCATGTTTCATGTAGTTATTCAGTCTACAATGTTTATTAACATAAATGAAAATGTGAAATATTGTCTCATTTGAATGTGCCATACTCTTCTAGCTGTTTTTCATTCTTTTTTGTTTTAAACTAGAAAGTAGTTTTGTAAACATTCTGTCCATACTAGTAATCAATTCTGGCAAAAAAAACACACACACACACACACAATAAAGTAATTTTTATATTTTATTATTTTTTAAAAACATGTTTTTTAAAATTGTTTATACTCACAACAAATTAAAATTTGTTGTATTTTTAATTTATTTGATTTATTACATTTTTCAAATAATGAATATTTTATATTATGATAAAGTTTTTTGGAATAAAAAATATTTAAAAAAAAAGTATTTACGATTCATTTTTGAATAATTCATGTAATCCAATGTTACATCTTTTGTTTTATTTAAAAAAATTATATTTAAAAATAATTTTTTCACTCTCTTGTGAATGTCTATAATGCTATTTTCAAGTTGTTTTTATTTAAAGATAGAAACTGGAATTAAAATAAATAGTCATTTACTAGTTCTAAAAAAAGAGCTGATTGGTAGATGTTTTGAGAGAAAAGTTGCAAAACCACTTACAAACTTTTTTTCTATTGGTGTATTTTATTTAAAATTTTATGATTATTTTTACAAAGTATTTGTATAATAATTATTAAAAATAAATATTTTTTATTATTGCACAGATTTTATTTAAATATGTTTTGTTGAAAAATAGTAATTAATTTATAGAGTGCATGGAAAGCTTATGTAAATAGTCTGAACAGGCACTAACCTGTATTTAATGCACTTTAAAATTCGCAATAATCAAGCATATTTTGCCGATAGAGGAATCTTCCAAACCATGACACAAGATAGTGACTTTTATAAAGATAAGAGTGGCTGTCTTATCTTTAACCTAAATGTCCACTTATACACCTATATAAATGGACATTTAGCTTAAAGTTAAGACATCCATTCTTATCTTTATAAAAGCACTATTTTGTGTCATGGTTTGGAAGATCCCTCTATCGGCAAAATATGCTTGATTATTGTGAATTTTGAAGTGCATTGAATACAGGTTAGTGCATTTCACACTATTTAAATATGTTTTATTTTTAAAAATACAAAGTTAAGAAATTTATCATAATAGTAAAAATAAAACTACTATTGGTAACACTCTGTTAAATAGTATAGTGCAAAATGTTTATGGTATTTTTATAATTATAAATGTAATTTTAAATTTTAGAACAAAAATTTCATAGTATTACGATGATTTAACAATAACTTGTTTGGGTTTTAGAAATAAAATTGGATATTATACCTATAAATGTTCAGGCATTTATCCAGAAATGGTAGATATATTGTTTTAATATTAGCTTTCTTCATGCTGAGTAGCTTTTGATAAAGAGCTATGATTTTGATATTCAATATATCAAAAGCATGCCCAGCACAAATAAAGCTAACTTTAAAACAATATATACCTACCTCTCTGAACATTTATATGTACAATGTTACTATTGGACAGAAAAGAGAGTTATGTAATAAATGAATTCAATTAACTAAGATTTTATTAATTTCTTTTTACCAGTATTGTGATAATCCTCCAATAAGAAAAAGTTATTTTCTCATTAAGTAGTTTACATTTTGAAAGTTGAGTTTTTTAAGAATATTTTTCATTTGAAAACATATTTTGAATAAATCAAATAAAGTTTACTGATTCATAATATAAAATAAAGATTTTAATACAAAAATAAAATGTTGAACTATGACTCAAATTGCCACTAGGGGCAGATGCAAACAATAATAAAACATGAAAAGGTTAACTGAAACACACAAGCTTATTATATAAACTGTGTCTATATATGTAATATATAGGGTATATGAGCACAGACTTTCACATGACCACCACTCTACACACTATCTCATAACACTGATACACCTGAACACATATATGTCGAAAAGGTAAACAATCACCAATATACGTATTTCATGCTAATCCAGCAATCATCAGTTGGTCCAAATTACCATCTCTACCCATATATGCTATAAGTGCTCAGATATATATTAAGATAGTATCAATCCTCATACTTTAATGAACAGGCTTCAATCTACTCCACACTCCAACTCTTAAACCAGCCATCCAATTGAAAATCTGATGATGGAATGCTCAAAGGCCACCCTGAGGCTGAGATTCTTGTCACACCCATGTTGACCTAAGATCAATCTGACCCCTCATGTTATGAGATAGTGTGGAGAATGGTGGGTCATGTGAAAGTCTGTGCTCATATGAAAAGGTTAATAAATTAAAAATAAAAAAATCATAAGTTATTTAAAGTTAATATTTTTATTTATTTATTTTTTATAAGCTTTTATAACTATATTTTCTGAAATTAAATATTATTCAATAGATATAAAATAAATTGTAAATTTATTTTATATCCATATATTATGTTAAGCATAGCTTGTATATGGTGCACATACCAGACTTGACTCATTATAGAATTTATTTTTGTGCAATAAATCTCTAATCATAAAAATAAGAGTAAGGTTAGATGTTGTAAAGTAGTACTTAAATTAAAAACAATTTTTATTAATACTCAGAAAAAAAATTATAACAAAATTTAAACTCACCTAGTCAAAAAAAAATTCTGTATTCTTTCTGTAAACGGACATTTGCCTCATTCTGAGAAGTAGTTCAGAATGAGTCTGTATTTATTTTAAGTTACATTTTATAGTTGTTCATTCTTTATATATTTTTTGTTCTTCACCAAAATTATTTCCATTAATGAAATCATGAAAGATTGATTAAAATTTTCAAAAATGTTTTGATTTATTTTAAACATTAAAAGTCTGCTGAAAGCAAAACAGATTCAGAAATTTCTTTTTAAAGTAAACTTTATTTTTTTTCCTATAGTTACATTATTATATTATGGAAAAAAGTTAAATATTATTATCTATATTAATCTGCTACAATTACTATGCAGTTTTATAACATAAATACTACAAGGGGTATGTCATACCATTCTTAAGAAAAGTATTTGTTTTAAATAATTATCATTCCAAATTGAATTTATTAATTATAAGTATTATTTACAATAAAGATTAAGATATTTATATAAAAAAATTTTTTTATAAAAGGCAAAAATAAAGAAATAAAATTACTTTTGTTTAGAATATCTTGTGACAAATTAGTTCATTGCTTTCTTACAATAAGTTTATTATATTAAAATAAATTTGCTTTTTATTATTATAAGTATTAATTACAATTACACATTGTAACATTTATCTTAAAAAACAGTGCTGATGCACAAAAGATGAAGAAAATTTATGATTACAAACAGAATGAGAGATTGTTAAATCTGAAAATGAAAATGTAAAACTTATACTACACAAATTAAATTCAAACTAATTTGATTTTTGCAAAATAGAAATATATTTATAAAAGGTATTGAGATGGACATCTATTCAATTAAAAAAATTATATATCATTAAGGCATTTGAAAATTACATACCAGTTGTAGCCATTCCAAGTTAATGTATTTTTCTACAAAAATTGAATAGTAACTCAAAAGTTATATGGGGAAATGTAAACTAATACATTAAGAAAAATGGTGCATAGATCATAAAACATTAGTTATCCTTGTATTATATGAAAGTAAAAGAAACTATAAAAAACTGATTTGAAGGCACAGATCTTTAAAGCAACCATTAACAAGCAAATAATGAAAGAGAAGAATATTAAGAACTAATTCAATGATAAATAGTAAATATAAAAATATTTATAAGTTTTAACTCGATTTGAATCCCATTATGAAAAAAATGATGAATAGATATATTCACTATTATGCTCCTTCATTAGGCTTTATATATATATACACACACACACTGCATAATTCTATAAAATTATAAATAAAAGCTTTTATGTACCGTTCTTTAGCACATTATTTAATTAAGATATTAGTTAATAATGAAATTTTAAATTGTGACCCTATGCCAATGCAAGGTTCAGGGCTATTTTCAAGAAAACTCAAGCACCAACATCATTAAAACAAATGAAAATAGGCTTGAATTTTAATTATGTTATGTAGACTTAATTTGCTTTATTTCAAAGTATGACAATTGGCATATTCAATTATAAACCCTTCAGCAGCATTTTTCTGCCACCAGAGATTTTTTTTTTTCTTTTTTTTTTCAAATGAAATAAAAAATATTTCAAATTATAACATTTTCTTTTTTACAGTTTATCAAAAAAATAACTTAGAACATCAATGCAATCTAAAATCTAGAACTTTAATTTCTTTTAGTACCAAAAAGTGTTTTACAGAAGGAAGGAAGTTTAATTTAAGATCACATAAATATTTTTTTCAATAATTTTTGTCTAAAAGTTATGACAATGAAATAAAACTGCAATGTAAACATTACATAATTAAAAAGAAAGAAATATTAAGAATTTTACAAAAAAAATAAATAAATAAATGATGAAATTAGACTGTAAATTAATTTATAATCTAATAAATGACAATGCTAAATATATGACACTAATGATTTTTGTCTTGTTTGAAAAGACAGTATTTTTATTTATTCTTTAATTTTTCACAAAAAAATTATAAATTATAATTGGAACTGAAATCTGAATTTTAATAAATTGTAAAGATAACTTTTGACATCATTTTAAATTCATTTACTTTTACAGTTAATAAATGCAATGATAAAAAAATGACAACTACCATTTATAAAAACTGATGCAACATTATATTCTGCTGAATCATTAAATGTGATGTCATTTATAATTTATCAGCATACATATAATTTTATTTTGGATAATTAAAAATTACAATCAATTTTATTTTTTTTTACAAATCTTATCATTAATGCATATATATATATATTAAGAAAGTGTTTATGAAATTCCTAATTTATTAATGTGTTATTTTCTAGACACTAAATAACTTTACACAATTAAAGGCTTCAAATTCTTTTGTAGCATATTAACTTTGTACGTAGAGCAGTTGCTTGTAACAGGATTTAAAATATAGTAATTAGTAATTTCAAAAATTGTACACCATTGCCATTTCTTTTATACCTTAGTAATAAAGGTTCGCATGTTACATAAATTTAAATCAAATTATTACAATTTTTTTTATGAAAGTGCCAAACTCAAATTGATTAGTAATAATAATCATCATTTTCAACCATTATTAATCCATTGTACAATGAATATCTCTCTAATTTCAATTCATTTTTTTTAATGTCTAGCCTCTCTTCTTCACATCACCCCAGCACATTTCCTTATTTGATCCATCTACCTCACATGTGGTCTTTTTCTGGGTCTTTTACAATCTCTTGGAATCTAGTTTAAGATTTCAACTGTCCATTTATTATCTTCTCTTTTAGAAATATGTCCATCCCAACTCTACTTCAGTCTTCACATGATCACCATCTCTTATACTAGCATCTTCTGGCAGCCATTGATTACTCTGTTTAGCACAGGGTGGCACTACTGTATGGAGAGTTTTGCCACTTCAGTCTCTTAATTTTTTCAATGATGTCAGTAATAATCATTGGTATTTATCCAGGGAAGATAATAATAATGTGAGTAATAATACTAATGTGAGTAATAAGTTTATAATTTTCATAATAAATTGTAATAGTTTTATATTAAAAATTACTGCATTGAATGCATCTTGGGAAGCATTTGCCTTCTTCAGACACTTTTATTCATGTGATTAGAATACATGTGGTAAAAATAAAGTTATAAATATATCATTTAACTCATTTGTCAAAACTAATATAAGCTATGTCTTAGGAGAACATATGCTACGGATATTTAATAAGATGGAATCTACAGTAACTATATATACTCAGTAAATATATATAATAAGTGGAAACATTTCTTTCTCTAATAGCATTTTTTAAACGTATTAATTAATGGTTACACAATATATTTGTTTGAATTATATATTTTTAAAATTTTATTTTCAACTTTGTTAATTGATACATTAATTACTTTTTTTTCTAATTTTATTTGAAGTTATTAATTTATATGTTATTATTTTCGCAAAAGTTTTCTATCTAAACAGCCGTCAATTAAATTTTGAATTAATAAAAACAAATCTATTTCATAGTGTAATTATGTTTAATGTATATTGTGAAATACTTTAACTTAATATAAGGTCAGGTGGGATTCCGTGATTAGAAAACTGACAAGACTATTTGATGGAGATGTCAGTTAATAAGAGAAATACGCACACCTCCCTTTGAAATATTCACAAGCTCTTTTTTTAAAAAAAAAAAAAACAATAATGAATTTGTTTCAAATGTATTTGAGAACAAAAAAAAAAACCTACAATGGAAAAAATATATACAGACATTATTACAATAAAAAAGATATTTTAAATCACATTATTTTTTAAAAATATATATTTTTCTTAACCACATATATGTAGAGTCTTACTGCATAATTACAACATATCTATTTGCCATGTTCACAATCTAAAATTTGAAATCAAGCTAGGCGATCCTTGAAAAAGGTCTGGATTAAAAGCTGGCTTAAAGGTTTGATGTTAAATAGCTGTACTATATAATTAATACAACAACTATCAGAATTGGGGAAGAAAATAATATTTTGTTATTATTAGCTACGGAGTAGATGCTCCAAATAAATGTAATTTGTTGAGTTAAGTGTTGGAACACAGATTATAAAAATCAAAAAGACAAATTTAATATAATATTTTGCACTTACTACTGAAGGAAAATGCCATATACTCCCTGTAGATGCTGATGTCTAAGTTTGGCATTTACCATATCATAACCATATAAGTATCTTGATACACTTTTAAAAACTGCAACAAAGATAGCTGGTAGAAAAAAGCAGCAATTGACTAATAAAATTTCTACTGAGACTAGAGAACTTATGAAGAAAAGAAGGAATATGAAGATATGCAAGAATGATGCATTAAAAAGAATTGAATATCTCGAATTTTGTAAAATGGTGTGGAAAAGAGTTGAAAATGATATAAGAAAGTATAACTGTGAACTAGCAAGAAAAGCTGTAGAAGAAAATAAAAGTCTTAAGAATGTAAAACAACATTTTGGTATTGGTAGGAAATTTATATCTGCAATAAGGAAAAAAGATGGAATTATTACTAAAAAGAGGGATGACATTATGAAATTGGTAGAAGATTTTTATCAAGAATTATATAGTAATAAAGAACAAGTACCTCCTATATCTATTACATCTTCCGAATTGCCCAGAATTTTAAATGAAGAAGTGAGAAATGCAATTAAATGTATGAAAAAAGGAAAGACTCCAGGTAATGATGGAATTATAATTGATATATTAAAAGAAGCAGGTGAAGAAACAGAAAAAATATTAGCAAAGTTATATACCAAATGTCTAAATGATAAAGATGTACCGGATGATTGGAAGAATGCAGTAATAATATTAATATTTAAAAAAGGTGATAAAGAAGATATTAGAAATTACAGACCTATCAGCCTTTTATCAGTTTTATATAAAATTTTTACCAAGATAATTACAACTCGTCTACAGAGAACCTTGGATTTTCACCAACCAAGAGAACAAGCTGGATTTAAAAGTGGTTTTAGTACAGTAGATCATATTCAAGTATTGAGAGAAGTTATAGCAAGGACAAATGAATATGAGTTGTCATTATGTTTTGGATTTGTAGATTATGAAAAGGCATTTGATTCTATAAACATTTCTTCAGTGATTAAAGCATTGGATCATCAAGGTATAGATCCAGGATATTGTCATATTTTAAAGAATATTTATAAAAATGCAACAGCAACAATTAGATTACATAATGATACTGGGAAAGTCAACATTGAGAAAGGTGTAAGACAAGGTGACTCCATATCTCCAAAACTTTTTACAGCAGTGCTGCAAGAAGTATTTTGTGGATTAAAATGGGAAACTAAAGGAGTGAAAGTAAATGGAGATTATTTAAGTCATTTAGATTTCGCAGATGATGTAGTTGTTTTTGCAAATAATGCTTCCGAGCTGCAGGAAATGTTGCAGGAGTTATCAGATGAAAGTAGGAAAGTAGGACTAAAGATAAATGTTAAAAAGACTAAAGTAATGTTTAATCGATTTGCTCCAAATATGAAAATAAAGATTGATTATGATGAATTAGAAGAAGTTAAGAGTTACAAATACCTTGGTCAGATTATTAATACAGATGGAAACATAATAGAGGAAATTAATCATAGAATTAAACTTGGTTGGAGTGCTTTTGGTAGAAATAACTTGATATTAAAAGGAAATATGCCTATGTGTTTGAAAAGAAAGGTTTTTAACAAATGTGTTTTACCAGTTCTTACTTATGGATCTGAGACTTGGACACTTAATAAAAGATCAATACAGAGACTTCAGACCACTCAAAGAAGTATGGAGAGATGTATGTTGGGAGTAACAAGAAGAGATCGAAAACGCAATGTATGGGTAAGAGAACAAACAGGTGTTACTGACCTCATTGAAAAAATTAAAAGATTGAAGTGGAGTTGGGCTGGACATATTGCTAGAAGAGATGATAATAGATGGACAATTGAAATTTTAAACTGGATTCCAAGAGATTGTAAAAGACCCAGAAGGAGACCACATGTAAGATGGATGGATGAAATAAGAAAATGTGTAGGGGTGATGTGGAGAAGAGAAGCTAAAGATCGGAGAAGATGGATTAAACTTGGAGAGACCTTCATCCTGCAGTGGATTGATAATGGTTGATAATGATGATGATGATGACCTATTGTGCACCATAACATAACCATACAAGCATTCTTGCCTATTGGGTGTATATACATTTGTGCAAATATATATTTAAATATCAAATATATATATATTAATTCTAATATTCTCAAGGATAAAGGATGAATTCATAGTATTATTTCCAGGAGCTTCCATGTAGAAATATAATAGCAAAAATAGCTATTTTAGCTATTATATTTTTACTACACTTCATATATATATATATATTGTAACGGAATAGTGTTACATGGTATTCAAACCCAGGCGTATGGGGGTATATTTAACTATAATCAATGGACGAAATAACTGACAGGGACAAAACTTTTATAAAAGCGGTCTTGCTTTAATAATAAGCAAAGAACAGCCGTTTCTAAAAGCCGATCGCAGCTATATAAGAGTACCTGTCAGATTTATTGAAAAAAAGAGTAAAAATTGTTGTTATTTTATTATTTTGTGTGTGTGTGCTGAGAATAAATCTATAATCCGTCGTTGTAGTTTTTTTTTTTATTCATTTTGATTAATTAAAGAAGAATGATTGAACGCAAGTTTAACTTTTATCAAATAATTTAAATTAATTAGCAATATGTTCTGAAATTCCAAGCAATCTCAGATTAATTTGTACAAACGTAATTAGTAAATGTAAAATTAGAAATTGAAACAATAGGCAGGATATGTGCTGGTACGCCGAGATAAAACAAGCCAAAATTAGAAACAGAGGTGTGAGAAAGTGTACACCGCTATTGTACGACTCAGATTTCTGTCCCCAGAGAAACAATGCCTAAGAAAAACGGTTAAATTCCAAACTAATGTCAACAATCCCAGAAATCTCGGAGTTGAGCTGACACGCGATGGACTTATCAAATAAAGGGACTCACAGGTGCATGGGATTGATTGGAGGAGAAAAATTCAAGGTGTGAGGGCGTGAAGGCAAAGATCAAAAAGGCCGAACAGCGTTTTCAGAGGACAGTTGTGCTCTTCTTTAGAGAAATTATTAAGAGACTTGATTTTTATTAGACGTTATGAATCTAACTGCCATGCGTTGCTGAATATAGAATTCGCGGCTTGACCGCCGGACCTCCGCGTCCAGTCCAGCTGATTGCCATCAAGATGCTCATACCACCGGAGAACCTCATATTAGGACCACGCTCGCTTGGAGACCGTGCAAATCGCCGGAATACCTCATTAAAGAATAATCTTCGCTCAGGATCCCATTACAGTCGTTCTACATTTCACAGGTAGCTATCGTAAAATTTGTTATATTCAATTGTGCACTTAAAGAAATAACTTTAATCTCCAGAACTATTAGAAAGACATTAATCTAAAACAGTATAATTAATATTAATCATTTATGAACAGTTCGAGATTTTTACCTAATAAATTTGCCGACTGATCAACAGTCTGAAATAATATGTGCAAAGTAATTTGAAGTTTACCGTTAATTGTCTCGGCTTGCCGATCACATACCTGCGTTAATCATTATTAAACAGATTAAATAAATATTTATGTAGCTAATTTTTTTGTTATTTAATTGCTTGGAATTTCAACATAAATTTATATATATCGGAATGAATGCTTTAGCGTAAATTTGTTTGTATGGAAATGAATGCAGTTGATATTTTGGGGGTGGGATTTTATTGATTTTATGCTGAATGCAGTTGATATTTTGGGGGTGGGATTTTATTGATTTTATGCTGAATGCAGTTGATATTTTGGGGGTGGGATTTTATTGATTTTATGCTTATGTCGTGATGCTTTTTAGACTAAAGTTAAGTTGGATTAATTTGTTCTGTGGGATGTAGGGCGGGCCTTTCTATGATTATAATAACGGAGGTAGTGTGAAGGGTAATTGTGGCTGTGTTCGTTTCATGTTTCCGACTGGAGCGAGGCACGGGCATGTTTTGTGATATAATTGAGTGGGCTTATGCACATACGTGGCAGACTCTTCCAAAAGTTCTCCTGGCGCCTATTACTGGGATTCGATTCGAATCTATATATAAAATAAATAAAGCGTACGTGTATGGGTGTTAGAAATTATCGTCGCAGAACATCATGTAATCCCCAGACGGAAGAACACAGCGGGTGCCAACAAAAAAAGGAATCGTCAAGCAAGGATTAGAATAGGTAGTGAAATGTCACGGTCCCGTGGGGGGGTTACATTTGGCGCCCAACGTGGGGCGAAACTGTTGTTTCAAAGGGCAGAACCGACGTGAGTACAGCTGACGTTAATAACAACAAAAGCAAATCTAAAAAGAGGGCGCTCGAAATAACTGAACAAATTGTCTACTAAAGCAGGGGGAAAATTTTCGGAATTATCGTGAAAAAAAAAGAAACTATTAAATATTGCTTGAGAGAGTGGGAAGGGGATTTAGTTCTAGTAGTATTAATAAAATAATCAAGCGGACGGATATAACTGATATTTGTAGAAAGCTGTGGAATAGCGGGATTCCGTGGAGGAAATATCGTGCATCAAAGGAAGCAACTCGTAAATTAATTTCTATACTAATAAGACAACTGCAAATAATTTTAATCGAAAAAAAAAAGGAAAGGAAAATCATTTTAATATTAGTGTATTCTTGAAAAAGGGAACGAACGGTATCTGGGATCTTGTTAGTTTTCGTGTTACTTAAAAATAAAAGGGACGTTGCGTATAAACAACACGGATATGTAGATGACCACAAAAAAAATATATATATATAAAACTTAAGTAAAGTATAACCGTGAATATAACCGAGGGCTACCGTATATAAATGAAGGGAACAGTGGGACCTGGGATAATCTGAGCGTGAGGAACCAAATTGAAGGAAAGACAGGAGCTGTGGGAATTTTGAAGGGCAATGAGCATCGAAGGATAGGATAAGACAGTCAGGGGGACCCGCGGAGTAGTAGGTGACGAGTCGTGGATTATTATAGCCAAAGATAAACTAAATATTAAACAATGGAAGACAATACCGATGAAAGCATGTGGGAACAGACGGGAGAGAGTCCCATCCAATTTAAAAAACAGGACACGCAGAAGGAAGGGGACATTAAAATCTTAATAAGAATGATGACGCAGATGATGGCCGAAATGAGGGAAGATAGAGAAGAGCGGAGAAGAGAGAGGGACGAGTTTAAAGAGGAGATAAGGCAACTACTCGATCTAAGGAAAGGAAGCCAGAAGAGAACAAAGGGGAAGAGAGTAGTTTAACCCAAGTTAAGGAAGAGATAAATCAGAATGCGATGGAGACGGATAGGACGAAGGCAGACCTGAGTGAGCTAAAGGAGAAGGTTGAGGTCCTAACGGATGACGTAGGAAAGGGCGAGAGACGTCAAGATGTGATGAAGGAAGCCATCAGGCAGACGGAGGAGGTGTGTCATGAAATTCGACAACACCAGGATGAAGTCCGTGAGACAATGGGAGAGTGGGGACAGAGGATCCAAAGGATTGAAGCAGACCGGGGCATGGGAATATGAGTAGAAGGATGGAAGAGATGGAGAAGAGATGGGAAAGGCAGATGTCGCAACGGGACACAAGTCATGTATGGGCGGAGAGACAGATGAAGATAGAGATATTTAGGGCCGGGATGAACGAAAACCCGATGGACCACCTCGAAAGCGTCAGGAATCTGTTTCGAGAACCTACGGAGAGAGAACCTGACCGAGTAAATATTGCCAGCGGCTACCTACAGGGCCCAGCAAGAGACTGGTGGAGGACGCTGGAGTTTAAACCCCGGTCATATGAGGAGTACAAGGAAGAAGTCTTACGGTGTTTCTGGAACATGGCACGCCAGGAGGGGACGTATTTTGAATCACCCGGGAGAAATATGGGGGAAGGCCCAATGAGACGGCCACTCAATTTTATTATAGGCAGGTGGCGAGCCTTCAACAATTGCCTGCGTATCCTATGACAGAGATGCAGATCATCTCCATAATAAGACACAATATGCCGACCACCCTCAGACACATGATGCTGGGAAGCGATTGCAAAGGGATCCATGAAATGGGGGAAATGGTCGCAAAATTTGAACTAGAAGAGGGAACAGGAGGGACGATGGAGGGGTACAAGAATGAACAACCCAGAAAACGAGTACCACCGGACCGATACTAACCCATAGGATGGAGGGAAAATTAGTTTACGACTAGGGATATCAGAAGGACAAATGTTAAAGGGAATTCGAATGGGAAATAGATGCCACGAACCGGGTATGACCTATGACAAGAACCGGAATATGATATTGGAAATGAAAAAAAAAAAAAGCGGAGGGGAAAAGGGGGGATGACCAACCCCAGCCTTGGGTATAACATAGAAAAACAAACAGATCAAACGCTCGCAAAGCAGCTTATAGCCTATAGAGCCAACGTGTTGGTGGGTCGACCTGAGAGTACCTTGTAAGTCCGGGAGACGGCTGGCACATGACGGGCCCAACCTAAGTGCGGGAAATTATGTAAAACATTTCGTTAGAGTTCGTGCTAGCTCACTTCCCAAACGTTGTTATTGCTGGGCGGTCCAGACTTTCCAAAATCGTAGATCGAGATCGATCATGTTCTGTATCGGGGACTTCGGAAAGGTCCATCCCTATACCTCCTGTCAGGGATACACGAAACCAATTGGCCATTGTCGTCAATCGTGACAGACCCTAGATTACCAAATAGTTTTATTGTCTTTTCTCCGTTAATAGTCGTTGTAAAGGGAAGTCTGACTGCAGAGCACCGGATCCAAATTTTAAGGGAAGGCGGAGCCGCAGACGAACGGACGGGAAAGCCGCCATAATGGGACCCGTATCGCACAAAGGAAAGGAAGGCGTGGGGTCGATTCGTTGGACGCTGCACCAAAAAGAAAAAAAAATGATTAATGGAACATTCAATGCTAGGGCACTGAAGAGGGCCGAATAACTTCGCTCCTTCTCAGAGCTAAAACCCGCAACATCGGATTTTACTCTACACCGGGCGGGGAGATATGTAACGGAATAGCGTTACATGGTATTCAAACCCAGGCGTATGGGGGTATATTTAACTATAATCAATGGACGAAATAACTGACAGGGACAAAACTTTTATAAAAGCGGTCTTGCTTTAATAATAAGCGAAGAACAGCCGTTTCTAAAAGCCGATCGCAGCTATATAAGAGTACCTGTCAGATTTATTGAAAAAAAGAGTAAAAATTGTTGTTATTTTATTATTTTGTGTGTGTGTGCTGAGAATAAATCTATAATCCGTCGTCGTAGTTTTTTTTTTTATTCATTTTGATTAATTAAAGAAGAATGATTGAACGCAAGTTTAACTTTTATCAAATAATTTAAATTAATTAGCAATATGTTCTGAAATTCCAAGCAATCTCAGATTAATTTGTACAAACGTAATTAGTAAATGTAAAATTAGAAATTGAAACAATAGGCAGGATATGTGCTGGTACGCCGAGATAAAACAAGCCAAAATTAGAAACAGAGGTGTGAGAAAGTGTACACCGCTATTGTACGACTCAGATTTCTGTCCCCAGAGAAACAATACCTAAGAAAAACGGTTAAATTCCAAACTAATGTCAACAATCCCAGAAATCTCGGAGTTGAGCTGACACGCGATGGACTTAACAAATAAAGGGACTCACAGGTGCATGGGATTGATTGGAGGAGAAAAATTCAAGGTGTGAGGGCGTGAAGGCAAAGATCAAAAAGGCCGAACAGCGTTTTCAGAGGACAGTTGTGCTCTTCTTTAGAGAAATTATTAAGAGACTTGATTTTATTAGACGTTATGAATCTAACTGCCATGCGTTGCTGAATATAGAATTCGCGGCTTGACCGCCGGACCTCCGCGTCCAGTCCAGCTGATTGCCATCAAGATGCTCATACCACCGGAGAACCTCATATTAGGACCACGCTCGCTTGGAGACCGCGCAAATCGCCGGAATACCTCATTAAAGAATAATCTTCGCTCAGGATCCCATTACAGTCGTTCTACATTTCACAGGTAGCTATCGTAAAATTTGTTATATTCAATTGTGCACTTAAAGAAATAACTTTAATATCCAGAACTATTAGAAAGACATTAATCTAAAACAGTATAATTAATATTAATCATTTATGAACAGTTCGAGAATTTTACCTAATAAATTTGCCGACTGATCAACAGTCTGAAATAATATGTGCAAAGTAATTTGAAGTTTACCGTTAATTGTCTCGGCTTGCCGATCACATACCTGCGTTAATCATTATTAAACAGATTAAATAAATATTTATGTAGCTAATTTTTTTGTTATTTAATTGCTTGGAATTTCAACATAAATTTATATATATCGGAATGAATGCTTTAGCGTAAATTTGTTTGTATGGAAATGAATGCAGTTGATATTTTGGGGGTGGGATTTTATTGATTTTATGCTGAATGCAGTTGATATTTTGGGGGTGGGATTTTATTGATTTTATGCTGAATGCAGTTGATATTTTGGGGGTGGGATTTTATTGATTTTATGCTTATGTCGTGATGCTTTTTAGACTAAAGTTAAGTTGGATTAATTTGTTCTGTGGGATGTAGGGCGGGCCTTTCTATGATTATAATAACGGAGGTAGTGTGAAGGGTAATTGTGGCTGTGTTCGTTTCATGTTTCCGACTGGAGCGAGGCACGGGCATGTTTTGTGATATAATTGAGTGGGCTTATGCACATACATGGCGGACTCTTCCAAAAGTTCTCCTGGCGCCTATTACTGGGATTCGATTCAAATCTATGTATAAAATAAATAAAGCGTATGTGTATGGGTGTTAGAAATTATCGTCGCAGAACATCATGTAATCCCCGGACGGAAGAACACAGCGGGTGCCAACAAAAAAAGGAATCGTCAAGCAAGGATTAGAATAGGTAGTGAAATGTCACGGTCCCGTGGGGGGGTTACAATATTAATATTCACTTATATCCTCTATAGAATTTTACAATTTTTTAAGTGATAATGTTTGAGGTTTGATGAGAAAATAATCAATCTCTGTTGGATTAATGTTTTGTCAATAATTGATTTCATCAGTAGCCAGAAAATTAATGGATATCCCATCAAATATAGATAGGCAAATTCCATTTAAGATCAATCACAATACTCAGTTTGGCATTAAAGTTTGAACATGAATTTAGAGGCTTTAATTAAATTACTGATAAATTCACATTTAAACTTTAAATTTGTGTTACTATGTTTGGTGGGTTTCTAATTAGTTTTTGTGTAGCTGATGAGCAGAAATTTGTTTTTCATCAATCACGGTGAAATTTTCTATAGAGAAATTAATAGATAATTATATGTTAATAATATAAATATGTATAACAAAGACAAAAAAATTACATTAGTTTTTTTAGAGTAGCATCTTTTCTTAGGATAATTATTAATAAAAAAGATCTTTGGTTTTCCACTTTTAAAATATATTATTTAAAAGCACTCATTTGCTCAAAGGTTTGTGGCTAATAAAATGATTAAACTTTTTGATGCTTCTGAGTCAAATGGCACTCATATACTATATGGGATTAATCATTTTTGTGAGCTTCACTATTTTGTTGACTAATAGGAAAGATCTTTAGTTCTAATCTTAATACTACATATGAAAGAGCAATGTCAACACACTCTTCTGTTACACACAACATTATGCAATACAATATATTATTTTAATAAATTTCCAAAATATAAATCATTGTGACTGTCTGACCCTCTACCTCAATAGTATGAATACATAATATATAAGAACTATTATAATTACACAATCATATATATATATATATTTAAATTTAATGTTTTTAACTTAATACTGATGTTAATTTATTAGTAAATGGGATAACCATTATATATATGAAGTTAAACCCACAGCCAAGGTGCATTGATGTGCAATAACCAATCAGAATGGTTGCTGCACATCAATACACCTTAGCTATGGATTTAACTTTCTATATGTAATGGCTATCCCATTTACCAATTAATTTACATCTATATAACAAATTGTGTAAACACATTAAAGCATACATTAAACAATTACTTATAAAAATTAAATTAAATTTAATCTGATTTTTGTATTTTAAAAAAATCAGATGGTTTGTTGCTAAATTATTCATAAAAAGGTTGAGCATCAAAAGAGCCAAAATGAATTATCGATATGAGTTCCTTTCTCTCGAGAGTCTGATACTCTACTATTGTATAAATTATCTTTGTATTATGGGTGGACGGCCTCTTCTTGTTAAATTCTCTGAATTGTATTTACAATTTGATCGCTATTAATAACACCTGATTGGCTAATAAGCATGAGAGGTTTGCAGTCTCTCTGTTTAATTTCACATACTTTATATTGTTTGTGCCTAAACACTTCCATTTGTATTATATATCATATCTTTCCAATCTTCTTATACACTTAACAATACTATTTTTTACACCAAAACTTTACTCTTACAGTTTCGACCTCTGCAATCATCATGACTCATCATGACTGTGGGACAGTCAAAACTGTAAGAGTAAAGTTTTGGCGTAAAGAAATAGTATTATTAAGTGTATAAGAAGTTTGGAAATAGTGTGATATATAAATATAGAAATCAATATGTAAGGAAATGAGGAAGAAGAAAATTATATAATTTTAATTATATTCTGTTTTAAACATAACCCACTTTTAAATATGTTATAAATAATATGATTACATTATAAATATCAGGTGAAGTGAGCAAACTATCAGTAGGCTCCACAATCAGAAGATAGTGACATGGCTTTTCTATATGAAGGCTCAGTTTGAATAACAGATTAAAAAAGTGCCTGACCAAGAGTTCCTGCCACCTTATCAGGTAAAACATTGGCTCAGGAAAGGTTAGGTAATGCTTTTAATATAAAGAGACTTTTCTGTCTCTTTCTTCTCCTTCTTTAGTTATTTAAGTAGCACCAAGTTATCACAGCTTCTCTTGACATCAGATATATCCTTATACTAATGGCTACAGTAGGATTATGTCTTTCTGCAGAGAACATTTCCATCCTTCAACTACATGCATAACATTTTTGTCTCCAATTTTCTTTTCTTTTAGACTAAGTGCTCTGCCGTGACAGGCTAAGTCAGTTGGCAGGCTTTAATTGTGACCTTTGTTCAAAGAAGTACAATTATTAAGAGTCAGTTTGGAAGTGACTTTGCATGAGTTAGAAGCTTCATGTAGCAAAAATTGTATGTTTAGGCAGCCCTATTTAGCAATTCACCTGGCCTCAACAAAAGTTGAAAGGCCTAGAAAATGTAATTCTAAAAATGGCTTCTCTCATCCAATCTAGGTAGTTCATCACAGCTTGCAGATTACTTGTTTCAGTGATAAAAATAATAACATCAGTAGTGGTGTTAAGCAAAAAATAATGGTAGTACTAAAGACAAGTAGTATAAATCTAATTATTTTCCAAGTATAGATAAAATGAATATGCAAATTTTATTTGAAACAACCTCTTTCAAGATCAGAATGGAAGATTGCACTGTTACATAAGAGGTTGTCAAGTTTAAGATCAATATAGTTGCATTTGGTGAAACTCAACTTTAATAGAACAGATGGATGGATATATATTTTTTAAAAAACAAGATGGCTTAATCAGTGAAAGGAAACTATATGGTGTTGGATTTTCTGTAAAGTCTAATTTAATGACCTCTATTATAGGAATTTTTTATTACATTAATCTTGCATGATGATACTAGTAGTTATTTTAGTAATGTCGAGACTCCAGCCTTAGATTCAGAAAAATCACAGAAGAGAAAACTTTTATTTCTTGTTGAATAGCACTACTATAGCAATAGCTTTTAAAAATCAATTTTTTTCTTTTTGGAGACTTTAATGCATGATGTTGATACAAATAATAGACTTTGGTCCAAATTGGAATGGGATGTAGATACTTCAAATTCAAATGGATTGATATTATTATTGAATTTATGCCTAGCATGCAGGGTATAAACACTTTGTTTAGGCAGAAAAACCAGTATACAATAACATGGTTGCATCCATGCTACAAACAATGGGTTTTAATATATTACATTATAGGTAGAAATTAGAGTATAGGAGAAGTTCACCTTACTTGAGCACAGATTATTAGACAGTGATAGATTAGTTTATACCTCAAGACTAAAATGATAGTTACATTAAAAAATATGTATTATTCCAATCATATTAACAAAAAAATTAACATTCATTCTTTAGAAGATTCTAATATATATACAAAATTTTAGTACCTATTAAACACTAATATTGCTAAATTGGATTATCAGGCCTATTATATTACTGAAATATATAATGCTCTTAAGAAGGTGTTATGAATTCAAGTAAATCTATACTTGGTTCTACTAAAAATAAGAATCACAATTGTTTTTTCTGACAATAATCTTATTATTAATGGTCTGTTAAAATGGAAACATGTAGCATTTTCTATTTGGCAGAATAACAGATTAAAATTGGAACTTTGTAATAAAAATTTTAGGGCAGAAGTTCAATGACTGACAAGAGAACCTAAGAGTGATTGATGAATTAAAACTGTAAAGAAGATACTGGCATTGTCTGATCACGGTTATCTTAAGTTTTTTTAAAAAAAATATATTGAAAACAACTTATGGACTTGAGAAACAATATAACAATCCTATATTGATAACAATTATAATATGACTATAGAGGAATATCTTGATCGTCTTTTGAATAATGATGTAACAATTGAGATGTTGACTTTTTAGTGATATATTCATTTTATCTATTCATTTAGATTTAAGTAAAGGTATCCAGATTAGTGAAGTCAAAACAGCTCTTTGTAACTGAAAAAATACAAAGGTTGCACATCCTTAAAAAAATAGATGACTTTAAGGCTTTAATATGATGGTAATATGTTAGCTTCAAAAATACTGGATTTTCTTTAAGAATATACGGGCCACCTAATCTTAACCCTCAAAAGCTACAACAGGTATGTGATACCACAATAAATTTTCATATGTGTTAATTTCAAAGAATTTTTTTTAAATTGAGCAGCTAACTATCTCAGTATTTTTCTATATTTTGCAAGAATCAAATTAGTTTGAATTTTTTCATATAGTCTAAATTTTACCCAACTTTTGAAGCCTCTAATTGTATCTCATACAGTAAGTATAATTAATTTTATTTCTCTGTTTTTTGCAATCAATAATTGTTTTTTTGTTACTTTACATAAATATTGTTATACTTATTATAAATAATGGTTGTAATAAATAAAATAAAATTTAAATAATCAACAAATTTCTACTAAGGGAGATGGTGCAAAGATAAGATAGCTATTATTATCTTTTAATGTCTTTATCTTGTGATCTGGATCGAGAGTTTACTTGTATTTAACATTCCTAATTGAATATCATAGTATGGTGGATGTGTGGAGGTTTGATTACCTTCTCCTTAGAAAATCAAATTTATTTTATACATATAACAGATTATACTTTTATTAAAAGAAAGTAATCAGCACATCCCAGTTAGGAGGGTATAAATAAAAGCAATTTTATTTCTCGCTTATTTGCAATCTATGGCTGCCTGTATATTTTTATTCTAACATTACAATACTTATTTGTAAATAATGCTTACAGTAAAAAAATCAAATTTGGAACCATAATTATATCATAAAATAATTTTTTTCTTATAGGAGGTATAAAATCACATTGTAACCAAAAGAAATAGATAAGATTGCAATAATTATGGAATATCATTATGATCCACTACAGGAAAATACTTTCAAGAATTTTGTTAAATAGATGGTTTCCAGTCATATGTGAAATATTACAAGAGACTTATTGTATTTTTTTTGTCAGCCAAAGATAAGAAAAATTTCAGGAACAAAAGAATGATTTATATATTGCTTTTATTGATTTGGTCAAAGCACTTGATTCCATTAATAAAATAAGATTATGGCATTTTTAATAATTTTTTATTAGTCAATCATTAGACTAAAGATTGGTATTTCTGTAATGTAATATTTACCACACCACTCTCACATAAAGTAGGGAGTGTTTTTTATCTGCTTTTAACACCTTGTGGAGAGTTGTAATCATAAACATATGGCCAAAGACATGTAAAAAAAATCTACAATCACCAAAATGCACATTTCATGCCGAAACCAGTACTTATCAGTTGTCCCACACCACAATCTCTTACACATATCTTTTCATTGATTCAATATATATATATATATATATGTAGCAAATTATTGGCTGCAGAAAGAAGTTTGCTATTAACTGAAAGGAGACCCTTTGATTCCTCTTAGAGGCCTTAAAGGAACTGATCAGGGCAAATTCCTAATGTCCACTCCATATGTTCTTGTCGTTGCAGCTGTTATTACTCTGTGATTATTAATATAGTATACGAACATGGATGGGCTGCTCACCAACACGCATTAGCCAGCGTGGTGAGTTTATTGGCTTTTTACCTCTGAGTTTAAGAATATTTTTTCAATATATACAATCATGACAGACAAAAATAAATCATGGCCCTTATTCCCAGGAGGCTGTAAAGTCACCAACCAAGGCAGCGGTTGGTGGCCGAAGGTGGAGGGTGCTAAGAATCCCCTGATTGTGGACTCAGGCTGCCATTTGATGATGACTTTTTATTTAGGTACTTACAACTGCAGATCACTTTCAAGTGAAGGAAGATTGCAAGAGTTAGAAGAAGAACTGTCTTATATTAAATGGGACATTATTGGACTTTGTGAAGTTAGAAGAAAAGGTGAAGAAACAATTGATTTAAAAAGTGGACATATACTCTACTATAAAGGCACAAATATTGGAAATACAAGTGGAGTAGGATTCATTATAAATAAAAAATGGAAGAATAACATTGTGGAGATTGATGGTGTATCAGACAGAGTGGCAAGATTAGTTTTACAACTTAATAGCAGATACCAAATGCAGATAATTCAGGTTTATGCCCCAACAAGTTCTCATAGTGATGAAGTTATAGAAGATTTTTATATGGATGTACAAAAGGCTTTTGATCAGAGTAAACAACATTTTAAAATTGTTATGGGAGACTTTAATGCTAGAATTGGTAAACAAATGAAAGATGAAAATGCTGTAGGTAATTTTGGTTATGGTAATAGAAATGAGAGAGGACATAGACTTGTGGAGTTTGCAGAAAAAGAAAAACTTTATATTATGAATTCTTTTTTGAGAAAAATGTTAAAAGGAAATGGACATGGAAGCATCCAAATGAAGGTACAGCAGAATTGGATTATATTTTGACTAACCGAAAATACATATTTCAAGATTGTAATGTTCTTAATAAATTTAACACAGGAAGTGATCATCGATTAGTAAGATGTAAGATACATGTTAATGCAAAACTAGAGAGACAAAAATTATTAAGAAAAACAATATTTACAGTTGATATTCCTAATCTTCAGAAACATTCTAATGAATTTAAATTAGAACTTACAAATCGGTTTCAAGTATTAGTAGATTTTGAACATGATTCAGATTTGAATGACATTAATAGGAAAATAAGCGATACACTTTTAAAAACTGCAACAAAGATAGCTGGTAGAAAAAAGCAGCAATTGACCAATAAAATTTCTACTGAGACTAGAGAATTTATGAAGAAAAGAAGGAATATGAGGATATACAACAATGATGCATTAAAAAAGATTGAATATCTCGAATTTTGTAAAATGGTGTGGAAAAGAGTTGAAAATGATATAAGAAAGTATAATTGTGAACTAGCAAGGAAAGCTGTAGAAGAGAATAAAAGTCTAAAGAGTGTAAAACAACATTTTGGTATTGGTAGGAAATTTATATCTGCAATAAGAAAAAAAGATGGCATTATTACTAAAAAGAGAGATGACATCATAAAATGTGTAGAAGACTTCTATCAAGAATTATATAGTAATAAAGAACAAGTGCCTCCTATACATATTATATCTTCTGAATTGCCCAGAATTTTGAATGAGGAAGTGAGACATGCAATTAAATTTATGAAGAAAGGGAAGGCTCCAGGTAATGATGGAATTGTAATTGATATATTAAAAGAAGCAGGTGAAGAAATAGAATTTTTTTTAGCAAAGTTATATACCAAATGTCTAAATGATAAAGATGTACCAGATGATTGGAAGAATGCAGTATTAATATTAATATTTAAAAAAGGTGATAAAGAAGATATTAGAAATTACAGACCTATCAGTCTTTTATCAGTTTTATACAAAATTTTTACTAAGATAATTACAACTCATCTACAGAAAACACTGGATTTCCACCAACCAAGAGAACAAGCTGGATTTAAAAGTGGTTTTAGTACAGTAGATCATATCCAGGTATTGAGAGAAATTATAGAAAGGACAAATGAATATGAGTTGCCATTATGCTTAGGATTTGTAGACTATGAAAAGGCATTTGATTCTATAAACATTTCTTCAGTGATTAAAGCATTGGATCATCAAGGTGTAGATCCAGGATATTGTCATATTTTGAAGAATATTTATAAAAATGCAACAGCAACAATTAGATTACATAATGATAGTAGGAAAATCAACATTGAAAAGGGTGTAAGACAGGGTGACTCCATATCTCCAAAACTTTTTACAGCAGTGCTGCAAGAAGTATTTTGTGGATTAAAATGGGAAGCTAAAGGAGTGAAAGTAAATGGAGATTATTTAAGTCATTTAGATTTTGCAGATGATGTAGTTGTTTTTGCAAATAATGCTTTAGAGCTACAGGAAATGTTGCAGGAGTTATCAGATGAAAGTAGGAAAGTAGGACTAAAGATAAATGTTAAAAAGACTAAAGTAATGTTTAATAGATTTTCTCAAAATATGAAAATAAAGATTGATTATGATGAGTTAGAAGAAGTTAACAGTTACAAATACCTTGGTCAGATTATTAATACAGATGGAAATATAATGGATGAAATTAATCATAGAATTAAACTTGGTTGGAGTGCTTTTGGTAGAAATAACTTGATACTAAAAGGAAATATGCCTATGTGTTTGAAAAGGAAGGTTTTTAATAAATGTGTTTTGCCAGTTCTTACTTATGGATCTGAGACTTGGACACTTAATAGAAGAGCAATACAGAGACTTCAGACCACTCAAAGAAGTATGGAGAGATGCATGTTGGGAGTAACAAGAAGGGATCGAAAATGCAATGTATGGGTAAGAGAACAAACAGGTGTTACTGACCTCATTGAAAAAAATTAAAAGACTGAAGTGGAGTTGGGCTGGACATATTGTTAGAAGAGATGATAACAGATGGACAATTGAAATTTTAAACTGGATTTCAAGAGATTATAAAAGACCCAGAAAGAGACCACATGTGAGATGGGTGGATGAAATAAGAAAGTGTGCAGGGGTGATGTGGAGAAGAGAAGCTAAAGATAGGAAAAGATGGATTGAACTTGGAGAGACCTTCATCCTGCAGTGGATTGATAATGGTTGTTGATGATGATGATGATGATGAGAAAATTATTACATGAGGGGATGAGTTATTATTGAAGATGGAAAATCTGAGGTATTTGAAATGAAAACTGGTGTTAAATAAGGATATGTACTTCCTCCAACATTGTTTTCAATTTTTATGACAGTGATCATTGGACTTGTGTATAGGTAGCTTAATCAATTAGAGATCAGGATAAATACAGATTTGATGATGATATTTTTAATTTGAATGGATTAAAGATGAATATGCTGATGATCATTTTATTTTTGCCAATTCAAAAGATGATTTACAGAATGTTTTTAAATGTACCTTATGAAGGTCTTAGTTTATTAATTAATATTCAAAAACTTCAAATTCTTTATCAGCCAATGACAGAAGAATATTCCTCAGCAACTTTTAGCTTGAATGATCATCAACTTGAGAATTGGTATGTTTGTAAGTAGAAAAGTGTTTTTAGATGCTGAGAAAGAATACAAACTCCATTATGCTATAACAAGTTACAAAATAGAGCCTTTCATTAAATAGAAGTAACGACTACAACTATGTTAGCTGTATATAAAGCTGTTATTTTACCTACTTTATCATATGGATGTGAAATCTGGACACCTAATAATGTATTCATCAAAGCCATTAGAAACGTTTCATTTAACGATACTATGTAAACATTTTAAAAATACAATGGTAAGATCATAAAACCAATTAATGGGTTCTTCAATTTGCTAGATATGTTTCTATTAAGTCCACTATTATAAAATCACACTTTTGTTGAATTAGAAATATAAAATGAATGAATAATGGAAACTTCCTAAAACAATGTTTTGTGATGAACCTGAGCATGGATTTCGTAATGGGCTAAACTATGTCTACAATATAATTATTATCTCAAAGCCATTCTTAGTAAGTGCAAAGTCAATTTTTCCATTGGGAAGATATGGAAAAAAAAAGAATACATTGGAGGAGAGCTGCAATTAGACATGGTGTTGATATAGTTTAGGAAAAAAAAGTTTATTGTTGAAAAAATTAAAAGGTAACATAAAATAGCAAGTAAACAGATAAATCAAACATCATGTTCTATGTGTAGATGTATGTAGTTCACAGATTGTTTGGACTGACATCACAGAACTAATTTCTAGACTAGTTTTTCCCCTCTCTTTTTTTTCTTACTTTTCATTTTGGAGTTGGAGTGAGCCATACTCTTTTATGACTGACTGCTTATTTTTCCTATATTAGTATAAATAACATTTTAATTACAAAAATGACAAGAGAATAAGATTCAACGTCCCTGATCCTTATATACGATTTCAATTATGAATAGTTCAATAACCAAGTAATAACTTCTATGGCAGATGCAGTTTGCCCACATATATTTATTTTAGCTGGTGATGTCTTAAAATGTTTACAAGAAATCTTGCATTAAAGTTGTTTTACATCTAGTATTTCTGTAGCATTGTTGATCATTCTTTTCATAGACACACACATCTTTTTACTAGCTTTCCTCTTAAGAATTGGTTAACAGAACCATATATCAATAAATTATATAAATGTTAGATCATGTGATGTGTGTGATTGGTTTACAAAAAATTATCTATCAAAAGAATTTACAAATCCTAGATGTTTAGGTACGATAATTTTATCTAATTATTTATAAATTTTTCTCCCACAATGTATAATTTAATAGCTTTTAATTTCTGTGATGACGTTTAAATTTAAGCAGATAGATTACGGCTATTATTATGATATAATGTTTGCTTTTGAAAAGAGTGCTTTCATTGAAAATACATTACGTTATATTTAATGCTCTTAATATTTTTTGCGTATAAAAATTATTATTACTGCATTTAATTTATATATATATACTGTATGTAATAATTAAAAAATCTGGTGGCTGGTTACATCACTTTATGCAATTTTATTAATTTTTTTGTATTCTAATTTCAATCCGCCCCCCCCCCCCCCCGAAAAATATTCTTTTAATTGATAATTTACGTTATGGCATCTAGAGTTTTCAAAGATATCTTACACGTACTAAAATTTGACTATTGTATTGAAAAATTTTTAAATCCAATATATATAAAATCACGGAAATAATAAACTCCCCACACTATTTATATCAATGGTACACTTTGTATTCAGATTTCACTTGGCAAATTAAAAATCAATCCATTTACATTTGTTTTCTTATTTATTATAAGAAGAAAAATGATCGATAAATAATATTGATGAGGAATGACTTCCGTCTTTCTACATAGGATAACAGCATGAAGAAAATTGATCATTACTATAAGTATATATTATTAGAAGTGCTGTAATAATTAATATATATATATATAACTAATTACTATCTTTCAGCTTATTTCATAATGATATTTAGTTCAAATCTTGGTCTCAATTTAATGACTTCATGTTTATGTTATACATGGTTACACATTTTATTAGAAACATTTTATTATTAGTTATTATTTCCATATTTGGTATATATTTGAGTTTGATGTTAATTATATTAGAAAAAAAAAAAGGATCAGTTGTTTGTTGCTTAGGAGGCCATGTGACATTGAGACTCTAGATGAATGCATTTTGATTAGTTTTCATATGCATCACAGACATAAAAAAAAATCTATCTTGTATTTTCATTTATGATTTAATCAAACTGATTACTTTAAATTTACAAATTGCATATACATACAACTAAATGCTTTGATTCAATAGTTAAACATTATTTATATGCTATGAATATGTATATAATATTTGTTAATTGTTCAAATTTTTTTTCCTCATGTGTTATAGCATCAGCCGGGAAGCGAACCCGCTATCCCGGGACAACAGCTTGTAAAACAGCTGTCGCTGACCTCTCGACTACCAATGCTTGCTCAAATTTACATTAAATAGATATGGAGTAGCGTCAATATATTGACTTACGTTCCTTATGAAGATTAAAAGTATATGAGGCAAGATTACTGTTTTATTTACTAAATCATTTTCTAATCATCTCTTGACCTATATGCACCCCCCCCTCTTTCCGTGAACATATACAGCATATTAGAATTAGAAATACAAAAGATTCCTTTTTTTTCCTCGTGAAATTTTATTCTTTAAATTTTCACTATCATTACTTAATTAAATCTTAATTTATTTTAGAAACGATCAATTTCAGTTTTTTTTTTTAAGTGATTATTTTAAATGTTAAACAAACCTTTGAACCAGATTAATGTGTTATGCTATTTTTTTATGTGGTAAAGTCTAAAATAGAAGAAGCATGTCAAATCTAGATTTAAAAAAGATGTTACCGATACTTCAACTTAGTTGCATGATTTATGTAATTAATAATTAAAATAGAATAATGATTCATTATTTACTATTAATACAGAGATTTTTCTCAATATTTATAAAAGATCAGATTCCATCTCCCCTGCAAACAACTCTTTGACATTTGATTGTATTTTAATTCTCAACTAGGTCATAAGCTTACATCTCGAGTGAATCTTATTTATATTTTTAAATATGTTTAATTTACATCTACAAAACTAAGCTCTTATAAAACAAAAATACAGAACTATGCAGTTAATAGATAACAGTAATAAGCAACATTATTATATAAAGAAATAAAAAAAAGTATTTAAAAGAATAGATAGTATATAATGAAAATAGCTGTCAACTTTGAAAATTCGGGTATTTGGTACTTCCGTTTCGGTGGGTGAGCAAAGATCATTCGCAAGATTCCTACATAGAAAGAGAGGGGATGGTGTGAGCTGTGCTGGCAGATGATTGGAATACAACAAAGATTGGAATGAAAGTGGAACTGTTAATAAACAAATTTTAAAAATATATATCTACAGTGGAATGATTGTTATTCTATATCATCATTTTCAATTATTCCTGATCCACTGGAGCATCCAAGATTTCTCCAAATTTAATCCAGTTTCTCTGATCCATAGCCTTTCTTCTTTACACCACACTAGCAAAATTTCTTACTTTATTCATCCATCGAATAAGTGGTATCTTTCTAGGTATGCATTCACACAGAAATTTATCCTGCCTTGGAGAAAGCTCAACTAATATTTCACTCAACAATTACCAGCCAATTGATGTTTCTTGATCTTAAATTCGGAGTTAAAAGCTAATAAATCACCATGATATCTAATACATGTTAGTTAGCATGACATCCATATACATTTACTATATGAATAATCACATAGTAATAACAGCACATTGGTAAGAATGTACAAAGAGAACATTAAAAATGTGCTCTGATTAGTTCCTTTAATACTTCAAAATGAGTCAAAGGATTTTCCTTCAGCTAACAAAAAGCTCTTTTTTTGCAGCCTGACATTTTGACAAAGCATTAAAAGTTTGTTGAAATCAGGTCCTATCTTGTGCAAGAATGGTGTAATGAACAGTATCAAGCTATCAACATGAGCATAGATGTTCTTAACATCTTCAGCTTGTTCAAAGACTTTATAAAGTATTCATATGTAATGAATGAGAGTAAATTGAGCTTCTGAGCAGATAGGTGGGTGAAATATGATGGAATTTAAATGAAAGAGGAACTGATGAATATCAAAAAAATAATATAAATCTACAGTTAAATGATTATCAATTCTTCTACAAGGTTTTAAAGGTTGATAAAAACCAGTCCCTAACTTGAAAGTCAGTGGAGTCATGGAATAGTATCAAGATGTAAACACAAGTGTAGAAATTCATGTGTTTGTTGTATCTTAAACATCTGACGAGAAAAGATTGTTCATAAAATGTATTCATAGTGAGATAGGATGGCGAGAGCTTCTGCTCTGGTGGATAATTGTAATATAAAGGTGTTGAAATGAGAAAAACAAACTTAAAAGTTCAAGGAACATATAAAATGCAGAATGAAAGAAAAAACAAAGGCTAAACCAAAGAATAAGCATACATTCAACAGAATGAAGATGTAAAAATCACCTTAAAATGAAAAAAAAAAAATAATTGGTAGGAAATTAAACTAAATCCATTACCAGATCAATCAAAATAATTTAATAGAAAACAATTGCTGAAAAAATTATTAAAGAATTATTAATAGAAAAGTAGTGAAAACTGCCAGCGACTACCTGTCAGTAAAAGTAAAATTTACTTTTAGTGCCAGTTAGTTTGCATATAGCTCGCTAGGAGTTTTCAGTAATTCTGTGTTAATTTTATCTAAATTCATGCTATCAAAATTATAACAAAGAGTTAATAAATAATAGCAATCCTTTATATATAAAAAACGTATTAGTCTAAGTTGAATTAAAAGTAAAAAAAAAAAAAAACATATAACATTAGAAAGATTTATAATTTAATATTGTCAGCAAAAGAATTAATAAATTTCTCTCTTTTTTTTTAAATGTTAGATTTTTTTGATAGCATTAAATATTTAGCATTAATAATATAATACTCTGTAACTGGCTGATTCTAATATAAACAGCAAACAAAACATTTGTAGTTAGTTACATGTTGGATTATTTCCACTAGCAAATTAAATTATAAATATTTCTTAAAAAAATGGTCACTACTTTTTCAAAAACCTTGATCTGCTAGAATTTAAACACAGATTCATATAACATAATGTTGAAACAGTCAGATTCGTATTCGAATCTTAAGTTTCACCTTTTTCTGTCGTCTCTCACTGACCGGTCTATCCCACCCAAATTTAAACTTTTGGTATCGAGTTGTGTGTGTAACAATATTAAAATGTATAAATATATGTAGAATTCAACATAAACACGCACACATTTCGATCTCAAATTAAAGACAATAAATACGGATAAAGTAATATAATTTAGATTTCTTTAGCTAAATAACTCTTGTGTAATATTAATCATTTATTTTGAATTTATAAAGTTCGTATTTATTGCTTAGTTTAAATTTCGTTAAATAATAATTCTAACAAAATCTGATGCAATAATTAATTAAAGTTAAAATAATTTTATTCCCTTTTGTCTTTGAAAATTTAAAAGCATCGGTCAGTGATAGATAATAAATTAATTATAGGAAAATTCCAAAAAAATGTAATTAACGAATGTAAAAAAAAAAAAAAAACAAACAATAGCACAGCAGATTTCTTTCTAATTAAAACCAGCAAAAGCATTGATTATCCTGAGGGCAAGATAAAGAAAACCTAAAAATATCTCAACAGAAAAAAATTAAAAGATCAAGATAAAAAAAAGGAGGCCATCTTGGACTTGCTGGAGACTTGCACTTGAATTTTAGCTTTGCTCTCGAGTGGAGAGTCTAAAATATCTTAAAATAAATTGATATTGCCAAGGTATGACCGAGTAAGCACCGAGATTATTCTCCATCGGGAGATGGCCCACCATATGCCGAACTTCACCTTGCCCATTGTAAAAACACCATAATGATCTGCTGCCTGAAATAAACAAGAAAGCCGCTGCTGTTAAAATCAATAAAAAAAAACCCAAAGACAAGAAAGAAAACTGCTAATCACGAACAATCTACTATTAAACAAATGGACGAAAACATCTTATAAAACAGGTACCTGTGTGTGTATTCCAAATTATAGAGTACTCTAGTAAATAAGCTATAGCTCATCTCCTACTATTTGTCTAACTTCTAAATGTTAAAATTGTAATTTTGTGAAACTAAAATTTGAGAATTAATGTAATCTGTAAATTTCTCACATAATCTAGCTTACCTCCCTCTATCCTTCTTAGGTGTGTATTTCTCAAATCTACACTTTATTTATAAGTATCATTGAAATATTACCTTCTCATAATTGTCTTAGTTTTAAAGCTAAATCCATAATCGCTTGAACATTGAATGCGTGTCGAATTGCCATTAATTTTCGTCCAGTGTGCATCGAAATCTCTACTCAGCGTTTTCTCGAAAAATTTGTTAAATAGTATTGAATTCGTTTTAAAGTTCTGTACGATGGTGACATCTTGATTTATTTTAGAAGTAAAAAATAGAAAAAAACGCATTTAAACCTAAACAAAGAAGGAACATTATTTGTGATTGGTTCTTAGCATGCTCTCAGCCGAAAAAGACATTCTGATTGGCTGGAAAGAACAAAGAAACTGCCTGATCAAAGAAAATAAAGAAAAACGCTGAGATTTTCATTTCGAATACAATTTAAATTATTATTAAATAATATTTATGGAAATTAAACATAATTTTCAGAGAGAATAATAAAAAAACAAAATTATTTTCGAAAAATATTGAAGATTTTAGTACAAATATTGAAGTTGTAATAAAAAGAAATATTTACTTTTCTATAACGTAAAAGTCGATCTTTTTGTTTACATTATAACTTTTATGTTGCCGATATTGAATATCTTAGAATAAATAAATAGCAATTTATTTTTGAAAGAACTTTCGTTGTCTTCACAACCTTAAAAATTAATTATATACTTTTTATAAACGTATCTGAGTTGAATTTAATATTATAGGCGAATATGTTTTAACAATAGGCTTTGTCTTCAGTTTGTGAATTGGCCAATTAAAAGATTTGATTTTTATCTGATACAACCAATGATAAAATTAGCGGTTTAAGGGTTAATATTTGCTTTATAAATAACTTAAATTTCATATAAATCGAGACGCATTCAAAGAATCAGTTATTGTAATGCAGGGTCTACTACTTCGTAACAGCTGGCATGCTCGCTGTAATAAGTCCCCTTTTTAGATATTTTTTTATTATTAAATTTTAATGAATAATTACGGAAATTTCATTTCTTTGAGAGTCACCAATTTTCTTTCAGTCAACGTTGATAATGGGGGGGGGCCGAGTTTGAAATCTAGTTAAATATTACCATAATCTTTTAGATCTTATACATGTGTTACATTTTGAAGCCACGATGGCTCATTCCACGCCGTGAATACTCCGGATTCTATAGGGTTGAATCAACCCCAGTCGTCCTACACAAGTGGACATGATAATGTTCCCGTAGGGCTTGACGACCATCACGCAGCCAGCTGGCAAATTGCGACAGGGACCGCTTGTCCCTGGTTATGCTCATGTGACACCTTACCTCTTCGGGTCAAGGCAGAGACCAACCCGAAGCCCTTATAAACTTATTCACGGCATTGCAGTTTCAGTGCTGCCATTTTATATCGCCCTTCTAAAGCGTACCATGTGTTCCTTTATTTAGTTTATCATTCTCTATATCACTCCGCCTCGGCATTATCTTCGTCATCCACTCTCAAATAAATGTTCGCCCTTAGTCGTAAAATAGATATTTTATTAAAGAAATGTATGTCCGCCGCCACGGATGACTCTTGCAATGCAAAGTATAAAGCCCCTACAGTACGCATTAGAAATACTCACTTGGGAACCTTAGGTAGCTAGATTACGCCTTCATATAAATGAATGCTCTTTATAAATAAATGTACTTTTATATATAGTAAAATTGCCAATTAGCTATTGAAACTCTGAATATAAAATATGATTAATAATATTAATAATGTTTTTTTTTATTAAATACGTAAATAAATAATTTTAACTGTATGTCTGTAGTCAAGTTTTCATTTATTCGATGTCCATTATATATATTTCCTCGATTATATATGTGAATTAATATTCGTTTGATTGTTGGCCAGCTCGGAAACAATACCATGAATCTCGTGCATCTCCCTGACCACCGTGCCTAAAGAAGTGTTTACTTATGTCGCATCAGAGGCGTTGTTCCATAGATTGTAGTGTGGAACCGATAAACTATGTTCGAACTCGGTACCATGGGTGGCTTCGCTACTCGATGGTGCTGCTGTTCTGTGTGGTGGTCGAATTCTGCACTATGTTAACGAGATACACGTGTTTTGACTGTTACAATGTTTTGAGGGATATTATTTCCCTCCCTTCGTCGTCGAGTGTTATTGGCTTCGCTAGTAGCAATCTAATAAGTGGTTGAAACAGAAACCTTTAGATTCGTGAATATTAAATTCAAGATGAAATTCTAACTAATTATATCCATTAATCTAAAATTCACCGGTTCACTCCTTGTTTTAGCATTATGCAGAAAATAAGGCATTTTCTTTTATACTTACAGTGATGGGCATTTCAAGTAAGTTGTTTTTAATTTATTATTAGTGCATATTGTTATATATGTGAAATTTTATTATTAATTGTTTGGTTTTTTTTTTGCTTAGATTGTTCATGTTTGTGATGAAATCTACTTTTATTGAATAAAAATTAGTAAGTTATATTTTCAATTGGTGTCTAATATATTTTATTCCTTATTATATAACATCAAAGTTTATTTTTAATTATATAGTGAATAAGAATCCTATGGTACTTTTTTTTCTTGACATGACTCTTGCCATTTTATCTCACGAGTGTGACATTATTTTCATGACATTAACAGCCTATGATGCAAGTATTATTACAAAATAGCCTATTCAAAAAAATTGTGGAAATTTTTTAAAAATTATTATAGCAAATAGTTGTAAAGAAATGAGGTATATATTAAGAATGACTGCTTTAGCAAATCATTGTATAAAGATTCCCTATATGCAGATGGTTGTATTATGTAAGGATTAGACCAACTGATGAATGCTGGTTTAGCACAAAATACATTTATTAGTGATTATTTATCTTTGCGATGTGTATGTGATCAACTGTATCAGTGGTATGAGATAGAATTGATGGTTGAAGGTCATGTGAAAGTCTGAGTTCAAACCTCCTATAATTTATACTGTAGAGCTAGTAAACAAATTCAGTACTATGATGAAACTAATAGAACACAGTACTTTCTAATAAGTAAAATATCATTGCACCTAATTCAGCTCTACTATTTTACATTGTGTAGTTTATTTAATAATGAGCACATTCTAGACTAATTTAGAAATTCTATAAAATAGATTTACCATTCTAAGAATAATATTACCATCAAGCCATAGATAAAGCCCTCTTGTGTTGCAAATATACATTGAACATAACTACAGTGTAGATTACATTATATTTAGAAGCATGACATAAAAGTAAATCAAGATATTGTTGGTTAATACAGATATGGAGATATATCAATTAAACTAAATTTCCAAGCAAACAAATCCTCTCACTAGTTCTAATAAAAATTATATATAAATTTATATTACTATCTATTGCCCCTGAATTGAAAGCTATATTAAAATTTTCTTTCCACTTATACGTCTATTATTCTAAATGTTATAATATTCTTTTAAGTTTAACTTTTAATTTAAAAAAATATCTATATTAATAAACATTAATGCACTATATGTCAGTAGATTATTAATTAATGCTAATATGAACTTAAAAAGTTAATATTCTTTAGTATATGTAAGGATTTTGTTACATGCATTAACTTATTATGGATGCAAGGAATACAATGATAGTGCATTTGCCTGATTTGACTATAACCTGAGTTTAAATCCAGGTCAAATAAATTTTGAAATTTTTTTCCAACAGGAGTGGTGTAGATGGAATGGACTATGGTTAACCCAGCTAATTATTCAATACTGCTTGGAAAATAGGTAACTAGTTATTATTAACTAGAGGAGGTAAACAAAGATGGAAAATATACTCAAATCCTCTCTGGCAATTAAAAGACTGGGTTAGTACCATTTTTTCCTGCTGCTTCTCTATGAGAGACTTAAGAGAAGCCTTTCACTGTGATGGGAAATTTAAAGGCTGTTTTACTTTTTTGTCTACTAAATACCAAAGACTTTATTGTAAACTTATTATTTTGATTTTTATCTTGAAACTTATTGTTATGGAGGATATGTATACAACAAAACCTAAAATGGAATGCTATGATTAGATATGAATTATATATATATATATATTATTTAAATACTGGCATACTTTATATCCCCGGAGTTTAGATGTAATTATAGAGTATTTGAACCCAGATTTTTAAGCTCCCTTCATCTATACAATCCATTTCATATAACTGATACACATGACCACACATGTGAAAAGGATAATGATCTCCAATATACATATTTCATGCTGAACCAGCACTCATCATTTGGTCCTGATCATCATTTCCCACTTACATTAAGATAGCAAATCTTCAAACTTTAATGGACATACTTTAATCTACTCCATCATCCACCTGTTCAGCCTTCCATACCATTGAAAATCTGAAGATGGAATGCCCAAAACCCTTGATGCTGCTACCTTAATATAAACTGAACACTGTTTATAAGTATGTGTCGAAAATGATGATCTGAACCAACTGATGAGTGCTGGTTCAGCATGAAATACATATATTGGAGAATATTTAGTTTTTTCACATGTGTATGGTAATGTGTATTCATTGTATGAGATGGATTGGATAGCTGAAGGGAGCTTGAAAGTCTGGGTTCAAATCTTCTATAACCCATTCATAAAATACAGAAGTCAACTTGCAAACGACACCCACTTTTGTTATATTAAGGTAATTCTATTTTGTTAGTTAGAATATAAATGAATAAAAGAGAATATATTTCCATGCAATAACCGTACATATGTTTAGCAGTTATGTTGTTAATTAACTAGCAGTCATTATTAACAACCTCAAGCTAAACTACTCTACTTCAGTACCAACTTCTGTCTGAGTTTAAATCTCAAACTTGAGTCAAAAAATAAAAGAGGGATCTTTTATTTCTCATTAAATTCAAAATTAAAAAATATTATTGGATACTAAAACAAATTAGTTTAGGACTGTCAATAGTAATTGATGGTTAAACAGCAGACAAATGTAGTAATCAGGGCATTATGATGATCTTTATAACCAGATACTAGGATCATTATTATAGATTATTATTAAAGATGCAGATATATGTCCAAAAAGAACATTATACTTACAAGCTTATTTCTTTGAAATAGTTAATTAAGTTTATAGTCCCTTCTGGTTTAGTGCAGTGTTCGAGTCGCGGAATTGAGAGCAAAACGTCCTAGTGCTCGAACATCGGATTATCTCCGGAGAGAACCCTTGGTTTACTTTTTTTAAATTAATTTTATAAATAATATTTTCCTTTTAGCAATATTTAAAACAAAAATAAAATAAGCATTTTTTAAAAAATATGTATTTTAAAAAAGTAATAAATTGTTGTTTTGACATTAATTGTTTTTATTATGAGCCTATGGGAACAATACCCTGGATTTTATCCCAGTTATAAAGTAAGCTTTTTTTTTTTGTTGATTGCAATTAATAGTAATCAACTCCTATAATTGCTTCTTTAAGATGTTAATGTCAAGCAAGTTTTTTCTTTAGCTTTGGTAACAAGTTTAAGTGTTCTTTTTCAAATTAAAAAGCGTTCTTCGCCATTAAAAAAACGAAAAAAAAAATCCATTAAACAAGAAACATGATAAGTAATAATGGGAAAAAATAAATGTTTCTCTTTTTTACACTCGTTCACAATATGTATATAGACATGCATATGTGCTCTTAATTTGTGTATATATATATATATCTGAGGTTTGGATACATTAGTAGGAAAACGTTTGATATCTTTATTAATATGGCTTAGGGCCAATATTTGTATCAAAAAATACGGCGTGGAATTATTTAATATAAGTATAAAATGATATTAAGTTACTCCTCAAAGATAAAACACTGATAAAAACATTCATTTTTTATTTACTAAATAAATACTAATCGAATGTTTATTACTAGGAAACTCTTAAGAAATTCAAGCACCGAAATGATAGAGTTGGACACGACTCATGTACCCTGAACAGCAGAGACCACTCTAGCACTGTTCCATATCATTACACTAACTTACAGAGGCACAATAACATGTCAGCCAAGAGAGAGGAGAAATGCGTCTTCCTTTTATTCAAATCAATTGCTGTTAAGTGTGGCCTGTATGCATTGAAGCGTTATCATTTAGGAAGAATATAGTATTAATAGAAAATTGTTTTTGCATAGAATAAAACCAGTTTTTTTTAAAAAAAAATGTGAAGTGATAGGTATTGTAATAAAAAGGCTGTCCAAATCATAACTTTTTTCTCTTATTGTACATAATTATTAGAAAGAAGAAGTCTCATGGCAGCGTCTTTTTGTCAATCATCAACTGAGCGCTGATTATATATATATGAGAGAGATAATAATCTGGACCAACTGATGAGTGCTGGTTTAGCATGAAATACGGATATTGGTTATTATTTATCTTTTCTACATGTGTGTGGTCATGTATATCAGTTATATGAGATAGGGTGTATTGTTGGTGGGTGCTTGAAAATCCGAGTTCAAATCCCTTATATTTCAAATAAAAAAGGAAAAACTAATAGATTGGTTTGCTGCTTGAGAAATCAATGATGTTCAAGAAAGGGAAATGACAGAACCCACTGCAATTCATGACATTCGGCTCTAGAGTTTACTACTTTGCCATTGCATAAATCATGCACGCCAAAAGTCAAATAATAATAATAAACTAGTGATAAGTTTTGAAATGACTATAAAAAACGATCTGTGAATAACATGTATGTCCACATATAAAGCAAGCTGGTTCATTATTACATTTATTTAGGATTCTGCCATTTACCTTCTGCCAGATTGTTCATAAGTCTGAAGAGACAATGCATCACATTCTGTCCCAGAGACCTGCTCTTCTTACCTAGAGAAATATCATGGAGTCAATTACTAAACTGCGCATTTTTTCTATTTCTGTTATCATTAGTAGCATGAAACAGGGCTTTCATCCTTGTATTAGAATTACTATTTTCCTTATATTTACCATTTGGGTACTAAGAGTTTTACTTCAACCCTACATCTAGGAAATTACGATGATTGAATTTCAAAAATTAAGAACAAAGACAGGGTTCTCACCTATCCAGATATTGTTGATGCTACATGGAGTCAGGCCTCTCTTCCAACCTCATTATAAGTAGCAGTTCCTTTTCCTTTCTCTTTAATTTTGTATGTCTTGCTAAGTATTTACAGGATCCATTTGTAATTTATACCCCATTGTATTTATCGGTTCTTTGATATGCTTTATAATATCTAGATGAATTTCAAATCATCTTTACCATGTTTGTAAAAAAAAAATTTTGCAGAATAAAAATTATCTGTTTGCTTTATGAAAGATTTTATTATCTTGCCTAATTATAGGTCTCTATTGTAATCTAGCCTCAGACACTTCTTGTTCATCCATCTTATATGTTCAATCCAATGAAAATGTAATTTTACAAAAGTATCGCATCCTGCAAAGTTGAAGAACATATTTGATAGGTTTTATGGCTTTGCTATGTATTTTTTAGAATTTAGATAGCATTCTTGAATCAAATTTGTACATTGCCTTTATGTGTATTAATAACTAGATATAAACATTTCCTACAGATAGAAAAATATAAATGATTGTTTATTAAACAATATATTTTCATGCATCCATTATCCATGTTTCATGCTTGAGATGCTGCTACTTTGGCAAAATAGTTTTCAACCAGAAATCTTGATTTCACATTATATATTATCCATAAGTAAAACATTAAGACATTTGTGATTGACAAGACCTTTAAATATTCTGCATGATTTGATGCAGTGATAATGTTGTAGACTCTAATAGTCAATACCTAGAGATCATGAACCATCCATATCACTCACTATGCTCAAATATCATATGTACTTGCAAGCAGTAACCCATTTAATTACTTAGGTAGATCTTGTAGTTCAGATATTGAAATTTTTGACCTTGAAGTAAAAAAAGAATAATTAGAAGACTATTTCTCGAGAAATCATTTACAGCACCAAAGTGATAGGTAGAACTTAAATCCAGGAACTTTAGCTTTCAAGTCTGTCATGTGACTACTATACTATGACTTGTAGGTTATCTTTGAAATGATTGCATTACTTACTGAAAGAGGGTAATTGATATATTTTGAAAAAACTTCATTCATAAATTTCAATCGAAACATATAGTAGTGTTGATTCTGATGTATTTAATGACTCAGCTGATGTTCAAATTAACTGTCCACCAGTAATTTGTATTCTTTTGATTTAATAGTTCTAAAACTTCTACTTACAGACTTCCAGTTAGATTTACCATTTTTTTAGATTCTATTAGTAAAACAAAAGTTATGTTGGAGGATATGCTATATAGAAAATATAAATAATAACAGTAATCATTCTATATATGCACTTAATGATATGAAATTTCTTTATTTTAAATTTTAAGCTGTTAATTTTGACTGTTCAATAGACTTCCACAGACCTGTAAACATATAAAATGCAAATGTTTGATGTTATTAAATAAATACAGATCTATACAAGAAATTGATTATAAATATAATTTTTTAATATAAATTATAAAATTAAATATACAGGATAGATTACTATTAATCTTAAATCCCTGATTGCAGAGCTTTTTTATATTTGCTATTTTTTTTGGATTTCAACAATATTCCCCCTCTACCATCATTATAAGTGCAAACTCTGATGAATATATATATATACTAATTTTATTATCTATACATTAATATATGTATATATTTAAATATTTCTTGCATGCTGTATATATTTGTTTTATTAATAATAATACATTACTTTAAAATTCAGAATGTGCTTATATTTATATCAGCATAGAGTATTTATGATGCAATAATTAAAGAAATAAATCAAAAATAATTATTTTGTAATTTTGCCCTAATAATAGAAGTTTTTGAATTAGTGGTGTTTTGATTTGTGACAGTTTACCTGTATTTTTTTTTTTTCAATTAGTTCAATTGTAATTTAATACATATTTTATTCATATTATTTTTAAAAAATTATATTAACATTAGTTAAATTCAGATTTAAACATAAATTTAATTCATCAATATTTTAAAATCCTTATGTAATTCTATCTAAACATGTACATACTTTTTTTTCATACATGTACTATATAAAGTTAAGATATTTCTGTTGAATTTGTTGAACTCTTGCCTATATATATATATATGTTCTGGATTAAAATTTATTCAAGCAAAATATTTTACTTTATTATTATTAATTTTAAAAATGTTTTTTATTGAATAACAACAACAAAAAACTAAAAAATTAGTAGTAATATGAAAATAAATTAATTCAGAATTAAGAAAATATTATTATTGTTATAAATTGTGGGATTTAAATTAAATTTTAAATTATCAAAAATAATAATTGTCAAAAAACATCCAAGTCTAAATTACATAAAAATTTAAAAGCTACTTAAGAGCCATCTATTATAAGCTTGAGAAATCAATGGATGCTAGATGGTAATGAAATTATATCCATATTTATCTAGGCTAGGTTCTGTCTTACTCTCTTTGTGAGTGAGAAGCTCAACTCTGAAATATTATGAAGAAAATTGCTCCTAACAATATATATTATATGCAAACAGAGAAAGTAATGTGTTTATGATACTTTGAACAGAACTGTTTGTTTGTTCTTTCAGCTGTGTGTGATTTTTATGCCCACAAAATAATTAAGGAAAAAATTCATTTTTTTTCTGATATAAAAAATGATTCAATGTAAATAAAATAATATACTATTAGTTTTAAATGCCTGCTCATACAGAAATAAATAAAAAGTAATAAAGATTATAGTAGATAATCACTAAACATTTTATTTTATATTTATATAAATATTATTAATAACAATAAATATCAAATTACAATTTTTTTTTTAATGAATGAAAATCAAACAATTATAAATAGCAACCAGTGTGATTATTAAGAGTTAAGAGTTTTGTTTAGTAGGAATTATAATAATTTTAAAAACATAAAAATAAAAGGTAAATATGATTTTATTTCTTCACCTTTTAAAATGTTTTCTTATAACCATTTAAAAAAAGAATTATAATATGGGAATAAGTCAATAACCTGGAGGAAAAATATTCCTTTAAATAATTAATTGAATAATACAAAAGAAAAGGGTAATAATAATATCATTTCAGGAATAGTTTATATTAGGTCAAAGTAATTTGAGGTTAAATGAAAGAGTAAAAATCATAAAAGTGAAATATATATCCATGACAAGCCATGAGATTATGGTTGTCAACTTTAAAAAGTGAGATAAAGAGAAATATTATTGAAAATTTTTGGATTCTGAAGCTTTTAATTTATTTAAGAGTTTTTTTGACATTAAAGATAGTTGGAATGTGAGAATTAAGATAAATTAGTTTAATATATATTTGTCATTCCTTCACACATGAAGAAGTTTGCTCTGACAGTAAAACCAGTAGTTGTGAAATTTTAAATTTAGTTTTCAATATTTTATATTTTTAGAAGTAATAAATTGATTAATGCCTCTGAAAATAACCAATCAGTGCTTTTAGATTTAATATGAAATTCTCCTGAAAGCTTGTTAATTAAATCAAAAACTATCATCTAATATACAATATTGGAGCAAACAAATCTTCTTCTCACTATAGACATATTTCATGGTCAATTCAAATTCTCATATAATATAGAGAATTAAGACATCTTAACAAACACATATAATTATCCCTACCCATTGCAGACACAAATGTTAATGTTTTAATAAGTTATTTACTATAACCATTTATGACTGAATGTTATAACCTTAAAACCCTAAATTAAACTGATCATAATTAAAACATAAAGTCAGACTGTTTTAGTGTTGATGTTCATATGTTTTAAACATCCAGATCATATTCTGTGCAATACCTATATAGTTAGAGAAAATATCACCTGACCCCATCATGTGACTTTAGTTTACATATTGCTGTTATAGCAGCATACTTTTCACCATCTCTATGTCATTTATTGTGAGATTTAATAAGTTATAATATATGCCAGATAACTTACTTATTAAATCCATTCCCTGCTGTCCTACCCAACATCTCTGAACTAGTTTCGAGCGTATGGCTTTCATCAGTAATAAGCCTTGGATCTTAAACCAGTGCACCCTCACTCCATCACCATTTATCTCTCTATTATACTACCAAGCTGTCATGTTAAATTTAAAAAAAACATATAAATGTTTTCAATCTAGCCAACTTGCTTGCATGGTCATATAGCTTGATAGTATACGAAAAATATAAATGGTAAGTGCTGGAGGAGGGCACATTAGATTCTAAAGTTCCAGGTGCACTTGTCCAAGATTCAAAGTGTCTTACTGATGGAAGCCATAAGCTTAAAATTAGTCTGGGGATATTAGATTAAATACAAGATAGGGATGTAATCAGTTCTACTGGCATCTATTATTACATACTAAAGCTTAAGTGGTATAAAGATGGTGAAAATTATGCTGCTATAGTTGAAGAGAAAGTTTAAGATTTAATAACAAACTTTCAAGAGAAGTATGCAGAAAATCTAAAAAGCTAACGTAAAAATAAATTACAGATGTGCACACACATGAGTGTAGGTCAGTGGTGAATACTAATTACTTTTCCAATAAATTTCTTTTGATGTGGTGTTTAATGCAGCATGCCATGGACTTATAATCCATAGGTTCATATTAGGGTTTTTAGAAATTTTTTAGGATAAACGAAAACTTATCAAGAAAGATTAGGGCTTTTCCAGATAGCTAATCTAAAGCTAGTTACAATAACTGTTAAAAGTAGTCAGTAAATGGATATATAATTACTTTTATTGGAAATTGGGTCTAGGTTTCAAGATGATTGAATAGCCAAATTAATGCCACAACAGTAAAACGCAACATGATTGTTTAGAAGGTAACATATACACAAATGAGAAAATGGCCACATATTTAAGATCACTGAGTTACTTTTTAATGAATATTTTATTAAAACGTCTTAATCATTAATATGAATTTAATTTGCAATATATAAATTTTATATTGCAATTAAAATTACAACTTTTTTTTACATCAGTATTTTTATTTTGAAAATTCCTTAATTATAATTTTTAAAGCTGCTACATATTGCCATTATAGGAAACAGAGATAAACCAATATGTTCAGGATAGTTGAGTACACTAGTCAAGTATTTCAGTCAATGCTTCTTTTACTCAATCTTCCACATAATGTCACATGACTTCCTAAAACCAACTGTATAGATGGGACCAAACAAACCATTTTCTTGCCAATTACTCATCTTTACAAAATGGACTGACAAAAGATCAATTTAGAAACAAATCACCTAATAAAAAAAGCAAATCAATTACAAATTAAATGACAATGAATCTAATTTTACACAGAAGTCTACAGGTGCTGCTATATATAGCAGTATATCTCCATAACATTTATTACCACACCATTATGGCCAATCAGATCAAAAGCTTGGGATCTTGGCAATAATGCAGTAACAAATGTTTCTAATCGGAATAAAATTTAAATAAACAGTAAGTAAATTACTATTGATTTGAATAAATACTGTAAACAAATACAGAAATTATGCAGTTAAGTTACACCTTAGTAATCAAAACTTAGCAAAACATTGAACTGAGCCTTCTGCTATTGATGTTGATCTCTGGTTGAGTGCAGCTGTGGTGAACACTTATAAACTAAAGTTAATTCTAATATAAACAAACTTCATTAACACCTTCTTCTATGCACTTTACACAGTACAATTACAATATTTTATTATTTTAAATTGCCAAAGATGGATGACAGTTTTGGATGTCCAATAGCCTTTTCCAGAGCCATACATACACAATGAATAAAAGTACCCTACTATAACAAAATTAAATTAAATTTGAACAAACTTGAATGTTAGACTTGCCTGTCAAATCAAATTAGTAAAAACAAGCTGTTGCTTATATAAATACTTATTACTAATACCTAATAGAGAATAATTAAACTTATTTGGGTGCTTTCGTATGAGTGCTGTAGCTACAACACAAATATTTATTATTAATTATTAAAATAATGTTCTATGCTTTTTAGCAAAACATAACTTTGCAAATATGCAAAAATTAAAGAAATTTTCATAAAAGTAAAAGCTATCAATGATTAACTTCTTCCTTAAACTCACATAAGAGTAGTATTTTGACAAGGATTCACCAGTAACAAAAACTTTACACTTAAGAGTGCCAATCTAGATCTGGATATTATCAATTAGGAGGTTAATGCACAATTTGTGATAATAAATATTTCTCTTTTTTTTTCACTAACTTTTCTGTATGATTAATAATATTATTAAACACTTTTATTTAACTTTGAAATTTTGTTTGTTTATTTGTTTGTCTGTGCCAAATCATGTGACAAATTTTTTACATACTTCTACCAAATGGATTTCCTTCAAATTTTATACTTATGTTAGGTTTCAATGATAATATAATGTTGTGCTGAAATATTTTAAGCTGCCCAGTTGGTTGTTCAATTGAAGAGTCCTTTGACATGCTGAATTTCAAATTGTGTGCCATTGGTTCAGAAAATTGTCAGTGATGTACAGTAGATGGTAGGATGAAATCTTAATTCATCTTGATTGTTAAACTAAAACTTTTTTTTTAATGTTGTGTTTATAAACAAAACATCTTGGAAATGATTTTTAACAAATGTGAATTTCATTTACACTGTGGTATTGTTTACATTCTGAGTTTGTAAATCTGAATACAAATAATGACAAAAGGAGGTTGTAAAATATCAGTTAACTAAAATATAAATATATTTATATAATATTTTATAAAAATTGTTTTTATTTAATTTGAAGAATAATGCACTTAAAACCATATATATACATATTTGTCTTGGAGACAATTTGGTTGGCATACTTGATTTGAATAAAAGTATGTGGGGGGGGACACACTCATAATTGAATTAATTAATTTATGGATACCACTTTATTCAGTTAATACAATGCGTTATAATATTTTATTTAATCTTCCAAACTAATAGACAGTTCTGAGTGTTGAACAGTTTTTTCAGAGATGAAAAAATATATAAGGATCATTATTATTACACATTTAAACAAACTGTTAATATCCTTAGCAGCATCACATGACCTTTCATAATTACTTATATAGAACTGTTATCTTCACTCTAGAGTCAAACTTGAGTAATTGTTGGATACCAGATGATATAGTTGTTGTAAAATCATTATCACCAGCCTTATCACTTACTGGTTTTACCTTCATCAGTGAAGACGGAAATATGGTGTTATATTTACATAGCTATGCAAATAAGTTAGCCTAAGTTTGAAACCTTGGTGTTTTTTTTTACATTTCAGATAATTATATTGAATAATATATCTGCTAAACACAAAGTGCATTAATTCCAACTTTGAGTTCAAATCTTCTTTAACAAAGCAAAAAGCTAGAAACCAGCCATTCTTGAGATGGTTTATACCATTATACCATTTGGTGTTGATTGATTATTTAAACATAGAGTAAATAGTTTTACAGTAGGTGAAGTTAACCGTACGCATTTATATTTCTGAAGAAGTCTTTTGATCAGTCAAAACTATTAACTAGATTGGAAGATTAACTAAAATATCGTCTTGCATTGTATTGTGTGCATAAGGAATGTGTTAATATTTTTTAGTTGGTATTAATTTTAAATATGCAAAAAAAAAAATCAAGTTTGAATACTCAAATATTACAACGCTTTTTCTACTTTTTATTAGTTTTATTCTTGTTTTAATAATATTTTAAAAAAAACTAATATTGAAAATGAAATTAATTAAAATAATCTTTATTCCATAAAAAGCTTTGATTTTTTTTTTTAACATTATTTTTTCACATAATTTTATAAACTGTTTGCGGTAGAAAAACAACAACTTTTATTTTATTAAAACACCTACTCCAGTAAACATAAGGAAAGCTTTTATCCAATATTTGTTTTGTGTGTGTATAAAAAAATAACCTTTACTGGAAATTCTTTATCGATTTTATTTAAGTTTTTTGCCAGCGATATAATTGTAGTGTAATAGCATAACGTTAACACAATAAAAAACAATTTCTCCATATTTTAATATTATTAAGATTTCATAAATTACCAATATTTTTTAAAATAAATTCTATAATATTTAAGAGATTTCTATGTATATTAGGCCATTCACTGATATGTTTTAAGGCGTATCTCTCACGCGCGCGCGCACAAACATTATGTTTATAAAACGTATATATTAATAATATTAAGAACCGTATCAAATTATAAGTGACGTCATTTCAAACAACACATATTACACTATTTAAATATTAACGTTATTAGCAAAGTAAATTTTAACAAATATATCATTGCCATGAAATATTAAATTTTATATAATTTGATATATAACATTAAACTAGTTTTAAAGATTTCATATTTTACTCATATTCTTTATTTTCCATATACGTAAACTTTGATTTGTTTTAAAACATATAAACACAACATATTGTTAAATTAAACCTACAACTCTCCTTCAATTAAAAAGCAATCTATTAAAAGATCTCAGAAAAATGTAATACTGCACGTTCTCTGATATCTAGGATATTTGAGATTTAATTAAAGCCCTGGACCTTGTGTACTGAGTGACTGGTTCAGTTAAAATACATCATGGAGGTGATATTGACCTCTCCAAATATCTTTGGAAAAATTTACTCGTTAGTAAAAGGACTTTGTAGATATAATTTAATGTTATGATGTTAAAGACTTTGTTGTTTGCACAGTACATCTAAATGTTGAGATGCTAGAGTGACATGTGATAATGGGATGTCAAGCAGCAAAATCTACTACTGAAGATATATCAAATGTTATACACACATAATACTAGCACTTATTCAATAGGGAGTTGCTAATGTTACGTTTTTAGGAAAAAGACTTAGTATAAAAAAAATTTCTTTAGTTTTATGTTGATAAATACATATCAAATTTCGTTTACTCTCAAAAGTTTTTTTTTAAAGTAGTTTTTATTTTTAGTTTTAAGATGATAAATATATATTAATTTTTATTTAGTTTCAGTATTTTTTTATTAGAATTTTACTTTAAAAAAGTATGTATATTGTGTCATTTCCCCCAATATTTAATTCTACATGATCACGACTATTGTTACATATTTAGTCTAAAAAAAAAAAAAAAAAGAAACTTTTAGAAGCAGCTTTTCATCTGGAAATAAAAAAACCTTAATAAAATTATGCCATATAATAAAAGATGATTTGGTACAATTTATAGTGAATTTATACAAAATAAGGTTGAGGCTTATATAAAATTGAATATTTTTACAAAAATTTCAAATTGTCTAGAAAAATAGATTTGTACAACAAGAATTCAATTAAATCCCATGATCACCAATTCCCTATGCTTATACGAACTATTAAATAACTCTCCATACAAGAGTGCCACCCAGTGCAAACCATAGTAATAATGGATGTAAGAAGGTATGTGCATAAAATCACTATCCAGTGCCTACTTTTCCAATATTCCTAGACTAGTTTTTAACTTGTGGCTTTCATCATTTCTTAGATCTGAGCATACTACATCTAAATCTTAGAATCTAATGCAACCATCCAGCAGCCATCTTTTTTACCTTTTTTGTTAACCATAAAGCTATGAGTCTAAAATTAAAACAGATGTTTTTAATCCAAGCTTATTTGCTTGTATAATCATATTCATTTGAATCCAGTTCAGCATCTAACAGTATTCTCAGATCTAAGCCTCCTCAGTGATGAAAGGAGGAGCTAGAAACTAGCCTGGGGTTATTGGCTGAGTAGTCACTAGATAGGAATTTTATGTCCAAATCTTTTTGCATCCACTGATTATTATGGCTTGTACTAGGTGGTGCTACTGTATGGAGTATTTGTCACTGCTTTAAAAATTAAATTAGTCGTAACTGAAAAAAATAATCCTAAAACATTGTTTTACAATCCTCTAAGCACTTGTTTTAACCAGTAGGTGTTTATTTACCAACTTGAACATTTATTTACTTCTATACTAAAGAGCAAATAATTATGAATCATAAGATTATTAAATAAATGCAACATGCCAAAATGTCAACAATATGTTATTTGTAAGAATATTAACAGAAACTAAAGCTGGTCAATAAACATTGTTTATATAAATAATTTATTTTTATCTACAGCTCAACTATATCGCAAAAATAAGTCTTTTTCATTGGAAAAACATTTTATATATAGTTATATTTATTTTTTTATGTTTCATCTTTATCAAATATTTTTTTTCATTTGTATAGGCGCAGCACTTTATTGTAACAAAGTATCTTTATACAGTATGAAATAAACTATAGTTAATTAAAATATTAAATGAAAACTAAGATTTGAAAAAAGTTGCATTTGTACATGTACACTTATATGTGAATGTGTGTGTGTGTGTGGAGGGGGGTGCATTTGCATACATTTTTTTTTTGATAGAATGTTAATCAAATAATTTCTGAGCAGGGTAGCAAGAGGAGAAGACTTCAAAACTACAACTCCTTGAATTGAAATCTCCGTGTATTGTCAAATTGATATCTGCAATACTATTTAACTTTCTTTGAACATGATTACACAATGTACATAAGAATAAAAAAATGTCTAATAACTTACAATTTTATTAATCTTTTACTATTATGTTTGTAATATATATATATATTCTACCACACACAGCAGCTTTATGTAGCTATGACATTTGGCTCCAAGCTATAACATAGATACTAAAATTATAAGAGATAAAACCCTTGCATCTCCATATGCAGCCACATGGATGTCGTCAATAACATGACTTACACCACTATAACCATTGATCATTAAAATTAGGCTATGATCTTTGCTTTAATACCCAATATTTACTTTACTCATTTAAAATTAATATATACCAAATCAACTACCCAATTGAAAATGAAGTCACAAAAACCATTATAAATCGAATAGCACATGTCGTGTCCAGATTTAATTCTCTGCACACATATATAATTCCTTTTGAAACTGATTTTAATAACATATATATATATATGCACTATTAAGCCCCTCAATAGTACCCAAAGTATAATATATATGTTTTAAATATCTAAACTATTATAAATGATGTGATTATATACTTCATCAATAAAGATTATGTTAAAAATAAAACTTGCACATATTACCAAGTTCTATTACATGCATTTTAGTACTTATATTTTTATAGATGCATCTAAAAATTATAAGAATATATTGAAATTATATATGATTTATATATTATGTTTTATTTTTTTAATTGTAGCTAATTGAAACAATGGAAATAGAGTTTTGTGGGTAAAGAGTAGTTTATATTGCCACCAGTCTTGCTGCTGCAAGGATATTGGGTGCCCCTAGGCCAAAAAAATGTATACACTGCCTTACATTTTTTACAAATACATATATTAGTTCACAAGCAGATGCATACCTATTCTTACAGATAATAAAAAAATAATAAATCAAAAAACTTTCACTGAGACTTGTATTCAATTGCAGTTACCCTCAAGTTTAGTTAATGATAAATTCCAAATTACAGTTACCCTCAAGTTTATAAGTAAGAAATCAATACTTAAGATTAATAAAGCTGAAATAAAAATCAGAAACTAATAGATACTACTTGCCACCATTACAATACCTCAAATAAAATCAGCTTGTCCAATTGTGAACTTTCTTTTAGTTTCATAACTTTGTGAGTCACATGCCAGCCTCTTCTATTATGATTTTATATTCTTAATAATTATTTCAATAACATATGGACAAAAAATGATGTAATCTATAGCATTACATTGATAAAGTCCTTTGAAAACTAATTATGAAAATAATATTATTATAGGAATTAAATATTAACACTACTACTTTTGCATGTATCTCTATAGGAACAAAATTATTATATCTTATGTACAAAACTTAGCAAAAATTTAATTTTTGAGCTTTTTCTTTGGTAGAGTTTTGAATTAATTCATTATGAATAATTTTTAGATACAATTTGATATTTTATAGATATCGTTAGATAAGTAAGTCATTAATTGAGTCATTGTAGAGAATACTAGTTTTTTGTTTATGGGTTAGAGCATTAAAGAAGATCTGTGAAGATATGAAACACGTCACATATGTTGTGACTTGTGATCCAAACACACTTGTGCCTTAAAAATTTTTGAGATGAATAATTAAAATGCAATGATTCAGAAATGGATACATGGGCATCTTGGAAAAAAACCAGTCACCTTTTCACTGGTAGATACTGTGTTATGCACACATATAATTTATAAATAGCATGTCATAAATCTCTATATTTATATTAGCAATCAAGAACTTTCACTATACCTCTCACATTTTTTGGGGCTCATTGACTCTTCATAAGCTTGTGATAGAATGTATAATTATTGTATTGCATATGTACATATTTTAGATTTTTGGTTTGTCAGTGCATTCCTATCTCCATTCCAACTTACCATAATTATGTACTCTCAATATGCATGACTTTCACAAACAACCTTCACTTTTCAATTAAGCTAGAATATCAAACACCTGACTTATCTTTGGATGTTTAGAACTCAATATCTTTTCCTATCCCAATCTCACACAAGAGAAGGACTAGTTTCTGTTCAATTGTAACACCTTGTGGATATATCTGTGACTCTGAATTTGTGTAATCACAATGTTAATAAATTTAAGTACTTATGACTGTAACAATGTTTTAGCACATCATCATTATTAAATTAAATGGCACAGTTTATTGCCTTAATACTGGGTGGCAGATTTTGAAACTTGAGTCCAAAGGTTGTGGTTCAAGTTCTGTGACTCCTGATGCTCAAATGTCTTTCGAACTTGTGAGAAATAAGCTATTAGATTATTTATTTATGATTAATGTTTGGATACCCAAATACCAGGGTATATCCAAAACTTCTACTTATGTCACCAAACTAAGTTTTTATCTTTACATTAGTCAGATGAGGGTCGTTTTCTTTATTCTTGCACCTGTTACTCTACCATAGTACTCAACTATAGGTTCATTACTGACATTAGTCATCATCACATTTTACAAGCCACTCCAGACTCTATCAAATATCTATTTGTCTGTTTTTTAAAAACATTTTTTTTTTCAATCATTTCTTTCAAAACTGACTTATCAATCACATAATCCAGCTGCCTGCATAAGATAATAAAAAATAATGAAGCAAATATTCTATCTACAAGTACAGACATTTTTAATGCCTTACTGAAATAATTTTTATTTTATTTTTTACATTTAAAATAAAAATAGCAGTAATTTTTTTTTAGTAATAGACAAAATTCAGGTATCTGAGCTGTTATTTTGGTAGACAATATAATAATTAACTTGGATGTCTGATGCTCTGTATGGTTTACACAGAGGCTAAACTCTTCATACTATAGCACCACTCAGTGCAAGCCAGAGTAACCAAAGATGCACAAATGTTTGTGCATAAAATCCCTATCTAGTGCCTATTCATCCAATATCCCAGACTAATTTCTAAATCATGGCTTTCATCAGTGAGGAGCCTTGGATCTGAGAACACTGAACCTAGATCTTAGGACCTCTTGCATCCATTGATTATTCTGACTTGCACTGAATGGTGCTACTTTATGGAGAGTTTAGTTTCTTTATAAACAGCTTGTGTAAGCATAAGGAAAGGTGATCATGTGATTTTTAATGTTTTTCTCTGTATGGTTTAACACAGTGATGGAACAAAACTTAAAAATTCAAAATCAAAGCTCAATCAGGCACTTCTGAATATCATATGAACTATTAAACAATTATGCCAATGGCAGAAAACTATTACCATATTTATGGTCAGTAAAGTATAGCAAGGTAACATGTTTTCGATTATTCTGTGATTGCTAAGGATAAGACCAACTAATTTTTTTTCAATAAGTTTTTGCTTTGCATGTTTTAATGCAGTGGTAGAGTGCTAGATTCTAGAGCATAAGGTCCTCAAAACAATTCTAGTTTTGGCACTTCCTAGCTCAAATATCTTATATATATATATATTTCAATAACTTCTTCACATTCTATATTTCTCCTTTTTTCCTGAAATGTGTATAAAAAGATGTTTATAAAATATTTTATATTAGGCATGGCATTATTGGCCTTTTATGAACATCTTATACCCATTTAATCAGATTTTATTATTGTATTAAATTAATACTTTAGCACTGTCTATATATATAATTACATAGAAAGAAATTAACCTTCAAATATATGATGTTTGTTTTTACTGTAAATATCTACATGCACTCACCCATCAGTAACAGTTTTAAAAACACAAGTGAATCACATGTACCCAGAGTCTATTCTTATATAATCCAACACCTACAAACTGTGCCCAACTCAGGGTCATAAGGGATTCATTTGTGTTTTAAAACTCTTACTGATAAATGAGTGTGTAGATTTATACACTAAAAACAAACAGAAAATATTTGAAGGCTAATTTCCCTCTATGTAATTATATTAATAAATATAAATTTAATTACTTAAATTTCTTATTTCAATTCTAATCTTGCCACTCCCTCTCCATCACTATTAACCCAATTTTTCAAATATTTAAGACATTTATCTATTGAATCTCATCATAATTAATGATTTTAATGATCTTACATGTATTAATATGCCATCTAATTGAATTGTTAAATGTTTTGAAAAAAATTCAAATTTTATTTATTCTTTTTTAAATATATTTAAAAAAACAAACCAATCACATGGTTTTATTCCTCAAGAGTTCATAAGATGTTCAAGTGCAGAAAGTAATAGAACTGGATAAGATTTCTCACTCTGAGTTTGCTGTTAGTAATAACACAGATTTCTTTTGAATAATGTTCAAGGGTGACTATTCTCCATTCTTTTTCAGCTGCTATCTAGCCTGACCATGACTACTTAAAGTTAGATCATCATATTTTGAGTTAAATATTCATGAAACCAAGAGTCATTGTTATATTAAAAATTCTTGTGCCAGATATCTTAATCAGCTCAAAATGCTATACCTAAAGAAGTCAGAAACAAAATGTTATTCAAAACATTATGTTCAATACTATCCTTGTGAGTTATTATTGAGAGTTGAATAGTATTTAGAAAATTATAAATACATTTTTAATTTTTTACAATCATTCAATAATTCAAATAGTTAATAGAAATACTATAATGTACATTCACCATAAAGTTCCATCAAGGTTATTTTAGTTGTGGTTATATATTGTAATATTTCCATCAATTAGTTGAATCGTTAAATAATTTTTAGAAAACTTTAAAATTTAATTATACTTTTCAAAATACTATTTAACAGAGCAAAACAAAAACTTTAGACCACTTAATGAAGTATAAAAAGATGTGTGTTAGAAGTAACAAGAAAAAATTCAAAATTAAATACATGGGTGAGACAAGAAGAAAATATTATTGACATCATTGAAAAAATTATGAAACTGAAATGGAGATGAGATTGACATATTACTAGAAGAGATGATAATAGATGGGTAATTGAAATTTTAAACTAGATTCTAATAAACTGTAAATGACCTAGAAAAAGATCACAGGTGAGATGGCTGGATGAAATAGGAAAATTTGCCAGTGTGATATGTAGAGGTGAAGCTACAGATTGGAAAAACTGGATTAAATTTGGGAGAGATCTTTATTCTGAACTGTAACTAAAGTGATTAAAAATGATGATGATGAAAATGCCATCTTTACAAACTTTTATATAATGCATCAAATGTTTTATGTATTTTCTCTAAAAAGCAGATTGAGCACTTATGCAAAAAAGTATAACAACCAAGTATTTATCAATTAATCATTTTCGATAGTAGTTGATATTGATTGTTGTCTCTTAACAGATATTTCTAATGTCATTAATAAATATACAACAAATTATTATTACCATTCATCATTATTATTTTCAATCACTGTTGATCCATGGCAGCATGAAGATATCTCCAAGCTTATTCCAGTTTTTCTGAACCATAGTTTTAATAAATACTTTTATATCATTTATCTATTTCACATGTGGTCTATTTTAGGTCTTTTATGAGCTACTGAGATCCAGTTTAAAACTTTAGCTGTCCATCTATTATCATCTCTTCTAGAAGTATATCTAGCCCAGTTCTTCCATTTCTGTCTCTTAATTCTCTCAGTGATGTTTAGTGATATCTTCATTTTCAAATTCCTCTTGTGATTCCTAATATATATATATTCCATTGAGTGGCCCTCAAATTTCTGTGCTGTTCTTCTGAAAAGTGCCCAAGTCTCAAATTTATATGTAAAACTGGTAAAACACATCTATTTAAAGTCTTTATTTTAAAATACATAGCATATTTCCATTTAATAGTAAAGCATTGATACTAAAAGAACCTCTTCCAAGTTTAATTCTATAATTAATTTCACCTGATACATTTGCTTGAGAATTAGTAATCTGACAAAGGTATTTATAGTTGTTAATGTCTTCTAATACATGATTAGCAATCTTTATTTTATTCTTCTGAGAAAATGCATTGAACATTATTTTAGATGCTTTTTTTTTTTAGAATTTATTTTTAATCCTATTTTCTTATTTTTATCTGATAATTTTTGCAATATTTTCTGGATTTCTGAAGCAATATTTCCAAAAATAATCACCTCACAGCATGTGTTTTTTATTCCCTTAGTTTTTTATTTTAATCCACAAAATAGTTTATATAAAACTGCAATAAAAAGATCCAAAGACAGAGAATCATCCTATCATAATCTCTGATCAATAGTGATCTTTTTAGTATTACCCAATAATCTAATCACTGCTATCACATCTTGAATAATATTCTTCAAAATAGGACAATATCACAAATCTTTATCATGATGACTCAAAGTTTTAATCAATCTAAAATTTTTGATGAATGTCATTATATGCTAATATTTAACATAGAGTTAACCCTTTATTTACATAGCTTTAATTTGAATCATTTATTCTTGTTAAATATTTTTAATACTCTGGCTATAATTCCTCTTAGTCTAATATCTAGTTTTCTATAAACACAACATAAGTAAAGGAATTAATTTTGTTTACAAAACTATGATGATTAACTAATTACACTCATTAGAGTTTCTAAACAAGATTTTGTGTTAGGTGGGGAAAAAAACTTTTTTAAAAAAAATATAGAAACCTGAATTATCTTAAGATGACAACATAAAAAACAAATGTCAGGACATTATTGCTTAAAAATGTAGGTCTCAAGAAAATCATATTGACACTAATTCTAAAATTTTTACTTGTTTTGACAACCTTAAAAAAAAAAAAATATAAGAAAATTAATCTTGTCTTACCATATCATAAAACCGTTTTCTGAAAGTTATCAGACAAACTTAATAATTGTTAAATACTACAAATATTTTCTTGCCGTTACGCTGATATACTTAAAAATAAAAACAATTGCCCTAATAAGAATAATATTTAGAAAACAGTGTCACAAATCACATATATAACATATTAACATCGCTAATATAGGTAGATTACTGATTAATCCAAATATGTTTCATTCAAATATTTCAATTATCCAGACAAAATTATGTTATTGTTCTGATTTATTAAGTAATATTTGCTGCCGCTATATTTATAAGTATATGCTATAAATTTTATACAGAAGACAAAAAGTAATAAAAGTAATGATTATTAAAACTTCTAGTTGGAAGAGTTATTGTTAAAACCAAAAAAAATTACCAATCCAAAAAAAAGCCGTAAAAACAGGAGTTTTGATTAATGGTAGTTTACTTGTATATTTAAATGTATTTGAAACTTTTGATGAACAAATTATTATATTTAAAATAGATAGATAATATATTTAAAATATGAAGTGTTTGTCTAAATAATATGAAGCATAACAGTAACTACATCAAAGTATTCTTTTCTACTATTTATTTTATGTAACATTTTAGTAGCTGACCAGATAATTAGTGTTTATGTGAATTTCAAATTTTTATAATACTGTACAATAAAAATTATACTATATATCTTATTTAATAAAATCCCATTTTTAAAAACATTCATACACATTGCAAATTTTACAAATTAGCTCATGCAAAATGTGTTGAATAAACAATGTAATATTTGATGTGATGCACTGTGACTTCTCCTTATACAGTCAGAAATCTCTTAGAAACTATGCCCAGAGATACCTGTTATCACTTTACCTTCCCTTTTCATTCCCACTCTAAGATTTCCCATAATCTGTTCCATCCCATTTCCACAACATAATCTTTGTCAACTCCATGGTCTTCATATCTAAATCCCCCTTTTCCTAAACCCAGCATAAAAACCAATAACTCATTTTCTGTATAATCATTTTGCTCACATTTATTCTTCCATAACTTCATTATTTGTAGCCTTTCTGTTTTCAAGTATTTACATTGAATCAACAGATGCCTAATATTTTCTATGCCTTCCTTGTACAACTTGCAGGCTAAATCACCCATATTTTTCCATTTACGTGTATAGTCCCTTGTTGCTAAAGATTCGGAGCCTTAAACAATAAACTACTTTCCTTGCTATTATCATAAATTAATTCGCATCCAATGTTCCTTTTACTTCTATATATATTTAAACTCTTTTTATTCTCCATCTCTCCAACTCCCTATTGTTTATTAATGCATCTACTCTTCTATCCCATTCCTTACCACTATAACACTCAACAATCTTCCTAACACAAGCATCCCACCTTTTGTACAAGTATACTGATATAAATTCTTTATCCAAATCTTCTGCATACTGCATTACCTTTCTCACCCATCTTGTTGCCTGCCCTTTACTCATGACCCAATTTTGGCTAATCTTTTATTATCTATAAACTGCAATCTACCGGACATTTTCATCTTGCTTATTGCATCTCTCATATAAAAACTTGACCATCCCATCCATCGCCATCATCTAGAATTAATTGTTAAATGTTTTTTTTTTAAAAAAACTCTAACTTCATTTAAACTTTTTAAATACACTCACTATTAGTAGTAACTCACAGGTTAATACATAAGTGATACTATTCCTCTGTCTTCTTCAAATATTTTTAGGCTGATCAATGACGATATTAGTATGGAAATCACATTTGCTCTATTATCATTATTACTTTTATTTCTATTTAACTTTAATTGGAGAAACATTTTATACATGACTATTTTTCCTGTATTTATGATTAATTTTTATAGATACTTCATTTGCCTTGAGCATACTGAGTATTTTGGATACCTCTCCAACAGTATGTCTGTCAGCAGTGATTTTAATTTGCTCAATATTCCTGGCAAGTTTCTTCTATTCATCCAAATTAATTGTTTTTACAATAATGGAAATGTGGTCAGCATTAAGAATTGTGAATGCTAATATTAAGGATTCTCTAAGTAACTAAAATATTCTGTCAAAGACAACAATCATTAAAAATTAATATACTTATGGGCAAGATAAATTAGTGCTTCCAAACATTATGCCAATCAGCAGGTTAAAAAATATACACAAGTCATTAAAGTCAGCAACCAATCACACACTTGCAGGAAATGTGCATAAATAAAGTGAAAGAATGGATTGATGTAGAGGACTTGAAATTGCATCATTAATGTTGCTAGAAGCTGAGTAAATTTCAGAGTGGTAGAAGTCCAGATGGCTATTCCATGCAACAAATAGAAGCATAATTATATAATGATATAGGAGCTGTTAGAATTTTTAACAGCAGTGACTTTAGAATAATATTAAGAGCTTTAATATAGCAAATAGTGCATTTAGGGTAATGTAAGCACATATGGATTGGAGTAAGCAATACAAACAATAAAGTCACATGCTAAAGCAGTCAATAAGTGGTAGAAGTGATAGTGGACACATCCATCAGAAATAGATTAGTCTGTAGAAAAGTGGCAATAGTAAGAATGAGTTTCATATGCTTTCTGATGACTTTATTGACTGTATGAGAATGACGTATAGCATATCAACACATGCAATATCATTCTATACTTATTGATGAGTCATAATTTAATCTATGTGTGCATGACTGATTCGTGTAGCACTGTCCTTATACCAGTTGTCTTTGTATAAGGTGATACCAGTTATTAAAAAACAATAAATAATTTTACAAATTCCATTACTCCTTTCCTGAGTGATAACGCTGAACAAATTTTAAAAGGATGATGACTAATTCTACATTTGCAAATCTCATAGTTTTTACAAAAGAATCGGACTCTTTTTTCAAACCAATTTATTTCATTGTGCCTCAAACATACTCAGCCACAATTATAAAAATATCTTTTAAAATGATTCAGAATTCTGTCGATAAAATAAACTCTGAATATTAAGATACTATCAGAGATTGACTCCCAACCCATATTGTGGATGCATGTCATCAAACAGTGGTTACGCACAGTACTAATTGTAAAACAAAGTAATTCTGTTTCCTGTTTGTCTAACATTATTGCACTATTATATACAGCCTGTTCTAAATGTATGGTAAACTTCATTTCATTCTTATTCAAAGAAGTTTTCGAGTTGAGTAAAGTTTGTAAGTATGTATAAACATGCTCAAATATAAAAAAAATACATGCATAAAAATAACTGGAAAACTTTATTAAAAAATTATACATAATGCTACTTAATTTATTTGTCACAATGAAAATGATATCAGATGGAAGGAGTAGTAAGGATATAGTAATGTGATATATATATATATATTTATAACTATATCAAAGATAATATATAATGGTAATAATATATTACATAAATAATTACAATAAATTTGAAGAAGTACATTTCAGTTCATTTTGTAACTTTCTTTAACTGAAAATCATTTAAATTTAGTGAAAGTAAATGCCATCACGTGTTATTTTGCTACATTTAAATGGTTTTCAGTTGAAGAATAAAGAATCTGCAATAGTTTTGCAGTTTATCATAGTTATTTATAAAATAAATTATTACCATTATACTTTATTATTTTTATTGTCATTTTATTAAAACTATTTTGTATCCAACATTTTATTTTATTTATATATATATAACTAACATTCACAATTCAATCACACTAGACAAAAAAAATAAACTCTAAAACACTACCAATGGTTTCACTGCTACAAGCAGACTTCTCAAGTGTAAAGAACTACTATATAACACCATATTTATATTAAACATTTCCCACAATTCCATATACTTCTCATCCATCCTTAATATTAAAAGAACTTTTAAATAAGTTAATTGCTTCAGAATAATAAATTTTTAATAATAAAGATTCTTAAAAGAAGAATTAAAGAATCTTTATTATTTAAAATTTATGATTTTGAAGCAATTAACTTATTTAGAAGTTTTTTTAATATTAAGGGCGTATGGCAGGTAAGTGGAATTGTGGATTATGTTTAATATAAGTATGGTGTTGTGTTGCAGTTCTTTACATTTGAGAAATCTGCTTGTAGCAGTGAAATCATTGGTTGTGTTTTTGATTTTATTTTCTTGGCTAATCTGTTTGAGTTTTGAATTTGGATTTAATTATTTATTGACTAGTTTAGCATTATGCTCGTAATGTTTATATATATATATATTACAGAAATACCCTCAATGTTTCTATAGAACATTACTAACTTTCTCTGGATTTGGTAAATCAAAAATTCATTCTTAGTATATATTTCAAAAATGAGATTAAATCCAAAATATGATTTGAATAATTCTTTCACCTTCACATATAAAGAATTAATTAAAAAAAATTTTTTGATAGCTTTTATTGAATTATTTCTTAGTGTATTCTTTCTATTTTCCCCTTTTTTCTAAGGACATTACTTTCTCTTTTAAAAGCAGACAGAAACTAGCCCCTACCTTGTGTTAGACTGGTGTAGTGAAAACTACACTACAGAAATATTATTTATTAAGTGGATAATTTCTAATCTAATGAATGGCTAATAAAAGATATTAATACCCATTCATATTATTTCGCAATAAGATATATTTATACAATCAGTAAAATTTTACTATATATTATTAAATGTTAATGTTTTCATTCCTTTTTATTATTTAATTTTACATTATTGTTAAATAATCATTTATAATTAATTCCTATAAATGAAAATGATAATCAAATGGTCTTACTGCTCAGGAAATCAAAAAGTATGAGTGGTGAAGGTATTTGAATTAGAATTGTAAAGGTTTTATATTAGAAGTATTATTCTTATATCTTCTCCTTTACTGTTTTTGCATTTTTTTATATATTCATATATATTACTTGTTTATAATCTCCTCATATACACTCTAATGCAAATTTTTATATAATTCCTCCTTTATTTTTCTAACAGTTTCGACTGTCCTGCAATCTAACCTCTGATGAAGACTGCAGGACAGTCGAAACTATTAGAAAAATAAAGGAGGAATTATATAAATATTTGTATTAAAATGTATATGAGATTATAAAAAAGTAATGTATATGAAGACTTTAAATTCCAGACTCTGATACTCTTGTTATGCAATCAATGATATGAAACTATTAAGTAATCATGTGATACATTTTTTAGGAGATCATGTGATGTTAAACATCTTAATGGCTGTCAAACATTGAACTTTTCCATTCAATTAATTTGACTGCCTACCTGAGATTCCATTCTAAAATCTTCAGCTCTGACTCTTCCACTCCACCATTACTTTAAGTCATATAAGATTATGAAACTATTAAATGTTAGTTAACTCCCAGTTTACAAATTTTATATAATTTATGTAAAATAACAGAGCAGTTTATTGATCCAAAGTTTATAAAAAGATTGAGCACTGGAAATGGCAGCTACACCATAATCCATCACCCTTGAGGTTCAAAGTCATTTACTCTACTATTTCTCAAATATTATAGGCCATAAATCATTTAATTTTGGTACATGAGTAATAGAGTGCTTACAACAACTAAAAACTAAATATAAGTAACAAACAAGAATTAATCTTTAAAATATAAATCTTTATGGGAGTAGCATGAAGGTAAATTTGAGAGTTAAATTCTAAACAAGCTTTTATATATTGTTTTATATTTTATATATACTTTAATTCTGATAACATAACACTCTAGGATATGGAATTCTTAAGCTAATAGGTTAAGAAACAATTGTCTCCACTGATTTATGGTAATTATTTCCCTGCTGAAGAATAAGTCAAATGTACTAAATATAGGTCATTAATAAAAGAATTAGTTGCTTGGTAGGTTATATGACAGACTAATCTAGAGACTTTTATCTCTCAAATCTGGCCTTCTATTGGCACATTATGCCTCACAGAGAATTGACAAATGTAAGTAACAATCATCATTCATCTAGATTTTTTCTGCTGCATACAATTGCAATGTAAGTTTTTCAATATATATATATTTATTTTCATTTAAACAATAAAGGGTTAAAAGAAGCAAGAAATTTGTTTAATGATTGTTTTCTTTAAGTCTGCAGTTGAATCCACTAGAGTGCTAATGACTCAACTAGGGTATAATTCACTCAAATAGAATGTAATTGATTCAACTAAAAAGTAGTTGACTCAACAAGAATATAATTGACTCAAATTTGAGTGCAGTTGCCCCAATTATGGTTCAATTGATTCAAATAGAGTGAAATTGATTCAAACAGAGTGCAGTTGACCCAACTAAGGTGGCTCCACTGAAACTCAAAAAGAATAAAATTTTAAAAAATTATTATTCAAATAACCAATTAAACTGAGATAGATATTTCATTAAACACTTGATTGAATTTACATAATTAATATGAGGCTGCGTAATAAAATGATTTTAATTGATAAAAAGAATGCACACAAAAACAATAGTTAATTAGTTGTTTTTTTTTACATTTTTCTATGTATTAGTAATAAAATTGATTTGTGTGAACTTATATTTGGCATTATATAACAGTAGAACAGAGTGTTGTGAAGGGAATATTAACACCATTAACCAGAACACTTGTAGAAGTAGGTTCATTGTATTTAAAATGTATTACTGTTCATTGGGTGGAAATGACAAATAACATGTACTCCAATACCTCAGTGCAGATTTCAATGTGAGCTCTGCAAATTTAATTTACATAAAAATATTGTGACAAATTGATTTTTCTTATTTGCTTGAAACTTTATTTCAAAATTAAAAAATAAAGTGAATGGATATATATTAGCTAGGTTAAGTATGGATCTGCCTTAAAAAAATTCTCAACATTTTTTTTTTTTTGCCTTGGATTTAAACTCCATCTTACAATATAGAAGGGAGCTGTATTATCCATGTTATTCTTAAAATAAGGATAGAAACTGCCAAATATCCAACTCATCATCTGAAATTGGCAAATCTGGTGAGTTGTTGTTTCTCTATGAGAGTAGGTGTTGTGGTGCCTTGCCTTGCAGGGTATTTTCAAAAAACTGGTTTACTTTTTATTTTTTATAATATATATCCATAATGGTTTAAAAAGTAAAAGAATTATCTCTATATTGTGAATTCCATCTTTGACTGTATTATAAAAGGGTGTGGTTGATTTAAGGTTCATTCAGAATAATATCATTGATCAGACTTGTTATATTTATAAAATCCAAAGTAGCACGTGCAAATGGTCAGTTTATGTTTTCTGGAGTTTAATAAAGAGATTTTTGCACTGATATGAAAATTTGGAAAGTTTTTGTACTTGTATGTATATATAATTGACACCCCTGTTCTAATGACATCATACTAATTTTAAAATCCTCTAGACTAATAATAAACAATGGTATTATAGCTAGATATTTGTTTTTGAATTTTATTTTAGATAGAGGCTTAAAGATTACTGGAATATTGTTTATTTTATTATCTATTTTTAGCTGTGTGCTTTTAAATAATTTATGTATATGTAAACATGCACAAAGATGTAAATGTGTAATATTAAATTAACTTATATTAAGGAGATGCAAATTAAGGCATGTGGACAACCTTCTACGTACCAACTCCTTCACATTCCTTTATGAGGAATTGTTGGTAAAATGTTTGCTCTATAGGGCTATTTTACTTTTTGATGTTTTATATATATAATAACAATAATGAAGTATATTATTAGCTTGGCTACAGTACTTTATTATCGTGATAACCGACCCCCCCCCCTTGAATCGAAAACTTCATGCACATATATATAGAAACATGTTTGTCAGAAGTAGCTTTTCTTTAATATATTAAAATAGAAAAGAATCTCCACAATGTTTATTACTTTTTAGCTTAATCTAGTAAATGCTTTCAACTCAAGATTTCAAATTTAAGTAAATGCTGAAACATTAAACTAAAAATATTTGTAATGACAATGAAATCTTACAAGAATTATTTATTACGTTTTCTAGAGAGAATTACTTATTATACTTTTAGAGTGAATTATTTATTTCTATTCCACCTCTGCCACCAATTGGATATCTGAGTAAATAGTAGGTGTACGATATAATATTTAACTAGTTCTGGCTTAAGGCTTTCATCTCTGATGCGGATCTTATCTATTTTTCATTTAGCAAGCTCATTTTACCTTTTTTTTTTTTTTTTTTTTACTATCAAACTAGTGGCCTGAAATCGGAAAATCATTATTTTGAATCCAAGCCAACTTGCTCATATAAGTATTTAGATTTGTTAGGCATTTTAGGATTAAATAATTATATATTGACAAATATTTTATAAGTTGGAGTCATGTGATAATTGGGGAGTGGGAGGTTCATACCAATCTTGACTAAAAGATAGAGGTGATTATATTATTAATAATCTGAGAACACCAATATATATATATACTAAATTGATGCCTGATCTATATGCAAACAAGTTGGACTGGATTCAAAAAATTTTTTATTTCATGCTGGTATCTTGAAAATACATAGATGAATAAAAGATGATTATTGGATAAGAAATGCATTAGACCAAAGTTCAAAACTCCTCACTGATAAAAGCCTGAGTCTGGAAAATAGGCTGGGATATACATATCAATGCATAGGTATTTAATAAATAGCATATATAGTATCTATTGATTAATTAAGCTGACAATAGGTGGCAGAATTTGAGAGAAATACATAAATTATTAAAAACCTTTGTGTAAGCTTGGGACATGTGATGGGTGTCTGTGTGTTTTGATTATTAATTAAATAATTTGATATAGTAAATATATTTATCAGATTTTAAATTCACACAGGTAATATAATTTACTGAATCCAAAATGCAACGATAATAAATGATTTCAATTTGCTTTTTCAATTCTTCATAAATGATTTAAAAAGAAAGTATTAAATTTTCAATGTATTGGGAACTTACTCTAACTTCAGATTTTTGGTATGAGGGATTGCACAAATTCTACCATATCCTACATTAAAATGGTAAAAAAATAGATTCAGTGCCCATCAGTAGTAAAGATGACACCATATTTTAAATGTTTAACATCTTATCATTCCAGCATGTCTCAAATCTCATTTTATCTTCCATCCAGAAGTAACTAGAATCCATTAGTTGAATAATCTAAAATGGATATGTAGATTAGCTACTAATTTAGGATTAGCATAACAGAAGATTAATATGTAAAACTCCATGCTCCACATTGACAAAGATGAGTAAATAAAAGCATGTCTGTCTAACTGGTAGACAGTGCCATAAGGTATTCACTGATTTCTTATATGTATGAACATATAATAATATCAAGAGTAGTGAGGTACCATTATCATTAAGACAATAGCATCTCTCTTTCTAGTGTAAGTTTGAATATCAATGACTACTTAATGCATATAAAATCTTAACCCATACAAACTCCTAATACTCAAAACAACTTTTGAAGTTTCCTTGTGTCAGTAAGACTTGAATTCAAAATTGAATTCCATGCATCACTGGGGAAATACAAAATCCAAAAACTGTCTAAGCATGGAAATATAAATATGAAGGATAGTAATTGTATAAGCATTGAGTAATTATTGATTACCCAAGGTTATACTATATGGCACTGGAATGGAAAGCAGCTCTTGTCTTATATTGTTTTAAGAAGTTTGAAGATTTATTTTTATGAAATATTTTTAATGTTTTCCATGATAACAAATGTATGATAACTATTGAATATAACTGATGCAGTTTAAATACTGAATCATAGAACAATGTATGAATTTATATAACAATTAAAATAATAACCACACAGTGAATTGTTATGTATCATCAAAATACCCAAGAGTTTAGTCTATTCAATTAGCCAAACTGAATATTTTTTAATTTTCCTCAGCTGGGAATCCATTCAGTAACCTTTAGCTTTTAAGTTGCTAATCTTAGTATTGGATTAAACTGCATAGGGCAAATGGACCATATTGGTTTCAAAATATACCTTCTATTAGATGTGAATCACTAAAAGCCTTTTTATCATGACATTTAAATTTTGTTTCCTTTTTACTTTCTTTTCTTAAATACATTCTACTTAATATAAACTGTTTCAAGGTTCACTGAAACACGAACATTTACGAAGTTATTATCCATTGTTTCTTCTATTTAATGAAAAGTTCCATTACGAAATGAAATTCCACTTTTAGCAGTTTGCAGCAAACCTGAAAATTTTAAACTAGTAAAGGCATTAAGGTAGTAAAATTCAGTAATGTCACATGACAGAAACATATACAGTATATTAATTTCTGTAATTTTTAAATCTCTCTATGGAATATCATATATAATCATCATAATTTATTTCTGTCGTTAGTAACTGTGACTATATATATAAACTAGCAATTTATTAAACTATTTTATATTTTTCTAACAAAATGTAACTGATTTTATTACGCAATAAATATATTTTTTCTACTAAACATTTTACAGCTTTGTCTTAGCTGTTGTTTTATGGTTGCCACAAGCAACCAAACACTAATTTTACCAAGAATTATTGGTATATTATTTCCTCTTTTTAAAAATAAATCACGGTTTTATAAATCAGCTTTGTACTTAAATAGAGACAGAAATGAGAATTAAAAATACGCGAATCTTGAATAGTAATCATCATGTAAGATATTAATAATAATTGACAAAAGTAAAGATTTGAAATGATGCCACAGACACGATATATTCAAAGTTAAAGTAAACCAAAATACAACATACAAGGAGAATAAATTATATCAGAAAAGAAGGAATTATAGTCAAAGATTCCGATTAAAATAAATTTGTCAAATACATGAAGAGTCATCATTACAAAGAAAAAAAAGTGTTTTAAAAAATAAAGTACAAATAATTAAACGGTAATTAATCAGTAGGAGAAGAGGCCTTTGACAGCACAATGACGGATGGGGTTTGTTCCAAAACTCTCGCTATAATAATCTGCTAATCTATCTTTACATTACGTCACACAAAGCATTTAAATAATTGATAAACTAGCAAATAATAATATTTTCAAATATAGAATTAGATATATATATTTTTAAAAATATGAAAAATTAATACAAATCTATATCAAAAAGAAAGATAATGCTCAAAATCTTTAATTTACATTTGTTTCCTAACTGAAATCATTGATTTGTCACTTAAATAGTAGGCAATTGTATTTAATTTAACAAACAGAAACTATATGTCCAAATTTAAATGATTACATCAGTAACCTGCATGGTTTAATATAGTGATGGACTCAAGGGTTCAAGGTCCATGCATTGTAGCATCAGTTTTGTCATATTGGCATTCAAACGTTTTATGAACACCCAAGTAATAAAATAAATCAATACACCTTTCAGTAGATTAAGATGTAAAGAAAATCTTGGTGTATATATACTGTACTTAATTTCAGATTAAATCTGTATATTAGTGACTTTTTCATTGTCTTAAATACTTTTTTTTTTGGTAAAAAACATATCGCATATTCTCTTTACATATTTTATAAAATAATACCACATCCGGTCAAATAGTTTTACTGTAACAAGTATTCTTTTCACTCCATTCCAGAGACATTCATTCTTAGCTTGAGTAATCAATAGATGTTAATGCTGATATCCACATTCAATATCTTCCTATATACATCCCCAATGATTATTCAAGCTTACACTAGATGGCTCTGGAGAAGAGAACTGCTTCTTACAACACTAACTCTATGTAAACTTCCAGTCACATGATGCTTGGCAAGTTATAATTTCCTTAACATATATTTGATTTTAGTAAAATTTAAATGTTTATCTAAACACCAAATGTTGTGTTTACTGATTTGTATTTTATAATCTTCTTCAGTCTAATATAAACTGATTCACAGCTCTCTATTGTTTTCATATAAATAATGACTAATGTATATTAGTTGTGGGTGATTGTCTATAAATTGTTGAAATATTTTAATAAGTAAATCTCATAGTTTAGTACTTAATATTTTAAAAAATTGACAAATATACAGTTTTATGAAGAATATTGGATTTGCAATTAAAAATATTGTTTTATCGTTTTAATGCCCATTTTAATAATAATCACACACATTCTAAACAAGTTATACTGGTCCCCTCATATCCACAGACTTACCCAACCCACAAAGGATCAGTGAATCATATGTTTTAAAAACTATTAAATAAAAAGGTTAAAAATTAGAAATTGTAAATTTGAATTCATACATTTCATATTCATACTCATCTATATTATGGGTCTTTTCTCAGCAAGATATTTCATTATGTATATAGTCAATCATGCAATTCTCCCTCTTTCTCTTTAGTTCATTATTGTACTACCTGTTCAAATTATTTTATTTTTTGTTAATTATTTTTGTTAGTACCTGTCTACATTTTAAAAATTAAATCACAAACATGATATATATGCATAAGTAAGCTAAATTTGTGAATTACATAGGGTTTGCTATTATTCACTGTTTTATGTATTCACTGGAAACCTTGAAATCAAGTGGCAGTCGAAAAATAGTCAAGCATTGGTGGCCTAGTGGTTAGCATAGCTGCTTTTCAAGTAGCTGATCCGGGTTCGCTTCCCCATCAATGCATTTGACATATGAAAAAAAAACTAATATAAAATAGTGATGAAAATGTTTAAAACAAACTATAAACTTTTGAATTTCTAACAATGGATGTAAGATAAGTTGGTTGTCAATTGGAGTTAAAATGACTAAGAAAGAATAAACTTTAATCATCATCAATAGCAGTTTGCTATTTATTCTTTGCCACTTTCTTAATAGAATCTATTTTAATGAAAACAAATCTTATTTTTCTTATCAATTAATATTGCTCTATGATATCTTTCAATTCCAAATTGCTGTACTTCTTTGTCAATCATGTATCTTCCTGAAATTTTTTTATTCTAGTTTTCCTATCTATTCTTTCTTTCCAATTTTTTCTTTTTATTTCAGTAATGTTTTCAAAAACAACATTCCCATATGTTTATACAATTCTCATTGCCCTGTATTTTAATTTACTCTAGTGTATTTACTATTCATTAACTCTTTTTATTGTTTATCTCATTCTTTTATTGCTTATTCTTTTTTGTTAAATCTTCCTGCAGACTTTCATCAATAATTCATTTCTGAACTTCTCCATTCTCTGTCCATTCTTTTCTTCAACTGACAAATCCCATCTCTATATATAATGATACTTTTCAGTACTGTTCTATATTCATTGTTTACCATTTTTTAGACATTCTCATCTCATAATATCCCATTTATTATTTTTCCTATCCAATATATAATTTTCTTTTATAGTTTCATTTGAAGTTCACCTTATGTGATGCTTCCTCACATTTTCTAATCCATTGTTCATCTTCCAATATTATATTCTGATATGTTCCTTCAATATATTGTTAACAGGAGATTGCCTTGTTAACAGTGTCATTGTTAATGACATTGGGATTGTCTAAGTGTTGATTGGCTTTTAATGATATATATTATATTTATTTTCAGACTTATTTTCTATATTCTTCTAATAATTTTTGGGCCACATAACTCAAAATCATCATCATCTGCAGCCCAAACTATTTGAAAATAAATATAAAATATTAATCACAATAGATAAAATATATAAATAAATAAATAACCAAATGTCTTTATTACTCAGGATTTAATAAATTTTAACAGTGGAAATGCCAGAACAGTAATCAACACAAGGATTTTATATTTCATAATCTGATAATTTTTATTGCATTAAACCAAGTATTACAATAAAATATTTAATTAGAAGTGCATTTAAGAGCATGTATTTACTTTCAAATTTTATAATTATATTGGACACAACATTTTGATATTGTAATAAAGTTAAAATAAGTAATTGAATGACTTTATCACTCAAGAGTTCATAAGAAGTTTAGCATTGGACGTTCCAGTATTGTAATCAATCGACTACAGAGTCTGAATCTTTACCCTTGTACTAAACCATACAGAGAAATCAAATGATTGAATGGCTTTATTGCTCAAGAGATTCATAAGTAGGTCAAATACCACAAGTAATAGAACTGGAATCAATCCAAGGAACTCATGCTCCAAAATCTGATACTTTACTATTACACTAAACCATACAGACCAACTGAGTAATTGGATCATTTTATTGCATAGGGGTTCATAAGAAGTCAAGGAACAATCAAATCCAAAATATTATTAAGATAATTCAAAATCCAGATTCCCCAAAAATCATTTTAAATGAACTGGTAAATAATACCAACCAGTGATATTTACAAATTCATTTAAAATGATTCTTTTGGGGGGGTCTGGATTGCATTATTTTAATAGGATTTGATTGTTCTTTGAATATGTTTTCATTAAGTATGTATTTCTTTGTTCAGTTTTTATTAAATTTATAATCTATTATTTCTTTACTTATATTTTTTTGCTTTTTATTGAAACACTGAAACGACATTCTGATTCCTTTATATAAATATCATTTTAAGAGTTTATTTATATAACTTTTAGTAAATTATGATCGCCTGCTAAATTTACGAATTTGGTAGTTGGCATAATTTAACAAAGCTTGTATGCACAGTAACAACTTTCTTCATATAGTAGTGCCACCTAGTGCAATCCATAGCAATCAATGAATACTATAAGGTTAGTGCATCAAAATTCCTGTCTAGTGCCTATTGATTCAACATCTCCAGAATAGTGTCTAGCATATGGCTTTCATCAATAAGTAGCCTAGTATCTAATGCATGCCTCCAACAGTCACAATTTATCTTTTTAGTTAACTATAAAGTTATGAGGCCAAATTGACAACACAATCCATGCTTTCAATCCAAATTAATTTGTCTGTATAGTCATACAGTTCTGAAAACAGTTCAGTAACTACCTATTTTGGTGTCTTTGGTGATCATATATTATAGTGGGTTAAAGTTTCTATATACATATATGCTTATCATTTGTTAAATATTATTAGTTGACTGTACTAAATGAAGCTGTGTTTACATATGGTGTTATAAATATTAATTCTTATTAAGCACAATGTCAGCATGTAATACTTAAATAAGGCCTTAACCTTAGTACATGCACCTTGAGTGCTTAATTTATTACAAGAGAGACCTCTACAAAAGATCTTTCATGATTGTTAATGTTTAACAGAAATAGTGGACTTAATCAGTGAAGAATTTATTAGCTTCACGCTCCCAAATCAAAATCCTTTAGATTTGTCTAAATATTTAAAAAAATAGGTTGAAGATAAGAGTTGGCTGCTCTTATCTTTGTAAAGTAGAATCTTGCATTTAGATTTGTAGAGGTCTCTCTTGTAATAAATTAAGCACCCAAGGTGCATGTACTAAGGTTATAGTCTTATTTAAGTATAGGGTGTTATTTAAAAATCCCAGATTCTATTTTCATGCTAGTACTATCATATGTCAGACCAACATCTTGGAAGAAGGAAAAGAATATTACTTGTAATATTGTGATATATACTAACCTGTGTGCTATTACTAATAGTTGAATGTATTGGAAAATATACACTACTTTTTCAAAGATATTTAACAACTATTGTAGATAATGAAAATAGGAAACATGTAATTACATTTTAAATAAACACTGGACTATATATAAAGAAGTCAAAGTATAGGGAATAATAAATAAGAACTAGAAAATCAATAAATTTCAATGTTTAAATAACAAAAAAGAAAATGTACATTTGCAGAAACAATAGAATATAACATTAATACTACTGAGAAAAATAAAAATCTACAGAACAAATTATGAATAAAAATTCTTATTATATCTAATTATCAATAAAATAAAATAAAAACTGAAAAATAAAAACAAAAGAAAACATATCCACTTTATTTAAAAATATAAATCTTTTAAAATGGTTAAACAAGTGGCAATATGCTAATTAATATAATTAAAAATTCATATTGAATTAACTGCAAGCATTTCCAAAAACACATTTAAGTTATTTTAAATATTAAATTTTAATTCTTAGTTGGAGAGAGTTTGGTTACTGTTGCAAAAATGTTTGAACTAAATTTATAATTCCAAATTATTGCCTGCTGGCCTAATACTTATTCATGTATCCTGTAAAACCCCAGCGAATGCCTCCAGAGGAGATACAGCATATTTGAGAAACACAGACTCTCAAACAGGCTTAGATTAGAGATATGATTAGAAAAATATTCTCAAATAAGACTTCGTTAAATTAAACCGAACATATTTAATATGATTAATTATTTCATAGTTTATTTTTATTTATTTTTAATCTTTCATTTACTGTAACACTTTTAAAATATGTTCAACAGATGATGCATATTAAATGCCATTCTTCCAAAAATAAATAAGTATTTTTGTATGTCACTATTTTTATATGTATAATCATTCATATATATATAAGATTACATTAGTATTGCGCACTTTATTAATAGCTATATAAATATATATTGATTCTTATTGTGAGTCAATTAGATCCAATCTCTGTTACAAGGCTAATTGGTCTCTCAAAGATTAATAAAAACATATAAAACAAGAAGTTACAAAACAATTACTTAATATGCGCTCATATATATAAGATAAATGCTGCCACAAAAGTTTGATATTAGATGAAAGGAACCGCTTTTTGATTCCTTTTTAATACATTAAAGAAACTAAAGGACAAATTTCTAATATCCATTTATTTGTTTTTGATATTGGATAGGCTTCTTAATAATATATAATATGTATGGTGACAGACATAATCTAACAGCCATACACTTAATATAAATTTAAAATGAAACTTATACACAAGTTGTCTTAAATACCTTAACGATTTTATTCACTCTGAATATCATATATAAATAAAATGTCCATTAATTAAAAAACGATTGTAATAACAATAATAATAAATATAATGGTAATTAACTATATCTACAGTCTTTCAATCTGCAGAAGTACTTTCGATTAATTCCTTAACCTGTCTCAACTGCCATTAAATACACAAACAAAACAGATGCAAACACCATCAACTCAAAACCCATGAATCCTGAATTTTAATGTTAGCAATAGAAATAAAATGAATATAATTAATAGGCAATATGCTAACCTTAAAATTCGGAATTCTTGGAATTTGAGTTGATGATGTTTGCTTCCATTTTGTTTTTGAATTTAATGGCAGTTGAGGAAGGTTAAGAAATTATCTAAAAGTACTTCTGTGTTTTGAAAGACTGTAGATATAGTTAATTACCATTGTATTTATTATTTTTATTGTTATTATATAAATTTATTAAATGCACATTGATTATGTGAGTAATATTTACTGAGGCTACAACCTCAAGAATATGCATGTAAAATACAATAGTAGGGACCTCTACAGGTGTTTATCCACAAGCTTGTGCTATGGAAGAAAGGAGGGGAACCCTTCTTTACTTCAACCTACTTTCTATTTAAATAGGTGAAGCTGAAGCTGTTAGATCTGTGACCGTGAAGCTATTCAATACTTCACTGATTAAGTCCACATTTCTTATTACACATTAATACTCGTGAAATCTTTCGATTTACAACGAGTCAATGGAAAGATTTTATAGTTAAAAATCTGTTACAGTAATTTAAAGCTGTAATTATAAATTTATTAAATGCACATTGATTATGTAAGTAATATTTACTGAGGCTACAACCTCGAGAATATGCGTGTAAAATATAAATTAGTAATAATAATGATTAGTAGTTCAATTGGTGATTGGCTAAATGAAAAGCATTTAATAATTGTGGAACAGTTTATATGTCTAGAGATAGACAAATAATTACATAGTTAAATAACTAGTTAGAACTCATCTCTAACTCCACAATTTTTTTAAATCTTTATTTTAATAAATATATATCTCTTTAACTTTTGTAAACTGAGATGGTCATTGTTTAGTAATTTCTAAATAAGCACTTTGCTACTCACAGGCTTGAGTCAGTTTAACTAAATTTAACTGGAGCTCTTTACTACTATATCTTGTCCACTGCACTATCACATTTCACTATATTCTTCGAGTTTCACCTAGCCTGTTTATCACTTTACTTTATTTCCTTCCCTTTCATTGGAAGTTTTGCGGGCAATTTATTAAATTTTCTAATTTGCATATTGTTAGATTTTATTATAATACAAATTAGAATATTATTACTTGCAATTAGTCTAATTCACTTTTCTGTATATAATTATTTCTAGATTGACTCAATATTGCAGGTATTGACCTGTTTGCACACACACACATGTATACATATAATTTTATTAATAAATATATAAATAGTTAGTACACAACAATATACATTAGCTTTTCTCTGAGTTTTGGACAAAAGAACAATGAAAGCATTATGACTTTTTTCTAATCTACATAATAATTCTAATCTGAGATGTTAGTAAGTTTTCTTGAAAGACAAATGAATGGATGCACACATATGCAAATGCTATTTCTCTTTTACATTTGCAATCACAACAGACAAAACTATGTTATGGCTCTCATTAGCTAAGGCAATTTCCTTATGGAGCTAGGTTGACATACATAAAATTTCATTTAATTAAATCAAATAAAAATCACTTACAAGTAAAAACACTATAAATTGGAAGAACTGTTTAATATTAAATGAGATATTATCAGACTTTTATGAAATCAGAAAAGATAAAGAATTCATCTGCTTTGAAAAGTGGACATGTACTTTATTTTGAAGGCACAAATATTGGAAGCAGAGTGGAATTGGATTCATTATAAATTAAACATGAAAGACAACATGATGGAGATTTATGGAATATAAAATAGAATGACAGAATTAATCAACTTAATGGAAAATGGGAGATTTTTATACAAACATACAAAATGTTTTTGATCAGATCAAAAAATAATTGTGGGACATTTTAATGCTAGAATTAGAAAATGATTGAAAGATGGTTGAAGATAAATTTGAATATGGAGACGAAAGTGAGAAAGGATATAGATTTGTGGGATTTTAAAAAAAATCTGAACATTATGAACTACTTTTCTTAAGAAAAAATAGTAGTGAAATGGATATTGAAATATCCAAATGAAGATACAACAGAAGTGGATTATATTTTCACTTGATATATTCAACATAGAAAGTGGTCATTAAACTGAGATATTAATAAAAATCTAGAGAAACAAAAACTGTTAAAAGAACTATTAACACCTGATATTCCTAATAATTAGAAATGCCAATAAGTTAAACTAAAATGATATTTTATTAAGAACTGCCACCAGATAGTTGCAAATAACTTATAAACTTTTACCTAAGATCGGTAATGTATTATGAAAATAAATATGAAAGCATATTTAGAATTGAATATATGGAATTCTGAGGAAAAGGATTAAAGATGATATGAAAAATATGATTATGAAATACAAAAAAAAACTATTAGAAGAATATAAAAATCTCAAAAATAAAACCTGCATTTTCAGTTTTGGTAGAAAAGACTGTTATAGCAATATGATAAAAAGATGGCACTATTAGTAAAAGAGAAACATGATAAAATAGGTGGAAGAATTATACAAAAAAACCCAATAATATTAAAGAACAAAAAGTGGTGTAGTTCACTTTAAAATATGTGATCAATCAAATGATTCAATAACTTAGAATTCAGGACATGCTGAAATTTAAATATATTATTATAAATAGCTAGATTTATCCCATCTTTAATGCACGTGATAATTTAATAATTTAAATAATATTTGCATAAAATAATAATACACAAGTTATCAACATTAGTAAAAAATAGCTATTACAATACATTTATTATAAACAATGTTGTCTGTCAGTTTTAACTGCTGTTTATATGATATGTATTATGATTTCATGTAAATATTCTTTAAACATATTGTAATAATCAACTACATTACATTGTTTTATTTTATTAAAGCAAGCAAAGCTGATCCATAGAATGATAATATAAATAAAAAAATATAATGCAGTTGATAATTAAAATATATTTCTAATTTAAATACATAAGGAAGGTATATTAAACCGCTAAACATCACATGATCACTATCTCTTGTACTAGCACATAATTGTTATTAAACAAGGCAAAACTCTCTCCATACAGTAGTGCCATTCTGTGCCAAACAGAGTAATTAATGGATGCCAGAACAAAATATATGGGTGCTGAACTGAGTTCAAACCCATATGACTATATAAGCTATTGAGCTTAGATTGAAAATATTATTGTGTTTTCAATTTCATTCTCATAGTTTTATAGGTAAGTAGAGATAAAAGGTGGCTGCTGGAGCATTGCATTAGATCCTAAGATCTAGGTGCAGTGATCTCAGATCCAAGGCTCCTCACTGACGAAGGCCACAAGCCAGAAACTAGTCTGGGGATATTGGATGAGTAGGCACTAGATAGGGATTTTATGCACTAAGCCTTCTGGCATCCACTGATTACTCTGTTTGGCACAGGGTGGCACTACTGTATGGAGAAAGTTTTGCCTTGGTTAATAGGAAGGCATATTCTGAGAAGTAGAAATTTTTTAATGTTTTATTATCTAAACTCCATTTTTGAGTTTTGATGTATTAAATACCAAAAACGAATTTCTCTCCCTAACTATTCTCATTTCTCTAGATGTCCCCTTGCTTTATTATAAAGTTTGATAATTAAGATATATTTACATATTCCACTTTTGAACTCTAGCTGTACCCTCACATTAGTAAAATGTTTGATAATTAAAGTATATTTATATATTCCATTTTTGATATATTTAATACCAAATAAAACTTTTACTTGCTAATTCTCTCCATTGCCCTAGCTACCCCTTTGAATTCCTAAAAAGTTTAATATTTAAATTATATTTCATAATATTTAATAGAAATAATTATTAACAGCAGTATCACAAAAAAACATAACTTTTATTAAATACAATAAATAATAATTTTAAAGTAAATTATTTTATATTTTTCATATGAAATTTTTTTAAATGGCTATAAAATTTTAATGTCATAGTATATGCAAGTGAGAAATTAAATACATGCTCTAAACAAAAATTTAAATAATTTAAAATATATGCAATAAAATTTTACCTAGATTACTAAAACTAATATCTCTCAATTTCTCTAATATGTATTTTAATATACAGGCTACAACATCTTACTTTATCTTGTGAGAATATACTTAAAGGTAAATGGTAAAAGTTTATCAAATTCAGTATTTCACTCGCTGTACTCATGGCATTTTAAATTTACTTTTTTACATATTAAATAAATTTAAACTAACATCATAAAAGTTTATCAATTTTATAGTAAAGTTTATCAAATTCAATAGTATTTCTCTTGCAGTATTCATGCCATTATACATTTTACTTTGAACATGTTGAATATATATTTAAAGTGAAATTCTAAAAGTTTATCAAATTCATTATTATAATTAACTTACATTGTCATTATTCAAGTGATATATTAAATATATGGTTACAAATACATTTTACTTACTTTGAAATATATTAACAAAATCAAGTTTGACTTTGTATTACAGAAAACAATATTTTTCATTAAAAATAGCCTTTTTGAATTTTTATGACCTATTCAAAAACAGTTATGATGTAGATTTTTCATGCATATTTATATTACAAATTATAATTTGTTTTAAAACAATTAAAGCAAAAATTTATATGCCAATAAAATTCTATACAAAAAAAAGAAAGGAAATTATGCATGACTCTTCAAGATTGGCAATAATTGTTTAGTTATAAAATCACAAACAAACAAACAAACTTTCACATTTATATAATAATACAGATGTAAAACTCTCCATACAGTAGTGCCACTCAGTGCAAGCCAGAGTAATCAATGGATGCAAGAAGTTTGTGCATAAAATCCCTATCTAGTGCCTACTCATTCAATATCCCCAGACTGGTTTCTAACTTGTGGCTTTCATCAGTGAGGAGCCTTGGATCATGTGATGTTTAGTGGTTTAATATAGATAACATAGATGCAAAGTTGAAAGCATGCTTGATTGCATGAAAAGTATTCAATAGACTTGATATATTAATTTTTAAATATTAAAATGAAATAATTCTGAATTAAAATTCAATTTTATAAATTTTGATGCTTGAATATTTTATGATTCTCTAGTAAAGAGCTATTCATTTATTTATTTATATTGTAGTAATTTACTGCTAACTGCTTAGGTTACATTTATAATGTAGCTTTAGTTATAAAATTTTGGAACATATATTTCAAGGGTAAAAGTAATAGGGACTTAAAATAAGCATGGTTATAATAGTATATGCTCTAAGCACTAACTTTAACTATATTTTTAGAAACATTAAATAATTGTCTTACAGATATATGTGATAACATCCATTCCAACACACATTCTTGAAACATATAAATAAAGATATCTAAAAAGACAAATGACACCCAAAATATATTTCATGCTAAAGTAGCACTCATTAGTTGGACCAGATCTTAATCTCTCATATATATCTTTATCATATGTTCAGTATTCATCAATAGTAAATGTTTACATTTTGATGTACAAGTGCCAAACTTATTCCACCCATAAAAATGAAACAATCCATTCTAGAAAAATATATTTATGATTATTATTAGTCATATATTAAACTGAAAATTATCCCTATCCCAGATATATAAATGATTAGTGATAAACATTAATTTATTTATCTTAAGTGAATTATTTCAAAGTTGTGGGTGGTATAAGTTTGGTAGTTGTAAATCAAAATATAATAATTAAATAATTGATTAACCTTATATTTAGAATTACAGGAAATTGTTAATAATTCAGTAGAACTTAATAAATAAATAAAATATTGTTTCTTAGGAAGTCACTAGATATGCGAGTGTAGAAAATGACAGAGGTAAACTTTGATTTATGAATCATCAGTGTATGATTTTGCCACTGTGCAACCAACTATGGAGAGCAAGAGGGATTTAATAATAATATAACTAAATGAATCTTTTGAAATCATTAAGCCTATCTTAGGGATAGATAACACTGAGTATAACAAGTTTACATGTGTTTGGGTACTCATATAAATAGATACAAAAGATGTCTGTAACATTACATAATGACCTAGTTTAATTATTTATCACAAAAATTTAAGATGCTACCATACCTAAATTATACGTTAAAGCATAAAATGTATCAGTATGTTTTATATTTTAACTCGCAATGAAACAACACAATGGTGTTAAATTTTGTATGGCAAGTCATAAGATGCTAGTGGTTTTTAAGATTTTGTGATGGCAGGGATAGCACTGAAGATGATTTATGAAGGTATAAAACACAATATCACATTTCATGTCTTATGATCCAGACATGGGATGAATAGCTAAGCTATATCATTATATAACATATACATTCATTCAAAGATAAGACCACAAGCAACTTAAAGAGCAAAACAATCACCTTTTTGCTGGGATGCACAGTATATATATATACTTAACCAATCGAATTATACATAACTCGAAATATATATATATGTAGAGAGAGAAATATGTTATATGTGGCAATGTATTGTCAATATATCTTTAAACTATTAAAGTCTGGTAATATTACATTTTCTAAAACGTCATCTAAAGCTGAAAAATTACACCACTAACAGATAAATATTAGAATGATACACGTGAAATATTATAAATATGATATTCTAGGTTTTAGTCATACCAGAATAAAGATTTTATGGATTAATTAAAGGTATACTAATATTATAGCATTAGACTTACTACTCCTGCATTATACAACTCACATGTTTTTAAAACACTCACTACTACTAAACACTTAAAACAAACATCAAGTAATAACTATTAATTTTAACCCTCTTGTTAACATAACCATAATATTTTGTAGTGACTCTACTGTAACCCATTTTTTATTGTTTGATTTATTTTGGATTCCCAATCATTACTCAAGTTTTACAAACATATTCATGCAATTTTTTAATTTTAATTGTACTATTATTTAATAAGTGAGCTCCTTTCATTTATGCAATAGAAAAGATTATTATATGAAGAAAAAGCATTTACAAAATGAGAGCCATTAATCGCTATAAGTTGCAAAATAAGCTAAAACTATATTGTTCTAATTAAAAATATTATACATATATATATATGTAATATTTAATAACTATACAAAGATAATATCTAAATTTAGATTCTTTTTATACATAATTTGAGATCACAAGCAGGTAATAAATAATATTGTTTTATTCAAATATTTTTTTTAGCAGTAAAGTTGTATAAATATTTATTTCTAATACTTTAAATTATTTATTTATTTTAAAACTATTATTATACATTTCTATATATATATTATTTCTAATAGTGTATATGAATTTGTATAAAATATTTTTATTTTTTTACAAACACATTTTATGTACATATTGTGAAAAATGACACATTTGAAAAGCAATTTCATAAGAAAATAAAATGAAAACATATAAGTAGAGTGAGATTAACAAATGCAGTATTAGATATGGCTTTACATAAACACATTTATACACAAATAATCAAAAATATTACTGACTATTATATTATTTTGTTTTATTAAAAGTAAATATTAAATAATAATAATGTAATTATTCACATTAACATCGTATTCAACAATTTTTATGATGATACATTATAATAATATAAATAATAAACACTAATTGATTATTTTCTCTTTATGTTTCCTTATTTAATATATAGATCTGTTTGTTTAGTAATCATTGTACTTCTTTTATCTCCAATAATGTTGGCAAAATGTGATAATCCAAAGATAACCTTTTTAAAAAATATAAGTAAAAGTTGTTGTTTTTTTAAAAAAAATATTGATAGTTTTCTCTACTGTTTATAGAAAGACAAAAAAAAAATGAAAAAGAAAAAGAACTATTAATAAAAGACAAAGACAAACTAGAAACATGAAACTAATAACAATTATATTTATTAACTTTTTAATTTCATTTTAAAATGTGAGAATGTATTGACTGCACTATGTTCCATTGCTAATTATATTAGAATGCTTATAATCAAAATTAATCTTATGTGTAACCACTATAAATGTTCATTTGCCTTGATCTATTTAATTTTTTCAATACTGTTTTTCATATGAAAGCTAATTTGCCATCTACTGAGAGAAATTGCTAACTTTTTTCCTAATTACCATTAAAATTACATATATTAAATTCTAATATTTTAATTTTAAAAAAATCTATAGATGGCAGGATAACTGAAAATATGGCAATTTGAAAGACTTTTAAATTTTATCTTGATGACCTGGTATTTTTCCTTGGAAGTCACAAATTTTATGATATCACTTGAATAGTGATATTAGTGATTAAGCCAATGCACATGCGCTTTAAAGATAAATTATAAATGAATAATATCTCATGATATTACTTGAAGAAAATGTCTTAAATGCCTAAAAACTAGATTTTTTTGCAAAGTTTATTAAGATTCGTGATTATTTTTACACAATAATTGTGTAATAATTATTAAAGATCAAGAATATGTATTATTGCATATTTTATTTTGTACATAAATGTTTTATTTTTAAAAATAAAAAATTATATTTTTTACTTAATGTTAAGCAAATTATGGAGAGAGTGGTTATAATTTATTTGCTAAACATCATCACTGATTGTCTATTAAAATGTATTGTAATATTATAAAAATTATTAAAAAATTGTAAACTTTTAAAGTATAATTTGATTTATCAGATATTGATATTTATTCCTTCACAATTTAAATACAAATGGCAAATATTTTCTGAAATGAAACAACTTCTCCTTATAGTTGATGAAAAAAGTCATTTAATGTTTTGATTACAATGTAACTTTTTTAATACTTGCAAAAGTCAAATGTAATTTTTTAAAAATTTACTTCATTTCTAAATAAAAATATCTTTAGAATGAAATCCAATTTATTTTATTCTGATAAATAATAATAAATATAAACTTACATACAATTACATTGTTAGAGCAGCATAAGAGGGTTAATTTTACAGATTTAAAAAAAATTTAAGTAGTATCTATCTTAGTTTTATGTTTATATTTTGCAAAAATCAAATTAATTTGAATTTAGCTTGCATAGCAAAAGTTTTATACATATTTCTTTAGGTTTAGTGGTATGAGAAACTGTTTGTAGTCTAAGCATAAGTAAATTTCCTCTATTTTTTTTTTTTTTTTGCAAATTACAGTTATTTTTTTCTACTTTTTTAGACAAATATTATATTTATTATAAATAATGCTGACAATAATAAAAAGCAAATTTATTTTATTATAATAACTAACTGTAAGAAAGGAATCAGTTGATTCCAGTTAAACTATTCTAAATAAAATAATTTTATTTCTTCATTTTTGTGATTTTATGGTTATAATTTTTTAATTTTTTTATACAAATATTTTAATATTTATTTAAAATAATGGTTATAATAAAAAAATCAAATTTGTAACAGTAATATAAAGCATACTTTTTTTAGGACCAGTAAGAGTTACCACTTATAACATTTTCATTATAAAACCACTTTATAACTGCTGATAGTAAGATAAGCTAAATTAATAAACATTGGCAGGCATAAAAATTTTAAAAGAATCTCGGAATTTTGATAGTAATATCACCAGTAATCAGATTAGACTCTTAGTTGGTTCACATGCCAGCCATAAATCAGTACTATCATCAATAGTATATGCTCCTAAAAGAAAAAAATGATTTTTGTGATTTATTAATTCTAATTAGAAAATGTTTGACAGAATATATGCATATTAAGCATCGTAAAAAAGATATAACGCATTGCACTGTCTTTTGTTCACATCATGAAAATAAAATAAAAAAGTTTCTATTTTATTTAATGTTTTTATTTTTATTTTTACCAAAATTATTAAGTTTTAAATAAATATGTGACATTTATATTTAGATTTTATTGTAGACAATTAGTCAAATGAAATTTTATTAATTAACAATGGTCACAATATAGTTTAATCACACAAATGGTACAAATGGTATCTCATACCACTCCTAAGAAATGTATTTGTTATATATATATCTCATTTCAAATTTGATTTTTTTATAAGCATTATTTATAATATGGATAATATGTTTGTAAATATATATATATCCATAATATTACAAAAGTTGAGATATAAAATTATTTTTGCTTAGCTGTATTCAATTGATTGCTTTCTTATATTCAGTTATTACAATAAAATAAATTCGTTTTATTATTGCTGTCATTAATTACAAGTTTTACAATATTTTTTTTTTAATGTAGCAAAAATAGTGGGCATTTGAAAAAGTTAAAAAATGTACAGCTGACTAGACTCAAGTGGTATAAGATACCACTAAATCAGAAAAAGAGGGCATAAAATTTACACTACAAGAGTTAAATTCAAACTACTTTGATTTTTGTAAAATTGAGACATGTTTAGAACAGTACTAAGAGGGATACCCATTCAGTTTAAAAAATAATATAAAATTAAGGCATTTGAATATTGATACTGGTATATTATACCCTTGTAGCCATTGAGGAAAATGGGAACATCTGCCAAAATTCTTCTTATAATATTTTGTCAATATTTTCTAAGATCAATTTTGATGTTATAAAGGGTTTTTTTTTATTATTTAATGTTATGCTTTATCATCATATGTATAAAAAATATTAATTTTTGGAAGAATCAATATTTATTCATTAAAGTACATTTTTTAGCCTAAAGGCTAACATGAATCTTTTGATTATTTGATTTTCTTATTTCTTTTAATTTGTTCTTTTTTTAAATGCAAAGTTATTTTATTTCTTTAATTGATTTTGTTTATTGGATATATGGTTTCAGAGAAATCTACAAAAAAAAAAAAGTAGAAAATAGGACTTAATTTGTTAAAAAATACAGCCAAGAAAAAAATCGAAAAAATAACAATATACAATGTAATATTAGATTAAGAGCATTAACTAGAGAATTTATATTATATTGCCGTAATATTTAATAATGGAAAAATAATGCTGGAAAAATAAGAATGCATAATGTTACAATATTACATTTGCACATAGAGAGCGTACCAATAGCTCTAACAAGCTCGTAAATTAACAAGTGCGGTTATGAGAAATATTTAAAATCTCTATCCAGAACACTCTTATCTCCAGACCATGGTTTCGGGCTTATGGCCCACGTCAGTGGAGAGCTAGAATATTCGGACACTAGACCTAAAATATCAACTCAAAAAACCAGCACTTATTTCAAACGTATATTTAAGAAGAAACTCTGAATTTTTCGGACATGAAAATGTCTTTAAATCCAGCTATCTAACTTAAATAGCTATATGGGACTGAAGTATATTCAGATCTACCATATTCTAATAGGCTCAGCATAGCCAAAGCCTTAAAGGTAAAATTATAATAATTAATAAAGCAAGTCATATATAACATGACATTACTTTTATGAGCTTGTAATTACAAAAATGCACATAGAGAGCGTACCAATAGCTCTAACAAGCTCGTAAATTAACAAGTGCGGTTATGAGAAATATTTAAAATCTCTATCCAGAACACTCTTATCTCCAGACCATGGTTTCGGGCTTATGGCCCACGTCAGTGGAGAGCTAGAATATTCGGACACTAGACCTAAAATATCAACTCAAAAAACCAGCACTTATTTCAAACGTATATTTAAGAAGAAACTCTGAATTTTTCGGACATGAAAATGTCTTTAAATCCAGCTATCTAACTTAAATAGCTATATGGGACTGAAGTATATTCAGATCTACCATATTCTAATAGGCTCAGCATAGCCAAAGCCTTAAAGGTAAAATTATAATAATTAATAAAGCAAGTCATATATAACATGACATTACTTTTATGAGCTTGTAATTACAAAAATGCACATAGAGAGCGTACCAATAGCTCTAACAAGCTCGTAAATTAACAAGTGCGGTTATGAGAAATATTTAAAATCTCTATCCAGAACACTCTTATCTCCAGACCATGGTTTCGGGCTTATGGCCCACGTCAGTGGAGAGCTAGAATATTCGGACACTAGACCTAAAATATCAACTCAAAAAACCAGCACTTATTTCAAACGTATATTTAAGAAGAAACTCTGAATTTTTCGGACATGAAAATGTCTTTAAATCCAGCTATCTAACTTAAATAGCTATATGGGACTGAAGTATATTCAGATCTACCATATTCTAATAGGCTCAGCATAGCCAAAGCCTTAAAGGTAAAATTATAATAATTAATAAAGCAAGTCATATATAACATGACATTACTTTTATGAGCTTGTAATTACAAAAATGCACATAGAGAGCGTACCAATAGCTCTAACAAGCTCGTAAATTAACAAGTGCGGTTATGAGAAATATTTAAAATCTCTATCCAGAACACTCTTATCTCCAGACCATGGTTTCGGGCTTATGGCCCACGTCAGTGGAGAGCTAGAATATTCGGACACTAGACCTAAAATATCAACTCAAAAAACCAGCACTTATTTCAAACGTATATTTAAGAAGAAACTCTGAATTTTTCGGACATGAAAATGTCTTTAAATCCAGCTATCTAACTTAAATAGCTATATGGGACTGAAGTATATTCAGATCTACCATATTCTAATAGGCTCAGCATAGCCAAAGCCTTAAAGGTAAAATTATAATAATTAATAAAGCAAGTCATATATAACATGACATTACTTTTATGAGCTTGTAATTACAAAAATGCACATAGAGAGCGTACCAATAGCTCTAACAAGCTCGTAAATTAACAAGTGCGGTTATGAGAAATATTTAAAATCTCTATCCAGAACACTCTTATCTCCAGACCATGGTTTCGGGCTTATGGCCCACGTCAGTGGAGAGCTAGAATATTCGGACACTAGACCTAAAATATCAACTCAAAAAACCAGCACTTATTTCAAACGTATATTTAAGAAGAAACTCTGAATTTTTCGGACATGAAAATGTCTTTAAATCCAGCTATCTAACTTAAATAGCTATATGGGACTGAAGTTAATTTACGAGCTTGTTAGAGCTATTGGTACGCTCTCTATGTGCATTTTTGTAATTACAAGCTCATAAAAGTAATGTCATGTTATATATGACTTGCTTTATTAATTATTATAATTTTACCTTTAAGGCTTTGGCTATGCTGAGCCTATTAGAATATGGTAGATCTGAATATACTTCAGTCCCATATAGCTATTTAAGTTAGATAGCTGGATTTAAAGACATTTTCATGTCCGAAAAATTCAGAGTTTCTTCTTAAATATACGTTTGAAATAAGTGCTGGTTTTTTGAGTTGATATTTTAGGTCTAGTGTCCGAATATTCTAGCTCTCCACTGACGTGGGCCATAAGCCCGAAACCATGGTCTGGAGATAAGAGTGTTCTGGATAGAGATTTTAAATATTTCTCATAACCGCACTTGTTAATTTACGAGCTTGTTAGAGCTATTGGTACGCTCTCTATGTGCATTTTTGTAATTACAAGCTCATAAAAGTAATGTCATGTTATATATGACTTGCTTTATTAATTATTATAATTTTACCTTTAAGGCTTTGGCTATGCTGAGCCTATTAGAATATGGTAGATCTGAATATACTTCAGTCCCATATAGCTATTTAAGTTAGATAGCTGGATTTAAAGACATTTTCATGTCCGAAAAATTCAGAGTTTCTTCTTAAATATACGTTTGAAATAAGTGCTGGTTTTTTGAGTTGATATTTTAGGTCTAGTGTCCGAATATTCTAGCTCTCCACTGACGTGGGCCATAAGCCCGAAACCATGGTCTGGAGATAAGAGTGTTCTGGATAGAGATTTTAAATATTTCTCATAACCGCACTTGTTAATTTACGAGCTTGTTAGAGCTATTGGTACGCTCTCTATGTGCATTTTTGTAATTACAAGCTCATAAAAGTAATGTCATGTTATATATGACTTGCTTTATTAATTATTATAATTTTACCTTTAAGGCTTTGGCTATGCTGAGCCTATTAGAATATGGTAGATCTGAATATACTTCAGTCCCATATAGCTATTTAAGTTAGATAGCTGGATTTAAAGACATTTTCATGTCCGAAAAATTCAGAGTTTCTTCTTAAATATACGTTTGAAATAAGTGCTGGTTTTTTGAGTTGATATTTTAGGTCTAGTGTCCGAATATTCTAGCTCTCCACTGACGTGGGCCATAAGCCCGAAACCATGGTCTGGAGATAAGAGTGTTCTGGATAGAGATTTTAAATATTTCTCATAACCGCACTTGTTAATTTACTGAGCTTGTTAGAGCTATTGGTACGCTCTCTATGTGCATTTTTGTAATTACAAGCTCATAAAAGTAATGTCATGTTATATATGACTTGCTTTATTAATTATTATAATTTTACCTTTAAGGCTTTGGCTATGCTGAGCCTATTAGAATATGGTAGATCTGAATATACTTCAGTCCCATATAGCTATTTAAGTTAGATAGCTGGATTTAAAGACATTTTCATGTCCGAAAAATTCAGAGTTTCTTCTTAAATATACGTTTGAAATAAGTGCTGGTTTTTTGAGTTGATATTTTAGGTCTAGTGTCCGAATATTCTAGCTCTCCACTGACGTGGGCCATAAGCCCGAAACCATGGTCTGGAGATAAGAGTGTTCTGGATAGAGATTTTAAATATTTCTCATAACCGCACTTGTTAATTTACGAGCTTGTTAGAGCTATTGGTACGCTCTCTATGTGCATTTTTGTAATTACAAGCTCATAAAAGTAATGTCATGTTATATATGACTTGCTTTATTAATTATTATAATTTTACCTTTAAGGCTTTGGCTATGCTGAGCCTATTAGAATATGGTAGATCTGAATATACTTCAGTCCCATATAGCTATTTAAGTTAGATAGCTGGATTTAAAGACATTTTCATGTCCGAAAAATTCAGAGTTTCTTCTTAAATATACGTTTGAAATAAGTGCTGGTTTTTTGAGTTGATATTTTAGGTCTAGTGTCCGAATATTCTAGCTCTCCACTGACGTGGGCCATAAGCCCGAAACCATGGTCTGGAGATAAGAGTGTTCTGGATAGAGATTTTAAATATTTCTCATAACCGCACTTGTTAATTTACGAGCTTGTTAGAGCTATTGGTACGCTCTCTATGTGCATTTTTGTAATTACAAGCTCATAAAAGTAATGTCATGTTATATATGACTTGCTTTATTAATTATTATAATTTTACCTTTAAGGCTTTGGCTATGCTGAGCCTATTAGAATATGGTAGATCTGAATATACTTCAGTCCCATATAGCTATTTAAGTTAGATAGCTGGATTTAAAGACATTTTCATGTCCGAAAAATTCAGAGTTTCTTCTTAAATATACGTTTGAAATAAGTGCTGGTTTTTTGAGTTGATATTTTAGGTCTAGTGTCCGAATATTCTAGCTCTCCACTGACGTGGGCCATAAGCCCGAAACCATGGTCTGGAGATAAGAGTGTTCTGGATAGAGATTTTAAATATTTCTCATAACCGCACTTGTTAATTTACGAGCTTGTTAGAGCTATTGGTACGCTCTCTATGTGCATTTTTGTAATTACAAGCTCATAAAAGTAATGTCATGTTATATATGACTTGCTTTATTAATTAATATTACATTTATAACGAAAATAAAAGGTAAAACAACTTGTATAGTCTATTGCAGTGTAAAGGTCTCTTCAAGATTCCTTCTGAGAGGGTGGTGAAGAAGTTGAAATAGACATTAATTAATTGAGCTTTTCTGTTAGTTTTTTAAGATAATGTAGAAAGCTTTTAGTTATATATACATAAATCTTATAATATATTAATTAGACTGATAAATCAATCAGCCAAATATTCAAGAATCTGGTCAAGGAAATATTGTTATTAGAGTTAAACCATGCTTGACCATCAACCCACCGTAGATTACTATATAAATGATTTCCAACTACTTACGCAATTACACTTAAAGCTACTGTTTTTAAAATTCCAATTATCATACATAAACATAAAAAAATTTACTTTCGCAAATCTCTTATTGAGAAAACAAAACATTTTATCAGATATTGAACAACAAATAAACTGAAAACATAAAACTAAGGCATTAAACTTGTTTATCAAAACAAATCAATGAGTTTCTATTCTTTTCGATTTCTCCGCCCACTTAATCCGTTGATTTTAAAATAGCGTTGTACTTCGTCTGATCTTTTTTTACTCATCAATCTCACATACTAAATAATTAAGATTTAAACACTCATCTCAATGCATTTATAATCAGCACTTGTAATTAATTTCTGTGTTTGTTTACTGTTTTATTCTAGTAGTAAAATTTGTAGTACAAGAAATATATAGTATTGATCTTTTGGCCGACTTACCGGTTAAAGCTCTAAGCGTTATCATTTTAAATGTCAAACTAATTACTAAGGCACAATTAAATTCTTTGCATTTTAGCTTGCAATTTTCTAATAAAATTATGCATGCATGTTGCATGGATTTATCCGGTGCTACTTTGAACTGCAATTAACGCAGCAATTAACTGACAACCGTAATGCTTTTTGCTATTCGTAATGTTTCATTTCTTTATTAACTCTGCACTATGAAAAGTGATATTAATATATATGGTACACATTCTTACAGTTTATATAAAAATTGACTAAAGAATCTAAGTCTAGGTGCTATTTTCAAAGCCGGTTCTGCACATGCATTAGATCAGCATGAGGGAAAATACTGACAATTTTTCTATTTAGAGATTTTTTTTTTTGTCAATAGTAGATTGATTTAAAACTTGAATTACGGTTTGTATAAACAAAGCGTGATTATTAAGCAATCTTTTTTTGCATTCACATAAAATCTATTTATGATCAATTATTTGAAATGCTTAAGTTCGAGTCTCGCTTGCACTCTGAGCATTTATCCCGATCAATAATTTGATAAGTACCTTAACTGATGAACTAATTGTCTTTTAATACAATGCATTACAGATACATCATACGTACACGATTGCTAATAAACTGTTCACGCAAAACATTTTAACTTACTTGCTTAGAAAATGATTCCAAATGGTTATTGTTGTCATTTTAAAAAGAATTAAAAAACCGCATCCCGGGTGTGCGACCAGAATTTCACTCAGTAATCCTACGATTCTCATTTCAAAAATAACAGTATTTAAAAATTGCTATCATGCCGTGTGTTACAGGATTACGAACCAACTTTCCCAGGCTTGGAAGCGACACCAACCAATGGAAATCCTTGACGAGAAAGTATGCTTTGTAAATAGTCCACCGTGAGAGCTGTTAACGGTTAACGATGCTTTGTGTTGTGACTAAGTTCGATGTGAATTATTATTATTTACAGGCAATCTGACGTGTTAATATTTTGGTGTCGAAGTTTGGGATGTAGGAGGCGATTGGGATAAATTGTTTGTGAACAATCAGGATTTTTTAAAAAAAGGGAGAGAATTTTTTTATTAAGAAATGAAAAGAACGGTTTAAGAGAAAAATGCCTAGTTTTTTTTTTTATATAACATGATGTTTCATTTAATGAATTTTTGCAAAAGTAAATTCTATCAATACGATTGTAAAATATTGTAAATGATTTAATCTGAAATAATAGTTTTCAAAGCTCCGTGAGAAAAAAATAAGAGTAATAAACGTATAAATTAATTGTAAATGTCATAAATTTTTGTAAAATGCGATCGGATGAAGGGAATTTGTATTACATTGATATTTTAATAAGTGATAATTTAAACAAAAGAAATGTTTTAAAAAGTTTAAAGGGGAGTGTGTGTGATATATATGCATACGAAGGCGTTGTTTACGTTTTTACTTATTTTCGATTTCTAAAGTATGAGATTTTTAACAACTTCGAAAGCATTGTAAATATACTTAAAAAGGTATTTGAAATAAAAGTATATACATTTTATTGAATACATTTTTTGTGGCCTAGATATCTGATTATAAGATGATTTGTCTGTTTGGTAGCGGGTATTTGAATGCGAAGCTTAAGATGTTTGATGATTCTCTTGAGATGTTTTCGTAACAGAAGTTATCCTGTTCTTTATTTGGAAATTGTTTATTTAACACACAAATTTCTTACAGCCTTTTGATTTTAGTAGCTAAATGTGGAATTTTGCATATAAATGAAATGACAAGCTCATGTAAAAGTTATAAACTCGAGCTCCAAAGCTATATAATAAATATACGTAATTTCTTAATATAAAGATAACTCATTTTTATATATATTTAATAGAATTTATATTTTAATTAATAATTCAATCGTTAAACTGCTTAACATTTTTAATGGGGACTTCCACTAATTTCTAAGAACATGGTAGCTACATGTATTATATAATATGTGTTTTCAACACGCACGTATTCGCCCACATACATGTAATTGTTATTTTAATTTCGTTGTTTATCTGTAATAGTTTCGCATATCTATGTTAGTAAATCTGGCGAATGTGTGGGCTTATCTTTATATATAGGTATGTAAGCATAACATGAATCCATTGTTAAAAACCAAGACAAAATGTATTTATACAATTTTAATGTTTTCATCATCATCATCATTTTCAATCATGATTGATCTATTACAGAATAAAGATCTGCCCAAGGTTAATCCACTTCATTTGATTATTAGGGCCTTTTTTCCATTTCATCAGCAAATTTACTTATTTCATCCGTCCATCTCAGATGTGGCCTCTTTATTCTCTCTTGGGGGTCTAATTTGAACTTCAGCTGTCAATCTATTATCGTTTTATTAACATTATGCATCACTACACTCTCCCGAAATCCGTTTTTTAGTCTTTTGATTTTTTCTATGATGTCTGTGAAACAGACACATCTCCTTATGATTCGTTAAATGATTTAAGTTTTAAAATCTCTGCACTATTCTTTTGTTAAGTAGTCAAGTTTCAGATCCATATGTAAGAACTGGCAAAACCCATCTATTAAAAACCTTCATTTTCAAACATGTAGGCAGACTTTGTTTTAATATTAAATTATTTTTACGAAAAGCATTCCATCCAAATTTAATTTTATGAATAAATTTTATCTGTTATGCTTCCATCTATATTAAAAATCTGAACAAGGTATCTGCAGTTGTTACCTGTTTTAAATTCATGATTGTCAATCTGTGTATCTTCCTATGAGAAAACCCATTGAACATTATTCTAACCATTTTAGTATTCACAAGTTCATCTGATAGCTCTTGCATTATTTCCAGAAATTCTAAACCATTATTTAAAAAAACTATCCACAAAATATGGATGATATATATAATCTTCATATATTTTTATTCTCATACCTTTACATTATAATCTATAACATACTTCTTGTAAAATTATTATAAATGATAACCTTTAAATATTTCATTTACTATTTTTTAAATCTAAATATATGTATTTTGTCTATACTAAAATTAATATATTTATAAGGGATTTGAACTCAGATTTCCAAATTCCCCACATCTACCCAATCCATCTTATACAACTGATACACATGACCACATATATATGAAAAAAGATCTCCAATATATGTATTTTGTGCTGATCCAGCACTCATCAGTTGATCCAATTCACCATCTCACACACATAATATTGGCATCAATACGAGCTTTGCGCATTTCGTCCTCGGATTTTCAATGATATGGATGGCTGAAGAGTTGGAAAGTGGAGAGAACTGAAGCTTATTCATTAAAGTTTGAAGATTTGCTATTTTAATATAAACTGAGCAGTGATTGTATAGATGTATGGGAGATTGTGATCTGGATTACTTGTTGAGTGCTGGTTAAGCACAAAATACATATATTGGAGATCATTTATCTTTTTTCCATGTATATGGATATGTGTATCAATTTATAAGATGAATTGGATATCTATGGGGAGTTTGAAAGTTGAAATTCAAGTTCCTTATTTTTAAAATCATGATTAAAATGAAAACATAGATATGGAAATTGTGAATAAATAGGCAAAATGTATACTTGGATATCTTTTGTTTTCTCAATTTTTTTAAAGATTGCATTTAATAAATTGATAAATATTTTCAATATTTTTTTTAAAATTAAATAATAATCAATATCTGTAATTACCTAACCAATGTTTTAGTTCAATAAAATATATTTCCGAGATGTGATGTGATGTGATGTATTATGGCTTCTCCTTAAACGAAGTCAAGAATATCTCAGCAATTAAGCCCAGATAAACCTGTTAGCCACTTTCTTTTACATTCCCCACTCTAAATTTACCCATAATCTGCTCTATCCCATTTCCACAACATAATTTTTGTCAACTCTATAACCTTTATATCTAAATCCCCCTTATCTTTTCCCAAACCTAGCATAAAAACCAATAATTCACTTTCTGTATAATCACTCTTTTCATATTTATTTTTCCACAACTTCATTATATGTACCCTTTCTGTTCTCAAACATTTACATTCAATTAACAAATGCCTAATATTTTCAATTCCTTCCTTACATAATTTACAAAATAAATCACCCATATTTTTCCATTTACATGTATATTCTTTTGTAGCTAAAGATCCCGTTCGAGCCTTAAACAATAAACTACTTTCCTTACTATTATCATATATTAACTCACACCTAATATTCTGTTTATTTCTATATATATTTAAACTCTTTTTACTCTCCATACTATTTCTCCATCTCTCTAACTCCCTAGTCTTTATTAATAAATTTATTCTTTTATCCCATTCCTTACTACTATAACACTCAATAATCCTCTTAACACAATCATCCCATCTTTTGTACAAATATACTGATATAAATTCTTTATCCAAATCTTTTGCATAGCGCATTACCTTTCTCACCCATCTTGTTACCTGCCCTTTACTCATAACCCAATTAAATACTATTTTAGCTATTCTTTTATTATCCATAAACTGCAATCTACCAAACATTTTCATTTTACTTTTTGCATCTCTCATATGAAAACTTGACCATCCCATTTCTCCTTGAATTGCCTCCCTTGCTGTCCATACTTCTGCATCCAATGCATGTCTTCCTACTTCCCTTTGAGCTTTTTCTAAATAATCTAATATCTTTTTACTAACATATAATGCATCATTACCATATGTTAACCCTGCTACTGCAACTCCTTTCCATATAATTCTAGCTACATCATAATTATTATATGAAAATACTGTTAATTTCTTTATCAATCCCTTTCTTTTCTTTGCTTCATTTATCAATTTTTTCTCCCATTCATCCAAATAATTTTTCTGATTACTTAAAATAATTCCCAAATAACTATATCTATTCACCACACTTAACTTAATATCTCCCAATAAAAATTCTACATCTTCTCTTTCCTCAGTATTAACCATCATTATATTTGATTTTTCTTCACTAAATTTAATCCCCATCTCTTTACCCACCCTTGCACATGTCCTCAACATAACTTCCATATCTTCTCTTTTTTCTGCACACAAAAATATATCATCTGCAAAAAAAAGACCTGACAAAATATATACTCCCTTACTACCTATTAACGGTATCTCTATCCCTCTTCCTAATCTTTCTATTGCTCTTTCCATTTCACTCAAATACAACACAAACAAAATAGGTGACATAGGGCATCCTTGCCTTAGTCCCAACCACATTTTTAACTTTAACTGATTCTATATTCCCTAATTGATATATATAATAATTATTTTCATATAATTTCTTAATAATATCTATTAAAGCTTCATCCATTCCCAAATTTGCTAAACTTATCCATAATCTATTTCTATTTACTCTATCATATGCCTTCTCTATATCTATAAAACTCATATATAACTGTTTATCTGCATTCCTACTCATATCCATAAGTTGTGTAACTACAAATAAACTATCTCCTATACGCCTATCTAATCTAAAACCTCCTTGCATTTCCCCCACTACATTATTCCCTTCCATCCATTTTACAACTTTACTAGCCACCATATATGAGAAAACTTTATATAAAACTGATGTTACCGCTATCGGTCTATAATTATTCAACTTTCTATGATCCTTACCCTTTCCTTTAAATAATAACCTTACTCTTGTATTACTCCAACTACTTGGGAAAACTCTATTCTGTGCCATTTTATTAAAACAGGATAATAACTTTACTTTTGCCCTATATCCTAAATTCATTACCATCTCTGCTGCCCATCCATCTAAACCTCTTGCCTTCCCACTTTTCAATTTCTTCTCTACCTCATTTAGTTCATTTTCTGAAAAACTAATATTCCCATTACTATATTCTTTCATATTTTCTAATATTCTATCATTCACATCTAACATCTTTTCTATATTCATTACATAACTATTTAAGATTTTCTCTAAATCTTCTCTAGAACTACACTCAGTTCCCTCATCATCTAGTAATACTAACTCTCTCTCCCCTACATTTCTTCTTTTAATATAATTCCAAAATTTTTTACTTCCATCTCTTCCACTTTTATTAATATCCTCCAACAATTTACTATTCAATTTCATTCTCTCTCTATAAATATCTATTTTAGCCAACTTCTTCTTTTCTAAGTACTTTTCCCATTTAGCATTAATATCTTTTTCACTTTCCTTATTCTTAATAGCACACTTATATTCTCTACATGCTTCTTTCCTTTCTTTTACACTTTTACTAATTTTAATTTTTTTATTACTTTTATTCTTTTCAATATTCTCACCTAAAAAGAGATAATGGTGCCCTCTAGCTGACTCTTTATGCATTAAAAAATCTATGCTTGCACAATTGATGACAATAAAGATAGAGGTCATTGTTAGCTAATAAATAATTTTATTTCACACTGTATAATATCAATAATAATAAACAGTAATTTATAAGTGAATATGACCATTCTAACTCCAAATAAATAAATAATTTTTTTGCTTTTATTTACTGTGCACTAAAAAGCAAAAAAAAAAAAAATATGTTTCTTCAACCACAACTGAAGTTTTTAGATTTAACTTGAAATAGAACTAGGGGGTTCATCAAATTATTAAAATCTTTGTTTATTTTTAACTTTTTAGTATTGGTATAATAAATAAAAATGTACGATATTGTACTTTAAATCGACTTGATGTTTATAGTTTAAAATAAAATTCATTTAGTAAATATTCGTTTAGTAAATAGATTCAAATATTGCAATTTAAAAAGTAAAATCATTTTCTTTAATTTAATAAAAGTTATTCCAAATATTTCTGTTTAAATAAATCAGGGACAATAGTTTAATTAGTTAATGTTCTATAAGTTTATCTAAAAACAGCAGATGTCCACTTAAGGTTTTCTTTAATTAGTAAAAGTAATTTTTAATTAAATCTAGTTTGTAATTCATGAACAACCAGCACTCCTCAGTGGGACTAGATCTTAATACAATCCGTGCACTAATTGTATATATGTATGAGAAATTATAATCTGGCCCAACTAAAGAGTGCTGGTTCTGCAAGATAAACATATATTGAAACAGTAAGGTCTGCTTTGCAGATCTTCGTTTCACCTTTTCTCACCTACTTCCTACTCTCATACCTTAGTTTGAACCCCAATCTATCGTAGTGTGTCTGCAATACACTTATGTACCGAAAATCCCGCCTAATTTTAAACCACGTGCACAATGCTCATATTATATATATAACTTATTCCCAAATAAAATAAAATATTATGAATTATGTATTTGTTCACATAATTTACATTTATTTAAAAGTAGGTTATATAAGTTGTAATTGTGCACATACTATGATATGCATTTTAAAACATATCAAAATTATAAATTGTTAAAGTTATTTTGTTTGAATCTATTTGTTTTTAAACTATTTTGTAAAGTAAATAACTTCTAGGATGAATAGATTAAACAATCCTGAGTTCAAATCCCTCTATTTACATACATAGGAAACATTCAGTATACGTAAATGACATACTGCCTTAGCATTACATATTGCTTGGAAAATAGATTGCATCTTAATATAAGTTTAACCCATCCCTTTCCTATTAGTATATATGGATACATAATATCTGATAACATGAAGGGTTAGATTGACATAATGTCTACATGGATATGAATGTAATATCAAATTCACTAAGGAGTGTGAGCATTCCCATTATCAGTTTTTCAATGAAATGGATGGTTGAATAGTTGGAAGAGTGAGAAGATTGAAGCCTATCCATTAAAGTTTGAGGAATTGCTATCTTAATATAAACCAAGCACTGATTGTATATATGCATGGAAGATTATGATCTGGCCAAACTGATGAGTGCTGGTTCTGCATGAAATATCTATATTGGGATCAAGTATCTTTTTTACATGTGGGTGGCCATGAGTATCAGTTGCTTAAGATAGAGTGGAGGGCAAATCAACTAAAAAATCCTGAGTTCAAATCCCTCTATTTACACATAATTTGAATCTTCTAAAAATTTCTGTATTTGCATTGCTTCTTGATAGAATGCTTTCTAAAATTAATATTCTTAAAACAACTTTGCATAACATATAATTTGCATTAAAAACAAATCAAATGTGATTGCAATCAAAATGTAGACCATTTTTATGTATGCAATAATCGCAAATCTCACAATACAATATAAATTTTGCCCCTCCTCTTCCAGATATTTATCCACTTTCTGAAATTTATAGATTTCAATTGTCATAGTAGTCTTTGGATATATGTAAACGAATACCAGCTAGGTTGTCAACTTTTAGAAAAGATAAACTTAAACAATATATATATATATATATGCAAATTTATAATATTATATATATATATATAACTGTTTTATAGGATACTGAGCAAAAAGGGACATTTATTTGAGGCTAATGGAAAATAGAGATAATTCCTGAATTATACTTTTTTGGACAAAAATGGATACTATTAACCACTGATCTATGGCTATTGGATCATTTCACCTTAGCCAATGTAAACCAAGTCTAATCACTTGTGAAAATTTCTTGTAGCTGAAAGTTATTCAGTTTTGAATATTGTATTTAAAAAAGCAACTGGAATTAATGTACCAAATACATTGTATAAAATATTAAAATCTCTCCAATTATTTTATGCTACAATAAATTTAATAACTTATAATAACAGCTACCAAAGGATCTATCCCTTGTGAATATCAAATGTAATTCACTCCTATTTGGAACAAACCTAGCAGCTCTTTATAACTAATATTTGTTTTTGTGTATCAAAGATCCAAAACCTTCTGATAACTTATTAAATCACTTGATAATGCTAAAAAAGTGGAATGTCAATATGGAAAAAAACCCATTTTACAAGATTTAATTAAAAGACCTGGTCACTTTCACAAGTCTAAAAGAATCACCACTGCTATTGTTCTGCACATTACATGTTCCTATATTTAGAGAAAAAAAATTATAATACCTTTAATACTACTATTGCCAGTTCCTGCTTATCTACTACCAATATTATATTTGTATCACTGAAATAAGTAATCTACCAAGTGCAAAACCCCAGCCAAAATGTGTGAGACAGACCAATTTCAGACCACATTTTTCAGATGCTTCCACTTCCATGGTAATAAAGGAATTCCTGAATAGGGCTGCCTAAACATAAGTCTTTGTCAGCTAAAAATCCTGCCTCTCTGAAATTCAGTTTCAATCTAACCTATTAGTAATTATAGTACATCAAGCAAAAATCACAACTGAGGACTTCCTGCCTACTAAACTTGTGAATGTAGTTAAAGGATGGAAATGTTGTTGCACAAATACAATCACCTTGTCACAATTACTATAGGGAGATATCCAATGGCAAGACAAGTTCATGGACCCACAATAACTTAAGTAACTGAAGAAGCAAAAAAGAGAGACAAAAAGAGTGTAGTGAAACAGAGTATCTAGCCTTTGGACAACCAACATCCTATCCTAAAAGGCAACAAAAGCTCTTTGTTTGGGTATTGTTTATTTGTTATTTACAGATGGCCTTCATATTTAAAGATAATTCCACTATCTGCCACCTAATAGCCTGAGCTCAGTACCTAGTATTATCTATACATATATTTAATTAGAAGAGACTTGAACTCAGACTTTCAAGCTCCCTATAGCTCTCCACTTTATCCTATAACAAGTGATACACATGATCATAATCTCCAATATATGGATTTCATGCTGAACCAGCACTCATTAGTTGGTCCAGATAATAATCTCGAGATTATTTATCTTTTTTACATGTAAGTTGTCAGTTGTATAAAATGGAGTGGGTGTAGGAAACTTTAAAGTCTGAGTTCAAATCTCTTTTAATTATATCAAGTTCAGCATAGATAACAGATTTGTATTTAAAATATTACATATATATTTAATAAGTTATTTATTTATGGGTTTTTTAAAATTATTAAAATATATTATCATCATCTGCTATGCATAAAAACGTATGGCCATTTCAACCCCAAACAAAATGAAATCAAAAATAGCTCAGTTACTTTAAAACTGAGTTTTGTGATGATTATAGAAACCAAATCAAAATAAAGAAATATAACATTAATGATATTTAAATAGTCAAACTTTATGCCAACCTGATATAATTATTTAATAACTCAACAGAAATCTTTTCCCAGAAATCTTTTCCCGCATGTCTAAGATTATAAATACACATAAAAGGAATTAAAAAACCAAGTGCTTAAATTTAAATTTACAAAGTTGTTATTAAAATTCCATTTAAAATCTTCTGAATTTAAACTTTCAAAATAAATTTACTTTTTATTTTGACATTCTTTTCCCAGCCAAATTTGTTTAGTTTCTCTATTTCTTTTCTTTGTTTATTTGGAAACTATTAAAATAAATCTTTTTTATTTTGACATTTTTTTCTAGCCAAATTTATTTATCTTTGGCATTTTTGTTTTTCATTTTTATTTTACCATTTTATTTATCATTACATATATCCAAGGCTTTTTAGTTTTCTAATCTTTTATAATGATATCTAAAAATATTTTTCATTCCTTATTCGAATTTTGATTTATCTACTTTCTGAGTTATAAAATGAATAATTTGATAGCAGTCTATTTTTTTATTATTTTATTTTATTTTTTGCATTTTGGTCTAAACTCATAGCAAATCTTCGACAATTAAATTTATAATCCAAATCTACATCAACTTCAGGATCTACAAAGAAAATGTTGATATTCCTAAATGCATTTTAACTTTCTTCCTTTTTTGATTTATAAATTATCTTATCACCATATTACTTTTTCATGAAAAACTAATTAGTCTTCTATTTTATTTATGACTGCTTTTGACCATTAATAGGGTATAATCATTTTTAGTTATTTTGTAATAACATTTGAATTCAAATATCCCACAAAGCTTTTCAAGAGCTAAGCATAAGTAATCACTTGTATTTCAATCCTCCCATCTACTGTGAGCACGAGTAATCACTTGTATTACAACCCTGCCATCTATTGCAAGCATGAATAATCAATTCTACTTCAGTTCTACTACATATTATAAACTTTGGTCATCAATAAATGCTAGATATAATTTTTATCATATAACTCAGTGGTTCCCAACATAGGGCACACATTGCATGGGGGGGGGCAATTTGATTTTTAAGGCGGGAAATTAAAAATGGGTTATCAACAGTCAATTTGGAAGCCTGCTAATTGTTTTTACATCTTATTATTCATAAATTATGTTAAAGATATTATTAAATTCCCCTCTTTCCATGCTATCTTCTTCTCAGTGTCTTTTCTGTTTAGATAACCTTTACTCCTCACCTCTCCATTTTACTTGGAACAAGTTAAGTGGCTTGAAACATCTTGTACTTCAACTGTCCTTTTGTTAATGGTTTTTTAGGCTTCTTCCAATGTCACAGGGGAGAATGTGATCAGGATTTTAGAGATGCTTAAGTGGAACATGGCCAAACAATTGCAGGGAACCACTGCTCTAATCACTGTTGTCCTATTCATATTCTCCAAACTACTTTTTAACTTAAGGTCTTTTTCAATGAGGAATTTTGAACCTGGGTTTAGTGCACTTGGATTTTTGTGGAACCAATAATTTTTTTTCATATAACAGTTACCATTTACCCATTTTTGTATCATTAAACTTTGAATTCATGCCAACCTATTTGCATAATTATCTATACATTTGACACCAAATTTGTATTTAAATCATACACAGTTTTGTATATAGAAGTAAGTGTAAAACTCTTCACTGTTGAAGAATTTTATACAGAAACTTTGGAGACATGGATAAAATAGTACTGTATAAGGTTTTTATGAACTATTTTTAGCATTTATTTATTACTCAAATTTACAATAGGTGGCAGAGCTGGACTGAAATAAAAGCTAGCTTTTGAAGTAAACTGGGGATTATTGGATTTTGTAAAATTTTATGCCAATCCTCATTGAGGGATAGAGTGCCTATAGAAATTAAGAAAATAGAGGACACCAAAACAAATAGATACTGAATGAATGTTAAATCTATATAACTATGTAAGCAAGTTAGCTTGTATTCAAAACAAATGTTTTTTTAACTTTCAGATTGGTAATTTGTTAATACAAAAAAGAATAAAAAGTGGTTGTTGAAAGGGAGCAATAAATTCAAAAATAATCCAGATGCATTAGAGTCAGGCTCAAAACCTCACTGATGAAGGTCTTCATAATGCAAAATGGAATAAAAAATGGCTGTTGGATAAAGGACCAATAAATCCCCCCCCCCAATCCAGGTACATTAGATTCAAGTTTAAAACTTCTCATTGACAAAGGTCTTAAATCAGAAACCAGTCTGTGATTCTCATTAGAACAATCTTGGATAAAAGTTTTAATAAACACCTAGCATCTATTGTCTATTCAAAAAATTGGAATGGAAGAAGTAGTTTGATTTTAAAAAAAACTTTTTAACTTCTTATATAATCTTTATCCATATAAATCTCAACAACTCCATGCTTTTTCTTGATATGCTATTCATTATAATATTTAAAAAATTGTTAATCAAAAAGCTATCATTTGTTTTGTTTTTAAACAACATTCTTTTCATTAGTCTTGTTGTTACTTTCTGTATACTAAAAACCTTTACACAAGCACTAAATATTTCTACATACTTTCCACCTTGCCTCATACTTCTTAAATAATTTATTTTCTTCTCATTTCTGATACTGTTTCAATTCTTGGCTGATTCATTGTGTTGGCATTTTATATGACTTTAATAAGCATAATGTGGGTAGAACTTTCCAATCTGTGTAAGGTTTGTGGCAGCAGAATTGAACCTCATGGAAATGCTTGACTGTTAATAAATTCAAGCTTAAAAACAATTAGGATATATTTACAAAATATACAACTATTGGGTTACCAATAGGCATTTAATACTTATTGTTCATTTGATGAGCGAAATTTGTGAGGATATTTTGGTATAACTACAATGGTGGATAATTGTGAAAAAAAAACAGAAATTGAAGAATGGAAGAGGAACACTGCCAAAAATTAAAAAAAAAAAGGAGGGAAGTTTACTACATGGATTTATTTTTTATCTTTCCATGCACAATATCTCTTTCTACTTTTCTCCTTGATTTGTTGCAATATCAACATTGAATGTTGTATTATTCACACACATATGAAAAAGATAAATGATCCTCAATATATGTATTTCATGAACAACCAGCACTCCTCAGTGGGACCAGATCTTAATACAATCTGTACACTAATTGTATATATGTATGAGAAATTATAATCTGGCCCAACTGAAGAGTGCTGGTTCTGCAAGATAAACATATATTGAAACAGTAAGGTCTGCTTTGCAGATCTTCGTTTCACCTTTTCTCACCTACTTTCTACCCTCATACCTTAGTTTGAACCCCAATCTATCGTAGTGTGTCTGCAATACACTTATATACCAAAAATCCCGCCTAATTTTAAACCAGGTGTACAATGCTCATATTATATATATAACTTATTCCCAAATAAAATAAAATATTATGAATTATGTATTTGTTCACATAATTTACATTTATTTAAAAGTAGGTTATATAAGTTGTAATTGTGCACACACTATGATATGCATTTTAAAACATATCAAAATTATAAATTGTTAAAGTTATTTTGTTTGAATCTATTTACAAATATATTACTGTCGTAATATATTTTGATTTAAAATAAAATTCATTTAGTAAATATTCGTTTAGTAAATAGATTCAAATATTGCAATTTAAAAAGTAAAATCATTTTCTTTAATTTAATAAAAGTTATTCCAAATATTTCTGTTTAAATAAATCAGGGACAATAGTTTAATTAGTTAATGTTCTATAAGTTTATCTAAAAACAGCAGATGTCCACTTAAGGTTTTCTTTAATTAGTAAAAGTAATTTTTAATTAAATCTAGTTTGTAATTCGAATGTCGACAGGGAAATTAACAAAAGAAATTAATTAATGTTGAATTCCTTTAGACATTCGGATAGATTTAATTACAGCTGATAAGTCCGATATATTTTTGTAATGCTCCAGGGCAGTTCTATTGTTAAAGTCTACTATAAAAAGAAGGGTTTTCTTTTGTTCTGGAGTTTTTCTAATGTTTCTAAGAGAAATCATTCTGAGTTCTATTCTAATAATTTGCTAACCTTGACATGACAGAGTAGAGGTGTTAAGATGGCTATGTCCCTTCAGAATAGCCGGCCACTGCTCCAGACCATCGGAAGCTATCGCATAAGGAACCCCGGAACTGCTGCTGCAAAAATATGAACATTTCCAGATTTTGCTGTTAAATTATATAAAAACCTGCCGACCATCAATCTGTCTAAAAATGCTTCTCCAGAGGTAACCCTAAATTAACCCAAGAGCTCTTGTGATTCCTAACTAACATGCTATAGCTATTCTAAATTGTTTTTCTTTTATTTCACATAACTTTATTATGTACTTCTTTAAAGTGTTCAAATATAATCAACCGTTTTGCTCTATCCTTGGGTTAATATTTTCTATTTATAAAGCTTTCTTTTATTTTATTATGATAATGTGTCAGAATCGTCTTTGACCGAGTGAACTATTCCCTTTATTGAAAGTAAGACACCGCTATTAAGGCATATTTTAAATTTATAATTTTCCAATTTTATTATCTTGCAAATCACTCGTTCGAGGGCGATTCTATTCTTTAATATATAATATAATCACATAGTTTAAAATCTACATGTTATTGATTTTAATCTAATATGAGAGTATGTGTGAGGTCAATGATTAAATGTGTCCCCTAATGCATGATTGCATATATAAATCTATACTTACTTTTCAAACCCGCAAGCATGCATTTTCCTATTTTAATTACCATGTTCTACTTTAATTACAAAGTTCATCATTGACGTCGAGAATGTGCGGACCCTTTTAAATGAATTTCGGGGAATTTGATTGGGCATTTCTCTTAATCCAAGTAAAACCCATTCAGTATGTTTTTATATACACTAGTCTCGTATTGCTGGTAAATGAATTGGTTGTTGAGACCGCTTTGTTTTACTTTTCCAAGGATTCTTTACATGGCAAAGTCCATTATTTTCACTTATTGCAGTTTCCAGGCAGAGTGTGTCCCAAATGACACACCTGGGAATTAAACGCAATCATCACACAGTCGCTAAGTTTCGGCTGTTCATAACAATACTTTCCTATGGGTTAGCGGCAAAATGCCCTCCGTAATCATTCCGGATCTTCAATATTGTTTTATTTTATATTTATTTTACAAAGCATCCGTGACTTAAACATGTCACACCCTCCAACTTTAATAAATTCATTATCTGCAATACTGACCTCCCAATTCAACTCTATTATTATTATTCTCAAATAAATGCTTTGATCACATTCCCACTTTGTTGCTTAGTAAGCTTTAGTTCGTGCTATTCTCGAAATCAATAAATATTTTAGAACCCTTAATTTTCAAATATTTTCTTAAACTTGTATAATTACTCAAAGCACCTCGCACATGTTCCTATCTCGTCAAGCACATTATCGTAATGCTATTAGCCCGAGGAATAGAATATATCACTTTGTTTTAAAGTCTTTTTGTCAGTTGTGGGAATATAATGCCAACAATTATTTAATACGTGTCCCTGTCTCATATAAGCAGACAGTGGTGTTATATATATAATTTATATGAATAAATTTTGTGAAATTATTTAAAACTAAATTTGATCTCTTATTTTATTTGATTCCTATCACTGTCTCGGTCTATATATATATATTTTCTGCATTTCTTTTGTAAATCCATAGACGTTAATTAGCCACCCAAACTTCTTTTAGTATAGAGTCTTTTGTTTCTCCCTGACCACCAGGCACCGGTCAAAGGTTATACTAGTAGTGGCATCAGATGTGTTATCACGTAGATGGTGCTGTGAAATTTGGACTTTAGATTCGAACTTAGTATATCTAGAAGGCAACCCCTCCTAGAATCTTCAGTTTCGTGTCTGGGGTTTGAATTCTGCAGTGTGTTAGCGAGATAGACGATTCTGACTGTTACAATATTGGGGATCATTTATCTTTTTCACATGTGTGTGGTCATGGGTATTGCCTGTTTCAGATAGAAGGAAGGATGAATATAAACTGAAATTTTTAAGCTCAAATCCCTCTACTTACTATAGTAAACATTTAGTATATTGAATGAATAGGTTAATAAATTAAATAATAAAAATATTAGAAACCAGATTCATGCTCTTCCTGATGTCTCTCTGGGAGTGTGGAACTTGATTTTATTAGTGGGACTATAGTTGTCAATTAAAAATGCTTTCTATTTTTGAATGATTTTTTTGTAATTTTATATTATATATGTGGGAACAAAGAAAAAGACATAACAGATGGAGAAAATACCCAGCCTTTTTTTGTTACGTAGTTATAACATTTTTTACATATATATTAATTTTTTATGTTTTAATGATTATTAACATTTATATACTCTATATTTGCTATTATAGCAAATAATTATATGAGTCATGCTTACATCGTTGTTAGCCGAGAGGTCATCGCAGCCGCCTTGCAAGCAAGTAGTTGTTTGCAGACGGTTGTGGATTCGCCTCCCGGACGATGCTATGACATATGAAAAAAAAAAGGGAAAAAAATCTACTTTTCTTATTCCACTTCTGTCATCTGGTGTAACGTTGAATAATCAATAGATGGCATATATTATTATTGGACTGGGATTTATTAAGTCCCATCATCCAATATCTATTGATTATTTAAACTTTTACTAGTTAAAAAAACATAGAATTTATTTCTGAATAAATAATTATTCTGTGCAAAATATAACATATTTATGTAATTTGTTTTTTTCCCCCTAGTATAATCAAATAATGTTTTAATACTAAATCTTTACTATTCATGTAAATTGATGTAATTTTGAAAACATATATACTTCAATTGGAGGTTGGTTGTTTTTTTTTTTGATCATATGACAAATTGAGTTTACTATTAAATGAGAAACAACAACAAATCTGACAGGTTTAACAACTTGGATTTATTTTATTTAAGTGAATTGTTTTATAGCAATTTTAAAATTGTTATACCTTATTTACTATGTATAAAACATTTTCAAAATTCAAATCAATTACAATTTTTTCTGATTCTCGCATAAATGTTGACAATTAATCTCCCTTTTATTTAATTTTTTTAAAAAAATCCAGTCTGATTTAGCCCAGTGACTGCCCATGATTTGAGAGTCAAAGGTTTTTGAATCAAAGGCGAACTTATCATTTTAACACTTGAACATTGACATAACTCATGCGATCTTCTTAATAGTAGTAATTTAATCATTTTTAAAAATAAAGACATTTTATCGAAATAAATTTTAGAATATAGAGTCTTCAAATATCCACCGTTTTTTCAGAGTATTCAAATACAACATTTGTTTAGTGTTCGGATTTCAGTTTTTATTAAAACAAATGTTTTTAATAAATAATTAATATTACAAAATTCTGCAATAGAGATGCTATTTTATACAATTCATTTTTTTTAGAAATTTAAAAACAATATATAATATTGAAATACAAGTACAATGTATATACTTAACCTAGATGTAATTAAAGGGGGTTTGAACCCAGACTTTCAAGCTCTCTACAGTCATCCACTCCATTCAATATAACCTGGCCAACTGATGAGTGCTGTTTCAGCATGAAATACTTATATTGGAGATCATTTATCTGTTTTCATATGTATGTAGTTGCGTGTATCGGTTATAATGATCATAGAGAGCTTGAAAGTCTGGGTTCAAACCCTCTTTATTTAAAAACAACATAAAACTCAGACAGATAGGCATAAGTTTTATTTAACTCTTTTTTTTTCCATGATCAATAAATTTTTCACAAGAGTATTTTTCACGTTATATATTTAGAAAAAATTCAAAAATGCACTCGTTAAAAAACCCTTTCACTCCTCTCAGATGTCTGAATGATCTCTAATATTTTGTCAGTTTTATTTTTCTAAAAGTCTCACATTATGTCGCATTTAAAAAATACATATTGCTAATGAAAAAAAAATCTTCTAATGCCTGTTATTCAACACATTTATTAGTACAATTTCTTTTCTTCCACCTGAAAAGAGTTTAAACTGTAATTTAATTCATAGGATATTAAAAACCAATAGTGTTACATATAATATCACAGTATTTACAATGTATTAAAATTAATATTGGATAAATTAGTCACATGGGTAAAGGTGTTTATATAAGGACGATCATTAAGCAAATATAAATTTGGATGTGGTTTTTTTTTAATCGAAGCTTGGCATATATAATGAATGAGAAAATAAAATTATGATCAAAGGAGTAATAAAAATGATTAAAAACATAAATCAATTTGACAAACGAAAACTAATCTTTTTTTTTTTTTTTTGCGCTCAGCAAATAAGATTGTAATCCCTTTAAATTGAAAATTTCAATTTTTATGAATCTTAAATGTTTTAGAAAAGATTTATTATTTATTTTTAAAAAATATTTGGTTAAAAAAAAGGCTGATTTTTTAAAATCAAACATAAACTTTACATATTTGTCTATTAGTAACTTTAAGTCTTGAATTTTGCATATATACTTCTATAATGTTAAAATTTTTGCAACATAATTACAACACAATTCGAAAAGAATTTTTTTAAAATTCGTTATGGCTTTTTCTGACATTAGGAACTAGTGTGATTTATAAATTAGTGATACAATGTGTTCAAAGACAAATACCTTCATTATTGAATTTCATATATTGATGTAATGGGAATAGCATATACAACATTACAAATATTTTTTAAGGGTTCTAGAAAAAATTTTGAGCCCTAGTATCACATTGAGAATCATAAGTTCTCAGTATTTAGTCAAGTTGTACAAATTTATTGCGGAAAAAGGGTTTAAAATTTCAACTAGAAATGGTAATATAGAATGGCATAACTTGAAATGATGGCCAATATTCTATAAGTCTTAGTATTTATAAAATATATTACATTAGTTTCATGCTTAAACAAAACAATAGACTATCAGTGATTATTTATGGCAAAGCAATCCTACAATTCACCCTAAATAATAACATACAGTAATATAACTTGAAACTCAAAGGCCAAATTCTATGTGAGCCTTTGTATTTATAAAAATATATTACAATGATCTCCATGCTCAAACAAACTTAACCTTTTAACTGCTAATTATATTATTGGGTGTATGAGGTAAAAATCAAATCTTTTAATTGGCCAACTCACAAACTGAAGACAAAGCCTATTGTTAAAACATATTCGCCTATAATATTAAATTCAACTCAGATACGTTTATAAAAAGTATATTACTAATTTTTCAGGTTATGAAGAAAACGAAAGTTCTTTCAAAAATAAATTGCTATTTATTTATTCTAAAATATTCAATTTCGGCAACATAAAAGCTATAATATAAACAAAAAGGTCGACTTTTACATTATAGAAAAGTAAATATTTCTTTTTATTAAATCTTTAATATTTTTACTAAAATCTTCAATATTTTTCGAAAATAATTTTGTTTTTTTAGTATTCTCTCTGAAAATCATTTGTAATTACTGAATATATACTTAATATTCTTTAAAATTATATTCGAAATGAAAATCTCAGCGTTTTTCTTTATTTTCTTTGATCAGGTGGTTTCTTTGTTCTTTCCAGCCAATCAGAATGTCTTTTTCGGCTGAGAGCTCACTAACAACCAATTACAACCGATGTTCTTTCTTTGTTTAGGTTTAAATGCGTTTTTTTTTATTTTTTACTTGTAAAATAATTCGGAAGAGGGCACCATCTTACAGAACTTTTAAAAACCTATTCAAAACCTATCAAACGAATTTTTTAGCATAAGAACTGGCAGAGTTAGAGTGATGTCAGATGTCTACGAGGAGCTTTGTAAGAGGCGGGAAAAGGGTTAATAGATTATCAGTAAACTTTTGATAAGATACCACTATAATTCAGCTAACTGTAACATTGATGTGACAACAGATTTTTTATAATCTATTGTCATAGGATTAAGGGTGATGTAATGTACACATAACAATTAGCTGTGGTAATTATAGATTAATATACATATTCTATAGTAGTAGTAGTAGTAGTAGTAGTAGTAGTAGTAGTAGTAGTAGTAGTAGTAGTAGTAGTAATATAGTAGTAATAATAATAATAATAATAATTTTAATAGTAGTAGTAGTTCCAAAATCAATGAACATTTCTTGCTACTAGTCTTATATCTGATTACATTTCCCTAGCTTATAACAATTATACCATGGTTACACATATGTACACTATATATTGTTTTTTTAAAGAAATTATTTAGTTTCAAATTAGCTTTTCATAATTCATGTAAAACATGTAATAAAAATTGTATACAACATTAAAATATTAATCAAGATATATAAGTCATATATATATATACTCTCAGGAATGTTAACTATTGCAAGAAAATCAATTTGAAGGATATTTATATATTTGCATGATTGATATAAATATATATTCTTTCTAAACAAAATGCTCTAATAAAGTCTCTGTACTGATAAATGAGGCACGAGAATCAAATGGCTGTTTTATTATTGTTAAGTATTGACTTATGCTAAGTTATAAAGTATTTCAAAAAATATTTATTGTCTTAATCTTGAATAATATATAGATATATATTATTGAAATGGTATTATTTTGTCTAATATCCCATTTCATCTACTATGTGCCATAGTAGTAGTATTTTCTTAGTTCAAACCCATCAAAGTCTACGTATTGAAGCAATGGATCTGTAGGCCAGATCCACACTTCACGTCTTTCTAGATCGCTAGTCTAGGATCGAACCAGATCCACACATGTAACGATGTTTATAAAACTTACCGTCTGCTATCTTATATACATTTAGTTTTTAGACCAGCTAATAAGTAAATAAAATATCAGTTTTCTATTAAAAATTTTTTTTATTATAAATATTGTAGGGGCCCAGACATATATATATATAATTACAGATGGAAACTTTTATAAAAATCAATCAATAAATTTTTAATATGCTGGTTTTTTTTAAGTATTTTATTCTGGAGATTTAGTTTCATGATAAACCCTGCTAACATTCTTAAGTGTAAAAAAAAAGAAAGTCCATTAACAAAATGGTCATGGAATTTCTAATTAAATTAAAAGTAAAATGGAAAGGATATTTGAAACATAAATTCTTCAAATCTACATTAAATTAAAAATAGACTTGAAACAATAAAATCATTGGGTTTATCAGGAGAGTGGATCTTAAGAATACAATACAAAAATATTTAAGATCAATGATTGTGGTCACCGGAATTTTAACATATCCACTTAGCTTTGGTGAATGAAAAAGAGAATTTCCAAAAAATATTCAGAAAATGTATAAATAGCCTACAAGAACAATAGGAGTTAGCCAGTCATAGATTTGTTCAGTGAAGCCAGTCATAGATTTTGTTCACTCAGTGTATGGTAAACCCACACCGGTTAAATTTTTAAATAAATATCAAGATGTCTAGAAGCATGGTAGTGGGGTAGATGGGTTTTAGCCGTCCCATTTTCCAATTGTCCCAAGTATCATCACCAAAATACCATAAGCTGGAGAAACTTCATCAAAATGTTTAATTGTTGGATTGCTGAACTGTTGAACTCTTAAATCAAACTCATAACTAGCTATGCCTGTGCAGAAATTCATATTTCATAGTGGGATCTAAATTTCCAAAAGGACTCAGAATAAATTAGGTAATATGTTTCCAATTGTTTATTTCTAACGACCTGATTTATTCTTCAAACTCCAGTTGATCTTATAATGTAATTTCGCTACCTTTAAACGACTTCTTAAATGAAAGTCACCTTATTTAAATGTAAATGTTTTATTAACTAAATTCTGTAATCTTGACTTACAATACATTTAAATTTAATGTCTCTGCTCTAATTCTATCTATATTAAAATTATGCCTCTATTAATGTAAAACTTTTTTTTAAAGCAGTTTAGAAAGAATATTATTATTATTTACTTCTGAATATATTTGTTTAGATTTATAAATGTCTGACTTAAAATAATCTATATGCCAATTTGGTCCATCTCGACAAAAGTTTATAATTAAATAATTTTGCTTCCTATTTCCTGACCAACGTCTGTCGGTAAATAAATAACTCTTTAGCTCTAAATGATTATTACTTGGAGCACCCTTTTTGTCGTGATGAAATAATTTTATATTACTTTATGCATTTTTGAAATATTTTATGCATATACAGTTTAGTTTTGGGAAAGATGCTGAGTCAAGTATGAGATGTTATTTAATTATATTATTTCATGTTATAAGAATGAAAGGGAGGTATTTTTAGAAAGTTTTCTTCTTGCAAAACAGTAAGAGAGAGTGTAAAATGGTTAATTAAAAATATTGGTGGGATTTTGTTTTGAAGGAAGAGACGTGTCACCCAGAAAATGATATTCGTAATAATATTAATGCTTAATTTTTTTTTTTATGTTGATCCAATCTTGGTCAATCCATATAATATTTGTGTAATCTTTAGTGGTTCAGCACAATTTTTATATAATAAGTTTAAAATCTATTTTTCAAGTATTTGTATTTTGCCGCACCAGCACTTTGCCTGCTTGCTTGTTTTTGTTCTTTGTGATTGCTAAATCAGAATTAGACCATGTGATAGTTTGACTGGCTATGATTTTTTTTATCAGGATATGAAAAACAAAATTAGGAAGACCTGGGGGAAACTGAACTTATCTAGCCTTGGCAATTCCCATCCTTTTACCTGATATATTTTGAGGTTTGCTAATTGCGCAAACCAATTCATTTGTTTTATTTCTTGGCATCACTAGAACAGAGCAAAGGAATTGAGTCTATGCTGGTTATGTAATATCAAATGCTGGGTTTTTTCAGTTTCTTTTGATTCTGAGCACATCAAGGTCGATTGACTATGGTCTGATTATATTATTTATGCTTTACTATCAGTGAAATATTTAGTTGCAAATATCACGATCCACACTCTCTTCGAAGTCAATTCCTAAAAATATGATCAAATTATTTCTCTTTTAAAATAATTTTTACTTACATTAAAGTTACATTAAAAATAGTGCTGTTATAGGTTTGTTTCTCATATCAGTGAGTGGGCATCTACTAAAGAACTTTAATTGTTTCATTTGTTTAAATTGGCATATAAACTATACCGCTCCCTTACCCGAGGCATAATGAATGACAGGATTGAAATTGATGTTAACAGATAAATGAAATAAAACAGTGAGACATTAAAAGAGTTATAGAAATGTTTTTATTAAATATATATGTGAATTTAAGCTACCTGTGGTTCGTTTCCATTCATTTCATTCTAAAATTAGCATTCCATTTAATTATTGTGCTGCTATCTGATGACTCAAGGTTACATACATACCAGTCCTATTTTATGTTAATGAATAGGTTTAATTAGAATCAATATTAGAGTTAAACAGTTAAACATTAGAATTAGTTTTTTTTTTTTTTTATTTTTTTTAAAGTGTCATAGCATCGGCTGACTTCTCGAGTTAAACATTAGACTTAGTTGAGGCTCATGCTCCACCATTGATGCTAGTGGGCCGGAGTATAGAAAAGATTAATTGCTTGCCTCGAAAATGTTGTTACTTAGTTGGCAGATTTAGAGAGTGGGTAAACAGGACAAAATCCATAAGTATTCTTTATCTTTGATCTCATGTATGGTTGGATTTGAGATACTTTTACCCAGGCTGTGAATCGTTTTGAGTTAACATACAATTTTGACCGGTACAGTAATTTTTTTTCTTCCCCAGATTCTGGCACTGTCAACATGAGGCTTTGTTAAAAAACACCTACTTACCCTGAGTATTGAATTATGTTTATATATATATGTATAGAAAAACAAAAAAGGGTTTGACATATGCATAGAAATTCCCCCCCCCTGGATTTGGGATGCTCAGTCATGGGACACACTACTATTAGTTATTATCACACCTTATAGCACCCTGTAGAGTATGAACATATATATATAATTTTTTTTCCCCCAGATTTCGTCAAGTGGCTTGTACAATAAATGAAATAGATCCTGTAGAAAGAAAAGAAAGATATGTATAATTTTTTTTTCTTCCCGGATTTTGCCCGTAGAGTACAAATGTGTATAGATGGTATAATTTTTTTTTCTCTTCCCCAGAGATTGACCTTCCAAACATGGGATTTTAATTAATAAACCCACATACAAGTATCCCCCCCCCCCCCAGATTTTGGTTTAAAATAATCTCAAGATCTTATTCAGTTATAAATGTATTTTAAAACAAATACATTCGCAATATACACATATATTTTATTTTTTTAGTAACCTGAGATGATAGATAAAGACCCATTAACCCGAGTTAAAAAAATGTATTTAAAACAAATACACTCACAATACATATATGGTATTTTTTTTAGTAACCTGATAGGATAGGTGAAGACCTTAATGAGTTAAAAAATGTATTTTAAAACAAATATGCTTGCAATATATATATATTTACTGAGTAATAAAGCATATTTTTAAACAAATACACTTGCAATAGATATATTTTATTTTTTTTAGTAACCTGATACAATAGGTGAAGACCCATTTAATGAGTTAAAAATGTATTTTAAAAGGAATAAGCTCGCAATATGTATATTTACTGAGTAACAAAACGTATTTTAAAACAAATATGCTCGCAATATATATATATTATTTTTTAGTAACCTGATACAATAGATGAAGACCCTCTTTATGATTTATAAATGTATTTTAAAACAAATACACTCACGATATATTTATATATTGTATTTTTTTAGTAACCTGATATGATAGGTGAAGACCCTCTTAGATACTTGTATTTTCCAAAATAAGTTAGTCACTTGAAAGAATAAGTGAAGAACTTGTGAAATATATATATATATAAAATTAAGAGCATGCTAATAGCTCTAAACAAGCTTTTTTTTTTATTTATGATAAATGCTACTACAAGAGAAGGCATTCAAATCATTTTTATCTTGGATTGTCCCTATATATATTTGTTATACCATTTATAAGAATCAAGAAATAATATTCTCAGATCAGTCAGAAATCAAAATATGACAAATAGCATGTTTTTTTTGTGTTTGTGTGGACTTGAGTGATCCTTTGTGATTTATGGGATCTCATCTTGTTGTCTGGTTCTCTTATAAATAAATTTGGTGAACAAAAGTGATCATTGACAGCTACTATAATATCCTCGAATTCAGGTAGTACATTATAGCAAGTCTTAAAATAATAAAAAAATTAATAAATGAAGTAAAATGGATGTTAAACAAATAAATATGTACATATATTGATTTAAAATGTATTTAGTTTGTTTCAGAAACCAGAGAACAGCCTAGTGAAAAAAATTTTTTTCTCAAGCAGAATCGCAACTGGAAAAATAAGCACAAAAATAAAAAAGAGAGCAGAGCAAAACAGGGTAGATATGGTTTAGGTAGATTAGATGTGGGACTTTGGGGATTGGGCATATCCTATGTTATATTTATTAAGCAAATAAAAGATATTTCAAATAAAGCAAAAATAGAAAAGATGTACAAGATGTTAGTGGATCGGGAGGACCCTGAGCCAAAAAAGAATCAGAGAGATCAGAAAAAGAGAGTGATGAGATAGTCTTTAATAGACCTGGAAAAAAGGATCATGGATGGAGACCAGTGGTGAAGAGAAGCCCAAATCATTGGGAGAGGAACAGCATGATCAAGAACTTGATAAAAGAGATGGAATATAGAAAAATGATGTCGGAGATGCTACAAAGTTTTGTCAATGGAAATGGTAAAAGATTAGCAGAGATTGAAAGGACATTGGACATCCAGGAACATTATGGTATAAAAAAGCAATGGATGTACACCCAAAGGAGATAGCCTATACCCAACAGATGGGAAATCAAGATAAAGAAGAGGATGGAGAACGAAGTGAGAATAGAATGTCAACATCCATTAATAAAAAAAATGAATATTGCAATGCTGGAATTATTAGTAAACCAGTAGTCATTGAGCAGCAGAACCATAAAGTGAAGCAACAATCCATTCCTGAGGTGGTTGCCCAAGGAACATCACTGATGCTACAGTTCATTCACACACTGGATTTTAAAGGATAACTGGATAAAAGTCCAATAGATCATTTAGAGAGTCTGCAGAAAACTCTATTTTCACCAAGTGAGTGAAAAGGAAAAGATAGTGATTGCCAGTCATCACTTAAGGGCAGCTGCCAAAGCTTGGTGGAAATCATTAAGGCAACTATCAATGACATTGAGGGGTGCCAGGAAGGCATACTGCACATGGTCACAAATGAAAGATAGCATGATTGTAGGGAGACCTATACACAGTTTTTTCTGTATCAGGTGACAAAAATAAGGTCTCTATCAGTATTTAAATATTCAGAAGCTCATGTAATCAGAGTCATATGCCATAATATGCCACCCAGATCATGACAATTGAGGGGTTGACCCAACTGCTAATCTTCATAGATTATGGAAATCTGACATATGATCCAGGAGACCAAGAAGCAAATAATATGAGGAAGTTGAGACCATGTATCCCTCTGGATCCTGAAAACCCAGAAAACAATAAAAAACAGGCTTAGACTAGGAATAGGACTTGAAGTAGGAAAATGATTTTGATAACTCAGATAAAATTGTATAGGAACATTAGATAGGGAATCAGTAGAAAGTTTGAAAAATAAGAAGACAAAATGAAATAAGGTAGAACAAACTACTTCAAACCTGTATGTTTTCTGCGTCTATCTGAAGCAAGTTCTTATTTTTTTTTGGTTATTTTTTTTATATCGTAAATAGAGGGAAATGAAGCAATGGATCTGTAGGCCAGATCCATGCTTCATGTCTTTCTAGGTTGCTAAACTAGGATCGAACCAGATCCACATGTGTAATGATATTTATAAAACTTTCCATCTGCCATCTTATATACATTTAATTTTTAGACCAGCTAATAAGTGAATAAAATATCAATTTTCTATTTAAATTTTTTTTATTATAAATATTGGAGGGGCCCAGACATATATATATATGTGCAAATACATATATATAATTACAGACAGAAACTTTTATAAAAATTAATAAATAAATTTTTAATATGCTATTTTTTTTAAGTATTTTATTCTGGAGATTTACTTTTGTGATAAACCCTGCTGACATTCTTTAGCGTAAAACAAAAAAAAGTCCATTAACAAAATGATTATGAAATTTCTAATTAAATTAAAATAGAAAAGATATTTGAAACATAAATTCTTTAAATCTACATTAAATTATTAAATTAAAAATAGATTTGAAACATATTCATTGGGTTTATCGGGAGAGTGGATCTTAAGAATACAATACAAAAATATTTTAGATTGATGATTGTGGTCATTGGAATTTTAACATATTTACTTAGTCTTGGGTGAATGAAAAAGAGAATTTTCAAAAAGTATTCAGAAAATGTATAAATAGCCCTCGAGAACAATAGGAGTCAGCCAGACATAGATTTGTTTAGTGAAGAAGTTTCTAAAGCTAGCTATATATCTCTTACATTCCTATCTTAGCCTCTAACCCATCAACATAAGTTTACTGTAACTACTGAGTTTGTGCAGTATCAATTAATCTCAAACCCAGGAGCATTACTTTCTGTCCACCATTTTCCCAGGAAAAAAATACATATTTTTTTTCTACGATAAAATTTCAATTTTGTTATGATTTTTTTTTCAAATATGCAATTTTTAGTTACTTTATTTTTCTCATTTTTTTTAGATTTACTTGCAGATCAAATTTGCTTCAGCAGAAATGAATTCATTCACTACTTATTTCAATCCAAAAAATACGGATTACATTTTTGTATCAATGGTGAGTACTGCTTTTTTTTTTTATAATAAATTTTAATTTTATAGAATACATTTTTAGGTACTGATAGAATATATAAAGTCAGGTTAATTATACATAAATGTAATTAATATAAGGTATTTTTAAGTTTCCTCAATCCATCCACTCTATCTCATATAACTGATACACATGCACACACACATGCATATAAAAAGGAGAAAATCCCCAAAATACATATTTTATGCTGAACCAGCACTCATTATTTTGTCAAGATCATCATCTCGCACACATATACTTAGTGCTTATATAAATTTGTTTATTTTTTATTGATTTGCTTTGTTTTTATTCATTTCATTCTCATGCACTGCTTTCACTGTTATTTTTTTTTTTTTGCCCCCACTAAAACAAAATGTAGGGTCTGAAAATAAAAAAAAAAGGCATGAAATTTATCCAGTTTCAATATTTCTGCTATGAAAAATTATCTTAGGTAAGTGATGTTATATATATATTTTTTTCAGCATTTAGTGACGGATGTGATAAAGCTGTTTATGAAAATGTCATTTTAATATTTAACTTTCAAAATTTAGAATTTGTGAACCAATGTAAGTATAAACATTTTTCAAAAGTATTAAATCTTTTTTCCTTAATTTTTTTTGAAGTAATGACTATTTTATCAGCTTTATTACATTTTTTCATATTTGCCCTTTCTAACAATATATATCTTGTTATACTAATTGCATTCAAGCATAATACTCACTAACAATTATAAAATGTATATTTTTTCTTAAAATTCAAGATGGCAATTCCAGGGATGAAGGAGATATATGTAATTGAACATTCATAAATTGTAACTTTTAATGTTTTCTTAGCAAATTAAACTTAAACTCTGTAATCAAGAAAATAAGAATATCATAAGTGAAAAATAGGAAAGACTTTAAAGAATAGATTGCAAAAAATGTTAGTTGTTAAACACAAAGTTGAAAATTAATAATTTGTTACCGATAATGAAAACGTTTGAGAGAATAATTTAAGTTTTAAAGAGGAAAAACATTGGCATTGCTCGATAATATAATAGATGAGAAGAGTTAAGAGCTGGACAATAAGAGAAAGTAATGGAGAACTGGATGAATTGATGGTGTGACTGGTCTCTGGACCTGGCCATGGGAATACTATTGATTGATTTGGTAAAACAATTGTGAATGCTAGAACACACACGGACTTATATCCCAATATGAAAAAATTGTTGCAATGATTAGTGATCTTTAAAATGGCATTAAGAAAATAATCACATGTCTTTATTACGTCAGAGTTTATAAGAAGTTTGGGCACCAGAAGTGACAGAATTGAAATCAATCCAAGAACCTCATGGTCCAGATTCTGATACCTGCCACTGCACCAAAACACATAGAGTATCAAACTAATATACATTCTGTTGTAGAAACTTCTAATGAACAATAAAACTACTAATTGAATGGAACAAATATGAAATTTGATAAATTAAGATAATGGGATTTTAGAAGAATATCCAATGAGTCAGTCTTCTAGATCTGGTGATGGGACACTTTGTTCTCAGTATTGATAGGGTATGATATCTTTGGCATCTTTTGTGATAGGTAAATATTTATTTTTGCAGTAAATGTATTAACATTCATCTAACTAAAAGTTAATCCAAATCTTCACTCCTTAGCTAGTAGTAACTAAATATGAATTTATTGAACAATGCCAGGTTACTAGTTGCTTTGTTAAAGCTTCATGGGAAAAAAATTAAACCTATTTGTGACTTTAAATAATTTTAAGATTCACTAAGACTGAATTCAAATTCAAGCTGATAAAAAAGATAAAAAATGGACTTATGAATATTACATGAAGTCTTTCTATCATCAATGCTTTTTCAAAACTAAACATGGGCAGCAGAAAGATATTTAGATCTTTAATGGTTCTAAATATTGTCTTCTTGTATAGTAATGTACATTGTTATGTCACATTCTTAAAATTGTAAATTTCACTATTGAGATATTTATTTATTTTACAAATATTTTAATTAATAAACTTAGAATTAAGTATTCCTAGATATGAATCATTACTCAATTCCATCTTTTGCTACCTTTTAGAATTATTTCATTTTATAAAATCACAAAAACATCACATGGTTGCCATTTTTATGTGTACACAAGTTATTAATACAGCAGCAAAGTCTCCATACAGTAGCGCCACTCAGTGCAAGCCAGAGTAATCAATGAATGCAAGAAGGTTTGTACATAAAATTTCTATCATCCAATATCCCCAGATTAGTTTTGGTCTTGTGGCTTTCATCAGTGAAGAGCATTGAATCTGAGAGCACTGCACCTAGATCTTAGGATTTCAACTCTCCAATAGCCATTTTTTTTTACTATTTTGTTAACTATAAAGTTATAAGCCAAAATGATAATGCAATAATGTTTTCAATCAAAGTTAATTCATTTGTATAGCCATATCCAGTTTAGTATCTATATACTTTAGTGTCTTTGGTTTTTTATATCAGGCTCATAGTTTTATAGTTAACTAAATATATAAAGGTAATAGGCGGGGTGTATTAAATCCTAAGATTTAGGTGCAGTGCTCCCAGATTTAATATTCATCATTGATGGAAACCACAAGTAGAAACTAATCTAGAGATATTAGAGTATTTACTAACTAGGGATTTGTGCATAAATTCCCTAGCATTCATTGATTACTATTGCTTTCACTGGGTGGCACTACTGTCTGGAGAGTTTGCTATAGTATTTAATTTTTTGCTATATACTTCCATTTGCTAGAGCCTAGTAATTTTCAGTTCACTTTATAAAGTTAATTACTACTTCTAAAAAAAAAAAAAAAATGCCGTTGAATAATCTCTGGATTTTCTCACCTTTATTTATAATAATTTTTACAAGTAATAAAGGAATATGAGTTATGAATAAAGCTTAGAACGTCAGGAAATGTTACAAGACTTATTATCAAGAGTGTAGGACTCAAAATAAATATTAAAAAACTATAATAAATACCCTCTCAGACTATTAATGCAGATGAAAACATCAGAATTAAAGTTGGAAGAAGTATTTTAATAGAAATAAGCTAGTATTAAAAAGAAATATATCTATATAATTGAAAAGAAAGATGTTTAATATATTGTGGAGCCAAATAATGGGCATAATTCAGTTTTGATATGTTATTATTGTAAATATATATATACAAAATGATTATTAATATATTAGCATAACTTTAAAAAAAACCTCAGAGGTAAAAGATCAAAACCTATCCCACTGGCTGATGCTTGGTGGTTAATACCCAACCATGTCCATTAACCATATGAAGAGTCACATGGTAATAATGGAGCAATGGTAAGAATGTTAAAAGAAATCAGTTTTTCTTTTACTATTATTAATAGCAAACTTTTTTCTACGGTCCTACTGACATCTATAATATAATGTGCTATATCAAAATTTCAGCTGTAATAGCCCCCCCCCCCCCAAAGTATACAGTTTTTAAAATCAGAAGTTAATTATTTGTTACTTTTAGTAACATTTAAATATTCGGTCACTAAGAAAAACAAGTCAATTAAGCATTTTTTTTTAAAAAAAAAAGAAAAGAAAGCTTTTAGAAATTTAAATGTTAAAAGATCACAAAACATTAATTAAAAAAAAAAGTCTTTCTTAATTAAATCAACTTCAGTACATCCTATAATAAAAACTGAAATATAAAGTTATCAATAGTGAATAAAAAAACAAATTAGTATTTTCATTAAAAAATGTCTAGTTTTGACATTAATAGATACATTGTGTGTTAACACTTAATAATTATGTTCACAGAACAAAAAATAACAGCAATAAAAAAAAACCTAAACAAAACATGGCATTTATTTATAATGAGTGTTGTGCCGTGGAACGTAATTGGTTAGATTCTGTCAAATGGTTTATTGGTTCAGTGGTTTTTCTTTCACTGGCACTTTGAAATACATCTATTTCGAGATAATCTATAGCCTAGTGTTTTCCTGAAGGATTGTGATGATGATATTTTTATATTGGACTATTTCCATCATCTAATATATGTATTGAAAATGCTTTAGAAAAATTTAATTTTATTTAAATATTCCAAATACATTCAACTGTTAGTAATAGCACATCAAACAGGTTAGTATGTGCACAATGTTTTGAGAGGTATTAGCCTCCCCTCTTCTTCAGATGTCGCTGGCCTGACCAGTGACAGTATGAGCATGGGATTTGAACCTGGGTTCTTAGATTCTTGACTTTTGAATTTTAAGGTAATGCTCTAACCAACTGAGCCATCCTACCAAAGGCAACCGTCTATAGTCATTTCATATACTTATCTATGAGGTTCCTCCTGATTTCCCCACTTTTTCCTAAGAGCAAAGTTGATTAGTGGTTTCCATACATTATGTATAGTCACACTGGCTTGGCTTATGGATTTTTTGCCATTGTCATGTGAGCAGCTTCTTTAAATTTTCTTCTTTGTACCTTTTCTTCTCTAGCCAATATTTTTGTATTTTCCCAATTGAACATATGCTCATTGGCACATACATGTTCTGCTACTTTAGACACATCTGTTTTTTCTCTTCTAATCATCCGTTTGTGTTCTTGCAAGCACTTTTCAATGTTCTTCCACATTCACATGGTATTTTATAGATGCAGTTTTATCTTTTCATCATTTCAGGTTTAGGCTTTGTAGATGTTAGAATTCCTCGTAGGGTGGTATGGCTCTGGAAAACTGCTCTGTTGTTATACTGATTGCAGATTTTTTAAAATTTATCTGCTATTTTTGGAATGTATAGGTACACTACAGTACCAATAATTGTCTTTTCTCTTGATGGTTCTTTTTGTCTATTTAAAGTTTTCTTAATAACAGCCGATGGATAGCCATTTTTCATAAGAGTTTGTTCTATATAGATCTTTCCAATAGAAAACATACAATCCATAGCCTCTTTTTTTTTTAAAGCATTCATCAAACTGTATTATTTTTTGAATGGTCTGTCCATTCAATAGTGTTTAAGGATAATCCACTCCAGATGCATAATTTAATTCTAGAAGCATCTTCATTAAATGGTTAGTTTATTCAATAAATTGTTCATTCAATAGTATCTCTTAAAATGCAGGTATTTAAGTGGGATCCATTCCAGATGCATAATCTAATCCAAGATCCATATCAAATTGTTTGTTCATTCAGTGATTGAATGCATCTATTTACAGATCATTCATTCCAGATCCATAGCTTAGAGCGAAGTTCTCCTGAAAAATTTAAATGGGAAGAATATAATCCAAAGTCAAAATATAAAAGTAAAAAAATATTTACAATTCGTAAGTTGAACTAAAGATTAAAAATTGTTACATTGACATTGTCCTTTGCAATTTATAAGAATTCCCATTTATTCTTGAGCTGCTTAATCTTGGGAATCTCTTGTGATCTGTCCATTTTTTTTTATTCCATACTTATTTTATTCTTAAAAAATTTATTGTTTTCTAATTATTGTTCAAAAGTTGCAATGTATATACTAAATAGGGAATACATAAGCAGGGTCAATGTCTAGAAGACCCTAGGGATAGGTTGATTTCAGTTGTTGCTGAATTCATTTCGTGTATATCTTGTACTAGGCCGCAGTTTGTCTTAATGCGGTGTTGATGAGTTTGTTCTGTGGAGAGCTTCTAGGGTGATTGTGGGACATGAAACAAGTTCCATGTGTCCTTGTATCTTCTTTTGGTGGATAGCATTTGATCCCTATTCTTCATTTTTAAAAGTTTTTGAGTAAAGAAGGTGTTTTCATCTAGGTTGGGTAAAGTGAAGATCTTCATACATCTGACTGTCCATAGAGGGTATGTTAGATATATGGATAGTCTGATCACTGCAATTGGTTACTTATTTTAAAATAAAACATTCCATACTCAGCTCTTTTCTGGTATTCGTATAGTTTTCTAATTCCATTCTTCTGGTTGAAACTAAAATTATTATACAGCATGCATGCAAAAACATTTTTAAAAAAGGTATGACATTTTCATTGCCAATGGGATGGATTAACAAATAAAAGAATTAAACTGGTAACAAAACCCTTGTGAAGTGAGGAAAAAACATCAGTCAATGTATCATTCTAATATATCCAGTTCATGCTTGTGTTATATGAATCTGTGAGCATTTTGTAATATTTGCATTAATTGATTTAGTGCCTTTGGGTAATTTGGCACAGTGGAAGAACATCCAACTTGAGATTGGAAGGCCCAAGATTGATTCTTGCACTCGCAGTTCTGTTTCTCAAACTTATTATGAACTTTCAAATAATAAAGTCATTGGGATTTTATTAAAAATTGATTTAGGCATTTATATTCACTATTATGGCATGAATTGCTCACATTAATGAAGTGTAAAAGTAAGCTTCAAATGAGTTTTATTTTTCATATACTTTCATTAGTACTAAGATTGTTTAATAATAATGATGCTAAAAATTAATTTTATTTTGCCATAAACTTTATATTCAAACTAAATTGTTTGTTACTCATATCAAAATTAATTGGACAGTTTAAGTATCAAATTAGTTATGCTGCATGGTTGAATACAATGGTGAAGCATCAAACTCTGACATATAAAAACCTTATACCAATCACAATTTTGGTACTTCCAGTTCTTAAATTTCTTTTGCACTCCTAAATAGTAAAGCCATTTATGAAGTATTATAACTTTATCTTTCTTATTGCATTGCCAAATCAATATAATATTAATATCATTTATGTTCTTTACTACTTTTACAATGCTTTTTTAAATCCACTATTGACAGTTTCGATTGCCTCAGCAATCTTCTTCAGAACTTCTATTTATTTGGAAAGATAAGTAGAAGTTCTGAAGAAGATTGTTGTGGCAATCGAAACTGTCAATAGTGGATTGTAAAAAGCATTGTAAAAATTAATAAAGAATATTTACGATATTAATATTAATAAAGCAATTTGATTACTTACTTATTAATTTAGTTTTATGGTGATTTTTTAAAGTTCATTTAAATCCATTTGTTTATAGAAAGTATTTGAAAGCAAATATTTTAAGTTTAAGTTTAATGCATTCTATTACTATAATTTATGATGTTATATGATATTATTTTAAAAATATAATGAGTCTATTTTATTGAAAAAAGAAACATAATAATGCAATTATATATGAGACTAATTGTGTGGCATTGATAAGAAAGTCAGAGACATATCTCGAGATTGAAAGTTTTTGAACATGAAGTTAGTAATTTGTATTAGTTGAGTCAAATTAGTAACTAAGCATTATAAAACATATTCATTATGCGACTTGGATGCCATTGTTCAAACTTTAATGTCATAGGAAAAAGTATATGTAGAATAATTTGTATAATGCACAAGATAGTCACAATATGGGTCCCACTCTATAGGTAAATATGTGTTATAATTTTAAAAACTTATTTAAAAATTGAGAATGCAGGAAATGTGACAAAGAATTACATTTTAACTATGTCTAAGACAAAAGATTAAAGTAAACTATAATCCAAATTTTTTGTTAAAATTTGTGCTTCATTTGTATATATTTATTATTGTTAAAGGTTTTATGTATCTGGATTGCAAAAAAATGATTTAATTTATTTAATGAAGTGTACCAACTCATTGTGATCAGGTGGGTCAGCAAAATATGAGATGGCACTGAGAGTGGTAGGTCGTGTGAAAGTCTGAGTTTGAACCCCGCACATATTACATATATAAATGCAGGTTTAAGCCTGTACAATGTATTAATTTATAAAAATAGTATGTAAAAGGTCTGCCCATCCCTCGCATATGTATATATAAATGGATTATTCTCCTGTACATGAGGGGTCAGAATGACTAATATGTCAACATGGGTAGGATGACAACCTTGGCACTATCAAGGGCTTTGAACGTTCCATCATCAGATTTTCAATGAAATGGAAGGCTGAAGAGTTGTAAGTTGGAATAGTTTGAAGCCTATCCATTAAGATTGGCTATCTTAATATAAAGCTGAGCGCTGAGGATATATATGTGAGATGATAGTAATCTAGACCAACTGATGATTGCTGGTTTAGCATGAAATACGTATATTGGTGATTATTTATCTTTTCAACATGTGTGTGATCAGGTGGATCAGCAATATGAGATGGCACTGAGAGTGGTGGGTCGTGTGAATGTCTGAGTTCGAACCCCGCATATATTACATATATAAATGCAGGTTTAAGCCTGTACAATGTATTAACAAGCTTTTTATTAAATTTTACAAATGGTCGTATAAATCTACTTTTGATTATATTGTAATGATTCAGTTTTTTAGGCAAAGAAAATCAATTTTTAAATACAGATTCATATCAAAGATATTCTATTGAATTCAAATGATTTGCTTGGTAGGTTGTGTGACATTTGTTCATATAAAATGAGAAGTTCGGATTCAATCTGGGTACTTTTAACTCTAGAGGGCATCACACTTCTATTGCACTAAGCTTCCCCCAAAAAGCCAATTTAAAGATGAAAACTAATGATTCAATTAACTATTTAGTAATATTCCTGATTTTCCAACAAAATGTATTGTTTAACAAAGATAGTATTTTTATTTTCTGTGGGAAAGATATTGCCTATCCCTGATGCTTAAATTTAATCCTATTTTAACATCCTGGACAATAATGACCATGTAATTATAAAGATATAAACTATAAATTTGAAATTAATTAATTAATTAATTACAAATATTTAAATTGTTTATTATTTGGAAGTTCATATGAATTTTAAGTGTGATAAGCATTAGTGTAGAGCCCTTATCCACGAAAAATGAGCTACAAAGTCTATTCTCTTGTCAAAATACAAGGTCATAATTAATAACTGAAATACAGGCTTATTATATACCTGTATCAATATATGTAATATATAGAGTATATGAGCACAGACTTCCACACGACCCACCACTCTCTCATAACACTGATACATTTGAACACATATATGTCTAAAAGATAAATAATCACCTATTAAATTGTACATAAAAAAAAAAATCATGGTATGATTTAAACACCACTGTAAATTAAATAAAATTGGAAATTATATTTTAAGCTCATGCATTGTAAACAAAAACATTTTTTTAATATAAAAATTAATTAATTAAGTAATATTATAAAATCAGCCTAGTTCCATTTTAGAATAGTTATCAATATTTTAGGCAGTGGTTTAAAAAAGTGGATTCTTGATTACACTTTCCCTTACCATGTGTGGTTTGAACTAATAGTAAAGTTGTGGTCTATAGAGCACAAGTTCCATGGACTGCAGCCCTATTCTATAACTTCTGATATTTGAATTTCATGTTCACAAATCTCAATCTACTCCAAAGTATCAAATCATTCAATTTTTTGAATGAATTTTTTTTTCCTCAAAGGATTCAATATTTGTATGTAGACCTTCTTTTATATATGAAATTCAGTGTGTGTTTGATTGTTATGGTCTATATATTTGTAAAAAATTGTTTCAATAGATGCATTTTATCAATTCTTACTTATGGATCTGAAACATGAACACTTAATAGAAGAGCAATACAAAGACTTCAGATCATTCAGCAAAATACTGAGAGATAATGTTTGAAGTAACAAAAAGGGATTAAAAATTAAATAATTGGAGAGAAGTAATGGTACCATTGAAATCATTGAAGGGGACTGAAATGGTACTGGGCTGGACATATTGCTGAAAAATATAATAATAGATGAACAGTTGAAGTTTTAAATTTGATTCTAAGAAATTATAAAAGACCTAGAAAGAAGCCACACACGAGATGCGTGGATGAAATAAGAAAGTTTGATGATGTAATATGGAGGAGAGACTAGAGATCAGAAAGACTGGATTAAATTCATAGACTTTCATTCTGCAGTGGATCGAGGATGGTTGAATATGTTGCTTATCATGAAAAATATGTCTTTTGTTTTTATTATTAATAATTGGAATTCATCTTCCCACAATTCAAAGTACTATACAAAAACCTACATTTAGCCTTTAATTATAAAACTAAATCTGTCTGCATTTTATCAGTATTTATGGTAACTTTCATACGTTTAGTCTTGCAATGGATTGCCTTTTGAAAAAGCTGAATTTTACTTATATATGTATGTGGGTGGGGAAATGTATAAAGTTCTGCACATGAACATTTATTTCCGAATTTGTTTTATTAAACTAATTTTCTTTAAAATATAGACAAGCACTCTGCGGTCTTTTATCTATTTCCAGCACAAGTTATTTGTTTTAAAACTCATTTTTCTTTCCAGTGTTTACAATAATTTTGTTGACATTTGTAAATGTATTAAGGTTAATTCTGGCTATTTTTTGCTAAGAAAAGTAAAAGTTTTTTTTTTTGTTTCTGTTTTGGATTGATTTTTTTTTCTCCTAAAAGGTTAAGTAAGTATTTTTTAAAAAAAAGATTGATGAGGTAAAAGAAAAAGGTTCAATTCTAGTTGTCGAATGCAATAATTTCTGCACTCATATAATGGCTAAGTGTTAAATTAGTATTGAAAATGCTTCCATTTTTTTTCCAATTGTATTTTATTACTATCATATATGTTAACCAATAAAAACAACTAATTTATTTAATTAATACAGCAAATGTGAATATACGTAAGAGGGGAGGGCAACATTTACGCGTAAGGGGCTATATCTTTTTGTTAGAAATATCTTTTTTTGTTATTGGCTCTGTATGATTTAGTGCAATGGTGGAGTGTCAAATCTTGGAGCGTGAAATCCTGGGTTCGAATCCAGTTCTACCTTTTCCAGCGTACAATCTTCATATGAATTCCCGAGCAATAAAGCAATTCGATTGTTTTGTTTTTATTCTTAGAAAATGGTTTAATATATGAAATTTTTTAAATTAAACTAAAAAAGCATTTTGATTTTTTAATATTTATAATGTTATTTGTATAATAGGAGACAACTTAATGATTAAAAAGAATAATCAAATGGTGTATTTCATGGAGTTCTAAAAAGTTCTAGCACCGTAAGTGATATAGCAGCGATGCAATTTTTGAATCTTGACCTTCAGGGTTTGAGACTCAACCACTGCAACTTGTGCTGGCTACATAGCAATTCATACAGACATTGTCATGTTTTGTATAAAAATGTACATGGAATTTCAACTATAAGTTTTGTACTCCAGAAAAAAATAAAGAAAATATATGAGGAAAATATATTTTAGATCGATACCTGATAAATATTTAATTAGTGATTAAATTTGCGTGGAGTGTAACAGTGGAAAATATTTACGTATTTGCGATAATTAAAGTGAAAGGCTGAAATCTTCTCACATACACATTTAGAATGCTTATATAACAGGCAATCAGATGCAATGATGACTGCAACACAAGACAAAGATTCTATAAGAAAAAGGTGGTTCCACCTTCTTCTTTACTTAAATTTATATATATAAGCCAGTCTGAAGCATATTGACTTAAGAGCATGAAGCTTTTAAACATATTTACATTTAACTCACTGTATATTATTTCTAAATCAACAACGCAAAATCTTTCGATTTACAACGATACGAAAATTGCATTTGATAATTGCCAAAAAATATTCGTTAGTTAAAAATATTTCTTTGATACAATGGAAATTGAAAACCTGATTAAAAACACTAAAGGGAAATGCAAGACTGATAACAGTCAAGAATGAAGCCTGGATTTCCAAAGGCCAAAGGGCGGATATAAATAGTTTGAACAACAAAGTGCGTGGTTTTCATTTCCAGTGAATTTACCAAGTGAACGGGTGCAGAGAGATTTTAATTAAGTAACAATAACTGAAAGAAACTTAAGTGTTGGTGCAGCACTCTAGTGTGAAACCAATGTGTTCATAAACAGCAGCACAACTGGGCAAAGAATTTGGAAAGCTGTGCAGAAATCAGACAGTTGTGAAGTGCATCATGGGAAGTGAACCAAAAGTGAACTATATATATTGTGTTTGTGTGTAGTGATAATTTTTTGCTATTAATTACTTTTCATAATTTATTTATGGTTATTATTTATTATTTTAATGGTTGGTATTCCAAGTGCTTGCATTTTGAATACATAACAGACATATTTTTTAAAAAAGTCGTATAATACATTTTGGTGTTTGTGAGTTTTCAAGTAAACCAAAATAGCAGCCTATATTTTTTGAATAAATCTACAGTTTCAGGGCCCCCCAAGATGTTTACAAAAAAAATGCCTGCTTGAAAATATATTTAATATTTACATTTTATTCATGCTGGCAGTGTACAATCATATCATGACCATTAATGCACACTTTTCGGAAGGGCTGGGCTTATACCTTTAGAAATAGCTCACTGCATCACATTCTGAACAGGAATGGCCCAAATTTTTATCATTATGACAATTTACCAAAAAATGTGTTGACAAAAAGAAACACTGAATTGAAAAAAGTACGACAATATTAAGGCCACCTCGTCACTTGCCACGTTATAATAAGTAAAAAAAAAAAAAAAAGAAATAAAGCTTATTAATGAAATTCATCAGAATTTATTACTTTTTTTAAATTTAACAAATGATTTATAAATTTTGTTTTAATTTAACAACTAACATATTTTTGGTAGATTGTAAGCCCTTGAAACTGTATATTTATCAAAAATATGACGGCCATCTTGGTTTACTAGAAAATTCACAAGTACCTTCATTTTTAATATTTCATATTGGCATTAACTAAATTATTTTAACAATTATATGTAAACATTCCCTATAAAAAGTGACAATGCCAAGAACTACATAAAAAAGTAATCATTCATTTCTAACCACAAAAGTTATAGAAACAGCATAGACATATCCATCTTCCAAGAGTAATTCCTTTTATATTAGTCCAGAGCCATCTTCTGTTAGCTTGGGTAATTGATGACTACTGGGTTATATCATGTTAAAATATTCTCACTGCAAGATTGGTTTACAGTTTTACTTTTATTAGGCAAAGTGAAGTGCAAAGCTGGAGCCAATATTGAAACTAAGAATCTAAAATTCAAAATATCTATATTATCTGGGCCCATTGATCACTCAAATATATGGTAAATGACTCTAGAGTACAGTGAAGAAAAATGCTGTTAATGTTATGTGATATGGTGTAGATGGGGTGCAGCAATCTCTGGTAGCAAGATCCTTTTCAGATAACAATTTTTTTGAAGACAGATTAACTATTAAAAAAACATCATAAAGGCTGCTGATTCTAAGCAGTAGATAAATTCATTGATATCTCTATTAAGTTCTTCATTTTTAGCACTATAACCATACATTTTGATTGACAGTAATTATATGATTTATTGTTTGGGCCTGAACATAGGTCACTAGTTGTTAAATTCTATTAATGAAGCATATGAGCACACTGACCTAAATCTATTGATGAGATTTTAGTGATATTTAAGAAGATAAAATGCAACTGACTTGATTGTTGGTACTAAAAAGAGAATGCTTAGAACTTCAGAAGAAGCCGCTTTTACATCATAATTTCTTAATTAATTTGCTGAGAGATTCTTGATTGATCACCTACAAAGGTAATCTTAATTTAGATACGACTTCAAAATATTTAGTATCTTTTTAATTTCCTATGAGACAATTTCTCTTCTGATATTTGATGGAGGAATGAGTGAAAAAAACCACTGAATGTGCTTGTTGCATATTCAGCTATGAGGATGACTACCAACAATTATCACAAATTTATTAATTATCCAAAATGTTATGAAATAAGAATAAATATATTTATTTACATATTATATATACACACATGAATTAAGATTTAACTAAATGGCATTCATTAGTTCCTTTATATACACATTAACAATTAGTACTTGATTTAAAGTTCTAAATCTTCAATGCTATAATCACTACTAAGCAAACAAATATTACCACTGCAATAGGGGTGGATCTAAGTGAATACTAAAAGTTTATACTCACAGTACTTAAAACACAAACCTCATTGGGCCTTCTCAGATGTACACAAATAATAAAAGACCATCGATATCTATAAACATTTTCTCTAGCCAGCTATCTTTCACCTTCAGAGGCACGGGTTCTGGGATACTTCCATCATTGCAGAATAGTCAAGGGTTGCTTTCCCCTCAGCTTTTCTCAAAGGTCATTATGACAGTACCAAATAACAGCACACAATAACTAGAGAAAAGCTAGTGACAGTGCTCTTTTATTGCGCGCACTATTTATACTGTTTTCTCCTTGCTTGAATTCATTCCTACCATTCCAATGTAAAAGTAAATTCATTTGACTAATGCATTTTTGCAATGGCGATAATTTAACAATGCACAGTTTTCTTGGTATTTTAAATCCATGAGTTATATCCAGCCTTGAAAATAATCATTTGCATTATTTTTTTGCGATCTTTTATAGAATGCTTTTAAGTTACAATCTTTATCTGTTTAAGTCTAATTTATCTGCAAACCAATTTTTTTTCATTGAATTAGACTTAAACTCAAATTATCAAGCGTTGTTAGCCGAGAGGTCATCGCAGCTGCCTTGCAAGCAAGTAGTTGGTTGCAGACGGTTGTGGGTACGCTTCCTGGCCGATGCTATGACATATGGAAAAAAAAACTCAAATTATCAAAACAAAGTTTCTTTTATTTTTACAGAATCTATTTTTCATTACTTTTTAAAATTTACATATCTATTTATCTTTCAAAAGTAACCTTTATTAGTAAAAGGATTACAAAAATTTTGGGTACACTTACCCCTTGAGAATTACAAAGTGTTCAATGTGACAAACAAGGTAAAACAATTATTAATTATATAAAGTAAATATGCTTGATAATAATTATGTCCATTAAAGAGTTGCTATAATGTTGATATTAATGTGTATCTGAACATGAGTATCTATCTATACATGGATCTACATGGCCCAGCTACTGAGAAGCTATACATCACCCAATGATCCCACCCCTGGGGCCCCGAAGCGAAGACCCAAATGCTTCAGCTGAATAGGTGGACAAGTCCAGCATTGTGCCAACCACCACGACAGGCAGCGATATCTATTTACATTAATTATTAGCCATCTTTTTTTGCTTTTTAAACTAGATATGTATTTACATTTTATTACTATTTTTCTCTGAAGTAAAAACATAGCTTTATAACTTATAACTCTGTGTTTACTAAAGCCTAATATATTTTCTACGAAATATAGCAGTGCTAATAATATTTCTCATGGAATACTTAATTGAGTATTCAGAAGTTTATTACTCTTCTTCTGAGCAAGGGCACAATATTCACCAACTATCTTGCACCACAATTCTAAGAGGCATTTTGAGGAGGTTATTCCTAAAATTTATTTTAGATCTAATCTTGAATAAATGAGGAAAATATTAGGCTATTCTCCAATATTATTTTTAAATAGAATTGGATAGGATTATTTTTTAGTCTATTGTGCAAAAGTTTATATTCTGATTATGGTTTTACTGTCATTTAGATGAGAAGTTGAACATATTGTTACAATACCAATAAGACCCAGTCTTTAAGGACAAGCTTTTTTTATTTTTAAAGTGAAGAATGTCAGGTAAGAGTAGATTTCTCTGAAAATGATTTGCAAACAGAAATAAAATAAAAATTTTAAAAATAATAATGAGATAAAAAAAAAAAATAACCACATTGTTTTAATAAATATTTTAATTTTTTTAGTGATGTTATATCTACTATTGATTGACATTATCTTAAAAATTTTGTGTAAATATGTTGGTTTTGAACTTGGTAATGCCAGTACAATATACACAGTGAGTACAACATTATCTTATAAGTCATTATATTTTAAAGCAATTATTATAGGCAAAACTCACTATATATTGCCACACACACAGCAATCTAGAGTAATCAATGGATGCTGGAAGGCTTGTGCATAAAATCCCTATCTAGTGCCTACTCATCCAATATCCCCAGACTAGTTTCTGGCTTGTGGCCTTCATCAGTGAGGAGCATTGGATCTGAGAGTACTGCATGTAGATCTTAGGATCTAATGCAACCCTCCAGCAACCACCTTTTATCTCTATTTAACTACAAAACTATGAGTCTTAAACTGAAACTAGTCTGGGGATATTGGATGAGTAGGCACTAGATGGGGATTTTATGCACAAGCCTTCTGGTATCCATTGATTACTCTAGCTTGCTGTGTGTGTGGCAATATATATAGTGAGTTTTGCCTGTTTTAACAACAGTTATACACAAGCATAAGAGGAGGTAGTCATGTGATGTTTATTGGCAATTATATTATACCATATTGTGTTTTAAAACAAATTTGTGCACATATGAAGGTTGTAAATTTGATAATGGCAACATTCACTAATATTCTAGACTTTAATCAATTAATGTTTTGTTTATTATCTAAAGCATTGAGTACTTGAAGACATCAAATTTAAGAATAGACATGATATTATCATTGACAATAAACAATAACAACAAGGTTCCATATGAACATCACATGATCACTATCTCATACTAGCACATAATTGTTATTAAACAATTCAAAACAAAGCAAAACTCTCCATATAGTAGTGCCATCTTGTGCTAACAAGAGCAATCAATGGATGCCAGAAGGCTTGTGCATAAAATCCCTATCTAGGGCCTACTCATCCAACATCCCCAAACTAGTTTCTGGCTTGTAGCCTTCATCAGTGAGGAGCCTTGGATCTGAGAGTACTGCACCCAGCAGCCACCTTTTAACTCTATTTAACTACAAAACTATGAGAATGAGATTGAAAACACAATTAATATTTTCAATCCAAGCTCAATAGCTTATATAGTCATATGGATCTGAACTCAATTCAGCACCCATACATTTTGGTGGCTCTGGCTCTTTAACAACCATAGCCATCACTCAATGATGAAGGCCACAAGACAAAAACTAGTCTGGGGATATTGGATGAGTAGGCACTAGATA